>OY856415.1:573693799-575108799 GCA_963693085.1 Alisma plantago-aquatica | reverse complement strand
GATTCACGTACTTGCAATCCTCCTCTTAACCCCTAGATGGGTTTGCATCCTTCTAACATTGTTTCATGGCTATGAGGTCCAACTTCTCATTCGATACCTTGTTGACTTTTGATTCCCCAACACTTTTAATGGTTGTTGGTCATTTTCTTTCTTCACCCCATGATTGGTTCTTAGCCATGTTCTTCAGGATCTCATGACACTTCAATGGCTTATTGTTGAGGAAGAAGCACGTCCTTACACTATCCAGAGTGGTCCTAGTGTTCAACCTTCCTACAAATGGTAAAATCAAGTAAGTTCATCAACTTTAGCAAGGATTCTTTGGTGCTTATTCTCTCTCATGTATAATGGTCAACTTACATTTCAATTGGATCAAAAGTGACGCAACCCAAACCAACTAACCATGGGTTAGGCTCACTTCTAGAGTGAAATTAGGATAACAATTCATTTTATCTCTAATTGAAACTAACAATTATTTTTATTTCATTAATGACTTGGAATTTAGTAGATAAACGTACAAGCTTACCTTAGAAGATGTCAACAATCAATAATATTACAACATACTTGGATCCTAAGTTATATAAGTTATGGTATTCAATCATACATAACATGAAAAGCTGGAGAAAACTTATATCATTCTCATCCTCACTTTACCATGACAAGAAAAAGAACAAAAGATCATATACTATCTAGATATTCCTCTGTAGAAACCTCTACACCCCCACACTTGTCAATAATTGATTTTGGATCCTCTCACTGATAGCTACTTGTACCTAAAAGTTATTTCAGTTGAGTGTGAGATACTATCTCAATAAATGAAAATTTACCAACCAACTAGATTACTCAATATATGGTTAATTTAAGTGGTTCATAATAAGGAAGAATACAAGAATGAAAATTGAATATTGAGCTAAACATGTAGATATATGTACTTCATACAACATAGCAAGTTGTTCAAGATAACTTCCAAAATGAAATAATTGAATTTGATTGATTGATCTCTTGGTCATTTTATAATGACATGATCCCACATGAGTTTTATACAACATGGGTAAGTATCACAATGAGTCGCAACCTCAATGTACATGACATAAAGTAGAAAAATGATTGTATGTCTACTAAATTGTCTCCATGTCATGTAATGGAGATCACCATGTTTAGCCTCTAGCTATAGGAAGTTAGGTACTTAGGCGGAGAACCAAACCACTTTTCTTGAACTGCCTACATCAATTCACCAAGTAGTAACTAAACTATATGTAATCTAGGTACCGTTGGAATCTTCAGTTACATTTGAGTACCAAACTAGAATAAGGATATTTTTCTCACTATGCTTGTTCCGCGTACCCTGCAAGTGTGATTTAGTTGTTCCATCGTATACTCATATAGTCTATATACACATTTATCCTTTCATGGATCCAAGTCCTATGATGGATTATATAGTTTTCAAGACATATAATGCCTAATTGATCTATTAGATTCAATGTTGAATCACCTATTGCACATTTATTATATTGATTATGTATAACTTATTATACATCATATGTGTTCTTTATTTTAATCACAATACTGAAATACCTTAACGTGTACTTTTTTGGCATAATAAAATTAATACTTATGAAAATATTAGAGTAACTCTTGCATAATAACTCATGCATAATAGTTTGATTCATTCATAGTATCTTGGGTGGTAAGAGCTTGGTATGTCCCAATGAAGGACCTGGGTTTGAATGACAGTAAGGCACTCTTCAAATGGAAATCCACACTAATTTGGTACGAGAGGGGGTGAATGAAACACACCCTATCATTCCTCGAGAGTTTACCATGTCGGGCTTGCCTACAGTGGGTTCTCTCAGTCAGCACAAAAATAATAAACTTATTTTATAAGTAAGGATTAGACAAGAATCATAATCATATTAAACATTCTATTCTCATATTGTGTAATTTATCCCAAATCTAGGTGCATTGGTGCCTCCTGATATACACATTTTAAAATACTCTAAATTTCAAGTATAATCATCTTAACACCAATCATAATATACTACTATTTCACCTTTCATTCAATTATACAATTCAAAATTTCAATTTCCGCTTTCTGCTTCGATAGCAATTCATGAAAAAGCTAACAATGCTTATCATATTATATAAAGTTGTGTGAAATATTGGTTACCTAGATATTTTCTACTCACTGTATATGGGTTCCCACTTTTTTCCATGAATCTAGGCTAGCTGAACATGGACTTGGAAGAAAATACTCAAACCGTGCTTCTACAGACCATTCATTTGCTCTTTTTGTGTACAAAACCCCACAAGAATAAGGAAAATATGGGGAAGAAGAGAAGATCTTTGATTTATGATGTACTAATGTTTTTCCTCTTGGATAAAATTGGAAAGAGAATGGGAAATGACTATAACAAATTTACATCAGTTATTTCAAGCTAGGATTTTAATTTCTTGTGATCTTCTTCACGCTCCAAAACCAATTAGCAAAGTTTTTTTATGAAATTTAGGTAACCATAAAAAGAAATTAGCAAATATTTATTATCAAATTAGGCTTCCATAACCCTAGGATTGCCAAATAATTTAGAACTAAGTTGTAAAAAAAAGAATCTTAGATCATGTCATTTTCTCGTTATTTCTATTTGTTATACTTGTATAAGGTTTTGGGTAGAAAGGATGAAGAAAATGATTGGATGCTTGAGTTCCACCAGATGTCAAGAATCATAGTTCTTGGGATATGAAATTGAGGTGTTATCATACGTGGTGAGTTTATTATGTTCATTTAAAATTCAAGTTGTATATTAACCTAATCCAAATAAATCATCTCAAATTGTTGGAAATTCAATGGTACTGCAAAATGTTTAGGGAAGATTTGTAGCTTGTTCTTGCATTTGATTCTTTCCATGATATCTAGTCTAATAAAATGAGTTACTAATATATTTGACTAAATGTATTTATTACAATTGTTTTATCATATTTTTTGTCATGTAATTGTCAACGTATTGAAACTGAATAGAATGAAGGAACTCTAGTAATTATACCTAACTGATTTCTTGAACTATGAAATGAGGAACATGAGTTGACATGATTTCTTAAATGAAATAGAGAAAATTGCATGCTTGAAACCCTAACATATCATTTTAGGGTTAGATATGTGAAATTTCTTCATACTAATGTAATTTCTTCTCAGTGTTATTAAAATGAATAGATGGATTAATTATGTATTGAAATCCAAAATTTTTGAGATTGGATCCCCTAACAAATGTGAATATCCTCAATGTTTGTATTGGGAAATAAAATGGAAATTATTGTAGTAGTCTTTATATTATGATAAGAGATATTGATGAATGCATTTTTACCATATTTTTAGGGACATTTTAGATGCATTATATACTTTGTTTTGCATGTTTAATTGCATTTCACTCGTTTGAGGATTTTTTTAGTCTATGTAATTTATTTAGTATTCAATGTTTTTATTTTTAGGATTGTTACAAGTTGAAGAGAGAAGTAAATAGCCCTCTTAAAAGATATAAGAATTGACCAAAGATCATATATCCTCACTCCCCAACTATAAAAACTGGATTAATGACCTCATATAATGATTCAGAACAAGTAATATTGCCCTGGGAGGCAAGTCGGTTGACTGGTTATCCAATTGGTCAACTCTAATCGCAAAACATGAACAGAAGATCCCATGTACAGTCTTGGGAGGTCAATTAGTCGGTTGGATATCCATCCGGTTTATTGGATATCCAATCGGTCGTCTGGTTATCTAAACATTTGACTAACTTTGCAGTTGGTCGACTGGCCTATAATTTCTTTCTGCAAGCTAATATATACCCACACTAAAACGGCCATATTTTTCACATATGAACTCAAATTTTGATATTTAAATATTGTTGGAAAGGGAATTTCATTATATATTGGAAAGATTTATTTTCATACCACTTCAGGACTTGTTACCGGCCCAAAATTTTCCCAAAACTCCTATAACAAAAATATGCAACAAATGAGTCAAAGAAGTTGAATGGTCATAATAATTAAGTCAAAACCAATAAAATTATTGTCTATTGTCTATTGAGCCATACACTTGATATTTAATGTGGTCAAGGCTATGAATTTGACTGGGCACAAAGCTATCAAGGCATCAAGTGAAAATATATCAAAGAAAGATGACTAATTTTTAAAAGGGACCTGAATAATAATGATTGGTATTTGAGAATTCAAGACTTATTTATCATGGCTTTTTATATTTCAGACATGCAAACCCAATGCCTACCGTCTTTTAGTATAAGCACAAGCCAGTTCTCACTTCCAAAAGGGGGTCTAGACCTATTTTCTCACATCCAAAACCCTAACCCTCACTAAAGGAGTTCGGAGATGAAAGCCAACACCTTGACGTAGAGATACGCTCTGCCCATAGATATAAACAAGATACTAAAGTTATCATTTGACTGCTCTTCTCTTCTACACTAATACTTTTTCCATGTCTTACTTCTGCTACTTTTCACCTTCTTATAAATAATGAGCTTGACAAAAAATTAGATCTCATTACTGGGGCATGCGGTGTAGATCCATAGCCAGTACTTTGTTCTAGTTGATATTGACTCTTAAGGATTTTATTTGTTAGATGTGTTTCATCCAATATTTGCACTTATTCTATGACTTAATCAATCATATTTATTGTTTGTTATAATCTTTGTTGAAGAGACCACAAACCATAAAGTTATAATATTAAATGAACATGTAGATCTGTGAAAGAGATCTCAGATGGATTTTTACCAGACAGTTGGATAATGATCCATGAACAGTGAGATCCCACATTTGTGGGAAGTTTGATCATTATGAAATTAGTGTTAGGTAAGGATGAAAATCCACTTCGTCCAAAACTGACATGCTTAATTTGAGGAGTTGTATCGATTAGAATAATTACACATTCTATGATGATGAACCCCATTTTCCTAGTGATTTTATCCTAGTGTTAAAATTTGTTTCTTTCATAGCTTGGTTTCTTTTCCTAAATTGTTAATTTAGTTTATCAACCAAAACCATAAAATTGTTCTATCCTTGTTAAATACTTTTTCTTAGTTAGACCAATTAGTTTTAATCATGTTGTATTTTGGGTTCGACCCTTTTTTATACTACAATTGACCCGCTCACTTGTAGGCGAGTTGGTTGTTGTTTAGTAAAGTTAAACTCCACAGAATATCTTCCTTAGTGAATTTGTGTGTATAGATGACTCACATCAAATTTTAGTGTCATTTTTGTTGACAATGAAACTTTTTGGATTTTCAATATATTGAGATAAAGTTGTGAATTTTTTTCTTTCTAGTTTTTTTTTTTTGTAATTTTAGTGTGATTCTATAATTTTTAGTCTTGTTTTATGATTTTGTAGCTTATTTTTGTATGAATCCTTAGTTGATTTTCTTAGTTTTGGTTTGGTTTTATAATTTCTTTTAACCTCAACTTTTTTTAGTGACATTCTCTGCTAGATTTTGATTATTTTCTTTTCATTTTCCTTTCTTGAGAAGAATAGGAAAAAAATCTTTGCTTGCTTGTTTTTGTAATTTTTAGCCTTGTTTATTCACTTAGATTTTTTTTATTTTTGTTCCAGTTTTGTAATTTTATATTTTATTGTCTTGTCTTTTTGTAAAATAAGCAAGATAATAATATTATTTCTTCATCCATTGAATCAATTTTTTAGCTTTATATTGGAATTTTCTAATTATTCTAAATGGAGTGATCACCACAAACAAAGCATACAATGTGAAAATTTTGGCTCCATCTACCATGATATATGGGGCTATCCTGAGGTGATCCCACAAGTTAAGGGAGCCATGTAAGAGCTCAAAATTTTGCATAATGTTAGGATCCTTCAAAGAAGATATGAAGAAAACTACAACCAACAATATTCAGAGGAATACTATGAGGAGCCATTCTATGAAGATGATTATGTAGATGAGACTGACTACACTCAAGTGTTATGAGTAATATGGTAAAGAGCATTACCCACCTGACAGATATGAGAGGATGGATGCACTCTAAAGATATTAGCTGAGCAACAAGCAATGCTAGATAGCTAACAAGCATTAGTAGTTGATGGAGAAGCATGGGGCTAGATATTGAAGGCACAACTAGAACAACTAAATTCTCAACCCTCCCAACCAGTTATATTACTAGAGGGTCAATCAAAGGGACCCAAAGGGTGACAAAATTCACAGGAGATGATGAGGATGATGATATTTATTTCAACCAACATTTAGAGACAATGATACAAATTGAAGTACAAAAGCCATGGGTCGACATGTCCACTTGTGTTATTTCTTTCTCTGTGTTAGGGACTTTGAAACGTCAATACCAAAAGAACTAGTACGAGAGTCACTATCAAATGAAAAAATTATAAAAAGTCCATCATCCTTCTCTTTTGTAGGCTCACATCCATATGATTACTATGATAAACCATCCTTGGTTAAATCTATTTTGGAAGATAAACAACCAAATTCTATTGCATATCTAGTTTTTTAGTGATGAGGTACATCCCCAACATTAGGAGTACATTTCACCACCACTTCATTTTTATATCTCATCTACAATTATATTTCCTACAAATCCCAAGGAGGAGTTGGGAAGTTCCACATATAGGATCCAGAGCTACAAGTTGACATTATGAAGGGTTGCATTATTTTTATTCCTTTAGATGTTGATGGGATAGAAGATTAGGAGGATGCACATATGCATAAATATATACCAAGATGATTTTACTGTTGAGATTTGTCCTTACATGCCAACAACGCATCTCCTATAGGATGAATCAAGTGATGAGGAAAACAAAAGCCAGATCCTCCACTTGACCCTACACAAATAGTATTACATGCAGTGGTTTATTCACCCACTACCTTAGACTCTAATAATAGTATTCTTCCGCCATTCTTCTTAGATGAATCACTCCCAAAGACCCCATATATGTAGCATTCATATCATGTGCCTCTTCTTATAGATCCACTCACATATATTACACTTCGTCTACTAATAGAAGAGTATTCTTGGATTTTACTAGAAGGGTTGCAAGCTGGAAAAAAATTAATACAATCGTCTAGAAAACCCTTTGAGTTGACAAGTTCACCCGATCAATGTGCACACGATATTTTCTTCACTCAAGATTGCATTTGTTTTCTACATTCCTTTTGGCTGGATCTTTTTTGAGTTGTGGGGACCGCCTGGATGAAACTCGAAGAATTCCCCCCTCCATTCTAAAGTTAGTTACTCGAGGAGGTGCACATTTCTAAGCTTGGGGTGGAGGGTGGGTGATTTGTATCTATTCCATCCACTCTATCTTCTATTATTTCAACATTTCCAACATGTTACTGGTTTGTGTGTAGTTTAATTGTAATTTTTCACTTCCCTCCTTCTTGCATGTGCTATGGCCTTTATCTAGACGGTTAGTTGTTCTTATATGCATGTTTTATCAATGAATCACTTAAATAAAGTGAATCCTTAAGTAATTTTATATCATGAACTGTCATTTCTATAACTTACTATGTCACCTAGGACCTTAAGTAGCACCGCTCCTTAGAAAAGATGGCAAGCCATATAAGATTTATAAAAATCAAATTCAATGTGTCTTTACTTGATTTATGTAATAGTTTGTGAAATATATTAATTACTTCATGTTGTAGAGAAAATTGAACTAATGTTATGATTCTCCCAATGCGTTAAATTCAAAATATGAGATGCAAAAGCTCAACCTCTTCTACATTTCTTCCATAACCTGATTACCCCTTTATTTGTCAAAAACAAACAAAAAGAAAAACATATTGTCAAACTCCAAGTTCAGGATGTCACACCCTTTCTCCCTCTATTGCTTCTTCCATTCCCATCCTATCTAATAGGGGCACACCACCAACAAAGAAAAGATTCTAATGCAAAAAAAATGAAATCAATGTAATTACAACAGAGATAAAATGATCTCAAGTCGAATAGAGGAGAGATCACCTTCTTCCATACTCCCATTAATTTCATTTTTCTATATACCTAGGAGAATCTACATACCCCCAGTCCATTCGACCACTAAACATGTTCTTGTGTAGAACTCACAAAAATATGTAGGAGTATGAAGAGAAGAAGGGTTTTGACATCTGTTTCTTTGTATATCTTGACATTGAAATAGTTGTGAAATAATTTCAAGTAGAGAATATGAAAAGTTGTTATGTGAGTTCAAGAAATCAAGGTCTCTTAGCCGTGAAAGGTGATAAGGATGCAAGTGGTTCTACTCAAGAGAGGAGGATATGTTTTTAGTATTATTTGGTGATATTCTGATTCTATGTTACTCAAGGACGAGTAACGTTTAAGTTCAAGATGATTTGCTGAATGAATTTTCATCATACTTTTGGGGACATTTTGGATGCATTATATATAGCTTTACATGTTAAATTGCATTTCACTCAATATTTTGCTCATTTTAGGATTTTAATAGTTTTTGTACTTTATTTAGTATTTAATTAGTTTTTTTGTTTTATTTGTTGGATTGATGTAAGTTCAAGAGAGAAGCAAATATCCTCCTCAAAGGTCTAAGAATTTACCAAAGATCGCATATCCTCACTCCCCAACCCTAACAGTTAGAGTGATGACCTGATATAATAATTCAGGACAAGCAACACTGCCCTGGGAGGCCAGTTGGTCGACTGATTCTCCAACCAGTCAACTCAAATCACAAAAAATAAACAAGTAACCCCCTAAATACTATCTTGGGAGGCTAATTGGTCGATTGGTTATCCAACCAGTCAATTGACTTTCCAATCGGTCGACCAACCTTCCAGTCGGTCGACTGGCCTATAGATTAGTTTACATCCTACAATATATCCTACAATCAAATAACCATATCATTTGCATCCTAACTCAAAATTTAATGTCTAAATATGCATTAGGAAGAAAATCTTTTTATCAATGGGAAAATATATTTTTGGACCACTTTGAGACTGTTGACTGATCCTAAATTCACTCAAAACTCTTGTGATAGAAATCTACAGTAAAGGAGTCAAGAAAGTTGAATGGTCATAATAACTAAATCAAAACTAATATAAAATTATTTTCTATTGCCTATTGAGACAAACTCATGAAAGTTAATGTTGTCAAGGATATCCCTTTGACCTAGTACAAAGCTATCAAGACATAAATTAAAAATCAATAAAAGGCATTTAATTTTAAAAGGGACCCGACCGGTCATACTTGGTATTTGAAAATTCAAGACTTAACTTATCATAGCTCCTCATATTCTAGGTGTCCAAACCTAATTATTTATGTCTTTTACTATATATACAAGTGATCTGCCACTTTCAAAATGGGGTTCGGACCTATTCTCTCATATCCAAAACCCTAACCATCACCAAAGGAGGGCAAAGACAAAAGTTTCCGCCTTGAAATGGAGACGCATTCCACTAATGGATATGGACCAGAGACCATTGTTATCATTTGGGATTTGTGAAGAGACCATCGATCTTCTCCTCTATGCTTCTACTTTCACCATGATCTTCTTCTTTTAGTTTTCTCCTTCTTGTATCATGAACATGATTAGAGAGTTGATCTCATTACTCGGGTATCGGTTGTAGGACCGTAGCCCGTGCCTTCTTCTAGTTGATATTGACTATAAGAATTTTGTTTATTAGATGTGTTTCATTCGATCTATGTACTTGTTGTATGACTTGATCAATCATACTTCTTGTTTTTTTATAACCTTTGGAGAAGAGACCACATATCCTAAGGTGAGAACACTAAATGAACATGTAAAACTCCAGAAGAGATCCCACATGGAGTTTTATTGGATGATTGAACAATGATAAATGAACAACGAGATCCTGGGTTTGTGGGGATTTTGATCCTTGTGAGATTTATTTTCAGTAAGGATGAAAATCCACTTAATCGTGATATAGCATGCTTCATTCAAAGAGTTGTATCGATAAGAATAACTACACATGCTATGATGATGAACCCCTTTGTCGAAGTGATTTTATCCTAGTGTTAAAAATCATTTCTTTCATAGCTTGATTTCTTCTCATGCATTGTTAATTTAGTTAATTAAACAAAATAATGAACTCAATCTATCCTTGTTAAATACTTTTTCTTAGTCATATTATGTTCTAATTAATTCTAAATCATGTTTTCTCATAGCTTTGACCCTTTCTTATACTACAATTGACCGACTCACTTGCAGGTGAGTTGATTGCAGTTTGTTAATCTTAAACTCTAGGGAATCTCTTCCTTAGCAAATTTGTGTGTGCAAACAACTCACATCAAATACCTAATTATAATTCTTGATCTTCAAAGCTATATCACCGAATTCAGGGAAGTTTCAAGATGTGATCCTAACCTTACTAGTCTATTGTGAAACAAGTGATATGAAACATATATGATATAATGGATGATAGTTGTGATATATTGTTGTAAAAGGGATTAGTAGTGACAACTATCATCAATATCTCATACTTTGTGCTTGCATTTTTTATGGTATAACATATCACATATAGTTGAGATGAGATCTGAAAGAAAGAGAGGCTTAATGCTCATACATTAGAATATGTTAGAAAAATATGAGGTGAACTAGTCTATTAAGTTATCTTAGGTGGTTTTGTTAAACCATAAGACATTGATAGTGAGTCTTTGACATGAGAACTTGCATGGTAACTTCACTTGATCAGGTGTAAATCAAATAACTTCATGGTAAATGTTATAATAAATAATGACAAGCCAAGAAACAAGATATATTTCGCTACAAGTTAGAATATATTTACTTATATCCTTCTCATGTTATGCTTTTTATACATATCTTTTTAATTGAAGGAGTTATTTTATTGATCAACCAGTTACCTAATTAGCATGTGTTATTACTCTTTTAAAAATTAGTTGACTGGTAAATTTCTTTTGCACTTAGTCCATTATTTCATGATTGTCGATTAAGTGGCAATTCTTTTACATATTCTAATTTAGGTATATTGCACCCATGATTCACTCAACCATAGTGATCCTCTTCTTCACCATATATTAGATAGAGAATTATTTCTATTGTACGATGTTATGTATATATTGACCCTCTAATTGCAACTCCTGGGAGGGAGTGTATAGTTGTTGTGTTGTACTTTAGTTTGATGCATGGACGTATATATAATTATATATGTGTAAATTTTTTCTTTTGTATTGTACTAATCTTGTTTCTTGGGCATTTGCACATATTTTTGAATAATACTATATCTGATCAATGAATTTGGTATACCTCTTATTGCATATTCTATTAAATTGTGCTTTTTGTATCAATGTTTATTATGGTATCTTACTTAAGTAATATTGCAAGGATAAGTATGGTTTAAGTTTTTGAATCCCATGAGGTCTAAGAGGAAAGGCCCCACGACTAAGATGGGCTCCATGTTTGGAAGTTTTCCTAGGTTGTGCACGATTGAGGACAAATCGTGAATCTAGGGCTAGTGTGTGTCTATGGGGCCAACAATAATTTCTAAAACTCTATTAGAGCCTCAACTAGGGGGTGCTACATTATATTGATATTATAATTTAATTTTCTCAACTCAGAGGGAAAACTTAACATAGATGAATTTTTTTAACCAACTAAGTATTGTATAGAGAGTAGTGTGAAAAATACTTAGTCACCATGACTAAAACCAAGGTTAATGGGAGGGATATTGGATTTACAGCCCGTGATTCTTGATAGTAAAATTAGTGAAAGTGGTAGTGGTAGTAATATTGATCACACCCTACTATAGAAGTATTTTGTTAGGAAGGGATGGATTTCAAGTGACAAAATTCTTTTATGGGGTTTAGGATTATAAGTACTCAAAGTTGGATCTAAAGGTACAATACATACTAATTCCCCTCAACTTAGGATTATTTACAATTTTTTCCTTAGTTTCTAGTTCCATCCTATTATTTTATTTAATTATCATGTACCTTGACACCACTTAGGACACATTTAAAGTTCCAGTGCCTAAAAATGTTTTTTTTTCTTCATTTCATTGTAATTTAATCCCTCCTCTCAATTTTCCTTTTTATGCCTTATTTATTATTGGATTACATTGACATCATTTTGGAAAAACATGATGATCTTGAGTCCGAATTCTTGATTAGACATCACATTTACCCAATACTCTTAATTTTACAACTACTGGCTATGAAATCCGATGGAAAATATAATGACGTTGAAGTATATGGATTTTGATATTTAATGTGGATAATTGCTTTAGTCAAACCAGAGAATAATTTTAGAAAGAATTGTTTATTAAATTTTTATTATACATAAATTAAAGAAATGGTCAAATATTAAGAGAAGTCGGTCTACAATGCACTAAAAACCACACGCAAAACTTACAGACATGCATCTAGAGATACTACTGGAGGTGTGATAACTCTAACATGGAAGCCAATGTTAAAGAGTTTCCTGCCCTGATATAAAACAAAATGCAATGCCAAATTTCCATTTTTTGTTTTGCTTTCATATATTTGGTCCAATGAAAAAAAAATACTATTTTCAATTTTTACTTAATAATAACTAAACACAAAAAATATTTTCTTTGTTTTGGCTGTATGCTCCCTAAACCTCACATCATAATTATCCTTCCTCAAAACAAAAAGGTACTTATAAGTTGCAACCTTGAATTTTCCCATCTGTGAATTGACCTTGCAAAGCTTTTTGTTATAAAACACTTGTTGCTAATTTTCTCTTGAGTTTGAGTCTTCTGCGATTGCACATTAGGTGGTTTTTGTCTCAATCAAAGCTGTCTTCTTAGTGCTTTTAAAAGTTTTTTTTTACTATGATTAATATTATTCACCATTTCCTTCTCACAAATTTGTAGTTTGCAAAATAATGGGCAGTGGGATCTTTCATGCTGACTACATGGACAACATCTTAAGAGGATTTGACATCAATGGACAACTAAATCTGATGTAAACACAACGTCAATTTGTTCATTCATGCTATAACAAACGACAATGCTAACACAAAGATAAGGCCCACATCTACTTTGTGAAAGATAAAAATATTTTAACGAATATATTTATATTGTATAACAATCAAGAACGCTTATTATTCAACTTTTCAAGTAAAAATGAGCTCTTAAAGCCGAGATGACATCATGGTGTTTCCTTGTTCTTCAGCAATGGGAAATTTGGTGACTCTGGATAACGCCACCGCTAACCTGTCGATGTCCTCTTTGGTATGAGCCGAGGTAAGAGTTATCCTCAGTCTACAAAGTACCAACACAAACAGACGTTAATTGTTACTGAATATCTTCTAGAGAAAGTGAACATGTGATGCACTGAAACAAACCCAAAATTTACCTGCACGCATCAGGAGCTACTGCTGGAGGGCTAATGGCTGTAACGTGGAAGCCAATGTCAAAGAGTTGCCTACTAGCACGGAGAGCATCTTGTTCGGTTCCAATGACCAATGAAAGTATAGGGGTTGTGGCATCGAATTTGGTTAATTTGCAAAAGTAATCAACATAGCTCCATACAAGATTCCTTCTCCACACTTCCTTTTTTGCCACCTCAATTGCTGCTAATGCACCGGCGATGAGGGGCACAGGTAAGGACGTGGTGAATATGTATGGTCGACCTCTTGATTGGATGAGTAGCTTCCAGTATTTGCTGAAATAATTGTAAATTATATCAGAGAATCATTGTTATTCATATTGACCAAGTTAGTGATGTAAAAACGCAGTACATCGAGAAATAGAAGCAGCTCCACTTACCTACAACTAATGAACCCACCGATGCAGCCTGTACCCTTGCTTATGGTCCCAATACATATATCGATTTGATTTTCAACACCATACAATTCCCCAATTCCACGACCATTCTTTCCACAAACAAGGGTTGTATGGGCCTGCATCAATGTGATGTCCAGGTAAAATTAAATTAACTATAATGCATAACTTATAAAAACAAGAGTAGCATGGCATGCATATTTGTACGTACTTCATCAATGGCCAACAAGAAGCGATGCTTATTTCGCAACTGAACAAGCTCCATAATCTGGCAGAAGTCACCTTCCATGCTAAATATGCTGTTCATGCATAAGAATACTACCATTATAATCAGTGTCGCCTCATAATACAAACAACGACTACTTCATATATATTGTTTGGTCTTGTGATGTACCTACCTATCAGTGATGACAACCTTTCTCTCATTTGGGCAGTTTGATCTGTAAATTCATGAGTTATCAGATGAACCATGTGAGCTGAGGAAAACGGTAAAAAGCATGTGTACACGTGTTCGTACATAGACTCAGTAGTAGTGTATATGTAGGTGCGTGCATGTTTTGAAGGATGAGTATCGTGCTTAGAACAAATTGCTGAGATGATTCATGTCGTTGTGCTTGTAAACATAGACATCAGCTTCATGCATTCGCTCTACCATGCGAAGCCCGTCGATGATGGATGCATGGTTCAATGAATCTGAAAAGATAGCTATCTTCTCTAATTTTGATGGTCTCTTGCCACCGGCCAAAAGAGTGGCTATACTTCCGAGTGCTGATAGGAAGGCAGTATTGGCAGCAAAACCAGTTGGTGTAATCACACAGGCCTCCTTGCCGGTGAGCTCAGCCAGGGTGTCCTCCAGTAGTCTGTGGTAGTTGGAGTGGCCACATATCATAGACGAAGCTCTTGGGCCCATACCATACTCTCTAGTAGCCTGCAATAACCTTATGGTTAGGCCACGATCATATTTGAGTGTGCTTGTAATAAAGATGGTTTATTGCTTGATATAATAAAGTATCCACATATGCATTTGTTGGTACCGATGAAATACCTTGATGGTGGCTTCCCTGACAGCAGGATGGGAGCTGAGACCAAGGTAATCGTTACTAGAGAAGATGAGGATCTTCTTGTTTTCCTCTTGGCAAAAAAACCTAAATGGCGCCATTTTTTATTCCCTAAATGGCACGTTCTTGAACTTATTTCTCAAAATGACACATTTGCAGGCCAATGCGTCCCCTGCTGGGACGCATTGCTCTCTCGGGAGGCAATGCGTCCCAACCGGGGAGGCATTGCCCCCACAGGAGGGCAATGCGTCCCACAGCCGGACGTATTGCTTTTTTTATTTTATTTTTTTAATTATGATACCATGTATACCATGTATATTATATATACATATATATGTTAAATTGCTAAATTAATATAATCTAAATTAACTTATATACAATTAGCCATATATTTAAAATAATATCTGAAGATAATAAAATAATAACATAATATTATATTTATCAAAACATAATATTTATAAATGTAGATAAAAATTTTCAAAATTAATAGATATAATACTAAAATTATACAATAAAGTTTAAAATTATAAAAATAAAGAAACTATATACATGTATTTATTTGTAAACTTAGAAGAAAAAAATAATATAACAATAAAAATAAGAAAATACTAATATCAAAAATAAGAAAATAAGAAAATACTAATATTTGTATATATTTGTATACATTTGTATATATATTTATATTTGTATATATATATTTGTATATATATATATATATATATATATTTGTATATATATTTGTATATATATATTTGTATATATTTGTATATATTTGTATATATATATATATATGTATATATTTGTATATGTATATATTTGTATATATTTGTATATATTTGTATATATATATATATATATATATATATATATATATATATATATATATATTGTATATATATATTTGTATATATTTGTATATATTTCTATATATATTTATATTTGTATATATATTTGTATATATATATATATTTGTATATATATATATATATTTGTATATATATTTGTATATATATATTTGTATATATATTTGTATATATATTTGTATATATTTGTATATATATTTGTATATATTTGTATATATATTTGTATATATTTGTATATATATATGCATATAAGAAAATACTAATATAGCAAAATAATATATATATATACAAATATATACAAATATATATATATATATATACAAATATATATCATATTATTTGTATATATATTTGTATATATTTGTATATATATATTTGTATAGATATTTGTATATATTTGTATATATATATTATTTTTCTATATTAGTATTTTCTTAATTAGTATTTTCTTATATACATATATATATACAAATATATACAAATATATATATATATACAAATATATATACAAATATAAATATATATTCAAATATATACAAATATATATACAAATATATATATATATATATATATATATATATATATAAATATAAATATATATACAAATATATATATATATATACAAATATATATACAAATATAAATATATATACAAATATATACAAATATATACAAATATATACACATATATATATATATACAAATATATACATATATATATACATATACACACACAAATATATACAAATATATATATACAAATATATATACAAATATATATATATATACAAATATATATATATATATATATATATATATATACAAATATATATACAAATATAAATATATATCCAAATATATACAAATATTAGTATTTTCTTATTTTCTTATTTTTGATATTAGTATTTTCTTATTTTTATTGCTATATTAGTTTTTTTCTTCTAAGTTTCAAATAAATACATGTATATATTTTCTTTATTTTTATAATTTTAAATTTTATTATATAATTTTAGTATTATATCTATTAATTTTGAATATTTTTATCTACATTTATAAATATTATGTTTTGATAAATATAATATTCTGTTATTATTTTAAATATATAGCTAATTTTATATAAGTTAATTTAGATTATATTAATTTAGCAATTTAATATATATATGTATATATAATATACATGGTATACATGGTATCATAATTAAAAAAAATTAAAAAAAAAATAAAAAAAGCAATACGTCCGGCTGCGGGACGCATTGCCCTCCTGTGGGGGCAATGCGTCCCAACCGGGGACGCATTGCCTCCGGAGAGAGCAATGCCCCAGCAGGGGACGCAGTGGCCTGCAAATGTGCCATTTTGGGCAATAAGTTCAAGAACGTGCCATTTAGGGAATAAAAAATGGTAAATGTGCCATTTAGGTTTTTTGACCTTTCCTCTTTTCCATTCTGCTCCAACTCCAACTCAACATTGGTGCGATCCCAAGGCCCTGGAGCCTCGAAGAATGGAAGGCCGGTTCGGCATTCATCTGTGGGATTAGCCGGCTTTGGGAGCTGATCTTAGGCAAGCTGAGGACATAGTTGGTGTTGTCCCACTTTAGGAACGCTCTTTGTACCATGTCTTCCCACTTCTCGCAGATGTTGTCTCTGCTGGTGTTACTGTTGCTCCCTGTAGGTGCCATCAATCGGATTTCTTGGACAGAGGTTGTTTGTACGGCTTGAGTTGCAGTTAGGATGGAGAGCTTGCAGCTGCAGCTACTTAGACAGCAACCGTATATGCACTTCTCCAGTGAAGGTTGCGTGAGCAATCTGGTTGGTTTGGCTCTGAAACTTGAAAACCAAAGGTATTTATAACTAGGAAAAAAATCAAATTTAGCACACTTTTGCAAAAATATTTACCAACATAGCACACTTTGTAAAATATTTCCCAAAGTAGCACACTTTGGTCTGAAAACGCCACTTTTTGTGGCGTTTTTATATGCGCGATTTGAAAAGCGCCACAACAACTGGCGTGTCTACTATTAAATAAAAAAATTTGAAAAAAAATAAAAAAAAATAGAAAACGCCACATGAAGTGGCGCTTTCCATTTGCACTCAATATTGAGTGCAAATGGAAAGTGCCACTTCATGTGGCGTTTTCTATTTTTTTTTTCAAAATTTTTATTTAATAATAGACACGCCAGTTGTTGTGGCGCTTTTCAAATCGCGCATATAAAAATGTCACAAAAAGTGGCGCTTTTCAAATCGCGCACATAAAAACGCCACACAAAGTGGCGTTTTCAGACCAAAGTGTGCTACTTTGGGAAATATTTTACAAACTGTGCTATGTTGGTAAATATTTTTACAAAAGTGTGCTAAATTGGTTTTTTTTCCTCATAACTAAGTCGTCTAATGGTTACGATTTGGTTAAGTGTTGTCACTTTCTTAAAGTCTTCTCAGTCGTACTGACACCTTCGCCTGTTTCCCTCTTCGGCTGACCAGCCTTGAACCCCGGGTCAAGCGGTGCAGCAGGCGTTGTCACCGGTCGGTTTCGGTGCTGCTCTTCCGCTTGCATCAATTAGTCCACGTCTTCTTAGTTATATATCTTCTACATACGGCAGCTAAGGCGACTTCTTACAACGCCATTGTGGCCAGGTAGTCAACTTCGGCGCTCCCCTTACTCTTTTCATATTTTCTGTACCTAACCTCTGTGCCCACCTCTGTACCCACATGATCTGATCCATACACTTGTGGGCCCCATTGGGAAGTATATGGAACTTCCTAAACAATTGTTTCGTAGTTATTCAGCTTGGCAACGGGTCGTGTGCGACGTTTGCCGTCTTGAGTGGACTTGGAGATTGACCTATTCTCAGTTTCACGTTTATATGCCATTCAAGGCATGTAAAACGATATATAGACTCATTACGGCTGGGTACTTGAATTGTTTGAATTTGCGATTGATGACTGTTTATCTCTTGAGTAATGATTTTTAACGCAACCACATATAAAACATTTTCTATTTGCTAATAGTCACGCATATTACTATAGGATGACCTAGCATCATTCAAGTATGTATGTCAATATCAGTTGGAATATTGTGTTGTCGATTGACACATGAATATAATATAATATACTTCACTAATGTTCTCAAGAAAAATAGCTTTTGTTATGAGTATGTGAAAGTTAATTTCTAATTCCGACTAGTGTATTAAAAAAAAAACTATAATAAGCACCAAGGCAAAAATTGGATACCTTTATAAAACATTAATATATCATTAATTTAGGGTAGTATGACTATTAAATTTATTGACTTGACAGACTTGCCGCATCAGAAATTTGCTAAAGATTGGATGGGATCTCCTAGGGCATCTCCTAGGGCGACGGGCGGCATCCGCCATGGCGGCCCATGCATCTCGGAGAACAAAGGTGATGAGGATCTACCCCGGATTGACAAGTTGATCCCGTTGGGTTCAATAGGAATGCATCTTAACTTCTTATACACCACAGACCAGCTGCAAGAATACTAAAGTCACCCTTCCAGTTCCATGGAGATCGACTTGTCCAATAGTACATAATTTCCCCGTCTATTGAATTCAGATAAGAACCAAACCAAGCCTAAGGAGACTAATCAGCAACACCCCCCAGAGTTTCATACAAAGAATCGGTGGGGAAGATCAATGAGGATTATCATGCTCATAGAATTCATTAACCTAAAGACATACTAGTTTCCATAGCACATGGTTATCCAACCTTTGGCCTCCGCAAAGAAGTCATGGATGACCTTATGAAACCCTAGATGTATACCGTGGTCGTCAAGTTACTATCGAGGGAGATAGATTTTTTGACTCTATAGGACAAAATCAAAGTGTTATGGAAGCCTATAGGGGGGTCAACCTTATCAACATTGTTGAAGGCTTCTTCATAGTCCAATTGCAGACAGAAGAAGACTATATTGACATGTTTTTCAGTGGCCCTTGGCTGATTTTTGGGTCCCACTTATCAGTATAACACTAGTTCCCTAGCTTCTCGCCCAATATAGCCACCACCCCTAAACTAGTTTCATGGGTAAGGATACCAAACCTGCCCATCTACCTTTACTAAGAAGTTTTTTTAAGGAAATTGGTGATTGTCTAGGGAAAACAATCAAGGTGGACACAAATACTAAATTGCTACGCAATCGTCGATTTGCAAGAATCACAACTGAACTAGACATGGCACAACCGCTTGATAGTTCCTCCTTTGACAATGCTAATAGCCAATAGGCAGTTGAAAATTGTCACTTACAGGATCTAGGTTCACAACCTTCCAAAGAGGCCTCCTCCACGAGCGGCTTGATAGAGATCTAGGCAACCTGAGATGGATTGACTCTGCTACTTCTAATTCCATCCAGGTTTTAGAACACGCTTCTCCAACCATGCCCCACTCTTGGTCATTGATTCCACTACCTCGAGCATAACCCACAAACACTTACATACCTTGATTGGCTAGA
Organism: Alisma plantago-aquatica; assembly: GCA_963693085.1. Classification (NCBI taxonomy): domain Eukaryota; kingdom Viridiplantae; phylum Streptophyta; class Magnoliopsida; order Alismatales; family Alismataceae; genus Alisma; species Alisma plantago-aquatica. Next base: position 575,088,660 of record OY856415.1, on the reverse strand, counting down.
AAGGCCTGCACGACTTCAAAACAATTCTACAACAACACCAGAACCCAAATGTTCCCTTCCACCATGTTATCTCATAGTTCCACAATGTAGCCTCAAAGTGAGAACAGATAATGAAGAAGAATATTAAGAGAGAAAAGGATTGCATCAACAATAAGATTAAGTGGAATCATCTCCGGCTCGGTCTATCTTTTGATGTAAACTTGACATAGGATACCCTTGACCTTCAAAAACAAGCTTGAACTATTCTAAGGTATGAAGAAATGGAGTGGAACCAACGTGCCTACTACGATTGGGTCAATCTAGGAGACAACAATACAAAATATTATCATTCCTTGGTGAGTAATAGAAGGTGAAAGAATAAAATTTCCAGACTTAAAGATCATAGTGGCAATTGGGTGGAGAATGATCAGTAGGTTAAATAGTTAATCTTTTCTTTCTTATCTAATGTTTACCAGGAATCTGACACCATATGGATACACTTAGCGAGCATCTCCTTCATCGGAGCATTCCCTTCTCTTACTATGAATGAGTCAGTCCATCAGGTTGTCTATCATACCTTAGGAAGTAGAGATTTGGGAGGCCCTCCGCTCAATAGAACCTCTGAAGGCCTTCGACAAGATGAGTTGGCCATTCATTGAAGACACTCTTCTCAGAACTCCAATCCCACACAATATTATCGCATCATAATGCAAATCATCTCATATGGAAATACCTCTATTTTGTCGAATTGTGAGACCATTAGATCCCTTAAACTATCTTGTGGAGTTAAAAAAGAAGACCTCATGTCAATTTACCTCTTTGTCATATGTCTTGGGATTATCATCCAACTTATTTTCGAGGACATCAACAAGGGTAACTATAAACGTGTGGTTCTCACAAGAAAAAATCTATAATTCTCTCATGTCAGCTATGCAAACGACATCATCCTTTTTGGAGAAGCTTTGCTTCAGCAATATAGCACAATAATGAGATGCCCACACCATTTCAGCTCAACTTCTAGGCAATTTTATCCCATGAGAAATCAACTATATTCCTCTCTACCAATACCCCAAGAGCAATAAGGGCATGCATATGCAAGAGACTAACCATTCAAGAAACATCTAATCGTGGGAGACACCTGGGAATGCTTATTATCCATAAAAGGAAAGGGAAGGTACACTTCCAATATTTCCTTGAGAGGCTTTGCCTTTAGATTAACAAATGGTGAGATAAGATTCTATCATTGGTTGGTCAATTCAGCCAATAAAAACTAGTATTTCTCTCTCAATCCTGCTACAACATGTAAGATGTACAACTTTTGGCCTCTTTCTATGATATAATTGATCGACTTGTTAGCAATTTCATGTGTGATGGGTTATCTCCTACTAAGAGGTTGAACCTGGTATCCTGGAAGCTCCTTATAAAATCTCACCATCAAAAAGGTCTAGGGTAAAGAAGGAGATGGACTTTAACACATCCTTGATTACAAAAATGGTCATTCATCCAAAAAAAACCAACTCCCTAGGTCCAATTAATGCATAAAAAATATACAAGCCAAGGGGCCTCAAACCCCTCTGGTCTCACATTTGGCGATGAATCAAAAACTCAATTCCCTTTCTCCTCAGCAACTTGAGGAAATCAGTGATCTCCAATTGGGACACAGTTGTATGTTCAGATGCATGGGTTTGTGAAGGCTACATTCCCATCCTATAGCCTCATTGCATAATACCCAAAGATATTAGAGAACTAAAAGTTGCATGTCTAGTTACTAATGAAGGAACCTGTGATACAAGCTTCCTAAATAGCTGGTTCACTTCCCCTACAACAAATGACATCGTTCATCTTCCGACACCCAACATTTCCCATGGTGAGTATTGATTGGTGTGGCTCCACACAAGCGATGGTAATTTCACTACATGCTTGCCTATAAAATTCTTAGCAGCACGAACGTCAATGCCAACCTAGATCACTATGTGGCAATCTGGGCTGCTCATGTCCCACATAGGATGAAGACTCACCTCTGGCTCCTTCAAAAAAACTGGTTCCTCAAGAATAATTTAAGATTCAAGAAGAAGATCACAAGGATAATACTTGCTCAAGATGTAATAAAGTTGAAGAAACCATTCTCCATGATGTGTGCGGCTGCGCTGAAGCAAAACAAATGTGGGTTCTCTTGATTTCCCCATATACATTTGACTTCTTTGATTCAAACTCACCATCAGATTGGATTGGGTACAACCTCAAATCCTTGAGAAAAATATAGGGATGGAAAGGTCTTTTTGTAGTGTCATGCTGACTCAAATGGAAGAGCAGAAACTCCCATATATTTGAAAACAAGTATAAACCCCATGTTGTTCTAGTTGTCTCTTGACAAATAGAATTCACCTCTATCAATCTCACATTTCAAGTCCCATCCAACTCCCAACCAACATAGGTTCATTTTCTGAGCAACAAGATCAATGTCTCTAGAAATATGATCTTGATTCATGTTGATACAATGATAAACTCTAAAGACAACCTTAAGTCCACTAGTTTGATTCTGAGAGATATTAAGGGCCAATGGCTAGGTGGAGTGACATCAGTCATGAGTGGTTTAGATCTCATGGAAGGTGAACTCCATGTTATCCTTGATGGTTTATTATTTTCTTTAAACAATGCCTTTCCCCGAGGTATCATCATCAGTGATTCAAGCAACATAGTTAAATGGGTGAATGATTTCATGGAATCCCCTATTAAGTACAAATTGATTGAGCAGGTGATTAGAAGCCTTTGTAAGAAGACAACTATCAAGGAGGTGTGTCATATGAAGAAAAATAAAAACAACATTGCAGATTAGTTAGCCAAGCATTACCTAAAGCAATTAGAGCCACACTTATATTGGGACTCTTGCGCCTCCCCCTTTCTCCTTAGAAGTTATATAGACAAACTCTATGAATTTCCCTTTGTCTTCCATGTTAACCCTAGTAGCTTTCATCCCAAGAGTCATTGATATAATCAGGCTACTCCTGATATTTTCTCAAAAAACATGACATACTTGACCTATATCACTATTATTTTGATGTTTTAAATCTAAGAGCATGATTCTAAAGGTAATGTCAATGATACCCCATTAGGAGATCATAAAATCTTATCCATAATACCATAATAAGGAATATGTTTCTAATAATCAAGATACTTCTGGGTTATTTTATCTATAAAAATTATACTAATCACAATACAATATTTTGAAATTGGTTCATATCCTTACATTCATAAAATCATTTCCCATAATTAACTATATGATAAATAATGGCTATTATCATTCCCATCATCCCTAATTTTATATTTCACTTTGTACCTATCTCATCTCCTCCAACTACCCCATAATTATCTCCCACAAGCTTTTAGCCTTCATTTATGTATAGAGTTACTCTCTCCTTATCTTATCAATTACCTCACATACCCATTCCTAATCTAACAACTTAAATAAAAAGTATCTCTCACATTCTTAGTATGGATCCAATGACTTCATCAAAAGTAGAGTGGTGAATCTGCAATGGACATAAACAAAGTTGCTAAGTACACCAAGAGACCCAACACTCTTGGATTTTATAAAACCAAGCATGCCCATGTAGCCTTGACTTTGTTAGTGCATTCATAGTCTAGATTCTATTTTGTAACATTGCAGTTTTTGTGATTTTAAGCAGAGGCCTATCAAGACATACTTACAGAGATGGCATTTTTGCATGAGATAAAATGTAGAAGTAACACAATTGATTGACTACAAGACCATGAAAAGAAGGGGACACTCTTTTGGCACGCCCCTCCCATGAGGCTAGGATGGTCATTACACCATCTCTTTTTCATGATGAAGTCGGCAATGATCTAGAGCATGTCTTGGTAGGACACACTCACTATATTACAATGGAATTCAACCCTTGATCGTGAGAAGGGACCATGAATCTAATGATCAAAATCTATGTATAATGGAGGCTAAATTCAATGTGTACTATCTCAGATACACTAGTACATAAATGGCCTTTAGTGTCAGTTTTTAAGCGACACCTATGTGGGCACTACTAAAAGCTCGACTGTTACGCATCGGTTCTCAAATCGATGCCACAACCCTTCGCGCACCACCGAAAATGTGCCAGTATGGGGGTATAGGTTTCAGTTATTAGCTTTGAAACCGATGTCATATACCTCTGTGCCATAGAAAGGGCACCATCTGGGGCACTATCGATGTCGGTTTGTTAGTGATAATCGATGCCATCTCACCCACTGCCATGACAATGTTGACCAGCACAGACGTGGTGTCTGGTTCGCTGCCACGAACATGCTGGCCAGCATGGTCATGGTGTCTGGCCTCATTAGGGAAATCGACGTCGGTTACTAGTAGGGAAACCGACATTGTAACCATTTGTTGTCAGTTTTATACAAATAACTGACGCCTATTTTATGTTTTTTTCTGTCAGTCTGCAGACCTGCTGTGGCTGGTCGCAGGATGAGAAACCTGCAGTTCAGTTATGAACTGCAGGTTTTACGACATCCATTGATATCAACCAACAACAGGCCACAAACCTACAAAATTAACAACATAAATGTTCACACATTTAGCAACCTGTAGTTCTATTCGATTTTCACACATGTAGAAACATTCATGTAGCAATCTGTAGTTCCATTCATTTTCACATTCACACATGTAGAAACATTCATATAGCAACCAACAGTTTCATTCATTTTCACTCAGACACATGTAGAAACATTCAGACATGTAGAAACATTCACACATATTATAATTCAGAAATTCATTTACAAAATATCATTCTTTAGTCATTATTCACTATCAACATCCCAATTATATGTTAAAACACCCACTACTTGTATGGTTGTTGCCCATTCTTCTCTTACATCATTTAATTCTTTCGTTGTATAGGGAGCATGTACATCTGGTAAGGCCTTTCCTATAGTGTGGTCGATTTTAAACACCTACAAAGAGAATGATGTATATATATAATTAATAATATATAAATAAGAGTCATATATTTCATATTATCTAATGAGACTATATATAATACCTCAGGAATGGTATCGATGTCCACTGCGGCATATTTGATAATCATGTGCATAAATCGCATCACATAGTATGTACATGCCCATCCGTTGTCTTGTGTAGCACACTATAAATTGATACAAAATATTATAAAATACAGCTAATTAAGCATTGTTCACATAAATAATATATACATTGCAGTCGGGAACTTGCTTCCATGTTTTTCCAAATTATTTGCTGGTTCTTTTTCCTAGGGACCTTTTCTCCAGCCTTTTTGAACTCATCTAAACCCCTACATGTTAATGTAACACAATACATTGCATAATTAAATAGTAATGTAATAACATATGTTAACAGATACGAAAATGAAATATTTCTCGCTGGAATAATGCCATTTTCATTTTGTGTCCATATTTTGAATTCAATTTAGTCCCCTTAGGATCTAGATAATAGACAGTGAACATCTCGAGGACAATAACTAGTAACTCCCAATGCATACCACTAGAGGTAAAAAAAGTTAAAAATTAATAACTCAAAATCCACAATAAAAATGTAATTTTCTCAAGTCCAAATTATAAGCAAAGTAAACTTACTCCACATTGAATGGAGCTATTATCACCGTCTTCTTATTTTGAGCAAAATTTGAAAAAGCATCACAACAGTATTGTTGAACTGACGGAGGGTCTTTAGCTACTAGACTAATCAAAGATGGAATCAAAAATTTTATATGTTCGAATGAAAAATCTGCACATATCTTGTCTAAGTAGCTGCAAAACATGCATTATGTATGCATTAATAAATAAGAAACCAGATCACCAGATCCTACACAAGGTATATGGATGTATAAAGAAGATCCCACCTTATCCATATCTCTATCATAGATGTATTCAGCCAATCATATCAAAACAACTCCAAAATATCTTGTATAAATAGGTTGCTTTCATATGATTGACCTGCAACATCTGCATCTATAGAAATAGTTATAGGGCAATTTATATTTCGCCTAACCATATTGTCATACCCCTACAATCAGGACCTAACGGGACAGGTAGGTCATGTGGAACCCAACTTGGTAATGTAGGATGTGGAGGTGGAGGTCTAGATGTTGTGGGTGTCTTCTTTTTAACCTGTATATATATATAATTTTAGATCAACTAACATCATATACACACACTAACAATTTAACGTAATGTAAATTTACCATACAGTTTCAGTATAGAGGACAACCGCTTTTGGCCACAATATCACTCCGCCTTCTGCTTCACCAAGTGTTTCACAATATGGGTGGGCATATGGCAATGGAAGATCCATCCAGTTGGGGAATATATGTAGCGGGCTCACACGAACCCAACCAGCTGGTAATGGAGACCCATGAAACATTTCCCCTGGTAGGGATGGGTAAGTCGATGCCTCTGTAATGACAAATTCTTTACTTTTTAGACGGCATGATTTCAACCCCTACAAATTTTTGTGTAATGAATGTTATATACATATATACATATCATCTTGAAAAGACTAGTTATTATGTCATAAAAATACTTACATTGGATGTGCTAGGTGGTGGGTCTACAAGATTACTCCCAACCTCTACAGTAGGAGTAGAGCAGGATGCCATAGGTACTTTCTGTTGAGTGTCCGTCTGAGATGCCTACCACTTTCTCAGTGCTTCTTTGAGTTTCCTATCAACTAGCTTATCTACTTATACATGGATAAAAGAAACGTTAGCTTCTGATTATTGAATTCTCTTTTACAATAATATTATAAAGACAAAATTGGTTACCTCTTCTTGTGAAAGTCTCGCTTTTGGGACATGTTTGCGCTGGGATGGCCCAAAGAACGCTTTGATGCCCACACCAGTGCCTACAGCCCTAACACGTCCAAGATGCTCTGGGTTACCCAGAGCAACTGTCAATTCATCCCTTGTACCCTCAGGGATGAACTTTCTCTGTTTCCTCAGCTCGTGCAGCTCCCGCTAATCGCCAAAACAAAAATTTGTAATTAAGTAAACACCACAAATAATTAATATTCGAACGATTGCTGTAAGAGTTGTATTTTACCATTTTTGCAGCCGCCTCAGCAGTTGTGGGCTTCCTTATTTCTCCCTTCTTATTTTGCCTCCCAGCTATCTAGACATCATGGTGAGGCAGAGGTGTGCTACCTATAGTAGAGGACTCCTGAGTAGTAGCAGACTGAGCAGTAGCCTCAGACTGTAGTCTTTGGCGAATGCCTGCATACCCCTTTGGACCTATTGTGTTGTCATGCACATTCAGTGCACACCTTGCTTTTTGCACCTCACTGAGGGCCTAGTTAGTATGCACATTAATGATTTGGTTAGTAACACTAAATGTTAATCTTGAATAGGTGAATACAACATATATTAATTAAATTGGGGGTGACGCCTAATACCTTGAATTCATCAGTTTGTCTTGAAGCAACAAATGTGTCCCATTCTTCTTGGTCCCGGAAGTTCCACTGTTCTGTGGCTGTCTTCTTCCTCTTATCACCTTCTTTTATATATTCTCAGGTGAGATTTGTCCTATAGTTCTTTAGGACTCTCCCACAGCGTTGCATCACACATTTACGATGCAACTTTTCATCCAATTCAAATATACTCTGCAAAATAGAATTGCTATTAACTAGTATCCAAAAAATTAGTAATCTAACAAATAGAATTGCAAATTAATAACGACTCACACATATATCCTTCCATATTACGACTTTCTTCCCCTTAGGAACATTATGCCAAGAATCTATCTTACAACTGCAATGGCTACGAGTAACATACCCAAGATATGAAACAAACGAATTGCGATTCACTCCAATTGCATTTCCTGTATTATCAAAATCCACAACAAGTTTGGGTCCATTGTCCCTTTGCACTATTAACTTCTTCATCATAGTGATGCCCCTTCTCTTGTCAACTTTTTGGTGCTACTCATCAAGTGCCTCAAGTGCTTCAGAGGGTACATTTGCATCATCAACCTAAAATTTGACAAAATAAGCACACTTACAGGATATAACTAGAAATGGACATATACACTACAAAAAAAATGGTCTTTAACTATAAAAAAAAATTGTAGCGAAAACCCCATATTTTGTAGCTAAAGGCTTTAACTACATATTTCTTTACACATACAAGTTGTAGTATATGCTCATATAGCTAAAGACTTTAACTATATTTTTCAAATATGTAATTAGATAATCCATTCGCTACAAATTCATATGTATCCGGAAGCGTAGCTAGATATTGTCCTTACATATTTAAATATAAGTATAATTATAGCTAAATGTATGACTACAATTGTATATATAGTCAGTATGTAGCAAAAAAATGAAGTTAATACATTTTATATGTATTTAGTGTGTAGGGAAAGGCAGCAGTTACTATATACATATATATGTAGTTGATTATGCATCTAGCTACATATGCAGTGCCATTTAGTACACATACATATATGCTTAGCTCGACTATATATATATATATATATATATATATATATATATATATATAGTGTAATTTGTTAGTACACAAACTCTTTTAGTAACAAAATTGTAGTATTTAGGGCAAGTTATGCTCATTATGCCAACAATCTTACTTTCATTTATAATGAAACGTCGAATGTACATGGGGAGGACGTATACCTTGCCCCTATTACACAATGTGTACAAAGAAAAGTATATATATACATCAATGATTCTGTGGTCTACTAACATCTTTGCGAAAGAGTTGTGTCTTTCTTGGCCAGTTTTAACATCCTTATTGTCTTCTTCTTTTGTTCGAGCTCTTGTTGTGCAACCAGCATCATCCAAAAGCACCCGAGATAAGAATCTAAAAAGAACCTTCTAAGCAGAGATAGAAGGAATATCGTCCATATGAAGTTGGTCACTATGTTTGCAGATGCTGACAGTGGCTGTTCAAATATATACATAGGTCTATGAAATGCAACCTTCTCATAGCAGCAAAGAGTCATATCAAATTGCAACATATCATGATACATTGTTGCGTCTGTGGTTGTTGTTGCAGCTGTGACTGGGCAGGTTTGGGCTTCAAATGGAGATGCATCATCATGCTTCACAGGAGAGCACATGTTGCGTCGGGGTTGTCGTAGATACTTCTATACTCTGTATCTGAATTCTTGACGTTGTTAAGTTCAATCTCTAATTTAGGTAATGAAAGTTGCTACGATGGCGAAGCTTGGACTTCTCTTAATCCTGAAAATAAGATTTTACAAATGGGGAGGCATTAAAAATAAGGTAAATATCATCCAAATAGTTTAATAAAGATATATAAGCATTCATACATGGCATAAATGAAGGTTGCTATGAGAATAAGATGAGAGAATTAGTACATTGAAGAGACGAAGTATCTAGGCAGTTCATCCATATTTTGTTGCAGCCCAAACATTGTATGGGAGAGTTGTAAGATAGTTCACTTGCACCATTAGGCTTGCCATGTCTAGAATTTTCAGTCTATAACCTGCACAATAAGGTAATTCATTTAGACCATTTGAAAGTACAACCCAATAACATTATTGTCAGTATGCACCTACAGCAAAATTCAAGCTACAACAAAGTGATATGAATAGAATTCTAGTTATCATGCATGAAATGTGAGAGAAAATGAGAAGGGAAAGTCATGCCTATGATGTAAAGTAAGTATCTTGAGGAGAATATGGTATAAATATTTTTTTTTCAACCTCACCTATCTGATTGGACCAAAACGCCTGGAGTTGATGTTGCTGCTGTTGTTGTTGCAGGTGGTGGAACTGTTGAACCTGCTGATATGCAAGTTGATGCTGGCTTGATAGATGTGATGGAGAAGTAGGAGATCCTGAACCAACTTCCGGAGAACCAGTTCCTACCATCGTGGCAGGTTGGTATGCTGGAGTACTATATGCAACACCAATTGCCAGCTGAGAAGTAGATGTCAGATGCTGCATATGCTGATGTTAGCCTTCAGCTCACTGATGATCTATTTTCAATGTACTCAAAACTATGACAAGAAACACAACAAGAACAATTAATAAATTGATTGGCAGTCATTAGTTAAGTACTATGTTCAAAACATCAAATGTATATGAAGAACATGTGCATAGGAGGGTCATCAACAGAGGCCATTCGTAGCATCCATTGAAGTAAGGATGTAGCAGCTCAAGTTTGAAGTAGGCCGGTGAGGTACCTTGCATGAATGGAGAAAATGTAAGCACATATTTAAGTCTCACAAGTTAGTGATGTGCCAAGCTTCACACTTACCTTTAGAGAAAAAAATTTAAGATACTAATACTCTCCTTTTGAATGTAAGCAGCCATGTGAAACACATCACGAGTTGTATATGCCACTGCAACCTCATGGATCAAGCTTAGGTATAACACTGTGAAATCAAGCGCTGCAACTCAAAGGTAATGTACAAATTAAAGTGGCAATACACATCCAAAAGAAAATCTGAGTTGCTTATTTGTTAACATATTGGAATGAAAGGCCTCAAATTCTGCAAATATATCCCACAATTTCATGTTAATAAGCTGGCTGCTGTTGGAAATAAAGAAGAAATGATAATGCATAGTAGATTATTTGAAATATGAGAAAGAACTTTTATTTTGAAGGGGAATGGAAAAACATTACTCACACACAAACAAATGGGAACAAGTTCCCCTTGACATTTAAAAGAATTGTAATTGTGTATTATTCCCAAACTGTAAAAGGTTGGATGACAGCCTGAATGATGATGAATCCACAAGTATGTATTCTCAAAACTTGAAACTAAAACAGATAAGCATATCATGTAGCCATCTTATGGCATCCTGGGCCTGACATTTTTCTGTCATGTGCACTGCAAATCTGGCTATGACAGCAACAATAATTTCTTGGTCAAATCTAGCTGTAATTTTTGGAGATTTCAACCTAACCCATCTTCTTGATGTCATTGTCACCACAATTATATCATTTGCACATTTATAACGAGTAGAACTGGATAAGAAACACAGATGTTAGTTGAGCATTAGAATCAATTTTAATTTTAAAGAAGGCAAGACACATCTTGCTAGTGATAGTAAGCAGTTTCCAAGAACTGGTGCCTACCTCAACATTTATCTACGTGATTTATTCTATACCTAGACCCATATCTATTTTTGTTGGGTGCATGAGATGTCCAAATTGACAAATGCAATGTCAGAAATATCAATTAATATTCTACATAGAATAGAGTAAAAATAACCAGTAACTCACATTCAAATAGATAGACAACTACCTTGGACTTCGCTCCATGATCTGCAACTATTAGCATTTGGTCTCGTACCCTATACTTGATGTCTTTATTCTCTACCAATATTATAGTCTAGAGAGAAAACCAAACAAGTCTAAACCAGACACAACATTTTGCTAAATAATATAGTATCATGAATGAATGAATTGAACTAGTAAATTCATATGGCAGTGTTTTGAATGGTATTTTACTGCCATCAATATTTAACATTCATCATGTTAGTGTAATAGCTGTACAAAAATTTAATATGATATGTGAATAAGCATTTTAGTATGTGATTGTGTGACTCCCTTTGGCTTCCTTGTACACTTTTTTCATTATACGTAGACTGGTAGCATGCATAGCACATCCATGCAAGTTTAAATAAAATCCATGTATGTATTCTTAGGTTTTTTTTAATAGTGTAAACATAAGCATGGCTCAATCTGGCCCAACAATATTAGTGTTTCAGAATAACAACAATAAAACCACTGAAAAGTGTAAGTTCGTATATGGCAGTGACCAACTGACTTCAGCTTATCTGAAAATCATCCTCCAAAATTGTGTATAAAAAGGATTGAGTATTTTCGTCTCCCTATGGGCTATGGAACAAGAAGGTTAGAGGAAAAACATGAATATATAAAAAGATGGAAATGTATCCTCCGCAAACTCTTTTAACAAGTTTGATTCGACACATTTATGCAAGAAAATCATAAACACCTAGATTCATCTATCACACATCATTAATATTGGGTTTGCAATTAAGAGAAAATGCCTCCTTCAGAGACTCTACATGGTATAAGAGCTCAGCGGTTAAGATAGTTTAAGAAAGTAAACAAAGCTGAAGTCATGTAGGAAAGCAAGATAATTTAACTACCTCAAAGATATCTTTGGTAGAAAAATGTTAATGGGCAATAACAAAGCATGTCTAGACATACTTAAAGAATATGTGTCCATTTATCAAAATTGTAGATGCTTGGGGCAACAGACACCCCTTGGGTTTGCTTAGTAAATCCCTTTTGAATCATCTACTCAGTTGAGTAAGTAGTTCTTATTGTAAACATGACCAAGCAATAAAATGGATGATGCTCATAAAAATGTTCAGCTTAATGTTGGTATACCTGCTACATAACAGTTATAACTAATATTAGTAGACATTGAAATCTAAATCAGTAAACATAATTCAATACAACTACAATATATTAATGAGGAAGATTTGAACTAAACATGAGTATGTGAGTGTTCATATTCTGTCCATACAATTTCTATGGATCTCTATAGAAAATTGGTAGCTTGAGAATTACCCCTTCCCCTGTCCATTTGTGAGGATGAATGATGGGAGTGTATAAAGTAGTCTAAAATATAAAACCTTACTGTTTAGGGAATCTTGTAGCAACCATAATTCTATGTTTTGCTACAAATACAATTGATAAGTAGGGAACGTCCTAAAATTGGACTTGCACTAGGTTTGGTTGGTTGCAACTGCATGGAAGGAGAAATTGGTTTAGTGTTATATGAATCTCATCAACTTCACTAGATGCATCGACAACTTGGTTTAGTGTTATTCTTGAAAGACTTTTAAACTTTCTAGTAGGGTGATAAATGTAGATATTTAATTTCTGGAATTTTGAGAACAATCTGAAAAATCATGAAAAAAATAGTGGCTACAAGACAATAAACTATTTTACATAGAAGATAACATGGACATATGGTAATATGTTAAGACCAACAAAGCAAGTGCAAAAGAGACATGCACCTAAAAATCAGAATTCCATACTGGAACTAGCAACTTGTTTGAGAAAGGGATTCCTTGATACTGACTGTAATCCATATGTAACTTCAAGACAAAATTCAAAAAATAATAATTACCAGAAGGTAATACTTCAGCTAGAACATTAGGTTCAAGATACTATAATATTGAAAAACATCTTCAGGAATTCGTAAGACAAGAAAAACTTTTATCTCATCACATAAGGAGCACCAACGATGTTGTGAACTCTTCAATTTCTTGTAGAGCAATAAATCAATGTGTACAAATACACTACCACATTCAGATTTATTGCACTTTCAATCAGTCTAAATACAAATGAAAAATGCAAAGATATATTTTGACTCATGCAAAATTAACCAAGTAATTGAGACTCACTTTTGCATACAAAGTTTACTTGACATGGTGATACCTTTATTGATGAAGCTCAACAATCTCTTGAGATGTTGGCATAAAAGGCACACTTCGAGAAAATGTATAGAAATTTAGATGCTCTAAAATCTGGGAATCTGGAATCAACACTCGATTAGTGTGTAGGTCATAGAGATCAGCTTCTACAGGATGGATCAAAAATCAAATTCAAACTCTAAAGGCTAAAGATTGTGGGTATCCTACAGAAAGGTAGCATTGAGGCTGCACTTCAATATGCCGGGTCACAACATGGAGGGTAAATCCAACTATATCTTTATCCTACAAACAAAGAGAACGAGTCAGTAAAGTGAAGATTCAACATACTCAACAGCAAACAAGCAATCTTTCCACACTCCACCAACAAAGCTGATAATGTTCAAGTTGAAGATTTATTCGTAAACGATTCGACATTCATTGGCTACACTACATATGAGTCTAACATTTGTATTGAGAAACATCTACGGGATTCTTGGGGATGATTCCAGGAGATTGATGTTCAGAATGTCACTACAATTTGCTAGAACATTCTTGATCAAAATTTAGTCAGTGAATCAGTTTTCTTCTGGCTAAACTAGAACCTAAATAAAGAGAACGAAATAATTCATCGATAGACAACGAAATAATCAATTGCCTTGGCAACAAAATAATCCTAAAATTTTAGTAACATGATAGAGAGAGAGTCTAAGATATACTAGAAATTTCAATAATAAGACTGACATTTGTTTACTCCATATAATCAATACAATGCCAAAGATAACATACTATATTAGGGCAATCACAAAATAGTCTAGAAGTTTGTTACCCATAACCTTGGGACTTAGTGAGCAGCTGAAGGAAATATATCCACTTAGTCACATTAACGGTCCTCAAAATAAGATGAATGTTGGACTAAGAAAGTATATCACAGCCTTGGATAAGGCATTTAATCCAAACATTTCCCAAGTATATAGATAAATGTTGAACTAAGAAAGTAATCCATCTAGATCTTTATTCGGTCAACATTGAAGCAGGCATGCCATAATAGCAGAAGAGAGAACACACAACACTATCAACTCAGCATCCAAATGATTATGTGAAAGTTAGATGATAACCAACTTGAAAACAAGCTTCGGTGTGCAAAAATAAGTCAGTGTTCGTCGAGGAACAAGTGAAACTATTCATTATTTTAGAGGGTCTGAAGCTTTATACTTTTTTAGCACAACAAACAGATGTTGGTTGTGCCAAAGATATAAAAATAGATATAAGACGAGTTTGACTGCATAGAGTTCATGCCTAACATGTCACATTTCTATGTATGCTTACTATGTATGCCCGCTATGTTCTAAGGGCCTACTCTTTTCATGTTGTGATTGCTATCTTTGTGAGAACCTTAAGTGTACCCATTTATCATAGGGAATTTAAATTCTCGAACCTTCTAACAGAGATCATGAGAGGTAAATTAATTGAAATTAAGTTTACCAAATACTATTCCAATCTATACATCTATCAAAGGATCGACAGGTTATTGATCTATACATCTGCCGCTATGGAGAAAGTTCTATAAACTTCATCAAGGATCTTGTCTGTATCCAGATACCAAGACACACAAGAGCTGTAATGAAAAAGATAAGAAGCAAATCAAATATGTTATGTGATTTTAAGTAAGCAAGGTAGCAAGGTGATTTTCTGGAGACAGCAACTTCCCCTCTCTACTGTATTAACCTACGAGATTTCATGTTTTTGAGTACCCAACAGTCGTTAGTCTAGTACGTTAGTACTAAAAGTGTGGGGGCATAGGTACGTGTGTTAATAGTTTAATGTTGGGGGCACAAGTAAGGTGTGTTAATAGTTTAATATTGGGGGAACTTGGTATTGAAAATGGTGTTATGAATATGGTACAAAAAAAATTAGAATCTATAACTCAAGATCCTTATATGGTCTATCACAAAGTTCCTAATTGTTGGAATGTCTTGGGTTTGATTTTGAGGACCCACTACTCATGTAGGACTTCTTGTTTTAATAAAAAAGAGTATGGAACTATCCAAGTGATTAGGAGTTGAAAAAATATAAGTATTCTTGTTATAATAATGGATGATATTCCAGAAATCCTTATCATATTATAATTCATTAGAACAGTTTTTCCCTATGCCAATTAGTGGAAGGAAAATTTTTCTTTTTATCCAATATCAACAGTTTATTATTATATCTATCATTATTAAAATAACAAACCATGAATCACCTGCATTTAAAGTGGTAGATCCATCTAAATACTTGTAATAGTAGCTTAAAGTATAAGGTGAAATCAGTTTTGCTAATTCATGTGTTTGTTCCAAGTATTGAACAATACATGGAATCCATACCACAACATGTCGTTGGATTATTGGTATTAAAGGAGAGTGTGAAGATCATCTACCATTCTATATTTAGCATTTGAGGACCAAGCAACTGTGTTTGGTTATTCTGTGAGGAAGTAGATTTTTCGATAATAGTGCACAAGTTTAATGCATGTATCTATATGTATGAATTTTTTTTCATAAACAAGATTGTACCCAAACAAAACCTGGTTTTTCCATGCATTCCCATCCTATTATTTCAAACCAGGTGGATTGTATGTCCAGTGCATATTACTCTTCTTTGTATTGGATGGCTGTCTAAACAAAAAGACACACATACCCACATACATGTGATCAATACCAATAACCAAAGAGTGAAATCCCACTGTTACTAGAAATCTGCTGCACAAGTCATGGAGTTATTAGTAAAAAATAACATTTTTAAATTGGAACATGTGAGTGGTTCATGATCAACATTTTTACATGCAAGTATCTCTTCAATCCATGCTAATACGTAGAAAGTGACATGTTGTAGTTGTATTAATCACGATTAACATTTAACCATGTACCATTCCAGTTTTCCCAATATTAATTTCCCATACTTCTGAATGCAATTGTAGTTATACAGTTGAATAAAAGTAGTACATATCTATTCACCTTCTGCCTGTAGGTTGTAGAAGTTCATATATATGTACATAGAAACGTTAAACTGTGTTTAATATCAATCATTTTGGTATTTTACTGAATGGTTGACCACATTCTTGATGTATCTTCGACCAGCACATTTTCTAAACAAATCCTAGATACTACGGAATTCTGAAACACAATCCTAACTAATGCATTATTTTTGTCAAAATGGAAGCATACCCATGTAAAAATAAACTACAATCTGAACCAACATGGATTATCATGTGTGACATACATTTTTGAGACTGTACGTCTTGTCAAGGAATCTGAGTAATAAAATAAGTTATATCTGAAGTAAAAACAAGTTTCTATTTTTGCCATCTTTTCTATAACATCCAATTTCCAATATATAATGAATGTGAATGTTGTTTTGAAAAGCATGAGGTGGGTAGTGAGGTCATTTATCTATTACGAGGTGTTTTCCTTGTATATATATGTTTTGATAACAACAAAACACAATGTGAAAAAGGAATCAAGGTTGATTTTACAATGTGTTATAATATGCATGTCGAAGTGTAATATTCAAAGGACCGATTGAGTAAAGATGATTTATCAAGTCCTCCGTGGGATAAGATAGTTAGATAGAAGTCTTACTTTTTCTTTTATCAGTCTGGATATAGACAGGGGACTCTCCTCCATAGACAAATGCTTGAGTGGGGTGAGTGGCATGGAAATACAATCATAAATTTGTACTAGGGTTCCTTCGCGGAGGCTGAATAACTACCACTCAGGAATTGAGTGAAAAAATTAGATAAAAATTAAGGTTGATCTTTCCATTAGAAACTAAATAGGATCACAAGAAAAATGCAGTAGTTTCGATAAAAAAGAATACGATTTCATTCAATTTGGTTCGATTTTAAGATTCCTATAAATTTCAATTAAGATTTGACTCTGCTACTTCCTCATAAAAATAGGTAAACAAAAAAGAAACAGAGTCTTCAATTTATTATGTGTATTTTCTGTGTTTTTTGTCACTCTCTTCCTGATCCCTAGTCAACGAATTTGAGACTTTGAATTAATGAGCAAATACTATTATAGATTAGTTCAAGGCAAACCCCTTGGGGCACCTACAATGCCTAAGCATGCGCCTTAAAGAATATTAATTAATTTCCCAACTGAGTAGGAATAACTTGTTCTTGTAATGACATGATGAACAACGCACATCAAACAACCAAAAATAGTGTAAATGGGCACAAAATGCAGACTAGATCTACTATCTCAATTTAAGTCACAAACCACCAGCTTAAAAATATGATAAATTGGGTCTAAACTCTAAACCATCCATCTAAATAACACAGAAGGTTGTAAAGAAAGACAGACTACCTACAAGAAAAGTGGTTAGTCTAGAGAAAGAGTATACATTAATAAAATAGTATACCTTGTCATCTCAGACTAAGGAATGTCACTCTGAGTGCTCTTTCTCCAACAACTCACTCCCATATGCAGACACCCTTCAGCCTGGGGAAGCCAACATTGTGTATAAGTGCACAACAGAGAAATCAAAGTTGAAAAAACATAATAGGGGATGCCTTAGATATATACTGAACATGAATGTACGGTTAACTATTTTGCAACCTCTCTAGAATAATATCCAATAGTATCATTAAACAACACCTTTGGTTGATGTAATAGGAATTTCACTTGCTTAACTAAAAGTTTGAGGTGCCAATGTTCAACTGAAAAGAGAGCATTCAATCACCATGGCCACAGTTTATCCCATTCTATCATCAATGCTAAACCCAAATAATACTTGATATAATACTATTGGTTGCAAGTATGATGAATACTTTAACAAGTGCTCAAAAAGTGTGGTCAATTATCGTATCATACTAATGTTGTATTTACATATGAATACTAAAAAGTACATAAAAACTCCTTTATAAATGGATGAGGCTTATTAAAACAAAAGTACAACTTACATGTATGGCAATCTTCTATAATTAAAAGGTGATCATTCAGTCAATTCAGTTAGCCAAACAGAAATATTTAACCGTTCGATCAATTATTTAACCAATTAAGTGCAATATTGACAGAATGAACCAAATTGTTTCAACCATATTAACCGCAACGCAATTAACCATTCGGTTAAATGGCTATTACCAAATTTTACACACCCCATTAATAGCTTACCTGGCTTTCTTATCAACACTTTTTTGAGGTTGCTCATTTGCATCGATTCCGTTGCTCTGCAGTTCTCCATTTTCTCTGGGAGACTTGTTTTCTGGCGAATGTATGTCATCCACGTCGACCTTCGGGGGAATCAATATTAGCTAGTCTTGGAGGTTCATCTGAAGTGAGAATGCATAAACATCTTAGACACTGATGCTTATATACTGTCTTCAATAAATTATTGTTAAGCTAAAATGCACAAAACAAAGGATAGAATAGCATGAAGCTATATTCCAATTGCATGCTGCGATGGAAGGACCAAAGCTAACAAAACCCACTAGTGGCAAAAATAAATAAAAAAACCCATTTGTTTTTTCACTTACTCTTTACTATAGTAGTCTAGCTACATGGTACAACGAGAAAAACTACTTGGTTCCAACATACAGTTGATTCAAAATAAACCAAATCAAAACCAGCATAAATGTGACGGGGCAAATGTAAAAACAAAAAGATGGCCAGGCTTCATTAAAGGTGGTAAGAATCGAACAGAGGCTTGCACCCCTGCACCTACAATATAAAGTGCCATTATAAGAGGTCTCCTATCAGCCTGTTACTTGGTGAGGCTGGCTCTGAATAATCCCCTAAGGAATCTCTACTTGAACCATTGGTGTGCCCTATTGAAAGGCTTTAGAGCTGCACATTCGATTCAAAATGTCTTTGTAGGGCGTGTTACTCCCTAGACAATAAACAACGACTGAACCATCATCTTTATGCACAACTTAAATACCGAGGAAGATTCTAATTTTAGTAGAAAAAATGGGTAAGGCAAGTCTAACTAAAAGGTGGCATGTAGATCTGCAGTCTGACAATATATAAAATGTGTGTGATGGTTCAACAGAAATGTAGACATTCATATGTATTTCAAACTGATCTGTAGTCTGACATCTACAGAGGAAGATCCTGATTTTAGTGGACGAAATGGGTAAGGCATGTCTAGTTAAAAGCTGGCATGTAGATCTGCAGTCTGACAATATATAAAATATGCGATGGTTCAATAGAAATGTAGACATTCACATGTATTTCAAACTGTTTCATCATCTATATAGTCTTGTTTACAACATCTTACACTATAAACAAGAGTGAATACCAGACATCCAATTTCTATTGACAAATTAAACCATGAGTAATCGTTAGAATAACCTGTCTCTAGGAAGATTTTAAAAAAAGGTAGAAGCGTGCGACAATGAAATCTGTCTCAAGCTTTACACCACAATCAAAGAACACAAACATACACTCATACAAGAAGCTAGCACTACAACCACTAATGTACTGATAGGTATTGCATCTTCATTAATGCACTATCATGAATGAATCAAAGGAATGAATCAAAAAAATATCAAATATAATTCACAAACCAAACTTTGAATAAATACCTGATACATGCAAAGCTTTTTTATTCTTTCTATCCTTTGTCCGACGTACATGTGATCCCTCATCTTCAGAGCTGCTGGTACTGTCACTTTTGCTGTCACTTCTAGACATCCATATCAGATGTTGCAAGCATATGCATACAGAGACAAAAGGAACATCAGATGTGTAACAAGGAAATATAGATCAGATAGTACCAGCAAACATATTAAGCATGCAGAACTGTAAAGTCTTTCATTCAATTGAGAACTGGCAGGCTGATTAGACCAATTTATACAGAGAACCAAGTATCAAGCTAAATGTTGGGTAATCATTGCATTTAACAACTGAGATTCTACATTATACAATATAATCAATTACGCCTCAGTCCCAACCACTAATCATGTTGGGCTCAACCACATTTAAATTCTGTCTGTCTCTCTTGAATCTCTATTTCGATCATATTGCAACTAAGATATCTGATGACTTAAAATATCTCTCTATCAACTCTCCCCAAGTTTATTTTGTATGTTTCTCATGCTTGAAACTTTGATTGACTCAATAAAATTGGTCAGGACCATCTATGACAGACCTCTCAAAGTTTGCCTTTGATAGTACCAAGCAATTCCACCTTTTTGTGCTCTATTATCCTTAAAATTATGCATGTCCCTAACAGTAAAGGGTAAACCATGCTATTTTGATAATGTGCATTCCATCTGTCCTATAAATTACAAATGGGCCGGTGACAAGATGCTATGGAAAAATTCCAATCTAATAATGCTTGCATCTGAAGCCCTAGCATGACATAATCAAACCACAGCTATAGCAGCTGGAAAAAAAACAGAACCATGTATACACAATTTAAGAGATCTTTGGGACCATATCACTGTCATTGCTTTAGAGTTCAGACCAATTTGTCAGAGGCCGAAGCCTTTTTTGGTTGGGAGACGAGTCAATCGCAGGAGTGAATCATGACAATAAAAAATTTTAACTAGCCAGGAATAAAAGCCATGTTAGTCATTACCATTTGCTGAAGTAAGGTTGCTTTGATGAGATATAAAGTCCTTTAAGGAGGAATGAATCCTTTCTCAATTCCTTTTGGGCGGTGTCTGATCTGAAATTAAGATATTTTCCCAAATAAAATTGGGATTGTTTAGGGCATCTTTTGATTGTTAAAACTATGTTATTCACGTGAAGAGCAAGATAGTTTACGGGAGAGCATGTGTCATGACAGAGATTAAATCCAACTAAGTCTATTTCATTTCTTTTTTAGTGGGGGTACAATTTTACTAGGATTTTTTTCGAAATTTGCAGCAAATGCGCTTAGTGCATCCAGATAATCCCGTCACTCATAAAGAATAGATACGATCTATGCAGTGTGATCATTGTTTGAACCACGTTGCAGTCACGTTAAGAGATTTTATAGATTCTTGCCACAAATAAACTAGAGTTAATTTGAGGTAAAATGAAAAAAATGGCAAACCTCCTTAACACCTAAAGAAACTAGGCTTTCCTTCACAGTGAAGCAATAATTTGGTATGTCATATTTTTCAAGAAACAAGACTCGATCTAGTTACACAAACAACTCACACAAAATTTGGAAAAGTCTAAAGGACCTTCACTATATATCCTTGTAGAGAACGATTCAGGGGCATTGATAATTCCAAGTATGGTGTCCATACCAAGGTTTATCTTTTCTGAACAATATGAATATGATAGATAAAGCATAATTTTGAGCTTGTTAGGCTCGAAGAATCACATAGGTAAATTTTCTACTCATCCACTTCCCTTCTTATACAAAAATTTGTCTTTTTTGGTTTTCCAGTAGACTCAGAAGATGCAAGCCCAAAGCTTAAAACTAGTAAAAGAAAGTAAGTAAGTAACAACTATTTGACAATTTAATATGTCAATTTTTAGCAAGTGAAGATTACTGCAAAGAAACAAAGCAGAAGAATCTACTATAAGGTTTACTTCACATTAACCATATGCTCAATTATGACCTTAACTGTTGGGATTACAATAAGAACTAAAGTGGTTATGTTATAATACAAATAAGAGATACAAACAATAGTTGGGTTCCTTGTACAGAGGACAACAACAATTAGAAAATCAAAGGTTTGCTCATATGACTTGTCCTGCTTCATCAATATAATTTAAGTTCACAAAGATACATATATGAAGAAAAATGATCTCACTAGACTAGAACCACAAGGAAAAATGTTTCAGAAGTAAAACCATATGTATTAGGATGACATGACAATTTATTTATATTATACATGAATTCGTCATTTTTAACAGACGATATACATCATGAAAATAATTATTCTAATGAACTAAAATAACATATATTCATATAGATAGCATTCACCAAGAAGTAGGGGAAGGACTCCCACTTATCTTGTGTAAAAAATAAAGGTGCATGTATCACCAGTTCCATGATGTGAGATTTCCATTTTGGTCCTTTTTTACAGCCTAGACATGGCTGAATACAGCCGAAACACTCATTGCGACCCCTGGACACATTAATAGAGTGGTGTAGCTGCCACAATTTCAAAGTGCAAATTTTGAATATATAGTTGTTGTTTGACTTGTCATTGATATTATTAGAATGTGTGGTATTTAACCCAAAACCGATTGGCAGATTATATTGAATTGAAATGAATGAATACAAGACTGGACGCCCTCTCCTTTATATAGGAGAGGGGAAACGCCCTAAGACTTAGGACGCAAGTAATCTAAACGGGCTGAAATACAATCACCCAATAACTAATTAACATATTAACTAAATAGGCTAATATAGACTCTCTAACACTCCCCCTCAAGCTGGAGCATGGGTGAAACACATGTCCAAAGTTTGGAGGTTACAAGACTCGATAAAACGATAAAAGAAATGATAGATGAAAGATAAAAGATAAATATCACTCCCCATACAAAAATTGATACTCCCCCTTAATTAATACTCCCCCTGAACCATGTGGTAACAATGCCTCTCTTCTTTGAAATTGTATTCTGCAGGCTGGAGATCCTCGAGCTTTGAAGAAGGTCTTTGGAGTGCATCTGGAATGAAGATCATCTGAAATGGAACCTGAATACTGCAGCAGTAATTTGCCACTTGGAGCAGACGATCCTCAACACCATCAGTACATCATCTTCATTGGATTATGTACTTAACGCAGCACGAATGTGAATGCCCAATGTTGATGTAGCAGTAGCGGAATCTTTGAATTGTCTGAGAAGACGTGCATAACGTGGCACGAACACGAACAGACGATATGATGGTGATACGATGCAGGTACCATAACTTTGTAGCGAGAACCTTGGGGTCTTGATAGGAAAGGAGATATCATCCATCAAGGAAAGTCCCAAGAAAATTAGCAACATGTAATGTCAAAATAGTAGATGCACCTCGGAGAAGACGTGACGAAGTAGCTGAAGAAATACACCACCAACACCTGACGTACATAACGCAATACGAATGCAGATACGGTGTCGACGATGAATGCAGCTAGCTGGAGGTAGAGAACAAATGTATTGAAGAATGTGAAGCTCCATGAAGATAATAGCCTGAATACATATATCATCATCTCATCTCATACTCTCTCTCTCATACATTCTCTGTCATACTCTCTCATGCTCACTCTCTCTTCTCATCTCTTCCTCTCCTCTCTATCCCCCGCACACCAAATACGACAAGAGTGAGTGTTTGGTGTGGAGAAGTGGGACCCCCCCACACTGTGGAAAGGGATACACACATGATATGGGTGGGTAGGAAAGGAATTGGTGGATTTGAGATAATTTTTGTGATATGAAGATGTGTAATATGTGGAGAATGAAACAGATAACCAGAGAGAATATGCTAAATGTGTCAATGTAAGATCTGGATAGAAAATTAAATGGATCTAATCCCCACCCGAGAAGGGGATTTGTTTGGCCCGTTAGGCAACAAATCAGGGGGTGCAGGGGCGGAGCCCGCGAAAAATCTGATCAGGCTAAAACTTGGATCTTATTAGCAAAGATATGACCGATTAAGGATCCAAATAGGCATAATGAATATGGGGGAATTAATAACTGGGAGTAGACATAGATGGGAGGTGACGACGGAGTGATGAAGATAACTAGGAAGGTGATGAAGACGTTGGGGCAGTCGCAACGAGAACTCAATGACGATGGCAACCGATAATGGATGTCAGTGGCAGTAGGATGGAGCGGAAGCCAGGGGACCTAGATAATGGAAACGGAGACTGAAGAGTGCGATCGTCGGCTAGGGATACGGTTACTGCTAAATGAGGCAACAACACTACAGCGAATGGACCCACGATGATGGTGATGATTGCAGCGGCTAGTGGTGATGTGATTGGCAACAACGGGATGGCTGAATTGGCTGCGGTTATCGCTGCTGATTGGCGGCGGTGGCACTGCTGCTGTGCGCTGACGGCGTCGGGCATACGGTTGGCGGACATGGGCGGCTCATTGGCAGGCAGCGGCTACTGTCCTGGCCGATGGTGGCTACGAATCCTCTAATGGTTGCGGCCAACGGTGACAGCAGTATTGCTGTTGGGAACCAACGACTCTGTTGTTGGCCATGACACTTGCACCGGATGTAGGAGGATGCGGTGGCGATGTGATGTGGTGGCGTGATGGTAACGTCGACTGCTGTTGTCGACGGTGGCTTGATGGTGGCTTGACGACAGCTTGATGCAGCGGCGGGATGGATAGCGCCGACGTACGAAAATAAAATCATATCTTAAGAAGGAGGAGGAGAAGCCATGGAGGCTGGGATATGCCCAGTGGGCAGCCAACCTAATCCATGGCAATGGCGGCGGTGGCCGCCAGTAGGCAGGTTCTCCCCCAGTTGTGCTCTCTCGAAGAGAGGCGGCGACTACGTCTAAGGTTGTTGTGGGCGCCAGAGAAGAAAGGGAAGAGGAGCGGCGGCTAGGGTTCCCTCTGGAGCGAACGTGCTCTGAGACCATATTAGAATGTGTGGTATTCAACCAAAAATCGATTGGCAGATTATATTGAATTGAATTGGATGAAAACGAGACTGGACGCCTTCCCCTTTATATAGGAGAGGGGAGACGCCCTAGGACTTAGGATGCAAGTAATCTAAATGGGTTGAAATATGAAATCCCAATAACTAATTAACCTATCAACTAAATAGGCTAATATAGACTCTCTAACAGAGATAATGTAATATAACTCTGATCTTCAATCAAAGTTGCAAACACACATGTTAAAAAAATCCATATCATCACAATTCTCAATATAGTCTAATTAATTCATTAGTTAAGTAAAGGAGCTTATTTATTCTGAATATCTATTACTTTTATTGAGAAAATAGAACATGTTTAATTTTTTAATTCATATTGTTTCTACTACACATGTGAACACATAAATATTCATATTTGTATAATATTAGACATACATATATACATAAATCTGGAAAATTTTGAAGAACATCCATACTTTTATTTTTCCTTCAGCTGACATCATATCCATATCCTATAGTGAGAATATTGTTAGGTCCTGTGTACATGTCTATATTTGTGTCCTTATCTAGAAACACATGTGCTTCCTTGACAAATTGCAGGTTGAATCAAGGTATTTACCTTGTGCGTTTCTTGGGTATATTGAGGACTAAAAGGTTGTAGATGCCTTCACTAGCCATAAAAGAAGCTTTTTTGATAAAGTCATTTGCATTCAGTTTTGCTTTTAAAAATCTAGTAAATTCATGTAAAAGTGAGCAAGCTTCCTGTGTTGATCAATCACTCTTGCAAAGTGATCACCCTGTTCTTGTAACGAACTCCAATCATCGTCATGTTATCATAAAAATGAAACTCAAAATGCTTGCACCCAAACCAAACTATATCATGGCTGCAAGGAAGAATTTTACTCTGCAAGATTCAGCTGTGAGAAATTATGGATAGCATTGTAACTTGTAATTGATACCATTAATAAAACCAAAACATGGAATTTGGTACTTGTCACTAAAGACGCAGTAAATGGATCTTACGAAGACTGTCGGTAATGGCAAGGTTTGTGTTAAATCATGAAGTCAAGTCCCCCAAGTATAAAGCTAGTACTGTCTCCTATAGTTGTAAACCATTGCCCTCTTAAGCAGAGGTAGCTTTTCTAACATGGGTGGGCACCGTGATTTGCTAAGGTTGAAACATAGGGAACCTAAGGAATGATTTTTAAAATGTGTACTACGTATACTTATAAGTTTCATATGATTCAATAGGGCCCTTGCCCACCCTTTCCATCATGTGGCTACGTCCAAGGTTGAAAAATGTGTGAGGCGTAACGAGGCGTTTTTGTCTCAGTGAGGCGAGACGTAAGCCTCGAGGCGTTTGAGGCGTAAGCCTCCAAATATGTATGAGGCGGTCATAAAAAATAAATTTATACATGTATTTACATATATATATTTTTATAGGTTATGTATATCAATTTGTTGTAACAAAAATATGTATATACAAGCACACCAATATGAAATAGTAATTATTTTAGAAACTTAATAATGATAATAGAGACTAAGAACCCACCAAAATACCAAAATAAATATGTAAAAAAATAACAAGATATCAATTCTTTATACTACTAGAATAAAAGATGTCAATAGATAAACTAAAGGAGATAGAATTTCTATGCAGTAGGAACGAGGAACCAAATTTAGTTAACAATGATATGAAATTCACTGACATAATAGTGAATAAGAAGGTAGCAAACAAAGAGAAATTTAACAATGAAGATTGAAAGATGTTACTCAGAAAATGATGATTAAATGTTTATTAATGAAAAGTAACAATCAACTACAAGAACTGATTTATTTTTAAGAAAGTGTTTTTAATAAACTTAAAAGTAGACAATTTGGTGGTTAACACAAGACATCATCATTCAGAATTGAGGCGTGCGCCTCGGCTAAGCCTCAGTGCTTTGAGGCGGGCCTCAGACATTGTGAAGTGTAAGCCTCAGTCCAGGACACTGAGGCGTAAGCCTCGAGGCGCATTTGGGATAGCCTCGCCAAGAGGTGTAAGCCTCAAGAGCCTCAAGGCGGGTTTTTTATTACCATGGCTACGTCAATCTCTTTAACGGTAGTCAAGACCACAAGCATAAATGTATTATTATCCCCTATAGTTGTAAACCATGCCCTATCCTTAACGGTATGCGTATTAAGCATTTCTTAATTTTTTTGAGTCTTAGGGAGACCCCGCTCCCCCTCCTCCTCAAACAGGTGCCAGAGCCCGGATGACCCAAGGAGTTGGTAATTACAGTGCACTCAGGGGGATTAAAACCCGGGTCCCCTAGGGAGGACAAGCCGGACCGAACCACCTGAGCCACACTGGCCGGGTATCATTTCTTAATTTGGATTTCAATAAACTACCTACATTAGACAAACCCATGGCTTTATTGTATCGGCTCATTCCTCCATCAAACTCACGACTCGTTCCCTGATGCTAGATGATTCTCTGTGATCTTCAGGGGTAGAATAATGGTGTTTGTTGCCAGTTGGGCCTCATGGTCCCGGTGTGTATCATGCAATCCCAATAATTTGATCGAGATCGTTATTATACAGTTCAAAGTCACACACCGGATGTCCTAAACAATCTTCCAATAAATAGAAAATATCAGCTTTGAACTATATTAAGAACATCATAAATTGTTCATACCATCCACACTGACGCATTAGGAGATAAAAGAGGCGCAAAATCTTATCAGGAAACATAGAACGTTACCTTATTGTGAGTAGGAAAAGAAGAGGCGTAGAATCTAGAGAACGATCGATGTACTTGAGCACCTGTGCCTCAATATAGCTCCTCTCCTCTCCACTTTTATGTTTTGCCGTGGGACATCATCCTTCCAATCTTCCTCTCTAGTGGTCCCCGAGGTCAGGTTCTAGTAGAAGAGGCACGTAGGAGGACAAGAGGGTGATAGGGAAATAATGTGATCGGAATGGACATTGGGGGGAGGAGACGAGAAGGAGAAAATACGATTGGGATGGAGGGCAGAGAACAGAGTGAGAGAGAGAGTATGATGGGTTGAAGAATGGACGCTATTGGGGCGGAAGGAGGAGCGAAATGGGGGGAAGGGATTACAGGTGCAATACGGCTCTACTTATGAAACCGCGCCAATGAGGAAAGAGGAGTGGCGCGTTGGAAAATTGAAATTTTGGATCTTTTGGTTATTTCAGAGGGGGAGCCGACGGAGAGGGAGAGGAACTTAGAAGAGTGCGGGTTTATGGTCCATCTGGTACATGTAGGCAATTTATGTAGTTATTACAATTAACTATAATTACTTTGCTTACATTTTTATAATTTATAAAGAAAAATAGTTTTAACTACAAATATACTATATATAGTTGGAAAAATTGTAGTTAATTCATCTTTTTCTTGTAGTGATAGATATAAATATATGATATATATTTTTAAAACATACATTGTGAGGTGGCGCATTGATGTCCTCACCCTCATGGTAATCATCAGCATGGTCATCAGGAGAATGCCCAGCCATTTGAAAGTTCACATTTACATTGTAAAGTTCACATTTACATTGTAAAGTTCACATTGTAAAGTAATTCATATTGTAAAGCTCACATTGTAAAGTTCACATTCACATTGTTAAGTAATTCACATTGTAAAATTCACATTGTAAAGTTCACATTCACATTGTAAAGTAATTAACATTGTAAAGTTCACATTGTAAAGTAATTCACATTGTAAAGCTCACATTGTAAAGTTCACATTCACATTGTAAAGTTCACATTCAGAAAAATAAAACATATAAAAAAATATAAACATGCCTCTAACATTGTGATTTTTATCAATTAATAATCCTTCATTGTGATCTCCGCGCACATACAAGTCATCATTAGCTTCAATATTTTATGGTGTTGGCAAACCAACTGAGAATGGACTGGAGTCATTATAATTATCATAGTACTCTTCTTCATCTATATGATCTTCAGTGAACTGTCTTTTACCATGAAGAACAACCAACCAATTATCATTTGCAGGATCATCGATATAAAATACTTGTTTCGCTTGTGATGCCAATATGAATGGTTCACCCTTCTCACCAATCTTTTCAAAGTTGACTAAAGTGAAACCCAATTCATCCACTATAACTCCTTTGGTGTTATCAACCCAATTACATTTGAAGAGCAGAATTCTAAACTATATGTAGTCAAACTCCCATATGTCTTCATAGTGCTAGGGTTCGTGATCGCTCTGGCGACTCTGTAGACCCCGGCGGCGGTGCTTCCTGCTCGGGGGGGAGGCGGCGGGCGCTCTCTCAGGCTGGAACCCTCTCCCCCTGGGCTCGTCCTAATCTCCCTCACGATCTACCAAGGTCTACTGCTCTCTGTTTGCGAGCCATCTCCTGCGGTTTGCTGCTTCTCCTTGCTCTGCGGCGACTGGTTTTCCTGCTCGCGAGCAGGTGCCCCGGTGGCCTCGTCCCGGATGGTGGCCCGGATCTTGGAGGATGGTGACGGGTGGGGGTGAGCTTTAGATGGCGGCGGGCTACAGGTCGAGTCCCTCTCTTTCTGTCTGGGTCTGGTTGCAGGTCGAGGCTTTGGGTGCTCCTATGGATGGACGGCGAGGCTGTGCGACTTCTTGATGCACCGGCAGAGGGAGAGAAACCGGGTTACGTGCTTTGAGAGGATGCTCTCGTTCCCTGCTCGTAGGGGTGCTTGGGAGTGGTGGTGGGGTTATCTGGAGCTTTCTACCTCCCACCTTCAATCCTCGCAGGCCCTTTCTCCTCTGAGTATGCGCAAATGGAGCTTTTTGCCCCCTTCCCAGATATCCGGGGTTTTACACCCAAGCTGTTTGAGTAATTATCTGTGTGAGCGTTCTGTGAGCTTAAGCAACTTCTTGATTGGCCTCAACTTTTGTTTTTTTCTTGGTGTTTTTTTGGTTTATGTTGTTAACAGCAAGATGCTCTTTTTGCTTGCTGTGGTTTGGGTCGAGCTCTCTAAGTGTTCGGTGGCTTCTAGCATGGATGAGATAGTGACTTCTGTTGGCTGCTACGCAAACTCCTTTCCCGATAGACTCACAGGCTCTTGTAGATTGATGAATTCCATCCCAGATAGTTGTTTTAGACAGCCACCACCAGAGCTGGACGATGCAGAAATGTACCTATCGTATCCCAATCTGAGTCTTGTGCTATGTCTTTCCACAAAAGGAGTCGCTGCGTGGTTAGTTGATGAGAGATCTTTATCTTGTAGATGCCGTATGGCCTTTTCTTAATGATGTCGAGTTATTTAAAAAAAAAACTCCCATATGTCTTCAATGACACTGTAATATGACATTTTAGCTTCACGTGGACTCGTATCCTTTGCACTTGCAAAAAACATAGTCGATGCTTGAAGGGTGACCCCACTATTTTGGATGACACTCTTATCATCTTGGCGCTTTGTGTAATATGTGAATCCATTAATGTCATACCCTTCATAAGATATAACATTCAGTTTCAGTTTAAAGGTGAGGCATTTGATAGTTTCAGTAATATCATCTAGTGTTTGAGATAGTTGATGTAAGACTTTATCTTCAAACCACTTAATAAATGTCTTGTTATGCTCTCTAGCAAGCCACATTGTATTGGCTCGAGGATATTGTCTCTTGATGAAATTGGTATGTTCCTCGATATAAACACTCACTTTGTCCATGTTGTGTAAAATATACAAGTGACCTTGTTCCAACTGCTCACGGCTGATTACTTTCACCCGTGATCCCAAAATTCCTTTGCCAAATTGCTCCTCAATATTCTTGTCATTACCAGGAGTATCATTACCACTGAGAAAGTCATTGCAAAAATCCATAACCTCTCTCGCCACATAACCCTCAATAATACTCCCTTCAAGCCGATAACGGTTTCGAACATCACTTTTAAAAATGCTCATGTATCGTTCAAAGGGATACATCCAATGCAAGAAAATTGGTCCCAACATTTTCACTTCCCTAGTCAAGTGGACAACAAGATGTACCATGATATCAAAGAACGACGGAGGAAAATACATCTCAAGATGACATAGGGTAACAACCACTTCTCTTTGCAGATTATCGAGAGTATTAGGGTCAATAGCTTTGCTGCACAGACTGTTGCAAAAGAAACAAAGTCTGGTGATTGCAAACCTTACATGCTTTGGCAATATAGATCTAATTGCCACTGGCAATATTTGTTGCATTAGAGTGCGACAATCATGAGATTTAAGACCTATCAACTTCAGATCTTTCATTGATACCAATCTATGGATGTTGGATGAGTAACCATGTGGTACCTTAACATTTACCAAACATTCACAAAAAGCTTTCTTCTCCTTTCTAGACAATGTGTAACAAGCGGGAGGTAAGTATGTTCTCCGATTTCCCATTTCAAAAAATTCTGTTAATTCTGACCTTATTCCCATTTCACGTAGGTCCTGTCTGGATTTTATCCCATCTTTAGTCTTACCTGGTATATTCAACAAAGTACCAATGACACTATCACAAACATTTTTCTAAACATGCATGACATCGATACAATGCCTGACTGTCAAAGAACTCCAATAAGGAAGATCCCAAAATATTGACTTCTTCTTAAATAAATATTTTTCACTCCGTGTGGCCATAGTACATTGTGATCTCTTACTAAATTCATTGACAAAGTCTTTTACTGTTTCATAAACAACCTCCCCTGGTATAGGTTTAGGTGCATTCTGTTCCTCATTCAATCCATTGAATGCTTTGCGCTTCCTATGATACGGATGGAATTTGTAAGAAACCTTCGATGACCGAGATATACAGTCTTACCGCCATGTTTTAGTCTTGTTGAATCAGTGTTCTCTTCACATATAGGACATACTTTAGCTCCTTTAACACTATATCCAGACAAATTCCCATATGCTGGAAAGTCATTAATAGTGCAAAACAACATAGCATGCAAAGGAAATGTCTCTCTTCGTGAAGCATCATAGGTCATCACACCTTCACCCCAGAGTTTCTTTAAGTCATCAATCAGAGGTTCAAGATAAACATCGATGTCATTTCCAGGTTGTTTAGGGCCCGATATCAACAATGACAACATTACGTACTTATTTTTCATACACAGCCAGGGAGGAAGATTATATATAACAAGCATGACAGGCCAAGTGCTATGTTGGCTGCTCAATGTCCCATACGGATTCATCCCATATGTACATAGCCCAAGTCTTAGATTCTTGACTTCTTCACCAAATTCAGGGTACAATAGATCAATCTTCTTCCACTGTGGGGAATCAAACGCATGTCGTAGGATCCCATCATTACTTTTCTTAACATCTGCATGCCACCTCAAATTCTTCACATCTATCGGATTGGCAAACAAGCATTGAAACTGTGATATTATAGGTAGATACCACATCACCTTGGCAGGAGAACCAGTTTTGGACTCCCTCGAAATCATCAATTTATAATGTGACGCACTACATTTTGGACAATCTTTCAAATCCACATAGTCCTTTTGAAATAATACACAATCATTCGGGCATGCATGTATCTTCTTCACATCCATTCCCATTGGGCACAACAATTTATTTACCTGGTATGTTGATATTGGTAGCTCGTTTCCTTTAGGAAGCATTTCTTTCAACAAAGACAACAATGACGTGAAGCTTTTGTCGCTCCATCTATTGTTAGCTTTCAGCTTATACAATCTCAACACAACGCTAAGCTTCATAAACTTAGTACAACCTGTGTATAATGATATCTCATCATCATGCACAATGTTTATAAAAATGGGAGGTGGATCAGTGTGCTCTACCCCACAACTATCCAGCATCGCATCAACGATGTCTACTGGAACTGGTTCATTCACATCTATGTCATTGGAGGCAATTTCTTCTTCCACACAAGCACTGCTATCGACATCCACTGGTTTCCAATTTGAAATCGCTCCATGCCAGTGCCATTCTGTATAGCCATATATAATCCCATTGCACATGACATGACTTTTGATTTTGTCACCAGTGTTGACTTTCAAGTTGTTACCGCAATGACTACATGGATAGTAGAACCTATCTCCAGGTTATTTTCTATGTTCCTCGGAAAATCTAATAAACTGGTCAAGACCAGAAATAAACTGTGGGGTGCAACGATTGCGAATGGACATCCATGATCTATCCATTCTATGATCAAAGAGAAAACAAGTATATATTACAACAAGATTAGGGTCTAGGGTTAACAAATACATGTGATGTCATTCTTATATATAATAAATGTGTACCACCTATCCCATCCTTGAACACCTAATCTCACTCCTAAGTGTATAATGTGTATTGGGTTTTCAAGAAAATTTTGACAGCAATTCCCCGATATTCTCTAAGTATATATGTACATAGAGAACAAACGGGAAAATGCTACCGAAAATTTCTCGAAAATCCAATACACATTATACACTTACATCCTAAGTGAGATTAGGTGTTCAAGAACAGTCTCAAACCGGGGACTATCCAAGATTTACTCCTAATTAGTAAATCTTGGATGGGTTTCTAGGCCAACAAATACATGTGATGTCATTCTTATATATAATAAATGTGTACCACCTATCCCATTCTTGAACACCTAATCTCACTAGTAAGTGTATAATGTGTATTGGGTTTTCAAGAAAATTTCGGCAACATTTCCCCGCTTTTCTCTAAGTACATATGTACACAGACAACAAACGGGGAAATGCTATTCAAATTTTCTTGAAAATCCAATACACATTATACACTTACATCCTAAGTGAGATTAGGTGTTCAAGAACAGTCCCAAACCGGGGACTATCCAAGATTACTCCTAATTAGTAAATCTTGGATGAGTTTCTAGGCCAACAAACACAATGATAGATATGTACATGTTATGATTTCAACACAATTGATGTTAGGATTTCATCAATGTTAGGGTTTAATCAAATAAAATTAGGATGCTATAATGGACAAGTTTAAATCTTATTTCATGTATCAAAATTTACTGAATAGGTCAAGAATTAGGAGTAGAAGAACAAATATATGCAAGCAAAAGATTTGTTCATATCCTAGGTTGAATTACAATAGCAACATCTAAATATATAAACTCAAAGCATTAGATAAATAAATATAATCAGTAGATAAACAAATACAAAGCAATAGATAAAAAAATAAATGAACAAAATACCCTCTTTTCTTCCTTCTCCCTCCTTACCAACAACAAGCACGGTCGTGGTTGTGTTGGTCGTGCTTGTTGTTGGTAATGAGGGAGAAGGAAGAAGAAGAGGGGCATGGAGGAAGAAGAAGAGGGCTACCTATCGAGCAGGAGAGCGGCAAAGCAGTAAGCTGGGGAAGGAGAGAAGGCCGCCAGAGCAGGAGAGCAGGTGGCCGGAGCTAGAGCAGGAGAGCAGGTGGCCAGAACTAGAGCAGGAGAGCGGTGCATGAGCTGGAGCAGGAGAGCAAGCCGCCAGAAGGCCGCCGGAGCAGCGAGCTGGGGGTAGAGGGCAAGGAAAGGTGGTGGATGGGGGCCTAGAGCAACGAACGATAGTAGAGGCTATGATCATAGGAGTAAGGAACAGTGGTGGAGGCGACAACCAGAGGGGAAATTTGCCGGACCAAACCCTGTGCGAGATTGAATGAAACAGAGAAAGGGGAAGAGTCGGGCTCACGCGGGTGCTATTAAGTTAACAATAGGTGTCGGTTCTTAAATAAAATTGACACATAAAACTAAAGCTGTCAGTTCTACAAACACACCGATACCTATTCTCAATGATAGTCGTCAGTTTTTACTACAATAAAACCGATGTCTATCTAAATATGCCGATTAAGAAAATTGTTCTCGATTAATGAACATAGTCGTCAGTTTCTTTCGCAAACCGACACTCAAAGGGTGTGAAAAATTTCCCGAGAACAATGCGGGAAAACCCATAAGCATCAGTTATTGTAGTAAAATGGATGACCAAAATGTGCCCAATTTCTGTCTCGTGAATAACCTTTCGTTGTCGGTTTAATAGTTAATAACCGACGCCATATGTTAAATTTTGGAGGTAATTTTTTTTACTAGAAATTTTGGATTTGGCGGTTAATTTTAGGCGCCAGTTTATTATTAGGGAACCTACACTGAATAAAAGTGATACCCGTGCTTGGTCGCTCTTCACAGATAGATGTCGGTTGTTTTATTAAACCGACGCTTTAGGTTTTAGGTGTCGGTCTATTTATACAAACGACGCCTTTAAAAGTGATGTTATAAGCCATTTCTGTAGTAGTGATACCAAGGTGGTTATCTAGATCCATGATGACATCCACTATTGTACACATACTCATTTGGACATGCCCACCATAGTAGCTTTTTCTCTCAACAAGTAAAAGAAGTGCTCACTGCCTAATGGTTGAAATCCAAGCTCAATGTAGGTATGCTCCCATGGAGCACTGGTGAACGCATATTCATCATAGTTTTTATTACATTCTCAGCTTAGTTTTGCATTCATTTCTATCATTTTACTATAGAACTGGCTTACATTTATGTTTTCTTAATTTTATGTTGATTTATAGGATTTTGATCCAAATCCCTAGTTTACATAGCATTCCTGGTCTTCATTTCTTATGCACCAACATAGGAAATGATAGTCTCTCTAACCAACTAGAGATAACAAGAATTTTTTTTATAATTGGACCAAAATTCCATTGAACAGTCCCCCCCATCGATTGATGAATAATAGGGTGCAGGTCGTATGACACATGCCAATAGGCCCTAGGGTTAGGTTTTCATCTTCCTAGATTCTTGTTGATTTCTCAGTCTACCATTCCTTTTTTGACAACCAATTAAATCCCAACACTCATAAACTGATAAAATCCATGTGTGTTGTCAATCGATTGAAGTCTAGTGCTCACCTACCATGGTTGCCTTTAGATGGAAGTCAAGAGTCCACCTACATGTGGCTGTATTTTGATGGTAGTGATGCACTCACTTTATCATGTAACTCCAACACATATATCTTCTGATGGAAGCCCTGCGTGCCTCAACCAAAAAAGTGTATCATATGCCTTATGATTGAAAGGTCAACTCTACCTTTTGATGGAAAATTTGACTGTGACAACTTGACTTTTCTATCTCCTCTAATATTCTATTTCTCTATATTAAAGTTGCCTTCATACTAAATTTGGTATGAATTTCATAGTTTGACTATGTTGGTACTCCAATTTGGTCACGTCAATGATCAATTTTACAATGTGTAACATTAATTTGCACAATTGAGCTAAGTTCCACATTTTAAGATATCACCCTTTTGCATTAAAAATTGAACCTCTTTAGAATAATGGTGTTGATGTTACCTCTTTAGAATGATGGTATTGATTTCTAATGTACATAAAGTAGTATAGCTTCTAATTTTGAGTCCAAAGGCACAAAAACTCCCCAATCAGACCTTCAAACCTCGAGATACGACCTTTTGAATTTGGTTCAAATTACACTAGATTTCATCAGGTTAATTTGAATAAAAGCCTTATTTGGGCCAAATTGTGGGTGTATGACCCACTTAATTTGTGATTTCACCCTCACACATTTTGTCTCAACCATGGAATGCCCTCAGATTGAGTCCCATGAATCATCCTCCATGATGCAACAACCATGATGCCCTCTTTAACCCTTGCTCGAACTACAGAAGCTGCTACAACATGGAACTTTGCGCCCAACCAATCCCCCCTATCCCTCACCGCTTTGGCCAATTGTACATGTTTTCCTCGTTGTTTTGACCATCTCTTTTCCATTCATGTCATTCCCAAAACCTTCATCGTTGTTGCTCATCTTTTACCTTCCATCCTTGGCACCGCCACCATTACCTTCACCTCCGCCCCTACCTCTAGGTCACTTTGGCCGTCTGTATGGCTAGCATGACTACACCATCTTTTTAGAGTGATGATAGCTCAGGCTGGATGACTCCCATTGGTCGCACAACTTGTGCCATCCTTAGGATCACACGCCGGTGAGACATTACGGGCATCACAATTGTCAGATCCTACAAGGAAGACACAAGGGAAGTTGTTGGATTTTTGGGGACCGAGCCTCGAGGGCCGATATCAAGAACATGCTGGTCTAGGTTAAGACTGAGTAAAATGTGTGAGCATGCACCAACAAGGGAGGGTTGATGCATCACGATGGTGAGTTGCAGTCCACTATGAGCCGGCGGTTAGACTCACCCCAAGGCGTCCCGACGACACATAGTGAATGGGTGGTAACAAATGGTCGCTCACCACCTAGGAGGGGGACTTGCTCACTGGGAGAGCGTGAAAGGGGGTGTCACAACCACTAGATCTTCATCTAGTAGTCTGGATCAGTCGTTGCATTAACAGACGACATCATGTAATGCCCCCTCATCCTCTATAATTTTAATACACATTTTTAGAAAAGCATAAATTTGAACCCCATGATCCTAATATAGGCATATTATATACCATTTTAGTCATTGAAAATATCTACTAAATGGACTAATTGTAAACCCTAATTCCATCACTTATTCTCTAGATTCTTAAAAGATACCAACTTCAATCATTTTGAGTATAGTTGATGCATGATTATGATAAAAGATTAAATACTTGATGTGAAACCTACCTCTTACATCTCAAATTAGTGAATTAAATGAATTGTGAGCATTATGGGAACCCTAATCACCCTTCTTGCACTTTTGATGTCTTAAATGTACATTTATGACTTGTTTTGGACTTTATTAGTGGACTTTGTCCTGAATTTCAAATCTTGAAATACTTGTACGTCAACCTCCCTATATGTGAAGACTGGTAGCCTATGCCTCTCCATGATACTAACATTAGACTGTAATATCCTTCTTGATATGGTCGAATCATATGTCACCTAATGAATGTTTATGTCCCTTTTATGTTAATGCATGTTATACATTACATCAAATGATGTATTTGACCTAAATTGTGCATCAAATGTCTTTATCTTCTTAAAATTAGAAATTCCATGGGGATTGGAGACCCTAATACCCAATTTCATGTTATGTTTTGGTATGATGGTGTATGCCACCCTAAGTTCACTAGTGATGACCTAATGTGACACTTGACTTGCTTGCTATGCTTGTACCCTAATCTTAGTATGGATCTTATTATTATGGAGTCCCCTCTCTAACCAAATTTGCTTATATAGTTCAAAACCCCTTGGATGTGGATGTTCTTTTAAGTCCTATATTGACCCCCAATGACATATATAATCCATGTTTGATAGTTGAATAGTTGGTGATTGGTACGAATGCTTGATATGATACCTAAACTTGGGGACATTCACCTAGCTATGTTGTGTGCTTTGTATGTCTATATCTTGTGGATTTAAATCATCTTTTGTGTTTGTACCTCTTGACTTGATGAATCACAACATTGTTTCCCTAGTATGAGTCCTTGAATCCAAAATGCAAGTAAGTGACTTAAAACCTCGAACTAATCACATAAATATATAAAACCTTAAAATGACTTGAAACTTGAACCAAACCTTTATAATGGAGCCTAAATCAGTAAAGGTGCATCAAACATGTAATTAAGAAATTGTTAACCTAACTTGTCCAAAAACCTAAAAATGGATCTAGATAGTGTTAATAATGAAAATTAAATTTCTTAATAAGGTGGTTACTTGAGATTTATATATTGGTCAAGTATGAGTTAGATTAAGAATATCTAAACCAAGTGTGAGTTTCAAATAATTATATCACTATGGATCTCTCAGTTGAACCTTGATATGTATGTATTCTTATTTACTTAATCAAGTATTGTCATGTAGTATTGTAGTATTGTTTGTCCTGATGATTTTATAACTTGCAAACATAATATAGAACTCCATTATACAAACTTAGTGCACCTTGCTATAATCTTAGGGTAAGGACACAAGGTTGAGATCCCTACTTGAATTGTCAAAGGGTACCATGTCAATAATTAGGTTTAACTAATCTTGAGCACCCTCACGGACCCTTCCAATGGGAAGTTGGTCAAATGCCTTATGATACATGATATTATTGGTATAATTGAATGAAAATGACATAAAACATAGCCTCTCATTGTTCTGAGTACTTTGCCTATTTATTTTGGT
Source organism: Alisma plantago-aquatica (assembly GCA_963693085.1). Taxonomy (NCBI): domain Eukaryota; kingdom Viridiplantae; phylum Streptophyta; class Magnoliopsida; order Alismatales; family Alismataceae; genus Alisma; species Alisma plantago-aquatica. The sequence goes on along the minus strand of OY856415.1, from coordinate 575,049,668 downwards.
TTGTTTACTTCTACTACTTATCAAATTATACAAATATTATACATAAATAAATAAATACATATATGTATGTATATATATATACATACCCTATACTCAACACTTTGTGTGTTAACCTGCTTGTTTCATGTATGTTTTTGGTTTAAAGATGGCTTGGGAGTTGATGGTTGGTGAGAAAGTGATTAGGTATACCTGTTGTAAGATTCTAGGTAGTGTACATGAGCACACCTGCATATAAATGGTTATAGGGTCTGAACCCACAAATTTGTTCATGTTTTGGTTTGATGTAGCTTGGAAAAATCTCTAGGCAACCCGAATTATCATATCTACAAGGAAGTTCAATAGACTAAGAAACTTTCTCAAGATCTAGCATCTATATTACCAATCTCACAATGGCATGTCGGGAAGTAGTTATGAACTCTCATCTTGTATCTAGAGCATATTGTGTGATGATTAGGACATTGCAGAAAAAAATTCATCATTAAATTCAACTTTTTAATATTGAAAAATGAATTTAATATAAATGAGAAAGAAGCTCCTGGGTGTGTGATAAATCATGTTTATAGATCAATTCCAAACAAAAAACATTATGAATTATCAAGTAATAAAAAGTTTTCTAAAATCACATATGACCTTAATAAACTAAATCGTAATGCTAAAATGATGTGTATAGGATGAAGATCAGTTTTTCATTCAATAATTCGTAGGAAAACATCTTAGATGTTTGCTTGATAAGACTTATTTTTTGATGATGTTTAATATTGAAAGAAAACATAACGGGATCAAGCATCCTCACCCCACCTTATATTGTGTCATAGAAATTATTATTAAACATTCCCAGTAAAAAAGATAAGCTAAAATAGGCATACTTCCATTATGTAACAAAACATAAGGAGATATAATGAAGGATAATGGAGAATAATTATACATGATGAATAGGGTGTACATCAAGTTTTTACATTGTGGGCATTATAAAATCTCATGCACACCACTTTTGGATGAGATGTTGAGCTTAATAGATTTATTTGCATAAGGTTTAGGTAAATTAATATTATCAAGCTCATTGGTAGATAAGCATACAACATCGTCAATGGATTGATATTATAGTACACCCAATACTAGTAAAAATACCACTTGTAGTGTCAGTTATTTTAGATATTGGATGTTGGTTAGGAGGCGACCCCTAAGTGGGGGACACTATGCAAGGAGTGGGACCCGAGAGGGGATCCACTCGCTACTTAATTTGAGGAATAAATCCATCTATTCCAAACACACTAATAAGGCATGATGGAATATATGTAAATTTTTCATTTCGCAAATGATGGTATAAAAAAGACGTCCAAAGTATAGCAGTGAAATAATAAATCATGACTATATTCAAATTTACAACAGTACATCATCATCTCTCATTTGGGTTTTACATGAAAGTTACAACATCTTATCTAAGTATAGGATATCTAAACTATCTCAAGTTTGTCTCCCTAAGAGTTAGCTCCATGAGCTGGGTCCAAGTCTACATGTCATGTCCACCATGTCCTACACCTGGGGTTGGAAGCATACCCCCGTAGAGAAGACAAAATGGAAGTCGGCATAAAAGACAGTATGTGTATAAAAATATGAATTGTGAAATATAAGGGGAATATGACATCAAATATAACAAGGCTTTCCATAGAATAGGAAAGTACTATATAAGTGGATTTTAGAAAAATATAAATTGCAATAAGATGATATATAAGAGAAAGATCCATGTATTTCACATGTGACAATACTAGAACAATATAAATATGCTGGTAGGAAATAAAAAATCTACCTTAAATATTGGTGAGCAGGAATATATACACATCTATTCTGAGTAGGATAGGATACACTGCTCTAATAATATCACTTGCAAGAATTATCACCTCTCTGGTATCAAGCGGGGGAATTCACATATCCACATAATATAACACATGTCACATTCTACTAGTAGTCACCACATGATGCATAATAAAAGATTAAGCAAGTCCATATCAAAATATGAGGGATGAGTACATCCAACGATTATCATGTGGGGTCAAAGGACCCATAAACAAACATCCAATCATGGTCACAAATAAGATGCAACATCAGATCATAAAGTCCACCACAAGAAGGTTACGATATCAACTACTCATACCAGATTCCAATATAAATATCCAACAAAATAAGATGATTACATTGGAATCAACATAGAATCTTTCACTTGAAATAAATTCTTAGAAGAGAGAGAAATTTTGTATAATAGGATCAAGAGAGAGAGGGAACGTACTTGATTTCTCAATATGATGAATAGTGATGAAACATACCTTAGATCGAGTCTAAAGATGTCCCATGTCAAAAGTCTAATTCGATCTTAGTCCACAATCAACCTATTAAAGCTATATATAAAATTTGGGTTAGGTCTACATTGATTTTATAAACCTTAAAAATTGGCTTTTTATTATTAGTGAGTTAGTTTATGAAAACCATACCGTATTTTAGATTATAATTATGAGTTCATGTTATTTTATATTATTATTGTCACATATATTATTAAATATGAATTTAGAATAATTAAACAATTAGGAAAATATGTAGAAAATCACATATTTATTATATTTTATTTAATTGAAAAAAATAGTACCATTTGATAGAGAATTAAAAACTAATTCTAAAGCATATATTATTTTATTTTATTTTGATGTATAAGTAATTTAATATGAATTTTGTAGTTATGTACCAAGTAGAAACTTAGAAAAAGTCGCGTTGATAACTTAACTTGTTTAATAACCCAACTGAGATGGCCCTATCCAATCTTGCCATCTAGATTGGGGGTGCAAGGCTTATCACAGAGGAAAAAACAATAGAGGGTGAAAAGACAACATTAACCCAGGTGGAAAACAAAAAGGGAAATAAAGCGAGGGGGAAAACCAACCAAGTTAGCACTGGTCATATTCCTCGGCAAACCTTGCCAAAATATGGTACCTTAAACACAAACAAATCTACCAACTTTCAACCTGGCAGGGTAACTCTTCCAACGAATCCTAAACTTGAGTCCTAGAACTCCTGACGAACCCAGTGACACCTTATGAGGGTTCTAAGGTGGTCTGAAGAGAAAACTAAGGCTTCCTTTATTAGTGATACAAATAGGAAGGTGCAGAAAGAGGATAAATTAGAATGTACCTCTTAAAATTAAATCAAGGATGGGAGAAGCTTTAGAAGGTCCCTTGGATGAGAACTAAAGGGTTAGCAGACCCTTCGAGGAGCAAAGGTGCATTGAAAAACCCCAAGTAGCCTCAACACAAAGATTGAAGAAGAAGATGGTGGTCTCAGGCAAACACTAAGCAACTGAAGATGGAATTCAGTTGTTTGTACTCTCTCAAAGGTAAACAAGTTGTCAAAAAGGATCCTGATGGTCTAGAGGGTGGATGTGAAGGAAAAAGAAGAGAAAACAAAGTAAGAGCAGGGCATGGAAGAGGTCTAACATTGTCTGAGTGGTTTGAGTAATAGAACCCTAAATATATTAGGATGAGTCAGTGTAGAATCAGAGAAGTAATTCGTTGGATAAGAAAATTTGAGTAAAGATGAAGAAACGAGGGAAGAATCTATTGTAAGAAAATCACAGTCATGTGTGGTGTGAATCGGGAAAGAAACAATAGATGGAGGTAGGAGAGACGATAGCGTCCACACGATCATATATCCAACAGTTGTCATTACATTTGAAATCAAGGGTTGGGTCAGCGTGACAGAATAAAAGTTGGGAAACTTTAGGCAACTACGAGTATTGATTGAATATTTGCATTATTAGGTATTTTTAACATGTTTTCCTTTCCTTATTTATTTTAGGGATCAAACATTGTTCAATTAATATCAAATTTGTTACCTAGGATAATTAGGAGGTTAAGAATATGGTTTTTACATTAGTTTTCTCTTTTAGTTTTTTTCACTATTTTATATTTAATATTTTGGATTTGAAGTATATTCTCTCTCCTAAATAAAACTAGGATAGATATGATTGTTCAATTAATATGAAAATGTACACATAGACCAATTTTGGTATGTATAATCTAAATTTAAGATTAGCTTCCACCTTTGAAGTAATTAACTATATTATTTAATATTTTAGAGTAGAACTCCTAGTTTCTTCTCTAAATGAAATTAGGATAGCTATTATTGTTCAAATAATGTGAAACTTGGCACCCAAGAAAAATGATTTTACCATTGTAGTTTATTGTTGAGGTTTACTTCTTTGAATTATAGAAACATTATCATTTTGTCTCATTGTTATTTTATTTATCAAACTATTGTATCTTTATTATCAACATTCACTTAATTGAGTCTTATTATGTTTACTTGTTAACAAAAGCATTATGCTATGTTATTGTACATGAATTTTCATATTTTACTTATATAAATATTTATTCCATTAAGTACATCAATTCAATTGTTTATACAGACAATGGAACATTGTTCATACTTATGTACATGGAAATTCACAATGGTATTCCTATTTGTGTGTTAAGCATATTGTGCCAATTATTAATTGCATCTTAGACAAAATGTGAGAACTAGTTAGTAAAGGAAATATGTGTGTCATATATAATGAATTTACTTATAAGCATATAATTAAAATTTTATGTGGATACCAAGCACAATGTCATAGTCTATCCTCAGGAACCTTGTCTTGCAATAGAGTATTCATCAACTCCATAGGACACACTAATGTAGTATAGGATACTACATGTTTTTTGAGCTTCCATTTCACAAATGCATCAACAAGGTGGTTGGATTCTCAGTCAATTTTTTTGAACCTAATAAATTCAAACTTATTAGTAGAGCAGATGATTTTCTTCACATGTGGCCAATATTTAATAGAGCAGTTGGTTTGTTTAGTCATGTACATGATTTCCAGCATGGAGTCTGAATGAACCTCACATCTAAAATAGCCTGATTGCTTCCAAACCCCTTTCATTTAGCTCAGGATGGTCGACTGAAATTGGACAAGAACCAAAGATGCTAGGCCTCACTCCTCATGACAAAGTGGTCACTAAGGAAACCTTTCAAGGCAAGGGTTTTTTCAATCGAAATTCAAATGACCTATAATCCCCTCATGATAACTAAGAGTTCAATTTTGAGAGGGTTTCCTCTTAGATGTTTGTACCAGTGACCCAATCACCATTGTGATTCTTGAGAATGGCACTTGTGGAGGCAATTTGTTTCCCATTGCAGAGGGTTGCATCTACATTAATTCGGACTATGTCCTGATGAGGTGGAATCCAGTTGTTTTGTCTCCTAATACTATTCTAAGAGCAAGTAGTGCTAGGTTTGTCCCAATTGTTTATAATATTTCTCATAGTGGTCGGAATATTCAAGATTTTCTCCCTATGTTATTCAAAGTTCCTTTGAATACGAACCAGTTCCTTGTCTTCCAGATGTGCCAACACATCACCATAAACCAACTATTCCAGTGGTTGATATTGATATTTAAATTATTCATGATCCAGTCATGTACATGTGTTGTTTAGAAAAAATCATCAATTAGTTCAAGATCGATCATGAACCAAGTCTCCTTTGCCATGGGACAATCATGAATCACATGTAATGAGCTCTCACATCATGAAGACATATTTCACATAATTAAATTATTATATACGTTAATATGAGTATTGTGATATGTGATGTTGATTATAGAAGCTATTTCCACATAATGTGTCATATGCATTAACAATATTTATTGAGATATAATTCCATACTTGTTTAGTCAAATCTAAGGAACCAATCATACCAATCTATTAGCCATGGGATTAGTATTTCTAGAGTCAAGATGCTTGGTTTGGGTATGTTATACACTACAACTGAGAATTTTCAGTGTCAGTTTGTAAGGTAAGAGACAACCAATGACACATACCCAATGTTGGTTGCTATAAGTGTAAAATTGACGTGACGATAGACGTATATCATTGGGTGTACCTAATGAAACTGAAGATGTAAGTCAATATCGATAAGAACTATAAGAATAGTCTAGGATTATAGTCGTTGGTTTGAGGGAAGAATATTACATTAAAGAATAGTTGACCTCGTCGGTACCTAAATAGAACTCACATTGTAGTTATCAATTTAATTTTTATTTAATAAGGAAATTTGCGTAGTCACTTTTGTTGAAAAACTAGATGTTGTAGATTTATATCATCAGTTTTTATAAAGCAACCAATGTTGTAGGTTTGTGTTTTCTTATAAAAAGTTTGTAGACATGTTGTATGACTATTCAATAGGATGCAGAACATAAAATTCATTAGACTTGCATGTTCCATCATGTGTTTACCCTAATAATGGGCAAAAAGTACCTATAAAACCTGCAATACCAGAGTCCACATCCACAAAATTCATTCACACACATGCAATACCATTCTCATCCACCTTCATTCCATTCTTATGCACATTCTTGGACACAATTCTACACACATGTAATTCCATTCTCATCCACATTTACAAATGCAATTCACATCGTATTCAATTCTCTTCTTCATTCAGACACATGTGCATATATACACATGTACAACATTCACATTTACACCGACAATTCAATTGCATTAAATTTAAAGTTGCAAAAATTCATTAGCATCATAAGTACATAGAAATCATGACATTAAAGTTTTAAAAACATCATATTTTATCTCAATCAAACAAAAAATTGAATTCCTTAACAAAGGATCGTTCCCACTCTTTTCATATATCATCCAACTCTTTTTGTGTGTAGGGTTTTGTCGTGTCAAAAATAGCTACAAAGAGAATCATAATTCAATTTTGATTTGATTTTTTATATAATTAGATGGCGACTATTTACTTATAATTCTAGACCACATAGATTACCTTTTGTATACAATAGATGTCTAGTATCATTGTTTTTGACAATTAGGGCTATATACCACATCACATGGTATTTTCATGCCCACTTATTGTCATGTGCAAGACACTATAAATTCACATTTATGTGAAATATTTATAAATAAAAGTAAGCATATTTGGCATATATGTACATTGTAGTATGAAAACTAACTTAACATTCTTCTAAGATATTGATTTCTTTTTTATGTACCTCTCCTTCAGACTATTTGAATACTTTTATACCCCTGTAAGTTAAAGTAATACATTTAATTGAACCAATATATATTCATGGAATGATGCATACACTAATATATGTTGGTAGATAATTTTTTTACTTATGCTACAGTTGCCACTTTCATTGTCCTCGACTCTCTATTTTTCTACTTAAAGGATCAAGATAATACACAAATAATGTCTTATCAACAACTCCCAATATTTATTACTGAGTGAAAAGAAGGAAAATATAAGAAAACTCAAATCCATAATGAAATATCATTCATAAGTCAAAATCATAAGAAAAGAGATCAAAAATACCAAACACCAAAGGAGATATAATCATGTTCTTTTTCTACAGTATCAAAATATCTAAATTTCATAGAGTAGTAATTTATTTATAAAAGTTTGATTTCTATCTACACAACTAATCAATGTTAGAACTAGAAATGTCACATTGGTCACTGTGAATTGTCCGATTATAGAATACAAGTAGCTGTAAAATATATGTATGGATTAATATATAATTAAACCAACATATATTTTTAAATATATAGAACGAAGTAATTAGGCATAAGATCTCACCATATCCAAAATGTTGTTATAATCATATTCAGTCAGTCATATTCAAATAACTTTATAGTATATGTCTATAATATTCCAGTATCATGCTCCTTTCCTACAACACCCTCTTGAATATGGACCATCATAGCTGACCCTTCTTCTATAATGTCTAACCACAATGCCAACCCCTTTCACTTAGGACCTAGCGAGTCGAAGATGTCCTTTGCAATACACACAGGTTATGGAGTCATTGAAGGAGGAATTATATGGGGCTTCTTAGCTACTACGGTTTGAATGTATTCTCGTATAAGTTGCCAATTATATACACACACAAAAGAATCACAAATACAAATTCTTTGTAAATTTATCACACATTATCATAGATAGCTTCAGATGTGGGCAAGACAAGCATGCCACCTTCTGCATCTCCAATCACGTCATGCTTGAGGGTGGCCTATTGGCAGTGGTGTTTGTTTTCATGCTAGATGGACAATCCTGATAGTCACATGAAGCACATTGTCAGCCATTGAAGAACCATGAATCTTGTCACCTGTAAGGTGTGGGAAAGTCTTGCCCCGTCACACACCATAGAATATAGGTTCTACTAATGCAAGATGACATTTTCTCAACACTTACAATTATGTATATAATGTTTTATACTCAAATGCAACATATTACAAACTTACTTGAAGATTATTATATCAAAAAGAAAACTTACACCATGAGTATCTGTTAGGTCCATTGGATTACTTTCAAGTACCTCTATTTGAGGAGAGTCCACCTCGTAAGAAGAGTGATGTGGTACAAGTATTATTTGAGGAGGTTAAGAGAAGCCTAAACTATCTCATTGCTTCTTGTAGTCTGTTTGCTACTATGTCATTCATCTTCTCTTGTATTCTCTTTAGATCTATGACCTCTATCTCATCTTGTAACCATCCTCCTTTCTTGAAAGATTTTTTCTTTTGATTTGCTATGCAAAAGAAAGATTTCATCCCAATACTAGCTCCAAATCCCCTAACGCATCTACGATGCTCTTATGTACCTAGAACAACTCTCAATGCATCCCCTTGTCCCTCGAGGATGAAGTTACCTTCTTTTATTTACTCATAGAGATCCTACTAATCATCATCAACAATAATTAGTTGGTAAAAGATGACAATTAAGGTCAAAAATGAATATATACTCTAAGAGTTAAATTTTACCATATTTTTAGCCACCTCCTCTGTTGTGTGGTTGGGTATAGAAGCAAATGCATTTCCTCTTCTATAACTAAGTTGGGAAATTATTGTCTATTTACCTTTCCATGGAAGAAAAAGGTGTTCGATATTCCATGTCCTCCATGTTTGCTACAGTTTGCACCAAGAGTTTTTCATATTCACCCAAATTTTACCACATCTTCCACTTTGTCATTTTATATCTCGACATGCCTTCTGTGAATGGGCTTCATAGTTTTTCTACTAGGATAAGAATTTAATACCTTCACAAGGTGGAATGAGACATTCTATCCAACTATAACTTTTGTTTGTTTTGGTCCAGAGAATTTGTTAGACTTAAAATGGTGTGTGGGCTCCAAATTTTTATTATATAAAACTTTTCAATTTTTTGTATTCAACATTAAAGTTTGATAATCCATTACTATTGATTGATTGCATTTTGTATTGTATGAATTATTTTGTATGGTTATTCATCCATTATCAAAAGCATTTATTTTGATTAATCCACAACTAAGTTTTTTATTTATGTCATTTACAATAATATCTTGTTTTCTGGTATTAATATTTTTTGTAATTCAACATAGGTAAGGACCTTAATGTGATTGCTTCTAGTGAGTGTGACATGAACGAGAACTCTGACTATCATAAAACCTCACATACAATATCTATGTGGTAATCTCTAGTAATAATTTGAGAAATAAAGAAATATAGGGAAATTTATAATATGTTATAAAATTTAGTTTTTCTTATGCTTCCATTTTGTGATATTTCACTAGCCAAATTAAGTGTCAATCAATGTTATTTTTCATGTTACAATTGTTGCGTCTGAGTCAGATGCAAACTCAAATCCCGTAATAGGTATGACTTTTGAAACATTATCTGGAGGAGAGGAATTCTGTAGAGATTATGCTCATTTTTCTAGATTTAGCGTGTGTAGGTCCTCTCAGCGTAAGTATAGAAAAACTTTTGTAATAATATGGAAATATTTTGTTTGTTCAAATGAGGGTTTTAGAGTAGAAAAATTAGTTACCATTCCATCTAACACCAATTTGAGTGAAACACAACTTGTTGTAAATAAAAAAAGAAGTGTGACTAGAGAAGGATATCCTTTCATGATTGGTTCCAAGAGAAATAAATAATTAAAACAAAATCACATTTTAACATCAGCTAGTAAGATACAATTTCTACGATCTACAAGAAATCTGACTCCTACTCATAAAGCTTTGTGTCATGCATTTTTTCAAGAAAATTAGCAGACATAAAAGATTATTGAAGTGCTAAAAGCTCAATTCAGATGTTATGAAAACATAGAATTTCAAGAGAGAGATCTTAGGGATTGTGAGAAAGAGCTAAGAGCATGTTCAAAAGATTTGTATGCACTTCTTTTTATTGGAAACCTTAGGAGGAAAAAGAAAGAGATCCATCATTTTATTGTTCTTATGAGCCAGATGATAATAAGAAATTAAATCATGCTTTTTGGTCAGATGGAATTTGTGGGAACAACTTTTTTCTTTTTGCTGACATTGTGATTTTTGATACAACAAATGAGACTAAAAATATTGTATGATTTTTACTCCTTTTACAGGATTCAACTCATCCCCAATCAATTACTTTTGGTGCAACAATACTTCACAATGAGAAAGTTGAATCACTTGTTTGATTGTACACTAAGTTTCTAGAAACTATGGGGGAAACAAAATGAATGTGATTATTACTAACCAAGATGTGTCTATGATTATTGTTTTTCCTACTATATTTTATGGAACTCAACACACATTTTGCTTGTGGCACATCTTAAAGAATTTTTTCGCAATTATTTGGAGCTAATTTGAACAAGACTAGAATGTTTATGGGCTTCTGAAAAGTTCCAATGAGTTCGAGATAAGACAGAATGATGTAATCAATGTACATGAGTTAGAACATAATTTATTTGTGTGGCATGTATGATATGCGTGAGACGTGAATTCGAGATATTTCAAACATATGTTCTTACCTGGATTGAGAATGACACAACGATCTGAAAGTATGAATGCATTCTTTAGTAACTTGTAAGCAAAATGTTGAGTTTCATTCAGTTTGTGATACATTATGAGAGTGTAATGGACCACCAAAGACGAATTTTTTTTAAGCTAACTATAAAACTTTTCATTCTATAAGATAAATGAAGTTGAATCATGGGTTTAAAAATAAATGATTGGCATATATACTCATGAAAAGTTGTATATCTTCCAAAATGAGTTGTTTGATTCATGTGTACATTGCATTATGCTTGAAATCAAAAGTGATGTCACAATATCTATTTTTATGGTGAGAGATTCAAGTTCAAGATCAGAGAACTCAGTTGAAAGAAAAGTAACTCTTGATGCATCTACTAATGTAGGATCTTTCTCTTGTCACATGTTTCGGTATGAAGGAATACCATGAAGACACATTTTAGTGTACTATGTTGTTCTTTTATAAATGGATTGCCTCCATACTACATAAATAAAAGATGGACAAAAGGAGTGATAATCATGCCAATTTTTATGTCCATGTGAATGAATTTAATGTTTCATTTGCTGTAGTGAGTGGAAGTAACTTGATACTATTGTGGGATATATTTTCTCTATGTTTGCATGACAAGATAATCCAGTGAGGGATTCCTTGTGGCAACTAAGTGATTACCACACTTGAGTCCAAAGTAGAAGATATGATAAAAAACAATGGACCTAGTAGGAGAGAACTAATGTCTAATTTAATGGATTTTCTATCTCTTGATCAAAATAATATTCGTCCTCCTAATATATCCAAGACAAAAGGAAATGGAAAATAATCAAAGGAGGAAAGAAAATATCAATAAATAAGAAGCAATAAAAGCCACATTTCTGTAAATCTGTAGAGAGACAACATTTTGTGATAGTCACAACTGTCCCACAAAGTATACCACATGATTGTCTATGAGCTTGTAGCAGTATTTTTTTATCACTTGTTTATTTTATTTATTTGAAAATTGTCTACATACTAATTCTTTGAATTCTAATGTAGTTCTTATTGTAGATGCAACCCAGTACACTAATGTTTAGGATAAATTCATTACTTGATATAGGTTCCGGACATTCATTTTTATGTAGCAACACCATTCTCTTCCATGTTATGAAGTTGTTATTGTTTTTTTAGTGCTACGCCATGTCTGAAAGATGTAATTCACATTTGCTTTTTTTTTTAGAAAAATAGTAGCCCATTACAAAGTTCATTGTTGTTCTGATCTACAAAAGTGCTACATGAAATTGGAAAATGTCTTTATAAACAAAATGAGCTAGTTCATTTTGAGCATTTTTTATGGTTGTTTGTCCTCAGATGATAGGATTATCTAGAATATTGATAGTTCTCATCGCACAATGAGTTTTTGAGGCACTCTATTGTAGTGTGGTATAAAGTAGAATTGAGTTATTCTTTACTTTCAAATTGCCTTACAAGGTCAAATAACATAGGATGAAAATTGAAATGGAAGAAAGCATTTACAAAAAATGGCATGACTATAGAGAAAAGGTCTTTTTCATAGATGTATACAATATTAAAAGCATTCCCCCACAAACTAACATTAACCTGATACATAAAAGTTAACAACCTATGTATCAAGAGAGAGAGAGAGAGTTTTGTTTGAGCATCAAACTTACATTTGAAAATTAGAAAAATATTAACATATGCATTTAAAGTAAGTTTTTTGTACATTTGGAACATTGTTACTGTAAGGACCCTGGCCTGCGTTTAGGGCTTACCCTGTTTGCTTTGCTTAACCTTGATGGTTTGAGGCTTGCTAATCACCTTTGAGTGGTGATTAGGGTTTGGTTGTGCTTTGTTGAGGGTTGAGGGTGCTACTTGCAATTAATCCAAGTCTAGGGTTTTGGGAGCAAGTTTGTCACCTTGAGAGGTGTTCTTCTCTCTCTTTGCTTCCTCTAGGGTTGTGAGGAAGGATTAGGCTTGTTGTTTGAGTTCTTTGGACCTTTGTTGAGCTTGTTTTGGCCTTGGAGTCCCTTGTTTGGGCTTGCTTGGGCCTTGTGTCGGCCAAGTAGAGCTTGTGTCAGCCTAGAGTGGGCTTGTGTCACCCATGGTGCTCATTTTGGACAAGTGTCTTATGGCTTGCAAGAGAGGTGGCTTGAGTTGGTGGACATGTGTCCCTTGGGTGGACGACACCTAGCAAGTGTTTACCTTGGTTTCTCCTCCTTTCTCATCTATATAGGAGGTCCCTTCCTTAGCATGAGGCCCCTTTAGTTCCTCTCCTTCTTGTGCACGACACACTCTTCCTTTCCTTTGCTTGGTGGCTGACACACCCTTGTGTGAGCATCTTGGAGGCCGACACACCCTTGGAGAAGGAGGTGGTGGCCGATACACACCCTCTTGGAGGAGCTTTGGTGGCCGACAACCTTGGAGCTCAAAGTGCATCTTCTTTCTTGGAGCTTAAGGTGGGTTGCATGACTCTAAACCCTAACTACTTTACTCTCTTTTCATATATGTTGCTTTAATCTTGCCCTTGCACGTTTGGAGTTGTTCTTGTTCATCTTGCATGTTGGCCGATCCTTGTGTGCTAAGGTTTAGGGAGCAACACTCCTTTCTCCCCTTGGTCTAGATGAGTGAGCTTGGGTCCTAGTGTCATGAGCAATACCCCTTCTTCCTAACCAATTGAGGTGAGATTGTGACCTAGTGACTCGAGAAACACCCTCATCTCACCTTGGGCAAGATGGTGAGCTCATTTAGATGACCTTGAGTAGTTGTATCTTGAGAGTTTGGTGCTCATGGAGGTGCTGCCCGACAGCCCCCATAGCTTTGTTGCCTTGCACGGCTTGAGTGAGCAAGTTTTCTCTTTTTATACCTTGGGCGGGTGAGCAACCTGACCCTACTCGCCCTGAGCCAGCCCTGCCCGACAGGCTGCTCGCCCAGTAGCTCTGCTCACCCGGCTTGTGTCGCCCGACACAATGCCTTACTCACCCGCTGACCGTGTCGCCCGAGATAACTTTACCCGCTCAACACTCCTTTGCTCACCCAGTAGCCCTACTCGCCCTGCTTTTGGTTGCTCAGCTACATACCCTGCACGCCCCAGTGTCGCCCGACATCTTTGGCTCGCCCGACACTAGTTGTGTCGCCCGACACCCTGCTTGCTCACCCGGTAACCATGTCGCCTGATACATACCTACATGCTTGAGTGCTCGCCCGATAGCTTGCACGCCTGAGTGGCTCGTCCGAGATGACGTTGCACGCCTTGGAGTTGCACGCCCGACAGGGTGCACGCTTGCTCACGTTTCAGGGTTGTGCTCTGCCCGCTTGCTAGAGCTACACGCTCTGGTTTGGGTGAGGGTGAACTCTACCTGAGTAGGTTCTTTTAGTGAGGGTTTTCAGTATCTCTTGTGAAGGCACGATTGGTCATGGAAGAGTGACATATCAGCTCTGCTTTTATGGTGACTCATTGCTCAATTATGAGATATATGTTCTTAAGGCTAAGCACATGCGTATGAATGTAACTATTCTATTCCTTTAATGATAAATGTGATCTTGAACATGCATTAGGGTTACTCAATAATGTGTTTACATATGAGACATGGATATGATTATTGTTGTCATTATGTGCTGGAAATATACTTAACCCTAATTGTCACCTTATATTAATAATGATGAGTCTCTTGATTATTCATATGGTTATTGAATGATGATAACCATGCAGGTGATGCTTAGCCCAATTAAAGGCTATGAGAAATGGTTAATGTGAACACTGTGGTGACAGGTGTATTATGAATGATGATTTCATAATGATGATGAAAGCCTTGAGAGGCTATGGCACTATGTGATAAGGGATTGAGATCCCATGATGTGTGATGATCCTTGAGATGGATCTAGATGGTTGGCAAGAGGCCAAGTGATAACATGTGATGTGAGGTCCTTGTGATGGATCAGTGTGATGTAAATTGTAGGAAATGCATAATGTTGAGTTTATGCTATTTACTTTCTGTTATATCTTGCATGTTATACAACTTGGTTGAATCTTGCAATCCATCTAAAAGATACTAAATAATCACAGTGAAACCTAACATGTAGTTTTCCCTGGCCATAGATTCATCACCAGTCAGGATAGGGTGATGATGAAACGGGTTATCCTGCGGGTCAACCCGGAGCGCATATTTTTTAATATGCGAGGTTGCTCCTAGCCTAAAATAGAGAGGTGAAATGAGTGTAGCTGCGGTTGCAGACTCGAATGTGTGATGAGCATGGTGAACATGGTCCATGGCTCCAGATGTGTGATATGATGAGCATGAATGCGTTCATGGCTCAGAGCACGGTGTTTAGACACGTGGCTCGGTTTCTAGCACCGTGACCTGTACCGAGGCGGGCTAGGTAGAGGGTAGCCTGAGGAGCTGACCCTGTGGCTTATGACCACTTCAGCATGAGACTACGGTCCTGCTTATGTTATACTCATGTACTGACCATGAGGCGGAGAAGGTCTTGGATTCCGGCTCTTCCATTGACCTTGTATGGCACCGGCTATGGGCTTCGCAGCTGAAGGTTGGATTTGAACGGTACAGTTCATATCCTCAGGGCATAATAAAACGTAATACAGCCGTTTAGTATGTATTGATAAGACAAACACGAAACATTGGTTGAGGCCTTGTTTGTGTAGTTAACTTTATTTATCTTGCAGTTACTGTGCATTACTCCTATGTGGTGAAGTTTCATATATAGTTACCTTGTCAATCATGTTCCATTGGGAAAGATGTTGGTACAGCTGGTAAGTCTAATGGTATGGATGGCTTTGCTTTTCATTAACTGCTTCTGTTATATTCCTTATCAGTAATATGCTGTTTAAGCTTTATCTTATCTGAGGTTTTGTAGTTTTGGCGCGGAGTTATGCCTCCCGCTGGGACAATGTTCAATTGTCTCACTCTGCTAGTTTTCACCCTTTTTAGGTGGTCGACCTTGTCGTGGGGGTGGTCGCAGAGTTGCGGCCGAGCAGCGAGAAGATCTGTAGAAGGCAAGATTTGGAGATGCTTCTGTTCTGGATGTTTTGTAGTAGAGTCTAGAGTCATCCCTGTACTCTCAGGTCCTTGGTGGTGTTTGACGTTGTTTTACGATGTACGACCAATATCGTTTGTATATCCTGCTGCTGGCCGGATGTGGGCCTTTATGTATATAACAGGTGATGAACTCATGGTTATGACAGGACAACTGTTGTGCTAAGCTGTGGACATGTATCCAGGCTTGTATGGATATGTATATAACATGTTTTCTTGCAGGATATGGACTGGAATGTAATATGTTTCATAGTTTATCAGTTTTCCACAATCAGTTTTAATTAACCCGTGTTTTTGATTAGTTGTGGTTATGGTGATTTCCGCACGTTTTCGCGTAACACCTCGTTATCTGTGTCATAATGGGATGTGTTGCCACAAGTTTGGTATCAGAGCTTTAGGTTCGCTGTGTCTACAGGGATCTAGGACTAGGTTGTGTTTGTTCTTATGTGTTTTCTAGATTTCCTCATAGAATTCTTCTGCCCTCAGTGGAAGAAAAACCAAGATGTCTGGAAACCATGAAGAACCCACTGCTGAGCACAGCGATGCTGCATCTGTTGATGGAGTGGTAGGTCAGGCACATGAAGATCGGGTGCCTGAGGTCCCCCAACCTGACCCAGCCATTCTTGAACACCCTGCCTACCAACAGCTTATGGGGCAGATGATGGCTATGATGAATCTCATGGTTGAGCGATTACCAGTGCCTCCTCCGCGAGCACAGGTTCCCCATGGAGAAGCATCGGGTATTGGGAAGACCTTTGAGCGGCTTCGCCGAGTCGGAGCTTCAAACTATGCTGGAACGGCTGATCTAGCGGATGCAGATTTGTGGCTGACAAGTCTTGAGAAGGCTTTCCGGATCCTCGACATCCCCGAAGGAGACAAAGTAAAGCATGCTGTCTACCTTCTGAAAGGTAGTGATGGTCACTGGTGGACCATCGAGGAAGAGAAGTGGCCTGGTGAGGTTATCTGTTGGGAAGTGTTGCGACGCGAGTTCGTCGCCAGATACTTTCCCAAGACGTATCTGGATGAGAAGATCCGTCAGTTCGAGAGTTTGCGACAAGGAACGATGAACATCACTGAGTATGAAGCTAAGTTTATGGATCTGTTGAGGTTTTGTCCTCACATGGCGATGATAGACGAGGAATGGATCAGACGTTTCGAGAAGGGTCTGAGTGCTGAGCTGATGACACCGGTCTCTGCGTTGGAGAATCGAGAACGGTTCGCTACGTTCGTGGAATCTGTTCGGAGGATCGAACGTTCTGTTAGGGAGAAGAGAGAGTCTATGGCTAAGAAAAGACCTTCTCAGTTTCAGAGTCAGAGGTTTGGTGGCTTCAAGAAGCCCAGGTTTTTGGCACCGGCAGCGATGAGAGGTTCTGGTAGACCGTCTCAGTGGTCTATGAGTAGAGGAAGAGGTTATGTTTCTTCGCCTTCTAAGGCACCAAGTTCGGCTTCTGTGGCGGTGACAGGGCCATCCAGGCCTCGAGATGATGTTAGGACATGTTATGCCTGTGGTCAGACAGGGCATATCAGGCCACGTTGTCCCTACAACGATGTTGAAGTGACACAACAGCCGAGACAGAACCTTCAGGGGTCTGAGAGACCACAGCCCAGTGGTAGCAGAGGACGGGGACGCGGTCAAGCGTCTCAGGCTGGATCGTCTGCTCAGGGAAGTAGAGGTCGTGGACAGCAAGCAACAGCTCGATTCTACGCTATGAATCAACCGGAGGCGGTAGTCAACCCGTGAGTAGTGACAGGTCAGATGGAGTTATTTCATTCCGATATGTCTTCTTCTTGCTTTATATCTGTTCTGGTTGACCCGGGTGCTACACACTCTTTTATCGCCTATAGTATGCTTGAGAACTGTCGTTTACCTGTTAGCTGTAAGAAGAATAGTTTGTTGTTAGAAACCCCTCTTGATGGTTCCTCTTTGCTTCGAGAAGAGTGTCCATCTTGTGTCTTGTCTTTCTCGGGACATCAAATTCAAGTGGATCTCATACCGCTTGATATGCATGGTTTTGATGTTATCCTTGGGATGGATACCTTAGAGAGGTATAAGGTTGTCTTGGACTGTGGTTCCAAGCAGGCAGTGTTTGATGTTGCTGGAGAGAAGTGGATCTTCCAGGGAGATAGGAAGATTCTTCCAACATGTCTGGTATCAGCTATGGTGGCAGATAAGTTGTTAAGACAAGGATGTGAGGCGTTCCTAGCTCATGTAGTGGATACCGTAGTAGATGCCAAGGCGAAAGGTCCTAGCCTTGAGGAGGTGTCAGTTGTTCGTGAATTTGCCGATGTGTTCCCTGAGGAATTTCCTAGTGTTCCCCCACCCCGAGAGATTGATTTCGAGATCAATCTAGTACCAGGAACGCATCCAGTTGCGCAGACACCGTACAGAATGGCTCTAGCAGAGATGGCAGAGTTGAAGAAGTAGTTATAGGAGTTGCTAGATAAAGGTTTTATCCGACCCAGTACGTCGCCTTGGGGTGCGCCTGTGTTGTTCGTCAAGAAGAAGGACGGTTCGATGCGGTTGTGTATAGACTACCGACAGTTGAACAAGGTCACGATCAAGAACAAATACCCGTTGCCGAGGATAGATGATCTGTTCGATCAGTTGCGTGGTGCTACAGTGTTCTCGAAGATCGATCTACGGTCCAGATATCATCAGTTGAGGATAAAGGCGGATGACATACCAAAGTCAGCTTTCAGGACAAGGTATGGTCATTATGAGTTTGTGGTTATGCCGTTTGGGTTAACCAATGCACCTGCAACTTTCATGGATCTGATGAACAGAGTGTTCCATCCTTTCTTAGATCAGTTTGTTGTAGTCTTTATAGATGACATCTTGATCTATAGTCGGGATAGGCTTGAGCACGAGCAACATCTTCGTCGAGCGTTGACTCTTCTTCGTCAACATCATTTGTATGCCAAGTTCAGTAAGTGTGAGTTCTGGCTGGATGAAGTGACATTCTTGGGCCATGTGATATCCGCTGAAGGAGTCAAGGTAAATCCGAAGAAGGTGGAATCTGTTGCAGATTGGGAACAGCCGAAGACGCCGACAGAAGTTCGTAGTTTCCTTGATCTAGCAGGATACTACCGGAGGTTTATCAAGGACTTCAGTGTGATCGCGTTACCGATGACGAAGTTGACCAGGAAGGATGTACCTTTTGTGTGGGATGATCGATGTCAGCAAGCTTTCCAGAGTCTGAAGGAGAAGCTGACTAGTGCTCCAATGTTGATCTTGTCAGAGCCTGGGAAAGGCTATGTTGTTTTCTGTGATGCTTCCAAGAAAGGTTTAGGTTGTGTGTTGATACAGGAAGATCATGTGGTTTCTTTTGCCTCGTGACAGCTCAAGAAGCATGAGGAGAACTATCCGACTCATGATTTGGAGACACTATCTGTATGGGGAAGTGTGCCAGATCTTTACGGATCATAAGAACTTGAAGTATATCTTTACGCAACACGAGTTGAACATGCGACAGCGAAGATGGATGGAGTTGATCAATGACTACGACTGCACTATCGAGTATCATCCTGGTAAGGCGAACGTGGTAGCTGATGCACTTAGCAGAAAGTCTTCTTTTTCTTCGAAGAAGGCACAGTTGAGTTCCCTGGTTTGCCATAGGCGGGATATGTTTGTTTCTCTGCGACAGATGAATGTGCAGATGGAAGTTTCTCTGTTATCTGGTCTTTTCGCACAGATGCAAGTCAAGCCTACGTTGAGGCAGTAGATCAAGGATGCACAGTAGACAGATGAGGCGGTACAGTTGATCAGATCAGAGTTCGGCAGCGACAAGCGTGATGGGTTTCATGAGTCCGAGGATGGACTAGTTTGCTATCGTGACAGGATGGTGGTTCCAGATGCTGACGATCTGAGGAAGTTGGTGCTTGAGGAAGCACATACGTCGATGTATGCCATGCATCCAGGTGTCACCAAGATGTATCATAGTCTGAAGGACTTGTATTGGTGGCCTGGTATGAAGAGAGATGTGGCTGAGTTCGTGGCTAGATGTGCGGTATGTCAGCAAGTGAAGGCTGAGCATCAGAAGCCGGCAGGTACGTTACAACCTTTGCCGATACCGCAGTGGAAATGGGATCATATAACCATGGATTTTGTAGTTGGTCTACCCAAGACAACTAGGAATCATGATTCCATTTGGGTGATAGTGGACAGATTGACAAAGTCTGCCCATTTTCTGCCTGTGAAGATGACGTATACAGCGGAGAAGCTCCCTAGAGTGTATGTGGATGAGATAGTTCGTTTGCATGGTGTGCCAGCAACAATAGTTTCTGACAGAGGTCCTCAGTTTACCAGTCGTTTTTGGGAGCAGTTGCACAGAGCGTTGGGAACGCAATTGAGGTTCAGTACAGCCTTTCATCCACAGATAGATGGACAGTCTGAAAGGACTATTCAGATTGTGGAGGATCTCCTTCGAGCTTGTGTTTTGCAGTTCCTAGGCAGATGGGATGTTCACCTGAGTTTGATAGAGTTTGCTTATAACAACAGTTATCAGCGAAGCATCGACATGGCTCCTTATGAAGCTCTGTATGGGAGGAAGTGCATATCTCCTTTGTGTTGGTACGAGTCCGGTGAGTATCAGCTTTTGGGTCCTGAGTTAGTGCAACAAACGACAGATAAGATCAAAGTGATACAACAACAGTTGAAAGTGGCACAGGACAGGAAGAAGTCTTATGCAGACAATCACTGACGAACATTGGAGTTCCAGGTAGGAGACAAAGTATATCTTAAGGTCTCACCTTGGAGGGGTGTGTTGAGGTTTGGACGAAAGGGTACGTTGGCACCCAGGTATATGGGGCCTTACCCAGTCTTAGCACGTGTCAGAAAGGTAGCTTACGAGATCGAGTTACCCCCTGAGTTGAACAGGTTGCATCCAGTTTTCCATGTCAGTATGCTAAAGAAAAGTCATCCAGACTCAGGTACAGTGATACAGCCACTTGAGGTTGAGCTTGATGCAGATGTGACCTACGAGGAAGGTCCTGTGGCGATTCTTGACAGAAGGATCAAGAAGCTGAAAAAGAAGGACCTGGTTCTTGTGAAAGTTCTTTGGCAGCGTCGTGGCGTCGAGGAAGCCACGTGGGAGCTTGAGGAAGAGATGAGGAGAAAGTACCCCTCGCTTTTCTCTTCGGATTTTGGGGAGGAAATCCCTTAAAGGGGGTTTGATTGTAAGGACCCTGACCTGCGTTTAGGGCTTACCCCGTTTTCTTTGCTTAACCTTGATGGTTTGAGGCTTGCTAATCACCTTTGAGTGGTGATTAGGGTTTGGTTGTGCTTTGTTGAGGGTTGAGGGTGCTACTTGCAATTAACCCAAGTCTAGGGTTTTGGGAGCAAGTTTGTCACCTTGAGAGGTGTTCTTCTCTCTCTTTGCTTCCTCTAGGGTTGAGATAAATGCTTGGGCTTGTTGTTTGAGTTCTTTGGACCTTTGTTGAGCTTGTTTGGGCCTTGGAGTCCCTTGTTTGGGCTTGCTTGGGCCTTGTGTCGGCCAAGTAGAGCTTGTGTCAGCCTAGAGTGGGCTTGTGTCGCCCATGGTGCTCATTTTGGACAAGTGTCTTATGGATTGCAAGAGAGGTGGCTTGAGTTGGTGGACATGTGTCCCTAGGGTGGACGACACCTAGCAAGTGTTTACCTTGGTTTCTCCTCCTTTCTCATCTATATAGGTGGTCCCTTCCTTAGCTTGAGGCCCCTTTAGTTCCTCTCCTTCTTGTGCACGACACACTCTTCCTTTCCTTTGCTTGGTGGCCGACACACCCTTGTGTGAGCAGCTTGGAGCCCGACACACCCTTGGAGAAGGAGGTGGTGGCCGATACACACCCTCTTGGAGGAGATTTGGTGGCCGACAACCTTGGAGCTCAAAGTGCATCTTCTTCCTTGGAGCTTAAGGCGGGTTGCATGACTCTAAACCCTAACTACTTTACTCTCTTTTCATATATGTTGCTTTAATCTTGCCCTTGCACATTTGGAGTTGTTCTTGTTCATCTTTCATGTTGGTCGATCCTTGTGTGCTAGGGTTTAGGGAGCAACACTCCTTTCTCCCCTTGGTCTAGATGAGTGAGCTTGGGTCCTAGTGTCATGAGCAATACCCCTCCTTCCTAACCGATTGAGGTGAGATTGTGACCTAGTGACTCGAGCAACACCCTCATCTCACCTTGGGCAAGATGGTGAGCTCGTTTAGATGACCTTGAGTAGTTGTATCTTGAGAGTTTGGTTCTCATGGAGGTGCTGCCCGACAGCCCCCATAGCTTTGTTGCCCTGCACGGCTTGAGTGAGCAAGTTTTCTCTTTTTGTACCTTGGGCGGGTGAGCAACCTGACCCTTCTCGCCCTGAGCCAGCCCTGCCCGACAGGCTGCTCACCCGGCTTGTGTCGCCCGACACAATGCCTTGCTCACCCGCTGACCGTGTCGCCCGAGATAACTCAGCCCGCTCAACACTCCTTTGCTCACCCAGTAGCCCTACTCACCCTACTTTTGGTTGCTCAGCTACATACCCTGCACCCCCCGATGTCGCTCGACATCTTTGGCTCGCCCGGTACTAGTTGTGTCGCCCGACACCCAGCTTGCTCACCCGGTAACCATGTCGCCCGATACATACCTACATGCTTGAGTGCTCGCCCGATAGCTTGCACGCCTGAGTGGCTCGTCCGAGATGACCTTGCGCGCCTTGGAGCTACACGCCTGACAGGGGTGCACGCTTGCTCATGTTTCAGGGTTGTGCTCTGCCCTCTTGCTAGAGCTACACACCTGGTTTGGGTGAGGGTGAACTCTACCCGAGTAGGTTCTTTTAGTGAGGGTTTTCAGTATCTCTTGTGAGGGCACGATTGGTCATGGAAGAGTGACATATCAGCTATCCTTTTATGGTGACTCATTGCTCAATTATGAGATATATGTTCTTAAGGCTAAGCACATGCGTATGAATGTAACTACTCTATTCCTTTAATGATAAATGTGATCTTGAACATGCATAAGGGTTACTCAATAATGTGTTTACATATGAGGGATGGATATGATTATTGTTGTTATTATGTGCTGGCAATATACTTAACCCTAATTGTCACCTTATATTAATAATGATGAGTCTCTTGATTATTCATATGGTTATTGAATGATGCTAACCATGCAGGTGATGCTTAGCCCAATTAAAGGCTAAGAGAAATGGTTAATGTGAACACTGTGGTGGCAGGTGTATTATGAATGATGATTTCATAATGATGATGAAAGCCTTGAGAGGCTATGGCACTATGTGATAAGGGATTGAGATCCCATGATGTGTGATGATCCTTGAGATGGATCTAGATGGTTGGCAAGAGGCCAAGTGATAACATGTGATGTGAGGTCCTTGTGATGGATCAGTGTGATGTAAATTGTAGGAAATGCATAATGTTGAGTTTATGCTGTTTACTTTCTGTTATATCTTGCATGTTATACAACTTGGTTGAGTCTTGCAATCCATCTAAAAGATACTAAATAATCACAGTGAAACCTAACATGTAGTTTGCCCTAGCCATAGATTCATCACCAGTCAGGATAGGGTGATGATGAAACGGGTTATCCTGCGGGTCAACCCAGAGTGCATATTTTTTAATATGCGAGGTTGCTCCTAGCCTAAAATAGAGAGGTGAAATGAATGCAGCTGCAGTTGCAGACTCAGATGTGTGATGAGAATGGTGAACATGGCCCATGGCTCCAGATGTGTGATATGATGAGCATGAATGCGTTCATGGCTTAGAGCATGGTGTTTAGACATGTGGCTCAGTTTCTAGTGCCGTGACCTGTACCGAGGCGGGCTAGGCAGAGGGTAGCCTGAGGAGCTGACCCTGTGGCTTATGACCACTTCAGCATGAGACTGCGATCCTGCTTATGTTATACTCATGTACTGACCATGAGGCGGAGAAGGTCTTGGATTCCGGCTCTTCCATTGACCTTGTATGGCACCGGCTATGGGCTTCGCAGCCGAAGGTTGGATTTGAACGGTACAGTTCATATCCTCAGGGCATAATAAAACGTAATACAGCCGTTCAGTATGTATTGATAAGACAAACACGAAACATTGGTTGAGGCCTTGTTTGTGTAGTTAACTTTATTTATCTTGCAGTTACTGTGCATTACTCCTATGTGGTGAAGTTTCATATATAGTTACCTTGTCAATCATGTTCCATTGGGAAAGATGTTGGTACAACTGTAAGTCTAATGGTATGGATGGCTTTGCTTTTCATTAACTGCTTCTGTTATATTCCTTATCAGTAATCTGCTGCTTAAGCTTTATCTTATCTAAGGTTTTGTAGTTTTGGCACGGAGTTATGCCTCCCGCTGGGACAATGTTCAATTGTCTCACTCCGCTAGTTTTCACCCTTTTTAGGTGGTCGAGCTTGTCATGGTGGTGGTCGCAGAGTTGCGGCCGAGCAGTGAGAAGATCTGTAGAAGGCAAGCTTTGGAGATGTTGCTGTTCTGGATGTTTTGTAGTAGAGTCTAGAGTCATCCCTGTACTCTCAGGTCCTTGGCGGTGTTTGACGTTGTTTTACGATGTACGACCGATATCATTTGTATATCCTGCTGCTGGCCGGATGTGGGCCTTTATGTATATAACAGGTGATGAACTCATGGTTATGACAGGACAGCTATTGCGCTAAGCTGTGGACATGTATCCAGGCTTGTATGGATATGTATATAACATGTTTTCTTGCAGGATATGGACTGGAATGTAATATGTTTCACAATTTATCAATTTTTCGCAATCGATTTTAATTAACCCGTGTTTTTTATTAGCTGTGGTTATGGTGATTTCCGCACGTTTTCACGTAACACCTCATTATCTGTGTGATAATGGGATGTGTTGCCATAGTTACATAGACTTATTTGAATTGGTCTGGATTCAAATTATGCGAAAAATATGAATAAATAACCAAATCAATTTTTATTAGTATAATCTAGAGTTTTAGATTATAAAATTAGGAAGGTCAATATCCTATGAAAAAGACTAGATCCAACTTAGTCACATATTCAACTACTTTGAATAAAATCTAGATACTTGCCTAGACCAGACAATTTATCATCTGAATTTTAAACAATAAATGAACGTTAAAACCCGTGAACTCTATCTCAGATGACCCGGAAAAAAGGTTACTGGATTCTAAGTTCAAAAATTTGTGATTGGTCCAAATTTAGTAAACTTATCAAATTTTGTGTGGTTAACTCGACATTTTTTTTGATAAGGTAAAACATTACTAATGAGACCAAAAAAGTGTAGGGTATAAACCCATATACTATACAGAGGGGTTAGCTACAAAAAGCCCCAATCTTCCATCATCACTCGATCCAGATCCTTGACCAGCCTGGGTCTGACCTTACAAAGCCCACTCAAGCTATGTAAAATATCATCAAAAATAGTAAACTAGTCCCTATCCGGACCACCACAGAGCCTTTTTTTGGGTGAAGTCAGGTGGCAATTTTATTCATCTTGCCCACCTCGTGCAAGCAAACTCAAACTTGTATTACAAATTCTAGTAAATTGCTTGAAACTAAATATGGTCATACTATGACCATTACATGAGACACCTTCTAAGCTACAAGGTGTTTCATCCGGTAATCTGTGGTAAACACAATTTCTAGTTTTGTTTTTAAGGTGAAACTTGGCTAAATAATCAGTGAGGCTATTTCCTTCTCTCTTACCGAAACATAAATTGATGGATTGGCTACTGCTCTTCTGCATCGCCCAAACTTGCCTTGCATACTTGGGATTCCCCTTATAATCCTCATTGATCATAATAAAAGCCTATTTGCAATCTATCTCAATGACAATATTCTCCCGATTGCATACAATGCAGATTTTGTAGGCCAACTCCAGAGCTTGCATCTCTGCTTCTAGAGGGGAACCAACCTTGATCGATTGACCTATACCTCCCATCCACTCACCTTTGTCATTTGTAATCACAACAGCAATTGCACTTCTTCGCCCTTTAAACGAAGCATCAGTGTTAATCTTCAGGGACCCTTGATGTTACAACCCCAATTTTGGGTTCATTTGCTGAGAAATGTAATTTCTCATATTAAAGATAAGTGAACAAATAATGAATGAATGCATGATTTTCATTTGAAATAGATTTGTTGATTTATTTGTGGGCTTTATTGGCTATCGGGCCCAATAACAAGGAAAGGATAAAAGAAATTTCATTATTATCAAGTAATTAAGAAAATAGAGAAAAAGGAAAAGTGTGGAAACCTCTCGAAGGAAAATCTAAAGAGGGATTTCGTGCCTCTTGGGTTCCTTGAGTTCCAAGGAGTCCAAGGTGGCATAGAGAATACAATAATAAAAGAAAAGATCAAATAAATATTTCCTTATCAAAAAAGAAATTGAAAATAATGAGAAAATATGGGAAAAAAGTGGGAAGAAGTTTAATTGAGTTATCCTTGGTGGAATTTCGTATCCCAATAATTCCTAAAGTTAAAAGGAACTCCCATAAGGAAAATAAAAGAGAGATAAAGAGAAATCATTAAAAAAGAATAAGGAAATAAGTAAGATAATAAGAAAATGGATAAAAGATAAATAAAAGGCTAAGGGATATTCCCAAGATGGGATTTCGAGCCATTAATTTTCCCTAAGGTACAAGGAACTCAGAATAATAATTTAAAGGCAAAGGAAAGAGAAAATAGATGAGAAATATGCATAATTAAGTGATATCTTGAACCTAAAGAAAAGGCACGTTTTCTTTTAGATAATGAGCCCAATTTTGGTAGAGAGGTATATTAAGTCATTGAGGACTTTCCCTAAAATTTTGGTATTAATTGGATAATCTAATTGAGAGTTATGCTTTGTCCAAAGTCGAAGGAAATCCTTTATTTTCTAATGGAATTATCCTATTTTCCATATTTTCCTTGTTGCGCGTGACACTACAGCTGTTAGATTTGGATCCAACGGTGGATGTGTTGTCACCTTCCTTGTTCAGATGGGAAACATGGGCATGAGTTGGGGGGGGATTTCCGAAGTGAATATCTTGCATATAAATGGATGAACCATTATTGAGTTTAGTCCAGTGGATTCAGGAGGAGAATCTGAACCAAGGAAACCTAGGTTTTGGCAAGTTTTGTTGACGCCAAGAAAAATTCCCAATTTGAGCGGGAACTCCTTGTCGACTTGCCCTATATATATATGAGGGGCTGCGCACCCTCTGTGAAAATCCAAAACATCCCTTTGTGTCCGGACGGCAAGGGCAAGTCAGAGCAAGGGTTTAATTGTGAGAAGATGATGACCTTCGCCTTCATCCTGAAGCTGCTTCTCTTCGGAGAAGAGTTTCTCTGTCCCGTCATCTGCATCCGACATTGGGGAAGCCAAGGGCACCTTCGAGTTGGGTGGGGCTCGGCAGAAGTGGTGCGGTCTCCACTGACGGCTAGGGAAGCAAGTTGGCCGGAGTCAACTTTGAGGTTGACCGCGGCAAGGCTCTGGATCACGAACATGGGTGAAGCAGAAGCTTGAAGATGATGAATGTCACTTTTACCATAATACCCCTAAGTGCATGGACTGGATACCACTTTAGGCCAGGGACACAGGGGTATTTTTGTGCCCTGACTGAAGCTGCTAACAAAAAGGGAGCGATTATCTGACGTGGCGGCCAACGATTGGTCGAGAAGGTATTTTTCTTTGTAAATTCGTAATTAATTAACCGTAACTCCAATGATAGAAAGTTTTATATGAAAATTGATCAGCAGAATGCGTGGAACCCAATAAAAATCCAATTACAAATGAGTTTTGTTTCTAGTTCGAAAAGTACCCAAAGTTAGTAACTTTGATGCTTTAAGTGTAATCAAAACCCTAGATGATGATTAGGGATGAGTTCATCACTTAAGTTGGTATTATGAATCAACATTTATTCTTTTGGCATAATAATGGATAATATGGATCCGATTTGAGTTTAAAACCCCATGATTTGCTTAGTTAGGGTGCCATGATTAAGAAGGTGCAATAATAGGCCTTAAAGCCCTAATGTTGAGTAATATGACTTTGATGACTTTTATTTCAAGGATATGAATATCTTAAACAGATATATATATATATATATATATATTGATCTGAAGTTTAGTTAAGAAGCCTTGGAATAGATAGCTTAAAGAGATAAAGTTTTAATATGTAAAAAGATGTTTTAAGGTCTCATATGAGTGAAGATATATTTAAAAACCTACAAACCCTAATCTAAGTGTTTTTGAATTTAATAAGCTATGTTTTGAAATCTTATGTGTAAGATGAAGATTAGAACTAATCCTAAGCCAGATTGGTAATAAAGAGGCTTAGATATGAATGACTAAGTCACTAGGGTTTTGGAACATGGAAACAGTGTTTTAGGGTTTAGTTGACCTAAAAAGGTAGAAGTTAGGAAACGAATATAAAGAATGTTAAGGAAAACCCTAATTCAACTTAGGCACACCCTAGGAGGGAATTCCAATTCAATAAAGTAAGTGCATGATGAACATATGAGTAATTAGATTGCACATGTTTTTTAGGTTTCTTGTTGTGCTTGATTGATTGGGGTGATTGGTTGCCTGGCTTGGTTGGCTGTTTAATTAAATGGATATTCTGCTTACAATCCTTGAGACTTCCAAATCAGGTATGTGGTTACGCTTATGACTATCTGAAGTAGTTTTCCAGGATTGTATCAATGTTTCCATCGTGGCTTGAATTAAACTGTTGGATGCATTTAATTCATGCAAAGTATAATGTGAATATGACTATCACATAAGAAATATGCCTACTAGCTCAGATCCTAGTCCCCTCTGTAGCTTAATGGGTTGACCTAGTAAATAACTACCAATGGGGTAGGCCCATCAGGTCATTGAATGACTTAGTAAATGGCTACCAATGGGGTAGGTCCATCAAGTCACATTGAGTTAGAGATTGGACTACCTATGAGTAGTGACATGCGACTCAACCCTAGATATTGATCTACCTGTTAGGTAGGATCATGTAGGGTCTAATAAGGATCTACCTAGAGAGAGGTAGTATCTCAGTCCACTGTAAGGACAACACAGAGATAGGGGATATGAAAGGATTGAGTAGTATGGTTTTGTAATCTTGGCTGTTAAATGATAATTGGTTGATTACTTTGTTATTATAGTTGCATGATTATTGTTTCCCCCACATACCAGCTTCTTGCTGACCGACATTTTGTTTGTCGGCGTTTTAGGTACAAATGAAAAGAACAAATAGTAAAGCGGCAGATGTGAAATTAAACGAGAAATAACGTGTACAGGAGGATTAGTTAGTTTAGCATCTTCATGGATTGAAGTTTAGAAATCCCAGTTTTTCCAAGGTAAGAAAAGTTTTATTTTATACCAATTTTCGGTTTAGTTGGTAAAGTTTATGAATTGTTATTGATTGTTTGTCAAACCTTTGATCCTGTAATTGAATAACGGCTCTGTCCTTCGGGTCTCCCTTAATTGGGGGTTACTAGGAGGCGGGGTCATTACAATTGGTATCAGAGCATAGGTTTCTCAATTAATCTTTAATAATTATTAAATTTTACAAATTCTATAGAACCCAAGGGAGTTATTAGAGGATTATCCGAAAGATAGAGGTGTCTAGAAAAGGATCACGACTGGGGGCTGGCAATATTTTCCTCCGCACCGGTAGTTGGAATACGAGGACTCTCAGATCTGTGTGACTGCCTAGCCAAAGTCTTAGGGTATGAATCGAAATAAGATACCTTTAGGACTCTCTCATCTTGTTCATCCCCTCTCAACTCAAATTCTATTACAGACCTTAAGGATTAGGGTTTCCTCTCTTCTCCTCACCCTCTTGAGGTATGGGTAAGGTTGATAAGGATTAAGGAATCCTCCACCAAATTAATAAAAAGCATGTAAATAAGATGTCATAGACATAAGCTTAATAGAGTAAGCGTAAAAGGAATAGATACATGCTTAGGTCGTATGACACGAGTTGTCATTTCCCTCAGGAGAGACATGAGGATAGACCTCCTTGGTAGGAGAATGAGTAGAGAGAGTTAGTCTTTGAGGTAGAGACCTCCATTAAAGGTAGAGACCTAGCACATTCTTTGAGGATGATGGTAACCCTAACCCTAAGTGAAGGTTAGAGAGAGATGACATGATGAGTTAGATGTCATGATTGACCGAGTGTTTGGTTGTTCATGCCTTTGGGATGCCATAAGAGGGTATATGACCTAGTACCTTTGGCGACCCAACCCTGGAGAGGGTCGTGCATGCCATAACAAAGGATAGATCCTTCATGGATGAGGTTAAAGAATCTATAGTTACCCTATGGGCTTAGGCAAGTAGGGTATAGCTTGATGAAATCCTGGTTAAGAGATCATGATGGATGGCTTATGAAAGGGGTATGGATGCTCTTGAGCCAAACATGAGTTGAGCATAGGCTTCAACCACATAGGGGTATGCTTGTGAGCATGAGCCTTCATGGAGAAGGGACCTCTAGTAAGTATGGTTGGAGCTGGAATTAGCTCTAGAGAGAGGAAGCAGAACCCCAACAGGGAGGTTGGAAGCCTAAAATCCCAAAACTTGAGGAACAGTGGGGAGTCGAGAATGATGCAACCTAAGTGGATGATAGTGGTTGCCTTATGCTTGATCACTGGAGGCTGATGATATCTTGGTTTCCTTTAGAGGAACCAAACCCTAGAGAGAGGACGATGCTTCTAGTACCCAGGGTATAAGTGATTACCTGCTGGATGAGATAAAGAGTGCCTTAGACCCAGTAGAGGGTTTAGTAATAGTTTGTGAGGCCTTGTACCTTATTGTTTGTCCTTAGGGAGGACTCGACTCAGAGATGTACTCAAATAGAAGAATGACAAGGAAGTGCATGACATACCTTGGACATGTTTGAGTCGTGGTTAAAAGTTTGAGCATACAGTTGGATACCCAAAGGTGAACATAGGGTTCCTAGGCCTAAGAGGGGAAGTGGTGTACCCGATGCTCATGATGAGATTTGAGTCTCTATAGTTTCGAGCATGGTACTCCTCATGTGTAGAGGTAAAGGAAATCCCTTAAGTTAAGGGTATGTTTGATGAACCCCTCACAGCTATGTTGATCTAATGTTGAGGATGAGAACAAGTATGACCTAGCATGGTTTAATAGGTGGTCTACTTGTGCCTTAGTAGTTGTTGAGTTAGGCATGCTCATGTGAATGTAAACCCTAAGGACAGTTGTGACCTTGTTGTCAAAAGTTGTAGTTTCCTCCTATCCTGGGAGAGGGACCCTTTGGTATGGTGTATACCAGTGTTTTCGGTTTTGAGATAACCTAAAGAGGTTCATAGGATCTTGAGAAGCTAAGTGAAAAGTACATGTCATGAGAATGAACCTGTAGACCCATATATAGCCATATCTAAAGTGCATGTGGGTGTGTTACCATGGAGGTAACCAATATGGGGACTAACCAAGGTAGGCAGGTTGCCATGACCCCTATGAAAGTCAGGCATGAATGCAGAGAGAGATGATGAAGGTTTGGTTAAGGTTCTAAGTTGGATATGTACTATAATGGAATCCTAAGTCTATCCTAGGGTCAGGTAGGGATAAGACCGATGGAAGAAGGAGTTGCCTAATTCCCTAGTTGCACATGACCATAGGGTCGGGAGGAAACAACTATCATTGTCTGAGGGCCATGGGTTAGGAGATTGATCACCTTCATAACCTCATGGGACCCAAAGGGCAGATGAGTAGGGCACTCTCTGATGCATGGGGGAAGAGGGATGACCCCAAAGGTGCCGACACCCTATAGACCTAGAGGAGATGACCAAGGATTGTGTAGTAACCCAAGTAGGTTCGAGACCAGTTTCCCATGGAAGTAACTTTGATATCATGATGTTTGTAATATAGAGACATAAGCTGCACGTTTCAACTTAGAATTGAAGTGTACTGGCAAGGTGGGATGTACCATCTCTACTCCTGGAATGGGAAGAACTCTATATTTGGACGGCCGCCAAATGCTTATTTCTTCTTATTATGGGAGTGAGAGATAGGACAGTACGCATGCCTTACACCAAAGATAAAAGATGATGCAAGTTGGAATGTTGCTACAAGGTATGATGAAAGAGATGATAACATACCCTTGTGAAGTGAATGGTACATGGATGGTTCACAAACACTAAGAGAGTTAAGGTAGTCATCCTATAAGGATGCTTCTAGCTGAAGCTTTGTGGAATTTGCAAGTTATACAAAGTTGAGTTTGATCATTAAGGAGATGAGCTCAAAGTATTCTCAATGAAGATAGACTTAGAATTCAAGTAGTGATAATGAATGCTTTCGTTGAGATATAGCTACCTAGTTTAGCTAGAGGCTAGAAGAAGTTGAGGTTGCTCGACTAACCCTAAGTTTGGAAAGAAGATGTGTTTTGGCTAACACCCAGATGTAACAAGATATGTTGAACAAGTTAATGGTTGTTTTGTTAGCCAGTTTATTCCTTGATATAGTGAAAGGATGGTGATAGAACCTCTGATGCACATCTTTAGATAGGAAGGTAATAAAACCCTTTGGAGAATGGTTTAGGGTTTCCGAGGTATCAAGCTTGAGGAATCATAACAATACAGGAGGTCATGATATACCTTGGTACTACAAAGATAGTAAGTGTTGGTAGCACTCTGGATGCTTAAAACAAAGTTTCATGTAGCATGTGGCCATGCAATCCAGGAGGTGAAGGACGAACACCAGTAACCCAATGCATCGATATAGATGATAAAAGAGTCCCTGAGAGGAAATGGGAGTTCATCACTATGGATGTTGTGGTAAGTCTCCCTTTGACCCAGAAGGTCAAGATGCAATATGGGTTATGGTAGATCGCCTTACCTAGATAACATGAGAAAAGAAGAGTGCTGTCAAGGGACAGATTCAGTTGAACTACTCAAGAGAGAAAGATGGTTCAACCACACCATGATGCAAGTTCCAAAGTTCTTGAGTATGACCTAAAGGTCCACTTTCATAAGGTGGAAGTAGGTATACAAAGAACTCAATGTTAGAACTGCTTATCACCCCTAACTAATAAGTAGTATGATCCAGACTAGAGGGTCTCATGAGAGCAAGTGTTCTTGTTCAGGGTGATATAAAGAGACAGTTCTTAAGATGTGATGTTAACCACCATAGCCTTTATCGGGATGCAAGAAGTCTTATAGAGAGGTTGTGTCGGTCACCACTTCATTAAGATGATATTGTTGGTGAAGGAGGCCTCACAAAGGCCAAAAAAGAACCTCAGTGTGTGTAGATGAAGTCACTTTGATCGTGCAAACGGCTGAGAGAGATCCCAGTGGTGACATGAGTCACGAGCAGATGCAAAGCAGACTGACATGCAGTTCACTGTGGGAGAATATGTGATGTGAAAATCCGACCCCTCTAAGCTACTACTGAGAAAGCTGAGTCCCCGATATAGGGATCCATTTGAGATGGATCGGTGGATATGGTTGTGTTTAGCCTTACCCCTCAGCATAACATGATGTATAATGTGTCACATAAGTCTGATCTAGAGCACTATGTGAGGTACCCAAGCAATGTATTGAGCCCTGAACCGATTCAACTTTTGAGAGGTTGAAATGTCCTGAGTCACCTATGAGGGTACGATATACCAAGGTAAGAAATAACTCAGATGGAAGAATATGAGATAATGAAGGTTCTTGGGAAGCACCATGGAAAAGGGTGAAGCCACATGGGAGCCAAGATGGACATGCGACAGGCTTATCCTATTTGATTGCTTGCTTGATGGAATTTTGAGGGCAAAATTCTCATAAGAGGGGAAGGATGTTACAACCCCAATTTTGGGTTCATTTGCTGAGAAATGTAATTTCTCATATTAAAGATAAGTGAACAAATAATGAATGAATGCTTGATTTTCGTTTGAAATAGCCTTGTTGATTTATTTGTGGGCTTTATTGGCTATCAGGCCCAATAACAAGGAAAGGATAAAAGAAATTCCACTATTATCAAGTAATTAAGAAAATAGAGAAAAACGAAAAGTGTGCAAACCTCTAGAAGGAAAATCCAAAGAGGGATTTCGTGCCTCTTGGGTTCCTTGGGTTCCAAGGAGTCCAAGGTGGCATAGAGAATAAAATAATAAAAGAAAAGATCAAATAAATATTTCCTTATCAAGAAAGAAATTGAAAATAATGAGAAAATACGGGAAAAAAGTGGGAAGAAGTTTAATTGAGTTATCCTTGGTGGAATTTCGTATCCCAATAATTCCTAAAGTTAAAAGGAACTCCCATAAGGAAAATAGAAGAGAGATAAAGAGAAATCATTAAAAAGAATAAGGAAATAAGTAAGATAATAAGAAAATGGATAAAAGATAAATAAAAGGCTAAGGGATATTCCCAAGATGGGATTTTGAGCCATTAAGGTTCCCTGAGGTACAAGGAACTCAGAATAATAATTTAAAGGCAAAGGAAAGAGAAAATAGATGAGAAATATGCATAATTAAGTGATATCTTGCACCTAAAGAAAATGCACATTTTCTTTTAGATAATGAGCCCAATTTTGGTAGAGAGGTAGATTAAGTCATTGAGGACTTTCCCTAAACTTTTTGTATTAATTGGATAATCGACTTGAGAGTTATGCTTTTTCCAAAGTAGAAGGAAATCCTTTATTTTCTAATGGAATTATCCTATTTTCCTTATTTTCCTTGTTGCGCGTGACACTACAGCCGTTAGATTTGGATCCAACGGTGGCTGTGTTGTCACCTTCCTTGTTCGGATGGGAAACAGGGGCATGAGTTGGGCGGGGATTTCCGAAATGAATATCTTGCATATAAATGGACGAACCATTATGGAGTTTAGTCCAGTGGATTCAAGAGGAGAATCTGAACCTAGGAAACCTAGGTTTTGGCAAGTTTTGTTGACGCCAAGAAAAACGCCCAATCTGAGCAGGAACTCCTTGTCGACTTGCCCTATATATATATGAGGGGCTATGCACCCTCTGTGAAAACCCAGAACATCCCTTTGTGTCCGGACGGAAAGGGCAAGTCAGAGCAAGGGTTTAATTGCGAGAAGATGATGACCTTCGCCTTCAGCCTGAAGCTGCTTCTCTTCGGAGAAGAGTTTCTCTGTCCCGTCATCTGCAGCCGACATTGGGGAAGCCAAGGGCGCCTTCGAGTTGGGTGGGGCTCGGCGGAAGTGTTGCGGTCTCCACTGGCGGATAGGGAAGCAAGTTGGCTGGAGTCAACTTTGAGGTTGACCGTGGCAAGGCTCTGGATCACGAACCTGGGTGAAGCGAAAGCTTGAAGATGATGAACGCCACTTTTACCAGAATACCCCTAAGTGCGTGGATTGGCTACCGCTTTAGGCCAGGGACATTGGGGTCTTTTCGCACCCTGACTGAAGTTGCTAACAAAAAGGGAGCGATTATCTGACGTGGCGGCCAGCGATTGGTCGAGGAGGTATTTTTCTTTGTAAATTCGTAATTAATTAACCGTAACTCCAATGATAGAAAGTTTTATATGAAAATTGATCAGGAGAATGCGTGGAACCCAATAAAAATACAATTACAAATGAGTTTTGTTTCTAGTTTGAAAAGTACCCAAAGTTAGTAACTTTGATGCTTTAAGTGTAATCAAAACCCTAGATGATGATTAGGGATGAGTTCATCACTTAAGTTGGTATTATGAATCAACATTTATTATTTTGGCATAATAATGGATAATATGGATCTGATTTGAGTTTAAAACTCCATGATTTGCTTCGTTAGGGTGCTATGATTAAGAAAGTGCAATAATAGGCCTTAAAGCCCTAATGTTGAGTAATATGACTTTGATGACTTTTATTTCAAGGATATGAATATCTTAAATATATATATATATATATATATATATATATATATATATATATATATATATATATATATTGATCTGAAGTTTAGTTAAGAAGCCTTGTAGGGGTGTAAACGGTGCGGGTACGGTGCGGGTCTGGTCATACCCATACCCATACCCATCTAATTTAGCGGGTCCGGTTCTGGTTCTAGACCCGCATAATACAAAACTTAGACCCGCACCATACCTGTACCCACAATAATAGCGGGTATGCGGTGTGGGTATGCGGGTAAGCAGTTCTATAAAACATCATATTGTTACGTAAGAGAAATGACTATGTTATATATATTTAACACAACAAGATATTGTTATCATATAGTATATTAACATGTAATAGTTATATTAGACAATGATATATTCTACACAATAATATTAATTGAGTAATTGTTTACATATTTGTAGTCATGATCATAACATTTAATTTATGTAGAAAGTAATGTAAATTAGTAGACATTTTGATTTTAAGTTTACATATGATGTTCATTATTGTAACTAGAATAGTTAATTCTTAAATATATGACTAGTCTCAACCTAATTGTGGTTAGAGTATGATATAATCTCAATAATTATATGAGTTAGACTAGTAAAATATGATATATATAACACATTATTTTAGTCTTTAGTTATGTATAGAGGGTACACGGGTCTAGCGGGTCTGGGTCCAAGCATACCCATTATTGGATCCGCTTATATGTGGGTCCAAGGGTATACGGGTCCAAGGGTATGCGGGTATAAAAAATTAGACCCATGACGGGTTTTTTAAGGGTCCGAATTTGCGGGTCTGCGGGTCTACCCGTAGCCATTTACAGCCCTAAAGCCTTGGAATAGATAGCTTAAAGAGATAAAGTTTTAATATGTAAAAAGGATGTTTTAAGGTCTCATATGAGTGAAGATATATTTGAAAACCTAGAAACCCTAATCTAAGTTTTTTTGAATTTAATAAGCTATGTTTTGAAATCTTATGTGTAAGATGAAGATTAGAACTAATCGTAAGCCAGATTGGTAATAAAGAGGCTTAGATATGAATGACTAAGTAATTAGGG
Source organism: Alisma plantago-aquatica (assembly GCA_963693085.1). Classification (NCBI taxonomy): domain Eukaryota; kingdom Viridiplantae; phylum Streptophyta; class Magnoliopsida; order Alismatales; family Alismataceae; genus Alisma; species Alisma plantago-aquatica. Next base: position 575,012,920 of record OY856415.1, on the reverse strand, counting down.
TTTTGGAACATGGAAACAGTGTTTTAGGGTTTAGTTGACCTAAAAAGGTAGACGTTAGGAAACGAATATAAAGAACGTTAAGGAAAACCCTAATTCAACTTAGGCACACCCTAGGAGGGAATTCCAATTCAATAAAGTAAGTGCATGATGAACATATGAGTAATTAGATTGCACATGTTTTTCAGGTTTCTTGTTGTGCTTGATTGATTGGGGTGATTGGTTTCCTGGCTTGGTTGGCTGTTTAATTAAATGGATATTCTGCTTACAATCCTTGAGACTTCCAAATCAGGTATGTGGTTACGCTTATGACTATCTGAATTAGTTTTCTGGGATTTTATCGATGTTTCCATCGTGGCTTGAATTAAACTGTTGGATGTATTTAATTCATGCAAAGTATAATGTGAATATGACTATCACATAAGAAATATGCCTACTAGCTCAGATCCTAGTCCCCTCTGTAGCTTAATGGGTTGACCTAGTAAATAACTACCAATGGGGTAGGCCCATCAGGTCATTGAATGACTTAGTAAATGGCTACTAATGGGGTAGGTCCATCAAGTCACTTTGAGTTAGAGATTGGACTACCTATGAGTAGTGCCATGCGACTCAACCCTAGATATTGATCTACCTATTAGGTAGGATCATGCGGGGTCTAATAAGGATATACCTAGAGAGAGGTAGTATCTCAGTCCGCTGTAGGGACAACACAGAGATAGGGGGTAGGAAAGGATTGAGTAGTATGGTTTAAATTGTAATCTTGGCTGTTAAATGATAATTGGCTGATAACTTTGTTATTATAGTTGCATGATTATTGTTTCCCCCACATACCAGCTTCTTGATGACCGATGTTTTGTTTGTCGGCGTTTTGGGTACAAATGAAAAGAACAAACAGTAAAGTGGCAGATGTGAAATTAAATGAGAAATAACGTGCACATGAGGATTAGTTAGTTTAGCATCTTAATGGATAGAAGTTTAGAAATCCCAGTTTTTCCAAGGTAAGAAAAGTTTTATTTTATACCAGTTTTCGGTTTAGTTGGTAAAGTTTATTAATTGTTATTGATTATTTGTCGAACCTTTGATCCTGTAATTGAATAACAGCTCTGTCCTTCGGGTCTCCCTTAATTGGGGGTTACCGGGAGGTGGGGTCGTTACACTTGAGCTGGGCACTTCCATTCTGTCTTATTGATGCCAATATCTTCTTGCAGACTTCCAAGCTTGTCCAGTGAGTTTGATTTCAGAGGTGATTGAGTAGGTTTGATTATGCAAAGTGTTCTCTTTCTTCTCGAAAACCCATAGATTCCTTTGCTTCCAAATGTGCCAGGACGTTACCATGAACATGACTTTATGTTCTTCAGAATACTTCAGGTTTAGTCTAATCCATTTATTAAGGTTGCCCTCAGCCCAGAAGTTTGGAGGGACATTCGATCTCAGAACTCCCTTCCAAATGGGGTAGACTTTGCTGCAGTTTCTTAAAGCATGCAATGTATCTTCTTCACTTGAGGAGCATCTGCTGCAAGTAGCATCGGAGGACATCTACCTTCTGTGCCTACATTTATTTGTAAGTATGGCGTTGTAATCAACTAACCAAAGGAACATTTTTGTTCTTGCTGTAACTTTGGACTTCCAAATGATGCTCCACTGGACATCACGTTTGATTTCCTTGCAATCTCTTAAGACTCTGTAAGCAGAGGACACCGTGAATTTGCCTCTGGAGTCTGGGAGCCATACTCTAACGTCTGCACCTCCCTGGACAATAGGTGGAGGTATGGTTGTTATTTCATGCATGGTTTCCTAAGGGAACCAGCAATCCAGAAACCCCAGGTCCCACTTTCCTTCAAGATTAACCAAGCTGCTAACCTGCAAGTCTTCTAACTCATCTGGTATTTGTTGTTGTTCATACTCCTTTAGAGATTTCCTTCTTGGAAGCCTTTAGTTATGCTCCTAACAAACAAAAAACAAAATAATAGCAAGGCAAGTACCCCCAAAGCATCTAGCAGGTTGTATGTTCTTTGTATTGTTGAGGATCTAATCGATATAATTATCCATCTCAATAGGAGGATTACCACCCCATCCAAGCTTGAGGGACGTCCTGCACCAAAGATATCTAACATAAGAGCAGCTCCTCATGAGATGTGTGTGCGACTCATCCTATTGTCTGCATAGCAAGCATGTGCCCGCAATGTCCATTCCACACCTCTTTGTGTGATCAAGAGTGGGGAGTTTGTCATGGATGCCTATGTACACGGTAAAACTCCATTTGAGAACATGGAATTTGTTCCATAGAAGCTGATCCCAAGACACCTACTGTCCTATCAAAGGGAGTACCCAAGGTTTGTTGCACCTCCTGGACCAGTCTGAACCAACACAAAAATAGTTAGCCTTCACACAGCTCCAACATTGTGTCATGTACCTCCAGGTTTTGGAGCTTCGAGTAGGGTAGCACACCTTTAAAGAGTCCCCATATCTCTCTCATCCATGAGGACCACAGTTTTTGTTTGTGGCATAAGAAGATATCAATCCTCCTACAAGATGCTTTCACCACCGTATGATGTAGATCAGGAAGATTAAGCCCCCCCATGTGAAGCAGCTTTGCCACCGTTGACAAAGACACAACATGCCCTTTGCCTGACCAAAGGAAGTTACTAATGACAGATTTGGTTTTATCAAGAATGAACGTGAGTATCTCAACTTGCCTGCACCAGAACATTAGCTTGCTACCAAGAACCAATCAAATAAGAACTGCCATCCCTTCCATTGAGAGGTTCATACCCGTCCATGTATCAATTGACTTCCTAAGATCATCCACCAAAGAGGCATAGTCCTTTCCGCAGCCCCAACCTCCAGCAATTGGTATGCCCAGGTAGGTAATAGGGAAGTTACCCTCATGTAGTCGGGTTGCCAACTTGAACCGCCCCCATCTAGCATCACAAATCTAGACATAAACACTCTAAATTTAGTATCACTTATGTACAACCCTATAAATATCCCAAAGCATCTCATAATCCTTCTATCAACCCTTATATATTTATAGTGTTCGGCAACAAAGAGAAAGACATCATCAACATAAATCATGTGTGATAACACCGATGTCCCACACACCTTGAAGGTCTTCATCACGCCCTCACCCTCCGCCTTGTGGATAAGGAAAGATAGAGCTTCCATAACAAGGGTTAAAAGAAGGGGAGACAAGGGATCACCTTGAAAGAGTCCATTAGATGCTTGAAAAAGTCCTTTTGGTAAGATGTTTACCAGAACTGAGAAGGAGGTTGTTTTCACGCATTGCCTCATTAGCCCTATCTATCTCTTAGAGAAACCCAAAACCTCCACCACATTCCATAACACTTGTCGATTAACATGATCATATGCTTTGGATAGATACACCTTGATATAAGCCTTCTTTGATTTGTTCTTATTGTTGAAGTCAAAGAGAAACTCTCACGCCAGGAGAGCTCTATCTGAAATGGACCTTCCTTTCACAAAGGCTGATTGGTTGGGGGACACAATGTTCGGGAGGACCATCTTGAGCCTATTAGCCAGGAGCTTAGCAATCACCTTGTATAGAATCAAACAACAAGCGAATGGTCTGAAGTCTACTAGGGAGGCCGAGATGTTCTTCTTAGGGATGAGTCTCAAGAAGGTGTGATCCACCTTCCTGACCATAGAGCCACCCACAAGGAACCATTGAATCTCTCTACAAATATCATCCTTGATAGTATTCTAATTCTTTATAAAGAACTTGGCATTGAAGCCATCTGGTCCCGATGCCTTGGAAGAGATGGTGGAGAACAAAGCCTCCTTGATTTCCATCTCAGATGTCGGGCCACACAATTTCTTATTCATCTCCTCAATTACCTTCCATAGTGGAAGAAAACAAGGAACAGAAGATTTATCCTAGTTGTAGAGCTTTAGGAAATAAGCAACTGCTTCCCATGCCACTTCATCAGGGCCATTGATGGAATAGCCATCTGGCAGTAACAGTGTGTGGATGCAATCTCTCATATGATTCTTTTTAGTGGCCCTATGATACACTTTAGACTTTTGGTCCCCATCTCTAATCCAATTCAACATGCTCCTTTGGTAGAACATCATTTTTCTGCCTTTTCTAACTGTAGCAACCTCTTTGCCTTGTTATCTTCACTGTGTATAGCCTCCTCACAAAGACGGTTGTATCTCAACTCTTCTGCAGCATGTTGGTACTCAGACGCCACCTTCTTCACCAAAGTAGGCTGGTTTGTTAGCTCCTATGACCAGCTCTTCAGTGCAATCTTTGTTAATCTCAACTTTTCAGCCACAACAAAGATGGGATTTCCATCCACCCTAGTCATCCAGGAATCATGGATGACTATTGTGTGATTTCTACATCATATTTTCACATTTTATCACACAAACATTTGGTTCATTCTGATATTATTTAGCCTCTTTTCATATTACTTTTGCCATCTTTCTGTTACTTTACTTATCACATAACTTGCATTGCAGATATGCTCCAAATAAGACTGAATTGCAGAGTTTAATTTTGCTGAAATAGCAGAATGTGCGGTGTGTAGGATGAACGCACGACATGCAAGATTTTAGAAGAATTTTTGTTTCACCCAGACAACAAAATACACGACATGTTCGAGCCTTGATTACGGTGAGTGAGTTTCTAGAAAAGTGTAGAAAAGCAAATGCACATCATTCGCCTGGAGCGTCAAGCTAACCAAAAATATTCTGGAAAGGCGCACGACATGCATTCCTCCAGCACAAGTCATGCGCAGTGCATTCTAGAGCAGATTGAAAGTTTTTGGAAAGTTGCACGACATGCATTACTATTGCACATGACATGCGCATTACATTCTGGAGCAACTGTCGAAGCTTTTGCACGTCGTGCACTCTAGACGCATGTCGTGCCTCTGACAGTTTTAGCATTTCAAAAAATACGAGTTTTTGTTTAAAACGAAGAGGGAACTTAATGGGCCGTTATGACTGGTCATAATTCAAAGTTATGTCATCCTAGAGGAAGGCTAGAGCAGAGGAGGGTAATTTTGAGGAGAAAGGAGGTGGATTCTTGTCAAAGGAGCCCATTTCTTCTTCTCTTCTTCTCCATTATCTTCTCCAAGGTGCAACCAAGCTTCCCAAACTTCTTGCAGCTTCTAGGGAGAGGAGCCAGTTCATTTTGGAGCATCTAAAGAAGGAGAATTTCATCCCTAAGCCAAAATTTTTCCTTCTTGTGGTTACATCTTTGGGTCGTATTGTTTTTCCTCTTCTAGATCATGTTAAAACCTAAATTTTATGTAGCAAATTTGCAAAGCATGATTATGGACAAGTAATTCCCTTTTCTTGGACATGGGAGAGTAGCTCCCATGTCATAGCATGTATGAAACAAGTTAATTTTGTACTAAATACTATGTTGCTTGTTTTTCTACCATAAAAATACCGATTTTATCATCTCTTACATGTATTGTGGCCACTTTATATGCATGTGTTCTGCTTTTTTCTTGATCTAAGAATATAAGTAGGAATGTATGGAGGTGATCTTCTTGGCAACTCTTTTTCTTCCACGAGAGTGGAGATAAATGAGTTGAGGAATAGGTTGTGATCAAAAACAAAATTTATGCATGAGAATGTGACTTTGAGTTGAGATCGTTGCACTTATACCGGGAGGTGAAGTGCAACACAACTTTTCCTTTAAAACAAGTGCTTATGTATGTTTAGATTTTTGTGTTCGTATGATGTGCAATGATATGTGAGTGAAATTATAATGTCCAAGATCCATTAATTTCTGAATCTAAACCATTTAGTAATCTTTTTATTTCTTGTTTAAATCTGAATTTTTGAAATTAGATAAACATTACCATCCTTTTTTTAAAACTGATCTAGATTGTTGAACTTTAGTGTTGTTGCACTCAATTAATTACTTAAGCTCCTTGTCTTTTACCTCGACTAAACTACCTTCATAAACTTGTGGAGATTGGTTAAGTTGGGTAAACTTTCCTTGTTAGGATTGAAACTCGTTAGTGTAAACAACCAACAAGTTTTTGCCGCCATTGTCAGGGAGCTACAATAATTTAATTGGAGTAATAAGTGTTAATTAGTATTCATGACTAGATCACCACCTCCATTTTCAAATTTCCTTGTACCTTTTAGTTGTGTTCTTAATTCCTCTTCCTATTTTTCAGGTTGTATGCATCGCTCACAAAGGGGTCTTCAAACATCTACATTGTTATACCTTGAAATCGAGTGTACCCTTTCAAGCTTAAGAAGAGCAAGGAGAGTAGAACCTAAGTAGAGCAAGGAGAGTAGAACCACCGCAGCTAGGATGTGCTTCACCATCATCACCATCGACATCTACTTCACACCTTGAGGAAGCTACACCAAGTGATCCAATCATGGAGGACGACTGTCCTTTAGAGGACGTTGCAATGTTGGTCGCCACAAACATTTGTGGGGCCATTGACCTGCCTACAGTAGAAGTGAACAATTTCTCTATTTATCCTTCTATGATGCAGATGATACAGTAGAATCATTTTGGAGGTACAACCAATGAAGATCCAAGTCTTCATGTTGCTGAGTTCTTGGAATATCTGAATACTTTCTTAATCAACGGGGTGTCTACCGAAGGAGTAAGACTTATGATATTCCCTTTCACCCTAAGAGATAGAGCAAAGGTGTGCCTTTTGTTTCTTCCAAAGAAGTCAATTAAAAGTTGGGACCAACTCTTAAATGCTTTCCTTGCAAAGTATTTCCCGCCTAGCAAGACATCCCAATGAAGAAATCAGCTCACCAATTTCTCTCAAAATGAAGGAGAAACTCTATATGACACATGGGAATGGTTTAAGGATCTTCAACGCCTTTTCCCGCACCATGGTCTGACCAACTGGTTGCTACTTCAAACTTTCTATAATGGACTGTTTTATAACACCTGGTTGATACTAGATGCTGCAACCAATGGTGCATTGATGACTAAGTCTTATCGGGAAGCTTATGGCATTATTGAAGACATTGCTTAATCATTGCCAATGGGGAGTAGATAGGGGAGTAAAATCAACCTCTACAACTAGTTCTTTGACCAGGAAGCAAGGAGGGAAACACACAGTTGATGCCATTGATCTTATTGCTACCAAACTCGATGTTCTTACACAGAAGTTCGAGAACATGATGACTTTGCAAATCCAATCAGATGAAGTTATATGTAAAGATTGTGGCAATGCAGGGCATACTTCTTCTTCATGCTTTGATCCTAATGAAATTGAAGGGAGTTTTGAACAGGTCAATTCCATTGGAATGCAAGGGAACAAGCAGTACAATCCCTATTCCAACACATACAATCCGGGATGGAGAGATCATCCTAATTTCTCGTACCGTAACATAAGTAATGCTCAGAACTTCCAAAAAGGATAGCAACAACCACAACAACAACAACATGTCAACCGACAAGGGAATCTTCTGGGTTTTAATAATAGGGGTTACCAATAGCCACAACAACCCCAAAGTTCTTCTTTAGAAGCCATGTTGGAAAAATTTATGTCTACACAAATGCAGCAAAATGAAGAACTCTGGGGAAATGACAAGTTGTTGAAAGATGCAATTGCTCAACTTTCTACAAAGGTGGATGGTATTTCCACTCACACCAAAATGTTGGAGAACCAAATAGCACAACAAGCTCTAGCACAACAAAGGAATCCGTAATCCGGTTATCTTCCAAGTCAACCAGAAGTGAACCCAAGGCAACAAGCTAATGCAATTACTCTAAGAAGTGGAGCTGAAATTGAGAGACCTTCTCCACCCAAAGAGAAGAACATATAGGTAGTCGATGAAGAGGAGTCCAACACTCCTAATTGCAGCAAGGAGAAAGGTATGGCCGAAACACCACCTTCTTTCAAGGCCACTGCACCTTTTCCTCAAAGGCTTGCCAACAAGAAGGAAGACCTCAAGTTTAGGAAGTTTATGGATATTCTAAATAAACTACATGTCAATCTTCCTTTTGCTGAAGTTATTGTCGAGATGCCTTCTTATGCTAAGTTCCTAAAGGATATCTTAAATTAAAGAACAAAGGTTGATCAAGTTGAAACAGTTATGCTTTAAGAGAGAGTGAGTTCTATTATTCAAAACCACCTTCCATAAAAGCTTGATGATTTGGGAGCTTTTACACTGCCATGTAAGATCAACAATACCACTTTTGACAAAGGTCTAGTAGACCTTGATGCTAGTATTAGTCTCATTCCATCTACCTTATGGCAAGAACTGGATCTTGGAGATTTGAAGCCAACAAAGATGGCTATTGAGTTAGCCGATCATTCTATTAAATACCCAAAAGGTATAGCGGAGGATGTACCAGTGCAGATTGGAAAGTTATATATACCATGTAATTTTGTCGTTCTTGATATGATGGAGATACCTTCCAATCATGTTCTTTTTGGAAGACCATTCTTGAGGACTGTCGGATGTCTTGTTGATGTTCGGGAAGGAAAGCTCACTCTACGTGTTGGTGAGGAAGCAATGGAATTCTCTATTTATGATGCCATGAAAGCACCTACATATGTTGAAGAAATCTGTTTGTTAGAAACTATAGATCCAATTGAGGAGGAATAATGATGATATTGCTAATTTGATGATTAATCTTTGTAATAATGATGTGGCTAAAATCAATAAATCTGAAATTTCTGGAGCATTTTCTATCTCTAAAGCACAAGCTACAAATGAAGATGCTCCACTTGTTGATGAAAAAGTTGATGAAGGTACAATAGGGAAAAAGGTAGAACTAAACGCCCTTCCACTCGGGCTGAGGTATGCATTTCTTGACCCAAATTCTACATCCCCTGTTATAATAAATGATGAATTAACCAATGACCAAGAAAATAAATTACTTGCCGAACTATGTTTGTATAAAGATGTCATTGGTTATTCCATAGATGATTTAAAAGGCATTCATCCTTCAATCTGCATGCATAGAATAAATATGGAAGATGATGCTAAACCAACAGTTGAACCACCCAGTCACCTAAATCAAAATATGCTTGAAGTGGTAAAGAAAGAAATTTTCAAATTAATTGATGCTGGAATCATTTATCCCATTAGTGACAGCCCCTGGGTTAGTGCCATTCATGTGGTTCCTAAGAAGGGGGGTGCAACTATCATTAAAGGAGACAGTGATGAGTTAATACAAACACGCATGGTCACCGGATGGTGTATGTGTATTGACTACTGGCGCTTGAATAAGGCAACCCGCAAGGATCATTTTCCATTTCCTTTCATTGCTTTGATGCTTGAACGCCTCACTAAACATTCTTACTTTTATTACTTGGATGCGTATTTTGGATTTTTTCAGATTCCTATTTATCCACCCGACAAAGAGAAAACCACATTCACTTGTACTTATGGAACTTATGCCTATCGTCATATGTCTTTCGGTCTTTGCAATGCTCTCGCGACATGCCAGCGGTGTATGATGGCCATATTCTCTGATTTTATTGAAAATATAATGGATATTTTCATGGATGACTTTAGTGTATATAGTGATTCCTTTGATCAATGTCTATTGAACCTGTCTTTAGTCTTAGCCTGCTGTAAAAAGGTTAACCTAGTGCTAAATTGGGAGAAGTGCCATTTCATGGTACAATTCGGTGTAGTACTAGGACATGTTGTATCTAAAAAAGGTATTGAAGTGGACAGGGCAAAGGTTGAAGCCATTGAGAATATGTCAACTCCATCTTCAGTTAAAGACATCTGCAGCTTTCTTGGTCATGCATGTTTTTATAGAAGATTCATTAAAGATTTCTCTAAGATTGGAAAGCCGCTATGTTCCCTACTTGCAAAAGACGTCGAGTTTGTATTTGATGATGATTGCCACACAACTTTTTCTAATCTCAAGGAGGCCCTCATTTCAGCCCCAATTATTCAACCTCCGAAATGGGATTCTCCTTTTGAGTTAATGTGTGATGCAAGTGATTATGCAGTGGGAGTTGTTCTAGGATAGCGGAAGGACAAGAAACTCCATGCCATTTATTATGCAAGCAAAACCCTTGATGAAGCATAGATCAACAATACAACCACGAAGAAGGAAATGCTAGCCATTGTATATGCTTTTGACAAGTTCTGACAATATTTGGTGGGATCCAAGGTGATTGTATATACTGATCATGCTACCATAAAGTATTTATTGAACAAAAAAGATGCTAAACCACATCTTATTCGCTAGATTTTTCTTCTACAAGAATTTGATCTTGAGATCAGGGATAAGAAAGGTACAAAAAATAATGTTGTTGTTCATCTTTCTAGATTAACCACGGAGGCTGGAAATCAATTGCCCATTGAAGATCACTTACCCATTGAAAATTTTTATGCATTATCATCTACTCAAGCACCATCGTTTGTAGAAATTGGAAACTTTCTTACTACCAGACAACTCCCACCTGATTTTACATATCAACAAAAGAAGAAATTCTTTCATGATGTGAAATTCTATTATTGGGATGATCCATTGTTATTCAAGCATGGAAGAGATGGGCTAATCCGCTGGTGTGTTGTTAAAGAAGAAATCCCAAACATTAATGTTGAATGTCATGCCTCTCCTTATGGAGGCCATTTCGGAGGAGAGAAAACTACTGCTAAGATACTACAAGCTGGTTTCTATTGGCCCACATTATTCAAGGACGTCAATCTATTTCTAAAATCTTGTGATAGATGTCAAAGAACAAGAGGTATATCCCGCCGTGATGACATTCCCCTCAACTCTATCTTAGAAGTTGAGGTGTTTGATGTATGGGGAGTGGATTACATGGGACCATTCACATCCTCTTACGGGTACCAATAAATTCTTGTTGAATATGTGTCCAAATGGGATGAGGCCATCCCAACCCAAGCGTCGGATGTCAAATCTGTAGTAAAGATATTTCAAAAGATCATCTTTCCTTGGTTTGGAGTTCCTCGAGCTGTAATTTCAGATGGAGGCACACATTTTGCTGAAAAACAATTCAATAACCTTCTCTCTAAATATGGTGTAACTCATAAGATCTCTATGCCACATCATCCTCAAACTTTCAAGAGGGTAGAGGTCTCAAACCAGTAATTGAAAAACATTCTAGAAAAGACTGTCTTGAGTTCAAGAAAAGATTGGGCTTTAAAGATTGATGATGCATTATGGGTGTACCGCATAGCCTACAAGACTATCATAGGGACTACTCCGTTCAAGCTGATTTATGGCAAATCCTGTCACCTTCCGCTGGAGTTGGAGCACCGTGTTTTCTGGGCCATTTAATTCTTGAACTTTGATATGAAGAAGGCAGGAGAGAAGCGTCTTTTGCAGCTACAGGAACTTGAGGAACTCCACCTTTATGCTTATGATAATTCAAGGTTGTACAAATAAAGGACAAAAGCTTGGCATGATAAAAGAATATGTAGGAAGGACTTCTAAGAAGGAGATAAAGTCTTGCTATTCAACTCTAGATTAATGCTATTTTTGGGGAAGCTAAATTCAAAGTGGTCCGGTCTGTTTCTTGTGCTAAAGATTTTCCCATATGGAGTTGTGGAACTCCAAGGCAAAGATGGCAACTTCAAAGTGAATGGACAGCGTTGCAAGCTTTATTCTTGTGGAGATGAAGTGGACAAGGGAGCCTCTTACTCCTTCCAAGATGCTTGAAGGAATTGAAGAGTCTCACTCCAGACTCTAAATGGAGGACCTTGTAGGAGTTGACCCCACATTAGGATATATTTCTTTTAAAGTTCTTCGAGTCAAAAACACTCTTTAATTTCATCAATAAGCCTGTCATGGATGAATGTAATAAATTAGACTTGATTGCCACCATAACTATCTTTATTTCGTGCTGACTGACTGCTATTTTCTGCAGAAATTCCAAAATGCACGGCGTGTCTTTATTTGACACGGTGTGCACCTCAGCAACAAATATATTGCAATCGGGATATATCTCCAAGTACACTGCGTGTTTTCACCAACACGTTGTATTCTATTCATGAATATGTTTATGGAAAGTAACACGGCGTGCATTTACCCGATGCACGTCGTGCATTTACCCGATGCACGTCGTGCACCCAGAGAGCTACAGAAGACAAAAAATTTCTGGAAAGTTGCACGTCGTGCACTTTTTCACGCATGTCATGCACCTAGAGCTGCAAATGTCCAAATAAGTTATTGGAATCTTACACGGCGCACATTTAAACGATGTGCATCTATCTATCAACTGAGCAGGAAGAGTTTCTGTAAACTCGCATGATGTGCATCTATACATGCATGTCGTGTGTCTGGGCACAAAGTCAGGTCTGCAAAGAGATTTTGAGGCTGAACATGTCGTGCATGTAACCTACATGCTGTGTGTCTGGACATAAAAGGTAGTTTGAAAAGAGAAAACTTAAGAGGAACACACCATGCATATCACATGCACGCCATGTCTTTTTTTGTAAAGCTTGGTTAAAAAGGGGGAATGCATGACCTGACTTCTCACTCCAACAGTCGTGCAAGAGCAAAAGACAAACCCTAGCAGCCGTGTGTCGCCTCCTTCTTCCCCAACTCAGTCATGCACTCACGCATGTCGGTTCCTCTTTCTTTCATTCGTGTGCCACCCACTCCCACTGTGTGCCACCAAGCCTCAACCGACCTCTGCCATCGCCGCCATAGCTACTCAAGTCCGTCGAAGCTTCTCCTGCCTCCACGCTCAACCTAGCGCCACCACCCTAATTAGCTGCCTAGCCGCCGTGCAAGTTCGCCCGCCAGTCATCACCTCCAAGCCCTCTAGACATCGTCCAGTAGAGAGAGAGTCGCCTAGTAGCGTCGCCATCTCTATTGTTAGATCCAACATCGTCGCCGCCACCTCCACCATCCACCTCTCACAGCAGTGGCGGCAGCCTCCAACAGCACTGCCGAGCTCTGCCATCTGGGTCCTGCCGTCGGGTCCCCCTTTTCCCCACCTTCTTCTCTACTCACGGCGCCAATTTTAGACTATAGAAAATTTACAGGCGCGCGTCGTGCATCCAGTATACACACCGTGTGTTCCAGGTTTAGGGCAACATGAATATGTTCTAAGTGCATGCCGTGACAACAATTTGCACATTGTGCACTACTACAGAAACAATGGCACCAATCAAGAGGGGCTCAGGCAGACACCATGGTGGAGCTTCATCTTCCACGACACCTAAATCAGCAGCTTTTGTACCCTCCACTTAGTTTCGAGTCACCCCGAAGGAGGATGCATATTACCAGTCTCTCATCACTAGGCGGGTTCTACCTTCCCACTATGTTTGTGAAGAAACACTTGACAATCTGGGTTTCAAGATTGAGGTAATGGGGTATCTTCAGATTTTAGGCCTCATCTACTCTGCATTAGAGTCACAGAGACCTACCCCCGCCTTGTATATGAATTTTTGACCACCTTAAAGTGGAAGATGACCCCCAAAATCACCATGAGACCTATCTGAGGATCAGTTTTCATCTTCTAAACAAATGCTTTTCTATGGATCTTTGTCGGTTTTGTACTTTGCTTGGGTGCAACTATGGAGGCTATACTAATTATCTGCCCACTTTCAATAGTGACACTTTTTGGTATGAAATTACCAGTGAGCCAGTGCACAAGGCTAGGAATGCCCGAGCTTCATCACTCCATAATCCAATTTTCAGAGTTGTGCATTGCCTTCTAAGCACAGGTCCCTTTGCCAAAAATGAAACTCAAGGGGTCGTGGGGAAAATTGACCTTTTCTTCTTGTGTTGCATGGTAAAAAATGAGCAAATAAGTTCTGGTTACTACATTGTAAACAAACTTCTAGAAGCCAAGAAGAAGAAGCAAAGAGAGGTGGGTGATATCATGTGTGGTGGGTTTCTTACTATACTTGCAATGCAACTAGGGTTAGATGTGGCTACCTTAGAACCTACACCGGGAAAAAACTGTGTAGACATCAATTATCTTATTTCTTGTGGCCTAATATCAAGGTATGGTATAGCACCAAAAAGTTCAAGGTTTTTATCACAAAGAAATAGTTCATTGTCATCCCCGATGCAGCCCGCAATGACCTCAACAACAAAGCAAGTTGGAAGGTGGAGTTACAACCCGAGGACAAAGCAGATACACCCACCCATGGTGCCAGCATCTCTAGAGCCACATCTACAGTAGCAGCTACATCACCACTTCCACCCTCCACTAGTACTCAGACGGAGTATTCTTAGGTGATGCCTAATGTGAGGCACCTTTATGGTTATGTTCAGTAACGGTTTGACCACATTGACGATCGTTTGGACCAGATGGGCACGTAGTACACTGTGATGTACGACATGGTCACTCGGATGGACGCTTGGCATATCTTTTAGGGCCATTACTCCATCCTGTTGTTGTATCAGTCACCGCCATCATAGCAGCCTGAGTTTCCACCGCCTGAGTTTGCACAGTAGCACCAGAGTTTCCACCACAGCAGCCCCAGTTTCCCCAGCAGCATGATTTTGCAAACCAGCCCATGGACATTCCAGATCTCATCAGCTATTTTTTCTAGGACCAGGGCGGTTGCCCTCCTTTTTTATATTTGATCCATGACAGTTATCCGATTTTGAACTCCTTAGGTTTGATTGATGTAGTGAGCACACTGCTGACTTCAAGCTTGGGGGGGCACAACCATCCGGTATTTGTAGTTTTCATTCAGTTTTTCTTTAATCGAGTCAGTTGTATCAGTTGTTTTCCATTTTATTCCATGATTAGTTTCCTTGATGGTAAAGTTAATATGATTTGAGACTATCTTATTAGAATGAAACCCCCTCATATGCTTGAATTATTCTGTCCTTTATGTTTCTTGGATACATGAAAAGAAAAACCAAGAGCATGTATGAATGAAATTGAAATTTAAAATCCCCACGTACATGATTTTGCCTTGTGTTTGTTGTTGAAATATCAAAATCTTTTTACATATTTTCTTAGTTAATACATGTAACAGTTAACATTTAATAGAATACGAGATACTCTTGCCAAATGTTTAGTGCATTTACAATAAATTTTTCAATGAAAAATTTACAAAACAAGGACTAAAATCTCGTTACATTAACATTCTTGTTGACTCTTTGGTGTGGAATAATGAATTGTGCTATCATTTGTTCACCCTTACCCAATAAAAGATGGAAAATGGCCCACATATCATGCTATCCTAGTGTGAGTCCGATCTGGTAATGATGGTTAGGTGATATGAATATCAAAAGAGGGTAAACACAACACCCCAACTGCATTCCACGTGAGCATAAGCCTATATTAGCAGACAAATGTCGGAAACCCAAAAATTTCCATCATCATATCCTTAAAAAAAGAGTACAACTAAGTTTCTTAATGTTAGCAATCATTTCATTATCTTACATCCATACTAGCTGAAAATTTTTTAATGTACATGCACTGATCATTTGGCTTGATTATCCAAATTCTATTTAATGTTGTCTAGTTGATCATTTTGCTTGATTTGGAACCAACCTTTCTGAACTTAATTTCTCTATCTTGGATGTTGAAAATTTGAGATGATAACAATGAACACAAGCACAATGTACTTGATTGGTTGAGCTAATTGCATATCTCATTTTCATTTTATCCATGCATGAGATTGTTCACTCTTTCGCTTTGATTGTAGCCATGTTCTTTTTGCTTGAGGACAAGCAATAGTTCAAGCTTAGGGGGATTTGTTGTGTGATTTCTACATCATCTTTTCACATGCTATCACACACACATTTGGTTCATTTTGATATTATTTAGCCTCTTTTCATATTACTTTTTCCATCTTTTTGTTACTTTACTTATCGCATAACTTGCATTGCAGATATGCTCCAAATAAGACTAAATTGCAGAGTTTAATTCTGCTGAAACAGCAGAACGCACAGCGTGCAGGATGAACGCACGACGTGCAAGTTTTTAGAAGAATTTCCATTTCACTCAGATAGAAAAATGCATGGCGTGTTCGAGCCTTGAGCACGGCATGCGAGTTTCCAGAAATGTGCAGAAAAGCAAATGTACGGTGTGCACCTGGAGCGTCAAGCTAACCAAAAATCTTCTAGAAAATTGCATGGTGTGCATTCCTTCAGCGCACGCTGTGCGCAGTGCATTCTGGAGCAGATTGAAAGTTTCTGGAAAGTTGCACGGCGTGCATTACTACTGCGCACGGCATGCGCAATACATTCTGGAGAAACTGTCGAAGCTTTTGCACGGCGTGCACTCTAGATGCACGTCGTGTCTCTAACAGTTTCAACATTTTGAAAAATATGAGTTTTTGTTTAAAATGAATAGGGAACTTAATGGGCGGTTACGACTTGTCATAATTCAAAGTCCTCTTATCCTAGAGGAAGGCTAGAGCAGAGGAGGGCGATTTTGAGGAGAAAGGAGGTGGTTTCATGTCGAATGAGCCCATTTCTTCTTCTCTTCTTCTCCTTTGTCTTCTTCAAGGTGCAACCAAGCTTCCCAAACTTCTTATAGCTTCTCGGGAGAGGAGCCAGTTCGTTTTAGAGCAGCTAAAGAAGGAGAATTTCATCCCTATGCTTGAAATCTTCCTTCTTGTGGTTACATCTTTGGGTGTCTTTGTTTTTCCTCCTCTAGATCATATTAAAACCTGAATTTTTTGTAGCAAACCTACAAAGCATGATTATGGACGAGGAATTCCCATTTCTTAGGCATGGGAGAGTGGCTCCCATGTCATAGCATGTATGGAACAAGTTAATTTCATACTAAATACTATGTTGCTTGTTTTTCTACCATGAAAATACCGGTTTGATCATCTCTTGCATGTATTTTGGCTACTTTATATGCTTGTGTTCTGCTTTCTTTCTTGATCTGAGAAGATAAGTAGGAATGTATGGAGGTGCTCTTCTTGGCAACTCTTTTTCTACCATGAGAGTGGAGATAAATGAGTTGAGGAACAAGTTGTGATCAAAAATGAAATTTATGCATGACAATGTGACTTTGAGTTGAGATCGTTGCACTTATACCGGGAGGTGAAGTGCAATACAACTTTTCCTTTAAAACAAGTGCTTATGTATGTTTAGATTTTCGTGTTCCTATGATGTGCTATGATATGTGAGTGAAATTCTAATGTCCAAGATCCATTAATTTCTGAATCTAAACCCTTTTAGTAATCTTTTTATTGCTTGTTTAAATCTAAATTTCTGAAATTAGATAAACATTACCATCATTTTTTTTAAAACTAATCTAGATTGTTGAACTTTAGTGTCGTTGCGCTCAATTAATTACTTAAGCTCCTTGTGTTCGACCTTGACTACACTACCTCTATAAACTTGCAGAGATTGGTTAAGTTGGGTAAACTTTATTTGTTAGGATTGAAACTCGTTAGTGTAAACAACCAACAATGACCTTCTCGCAACTCGGCCAGTCAAGCCAGTGGTTAAGGAATTTGAAAGGTCTATTTGGTTTAGGATGATTCACCAGTTCGACCTTCATCCAAGCATGATTTCTATTCGGATGTCCTCCCAGTCTGATGGAGGCTTCTGGGATGTCATTGAGCCATGCAGCATTAGCAAGACCACGTCAAGGTAGCTAGTGATCATGTGTTGTGGAATTCTCTTATTCTGCCAAGTAATCACACCTCCCTCAATGTTCAATTCAATAAGGTTTACAACATCCACTGCTTCATTAAATCTCTCCACAATAGAGTCTGGGATAGGCTTTCCATCAATCTTCTCAGACCTCTTTCTCACATGGCTAAAGTCACCAATAACTAGCTGCGGTAGGGCCTGTTGAGTCGTAGCTTTGATCATCTCCCATAAATTTTTTCACTTGCCCTCGTTATTAAGGCCATAAATCGCACTAACAAGACAATGCCAACTGCCTCTATTGATACATCTCACCACGACCAGCTGATCAAATTTCTCAATGCACTGAACATCCCAGTAATGCGGATGTGGGATCGATCAAATTAGATAAAAATAAAAATTATTCAATATATATTGTTGTGTTGACCAAACAACTAAATCGGGCACTGATGCGATGATTTTGAGTCGCATTTATTGACTTGTTTGATATGTTTTGTATGCATTTATTAGTCATTTTCATGGTTAATGTTGCATAATTCATTCACTTTGGTCTATGCTACTTCTTTATGTCAAATTTCCCGTATTGCAGCATTTTGAGTATTAATTATAAAAAAAATACGTTTTGTGTGGACTTATGTGGTTTCGTGTGTTAATTTATGGAAAAACAAGTATCTACTACTGTCGATACCATCGACAGTGGTCGCTACCATCGACCGGACCACAGGTTGCCAGTCGCAAGGACCAGAAGAAAGTCGATACTATCGACAGGGATGTCGATGGTATCGAGATACCATCAGGTTGCTGGCGAGAAGTGAGTCGATACTATCAACACATATGTCGATACTATCGACTAGTGGAGCTACAGCGATGGTAAAAGGACAAAACTGATGCCTATGAATGTCGATACCATCCACCCGCGTCGATGGTATCGAGATGACATCAGGTGCAAAGACAAAAGAAAAGAAAATCAGTCGATATCACGCTAGGTCGATACCATCAACCCGCGTCGATGGTATCGACACCGTTAGATATGAGTTTGTTTCAGATTGATCTTAATCGGACGGCTGTGATTAATTGGCGACCTAATTCGGGAAATATACCTAATGACGGCACCGAAGAGGGGAGGATCACATCATTAGCCACTGCACACATCCCGAGAAGAGGTGGAGACAAGAACGGAGCCGAGAAGCATGCCCCAGTTGATCCGAACGCCGAAGAAGACGATTTCCACCACCGAAAGGTGGGAGAACGCGTATTCCATGCCAAGGATCGCTTGTATCTTCTCCATTCAGGGGTTTCACCACTCAATCACATTTTTCTCCATGTTTTCCTTTTTCTACTCCATGTTTTGCTTTGAGATGAACATGCGGGGCTAATTCCCTTTGTCTTTAGGACCAGGAGTAGCCCGGGAATTAATTGTATGACGATTTTATCATAGTAATTCATATCTTATCCCTTAAATCCATGGTATAATTTTGTTTTCTCCAATATATTGTTATGCTTGATCACCATAATAATAATCTAATGCCCTTAATTGCTTTGAAAGAAGAATTAATGGTTGAAAAAAGACAAAATTTACATTAATTGACAAATCCCTTGAACAAGGTGGTGTAAGATTAATGGTGGATACCGAGAGGTCATTTTTAATGCACATAGTTTAGGGTATAGGTTACTACGACGGTGGAACCGACCTAGACATAGGTAGTGAATTGTACCACGACAGTGGGAAATTCTGATTTCAGGCCACTACCCAGATAGAGAGATAAAATTGAGTGACTATATAGAATTTAATACAATGAAAAACCCGCGGTGAAACCGCAATTCTAAAGATCTCCTTTTGAATTGATTAAGCCAAACATTTAATCGATTGCTTTGTTTTGTTTCATTTTGATTTTCTTTTAGTTTTAACAACAACTCTCAACTTTTTAATCGGCTTAGCTGATCGCGAGTAGTTAGTAGGAGTCTCCGACAATTTCACGTATCTCTGAGTTCGATTCGGGCCTCACAAAGGCCTATATTACTTTGACGTGTTCACTTGCGTTTCTGCGCACGGTAAATTTGCGTCAAGTTTTTGGCGCCGTTGCCGGGGATACGACAAACTGTCGGCACTTCGAGTGCTGCAAGCGGCCACTCTAGGCCACATTTTTTATTTTTTTTTATTTGATCATTTCAAAAATTCATAATCTATTTTCTAAATATTTGCAATCGTCAAGCACTGTACTAAATTAAATTTTTCTATTTGTAGGTACTGTGCATGGTGCAAACGCCTAGTACAAACTACACAAGGCACGCACCAGAGGTTTCGCTACCGGGACCGAAAGACAAAGGTGAGTATAATCAAGACCATCTTGAGGATATAGTTTCTAAACCCGGACAAGAAGAGATGGACGAGCCACAGACAATATGGGAGAAGATCAAGGCTTCTTCCTCATCCACTTCCAAGGGGCCGATCAAGAAGCAAGCGGTTAATATTCCGACATACAAGATTGATCCGGCTTTAATCAACTTGGTGAAGTCGAATGCTTTTCATGGGATCAAGAATGAAGATCTCGTTGTGCATATAAGTCAATTTGTGGAGAATTGTGATATGATAAAAATCGACAGATTTCCACAAGATGTGCTCTACTTGAAGCTTTTCCCGAGTTCTCTAGCGGGAAATGCACGAGAATGGCTACACAACTTGGACGATGAATATGTGGAGTCTTGGGACCACATGGTGGAGGTTTTCTTTGAATGGTTCTTCCCGCCTGAGAAGACCAATGACATGATCAGGAAGATCAACAACTTCACCCAACAAGCAGGAGAGACCTACTTTGAGACCTGGGAAAGGTTTTAGATTATGCTCAGGTGGTGCCTGCATCACGGGCTTGATAAGGAGACACAGGTCAAGATCTTCTATTTTTCTCTCTCCGAGAATGATAGAAGCAACCTTGATTTAGCCGGCTCATGATTCTTCTTGAATAACACAGACACCAGGTGTTGGGAAATCCTAAAGAACATGGCCAAGAAACAATCGTGGGGCGAAAGAGGCACCGTGGAGCAAGTTCGAGTGGCAGGTGAATCTAAAGCAATCAAGGAGCTGAATGAGAAGATGGATCTCCTCGCAAAGAAATTGCTTGCAAAGGAGGATATTGAGTCTGAGGATGAGGCTCAAGTTAAATTCATGAGGCAGCAACAAGGCTACAGGAATAACGACTATTCATGGAGGAAAGACAAGAAGTTCTCCTGGAAGGATCCAAATAACTTCTTGCAGGATCCAGATGTTAAACCCTAGCCAGTAGCGGAGGATAAGAGCATAGAGCTGCTCAATCAAATGATAAAGAAAAATCAAGAACTCATGACTACTTTCGGCCAGAAAATAAAGCAACAAGAGGAGTTTATGAACCAATTTGGGCAGACACTGTAGAGCCATGGGGCTCAAATGGGGACAATAGAGACATCCATGTCAGAAATGGCAGTAGAGATAGCCAATTTGAAGAAGCCGGCACACCCAGGTTTTCCGGGTAATACTAATGTTCCAGGAGGAAACCATCAGGCGAAGGCCATCTTGCTAAGAAGTGGCAAGAAATTGTTAAACCCCAGAGCTGATGAACCAAGCAAACCCCAAGCAGAAATTGAAGGTGAGGCCACTGAGGAGCTTCCCATACCGGTCACAACACTAGTCGCTGACATAGCAATGGATGCTACTGAAGATCCTATTGCAGAGGAGGAAGAGCCTCAGAAAAGGACACCCTATGTGCCACCACATCAAAGAGCACAGGTTGTCCCGGTCCCTTATCCGAAAAGTTATAAGGCAAGGAAGGTAGACGCCCAATTTAAAAAGTTTTTAGATAGTTTCAGAAAGCTTTCAGTCAACATCCCTTTATTGGAAGCTATTGAGAAAATCCCTTCTTACGGGAAATTTTTGAAAGACATCATCACCAAGAAGAGAAAAATCCCAGACACAGAGGTTGTTGTGCTTAAGGAGCAGGTGAGTGCCTTCATCATGGGCGCATTGCCACCAAAGAGGCAAGATCCGGGCTATTTCAACATCTCATGTTACATTGGGAAGGTGAAGTTTGGTGAAGCACTATGTGACTCGGGGGCGAGCATTAACTTGATGCCCCTCTCTACATTCAAGAAGTTGGGATTAAAAGAGTCACGGACAAGCAACATGACAATCCAATTGGCGGACAATTCAGTGGTAAATCCATATGGGATTTGTGAAGATGTGCTAGTGAAAGTGGATCGATTTGTATTTCCAGTAGATTTTGTCGTCATGGAGATGCAGGATGAACAAGGCAATGAGCTGCTACTCGGACGACCTTTCCAAGCTACAACCGACATGATACTTGAGATGGGGAGAGGTCGGTTGACCTTAGGTATAGCCGATGACCGATTTGAGATGGTCATGCCTTCCAGTGCCACTTCATCTAAATCCAAGGAGCAATGCCACATGGTAAAACATTTTGATAACAATATCTCACTTTGTCTAGGGAAGCCATTTTTAGATATGGCCCATGTAATGACCAAGGTGGAAAAAGGGACTTTGGCTGTGGACATCATGGAGCAGACCAAAGTGGTATCCCTTTGCAAGACTGTAGGGTTCCCGAACGATGAGGATGAGGACATTCCTCCCTCTACGGAAGATGATGCTATAGCAAATTCAGTTTTTTGATGCATATCCGGAATTACCACTCGAGGCTTGTTTAGTCAGTATCACTCATGATTGGATGAGAAGCAAATCACTCAAGGAGTGTGCCAAGATGCTTCAGATGTTGCCATGCTTCTATGTGAGGTATTATGAAGATTTAGGCGAGCTCCCACCACCACTTCAATCATCCTTAATCAGCACGTCGGAATTGGAATTGAATCCGCTTCCACCGCACGTCAAGTACGCCTTTCTAGCTGAGGAAGATAAGTTGCTTGTGATTATTTCTGCTTATCTGAGTGCTGAAGAGGAGGACCAGTTGTTGATAGTGTTGAAGAACCACCAGGGAGCTTTTGGATGGTCTGTTGTAGATATCAAGGGGATTTCTCCTACTTTGTGCCAGCATAAGATTCGGCTCGAGGAGGGAGCCAAGCCGGTGATTCAACCGCAACGTCAACTAAATCCGAGCATGATGGAGGTTGTGAAGAAGGAGGTGATCAAGCTTCTTTCCGCAGGTATCATCTATGCAATTTCAGACTCAACATGGGTGAGTCCCATGCAGGTAGTCCCTAAAAAGGGGGGAATAACTGTTACTCATAACCTCTTAAATGAACCTGTCACCACTCGATTGGTAACCGTATGGCGAGTTTGTATTGATTACCGACGACTGAATGCCGCTACGCTAAAGGATCACTTTCCTCTTCCGTTTATTGATCAAATTTTAGAGCGTTTAGCTGGCCGATCACACTTTTGTTTACTGGATGGGTATTCAGGGTACAATCAGATTTTGATTGATCCTAAGGACCAAGAGAAGTCCACCTTCACTTGTCCCTATGGAATGTTTGCGTATCGCCGCATGTCCTTTGGATTATGCAATGCACCGGCGACCTTTCAGCGTTGTATGCTCACCATTTTTTCTGATATGGTAGAACGCTGTCTAGAGGTCTTTATGGATGATTTCTCAGTTTATGGTGCATCTTTTGATGAATGCTTTTATAATCTGGATAAGGTGTTACAACGATGCGAGGACACACATTTGGTCCTCAAATGGGAGAAATGTCATATGATGGTGAGTGAAGGGATAGTTCTAGGACATAAAGTGTCTAGCAAAGGTTTGGAGGTAGATCCGGTAAAAATTGAAGTAATTTCTAAATTGCCCACACCAAATTCGGTAAAAGGGGTAAGAAGTTTCTTAGGTCAAGCCGGATTCTATCGTCGTTTCATAAAAGATTTTTCAAAAATCGCCAAACCTTTATCCGAGCTGCTAGAAAAGGATGTTGTTTTTTATTTCAATGACAAATGTTTACACACATTCAATGTGCTGAAGGAGAAATTGATTTCCGCACCAGTTGTTCAAACACCGGATTGGACTAAACCGTTTGAACTCATGTGTGATGCATCTAATTTCACTGTAGGAGCTGTGTTGGGACAGTGGGTGGATAATAAACCTGCCGTGATTTTTTATGCCTCCAAGACTTTGAATGACGCCCAACTAAATTACACGACTACTGAAAAAGAATTGCTCACCGTTGTTTTCGCTTTTGAAAAATTTCGGCAATATCTAGTTGGATCGAAATTCATAGTTTGGACTGACCACGCCGCTATTAAATATTTGATGGAGAAAAAAGGTGCCAAACCTAGATTGATTAGGTGGATCTTGCTCTTACAAGAATTTGATATCGAAATCAAAGACAAGGCGGGGATTGAAAATGTTGTAGCGGATCATTTGTCTAGGTTAGAGAGGGTAGATGAAAAAGATTTACACATACCCATTACCGAGACTTTCCCAGATGAACAACTTTTGAAAGTGAATTCTAAGGATCCGTGGTTTTCATATATCATGAATTATCTTGCTTGCAGGATCATCCCAGATGATTGGACGTATCAAGAGAAGAAGAAATTTTTCCATTCTCTACGATATTATTTTTGGGATGACCCTATTCGTTTGAAGCAATGCAGGGATGGTGTCCTACACAAGTGTGTACCTGAGGTGGAATACGAGAGTGTTCTTTGTCATTGCCACACATTACCTATGGGCGGACACCATGCGAGCTCTTGTATGGCAGCCAAAGTACTGGAAAGTGGCCTATATTGGCCTACCTTGTTTAGAGACGCCTATGAGTTTGTGAGGCAATGTGATTCCTGTCAAAGGGCGGGTAACATTTCAAAGAGAAAAGAGATGCCCTTAAATGTTTTCCAAGAGGTTGAGGTATTTAATTTATGGGGTATAGATTTCATGGGACCCTTTGTGTCCTCAAATTCGAATTTGTATATCCTTTTAGCTGTTGACTATGTGTCGAAGTGGGTAGAAGCAATACCCATGAGGACTAATGATTCTACTATAGTGTGCAGGTTCATTAAGGAAAATATCTTCTGCAGGTTTGGGGTGCCCGGAATGATCATTAGTGATGGGGGTACGCACTTCCGGAATCAAAAGTTCTCGGCACTATTGAGGAAATACAGCGTCAAACATAACATTCGTACCCCGTATCACCTGCAAACTCAAGGACAAGTGGAGGTCTCCAATCGCGAAATTAATAAGATCCTGGAGCGTATTGTGGCTTCCACGAGGAAAAATTGGAGTGCCTTACTACCGGATGCGTTGTGGGCATACAGGATGGCATACAAGACACCTATAGGCACCACGCCTTTTAGGTTGGTGTACGGTCGAGCCTGTCACTTGCCGGTGGAGTTAGAGCACAAAGCACATTGGGCACTGATAAAGCTCAACTTGAGTTATGATGAAGCGGGGAAGAAGAGATTACTTGAATTAAATGAACTGGATGAGCTGCAAATGACTGCATATGAGAACTCTCGGATATACAAGGAGCGCACAAAGTTGATCCACGATCGCCACATTCAGATGCGCACCTTCAAGAAAGGAGATCGTGTGCTTTTGTTCAATTCCATGCTGAAGTTGCATCCCGGGAAGCTAAAATCCCGATGGAGTGGACCATTTATGGTGGAAGAGGTCAAACCACATGGCGCAATCATGTTGCGCGATGGCAAGACTACATTTTTGGTGAATGGAAAAAGGTTGAAGTTATATTTTGGTGAAGATTACATGAGGAAGGTGAATGAGGTCAAACTCATTTCACTTTTAGATGCATGACGTGCTTCAAGTCATCTAGCCTAAGACGTTAAATAAGGGCGCTTGTTGGGAGGCAACCCAACCATTGGTACTTTAGTTTAATTCCTTTACATTTGTAGTTTGATTTGTTTTAACTTAGTATGTAGTGTAAAAAAGATACCGTGATCGTTTTCTACATGTGTAGGGCTGAGGCAGAGTCGATACCATCGACCCTTGTGTCGATGGTATCGACCATGGTACAAGTTGGCGATTGCAGAAATCGCACTGCGTCGATACTATCGACAGCCTTGTCGATAGTATCGACACACCAACAGGTTGATCGCCAAGTCAAGGTTGATAGTATCGACATGCCAGTCGATACCATCGAGATCTCTGGAGATATTCAGCAGAAATCATCTTAGTAAAGTTGATACCTTCGACGGGCATGTCGATGGTATCGACACATTCATACAAAGAAGGCGGCGGTCGGGCCTCGTGAGGGTTTGCCCTAATCAGAGAGTCGATACTATTGACTCGCGTCGATAGTATCGACGCGCCATGTCAACGATCTACGAGGAAAGATCTACGGCGATTGTAGCAATCAGGAGTTCGATCTGGGGGACGAGTCGATACCATCGACTAGCGTCGATAGTATCAATGCGTCAGCAATCCGGGCCCCGCAGATCCAGCCATCGACAACCGTCGATACTCATGGCGGTACGGATTGTGCTACCCAGGTCAATACCATCGGCCCGCATCAATGGTATCGATGGGCATACAGCAGCGCCGGCGACGGCTATATATGAGGGGGATTTGCGTCAGATGACATCACAACTCCAGACCAATCCTCCTCCACTTGTGTTGAGCGTATTCCAGAGCTATCCAAGCCCGACGATGAGCAACACCGAGCACATTCTTCATCGAGCGGAGATTCACTTCTCCGATCTTCACTGAGCTCCCTTTCTATTCCTCTTTATGTCGCGATCATGGTGCATGTTGCTGGTGCATCGTCGTCTCGCACCGACCCGATGGAGATCCCAGAATTTGTGCCACCTCCGACCGCATCAATCGCACGCCCGCGGTTGATCCATCCATCTGCGGAAGTCAAGAAGATCTATGAGGAGATCTTAAAGAGGAAGATCCAGCCAACCCGTTATGTTGAACGAGATACCATCCGCAACCTGGGGTTTGAAGCCAACCTCGACTACGTCCTGAAGGGTCAGGCCCGACACACGGGAAGACGGCCTGACGAGCTGGAGTTTCATGCAGATGGCTAGCCGTTCTTCGGCGAGTGGCCTACGTATAAGGAGTTGGTGGCTAAGTTTATGGCATCACTGGACGTCTGCGTCGTACCCAATGACGTCATAGCCACCGACCGTGAGTGGATCAAGGGTCGGGTGTCTTTCCGGCTGTACAACATCGACTACACCCTTACACTCTGACAGTTTAATAGGATTTACAACTGGAATCACTCACAACATGACTACCGGCGGCCGGACAACCGCACCGACTACGATGCAATCTTCGCCGAGCTGGTGATGGTGCCGTCGGGCAAGTCAGTGAGCTACCATAATGCTGCGATAGCTGATTTCGAGCACCCCTTCGTCTGGATTCTTCACCGGATGTTGAGTTCTATGTTGTTTGCTAGGGGTGATCTAGCCCTCAGCAAGTTTCAGGAGACAGACCTATTTTTCTTGTATAAACTCCTGAAGCGCCAAGAATGCAACTGGGGCACTTTCTTTTTGTAGTGGGTTTTGGCGGTGAAGAGGAGTACATGGAAAGCTCCAATTCACTTTGGAGGGCTTATCACAAAGTTGGCCTCCTACCTTGGGTTGAATTTCCAGATGCTTACTCCTCTCTCCAACAGGAGTAAGGTGAACTTGCAACATCTGCACCGCTCCAACCTCATCCTTCTTCGAGATGGCTTGGCGTATGCGCACTGCCACGTCAACCATGCTTACCAAGAATTCTCACTTCCCGATCCGGTCTTCAACATCGAAGGGGTGCAACACTTCCGATGGCCTATCATAGCCATCGTTGGCAACAACGACGACGATGAAAACAATGACGATGAGGCTGCAGAGGAAGAGGAGGCCTACACCCCTCTTCGGGCATGAGTGGCACCACGGAAGCATCCTCGCATGCATTCAGGTGCATCTTCATCATCGCATCCTCCACCACCACCGCCCTCGCAGCCAAGCGCGGATGCCTACTCGATGTAGGGAATGTATGCTATGCTGCAAGATATACAGCAGACGCAGTAGCATGACACGACGATGTACATCGGTGTTCAAGAGATGACAAACCGGCTACTGGACAATCAACGGGCAATCTTTGAGAACGAGCGTCTTCTCCTCGACAACCAACAACAAATTCATGACTGGTTGCATAGGATGGAGATGCAACAACAGCCCTTTTACGATCACAATTGGAGCCAAAACTACTTTGGAGGCTATCCACAACCTCCACCTAGGGCCCAGTTTGATCCGAGCTTCCAGGGAGAGTATCCATCTTGGGACCCTATAGATCCACAGTACCAGCCTTCGCCTGAAGAGTAAATCGGTATATCTGTTCTGACCTTTAAGATTGTTTTTGACTATGAGGCCATAGTCGAATTCAAGCTTAGGGGGGGTGTTGGAATAGATCTATCTTTTATTTTCTCTGTTTTTAGTTGTATTGCTTTTGTTTCTTGTCATTTGTTTCTTGCAATCTTAGTTTGTTTGTAGGATCCACATTCTATCTAGTGTAATCGTGGATGTCTTAAATTTTGTGTCATCTCAGTTGCATGTACATGGGAATTAAGGGAAACTTAACAAAAAAAAAATTTGAGTGTTCACAAGCTTGAGTGTAGTTCAACTTTGATCACTTAATTTGGAAAATGATTGGTTTTGTCAACTTTAAAACAGAAAATCACAACTGTACATTCCTAATGATTCATGAAAGTGGACGGAATTGGTTGTTTGAGCCTAAACTGACCAAATGATAATGAGACTTTAATTTGAAGTAAGAGAGAGAAACCTCTTAACTACTACACAGGTCAGTAAGGAGGGACACATAATATTTCTTTTCAAAGGTTCAGTCAATTAGTCTTGTGATCTGTTCACCTCATTATTTTTCACAATCCACCATAAGATTTGGATGTAAAGTACGGTTTTAACCTTTTTGATTGCATGTCATGTAGATAGGACTTGCATTGCAACCATTTTCATATGTTTTGCATGAAAAATGAAAAAAAATAGAATAGGTTTACATGCACATTACCTTTAAGTGCATGTCATTTAGTTGCATTCATAACTTTTATGCATAGAGTATATCATGTACCTCATTTGTTCTTTAATGGTGAATTAAATTGTTCCATACCTTCTAAAGAGTGCAAATATTCGAGTTATGCAGAAAAAATAAGCCCAATAAAGCATTCATTGTCAATTATGGATATAAGGGTTTGAAAAGAAAAACAAAAAAAAATCTAAAAAAAAAAGTCATTTAGAAGCAACTAGAATAAGGAGAAAGGAACATAATCTCACATGCATTTTAAGATGAGTAAGTGCATGATATATCTCAATTAGATATCCATCTCATTTTGAGACGGAATGTTAGTGCATGCATCATTCCACCCAATCTTATGCATTAGGGCATTTTTCATGTGCATTTGCATCATTTAGGGCATTTTTGTTTTATGCATGTGAAATCGTATAATACTTCTACTTCTTCCATGAGCCACCCATTCCATCCACCCGTTGCTCGAATTGGTAGGCCACCGTGAACTTCTCCTCACTTGTGAATATCAGGAGAACGGCTTCCATGTAGATGGTAGTTAGGGAGAGCAACGTAGTATAGGAGATCACAAGATGCACTAAGTCTGGACCAGCGAATTCTATTATGTTAACTTCCTTATGTGATAGTGTTCATCAGTTTTGAGGTTGATATCTTTTATGAATAATTACTATCACCTTTAGGGTAATTATCATTCTGTGGTTAGCGAGGGCCGGTATGCGAATGTCCGGTGGGAGTCATATGGGATGTTTTTTGTGATGCTTTGTTCTTTAGTTGACTCTGCAAATTCTATTCTAAGGTTTAGTTGCTCAAGGGAGAGCAATGTTCAAGCTTAGGGGAGTTTGATGCGATGATTTTGAGTCGCATTTATTGACTTGTTTGATATGTGTTTTATGCATTTATTAGTCATTTTCATGGTTAATGTTGCATAATTCATTCACTTTGGTCTATGCTACTTCTTTATGTCAAATTTCCCCTATTTTAGCATTTTGAGTATTAATTATCAAAAAAATACGTTTTGTGTGGACTTATGTGGTTTTGTGTGTTAACTTTAAGAAAAACAAGTATCTGCTATTGTCGATACCATCGACAGTGGTCGATACCATCGACCGAACCACAGGTTGCCAGCAACAAGGACCAGAAGAAATTCGATACTATCGATAGGGATGTCGATGGTATCGAGATACCATCAGGTTGCTGGCGAGAAGTGAGTCAATACTATCGACACATATGTCGATACTATCGACTAGTGGAGCTACAACAACAGTAAAAGGACAAAACAGATGCCTATGAATGTTGATACCATCGACCCGCGTCGATGGTATCGAGATGACATCAGGCGCAAAGACAAAAGAAAAGAAAATCAGTCGATATCGTGCTAGGTCGATACCATCGACCCGCGTCGATGGTATCGAAACCGTCAGATATGAGTTTGTTTCAGATTGATCTTAATCGGACAGCTGTGATTAGTTGGTGACCTAATTCGGGAAATATACCTAATGACGGCGCCGAAGAGGGGAGGATCACGTCATTAGCCGTTGAACACATCCTGAGAAGAGGTGGAGAGAAGAACGGAGCCGAGAAGCACGCCCCAGTTGATCCGGACACCGAAGAAGACGATTTCCACCACCGAAAGGTGGGAGAACGCGTATTCCATGCCAAGGATCGCTTGGATCTTCTCCGTTCAGGGGTTTCACCACTCAATCACATTTTTCTCCATGTTTTCCTTTTTGTACTCCACGTTTTTCTTTGAGATAAACATGTGGGGCTAATTCCCTTTGTCTTTAGGACCGGGAGTAGCCCGGGAATTCATTGTATGATGATTTTATCATAGTAATTCATATCTTATCTCTTAAATCTGTGATATAATTGCATTTTCTCCAATATATTGTTATGCTTGATCACCATAATAATAATCTAATGCCCTTAATTTCTTTGAAAGAAGAATTAATGGTTGAAAAGAGACGGAATTTACATTAATTGACAAATCCCTTGAACAAGGTGGTGTAAGATTAATGGTGGATACTAAGAGGTCGTTTTTAATGCACCTAGTTTAGGGTATAGGTTACTACGACGGTGGAACCGACCTAGACATAGGTAGTGAATTGTACCACAAAAGTGCGCAATTTTGATTTCAGCCCACTACCCGGATAGAGAAATAAAATTGAGTGACTATATAGAATTTAATACAATGAAAAACCCGCGGTGAAACCTCAATCCTAAAGATCTCCTTTTGAATTGATTAAACCAAACATTTAATCGATTGCTTTGTTTTGTTTCATTTTGATTTTCTTTTAATTTTGACAACAACTCTCAACTTTTTAATCGGCTTAGCTGATCGCGAGTAGTTAGTAGGAGTCTCCGACAATTTCACGTATCCCTGAGTTCGACTCGGGCCTCACAAAGGCCTATATTACTTCGACGCTTTCACTTGCGTTTCTGCGCACGGTAAATTTGCGTCAGGCACCAAATGGTTGAGATAACACACACGATGTGTGGACAAAATGAAGTGCTAGTCGGGATTGTCTTGGCACAACCCATGGTTTAGCTTGACAAATAGGTATATTTGATGAGTATTGATACACAACACTCATCTATCCCATTTTTATACCCTCTCCTAGAGACCTATGAAACCCACTCAACTATTTAATGTCCATGTAATACAATTGTAGCAATCTACATATTCCCAAAACCTGCATGCAATGCTTATCATATTTAGTAGATCAATATTGCATACACAAAGATGTAGCAAAATTTATTGAGTATTACTTTATAAATATTGTCTTTGAGTATATTAAAATAAGTATTATACTAGCAGGACTCATTAAAAACACATATTTAATTATATATTTTTTTTGTAAAAAATGAGTCTTACAATTAAGAAGCACACATCGTATTCAAAAAAATGAGTATTGCAATATAGTTAACGAAAAAACTATGTACATAAAAATGAGTGCTGCACTATAAATAATTATGTACAAGGATACATATGTTTATGTGAAAAATAAATAATTTATTTTTCAAAATGATATCATGAAAAGGATAGATATTTTTCTTTCTTTGGTCCATTGAATCTCACTTCCGACGGTGTCCACACTCTCCATTATAACATGTATCTCTTCTTAATTCATTATTTCCTTAACCCCCCACATGTGCTCAATATCTATTCCTAATTGATGGAGTACCTTCAATTTCCTATCGGCGTTTAGGCTGCCCTGTAACGTTCATTTAACCATTTGTGATCGTAGCATTTAATGGGGGCCCTCACATTAATAAATCATTAATTTAATTAAACAAGGTCACAACCGTTGGTTGATGTTGGTATTTTGCATATTATAGGTGGGGAATTATCAGATAGGAGGAAGCGAGGAGGTGTAGATATTCGATTATGAAAAGTTTTGACGTAACCAGTCCCGCACCCCAGCTCATCTCCCATCCCACACCCCAGGTCATCGCCCGACCTACACCCCAAACCAGTGCCAGATGCAAACCCTTTTCTACACCCTTATTCTTCATTTGCCTGGTTGTTCCTCCCTTCTTATCCATTTGTCGCGACCATTTGCCTCTCCTTACTGCCATTCTCCGCGTGATTTCTTCTCCCCCCCTCCTCCCCGTCCCGTCACCTCACACTTAAGAGGATCGGAATGACAATGTCAATTTAAGTCCTAGGAGGCACGTCATTGCCCTCTGCTCTGTCGTCACCACAGACATACCTAGTTCGCTCCTGCTCGAGAGTTTCTCATCCAACAGACCATCGGTGTGCTGCTCATCCTCATATGCCTGCAGCTCCTCCACCTCATCATCCTCATCCTTCCTGCTGGGTTCCATCAGGTTGGGTCGCACCGCTGCTAATTTCGCAAGCCTCTACTCTCCCTCCTCCTACTCATCCCATCACCTCACACTCAAGAGGATCAGAATGACGAAGTCCATTTAAGCCCTAGGAGGCATGTTGTCACCCTCTACTCTACTGTCACCGCGGATATACCCAGGCTGCTCCTACTCGAGAGTTTCTCGTCCAGCGGACCATCAACGTGATGCTCATCCTCATCCTCCTACAACTCCTCCGCCTCATCATCCTCAAGATGGGCCACGCCGCTGCCAATTTTGCAAGCCTCTGCTCCGTCACCAACTACCGCGCATCAAGGGACACCGAAGCAGGTAGGCATCCTCTTCCTCTTCCCTAGACTATACAAGGTGTGGGCTAGAATTTGGTAATTTTAACATATGCAATAGAGTGGTGTATTGATTTATAACATGTTTAGAGCTTGGTCCAATAGAAGGTGAATTTGAATCTAATTACAATCCAACGCTTACCTATATGGATCCCCAAAAATCCAAAAATTGAAGATAATGAGTGGATTGGTCGATTTGGATAGCCATTACAGTCTCGAAGTGTTGGATGTTATGTTGTCAACTTGTTTTCCAAAACTTAGAAGTGACCCCAAAATGTATGTTGATACTTCCTGTCCCTTTAGCACCCTTATAGAAAGCCTTCGGCTATAGTAAATACAGATATAGTATGCAAGGTATGAAGACCCCTTCACCTTTATAGAGACTGTATAGATTACTTTGCCCCTACTAAAGTTTTAAGGTATGAAGACCCCCTGGGTCTATTACTTTTTGCTATTTGTATACAAGGTTTAACTATTATCCTGAATTTAACTGAAAAACAAGGTTTTTTAAGCCTCTTAAAGCCTACAACTATAGTATCTCACATACTATGGTAATGTTAGGTTCCTAAATTAGATTTTCAATTTCTTCAATAGTGTTCATGGTTTTCATCCTAATTTCAATGAAAGTCTAGTAATATCAGCAAGAAAGTGCATAAGATTTGAAAAAGAGGTGGTGACATTATTTTGTGATCTTTGATGTAAACTATCAAATATGAGGGTTGTTAAGTCTTTACATTTTAGCACATTAAACTGATGTACACAATGATTATAGAGAGCTCTTCTATACGTATGTTAAGTTTATGTAGTTGTTGCCTTACTGTCTTAGATATAATTGTTTGATTTGTCATATAGGAGGGTGTTCTGCATCTACTACTTACAAAGAAAGTTGAAAGGAGACTCTTAAAAAAAAGAATAACATATACTCTTATGTTACCCTAACTTGATATTCTTATGCCAGTCGTATAAAATATTGAAGATCTTTTATGCTAAGATGCCATGAATTTTGCATTTGTAGTAACTAATTTTACTATTTTTAAATTTTTTTAGAGGACACAAAATGGTTTAGTTGATCTGAACCAAGATTACAATCAAGGAAATGAATCTAATGTTGGTCAAGATAAAATAATCTCTATGTTGGAGAATTGCACTGATTTAGTCATTCCTAAACCAATTGGTGATGTAGATAAGCCTGTAGTCGGGATGTTATTTAAATCGAAATCTGATGCAAAGGCTTTCTACGAAAAATATGCAGATTTTTGTGGTTTTGGAATCAAGATTGCTCGTTCAGAAAAGTTGGCACCCAATGATGAAAAAAAAGAATTACATATTCATGTTTAAAATCCGATACTCCGCCAACCAATTCCAAAGATTCTCTATACTGAATAAAGCCAACTGTAAGAACTTCCTGTCCTTCTCAGATTATATTCAGAAGAATCTACACCGGTCAATATGCTATAACTACTTTTTTGGAAGAACACAACCATGAGCTTTTGGATTCATATATGATTAGATTAATACCCTCTAAAAGTAAGATACCCGAGGAAATATGTTGGTGTATCGATTTAAACGATAGTGTCGGAATTGGTGTGTCTAAAACTATGACAAGTCTAGTGGTTGAAGCTGGAGGATATGAAAAACTTACATTTACATCTAGGGATGTTCAAAATCATCTCAATTACTCAAGAAATCTAAGGCTAGGTGAAGGAGATTCACAAGCTATTCAAGCATACTTTGTTAAGATGCAAGAGATAGATCAAGACTATTTTTATGTCCTTGATTTAAATGAAAATGGAGTTCTTAGAAATATATTTTGGGTTGATTCTCAATCAAGAAGAGCATACACATTTTTTGGCGATGTTATCACGTTTGACACTACTTATCTGACTAATAAATATGACATGCCATTCACACCATTTGTTGGTGTAAATCATCATTGCCAATCCATATTGATGGGATGCAGTTTATTATGAAAGGAAACAATGGAGAACTACATATGGCTTTTTGAGACCTGGCTTAAATGCATGGGTAAATACATATTACTACTAAAATAATAGTATAAGATAGATTCAATATGTAATTTGTATATCTAAACAATTTTTCTAAATTGTTTGTACAGGAAAACCTCTTAATGCTATTGTAACTGATCACGCCCAGGGTATAATGAAAGTTGTCAAAGTGGTTTTTCCATCTACTAGACACAGACTTTGCTTATGGCACATTATGAAGAAACTTCTTGACAAACTTGGTAAAGATGGCAAAGCAGCAAGACTGATTAAATTTGTTGTGTATGAGAGCTCTTCAATTGATATATTTGAAAAGAATTGAGCTACTTCTCTTGAACACTACTGTAGTTCTAAGATCATTTGTCTTGATATTGTATATGAAATCAGACAGTTATGGGTTCCAGCATATATGGATAACTTTTTTTGGGCAAACATGACAACCACTCAGTGCAGTGAATCGATGAATTCATTTTTTGATTCATATGTAAATTCCAAGACCTCATTGAAACAATTTGTAGATCAGTATGAACTTACATTGGAAACAAAATTTGAGCAAGAGAAAAAACCTGATTATGAGTCACTATTCAAGAATGCACCTTTGAAGATAGAATTTCTCATAGAGGTTCAAGTGAGAAAATTATACACATAGTTAATGTTTAGAAAATTCCAAACAGAATTAGAAGGGATGATTTGTTGTGAGGTGAGGCTGATCTGTGATGATGGTGTAAATCCAACATATGGAGTTACTGAACAATGCAGGATTTGGCTTTCTAATTCTGAAACAAAATTAATAGATAAATATTTCCAAGTGCAGTATGAACTCAACAATAGAAATATAAAGTGCAACTACCATTCATTTAATTGCAAAGGTCTCCTTTGTCATCATGTTTGTTGTGTATTGATTAGAACTCTAAGAATTGAGATTATCCAAATCAGTATATATGTGAAAGATGGAGAAAAGACATATGTCAGAAGTATTACTTGAAAGAAAGGGCTGACAAAATTTCTGACAAACCTATAGAATGAATTTAGCATCTTTCTAATATATGTGGCCAAATTTTTGACATAGCAATGATTTCTAATGAAAGCTATGAAGATGTTAGGAAGTGTCTTGTAGATTCTCTTTCTACACTAAGTGATAAATATCAAGATTTGATAATTCCAAATTTTATCATTTTTATTATCTAAATTTAATAGGGAATCTATCTACCTCTTTTTTATATGATTCTAATGGTTATTTTTAAGAAATGAATGAAATGGTTATGATATATCATATATCAAAGATTTGTTCACATGTTAACAATCTTTAACAGAAAATTGAATAATACCACAGTTAGAACTGAATTTGTAGTAGTTGATGCTAAACATTAATTCTATTTCAATGGGGATAAATATAGGGAAGTTGTTCATCTAATTTATATCAAATCAATCATAAAAATGAGTTTCTTGATGTAGCAGTTCTGAAAGTACTATGTTTTTGACATTTGTATGTTTCTATTAGTTCCTACTTGTCTAATTCTTTTAAATGTTCAACAGTGTTTTGGAGAAGATACAAGGTCCATGTCAATTAAGAACCTGGCTTTGTCCAAACGTTGTGGTAGACCATGTTCAGTCCATAGGAAAACATGGAAAGAAACTCATTCCTACAAAACTAATTCAGCAAAAAAAAAGAAATACCAAAAAGACAAGAAAGGTGAAAGAAAAGGTACAGAATACAACCATTATAATTGAAGACCTGAATGCACCATTTGGATATCAGTTGGATCTGAATTCGGACAATATTGTTTCTCATGAATTTGACTGACAAAAGGTATGTAACTATTGGTTTTCTTGTTATTTTTTATGTATAATTTATTTGTTTAATAGATTTACATAATTTAGATTGTGGATTATCTGTTCCACAGTTGATTGCAATGTATGAGTTGCCATATTAATGAATGAGTGAATTACACTTTATGAGTTTCCATAATCAGATATATTGCACTGTAAGAGTTTTAGTATTATGCCAATGTTTGAGCTTTACATTTAAGTTCAACTACTTGAATACAAAACATATTTTAGTATGATGCCAATGTTTGAGCTTTACATTTAAGTTCAACTACTCAAATATGGCTTGTGGTCTACTTAAATTGAATAAGATAACTGTAATTTTATCTATGAGCATAATATTCAAAGAAATTCAAGTGAACTTCGAATATGGATCAGGAATTTGTAGATTAGGTTTTCAAGTGGTGGAATTCATGAATTATAGCTCAAAAGTCATTTACTATAGATTTTTTAGTAAGTTGTAGTCATGTATTGCTAGAGGGGAGTTAACTGGTTCATAAAGGAGGGTTCCTTCATGGTCAACTATAAGAATATTTAGATATAAAGTACTTAACTATGATAGATTGAAGACTTGGTATTTGAAGCTAGATGAGAGCGCAATTATAATGAGGGATTTTTATCTAGAACCATCATTTAAAAGGAAAGAGGTATTTAACGAATTGTTTGTACATCAGATAATCAAGTTTTATGTTTATTTGTGTATTCAGAAATTGACTATCTTTTCCAGATTTTACTACTTAAGGGCTTCTGCCGTGATCATGTTGAAGATAACTCTAATATCAATATTCTGCAATTATGTTGCATAAAATAACTATTATATAAAATCATCTTAGCACATTCAAACATGCATTTAGTAACTGCTTTCAAACATGCTTATTTTTTGTTTATAGGATTATGTTTCTTACTGTACTCTACTCTTCTTGCTACCTTGAATTGCAAAAATTGATTATCTATTCAGAACTTGAGTATATCTACTTCTGAACTTATTACTTAATAGTTCTTTACAACAGATACAAAGGTTTGTTATTGTAATCACGTTGAAGATTTATGTACTAACTCTTCTGGGTTCATATTGGATAAAGTCATTTGAAAAACCACTAATTAATAGACTATTAACTCAATTTATTCAGAGAACTCTTCTGGTATAATGTTGGAGACATTTTTGGTATCTTACAACTCTAATCATATGTTGGATGTATTTCTACTGGAATTATCGGACGCACATCTCTGTTCAAAGGCTGGATATATTGTTGTTGGTATTATATTGAGACAAAGAGGATCTTTGCTGCATGACTTTATTGAATATAATCTAGTTTTTGTTCTACAGAGAATCTCACTTACAACTATGTTGAGACAAAGACAATTTCACATACAATTCTGATTTATATACTGCTTTGAGACAAAGTGAATCTCACATATGACTATGTAGAGACAAAGAGAAATTGTGGAATATAATCTTGTTTCTATACTGCTTTGAGACAAAGAGAATCTCACATACAACTATATAGAGACAAAAATAATCTCACATACAATTCTGTTGAGAATCTCACTTACAATTTTGTTGAGATAGAGAATTTGTAAAAACTTCAATATATTGTATAACGATTTATATAGAGATACAACCTGGATGATTAGCTGAGCATTGATGCATTATTATTCAATTTTTTTATAGGATTGTTTATATATATTGAAGAATTTAATCAAGTCAGCAATTGAGATTATGTCCTCAAGCTACAAATTTATAATTAATTGAGATGATTCAATGATTTTGTATGTTTCTACCCTTCCTTTTCGACTGATAATGTCCCCAAAGGTTTTAACTGAATATCAAGTGTTGATTTTCACAAGAACTTTTCCCTCATTCATTGAAATTTGTACAATCTAGTTTAAATTGTCATTCCATGTATCTAAAAAGTACACCAATTTAATTTTATTGTTACAAAGTCTGGTTTATAATGATCGCCAAAAAAACTCTAGTTCATGTTGGATAAAGAGTCATGTTTTCCTTGATTCTCCATGTTGATGTCCACACATGAATACATGACTGTACACTTACAAAAGATCCTTATGTACTGTTTAGATTGAATACAAAAGTTCCCTATGTACGATACACATACAAAAGAGTTTTATGAAGAACTTTGTAGACTACATAATTGTATAATCTATCTTTTTATGAAGAATGTTGGTTTAAAAAGCATTTTTGTTTATGTAGAAGTTTATGCAGTCACATACAATTATATCTCAAGTGAGTGGACTGGTCAATTAGGATAGCCATCACAGTCTTAAAGCGTTAGATGTTATGTTGTCAACTTGTTTTCCTAAACTTAGAAGCATTTTTGTTAGACTGTACACATGGTCTTACAAGACTATACACATGGTCTTACAAGATTGTACACATGGTCTTACAAGACTGTACACATGGCCTTACAAGACTAGACACATGGTCTTACAAGATTGTACACATGGTCTTACAAGACAGTACATATGGTCTTACAAGACTGTACACATGATCCTACAAGACTATACACATGATCCTATAGGACTGTACACATATGTCAGAAGACTTTACACATGATCCTACAAGACTGTACACATGTGTTTAAGACTGTACACATGACCCTACAAGACTGTACACATATGTACAAGACTGTACACATGACCCCACAAAATTGTACACATGATCCTACAAGACTGTACACATATGAACAAGACTGTACACATGATCCTACAAGACTGTACATATGATCCTACAATATTGTACACATGTGTACAGTCTCCTAACACATTAGTAAAAGACTGTACAAACGGTCCTACAAGATTGTACAAATGTGCACAAGACTATACACATGATCCTACAAGACTATACACATGACCCAAAAAGACTATACACATGGCCCTACAACACTGTACACATGATCCTACAAGATTGTACACATGGTCCTACTAGATTGTACAAATGTGTACAAGACTGTACAAATGGTCCTACAAGACTATATACATGGTCCTACAAAACTGTACAAATGTGTACAAGACTGTACACATGGTCATACAAGACTGTACAAATGGTCGTACAAGACTGAACACATGGTCCTACAAAACTGTACAAATGTGTACAAGAATGTACACATGGTCCTACAAGACTGTACACATGTGTACAAGACTGTACACATGGTTCTACAAGACTATACACATGATATTACAAGACTGTGCACATATGTACAAGACTATACACATAGTCCTACAGGACTATACACGTGTACAAGACTGTACAAAAGGGCCTACAAGATTGTACAAATGTGTACAATACTGTACACATGGCCCTACAAAACTATACAAATGCGTCAGAAGACTATACACATGATCCTACAAGATTGTACACATGTGTCTGAAGACTGTACACATCATCCTACAAGATTGTACACATGATATTACAATACTCTACACATATGTACAAGACTGTACACATGGCCCTACAAGACTATACACATGATCCTACAAGACTGTACACACATGAACAAGACTGTCCACATGGTCCTACTAGATTGTACAAATGTGTACAAGACTGTACAACTGGTCGTACAAGACTGTACACATGGTCCTACAAAACTATACAAATGTGTACAAGGTTGTACACATGGTTCTACAAGACTATACAAATGGTCGTACAAGACTGTACACATGGTCCTACAAAACTGTACAAATGTGTATAAGACTGTACACATAGTCCTACAAGACTGTACACATGTGTACAAGACTATATACATGGTTCTACAAGACTATACCCATGATATTACAAGACTGTACACATATATACAAGATTGTACACATGGTCCTACAAGACTGTACACATGTGTACAAGACTGTACAAATGGTCCTACAAGATTGTACAAATGTGTAGAAGATTGTACACATGGCCCTACAAAACTGTACAAATGTTTTAGAAGACTGTACACATGATCCTACAAGACTGTACACATGTGTCAGAAGACTGTACGCATGATCCTACAAGACTGTACAAATATGTACAAGACTGTACACATGATATTACAAGACTGTACACATATGTACAAGATTGGACACATGGCCCTACAAGATTGTGCACATGATCCTACAAGACTGTACACATATGAACAAGACTGTACATATATGAATAAGACTGTACACATGGTCCTACTAGATTGCACAAATGTGTACAAGACTATACAAATGGTCGTACAAGAGTGTACATATGGTCCTACAAAACTGTACAAATGTGTACAAGGTTGTACACATGGTCCTACATGACTGTACACATGTGTCATAACATAGTACTCATGGCCTTAAGAGACTGTACACAAGTGTACAAGACTGTACACATGGTCCTATAAGACTGTAGAAATGTGTACAAGGCTATACACATGATCCTACAAGACTGACACATGTATCAAAAAATTGTACACATTGTGTCACAAGATTGTACACACATGTGTACAAGATGTACACATCGTCCAACAAGATTTTACACATGTGTACAAGACTGTACACATGGCCCTACAAGGCTATATACATAATCCTACAAGACTTTACAAATGTGTTCAAGAGTGTACAAATGGTCCCATAAGATTGTACAAAAGGCCCTACAGTACTGTACACAAGTGTACAAGATTGTACAAATGGTCCTACAAGACTATACACATGTCAGAAAACTGTACACATGATCTTACAAGACTGTACACATGTGTCAGAAGACTGTACAAATGGTCCTACAAGATTGTACAAATATGTACAAGATTGTAAACATGATATTACAAGACTGTACACATGGCCCTACAAGACTGTACACATGATCCTACAAGACTGTACACATATGAACAAGACTGTACACATGGTCCTACTAGATTGTACAAATGTGTACAAGACTGTACAAATGGTCCTACAAGACTGTACACATGGTCCTACAAAACTATACAAATGTGTACAAGACTTTACACATGGTCCTACAAGATTGTACAAATGGTCGTACAAGACTGTACACATGATCCTACAAGACTATACGCATGTTTCAGAAGATTGTACACATGATCCTACAAGACTGTACACATGCATACAAGACTGTACACATGGCCCTAGAAGACTGTATACATAATCCTACAAGATTCTACAAATGTGTACAAGACTTTACAAATGGTCATACAAGATTGTACAAATATGTACAAGACTGTATACATGGCCCTACAAGACTGTACACATGTGTATAAGATTGTACAAATGGTCCTACAAAACTATACACATGTGTCAAAAGACTGTAAACATGATCCTACAACACTATACACGTGTGAGAAGACTGTACACATGATCCTACAAGACTGTATAAATATGTACAAGACTGTACACATGATATTACAAGACTGTACACATATGTACAAGAC
Organism: Alisma plantago-aquatica; assembly: GCA_963693085.1. NCBI lineage: Eukaryota > Viridiplantae > Streptophyta > Magnoliopsida > Alismatales > Alismataceae > Alisma > Alisma plantago-aquatica. Next base: position 574,971,052 of record OY856415.1, on the reverse strand, counting down.
TATACACATGGCCCTACAAGACTATACAAATGGTCCTATAAGACTGTAAACATGTGTTAGAAGACTGTACACACGATCCTACAAGACTAAACACATATGTCAGAAGACTGTACACATGATATTACAAGACTATACACATGGCCCTACAAGACTGTACACATGATCCTACAAGACTGTACACATATGAACAAGACTGTACACATGGTCCTACTAGATTGTACAAATGTGTACAAGACTATACAAATTGTCCTACAAGACTATACACATGGTCCTAAAAAACTGTACAAATGTGTACAAGACTGTACACATGGTCCTATAAAATTGTACAAATGGTTGTACAAGACTATACACATGGTCCTATAAAACGGTACAAATGTGTACAAGACTGTACACATGGTCCTACAAGACTGTACACATGGTTCTACAAGACTATACACATGATATTACAAGATTGTACACATGTGTTCAAAATAATACACATGGCCCTACAAGACTGTACACATGTGTACAAGATTGTACAAATGGTCCTACATGATTGTACAAATGTGTACAAGACTATACACATAGCCCTACAAGACTTTACATATGTGTACATGACTGTACAAATGGTCCTACAAGACTGTACACATGTGTCAGAACAATGTACCTATGATCCTACAAGACTGAACACATGTGTCAGAAGACTGTACACATGATATTACAAAACTGTACACATATGTACAAGACTGTACACATGGCCCTACAAGACTATACACATGATCCTACAAGACTATACACATATGAACAAGACTGTACACATGGTCCTACGAGATTGTACAAATGTGTGCAAGACTATACAAATGGTCCTACAAGACTGTACACATGGTCCTACAAAATTGTACAAATGTGTACAAGACTGTACACATGGTCCTATAAGACTGTACAAATGGTCATACAAGACTATACACATGGTCCTACAAAACTGTACAAATGTGTACAACACTGTACACATGGTTCTACAAGACTGTACACATGTGTACAAGACTGTACACATGGTTCTACTAGACTATACACATGATATTACAAGACTGTACACATGTGTATAAGAATATACACATGGCCCTACAAGACTATACACATGTGTACAAGATTGTACAAATGGTCCTACAAGATTGTACAAATGTGTACAACATTGTACACATGGCCCTACAAGATTGTACACATGTGTACAAGACTGTACAAATGGTCCCACAAGATTGTACACATGATCTTACAAGACTGAACACATGTGTCAGAAGACTGTACACATGATATTACACGACTGTACACATGGCCCTACAAGACTGTACACATGATCCTACAAGACTGTACACATATGAACAAGATTGTACATGTGGTCCTACTAGGTTTTACAAATAGTCCTACAAGAATGTACACATGGTCCTACAAAATTGTACAAATGTGTACAAGACTGTACACATGGTCCTACAAGACTGTACAAATGGTTATACAAGACTGTACACATGGTCCTACAAAACTGTACAAATGTGTACAAGATTGTAGACTTGGTCCTACAAGACTGTACACATGGTTCTATAAGACTATACACATGATATTAAAGATTGTACACATATGTACAAGACTGTACACATGGCCCTAGAAGATTGTACACATGTGTACAAGATTGTACAAATTGTCCTACAAGATTGTACAAATGTGTACAAGATTATACACATGGCTCTACAAGATTGTACACATGTGTACAAGATTGTACAAATGGTCCTACAAGACTGTACACATGTGTCGAAAGACTATTCACATGATCTGACAAGACTGTACAAATATATACAAGACTGTACACATGATATTACAAGATTGTACACATATGTGTCAGATGACTGTGCACATGATATTACAAGATTGTACACATATGTGTCATAAGACTATACACATGATATTACAAGACTGTACACATGTGTCAGAAGACTATACACATGATCCTACAAGACTGAACATATGTGTCAGAAGACTGTACACATGATATTACAAGACTGTGCACATATGTACCAGACTGTACACATGGCCCTACAAGATTGTCTACATGATCCTACAAGACGGTACACATATGAACAAGATTGTACACATGGTCCACTAGATTATACAAATGTGTACAAGACTGTACAAATGGTTCTACAAGACTATACACATGATATTACAAGATTGTACACATGTGTACAAGACTGTACACATGGCCCTACAAGACTATACACATGTGTACAAGATTGTACAAATGGTCCTACAAGATTGTAAAAATGTGTACAAGACTGTAGACATGGTCCTACAAGACTGTACACATGTGTACAAGACTGTACACATGGTTCTACAAGATTATACACATGATATTACAAGACTATACACGTATACAAGACTGCACACATGGCCCTACAAGAATGTACACACGTGTACAAGATTGTACAAATGGTCCTACAAGATTGTACAAATGTGTACAAGACTATACACATGGCCCTACAAGACTATACACATGTGTACAATATTGTACAAATGGTTCTACAAGACTGTACACATGTGTCAGAAGACTGTACACATGATCCTACAGGACTATACACATGTGTTAGAAGACTGTAGAAATATGTACAAGACTATACACATGATATTATAAGACTGTACACATATGTACAAGAATGTACACATGGCCCTACAAGACTGTACACATGATCCTACAAGAATGTACACATATGAACAAGATTGTACACATGGTCCTACTAGATTGTGCAAATGTGTACAAGACTGTACAAATGGTCATACAAGACTGTACATATGGTCCTACATATGTGTACAAGATTGTACACATGGTCCTACTAGATTGTACAAATGTGTACAAGATTGTACACATCATCCTACAAGACTGTACACATATGAACAATATTGTACACATGGTCCTACAAGATTGTACAAATGTGTACAAGACTGTACAAATGGTCCTAAAAACTGTACACATGGTCCTACAAAATTGTATAAATGTGTACAAGACTGTACACATGGTCCTACAAGACTGTACAAATGGTCGTACAAGATTGTACACATGGTCCTACAAAACTGTACAAATCTGTACAAGACTGTACACATGGTCCTACAAGACTGTACAAATGGTTGTACAAGACTGTACACATGGTCCTACAAAATTGTACAAATGTGTACAAGACTATACACATGGTCCTACAAGACTGTACACATGGTTCTACAAAACTATACACATGATATTAAAAGAATGTACACATGTGTACAAGACTGTACAAATGGCCCTAGAAGACTGTGCACATGTGTACAAGATTGTACAAATGGTCCTACAAGATTGTACAAATGTGTACAAGACTGTACACATGGCCCTACAAGACTGTACACATGTGTACAAGATTGCACAAATGGTCCTACAAGACTATACACATGTGTTAGAAGACTGTACACATGATCCTAAAAGACTATACACATGTGTCAGAAGACTGTACACATGATCCTATAAGACTGTACAAATATGTACAAGACTGTACACATGATATTACAAGACTGTACACATATGTACAAGACTGTACACATGGCCCTACAAGACTGTACACATGATCCTACAAAACTGTACACATATGAACAAGACTGTACATGGTCCTACTAGATTGTACAAATGTGTACAAGACTGTATAAATGGTCGTACAAGAATGTATACATGGTCCTACAAAACTGTACAAATGTGTACAAGGATGTACACATGGTCCTACAAGACTGTACACATGTGTCACAACACTGTACTCATGGCCTTACAATACTGTACACATGTGTACAAGACTGTACACATGGTCCTACAAATGATCCTACAAGACTGTAGAAATTTGTACAAGACTATACACATGATCCTACAAGACTCACACATGTATCGAAAAATTGTACACATTGTGTCACAAGATTGTACACATGCATCAATTCATTGTGTCTCTATAATGTACTCTATCCATCTCATAACATACACACCACAATCATTGGTCCCTGAAAGTTGTTGGGTATCAGTTTTATCTATTTAAATCGTCTACTTTTTATTTGTTTCATTCTCACAATACATAAGGCAATGTCTTCTTCAATACATAACACTTTTTTTTTTCAAGCAAGCGTGTTACCTTTATTATTACCTCAAGGGTAGGTGGGTCCAAACACCACACCAGAAAAATTCCATATACAACAAGAATAGCTATGCATAGGGCTATTGAGAGACGAAGTAGAAAGAAAGGAAGAGAGGTACATAGAACTATACAACATGGAAAAGGGGATGTACAAGCTAACTATCATCGGGATGCTAGAAGTTACAAATAACAGGTCGTTGCACTAACAACAAACATAGCCGCTAGAACAAATGATCCAGAAAACTACAGCCAAACCAGCCATCAGGACGGTCCATCAACTGAATAGAAAAACCAAAGAGCTCAAGGGGTCATATCCATCCATGGCTAGAGCTATCACACACACCATTCACTCCATTGCAAAGCAGAGACAGCAAACCAAAGTGGGTGAAAGGGACGAGTACCATCAGCTATAGTGACAAAGTGAGGAGAGCAGACCTACTGATGGTGTCATGTGAAATCAATCGCCCGAGTCAGCGAGGCAGATCAAACTTGTCATCAAGTTGCGGCATGGTTAGCATTGTTGTTGAAGTTGGGGCAGGTGATATGTTGGTCCTGGCGGCTGCTAGATTGTTGGGAGGTGGCGGGATAGGCTAGGAGGGAGGAAGAAGAGGCGGAGCAGGGGTTGTGGAATGAGATGAGTGGTTGTGTTGAAGAAAGCCATGACCTCGTGAGGAGGGCAGGGTTGGTGGTGGAGGGACTAGGGAGTATTTTTGGTAGGTAGGAAGGGTTTATGGCGCCCACCTCGACGACCACCACCATGGTGGTGAGCCTAGGATGGTTGGGGGTCGTAGACAGTATAGGCGGTGATGGGGAAGATTATCGACCAAAAGTTAAGGAGAAAGGGGTGACAGAGCATACCTATATATGATGGGAAGGCTGGAAAGAAGAAGAAGCAGTGTCTTCTACAGATGTTGCGGTGTCAGCTGTCATAGATGAGTCAACTTGTAAAGGATTCACCCATGAACCTGGCAGTGCTTGGTATTTCTCCCTAACAAACAGTTGATCTGTAGAGTCATCCATTCCAGATTCACCAGGCATTCTGAAGAGTGGAAGCAGTTCAGTTGGTGTTTCTAAGAAAAAAATCTATGATCCATGTTGTGATAGTCTGGTGATTGGTTGGCTTGAGAAAGATGATCCAATATCTACGAAGCTTGAGTTGTGCGATCATCTCTTTCCAACCGCTTCCAGTGGAAAGTGATCCATTTTCATTTTGAACAAGGGTGATCTGAAATGTCTGGTTTCCGATACGGAAGGTGGTGTTGCATGTTTTAATGTGAAAATGGATATATTTCCATTCTATGGGCAGTTGAATGGATTCCATAGTTTTGTCTTCAAGGGTATAGCTCATGGGTTGGATGAACGTCTTCATTGTAGGCTGTGTTGAGGTTGAAGATGGGTATTACCTCTTTATGTCAGTGATGCTTCTTGCATTCACATTGACTTTTGGTGGGTTGCATGTGTATCTATCAAATAGCTGGGTGGGTTGGGTTTGCATAGGCTAGTTGCAGGTATAGGTTTTGTGGGTGTGGGTCAAAAAGATATAATTCTAAATGGGTGGAAGATCAAAACCTAACATGGTGGGGTTGTAGGTTGCATGTGGGTGCCGGTATAAAATGTGTCCAATCAACAATAAGTTGCCAATTTTTGTACAATTGATGTTGGTAAAGGTAAAGAGTTAACTTGTACGAAATAAATATCATGTTTTAATAGGTGTATATGTATGTTATGTATAAAATATACTTTCTTCAGTTAACTGAGTAACCCGTGGGTGTCTACGGATCATCCATGAAATCCGCTAAATAAACATGTGTGTATAGGTTTGGGTAATTTTCAGCGGGTGGTAAATTTCGCCACCCAAACCCAACTTAAATAGGTCGACCTATGGACGCCCGTGGATTTTGGCCCAGTTTGACAAGTGTAGTTGCATACAAGGAACCTCATAGATGCCCCATGAAGCTACAGACGGCCTTTCATTTCTCAAACATATTAGTCTACTGTTCATATGAAAAGACTCATCAGGGAAGTCATTGTAGTTGGTTGTTGATACTGTGGTCGAGAGATATGAAAAGACTCGTCATAGAGGGACATAAAAGACCCCTCTTTTAAAATAGGTTACCACAAATGTTCATACAAACATCTAAATATGGCCCTATATAACTATTGAGTGAGATTTCTCACATGTACGAGACTTATTTACACACCAGATTCAAAGAATGGGGATCAGAATCATGTTTTGAATCATGTTCTAGATATTAGTGATGTAAAAATTCTACGTTATACAATAATGCTACCAATTTTTTTCTAACTAAAATTGCAATCACTTGATGTTGTATTTTCACTAATGTAATCAGTTGAGCTACCAAAACACCTAGATATGTCTATAAGTAAGCATGGTGTATTCTATAGTAAGAATCTATTTAGAAGAATGTTGTGAGAATTCTTTATATTTTTTTGAATGGAATTATTTTGAAAATAACCAGAATGTAGTGTAGCAAAGCTTAGTTGTGTGTAAATATAATACAAGAAGAATTACATCCTTCCAAAGCTAGGAATATCCAACCACCCCAAATAGAAAATAGCCATCTTCAGACATATCAGCAACCAAGACCATGAGAGCAGCAGGAAGCACATAGACTGAAACCTCTAATCGAAACAGATCAAGGATCACTCTTCAAAAGGTATTATGTCAACAGGAAAGAACCATACTATCCAAAACAAACAAAAAAGGAACATATGTCAGACAAATGGACTCCACAAAAGGAAACATCACAGAAGAAAAAAAAACAGATAGAAGCATCTTAAAGGATCTCCTACAGAACAGAAAATTGAATCAAAGAGATAATCATTACTCAAAATCTAAAAATCCTTCAGAGCAGCGTGCCAAGTCGATTTCCATTATTTCTCTCTATTAAGATGAACTCTTGAATTCCTCTCCTTCCAGAGCCAATATAAGATACACATAGCAAGCAAATGGTTCTTCCTATCTCCACAACAACAAGCCAAATCTGAAACATTGTTTGGACAAATAGGAAAACCAACACTCATAAACTCCATCCACACATGTTTTGCATACACACAGAAATATGTATACACATTAAATACGTAGTTCAATTTAATTTACATAGAAAACTAATGGTCAAATATCTGTTGAATTCAAACATGCACCCAACACAAAGATGAGCATGACCAACATATATGACATTCCAAGAATCACATTTCTTTGGTTTGACATAGTTAAAAAAGTCAAGAATGTACATTCCTTTTCTGTATACACGTTTTCAAATTCAATGAACAAAACACAAGTTGTAATATATACATCTAGGCACATCCATCTGTTTATACACAGATAGCCACATCTAATACAGATTGGTTAAGTAGTCAACAGTGTGTCAGAAAAAGACAAAGGGTGACCTATAAATGATCTTTAATTGTATAGTGTGATGATTCCAACAAGCGATAAGCAATATGACCCGTCAAAAAATGAAAATCTTCACCACACGTAACTTGAATGGGCTGTGTCTCTATAGTGCACTTGATCCATCTCATAACATATACACCACAATTGTTGCTCTCTGGAACTTGTTGGGAAGCAGTTTTATCTATTTCAGTCCTCCACTTTTTTCATCTGATTCTCACAATACAAAAGGTAATGTCTTCTTCAATACATAGCACTGTTAAGTAAAAAATAATGTCTTATAAACAATACAAACTAATTAAGGTCATGGGAACTTGTAATTGCAATATAAACAAGAATCAAACAATAAGAAAAATAACACACCACTTCTAGAGCATCTTTAACATGTTGGTTGGATGCTTTTCTCCTAAGTGGCCTTAGACTATCATAATGAACCATACGCATGTCCGTCATATGTACAACAACTAAATGCCAGTGATGCGAAGATATGATTGGAACGAAAAGTATTGAATCTCTTTTGATCTGCTCACAATGGCTAAACAAACATATTCATAGAAACTCTCTATTTTTTGCAATATTGTATGTGCAATACAAGTATTGAAGATAAAAAAATCTTGTATCATTGCACTGAATGAGTTCTTCTCTAAGCAATTGACAATATCCATCAACAATCTATTGAAAAAAATGCAAATAAAATAGAATCAAAAGATACCAAAATAGTTAATTAGTATTTATTTACCATCAAATATACTACAAGTGATTCATGTTTTCAAAACTCTTTTAAAGATTATCAATCAGTTTCCTCTTTGTATACGTTGAGTTAAGGAAACCAATTAGCATCAGTATAAACATCCAAATCAGTAAACTTTTATCTAAGCATTACGTCAATACTTAAACGTGATGTTAACTATATTGTTAAAATATCATGATTGGACAATTTTGGATACTTTAGTCAGATCAAACTAATCATGATTTACCTTGACATCTAATATCAATGAACTTTCAACCTGTAAAAAGATCAATAATTGACATAGTGTAGTCGCTATTGTGTATTTCATATAAAGATCAAGCAATAAGATTCTTCCACTGGATAACACCTCTACAATATGTCAAACAACATGATGACCCTTTACTAAATATTTTTAAACTCTTTCAAAATCACTAAAATTTCAGAAGATTACTTCAATAAGATACTAAGTTATTCAGGTAAAATTTACTCTATGTGACGTGTAATCTATTAAATTACATATCAAGGTGGAAGGTGGTTGGAGGCAATACAATTAAACTCAAAGAAACAATAGGATAAGACATAGTACACAACTAAATAATCAATTAACTCACATGATTGAAAATTTCTCCTCCAATTCACATCATGCTCATGAAATCCCCTCTGGTAATTTTTGTGTTAGGAGATTCAAAAATTATATCATCTGGACAACTTTTTTGCCTCGTGACCTACATTTTTTGTTTGTTGATTTATTATCAAATATTTAATAGAACACTACAAAAAAAGGTAGTATAAAATTAATAAATTCCAATAATTACCCACATTTTGAAGTCACTTTTTGGCATACTCATTTAATTGATCAAGAACTAAGTCATCCCAGAATTTCATTGTGCTGATTTTTTCACAAGTCTCTTGGCGGAACTTAGGCCTTCTCACTCTAGGACTATTTTTAAGCCACAACACTAAAGAAGATGGACAAACAACTTTCTTTTTAGCCTTTTTTTCAATTTCCTTGTCTTTTTCTATTTTGTCCTCATCTTTGTAGGGGTCTTGAATCCAAGTGCATAATTCATTTTCCTACAAATTATTTCAATGTTTCAACATTACATTTTTTGTTTTCTGTAACATGTAAATCTTTTTGCATTATCTATAAAAAAGGAATTGTATGGAAGAAAAAAATCAAATAATGATTGAATATTTTCACAATACCTACTTCAACTAACACGATATCTCTATCCTTCATTAATATAATATCTGTGTTTTTAGACATCCCTTGATCAATTCATTCTTGAGTTTGGATAATGTGGGAACCACCCCTGAGGAAGCGCCACAATCGTGACCCCCTGGCAGTGTAAACCCCCGGTCCCCCCTCGACTACCCGCACGCCAGGGGGAACATTTAAATCGCATAGTGGGCCGGTCTGCACGACGGGATAATTTGTTTCCGAGGAGCACAACCTGGGTTTCGAACCCGGGTCCCTTCATTGGGGAGACGGGCTCTTAACCACCCGAGCTACTACCTCGCCGGCTAATTCTTGAGTTTGGATATTAGCAAAAATAGTGTCCATTTGATCATCATTAGTTGTTGTGTCAAGCCAGTCAATGTCCTGAAAAATTTTAGTAGATTTATTGTAAGAGTAGATTAAATATAGTAAAATGTACTGAAAATTATTTCAAAAAGTTTAAAGTGCTGATCTTTTTGACGTCATCAACTTTGACAGGTCTTCTGACCTTTTCATAATCTTAGAAACATCTTCAGTAGTGTATCTTGTCTCAACTCCCCCATAGATCAAATCAGTTGATCCTTTTATGTGTTCCTGTTCATCGAGTTTTAATTTCTAAAACAAAAAATTAATCTCCATCAGTAAAACAAAAATAAGTTAATAAATAAAAACACTTCCAATACATTTTTTTGTTACCTTCCTAGTGTTCCTATTTTTTTCCCCAATCCCACATGCATCTTCATTTACAGGAAAATTCTTAAATCATTGTACAAAATTTTACTTATCAATCACCTATACATATTATAATTAAATTGAAGAATAAAAAAAGAGTGTAGAATGTCACATTTCCAACTTTTTCATGGGTGTTAAATGGGGATTCCGTATCAGACATGTCAAGTAGATTCCAATTAGGAGACATCTACACAAGAAAGATCATTAGAATTGTAAAAAAAATCTATTATATTTTATTACACATTTAATTTTTTTATTACCTTACTCTTAGTGCAGACCCTTTTCAAAGTATCAGTTAATTTGACATCTATAATGATATTTTTAATTCCCTATACAAAACATTAAAAATCAATAAATCCTTATAAGACCTTAGCAAATTTGATATAATATACATAATATGTAATTTATCTTTACCATTTCAGTCGTTTCAGCCAAATCAATATTGTGAGTCCTTTCTGCCAAATCAGCAACTTTTGGAATGCAAGAGATCTTTAAAAGGAGAAAATTATGATGATAGTATATACCCAATAGACCACTTATTATATTGGATTAATGTAACCTTTGGATTTTTAGAATTTTCTACACTTTTTGTGGTCACAACATAGGAAATTTCCTCTAATTGTGTTCTGTGCATATTAATATTCTGCAACAATTATAACAATAAATCATCAATGTATACACAAAAGGAGAAGAAAATCAACTTAATATATCACACATAATGTGTTCTTTATTACCTCTACATATTTCTCAATTTCCTACGATATAATAATCTATGCACATTGCACGTCACCCAACTCTGTAACTTCCAAATCATCAATCCAAAGGAGATAAATGTATTTGAATATACACCACCTTAAAAATGAACACTTAATAATTAGAATGAACAATGCAAACATTACACCTACATACTACATGCTATATTTGGATTTTAATAGAACTATGAACAGATGGATGTGAAATAGAAGATAGGGAACCCACAAACTGTTGGGGTGGGGCAGTTTGCATCTGCCATTAGGACACCCTCTTTTTATATGCATGTTCCACCTAACATTCGGCATGTAAGTAGGTAAAGAGAGGGTGGCTCTCCTCCGTAAAACACATGTGTAAATGTTTGGTGACAAACCCCAAAATGGTGGTTAATGTAGGAATGGGTTGTAGTCGGACTTGATGATGTATGTCTTGTTTGTATATTAGCAGTAATGAACTTAAAGAGATGCGGGAGTTAGTACATATATCATGCAACACTCAATAATACTAAAAGATAGAATGTCCCTACAATAGAAAATCTATTGTAACTAGTTCATGCATATGAATTTCCACTATGTCAGCCAGTCATTGGAGGAGTTCTTGAGAAGTCTTTGCACACAGGGACCAAAAGGCAAAATGTACCTACACAGTTCATGTCATAAGGTAAGAACTGGAAGTCACTAGTGACCATTCTAGGTGACTTCTCAGTTTCATCAGTGTGTGCACACAGACCTGCGGAATGGTTTTGACTTTTTACGTTACTAATTCTAGTTAGGTTTTCCATTGTATCATTCAAGAATTGAGTGTCAAAAAACCACGAACTTCTACGGCGTAGCATGAGATACAATTCCACCTAGATCGTCCTGGAAAATCTATAACTACATTAGACAAGTATGACTTTTGGAATTTACCTTTGGATCTTTATAATTTTCTTGACTTTTTGTAATCTGTACACATGTAAATTTATCAACATGTGTTTTGTCAATATCTATTTTCTGTAACAAAAATTATAATAAAAAATCTATTCATGTCGAAAAGCAATAAAATATCTATATAATATATCATCCATTATATGTGTTCTGTATTACCTCTGGAGACATTTCCTTTTCTTGAGATATAATAATTTATCCACATTGCACATCACCCAACTCTGTAATTTCCAAATCATGAACCTACAAATAATAACAATTGTGCATGAATACGCATCAAATCAAAAATGAAAATTATATTAATTTGAGCTAACAATGCAAACAATAACACGTTTTTGAAAATTGTAATACATTGCCATCCAATTTTATTGCCACGTCAACAAATTTTTTATTTGAATCATGTTTAGATTCTTCTCTAACTCTAAATTCATATTTCTCCTACATATCATTCAACACAAAAATTCAATAAAAAAAATGGGAATCATACTCAGTAACCAAAATAGAAAATGAGATATATCATTAAATAGTACCATATAACTTGAGTGTGTTCCACTATCTTCTACAGAATTTTTATAATCATCACATGGTTCTTGTGTGGTATCATTATAATCAAAAGTAAGATCTGGAATACCACAAGATTGTAAATCATTTCTCAACAATTCAAGTGCATCCTTACTGCTATTATAAGCTCTTTTATAAGCAACCAACCGAGCTTTGCACTGACTCAAATTTGTTCTTAATCTAGAGACTTCTTCTCAATGTTTAATCTTAATCATTTCTAAAGTTTTCGTCATTCGAAGGATTTCTGTATTCAACTCAGAAACTTTCAACTGAACAACATAAAATATTTATTTTGTTAATAGAACAAAAATAACGTCCGTAAAATATAAGTAAAAGAAGAAAGTGTATTGCACCTATGTTTAAAAATATTCATTATTTAATTAACCGATTTTTTTATCATTAACCAATAGTTTTATAGTCGAATAAGTGTATATCACTGCTAAGATTTTATATGAGTAACCAATAGTTTAAGAAAAAAAAATATTTTGTTGTTTACAATTTTGTAATTTGAAATCCACATTTTCATATACCGCTAGTTTGCTATTTTGTAATTAGAAATAAAGACTTTTTTTCATAGAAACTAGTACTGTGAATGATTCTATATATAAAAACAATATAAATAGACAAAACCAAAGCAATAAAATACATGCCAATCTATTTCATGAAGAAGATTATCTTTAATCTCTACAATCTTATCCTTTTTTGCATCAATAGTTGTTCCAAACCCCTTAGAAATTAGATAGCTATCTAGCGTCTTGATGTCAATATTCAACCTTACCATGTAAACACTAAACTTGGTCTTATATTTCCATTTATTCGAAATTGGAGTGGCATTGGGGAAATCTGCAATCATCAACTTTGTAACTTCTCTGATCCATACCTACAAAAACTCATATTGACAATTGTTAAGTTTATTTTTATATAAATATACATAAATGTATATATTCCATAAGTGAATGATTGGTATCTGACATCAACGGAAAAGGACTGAATTTCCAATCATAAAACACGTGTCCTACAATGCTACATACTAGTAAAGGTATATCGGACCATATACTCATTCAAGTGTTCAACTCATTTCCTTGAAGAGAACTTCAAACAGATGTAAAATGAAAGAATACATGTATTCTTAATGAAGTTTTGAAGTCAATATTATACAAATTTCTCTTAAATCATATTAACTTTCAAGACCAACAAACCTATTTAAATCATGTTAACAATTTTTTTATCTGAATTATGCACACCTTAACTATTTTGGACAACAAGAGAAGAAATATTTTTAAATTCATGTTAAAAGTTAGACAGAAAATGAGATTCTTACCATTAACACAAATCAACAACCCTTTAAATATCCTACCACTTTCCTGCCCATAGTGGTCATGCTATCATGGAGAAATTTAAGCACCACTTCACTCCAGTTGAAATCACCAAGAACACTCAAGTCATCACAATAAGTCAGAATCATATTATGAATGTTATATCCTCCATACAGAAACAAGAAGCTAGACATGAGTAGGACTAGGCAAACTTTGACAAATTCAATTTGACTTATATTGTTAGTCTTGGATGACAATTTTAAAAGAACAAAGTGGGCATCAGTAACCTTTGGATCTAATTTAGGAAAATACTTCTCTCTAATTGAGCTATTCTTTCTATTCTCCTTTGCGAAAACAACTTCTTTTCCTATATTTGATCAGTTTTATCGCTAATTAATAAAATTCATTTCCAAATAGGTAAACCATGAATCAAAAATCTACAAAGGAAAAAATTATGAACTTACCAATTGTTGGAAGACCTAATATCTTTCCAATGTGTATGGAATTAAACTCCACAAAAGAAGTGCTGATTTTGAAACACTTCCTATTAGAGTCATACACAGTTACAAGATCCCTAATAATATTAACAACAAAAGATCTTGGAATCTTCATGTCAATAAAATGACCAAAAGGAGTATCCTTCACCATTTTTTTATGTTCTTCAGATGCTATTTCCAAAGATTTTCTAAACTTTTCAAAGCTACACCTGAGCTGAAATCTTTCAGCTGGTGTAGGTGTGCTAGGACTTGAAGTTTTTGAGGAACTCATCTTTGGATTAACTATTTTAGAAAATAATAAATATTTAAGAAAAAAAGAACAACAAAGTAATGTGCATCAATGTAAATAGATTGATATCAGATACCTAATATAATGATTTAAATAGATGAACCATAGTCACTTAATTTAAGACAACTGCTACTAACATTACACATTAAAATTAATTGAAATAAACAACCAACATACTTTTAAAAAGAGCCAAAAATAATCTATTCAAATGTAATATCTTCATTTCTAATGTAATTAGGACAGGGTAAAATCTTTTAAAAGACATTTTTCATATGTAATAGATTTGTTTCAGATAATTTAGGACAGAGGAAGCACTTTTAACACATTTGTTCTAGGTGTAATACATTTGTTATAAATGCAATTAGGGATAGTAGGAGATGGCTAATATATTCATAGGATGTTGATGTAGCAAGTGCTTTATATATATTTGTTTCAGAAGGAAATAACTAACATCAATAGACACACAAAGCTGAGGAACTGATATTACTCAGATCAATTTCCTTTTTATATATAGATTGGGTATATATGTACTCAGAATAATTTTCATTATAGCCAATTCATATAGTACATTTTATACTACGAACACTTTTGGCAGGATTAGGATTACTACCTACTGCACACAAGTTTACATAGGTACAAAATACAAGTTGAAAATAGCAACATTGTCAATAACCATAGAAAATCAAAATTTGTGAACATTCTCAAGTAATATACATCATGGGTTTCGAAAAGAGGAAATAATTCAATGAAAGAGGAAATAATTCCAAATAATAAACATCACCGCTGCCTCTTATTGAGAAAGAGGAAATCACATAATGATCCAGTCTAGTTGTCTTGTCACTACCTTGGGGCAAGACCTTAGGCAAGGCAAGGTCGTCGATGAGCTTCCTGAAGCGCTTGTGACTCAGCTCAGCACCATCGTAGATGTGGTGGTAGTGCCGAGACTACTGGGGATTTTGGTTGCTATCTCAGCGTTAGGGCTTCTGCTATCTAGAGAAGGTCACCGTCGATTGAGGCACACCGTGAACTGGAATTGTTCCAGGAAAGCACCATATAGGGAAATTGTTCACGGGAAGTGCCAGACTCCATTTTACTCCTCGTGTGACTTCTTCACGTCCTCAAAGCAGTCCAGACAATAGCGGGGATTATAGAGATCATGGAGGATGGAGGAATCCATAAAGGGCCATGAGATTAGGGAGATAGAGAAATAGGAAGATGATTAGGTATAGAAGAGAGGGGTTCGGCCGAGAAGGATGTCGCCATCTTTGCGACAAGAAGAAAGGAGGAAGAGAAGAGAGGGGAAGAATGGAGGATTTCGTCAGGAAGAGCAGGGAAGAGTGGAGGAAAAAATGATGTGTTTGCGTTGCTAGACTGTTAACCGACAGACCGTTGGTGGACTGCTAGTGGATTGACCGTTCTGGGGTGTGGGTCTGGTTACGTGTATCACAGTCCGATTCAATTAACTTAATATCTGAGATGAGGAGTGAGAGCACAAAAGAAATTAGGTGATGTGATGTTTGGTTGCTTAATTAGTTTCAGGAGCATGTTATTGAGTTGGATATCTTTTTGAATGTGAACAAAAAGTCAACTTGGAACCAACGAGTGGCGGAGATTATGGTTTCACAAGCTTGCACCATGGAAAACTCCATACATGATCATCCTTATCTATACTACTATAAAAAACGAGTTCATGTTGTACTTTCCTTGATTCTCTCTCTTCTCACAATTTTTCTCAACTTTTTTATATTTAATTAATTTTATTTTTTTCTCTTTCATGATAAAATCAGTTGTCGTAAACCTCTCAACTTCTCTGTCACATTCCTTCTTTCAAACAAACATTTTGGAGTCAATAAACAACAAGTTTCCAAATTTTCTACAAAATAGTTACGAGAATTACCATTATCCTTTTGGCAAATTTTATTTTTCAAATATTTAATGTAAAATAAACACGTTCAATGGGACACATGCATGTGCACATGTGTGTTAACTAGTTATATATATATATATATATATATATATAGAGAGAGAGAGAGAGATAGAGACTTGATTTTTAATACCCGCATAGGTACTTTAGTAGAGCTATCCATTTCAAAAACATGTTGGCAGAATTGTAATTATATTAAAATGATACATGTTGTGACAAACTTTTAATTTTGTAAAACAAGCGGCATTTGGTGTGAAAAGCAGCTCACGATAATCTCCTCCCAAAAAAACCCCAGATCCCGATTTCAAACCCTCGTCGTTGTAGTTTTCTCTGTTTCCCCCCACACCAAATACTGACTTCGTCGTTCTCCTCTGTGCACTATGGTCTCCTTGCCGCAACTGTTCTGATTTGTGGTATACATTACCGTAGAAACCACATTCCTCCACTGATGTGTCTCTGCCATAGCGATTTTCTCTGCTGCAATAGGAAGAAGGAAGTCATTGAAAGTAAGCACTATGACGATGTGGAAAGGATAGTAGTAAAAGTATGTGAAGTCGCTGCTGAGTCTACTCCACAGAGATCAGAGGGGGGAAGGGTGTAGAAAAGGCAAGTGAAACTGTTGTAAGGGAAAAAGCAAAAAAAAGGTAAGAAGAAGAGAGAAAGTAATAAGACAACTGCTACCAATGTCGAAGGTAATTGTAACGACCCCGCCTCCCGGTAACCCCCAATTAAGGGAGACCCGAAGGTCAGAGCCGTTAATCAATTTACAGGATCAAAGGTTCATCATATAATCAACAATAATTATGAAATTCTACTAACTAAACTAGAATTGGGTACAAAATATAAAACTTTTACTTACCTTTATAAAACTTGGAAATCTAACTATCCACATCTTGAAATACTCTATCTAATACTCCTTGCACTTTATTTCTTAATTTCACGATGTGTCACTTTACTATTTGTGTTTTTCGGGATCTTACCTAAAACGCCGACAAACAAAACATCGATCTGCAATTGCTGGTATGTGGAGGCAACCAAAATTTTCACAATTAAGTCTAGCAATATAATTATTGCAATCAAGATAATTAGCAAGTCAATTTACATTTTCCATGTGACAATCCCCACCGCTTTTCCCTAACCCTGGATTTGACTTAAGGCCACCTTCTCAATCTCGAGCTTGGTGCCTGGGAGTCACCTCTCATGGTGCTCTTTAGTCCTGCCTCATCGACCACCTTCTCGTTCCCGAGCTTGGTGTCTAGGGTCACCTTTCATGGTGCCCATTGGTCTACCCTCCTGGGCCTGACCTTTATGGCATCTTCCATCAGGGTGGCATGTAGGTGCAGGAATACACATTTACATTAAATTGTGATAGTCATAGTCACTTTATAATTGCAATATGAACATCCAAACAGTTTATTTGCATTCAATGCGATTAAACATCTGGGAATTCATCGGGAAACTAAAGCGGTTATTCATAATTAACCACATACCTGTTAAGCAGATTTGAATGCAGAAATAACCAATCAATCAGGATTCAAGCAAGCACACACACAATCATTCTTTAAAAAGGCATCTAATTTCTTTATCATTAAACTCGTCATCTTGATTCATTCATCCTAGTTGTTGCCTAGGTTATTTGCCCCTTTTTAGGATTTTGAGCATAATTAGGGTTCTACTTCATATTTATTACCTTAAACCCTAATTTCACCGAATTATTTGCAAACCCTAACTTTTCATCAAAAGATCTAATTTTATCTTTTACCAAAAAGGAAACTCTAATTTCAGATTATAATCACCTTTCATTTTCTTCTCTCTATTCTAGGGTTTCTAAACATATTAATCAACATACTAGGTTAAAAACCCTAAACATGTAATTCTATCATCAAAACAGGTTAAAAACCATATTAATCATTAATCAGGTTAAACATATTCGAATTAACCTAATTGCAAGACTAAATATATCCTTGATAATCAATTAGGGTTTTCTTTTAACGTATTCCTCATATTTTTCTAGAAATTAACTCTTTTTCCATCAAAATATGTACTTTTACAAAAATATACAGATTCAGATATCCAAACAATTTTTAACGTATTCCTCATATTTTTCTGATCATTTTTCATGTATTGACTTTTTGCATCTGAGTTTCCTATCACCAGATATGATTTTATCAAGATAATTACTTTTAATCGATTTATTTGCTAATTTTCTAGAAAACCTAGAACCGTCTGATTCATGAGCCTTGGATCTACGGAGGGTCCAACGGTCCTGAAGGAGCGCGCCCTACTTTTTCAAACAAAAGGGAAAAAGGACAAAGGTGCCCTTACCTGCAAAGAGGATGCGGAGGGGCAGAAGTGTAAAAGGCCTGCAATCTTCTTCTTCTTCCTCCTTGCGTCGAGCAAGCCGATCCAGCACTCAACTCGAGGGTGGACTTTGAGCTCCGGACCTCCTGCGAGCAAGGTGATGGTACAGGGAGCTTTGTCTCCCTTGGCCGAAGTCGACGACGCCCTCAATCATTCACCCGAGCCCCGCCAAGCTGCCTCCCCAACTCACCGGATTCCGACGAGGCTAAGCCAAAGGAACAATGTACAGGTCGAGGCGAATTACTCAATTGGCGGCACAAGAACGTCTCTTGTGACTATCCGCAGGTTAGGGTAGGTTTTATTTGTGTGCTGGAGTCCTCACAAGCCCCCCCCCCCCCCCCCGATATATAGGGTCGGAGGGAGTCCCACGTAGATTGGGAACTTCTCCAGTTAACGGCCAAACCTCGCAAAAGTTGGGTTACTCCTGTGCGGTTTACCTTCCTGAATGCAATGGAAAGTATTACAAGCCCGCATCTTCCTTGAATCAGTAGGAATTCGGAGATGGAAGGTTCCCCTATAACCTACAACTTCCCAATCTGGTGGAACTTAGGAGATAAACGACCATCGTTGGATTGAGATCCAGCGGTATCAGTTGTACGCGACCAAACTAAAAGGAAAATCATTTTCCTATTCAGAATAAATCCAACTTTTGTCAATTTCTTAGGAAATTCATATTTCCCAAACCCTTGCTCCTTTCTTTCTCAAATTTTAATGGAAAGTTCCTTTAATTATTTCCTAGCTTTGTACAAAATTTGGGAAACAAAAAGAAATGGATGAGAAGGATTCCTTCTCTCCCAAGTTTTCTCATCAATTAATCCAAATTAATTTATATTCCTTTTTCCTTTGTGATTATCTTGTTGTTTTGGGTCCCTTGGACCTCAAGAAATCATAAAGGCATGAATTCCCATATTGGGGAATATTGGTTTGCCTTTATCTTCTTTTAATTGTCAATTTCTCATATTTCTCTTTTATTAATCAATTTCTTTTCCTTTTTAATTCCCTTTTCTTTTCAATTGGGCTCAATGACTAACAAAGCCCATAGTAATCCAATCAAAGCCATTTCACACGAAATCTATCACAATTCAAAGAAAAGGATATCATTTATTCATTAAAAGAGAAAATACACTTTTAATTATATTTTCAGAAAATGAGGTTGTAACATCCTCCCCTCCTTATAGGAATTTTGTCCTCAAAATTCAAACAATCAAACAAACAATTCAGGGTATGTTTTCTCCATGTCTGCCTTCAACTCCCATGTGGCCTCATCCTCTCCATGGTGCTTCCAAAGAACCTTTACCATCTCTATATTCTTGCATCTGAGTTCTTTCACCTTGGTATCTAGAATCCGCAAAGGTGACTCAGGATAAGTCAGCTTCCCTTGAAGCTCAATAGGTTCAATGCTCAGCACATGGCTCGGATCTTGCACATATCGCTTCAGGTTATACACGTGAAACACATCATGCATCATGCTATACTGAGGGGGTAACGCCAAACGATATGCAGCTTCACCAATCCATTCCAATACCTCAAACGGACCCACGTATCGGGGACTCAACTTTCCTCTATTCTTAGCTATAGCTCGGAGCGGTCAGATTTTAAAAAAACACATGATCTCCCACAGTGAAGTGTGCATCAGTCCGCTTTGCATTAGCATACGACTTTTGTCGATCCTGGGCTCTCTTTAGCTTTTGCTTGATTAAAGCCACTTTATCAGCATACACTTGGAGCTCATCTGACCTCAACAAGGTCCTCTCACCCACATCATCCCAGTGAAGTGGTGACCGACACAGTCTCCCGTACAAAGATTCATACGGAGGCATCCTGATACTGGCTTGGTAGTTGTTGTTGTAGGCGAACTCTGCCAACGGTAAGTATTGCTCCCATGAGCCACCCTGAAACGACCGACACCAAACTAACAATCAAATTAACGAATGCGGAAGCGATTAGCAGCGGAATTATCAAAAATCACTAAAAATTTAAAACTTTTGTAAAGAGATCTTCGAAAGATAAAAACTCTTTCATAAACAACATGATAGGTCATTTACAAACTGATCGATTGATACATCTCTTTAATAAACACATCTCGAGCATTACAACAAAACCCACCTTGTTAACTGTACAAGGTAAGATACCAAATCTCGAGGCATCATGCCAAAATCTCAGATATACTGACTCCTAGGACCTGAGAGTACAGAGATGACATAAGACACACTATCTACAAGACTAGACAGTTAGTATCTCCACCTGAGATTCACTACTGCCCCTGATGTTGTTGATGCTGTTGTTGCTCATTCTTAAATGGATTCCTTCGTCCTCGGCGTCTACCTAAAAAGTAGAATCCCACGGAAGTGAGACAATTTAAATAATTGTCCCAGCGAGAGTTATAACTCTCCGCCAGAGGCTTTGTTATAGCATATAAGGAATAACAGAAGCAAAGTAACTGAAAATATCAACAACAGGTTTGGTAATAAGTAAAACAACATTTACTTAAGCAATCACTTCATTAAAGCATATGTAGAACATGTATTCTAGAAACTTGAACAGACTATTAAAGTCAACAATGTAACATCAATCATTATTTCTCGTAGTACAACCTAAGCAATTATACTATACAGATGATTATATTTTTCAAACATCATTATGCCCTACGGAGATGGGTTATACCTCTCATACTCCAACTGACCATTTATAAAAATCGCGTCGGTACCATACATAGGTCATCAAAAGAGTCGGATTCTTATGACCTCATCTTCCTCAGTCAGTAAGAGGATTTACTTGCAAGACATCTTGTGTCTCTGCTGTAGTAGCTATCCAGGGTATTCTGGAAACTTCGCTATAGAGTTACAGTGGAGTTCTGAACTCTCATCATCATCAAAAGATTTCTTGTTTATCTCTCATCAATGCGGTATTAGTAATTTCTTCGGGAGATTTGTGGTACATCACCCGGTATGAATATATAGTGAAGGGTTGAAAGATTAAAGTACATCTACATCAATTCCTACACTTGGACGTAAGGATATTCGCGTCCATATACCCCCATATACTCAAAAGTATATGCTCCAGGAGTTCCCTTAGGAAAACCTATTTCACCATCATTTGGTTTCTGACAATGATGGATCTATGGTCAGGGCTCTACATGATATGATTATACTTGATTAGTTAGGTACATTCTAGCATTCTTTTAGCATCAAGCATGTTTCCAAGCATTAATCATTAGAACAACAGCTATAAAAGAAGAATACTAAATGTATCAAGTCTAACTCACATCAATTATCAATTGAATATCATTTCTTAACCATTTCATTACTATGATTCAAGAATAGGGTATTCAAACCCTTAATTCATCATAAGTCATCTTATTAGCATGGCCTTGATGTTACTCATGGCTCTCACAGCCTATCAATCTTATATGATGTCACTTAACTAGGCAACATGGTATATCACTATTCACAAAGCTAATAACATGCTTCCAATGAATATGATATCATAACCTTTACCTGGATATAATCATCCTTTTATAAGAACCTGCATGGTTAATTCAATTGACAACAACAAACATTTCATTTCCAGATCAGCAATTTATAAAGCAGAATTAACCTTTCAATTCAGGAATAGTACCTTCATGCTTACACTAAGGCTAGGTTGCCTTATTTACATCAATTAGGGTTATTCAACCCCTTTCTTTATGATTAGAAATAATGATTCCTCATCTCATACTTTAATCATGAAGATTCATGCTTAAAAGCATAAGTAGAGTTAGGGTTTACCCCACTCAATTAAGGTTATTGAATCCCTTTGTCTTATAAGGCATAAGAATTCTTATATTGTAATTAGTTCACAGGGTTTCATACTTGAAAGCATAACCCAGGACTAGGGTTATCATACCCCATCCTTCATTAGTTAGGGTTTGTATTCTTTTACTTCAACATAGGGTTATAGAACTTCTTAGCTCTCGAGGCATAAAGATTTCTCATATTACAACTTGTAATTAGGGTTTCATACTCAAAGGCATAACCCTGAATTACTCCATTTATCAGATCACCCTAAATTAGGGTTTACTATTCACGTTACATGTTATTACCCTAGAATTAGGGTTTAATATTCACTTCATAGTGAATTGAGCTCATAGCATCATTATATATGAAAATTATCATCATTGATGCCCTCAAATTAGGTTAAGATTAATTAATCATTATAATTAGGATTTCCATGATCTTACCTTGATGGATCATACCCTAATCATGTACATTCTTACATATTGAAAGTATGTTACTTGATTCTCATTCATATTAGGAGCTTTCTCTCTCTTCTTACTACTAGATGATGTTTAAATCACTCTAGGTTAGATTAGGTCAAGTCATCTTTGATTAACATAGATTAAGTCAACCCATTATAATCATTAGGGTTTGCTTGATCAAGGGTTGTTATCTACTTGAACCCTTCAAGGGTACCTTGGTAATCTTCTTTAATAATCATAACATGGGTCAATCTACTAATCACTTAACCCCTTAATGTCGTGCTACATAAGATCATTACATGATTCATATTTATATATATATAAAAATATATGTATTCTAATCTTGCATTCTTTTAACTTGATTAGGTCACATCAACCCTTCAATCAAGTACATGCTACTATGGTTAACATAGTGTATCAAGCTATTAATCCTACAAACAATTAAGAATTCTCCCTTTAATTGGTTCTAATCACTTAGGTATTATTAGGGTTTCAACCTTCATACCTTCATTGATTATCATTACTAATCATCATTGGATCCATAGAACATTTATCATCTTCATTCCCAAAGATTTAATCACATTGGACCTCCATTACATAAGGTATCCAATTGAATTAAGGTTTCCAATGTTGATTACTTCAATCATTGAATTCATGGAACCAAACATCAATTGGACCTATAATCATACATCAAATGAGTTTAATAGGTCAACCTTCAACTGATTTGACCCTTAATTAACCCTCAATCGTTCATCAATTAGGGTTTGATTCAATTGAATTAGGGTTTGGAATCGATGATCCTTCAATACTAATCAATGTAAGACTAGTTACTTTGAAACCATAGAACCATCATCCAAATTGGGTATGACCTGACCCCAAACGGTCTTGAGGTCGTTTTGATGACCTCCAAATGGTCTTGAGACCGTTTTTCCATCATATCATCAAAATCCAAGTCAATCAATTAAGGTTTGAATCATTGGATTAATCAAAAAATCAACAATTGATTACACTTTAACTTGGTAACATTTGATCATCAATTGCTTAACCATACTCACCCCTAGACCTCCAAACGGTCTTGGGTGACCTCCAAACGGTCTTGAGACCGTTTGGATGAGTTCCAAATGGTCTTGAGACCGTTTGGCTCACCCAACCCTTGGATTCTAGTGAAAAATCGTTAGTGTTTGAGCTATTGAGTTGATCATCAAATCAGCAATTGATTGCTTTGTAATTTGGTACCTTTGGACCTTCAATTGGTCAACTATACTTGACCCCATACCTCCAAACGGTCTTGGGTGATCCCCAAACGGTCTTGAGACCGTTTGGGCCAATCAACCCCAAACAATCAACTCAATTCAATGCAAATCCAACACTTAGTCGATTAGGGTTAACACCATATCTTTTGTCCTTCAAACACTTAACCATATCCAACCCTAGACCTCCAAACGGTCTTGAGACCATTTGGGTGATCCCCAAACAGTCTTGAGACCGTTTGGGCAAGAAAACCCAAAAAGTCATATCAATTAAGTTGAACGTCAGCACTTAATCCAATTAGGGTTTACATAATTGATTAGCCTTCAACTCACGATTCCTTTAGAGTTAATCCCTAAAATTTGGAGGGTTATTAACCAACATAATTATGAACAGTAATCCCAAACGGTCAACGCTTGGTCAACGCCCTAAAACGGTCTTGAGACCGTTTGCCCAAAAAGTTCAATTAATCATATTGGAAAATCAGTACTTAATTCAATTCAATTACCTAGTTGTTTAGCCTTTAACTCATGATTCCTTGGGAGTTAACCTATCAAATTTGGTAGGTCATTAGAACACATCATTATGAACAGTAATCACAAACGGTAAACACTTGGTAAACGCACTCAAACGGTCTTGAGACCGTTTTCCCAAAAAGTTCAATTAATCATATTGGAAAAATCAGCATTTAATTCAATTCAATTTGCCTAATTGATTGGCCTTCAACCTATGATTTATTTGGAGTTAACCCCTCAAATTTGGTGGGCCATTATCCTACATAATTATGAACAGAATTCGCAAACGGTCAATGCTTGGTCAATGCCCTCAAACGGTCTTGGAGACCGTTTTCTCCAACCGACCTTGTGAAACCGTTTTCCCTTCAAACGGTTTTGGAAACTGTTTGCCCCAAACCGTTTGGCCAAAGAGGGGAAAACAAGACCGTTTGATAAAGTAACATTGGTAATCACGCCCATCTTCTTCTACCTCCAGATCAAGGTCTG
Organism: Alisma plantago-aquatica; assembly: GCA_963693085.1. NCBI lineage: Eukaryota > Viridiplantae > Streptophyta > Magnoliopsida > Alismatales > Alismataceae > Alisma > Alisma plantago-aquatica. The sequence continues at coordinate 574,945,680 of OY856415.1, read as the reverse complement.
TTCTTCGTGGTTTTAGTTGCAAGAAAGCAAGGAAGAGTGGGAAAGAAGAAGAACTAAGTACTAATTGCAAAAACAAAGATATGCATAAGAAAGCAAAAGGTTTAAAGTTATAAAACCCGCCTTAAGGTCGTTCCTTGAGCTCCAAGCTTCCAAGCTTCAAGCCTTTAATGGTGTCTTGAGCTCCACAGGTCGGCCAAGGGTGTTTCTCCAAGGAAAGGTTGGGAAAAGATGGCTAGAAAGAGGAAACAAGTAAGGAAGACCATAAAACCAACCTTGCACCATGAATTCCTCCATGAATCCGAGCAAGAAGATGACCAAAGCTTACCTAGAACTCATTATCCGTCCTCCTTTTCTCCAGATCTCTGTCCTAAGTCGGTCTAAGCAAGGGGATAAGAAGGGAAGTGAAGGAAACGATCATTGCTAAGTGAGAAAAGGTGTATATATATACTTTGGGTGAAATTCCAACATAAGGACAACTTGTTTCTCCATTTCTCATCTAGGTCCTTCCCTTCTTCTAAGCCACGTTTCTCCCTTCCATACTTAAGAAAAACTCATCTTAAACCCAAGGTCTAAAGGTGAAGACAGCCAACTTTTTACTAAGTTGCACATATAGAAGGGTTATTAGGCTTATAACTTGATTATTTAATTTATAAGGGTTATCATTCTTATTTGATTATTCAATTGAAGTGCCCTATTCATAATTCTTACTCTAAATGATGCCAAGAGTCATAAATATACTCTAAAAGGTGTATTTTACAAGTTTCATCCCTCATTTTGGGTAAATTGCACTTTACACCAAAATTAGGGTTTTAAGCACAAGGATTGCCCCACAAGCCACATCTCAGTGCCCAAGCTTGGGGAACCAATCACACTTCATCACATTCACTCTTATGATGTCTCAACACTAAAGGAACATCTTAACATGTGCAATTTACAAGTTAACCCCTTTTAATTGGGTAATTTGCACATAGGTCCCTGTATTACAAAACAATATTACAACATTGTTCAAAAGGGGCAGAAATGGAAATGTATGTTCCTTAGCAGCTTTAATTACATTATCAACAGATAACCACAAGCATTTAATCACATGATTAAGAAAAACACCTGGGGTTAGTTCATAACCCAGGTCAGGGATGTTACACACCCCAATCGAGCACACAGGCTCTCAACAGATCTTCTAATGTCTGGATCGTCCTTTCCGACTGACCATCCGTTTGGGGGTGATAAGCGGTACTAAACTTTAACATGGTACCAAGTTACTCTTGAACTTGCTTCCATAACTTGGAAGTGAACTTCGGATCTCTATCTGAAATGATCGATCCTGGTACACCATGCAACCGCACTATCTCCCTGATGTACAACTCAGCTAGGTCTGCCACCTTAGCAGTGGTCTTCAAGGCAAGGAAGTGTGCTGACTTGGTAAAACGATCTACCACGACCCATATCGCATCATGACCCTTCTTGGTCTGGGGTAGACCCACCACAAAATCCATGGTAATCTGCTCCCACTTCCATTCTGGAATTTCTATCGACTGTAAAAATCTGCCAAGTTGTTGGTGTTCAACCTTCACCATCTAGCACGTACGACAACTGGCCACCCATGACGCAATGTCTTTCTTCATTCCTGGCTACCAGAAAAACCGTTGTAGGTCCTTGTACATCTTAGTAGTTCCTGGGTGCACTGTGTACTTGGATCCATAAGCCTCTTGCAAGATGTGTTCCTTTATTTATGAATCTGCTGGAACCCATACACGATTCTCAAACCTGATTCCTCTGTCTACTCCCACGGATGGACGAGTTTGTGGCTTCATCATTAAACCTTTCATCTTGTCTAGCTCTCCACAGGTCAACTGTGTAGTTATGATCTCACTCAACAACTCCGATTGAATCTAGATATTAGCCAACTGAACTCGGTCCTCTAACGGTTGTGGTGTCCATTCCACAAGCTCCTCCAAACGCTTCCACTGACTGGACAAAACAGCTGCACACTTAAGCTATTTTCGACTCAATGCATCAACTACTACATTCACCTTACCAAGATGGTAGGCGATGGTGAAGTCGTAATCCTTCATGTACTCCATCCATCGTCGTTGTCACAGATTCAGGTCTCTTTGTGTCAGTAGATATTTTAAACTCTTATGGTCGGTGAAGATCTCGAAGGTAGCACCGTACAGATAGTGCTACCATATCTTCAAGGCATGGATTATAGCAGCTAACTCCAGGTCATGTGTCGGGTAGTTCACCTCATTTAGCTTGAGCTGTCGGCAAGCATATGAAACCACAAGCCGATCCTGTTCCAACACACAACCAAGTCCCATCTTGGATGCATCGGTGAATATCATGAAACCCTCATTGCCAGAAGGCAAAGTCAACACAGGAGCGGTGGTCAGCTTCTCTTTTAATTCCTAAAATCGAGTTTCACATACTTCAGACCACACGAACTTCACATCCTTCTGAGTCAACATGGTTAGTGGTAGAGCAGTCTTGGAGAAATCCTTGATGAAGTGACGGTAGTATCCGACCAACCCCAAGAAGCTGCGAATCTCAGAGGGGTTCTTCCGTGCCGGCCAGTCTCGTACTGCCGATACCTTGGCTGGATCTATGATGATTGTTCCTCCTGAGATGATGTGTCCCAGAAACATGACTCGATCCAACCAAAACTCACATTTCGAGAACTTTTCGAAAAACTTATGCTTTCTCAGGATATCAAGGACTCTACCCAGGTGGTCACGGTGTTGGGCTAGGTCATCTGAGTACACCAAAATGTCATCTATGAACACTATCACAAAAGAGTCAAGGAAAGGTTGGAACACACTATTCATGAGGTTCATATAGACACTAGTTGCATTGGATAATCCAAATGGCATGACCACAAACTCATAGTGGCCATAAGGGGTTCTGAAAGCCATTTTGGGTATATCCTCACTCCTTACTCTCACCTGGTGGTAACCAGATCTCAAATCGATTTTGGAAAAGACTCGAGCTGATTTGAGTTGGTCAAACAGGTCATCTATTCTGGAAGGATACTTATTTTTAATGGTTGCCTGGTTGATCATCCGATAATCAATACACATCCGAAGTGACCCATCCTTCTTTTTCACAAAGAGGACTGGTGCTCCCCATGGTGAGGTACTGGGTCGGATGAACCCCTTATCCAACAACTCTTGCAACTGGGTTTTCAACTCAAGCAAATCAGCAGGGGCCATTCTATAGGGTGCCTTAGATATAGGGTTAGTCCCAGGAGCTAACTCAATCGAGAAGTCCACCCCCCTCTCAGGGGGAATCCCTGGTAGATCATCTGGAAACACATCTGCGTACTCCTGAACCACCTCTATGTCCTCTAAGGATTTCCCCTTAACCTCAGGTACAGTAGCTATGGCTAGGTAGGCTCGACAACCCTTGGATAGCATCCGTTCAGCTTTCAAAGTGGATATGTAAAGACTAGTTGTTGCATCTTTCCTTCCTCGAATGGTGAAGTGTGGATAGTCGGTCTTTCTAATGAGAATCTTCTTTTCTCTACAACCAATATGGGCCCTATAGGTGGAAATCCAGTCCATACCGATGATTACATCAAAATCATTCATATCGAGAAGGATGAAGTCAGTGGGAAGCTCATGGTTCAGATACTTAACTGGAAACACAGGGGTTTTCAAAAGAGAGGTATAAATATGACCACTTGGGGTTGTGACATCCAAAACATAACCCAAATCCCTGATATCCAAATCAAGCATAGTCGCCAAGTTTCTCGAAATAAAAGTATTAGAAGAACCAGAATCAAAGAGTGCTTTTACATTTTGTCCCATGACTTCCAGCAAGCCTACATAGTTATTCCATATCAAAAAGCTATTACATGGTCTACTGAACTAAAAGGAAAAACTCTATGGGTTATTACCATCGATCAACTTATTAGCATTCGCCTGAGCTTCTTCGTTGTCGATGGTGAACACTCTAGCTTGTCTCCTCTCTCCAACTGGAGGTGCTCCGACTGGTGCTCCTACTGGGGGTGTTGTAGCTACTGGCTGTGCTGCTACAGGCTGTGACCCCAAAGGTCCCCTTGGGTCAGGCTGAGGGCAGTTGGCGATGAAGTGTCCCTCTTGTTGACATTTGAAACACACCTTCTTCTCAAAGTGGCACTTCCCAGGATGTGCCCGTCCACAGGTGTGACACTGCTGGAGGAGACCACGTGGCTTGCCTTTGTGCCCATGCTTGTTCTTGTTGTGGTTGCGTCCTTGTCCCTTCCTATGTTCATTCCTCTACCCTTGAACTCCTTCAGTGAAAGCCAAGTACCCTATGGATTGGTTTTGTGCAGGCATCACTGTCCTTTCCATGTCTAAGGTGGTATTGTAGGCTTCAGCAAAGGTCTTTGGCTTACTAGCCATCACATGAGGCTTAATGGCAGGATGTAGACGTTCCATGAAGTGGTCCACCCTCTTCTATTCATCCAACTTATGTTCGAAGCGTTCCAGGAGGCGAAACCTATGACTGAAGTCTGCAACTGAAGAACTTCCTTGAGTCATGCTCATGAACTCTCTTTATTTCTCTTTCCTTGCTGAGATGGGGAGGAATCTGGCGGTGAAGATGGTCTTGATGTCAGTCCATGTCATCAGTTCCTCACCTAGGTCTCTTCCCGTGATATGGTTCTCCCACCATATCTTGGCGGCACCTTCCAGAAGGTGAGTAGCAAACAGATGCTTTTTATTCGGTGCACCTCTAGCATACGGAACCCATTCTTGACCGCAAGCAGCCAAGCTTCGGCCTTGTCGACTACTTCTGACTTGTCTTCTCCCCATAACTTCTCGACGTTCACCTTGACGAAGTCCAGGATGGTGACTCCAAGTCGAGGAAGAACAGGAAGTGGCTCACCATTCTCGGTCCTAGCTATGTCCCTAAGGGCCAGGGCACGGATAGCTTGAATTAATTGCTTTTGTTGTTCCATCCAAACTGCATCTGGTGTATGAACCACCATGGTTGGTTCTGGACAACCAGGCTGGTCCTCCTCCATTTGGGCTTCGTCTTCATGCTTCTAGTATTCCTCATATTCCGGTCCTCCCCCTTGTTCTTGGTTGGTACCAGGCATTGGCTCAGGGTTGGGGCCCTCATGTATGGTCTCTTCAGGCCTCTTTCTCTTCTTAGAGGTCTCTCCATTGTGGTTCCTCTTCCTCTTCTCGGAAGACCCATTCTCCTTACGGGGTGGTCCACCATCACCGGTGGAAAAAGGAATAGCCACAACTTTGGTACGAGCCATCTTCACACAAACATACTTTTAGTTTACCTTTAAACTAATTACACTTATGTCAATCACATCTTACTTACGTATCTTTTATTAATTTTGTGGAGGATCCCTTAGACCTTATCAACCTTAACCCATACCACATGAGGGTGAGGAAGAGAGAGAAAAACCTAATCCTTACAATCCTTAAGAGAAAAAATTGAGTTGAGGAGAGATGAGTAAGATGAGAGAGTCCTAAAGGTATCTTATTTCGAGTCATATCCTAAGACATCGGCCAGGAAGTTACACAATCCGAGAGTCCTCGTATTCCGACTAGCGGTGCGGAGGAAAATCTTGCCAGCCTCCGGAAGTGATCCTTTTCTAGACACCTCATGTAACACCCCTGACCTGGGTTATACTTTAACCCTAGGTTTTTTGATTAAGAAAGATGATTAAATGCTTAATATTATCTTGTGAAAGGTAATTAGGGTTCAAGAGGAACTTATATTGCAATTCTAGTCCTTTTTGAACATTGTTGAAATCAATGTTTTGCCTGTTTTGGACTAAAGTGCAAATTACCCAAGTTGAGGGGTTTAAGTGCAAATTGTGCATGATAATATGTTCCTCATGTGTTGAATCATCATGAGAGTAAAGATGATGCTGAGGTATGGCTTATGGAAGCCAGAATACCAAGAAAGATCTGATAAAACAATGTATGTGCATAAAAACCTAGTTTTGGTGTAATGTGCAATTTACCCAAAACCTAGGGTTCAATATGCAAATTACCACTTCAATAAGTTCCTTAATGTTCCTTGGCATCATGTAGAGCAAATAAAATGAGAGGGGTGCCTCATTTGAATTAAGTTGGAGGAGAGAGAATCTTGATATTAAAATAATCAAGATTTAATCATAAGTGAAACCCTAATTCAAATTAGGGAAAAAATGAATGTATTAATTAAAGGGCCTTCAACCAAAATGTTATTGGTTGATTTTGAATAAGGATGGACGTTCTTTTTCCAAGATAAGGAACGAAAATATCCTAAGAAGGTGAAATTCCACTCACCATTATTATAAGGAAAAGAAAACCCACTCACATATGGATATTAATATAATAAGCATTAAGGTGCTTAATTTGATTTTCTTTAAATGATGGATAATGAAGAGGAATAAGAGGAAATGAAGATAGCATCGTCCTTAAGGATTTTGAGGGGAATTTGAGGGGGAAGAGGCGGCCATATTTTTGGAATTTAATGCATTTTAATAATGCATTTTCTCTCTCATCAATTTTCTTATAAAAGTACCTTTACCAAGCCAAAACAAAGGCTATTTCGGATTCTTTTCTTTACCCTTGCTTGGAAAACGACTAAGGAGCTGTGGAGGAGTAGGAGGACGACCCCAACCTGTTGGTAAGGTCCTTGACCTTCGTTCTCCTTGATTCCATGGTGGAAATCAAAAATAAATCATTGATTTCTTCTTATTTGGATCTCCTCTTCAACCCTAGCCAACTTTTTCATCCAAAAGCTTGAGGACGAGCTTAGGGGGAGTTGCTAGAGCTTCATCCACCATTAATGGCGTGAGCTTGAAGCTTTGGAGCTCAATTGGAGGTGGTTTTTATAACTCAAACCCTTAATCATTGCTATTGCATCAATCAATTATGCTTTGTTGATTGTTTTCTTCAATTTGATACATACTTGTTTCCTTGCTGCAATTTCCATCAAGAACGGTTGCTGTTCTTGGTTTTTCTAAGGAAGGGGATGATGACATCATCCTAGATGCTTATCCAAAGAAAAGTACCAAGCCCAATGGTCTTGATATCTATTCCAAATCGTTTTAAATTGATTGGCTATGCGGTTTCACCAAACTGTTTTAGGGAAAACGGTTTCAAGACCGTTTGATATGGTTGAACAAGCATTTACCGTTTGGGAATATTGTTCCTAATTATGTAGGATAATGACCCTACAAATTTTATGGGTTAACTCCAAAGGAATCGTGAGTTGAAGGCCAATCAATTAGATAAATCGAATTGAATTAAATGCTGCTTTTCAACCTGATCAACTTGACCTGTTTGGGAAAACGGTTTCAATACCGTTTGAGTGTGTTGACCAAGCATTTAAAGTTTGGGATTCCTGTTTATAATGATGTTGGTTAATGACCCTCCAAATTTGAGGGATTAACTCCCAAGGAATCGTGAGTTGAAGCCTAATCAATTAGGGAAACCTAATTGAATTAAGTGCTGATTTTCAATCTGATTTAATTGACCTTTTTGAGTAAACGGTCTCAAGACCATTTGAATGCATTGACCAAGGGTTGAATGTTTGGGATTACTGTTCCTAATGATGTGGTCTAATGAATCACCAAATTTGAGGGATTAACTCCCAAGGAATCGTGAGTTGAAGGCTATTCAATTAAGCAAACCCTAATTGTTTATGGAAGCAATAACTCAGTATACTATGTCAAACATAGTTGTTTGTATTTGATCATATGGTTGATGTAACCAAATCAAGTGGAGAGAATGATAGAAATGAATTCATACATGAGTATGATTCATATGGTGATTTAGGGTAGGATCCTTAGTAAAGAGATCAAGAAACCCTAATTGAGAAGGTTAACGAACCCTAACCCTGATTTAGGGAAATTCTGAGTAAAACCCTAATCTAGGGTAATAGTGTAACCCTAATTAAGGGTAATAGTGTAACCCTAATTAAGGGTAATGACTTGGGTAACTCTAATTTAAGGTAATGAAATACCAAACCCTAATTGGAGGAATAATGAATCCCTAATTTATGGGTAATTGAATGAAACCCTAATTGGGATGATTAGTGAAACCCTAATTGAGGGTGATTCCCTGAGAAACTCTAATTAAGGATGATTCCATGTGAAACCCTAATTGAGGGCGATGTCATATGAAACCTTAAACCTAACACAGAGTAAAGCTATGTAAAACCCTAAATTTGGGCTATAGTGCATGGAATTTTAATCATGGGCAATATGATGATAAATCATAACCCTAATGTCTGGGTAATGATATGAGTAAACCTTAATGATGAAATAATGAGTAATACCCTATAATGATGAAATATCTCAAGTGGTTGACTATAGGCAACCTTATAACAAGCAATGCCTTAATTTGAGATGAGTCCATATCATTGAAGATAGTTGGACAATCCTTGTGTATGATCTATGCACATCATGGTAAAGGTGATAGGTTGGTGGATGAAAGTATTAAGATGTGAAATTCCTTATTATAAGATAAGTTAATAAACTCATGTAAGATAGAAGTGATGAGGGAAGTGATACATTGAGACATGATAGATATCACATTTAGCATTTCAGGGTTGATATACCTTGATGCATCTCAAATCCAATATTTTTAGATAAGATACACAAGGAGAGTGTTATGTAAATTGTCACAATGAAATGTAATGAGTTTAACATACTTGATAAGTAAGCTAAAATGAGTATGATGTAATCATACCATGATAATGATGAGAGATAAACTCATACCTTGTGTTGATGATCATTTAATGATAAATGATAAGAATATTAAATACTTGGAATGTCCATGGATGCTCCTAGATGTATGGAACAATATATTAGGGTTGTATTGATAAAATGAACATGAAACCCTAATTGATGTGAATAGTAAACCCTAACCCTGTGGAGGAAATAGTGGTGTTACTATTATATTACATGAGTTAATATGTTATTGTTGCCTAGTGAGAGGTGACAAGATGTTTAATTTCCTTGTGAGCCATATGGTTAGATGTTACTTAGTAAGAAGTAACAAGATGTTTCATGGGCATGATTGAGCCCTGAATGAGGTGTATTCCTCTTATGTTGATAAGGGTTGATACCCTGTAATATTGTGAAAAGGATTTATATCCTGTGATAGCATGATGACTGGTGTAGTCTCATGAATGGAAAGTGAATATTACCATCTGATGATGAGATGAGAAATTATGTTTCATATGTTTTATATCTTTTCAGGTTTTGATATTTATATGCTTGCTAGAAGTGAATTAGGGTTTGTATGTCCACTTGTTTGATGCAGCCTTAATTCACCCAATTGGCATAACTAATCAAGTGCAACTCTAATCATGTAGTGTCCTGTGCCATAGATCCATCTGAGTGTCAGAAACTGCCAGATGGTGAAATGAGTATTCCTAAGAGAAACTCAGAGCGCATACTGATGAGTATGCGGGGTGCTTGTCATCTTGAATTCAAGTGTTTAGGGAGGATGACTGTGGTCATACCTAGCCCTTAGTTTGAGAACGAATGCGGTCGTGTCTCGGTGATTATATATGTGATGATATTAGAGGACAACTATGGTTGTACCTCAGATGGTAGGGTATGCGTACCCACCTCTTTCACTAGTGTCGTGACCTGTACCAAGGACGGACTAGGCTGTTAGCAGCTTGACCTTTTGTGTCACTGTGGCGGACCCGTACTGACCGGGGGCGGAGAAGATCTTAGGAGTCCGGCTCTTCCTAGATCTTGTATGGCACTGATTTCGACTTAGCAGTGGTCAGTTGGATTTTGAGTGGTATCCTCAATTTCCTCAGGACATAATAAAAGATGTAATACAGCCGTATAGCATATCTGTTTAGGGTTATACATGACGCTTCACATTGAATGATAACCCATGTTTGTTCTATTTACATAAAGATGATGCTTAGTGCAACTAAGAGATAGTAATTATACTTATGTTGTGGATATGCATAAGACTGTAATTGTGTACATACAATGGTCATGCTTATGTTGATATCTTACTGCTACTGTTGATTATAATCATGATGCTAGATATCTCATGTTGATAGTTATGTTTCGCATGCTATCCATGCCTTTATAATTAGAAATACCTGACAGATGCTTAATGCCTATAATTAGGTTTGGTTAAAGTCCAATGCCTGGATGTGTAATCAGGATTGGTATAGTCCAATTCCTGAAACATTTATACCTGATTGATATAGTTTAATGCTTGAATAAGACATGATGATTTATATAATCACATGTCTGGCATAAGTGAATACTTGTTTAGTAGATTGGCTAAGGCCAACAAATAGAAACAAGAATGAATCATGGGTGACACATCAGAATAATGAATGACATGAGAAAAGCTTGAGATGTTGAAAATGTATGGTAGATAAATGTTATACATGTTCTTTCTATTTCTTATAAAGAGAATAGATGAATTACTGTTCAATCATAGATAGGTGTAATACTTTAAAAGATGAGAATGATCTAAACTGCTTATCCTCTGCTCAGTTTTATATTAATTAAACTACAATAATGATGTTTCTGGCGGAGAGTTATATCTCTCGCTGGGGCAATTTTCAATTGTCTCACCCCCGTGGGAACCAACATTTTTAGGTGGACGAGTGTGAAAGAGACTGAGAATATCTTTCGGATGAAGAAAATCAGTAGCTACAAGGACAGCAGTGACAACTCAGGTTGAGTGTGTTGTCTATCGTGTTTGGTAGATAGAAGTCCTATGTGTCGTCTCTGTACTCTCAGGTCCTCGGAGTTAGTACTTAGTGATTTTAATGTATCATTTTGAGATCTTGGCTTGATGCCTCGAGGTTATTATGTTATCTGTGTTTAGCTTTTACAAGGCAGTTGATGTTGTAACCCTCGAGAAGAGATGGTATAAGATATATACTTATGAACCATGATGTAAATGTAATACATTGGTTATTGTTGAAAGAGTTTTCTTATGATTGGGTCTCTTTGAAAAAGGTTTGAATTTTTTAGTGATTTTCTGTAATCTGCTGCTTAGTGAACGCTTCTGCATTAGTTAATTATGTTTTTGTTAGTTGGATGCTACAATTAAGTGGTATCAGAGCTCTAGGTTCGCTGAGTCTACAAGGACATAAGACTAAGGTAGTAGAGTCTGTTCTGGTATCATCCAGTGTATCTGATAATGTCTTCTTCTCATATAAGAGAAGAAGAACTTAAAGATGACTGGGTCACATGAGGAGATTGCTACTGAGAGCAGCAATATTGCACCAAGAAGAGGTGCATGGGAGCAGGCAAGACAGAGACAATTGCCTAAGAGTCTCCTAGTTGATCCATTTATGATAAGAAAATCTTTCTTTAAGTATTACTGTTGGGTAGATTAGAGCAACAGTAATGCATATAGTGGACTGGATACTAGCTTTACGATCTAGGTTATCAGTCCTTAATACATAAGTTTGAGCTTTAAAAGAGTTCCTAAATGACTTAGTCATGTTGGAACAAGGGAAAGTCATGTGTGTATAATGATATGAAAAGTGAGGAATATGATAGTATACAAAGTGCATACCACTTAATCTCAGTATTTATATACCCTGGCCAGGTATACAACTATTGATGATAAAGTGAGTATGGAAACTCTTAGATTGTAATCTCTCTGATTGCCCTGATCAAGCAGTCATTCTGATACAATCTAATGAGTATCATGAAATCAGAAATATGGAATGAATAAATGTGTGATATACTAAGTATAAGAAACAGAAGTATGAGATAATCTCAAATGAGCATGTTGTATGAGGAACTAAAAGTGTACTCCTCATAAGATAAGAGTAAGAATAAGGGAGATGAACCCTGTTCAACAATGCTGCAAGCATAATAGAGATCTTTCCCATAATGAGGAAATGGGAATTGTGATGAGATCATGAGATGATCATAAACATGCTAGATAATAATAAAGAAAGGGATAATGACATGCAATCATCCTTACAAATTTCAATGCTAAAGGCAAGGAACCTAGGATGAGATAAAAAGTAAATGGTTCATGAATAATTGAAAATACATAAATTAATAAGAGGAATATGAATCCTTGTTTTCTTTCCTTTCAGGGACATGGAAATCAAGTGGGTCTTAGGACACTTGATGTGCATAAGATAAATGTGTTCATGTGATGGATACTTAGAAAAGTATCAGTTATCTTGGACTTTGGTCCCAAGATGAGGACATGAAACAATTAACGTTCCAAGATGAAAGGAAGAGATATATATGATGTGTTTCCAACACATGTGATAGATACCAAGGTGAAAGATTCTGGTATCTGAGAGTTATTAGATGGGTTAGGTTGGCTACCTAGAGTGGTCAACTGTGAAATTAGTCTGATTATAATAATATGAACATCATATGTTAGGGGTTTATGCTCTGCATAAACATGATATTAATAAAGAATGTATGACGCTTCTCTGAATAAGAAAAGTGTTATTTGACACAAAGTTGACTCTATAGTCAATGATGAGGGACAGTGGGGCATGTGCCTTGTGTGTTGATTCTATGAGAATCTTATATGGAAACACTTGGTGCTGATCAAAGTTTTATGGTGTCTCCATAATAATGAGATGTTATGTGAAGACTAGATAGTATGATAAATGAAATATATCTGTCCTCCTTTATCTGGATTTCGAGGACGAAATCCTTGTTAGGGGTTTATAATTTGTAACACCCCTGACCTGGGTTATACTTTAACCCTAGGTGTTTTGATTAAGAAAGATGATTAAATGCTTAATCTTATCTTGTGAAAGGTAATTAGGGTTCAAGAGGAACTTATATTGCAATTCTAGTCCTTTTTGAACATTGTTGAAATCAATGTTTTGCCTGTTTTGGACTAAAGTGCAAATTACCCAAGTTGAGGGGTTTAAGTGCAAATTGTGCATGATAATATGTTCCTCATGTGTTGAATCATCATGAGAGTAAAGATGATGCTGAGGTATGGCTTATGGAAGCCTGAATACCAAGAAAGATCTGATAAAACAATGTATGTGCATAAAAACCTAGTTTTGGTGTAATGTGCAATTTACCCAAAACCTAGGGTTCAATATGCAAATTACCACTTCAATAAGGTCCTTAATGTTCCTTGGCATCATTTAGAGCAAATAAAATGAGAGGGGTGCCTCATTTGAATTAAGTTGGAGGAGAGAGAATCTTGATATTAAAATAATCAAGATTTAATCATAAGTGAAACCCTAATTCAAATTAGGGCAAAAATGAATGTATTAATTAAAGGGCCTTCAACCAAAATGTTATTGGTTGATTTTGAATAAGAATGGACGTTCTTTTTCCAAGATAAGGAACGAAAATATCCTAAGAAGGTGAAATTCCACTCACCATTATTATAAGGAAAAGAAAACCCACTCACATATGGATATTAATATAATAAGCATTAAGGTGCTTAATTTGATTTTCTTTAAATGATGGATAATGAAGAGGAATAAGAGGCAATGAAGATAGCCTCGTCCTTAAGGATTTTGAGGGGAATTTGAGGGGGAAGAGGCGGCCATATTTTTGGAATTTAATGCATTTTAATAATGCATTTTCTCTCTCATCAATTTTCTTATAAAAGTACCTTTACCAAGCCAAAACAAAGGCTATTTCGGATTCTTTTCTTTACCCTTGCTTGGAAAACGACTAAGGAGCTGTGGAGGAGTAGGAGGACGACCCCAACCTGTTGGTAAGGTCCTTGACCTTCGTTCTCCTTGATTCCATGGTGGAAATCAAAAATAAATCATTGATTTCTTCTTATTTGGATCTCCTCTTCAACCCTAGCCAACTTTTTCATCCAAAAGCTTGAGGACGAGCTTAGGGGGAGTTGCTAGAGCTTCATCCACCATTAATGGCGTGAGCTTGAAGCTTTGGAGCTCAATTGGAGGTGGGTTTTATAACTCAAACCCTTAATCATTGCTATTGCATCAATCAATTATGCTTTGTTGATTGTTTTCTTCAATTTGATACATACTTGTTTCCTTGCTGCAATTTCCATCAAGAACGGTTGCTGTTCTTGGTTTTTCTAAGGAAGGGGATGATGACATCATCCTAGATGCTTATCCAAAGAAAAGTACCAAGCCCAATGGTCTTGATATCTATTCCAAATCGTTTTAAAATTGATTGGCTATGCGGTTTCACCAAACTGTTTTAGGGAAAACGGTTTCAAGACCGTTTGATATGGTTGAACAAGCATTTACCGTTTGGGAATATTGTTCCTAATTATGTAGGATAATGACCCTACAAATTTTATGGGTTAACTCCAAAGGAATCGTGAGTTGAAGGCCAATCAATTAGATAAATCGAATTGAATTAAATGCTGCTTTTCAACCTGATCAACTTGACCTGTTTGGGAAAACGGTTTCAATACCGTTTGAGTGTGTTGACCAAGCATTTAAAGTTTGGGATTCCTGTTTATAATGATGTTGGTTAATGACCCTCCAAATTTGAGGGATTAACTCCCAAGGAATCGTGAGTTGAAGCCTAATCAATTAGGGAAACCTAATTGAATTAAGTGCTGATTTTCAATCTGATTTAATTGACCTTTTTGAGTAAACGGTCTCAAGACCATTTGAATGCATTGACCAAGGGTTGAATGTTTGGGATTACTGTTCCTAATGATGTGGTCTAATGACTCACCAAATTTGAGGGATTAACTCCCAAGGAATCGTGAGTTGAAGGCTATTCAATTAAGCAAACCCTAATTGTTTATGGAAGCAATAACTCAGTATACTATGTCAAACATAGTTGTTTGTATTTGATCATATGGTTGATGTAACCAAATCAAGTGGAGAGAATGATAGAAATGAATTCATACATGAGTATGATTCATATGGTGATTTAGGGTAGGATCCTTAGTAAAGAGATCAAGAAACCCTAATTGAGAAGGTTAACGAACCCTAACCCTGATTTAGGGAAATTCTGAGTAAAACCCTAATCTAGGGTAATAGTGTAACCCTAATTAAGGGTAATAGTGTAACACTAATTAAGGGTAATGACTTGGGTAACTCTAATTTAAGGTAATGAAATACCAAACCCTAATTGGAGGAATAATGAATCCCTAATTTATGGGTAATTGAATGAAACCCTAATTGGGATGATTAGTGAAACCCTAATTGAGGGTGATTCCCTGAGAAACTCTAATTAAGGATGATTCCATGTGAAACCCTAATTGAGGGCGATGTCATATGAAACCTTAAACCTAACACAGAGTAAAGCTATGTAAAACCCTAAATTTGGGCTATAGTGCATGGAATTCTAATCATGGGCAATATGATGATAAATCATAACCCTAATGTCTGGGTAATGATATGAGTAAACCTTAATGATGAAATAATGAG
This sequence comes from Alisma plantago-aquatica, assembly GCA_963693085.1. NCBI lineage: Eukaryota > Viridiplantae > Streptophyta > Magnoliopsida > Alismatales > Alismataceae > Alisma > Alisma plantago-aquatica. Next base: position 574,930,371 of record OY856415.1, on the reverse strand, counting down.
TAATACCCTATAATGATGAAATATCTCAAGTGGTTGACTATAGGCAACCTTATAACAAGCAATGCCTTAATTTGAGATGAGTCCATATCATTGAAGATAGTTGGACAATCCTTGTGTGTGATCTATGCACATCATGGTAAAGGTGATAGGTTGGTGGATGAAAGTATTAAGATGTGAAATTCCTTATTATAAGATAAGTTAATAAACTCATGTAAGATAGAAGTGATGAGGGAAGTGATACATTGAGACATGATAGATATCACATTTAGCATTTCAGGGTTGATATACCTTGATGCATCTCAAATCCAATATTTTTAGATAAGATACACAAGGAGAGTGTTATGTAAATTGTCACAATGAAATGTAATGAGTTTAACATACTTGATAAGTAAGCTAAAATGAGTATGATGTAATCATACCATGATAATGATGAGAGATAAACTCATACCTTGTGTTGATGATCATTTAATGATAAATGATAAGAATATTAAATACTTGGAATGTCGATGGATGCTCCTAGATGTATGGAACAATATATTAGGGTTGTATTGATAAAATGAACATGAAACCCTAATTGATGTGAATAGTAAACCCTAACCCTATGGAGGAAATAGTGGTGTTACTATTATATTACATGAGTTAATATGTTATTGTTGCCTAGTGAGAGGTGACAAGATGTTTAATGGCCTTGTGAGCCATATGGTTAGATGTTACTTAGTAAGAAGTAACAAGATGTTTCATGGGCATGATTGAGCCCTGAATGAGGTGTATTCCTCTTATGTTGATAAGGGTTGATACCCTGTAATATTGTGAAAAGGATTTATATCCTGTGATAGCATGATGACTGGTGTAGTCTCATGAATGGCAAGTGAATATTACCATGTGATGATGAGATGAGAAATTATGTTTCATATGTTTTATATCTTTTCAGGTTTTGATATTTATATGCTTGCTAGAAGTGAATTAGGGTTTGTATGTACACTTGTTTGATGCAGCCTTAATTCACCCAATTGGCATAACTAATCAAGTGCAACTCTAATCATGTAGTGTCCTGTGCCATAGATCCATCTGAGTGTCAGAAACTACCAGATGGTGAAATGAGTATTCCTAAGGGAAACTTAGAGCGCATACTGATGAGTATGCGGGGTGCTTGTCATCCTAAATTCAAGTGTTTAGGGAGGATGACTGTGGTCATACCTAGCCCTTAGTTTGAGAACGGCTGCGGTTGTGTCTCGATGATTACATATGTGATGATATTAGAGGACAACTATGGTTGTACCTCAGATGGTAGGGTATGCGTACCCACCTCTTTCACTAGTGCCGTGACCTGTACCAAGGACGGACTAGGCTGTTAGCAGCTTGACCTTTTGTGTCACTGTGGCGGACCCATACTGACCGGGGGCGGAGAAGATCTTAGGAGTCCGGCTCTTCCTAGATCTTGTATGGCACTGATTTCGACTTAGCAGTGGTCAGTTGGATTTTGAGTGGTATCCTCAATTTCCTCAGGACATAATAAAAGATGTAATACAGCCGTATAGCATATCTGTTTAGGGTTATACATGACGCTTCACATTGAATGATAACCCATGTTTGTTCTCTTTACATAAAGATGATGCTTAGTGCAACTAAGAGATAGTAATTATACTTATGTTGTGGATATGCATAAGACTGTAATTGTGTACATACAATGGTCATGCTTATGTTGATATCTTACTGCTACTGTTGATTATAATCATGATGCTAGATATCTCATGTTGATAGTTATGTTTCGCATGCTATCCATGCCTCTATAATTAGAAATACCTGACAGAGGCTTAATGCCTGTAATTAGGTTTGGTTAAAGTCCAATGCCTGGATGTGTAATCAGGATTGGTATAGTCCAATGCCTGAAACATTTATACCTGATTGATATAGTTTAATGCTTGAATAAGACATGATGATTTATATAATCACATGTCTGGCATAAGTGAATACTTGTTTAGCAGATTGGATAAGGCCAACAAATATAAACAAGAATGAATCATGGGTGACACATCAGAATAATGAATGACATGAGTAAAGCTTGAGATGTTGAAAATGTATGGTAGATCAATGTTATACATGTTCTTTCTATTTCTTATAAAGAGAATAGATGAATTACTGTTCAATCATAGATAGGTGTAATACTTTAAAAGATGAGAATGATCTAAACTGCTTATCCTCTGCTCAGTTTTATATTAATTAAACTACAATAATGATGTTTCTGGCGGAGAGTTATATCTCTCGCTGGGGCAATTTTCAATTGTCTCACCCCCGTGGGAACCAACATTTTTAGGTGGATGAGTGTGAAAGAGACTGAGAATATCTTTCGGATGAAGAACATCAGTAGCTACAAGGACAACAGTGACAACTCAGGTTGAGTGTGCTGTCTATCATGTTTGGTAGATAGAAGTCCTATGTGTCGTCTCTGTACTCTCAGGTCCTCAGAGTTAGTACTTAGTGCTTTTAATGTATCATTTTGAGATCTTGGCTTGATGCCTCGAGGTTATTATGTTGTTTGTGTTTAGCTTTTAACAAGGCAGTTGATGTTGTAACCCTCGAGAAGAGATGGTATAAGATATATACTTATGAACCATGATGTAAATGTAATACATTGGTTATTGTTGAAAGAGTTTTCTTCTGATTGGGTCTCTTTGAAAAAGGTTTAAATTTTTTAGTGATTTTCTGTAATCTGCTGCTTAGTGAACGCTTCCGCATTAGATAATTATTTTTTTTTTATTTGGATGCTACACCTCAGTCTTTCGGACACTCCTCTAATAACTCCCTCGGTTCTATGGAATTTGTAAAATTTAATAATTATTAATGATTAGATGGAGCACCTACGCTCTGATACCAATTGTAACAACCACGCCTCCCAGTAACCCCCAATTAAGGGAGACCTGAAGGTCAGAGCCGTTAATCAATTTACAGGATCAAAGGTTCAACATATAATCAACAATAATTATGAAATTCTACTAACTAAACTGGAATTGGGTACAAAAATTAAAACTTTTACTTACCTTTATAAAACTTGGAAATCTAACTATCCACAGCTTGAAATACTCTATCTAATCCTCCTTGCACTTTATTTCTTAATTTCACGATGTGTCACTTTACTGTTTGTGTTTTTAGGGATCTTACCTAAAACGACGATAAACAAAACATCGATCAACAATTGCTGGTATGTGGAGGCAACCAAAATTTTCACAATTAAGTCTAACAATATAATTATTGCAATCAAGATAATTAGCAAGTCAATTTACATTTTCCATGTGACAATCCCCACCGCTTTTGCCCTAACCCTAGATTTGACTTAAGGCCACCTTCTCAATCCCGAGCTTGGTGCCTGGGAGTCACCTCTCATGGTGCTCCTTAGTCATGCCTCATCGACCACCTTCTCATTCCCGAGCTTGGTGTCTAGGGTCACCTTTCATGGTGCCCATTGGTCTACCCTCCTGGGCCTGACCTTTATGGCATCTTCCATCAGGGTGGCATGTAGGTGCAGGAATACACATTTACATTATATTGTGATAGTCATAGTCACTTTATAATTCCAATATGAACATCCAAACAGTTTAGTTGCATTCAATGCGATTAAACATCCAGGAATTAATCGGGAAACTAAAGTAGTTATTCATAATTAACCACATACATGTTAAGAATATTTGAATGTAGAAATAACCAATCAATCAGGATTCAAGCAAGCACACACACAATTATTCCTGAAAAAGGCATCCAATTTCTTTATCATTAAACTCATCATCTTGATTCATTCATCCTAGTTGTTGCCTAGGTTATTTGCCCCTTTTTAGGATTTTGAGCATAATTAGGGTTCTACTTCATATTTATTACCTTAAACCCTAATTTCACCAAATCATTTGCAAACCCTAACTTTTCATCAAAAGATCTAATTTTATCTTTTACCAAAAAGGAAACTCTAATTTCATATTATAATCACCTTTCATTTTCTTCTCTCTATTCTAGGGTTTCTAAACATATTAATCAACATACTAGTTTAAAAACCCTAAACATGTAATTCTATCATTAAAACAGGTTAAAAACCATCTTAATCATTAATCAGGTTAAACATATTCGAATTAACCTAATTGCAAGACTAAATATATCCTTGATAATCAATTAGGGTTTTCTTTTTACAAATTAACTCTTTTTCCATCAAAATATGTACTTTTGCAAAAATATACAGATTCAGATATCCAAACTATTTTTAACGTATTCCTCATATTTTTCTGATCATTTTTCATGTATTGACGTTTTGCATCCGAGTTTCCTATCACCAGATATGATTTTATCAAGATAATTCCTTTTAATCGATTTATTTGCTAATTTTCTAGAAAAACTAGAACCGTCTGATTCATGGGCCTTGGATCCACAGAGGATCCAATGGTCCTGAAGGAGCACGCCCTACTTTTGCAAACAAAAGGGGAAAAGGACGAAGGTGCCCTTACCTGCAAAGAGGATGCGGAGGGGCAGAAGTGTAAAAGGCCCGCAATCTTCTTCTTCTTCCTCCTTGCGTCGAGCAAGCCAATCCAGCAGTCAACTCAAGGGATGACTTTGAGCTCCGGAACTCCTGCGAGAAAGCTGATGGTACAGGGAGCTCCATCTCCCTCAGCCGAAGTCGACGACGCCCTCAATCGTTCACCCGAGCCCCGCCAAGCTACCTCCCCAACTCGCCAGATTCCGATGAGGCTAAGCCAATGGAACGATGTACAGGTCGAGGCGAATTACTCAATTGGCGGCACAGGAACGTCTCTTGCAACTATCCACAGGTTAGCGTAGGGTTTATTTTCACGCTGGAGTCCTCACAAGCCCCCCCCTATATATAGGGTCGGAGGCAGTTCCACGTAGATTGGGAACTTCTCCAGTTAACGGACAAACCCCGCAAAAGTTGGGTTACTCCTGTGCAGTTTACCTTCCTGAATGCAATTGAAAGTATTGACGGCCCGCATCTTCCTTGAATAAGTAGGAATTTGGAGATGGAAGGTTCCCCTGTAACCTACAACTTCCCAATCCGGTGGAACTTAGGAGATAAATGACCATCGTTGGATTGAGATCCAACGGTCTCAGTTGTACGCGACCAAACTAAAAGGAAAATCATTTTCCTATTCAGAATAAATCCAACTTTTGTCAATTTCTTAGGAAATTCATATTTCCCAAACCCTTGCTCCTTTCTTTCTCAAATTTTAAGGGAACGTTCCTTTAATTATTGCCTAGCTTTGTACAAAATTTGGGAAACAAAAAGCAATGGATGAGAAGGCTTCCTTATCTCCCAAGTTTTCTCATCAATTAATCCAAATTAATTTATATTCCTTTTTCCTTTGTGATTATCTTGTTGTTTTGGGTCCCTTGGACCTCAAGAAATCATAAAGGCACGAATTCCCATATTGGGGAATATTGGTTTTCCTTTATCTTCTTTTAATTGTCAATTTCTCATATTTCTCTTTTATTAATTAGTTTCTTTTCCTTTTTAATTCCCTTTTCTTTTCAATTGGGCTCAATGACTAACAAAGCCCATAATCGTCCAATCAAAGCCATTTCACACGAAATCTATCACAATTCAAAGAAAAGTATATCATTTATTCATTAAAAGAGAAAATTCACTTTTAATTATATTTTCAGAAAATGAGGTTGTAACAGTAATGATGCTGGAGATGAGGAACTAACGTGAGAACATGTAGAAGAGTAGGAGGTTGAAAAATAGGGGGTTGCAGAGCGTGAGAATGAAGATACAAAAGGTAATGTTCTTTGTATGTATAGTTGTATACAAAATGTAACCCTTATGAACTAGAAAAGTAACACTGCTTACAATAATGTAACTGTTAGCAAGAAAAAAGTAACTATACGGTGAAAAATGTAAATACATCAACTACATAGTAACATGGTTAAAGAAAAAGTAACTCACACAATATAAAAGTATCACTTACAACTGGAAAGTAATTTTATTAATAGAAAAATACCTTTCTAAAAATAAAAGTAACTCTGTTCACAATGCATGACAAGCAAGGATCTGATGAAGAAATGGAAGTTGATGAGGGTCAAAATGAAGAAGTCAAAGTTGCTGAAGAAGGATCTAGCTCAGAGAAGAAAAGGAAACTAAAAGGAAAATCAAAGGTTGTAGAAGGTAATGTTATTTATATGTATACTTGTATACAAAATATAACTTTGTAAACTAAAAAATTAAAACTTCTAACCTAATGTATATTGTAGAAACAAAAAAGTAAATCTGAGATGATAACATTACCTACGTGAACTAATATAGATAGTTAACTATGACATGCATTGTTTTCATTTACAGAAATATTTACTTTTTCTCTACATACCATGATATTGTACTCTTTTTCACTTGATACCCTAATACAAAAAGAGTTATATTCTTCTGCAAGGGAAGTATCTCTGATTCGGTAGGTTGATTGGAACTTGATGATTACAGTATAACTATTTAAACAAATAGCAACTCTATGAATAAAAAAGTAACCATGTCATAATAAAAGTAACTATGACATTTAGAAAGTAACAGGTTGAACTAAAAAAGTAACCCTAAAACCTAGAAAGTAAGTAGATAGGAAAATTCATAGTAACTTTTTGATATAGTTGTAGGTGCACAAAAGCTATATGATAGATGCTACATAAGAAGTTACAAAAGCATACAGAGCAGCATGTTGCTTAGCACAAATTAAATGCAGATGATGAAGTCAATAGCCTTTGCAAATTTGATAACAATGCCTAATCTTACAGTAGATGTGGCATTTTTAGAATATTTGATAGACATGTATGTAGAAGATGACAAATTCCTATTAGCACCGAGGATTGAAGCAAGGATGATGGTGGAGGATGTAGGGGTGATACTAGGTTTGCTTAGTAGAGGTATGGATATCATTTCTAGAAAGAAATCACAAATTGTAAATACAATATGGGAGGATTTTGCTCATGCAACAAAGGGGGAAGATAAAGGTTGTGACGGTGGTAAGAAAAGAAGGGAGAAGGATGTGTTACACAGGGACACATTGGGGAAGCTTTGGTAGGAATTTGCCAAGAACGACACGGCATAAAACTATTAGAATATGTGACGAGCACAGATGTTGCACTTACACATTCCTTTTATCAGACACCAGTTATTGTGCCCTCAATTTACCTTATGCACTATTTAGATGATGTAAATACTACATGGCATTTAAACTGGGCAAAGTTGGTCCACAATAGCATATTCAAGCGGATGAAAGCTTTAAGTGAGAATATAAGAATGAGGAAAATAGGGGAAAGCAGTAGAAGCACACTCTACACCACTGGATGTGTAATGTGCCTGTGTGTAAGTAACATATTTCATGTTTTTTTGTTACATTAAATATCTATATATGAACATTTAAATTCTAATTTATACTTTTCTTGTCCACACAGGTTTGGGATTATGAGATAACAAGGATAGCAAAGCCTACATTTCTTGAGGAAAAGCCAAGGATAAAAAGATGGGTAGCTCCTATTAAAAGGATAAAGGATCTTGGAAGTTTGGGCACTGAAAATGTAAGAATCGGTGTGGTTGAAGAGAAAATAATATACAAATTACTATAAGAGGTGTATGATACATTGTTGAATTTTGTGCACAGGTTTGTACAGAGTTGAAGAAGGACACCGTTGATGATTGGGAAGATGCAAAGATGGTGAAAGATTTTCCTTATTATCCGACAACAAATAAAGCCAAGAGAAAGGCAGTAAGTAACATGCATGTTACTTACATCGCCTAGCACAAGCAAGGGAGTCTCAATGAGCTACGAGAATAGAGTGCAAAACCTTGAATACAAATTGAGGATGCAGAAAAAAAATATGCACTAGAATAGCAGTGGAGGCTTTTACTGATTTGAGAGAAGAAAATGAGAGGCTAAAGAAGATGCTTCTACACCAGCTCAAAATTTCATTCAGAATTATGGGTTGGATTCAGTGGACGTAACTGAACTTAGAAAGAGGACTGAGGTACTGAGGAAAAAATTGTTGGATATGGACCAACAATGGAGTAAGGAGAAGGAAACACCAAGAAGATCAGGCAAACTTTGCCTAAAGAGAGAATAAGTTGATGAAAATTCAGTCAGAATGGAAGAGGAAGTACCAAATGAAGAAGAAGATGGAGGAGAAAAAGAAATACAATACCAAATTACGAAAAAAGTTACAAAGGATTCAAAGGTAGTTGAAGAGGATCCAACTGTATAAGAAGATACATGAGAAAAAGGAGTAGAAGAGGATTCAAAGCATGCTGAAGAAGATAAGACTGTAGAAGAAAATCCAGCACGAATAGAAGAAGTAGCAAAGAAGAAAAAGGAAGATCCAACAGAGGATGAACTAAAAGAAGGAGATGTAAATATTGATGAAGTTCGGTTGGACACTCCTAAATTGTTGAAGAAATGGAAAAGGAAGACACAACCAGTTATTGGAAGCATAGAGGAAAACATAAAGATAAGAAGGCATGCAAGGGCTAGTTGGATGTTCTTGTAAGTTTATGTATCTATGAAGTAACTATCTGAACATAAGAGTAAGTATGTGAAAAGAAAAGTAATTGCCTGAATAGGAGAAAGTAACTAGTAGAATAAAATAGTAATTATATAGAATTAAAAGTATTATTGTGGATTATAAAGTATCTGTTGGACATATAAAGTAATGTTGGATTAAAAATGTAACAAAAAAGGTTCTAGATTTTATATACAAAGTAACATATAAAATTTATGTCTCTTTTACAGAAACTACTAACATAAATTACACTTTATTAACAGAAAAAGAGCTCCACATTCATTGGATTAGAGCACTTCAAAATGAAGGAAACTGTGAGAACCCGTTACACTAAATGAGATTACTCAAAACATAAAACACAATCAATCACTAATTAATCACATACCCAAAAATATGGGTAAATTAAAACCGATTTTAGCATCAGCACCCGCTCATAAACATTTGCATGAGATCCCAAAATCTTTCTTATATCCATACTATGCCAAGAATTTGATACAAATTGATCTATCGCCTTAGCCACAACATATATACATAGGAGAACAATATTCGTATATGTCACACAAACAAGCATTAACATGCTAACAAAATCCTAATTCATTTGAAACACCATATACAAACTTTTCCTACCCGGACCTGACAATACAAGGATGAATCTAGGACACACTAGACATCTAATCAAATTTATCAAAGATTCATTACTATAGCTCATCTTTGTGCCACATGTTTGTTTTTGTCACTTCTGATTACCTAAAAAAATGTGGCGAACCACAAGGGTGAGACCCATGTCCCAGTAAGAGATATAACCTCCAGCAATGTTTATTGATTACAACATTTTTAAGAAATTAAATAGTTAAGAAGTTTAATCAGAGATAACAAATAAGATCAACAATATTGATGATTAACAAAATACATAAAGGAGTATATAATAACTATTATCATTATCCAGACTATCATCTTTTATCTTGTTGACAATATAAGAAATTAATTAGCATATGCAGTTCTAGCATCATGAGCAAGTCTAGTACATAGCATAGCTAACAAAATGAGCATCTCTAATTGGTTGAACATATCAACATCATAATAAGAGCTAACAACATAAGCACAACTACCTAGATAAGCATAATTAGCAGCATATGCATCTCTAGTTACAAAGGCATGGCTACTAATATTAAACATAGCTAGCAGTAGCATCTTTACCATCAATGTCAGTATATTTGACAACATAACCATGTTTACAAATGAGCATAGCTACAACATAAGCATATCTACTATCTCTTATTGTACTATACATGATCTCAGTGAAAAGAAAGCAAACAAGGGCTATCATCCAATATGAAGCATTATGTATAACCCTAAACACATATGCTACACGGCTGTCTTACATCTTTTATTATGCCCTGAGGAATTTGAGGATACCACTCAAAATCCAACTGACCACTGCTAAGTCAAAATTAGTGCCAAACAAGATCTAGGAAGATCCAGACTCCTAAGATCATCTCCACCCCCCGGTCAGTACGGGTCCGCCACAACGATACATAAGGTCAAGCTGCTAACAGCCTAGTCTGTCCTTGGTATATGTCATGGCACTAGTGAAAGGAGGTGGGTACACATACCCTACCATCCCAGGTACAACCGTAGTTGTCCTCCAATCTTGTCACATATATAATCACCAAGAAACGACTGTAGTCATTCTCAATCACATCAGATGTATGAGGCATGACCATAGCCAACCTCCACAATCTGCATTGTGGATGACAAGGATATATCCGCAACTTGCCACCCCCACATACTCAATAGTATGCGCTCTGAGTTTCCCTTAGGAATACTCGTTTCACCTTAGGAATACTCATTTCACCATCTGGAAAATTCTGACACTCAGATGGATCAATGGCACAGGGCGCTACATGACTAGAGTTTCACTTGATTAGTTATGCCAATTGGGTGAATTAAGACTCCATCAAACAAGTGGACATACAAACCCTAATTCACTTTTAGCAAACATATAAATATCACAACTTTGAAAAGATATAAAATGTGTGAAACATAATCTCACATTCATCATTACATAGTACTATTCACTTTCCATTCATGAGACCACACTAGTCATCATACTATCACAAGATAATAATCTTTTTCACAATATCACAGGGTATCAACCCTTATCAACATAAGAGGATTACACCTCATTCAGGGCTCAACCATGCCCAAAGGTCATTAAGACCATCATACTATCACAGGATATAAATCCTTTTCACAATATCACATGGTATTAACCCTTATCAACACAAGAGGATTACACCTCATTCAGGGCTCAACCATGCCCAAAGGTCATTAAGACCATCATATTATTCCCTGAAAGATCATCATTATCTTTGCATGCCTTATAACAAGGCTCAACAATATCACCTATATATAATACACCAGATCAACACAATATTGCATTAATGAACTAGGTTATATTCATAAACAATCATAGCAGGGTTATATTAACACTAAGAACATTCCTTTATTACATCAACATGCAATGAATCTAGATATGATTAACTCTCATCATATTCATAATGCACATGTTTAGCATAAGAAAGTATCAACCATGTAGCTATGATAACCACCAATTAACATACCAAGGTTATTATAATGTTAAGGAGGTTATTCCACCATCATTCCATCATATAAGAATGTTAAACATGAATACTCATCTTTATCTATTTGTATTAGAGTTAGGATCAACATGATAAATTATATCAATGTCACTAAATATCACTCATACCCAAACCCTAACTCACAGCATCCCCATTGGATCATGGATGCATAAGGTGAAGCATCACCATCACATTCCATACCATTCTCAAGTATGAACCCATAAATAAATCAAGGTATAATGATTGGTTTATAGCTTACTAGGGTTTCAACAATAGTAATAGAGTACTTCATGATTGCATTAGTCATTCAAGGACTATTCATACCCAATTACCATCATTTAGTTATATTAAAGCTAGGTATAACAAGATATACCTCATTAGGGTTACATATAAAAAAAATATGGTTATCACCCCTTCTATTCATATGAGTGAATAGGTAAGACTACCTTATTAAGGGTAACCCTCCATTTGTTCCATCATCATTCAACATGTATCACCTTACCACAATGTCACCCAGAACCATTAGATGTTTAAAAGGTAAGACCTTTGGTTGTTTACATAAGTAAACACCTTAGATAAACTACCTATGAAGTCCTTGATTTGTGCTCTAGAAAGAGTCACCATCTAACCCTAGACATCCCGTGATTAACAACATAAAAATCTCCATTGAGAGTAGGGTAAAACCCACAATCAACGTTCATTTAAAACAAGCCATCCATTGTCAACAATTCAGCTCCTTAAGTTGATCACATAAATGAAAACATCTAAATCATTATTAGGACTAACATATTACACTATCCATTATTCCACTATATTGGAGGAATAAATAGTAGATCTTGAACATTGGGTCAAGTTCATATATTAAAACCATCAATTATAGTATAGGTTTGACCATTGCATCAAATGACCCAAGACACCATTGGTCTAAGGCTTAATAGATGATACAACTAAAATGCTTGACTCAACATAGGTTTTAGAGACCTGATCCACCATCATTAGTGACCATTAAATCACCATAGGTTGTTAGATCAACACTATATTCATTAATCAACATCAAATATTAAGCTAATGTCGTCATTGATTGATAACATCAGTAGGATACTTAATGGTTGATCATTAAACTTCTAATTGGTCCAAAACCCGACCTAAGGGGGTGACCATATTTTGTCACCATCATTTGACACCCTTAATCAAGACCATCAGTTGTTATGAAGACAACACCTTAGGGTTGTGGCAATGGTACCATCATCGGGTCATGGTTTATAGAAGAAATCAGCTTTAAACCCTAAAATTGACCATTGTTTGATAGGTGCTTTGCACCATAGGTTGTCAAAACAACCTGATAAAATTCATATAATACCTTAGGAATAATGTACACATGATCACAGGTTCATATATAACTGAAATCAAAACAGGAAACATTATAAAAATTGAAATCCTAGTCAAGCATAGCTTTTTAGTTCATGGATCATCATTTTCAAGCAAGAACATGATCTAGAAATCTTATGGTAAGAAAAAAACATCGAGCAAGTTATAAAACTTACCTCTAATTAGAAGATAAAACCCCACACAGAAGAAATCTTGGGCAGGTAGGGTAGAAAATCCTATTATAATATATGAATTCGTCCATCTAGCACCTTTCTTCATCAAATGAGCTAACCCTAAGCATAAGGAGCAAGAAATGTAGGGTTTTAGAGCTTTAGAGCAATTTATACCATGGAACAGCAAGGTTACGACCTGGAGAAAGCTAGGAGGAAGGATAACAAAGATATAGATGGAGGAAAGAAGGGAATTCTTACACTTTTAGGTCAAGATCACTAGAAGGAAGCTTTTTCAACCCAAAAATGAAGTCAATTTCAACCTTAGAGCCTTTCTCCAAGAAGATCCCCACTTTCTTCTTCCTTGGGAAGAAAAATTTGCAGCTGAACAGAGGGAGAACGAGGTTGGGAGAATGAGGGAGGTGGTGGAGAGAAAATGGCTCGTTTTGGTGCTTGGAGATAAGTATATGACACTTTAAGATAAAGAAAAAGAAAAAGTTGAAGTGCTAGTATCTATCCAAGTGTCCATGGCCTTAATTTATTAAGAATATACAAGCACACACACAAGAAGCTCCCCCATCATGTCGAATTTTCCAGCCAATCAAATAATTCAGTAGTTGATAGCTACTAAAGGTAGCTCATCCATGAAGGGGGAAAACCCTAAAATACCCTTGGAGCAAACACCTTCAAACCAAGGTTTAAATAGGCGCACCATGGCTCAAAAAGCTCAATAATAATGACAGAATATAAAAGGAACATACTTAAAGTGATAAATTTCAAAGAAAACCTCTCAATTGGGTAAATTGAAGAAAAGTCCAAAATGTGCATAAAATTGCATAACTTGCTCAAATAGTGTCCAAATTGGACCAAATTTGAAACTTAAGCTTGTCTTATGATTTCAAAGCATATAACAAGGTTTTATTAGGGTTATAAGAATTCAATTATGATAATTAAGCTCATTCAACTCATTAAGTAAGTTTAGGGGCCTTACAGAAACTAAAGAGGATGTAAAGGAATTGATTGACAACATTGACGAAGTGTAAGGAGTTACTTTTTAAAATTGTATTAGTCACATATTTAGTACAAAAGAGTTTCTCAATATTTAAATTGTATGTCTCACATCTTTACTAATATACTGGTCAAGAAGAGAATGGAGCTTTAGAAAAGACACTTGGTGCATGGAAAAGGATCTATTAGTACTTCTATTTAAAGATAAAATGATGCAATCACATGTAAGAACTGAAAGTAGTAGGTATTTATAACAATAATATGAATTGCTAACTGAAGAGTGTGGATTTTCAGGTTATGGATTGCTTTGTCCAAATGTTAAAAAGAACAAGCAATAATACAAAGAATGGACTGTCATGGTATTTCTTGAGCACTTATGCTCCGGTAAGACAACCAAACTATCACACTACATTACATCACTTACAACAGATAAACACACTAAATCTTACAACTGTGTAATTTAAAATTTTGTTTTTACAGCAAAATCTAGACATGATGGTGGATGACATAACACTAAAGGAGATTGATATGTTATCACCTCTCTTCAATTTACCTGACAAAGAATTTATGTCAATGGATTTAGTTTTTATAATACTTAACAATGACAACCACTGGAACTTGCTTGAAGCAAGATTTAGAGATGAGGTGCACAAGTCTTACAATTCATTGTCAGGAAATAACAAATCACTGAAAGAAGTCAGTAGATGGGTAAGCAAAAAAAGTAACTCTAATGATAAGGAGTTGAATGAAATAATGTTGGTTAATTGCTACTTAATAAATGTTTTGTTTTGCATGCAGGTGGGCTTTGTTCATGAGTTCTTCAAGGGTTGCCAGATAGTGGAAATCAAATATCTCAGTGGACAATAGAGTACCCTGAAACCCACAACAAGAAGAATATGATATTGACTGTGGAGTGTACTTGGTGAAAGGAAAAGAGATGAACTTCACTAGTAAAGACATCCTTGCAATTAGGGTAGGAATCTTCTAAGGAATGATGAAGATGGGAAAATTGTAGCCTGTCACAAAACATGCTAGTAGAGATCAAGAAGAGTCAAAATAAGTAGCAAGTGACAAATAGAGTGAAGAAAACTACAATGATGTTGTGTCAAGCCTGAATAGATGGCTTATGTCAGATTGAGTAGAATTAGAAACCAAATGTCCTAAAACAATGTGGTTATGAAATTATGCTTGAGAAATGTGTATGTAAACTCTATATATAAGATACATTTCTATTCTAAAGTATGCTGTCATTTTAACAAAAAATTACATATCTCCATATATATACTTTTAGATATCTTGGATGTTCTTAAAAGTAACTTTAGATAGCTGGTGTTTTTCATGGATAATGCTTGTAATATGCTTCAGCAGGTGCTCAATAACCTATGGGAGTCACTCTCTGAACTGAAGTGTAATTAAGTGAAACATAAAATAACTATGTGAATAGAAAAGTAACTAAGAGAATGACAAAGTAAATGAAATGATTGAAAAGTATTATTGTGTAATATAAAGTAATTATTGAATGAAAGTAACATTTGGTCAAAAAGTAAGAACGATCGTTCCACACTTGGGATGAACATTTCATATGCAGAATGACTGTGCCAAACATGGTACATTCATTATAAAAAAGAAAGGGCATCCATTCCATGATTGTTGAATAATGGTGTGATTGCTCCAGCTATAAAAGTAACATTTTGAACAAAAACATAAATACGACAACATAAAAGTAACACTTTGAATAGAAAAGTAACCATGTCAGTATAACATAACTAATTAAACTAGAAAGTAACTCAACAATTAAAAAAGGTAACTGTAATGACCCCGCTTCTCGGTAACCCCCAATTAAGGAAGACCACGAAGTCAGAGCCGCTATCCTAAATAGGATCAATGGTTTTGCAAATAATAAAAAATAATTAATAAATTATACCAAAGACAAAGCTTAAAATGGGATAAAATTTACTTGTCACATACCTTTCCAAAAATAGGAATCTGAAACTTTACCCACTATAGAGTTCTATCTAACTAAATACTCCTTTATGGATTAACTTTATTCTTCACAAATTCCACTTTATTGTTTGTCCAATTTTAGATATTCCTAAAACGTAAAAAAATGAAATGTTGGTCAGTATAAATGAATATATCGGTATGTGGTGACAACCAAAATATTGCACATATAATATGACAACCTAATCACATTAAATAGTTGTTAACAATGCAAGATTTGCATATCAAGAAAACAATGATAAAATGAGGGAAATAAGTGGAAAGAGGTATAATTGAGTTATATTTGGTGGATTTTCATATCCATAAGGTTCCTAATGTTAAAAGGAATTCCAATAAGAAAAATAAAAAGAGATATGAAGAGAAATCCTCAAAAAGAGATATTTTAATAAACAAATAAGTAAGATAATGTGAAATAATGGATATAGATGCATCTAGAAGGATAATGAGTATCCACTAAAAAGGATTTGGAAATATTAGAGTTTCTTGGGGTCCAAGGAGCCCCAATGGAGAAAAAGAAAGAGAAAATACCAATAATACAAAATAAGAGGATAATGTGATACATAATTAATGGATTTTGTGGTATTGTTAAAAAGAGGTATTTTCTACTAAAAGAAAATATAATTATGTGCCAATGGGTTAAAAGCCAAGCACAAGGAGATTAAAAGAGGTAATTTTCGGATTTCCCTTTAGGAAAATAGATTCCTTAATAACCAAGGAATCCTAATAAACAAGGAATAGACTAAAGGAAAGAAGTTACACCTAAATAAGGAAAGTAGGATAAAGGGGACTTGTTTTCCTCATGATTAAGCACGATGGGATGTTGCTATCCTCCCCTATATAAGGGTTGGATCCTTGGACTCGAGCCCAAAGAAATTTTGGGCATCCCCCTCTCTTCTCCATCTTGTATTTTCTCAAAATCCTAGCATAGAGGAGTAGCGCGATTCTTGGAGCGAGGAGGAGCTAGGGATGGGAGTATGAAGGACGCACGACACACCCACGCCGACTGGAAGGGAGATTGACTTCCATCTACTTGCTTTGACCCTTGTGTAATGTCTGCAGAACGTAAGCAAGACCGGCGGCACGTCTAGGGCTCGGCAAGCTTGAACGGGACATCTTGGCTGTGAAGAAAGGGTGCCCCTTGGGCACAGGAGCTCGACGGAGGAAATGGCACCACCCCAAGTGGCCGTCGTGGTCCGCAAAGGGGGCGGCAGGGCCACACTTGATCCTTGCTGTAGCGGTAGCGTTAGGTTATGCAAGGAGGAATACGACTGGGGTGCTTTGGACCAATTTCCCCTTCGTGGGTTGAAGAAACAACCAACTTAAATGAGGGTAGAACCGCCAATTCCTTATATTTCCAAAACGGGCCACATTGCATGGAAAGGTTGGCGTGGCAGCCAACCATTGGTAAAGTAAGTGAAATAATGCAAAAATCGTATCTTTTTATTTGAAGCTTGGATGAATGAGTATAACATATGAAAGTTGCTCAGAAAAATGAGAGGAATCAAATAAGAATAGGTTTAGAAGCTAATTCCTCTTGAAATTCGAAAAGTAGTGGAAGTTATCAACTTTAATGTATTAATGATTAAGAAACCCTATTTTGAGATGATTAATGTATTTAGAAGGGTTTTATGGATGATTAAAGTTGATATTAACATGTTAATCATAAAAATATACATTAAGATCGAAAAGGATGAACTTTGCATGTAATTGGTTTAATTTAGAGTTCCATGTGTATCAATGAGCTTTAATGGGCCTTGAAACCCTAATGTTAGTCATTGTGACTCCTAATGGCTTTAATTATTCAAATTCATGTATAAAGCTGAGATTTGGTGGTTCTAAGCTATTTTGAGTATAAGAGTTCCTAGTTGTGGATAAATACCCTTAATATGGTAATTAGGGTTTTCTAATGGATAAAGGTGGAATTAATGATAAATAGAGTTCATATGTGAATTAGATCATAATGAACTATGAGTTGTTAATCTGGAAGGAACCAACGATGATAATTAGGCCTAATGATCTTGTCATGAATTAAAAGGATAAAAATGGTAGTTTTAATGTAAAAGAGCATAATGGACTTAATTGATGGTTATTTGTGCCTTTAATCCAAAATTAAGGTTATATATTATTAAAAGGTAACCTTAATATCTTTTGTGAAGAATAGATGAGATAATTAGGGTTTGTGAGTAATTGTATAAAATTAGGGTTTAAAAGAGAAAAAATGAAGAGGAACCATAATTGCAATGGAAACCCTAAAAGTGGACTAGAAACCCTAGGAAGCGAGCTACGTTTAATAGATCTTGATGGCATGATCAATGATAGGAAATTGTATGCATATTTTAGGATCTCTTTGTGTGCTTTCTTGCCTATTGGATTTCTTGCATTGATTAGATTAATTATGTCTCAAATCATCCTAACAGGTATGTGGTTAATTATTGTTAATCACATTAGTTTTCTGAAGAGTTTCCCGAATGATTCATCGCATTGAATGCAACTTATCAGTTTGGATGTTCATACTTGCAAATCATAAAGTCACTATGATTATCACAACAATAATAGAAGTGTGTATTCTCACACCTACATGCCACCTTGATGGATGATGCCAAAAGGTCAAGCCCAGGAGGGAAGACCCATGGGCACCCTAAGTGGTGACCCTAGACACCAAGATCGAGATTGAGAAGGTGGTCTAATGAATCCTCTAGATTCACCATCTCAGTAACCAATTCTAAGGATTTTGTGCCGCATATCGACTGATCTACCCTCGCTTTGGGTTTACTTTAAGTATCTCTTTAGTTTCATGTAAATAATGCTTTACTAGTTCTAATTACTCAAGTTTTCAGTTTATTTGATCTTATCACCCCTTACTCACTTTCCTTTTTCCCTGCAGATCATTCTCAACCATCCGATCGAGATCCAACGGTTCCTTTTCATCCAACCACTCGGTCTTGACCACCATTCGGTCTTAATCCATTCAGTTTCATCCATGCGGTCTCAACCTCTTTCGATCTTGACCTCATGCGGTCATCTCATGCGGTCTTGATATCCATGCAGTCTTCATCTCATGCAGTCTTGATATCCATGCGGTCTTGATATCCATGCAGTCTTCATCTCATGCGGTCTTGATATCCATGCGGTCTTGACCTCATGCGGTCTTGACCTCCATGCGGTCTTGACCTCCATGCAGTCTTGACCTCATGTAGTCTTGACCTCCATGCGGTCTTTACCTCCATGCAGTCTCGACCTCATGTAGTCTTGACCTCCATGCGGTCTTGACCTCCATGCGGTCTCAACCTCATGCGGTCTTGACCTCCATGCGGTCTCAACCTCATGCGGTCTTGACCTCCATGTAGTCTTGACCTCATGCGGTCTTGAACTGCATGCGGTCTTGACCTCCATGCGGTCTTGACCTCCATGTGGTCTTGACCTCCATGGCAAATGGCCTTGCTACTTACCTCACCGTTGTCTCTACCATCGCAGCAGCAACCAGCCCCTTCACCGG
Organism: Alisma plantago-aquatica; assembly: GCA_963693085.1. Lineage (NCBI taxonomy): Eukaryota > Viridiplantae > Streptophyta > Magnoliopsida > Alismatales > Alismataceae > Alisma > Alisma plantago-aquatica. Next base: position 574,911,157 of record OY856415.1, on the reverse strand, counting down.
TGTTGCGAGCTGCTCCAGCAGCCACCTTCGTCTCCACCATGGCAGCAACAACTAGCACTTCTGTCGGTGCTGTGAGCTGCTCCAGCCGCCACCTTCATCTCCGCCATCATAGCAGCAACCAGCCCCTTCACCGGTGATGCGAGCTGCTCCAGCAGCCACCTTCGTCTCCACCATCACAGCAGCAACTAGCACCTTCTCCGGTGTTGTGAGCTGCTCCAGTAGCCACCTTCATCTCCACCATCACAGTAGCAGCTAGCACCTCCGCCGGTGCTGTGAGCTGCTCCAGCAACCACCTTCGTCTCCTCCATCGATGCAGCAACTAGCACCCTCACCGGTGCTACGAGCTACTCCAACACCCACCACCGTTTCCACCATTTCTCCAGCAGCTATGGAGACCGTTTGCTCCAATAGTTATGCAAACTGCATGACCATTTTCCAATGCAAACCGCATGGCAATTAGCCAATGCAAACTGCATGGCCATTAGTTAATGAAAATATGCATGAGACTATTTGATGAAAGATCACGTGAAGACCAAGGCAGCTTGTTGCCAAACCAAATAAATGCACAAGACCGTATGGTCGCATGCAATAGCAAGCCGTTTGCCACTAGAAGCATGAAAACCACATGAGCAATTACAGAGCAAACCGCATGAGCTAAACCGCATGAGCAAACACCGCAGGAGCTAAACCTCATGAGAAAAGACTGCAGCAGCACCGATCGCTTTAACATGGGAATGAGAACGCATGTCCCCAAGGACCAGTAGAAGTCCACGTGACTTAGCAAATCAAAGGGAGCGGGCAGAGCATTGAAACCAGATGATTTTTAAAAGCCAAAACCGCATGAGCAATTGCGGGAGTAAACTGCATGATCAAACTGCATGGGACAAAAGGGCACACACAAGGTGTGACTCCTTGGCCCAAGATATTTTGGGCAATTTGTAGATCTAACCCAATACATCCAAGACACATGGCAAGCCTATAAATAGAAGGGTAGAGGCATGGTCTTGGACATCTATCTCACCACGACCAAAGGCTGCCAGACTGGGAATAGATCTGGAAGGCTGCTCCACTGCCATCTCACCTCCACCATTATTCTATTATGACTCCACCTCATTCTACCGATGCAATCCCGGAGGTAGACACGAGGATCGAGGCAGAGAGGTGGACATCATCGACCACAATGGAGTAGTTCTAGAAACTGTGACGATCTACATCGGGCTGTCACAAATTTACTCTTCTGCTCCGATGATGCTTTCTTTCTCTCTCTTCTCTTTCTTTGTTGCTCCCTCTATGAGGAGCGAGTAGTTCCATTCACTGGGGCACTGGAACTAGCCGCGCTACCCATGCTTTGTAATCTGTACTAAAAGATGTTATCTTTCCGATTCAATACCAAATTGTTTCATACATGCTTGAATGTTGGTCGCGTTCTTGTATGCATCTATTGTCTTTCGTTGTGGTTTGTCTACAACTACTCTTGGGACTTGAATATCGATTTGGTGTTGGTTTCTAGTGCGCGTATCCACCGCGAATCCATTTCGGTATCTAGGAACGCTCCCCGAGGAATGGAGTAAACTCACCTCCATCGTTGCACTTCCGCACTATGAAATGGAATCAGTTGACGTACGAAAGTGCAACCTTGATGGGTCGAGGAACACATTCTACATAGGGAGTGGTGCAAGGTATTTGACCATTTGTCCGGGAATGGATGACCTTGCAACACTCCCACGTTTCTCGTAGCTATGTCCTCGAAAGAGGGATAGTCTATAAGGATACTAATCGAATTGATGATTATCACTTGCTTGTTAGTTTTCCGATGCACGTTTCACGAGGTTGAGTAAGGTTCTCTCTTCGAAGGCTACATATCTTCATTGACATGTAGATATGTATTAGATGAGGGTTACTCAACCCGTGAAGGATGTGTGCATTACTCTTGTCCTATAATACATCAATATTGTATAACATCCATGTATCTTGCTTGCAGGTCTTGCTATGATTGGTAAAAGTACAATACATGTGTAGTGGTGGTGAATACCCGCATCACCCCAATGATCCGTCATCATTTGCTAATCTTAGATTTTAATCCTCAAGCTAGTTTTTATTCTTGCCTTTACCTTTGCATGTTTTAGGTTATATAACTCAAATCAAACCTTTGGTCTTAGATGATTGGCTTAGATCGATACAAAAAAAGAAAAAGACACTCAGATTCTTAACGTTGTCCTTTGGGTTCGATCCTAAATGTGACGTCCCCGGATTTTCTAAAACTTAATCTGATGTGCGACGTCCAAATTGAAACCCTCACCTCAGCGAGAATCCCAATTTAAACATCCCACACAAGGCTAAGAAGAAGAAAATCAAGGGAGTCAGAAGGAAACACAGTAGCACATGTACATGAACAATAATAAAACCATACACACATGTTCACCATTCAACATATAATTACAACATGAATTGTTACAACATTTGATATTACATATTGAATAGCAAACTATAACATATACATGTACTACATCTAAAACTATAGGATCTTAAGACAACAGGTCCACCTGTACATCAGCTCGCCACACAACTCTCAACTATCCTGGATCTTCAAGAGCATAACCACAACCTAAACAAAAGATTACATGCGGTACACGTCAGAACAATATTTCATGAATATTGTACTGAGTACGCCTACGTGTCTTTTATATACCTCTCATCATATCTTGGCAATAAGATAAAACTAATACTTGGCAGTAACAGAAAAATATAAGAAAAGCATATACTTGCACGAGGATATTCATTAACAAAAGAGAACACATATTTTAAGCTTATTTTCCATTATATATCCAGGCCTTTATGATCACTACCAAAGAGTTAGATCATTTGTACAAGGTGACCACTACCAAAGAGTTAGGTCAGACCACTACCAAAGAGTTAGGTCATATGTACAATGTGACCACTACCAAAGAGTTAGGTCACTTCCAAGTACACTACCAAAGAGTTAGTGCTTTCATATAATGGAACAGATATATTATGTTTCATGTGTTCATAGTCATAAGTATGGAAAAGCTCAAACAACTTAACATACAGGAATAATCATTTCAACCAATACCATATGCCAAGTCTTTACTGCCATATAACACAAGCATAATGTATAATAAGCCAAGTAAGAGGTAATGGCGTACCTTGATCAAGAACAAACCTAATCATCACACATCACATGTCAACTATAAGCTTGGTCAAACCTGATCAAGACAAGACCACATACTATCATCAGGTTCTCATCCTATTATATCTCATCTTAACCCTAATTATATCCATATTAGGGTTTAGCTTAGTTCATTAGGATATTCCCACTTTTACTTGAATTCTTATCTTAGAATTATCTTACTGATGTCATATTCCAGATTATGATTCATTATCTGAACATTATCTTCCATAACATTTTTGTGCACATTAATTAACCCTAGATTACACCATTAACTGAGATTAGGGTTTTATAACATGTATTAAGATGCATCTTCATATAACATGGATTCTGTTCATCATTATGATCTCATAATTAAAACTGAGATTTCATATACTGATATGAGCTTATTCTGTAAATTTCACCATTTATTGAGCATGTAAGTATTTATTACATTTTACTTAGGGTTATTAGCCCTAATTAGACATATTAATCAAATTACATGATTTCGTACATCAACATGATCATCACTGATATCAGGTGCATTATAAACATTATTATGGAGTTACTGAAATATTTCCATAATTTTAGGCCATTGTTTGATATTTATTGTCAATTAAATAAGAATTACACATCTTACATGATAGCACTGAGATTACTATATCAAAAGACTGATATTATGCTTCTAATATGTTATACTCATTTTTCTGAGAATTTTGGCATCTTGTTTGTATTTTTCTGACAATCGTGCTATTTTCTATGCTTTATTGAAGATCTGGGAATTATTAAACTGTTTACCTTTTTGGGCCAATCCGGCGTCGCCACGTGTCCACCAAGGGCATGGCTTCTGCCTTGCGCTGGGCCGTGGTTCACTTGGTCTGGAGCCGGTCTGGTTTGGCATATTCTCAGTCTCTGACCCCGGTTCCAGTTTATTTGACCAATTCACGATTTTCTTTGCTCAGCTATCTCCTTCTGGCACTCCACGCGATCCAAATGCGAGTCCGGCACAGAGCCGCCACCATTTGGGTTGGCACCGACGTGGAATCAAAGCAACGATGAAGCTCCTCACCGGATTCCAATGCTACCAACAACTTCAGCACCTTGGACTAGATGCTCTCGGCATCTCAGCTCCCTCGCTCGCGGCTCCATCCCTACTGTCCACCAACCCGCCGCCATGGCTGCCGTCGTGGAGGAGAGAAGGGGGAAAAAGGGCCATCTACCACTGCTCTCACATCTGGGGCTTCTAAAAGCTTCAGAGCACTTCCACAAACTCATATGTGCCCTCTTATTTCAGCTGTGATCACCTACTACCAGCTCCGAGCTCCGCCTTCTTCTCCGGCCAGGTTGGCTTCATCCACCATGGAAAGCTTCACGATTTGGGAACACAGATACATGGGTGAACTCCCCTAACTTCGTGCTTGCTTCCTCCTTCTTTGACTTCCCCAGAACTGCCCTCTAACTCCATTTCCTACTCTTGCCTCCCACCTACAAGCCATGATGGGGAAGCAACAGAGACGGGGAGGTGGGACTCCCTCGTCTGAGGTCCGTATCACCAAAATAAGGGGTCTGGGTATAGGTCTGGTAAAGGCGAAGAGAACTGCCCACTCCTCATTCCTTCCCAGCCACAAACATGATGTGGAGAGAGAGACCCTGCCTTCCCACTCGCCACAACCCACGATCTCTAGGCTGCCCAGAGGTAGGGGACGAGGATCCAACCGTCCAAGGTGCATCCAACAGCTGTAAGGGACCCTGTCTAAAACATGATCCGCGGCTCACTTAAGTCATCACTCCCAGCCACCGGATCAGTCACAAATGGCCAGGATCTGGCCACATGACCTACCCTCAATCAAAGGGTGCGTGACACATCAAAAAAAGCCCCGAACTTAGGTCTAAGAACATCAATTATGCACATTATTTCGTCATATACAAACTTAAATAACTCCTTCTAGGAGCATCCAAATACCACCAAATTTTAACCATAGCTTCACCATACCTCAAGGTACAATCCATTCGATTTTGGTGCAAAAACTAAGCTATTAGACTTGTCAAATAAATTCCTCAAGAAGGCTTAAAATTATGGATCCAAAATATTGTATAAACCTCAACAACACTCCAAACTTATTAAAGCATTTGGGATTCTCAAAACAACTCAACATGTGCGACTTCACTTGTGTCATTGGACATTTAGGGTTCTAAAAGTCCACTCCATCACATCCTACACACCTTAAAAGAAATTCCGTCCTCAGAATTAAGCCAGAAAACCCACTTTGTCACATCATATACATCTTAAAAGAACTTTCGTCCTCGAAAGTAAGCCATACTCATACTTCTAGGAAAAACCTTATCTTGCCTTCATCCACATGTAAGAACTATTCTAGGTGTAACATATCCACAAAGGTTACCTAGTACCATGTATTCAAGCACTATTAGGAGGTTTCAAAAGCATCAAGGGTGAAACCTCACTCCATAAAAGGCTCAAACAAGGGTTTATAAGCTTAGGTTATGTCATTACATATTTCATATGTTAGATTTGCTTCCTGATCTTTAGCCACGCATTAGGGTTCCCACATCATATTACCATGTACTAAAGGAGTTAACCCAAGTTAACCCATTATCAAGGTGTTATAAACGTGATGTTGTGCTAACTGTCAAACTATATTTTTCATATTTAGTAAGAACTAAGATTAATACCTTGTGCAACATGTTTCATTCATATGATCTTATTTCATCACTCATAATAAATTGCATCATTTACTAGTGATTTCATCACATGGTTAGCCTACAGTTTCCCATTATCATCATTATTCATGTATATGGTTAACCATTTATACTTTGATATCTATTAAACCATTTCTAGGTTTTCATCATATCATGTTTATATATATCACGTCTCGATATTAGATCACATCTTACGTATATTATATCATGGTTGTGCTAACAAACTTATCCAAGTGGCTCATCATACATCAAAACTTTATCTAGTCCAACTGAGGTTCTCCTAACCCATACCACGAGGGTAGTTTCATGCTCATTCTCTTTGAGCTAACTCAACCCTATGTGTATCTCATAACACAACTTTATCTTCCATTTATTAACTTAGGGTTCTCGGATTACCTCATTGGCACTCGTGATAGCTTTACAAGCTCTAGCCACATAAGCACAAACCAAAACATGCTATGACATCCTCTTCATAGGTCTCTACCCATGAAACATCTTACCCAAAGATCTCTTATATACACCACTAGATTCCTACGTGGGAAACCACCAACCCGAGCATGAGGCATTACAGAAACTAACATAACTACCTCCTCCAGGGTCTTGGGCTCTCTCCCTCACCCAGATGGAAGGCACTCATATTCATATTCACATATGCACATGTATCCAGCCTCTCTCTGTCTCTAGGGTTTGGTCCTCCCAAGGACATCTAGGGTTCAACAAAACTATAGGAATCATGCATAAAGCAACTCATCTCAATTACTCAGGAGTAGTCTAGTTTAGGACATATCACATATCTCAGAATTCTCATATCTTGGAGTTTAGGTTCTCTAACCTTCTCCCAATGGGTCTCACTCTCCCTGGAGTTAACCCCGAAACTGGTCCTAACACTAGAGGTCCTCCTTCGTAAAAGAGCTTGAGGCTCAGGCTGATCCACATCTTGTCTTAACTTAACATATCTTATCTCATAAAAGCCTATTTACTTGCATCATCAAAACATATCTCGAATCCTCAAAACTAAACTTATGTCCTCAAAGTCAAACAGAGATGATCACAATCTATCTTATGTCTTCTTTATAAGACTTACATCATATAATCAAAACTTATATCATCTATTCCATCTATCATATATCCCAAACAAGGCTCTAGACATCTAATCTAGAACTACTCTCTCTTCTAGACTGATGTCATTCACTTTCACTTAGGTTACATGACCACCTCCTACTCGTACATGTGTGGGGACACATTTTTGTAATACATATACATAATAAAATATTATATAGTTTTTCTCCGATAAAACAAACGTCAGACAAAACTATCGAGGTTCGATCCGATTGGAATCAAAAACCAAATCCTGAAACGAGTGTCCCACACATAGTAGAGAGTCCAGTGTCATGAAAACTAGTGAAAATGGTGAGAACAAGGGGTAGACTAGTGTAGCTACTCTAGACAACGAGCGCCATATGTCTAGGGTTTCTCTTCCCTTGATGCACATCATTTCCAAATAGTGCAACGTCCCATACCGCTGCACTACAAGGAAAGAACGACATCTAAGGACTTGCTACTCAACAAGCACCAGTCTAGACCTAGTTCTCGGACATCTAGGTGCTAACCTAGAGGCTATGTCAGATCTAGTCTCTAAAAGACGACTAATCTAACCCTAAAAGATTATTAAGTTCAAGGTTTTCTGGTTTTGAGTTGCATAATGAGAAAATGTCAGGCTTTGCTATTGCTCATGCTCTGATACCACCTGTGACGTCCCCGGATTTTCTAAAACTTAATCTGATGTGCGACGTCCAAATTGAAACCCTCACCTCAGCGAGAATCCCAATTTAAACATCCCACACAAGGCTAAGAAGAAGAAAATCAAGGGAGTCAGAAGGAAACACAGTAGCACATGTACATGAACAATAATAAAACCATACACACATGTTCACCATTCAACATATAATTACAACATGAATTGTTACAACATTTGATATTACATATTGAACAGCAAACTATAACATATACATGTACTACATCTAAAACTATAGGATCTTAAGACAACAGGTCCACCTGTACATCAGCTCACCACACAACTCTCAACTATCCTGGATCTTCAAGAGCATAACCACAACCTAAACAAAAGATTACATGCGGTACACGTCAGCACAATATTTCATGAATATTGTACTGAGTACGCCTACGTGTCTTTTATATACCTCTCATCATATCTTGGCAATAAGATAAAACTAATACTTGGCAGTAACAGAAAAATATAAGAAAATCATATACTTGCACGAGGATATTCATTAACAAAAGAGAACACATATTTTAAGCTTATTTTCCATTATATATCCATGCCTTTATGATCACTACCAAAGAGTTAGATCATTTGTACAAGGTGACCACTACCAAAGAGTTAGGTCAGACCACTACCAAAGAGTTAGGTCATATGTACAATGTGACCACTACCAAAGAGTTAGGTCACTTCCAAGCACACTACCAAAGAGTTAGTGCTTTCATATAATGGAACAGATATATTATGTTTCATGTGTTCATAGTCATAAGTATGGAAAATCTCAAAGAACTTAACATACAGGAATAATCATTTCAATCAATACCATATGCCAAGTCTTTACTGCCATATAACACAAGCATAATGTATAATAAGCCAAGTAAGAGGTAATGGCGTACCTTGATCAAGAACAAACATAATCATCACACATCACATGTCAACTATAAGCTTGGTCAAACCTGATCAAGACAAGACCACATACTATCATCAGGTTCTCATCCTATTATATCTCATCTTAACCCTAATTATATCCATATTAGGGTTTAGCTTAGTTCATTAGGATATTCCCACTTTTACTTGAATTCTTATCTTAGAATTATCTTACTGATGTCATATTCCAGATTATGATTCATTATCTGAACATTATCTTCCATAGCATTTTTGTGCACATTAATTAACCCTAGATTACACCATTAACTGAGATTAGGGTTTTATAACATGTATTAAGATGCATCTTCATATAACATGGATTTTGTTCATCATTATGATCTCATAATTAAAACTGAGATTTCATATACTGATATGAGCTTATTCTGTAAATTTCACCATTTATTGAGCATGTAAGTATTTATTACATTTTACTTAGGGTTATTAGCCCTAATTAGACATATTAATCAAATTACATGATTTCGTACATCAACATGATCATCACTGATATCAGGTGCATTATAAACATTATTATGGAGTTACTGAAATTTTTCCATAATTTTAGGCCATCGTTTGATATTTATTGTCAATTAAATAAGAATTACACATCTTACATGATAGCACTGAGATTACTATATCAAAAGACTGATATTATGCTTCTAATATGTTATACTCATTTTTCTGAGAATTTTGGCATCTTGTTTGTATTTTTCTGACAATCGTGCTATTTTCTATGCTTTATTGAAGATCTGGGAATTATTAAACTGTATACCTTTTTGGGCCAATCCGGCATCGCCACGTGTCCACCAAGGGCATGGCTTCTGCCTTGCGCTGGGCCGTGGTTCACTTGGTCTGGAGCCGGTCTGGTTTGGCATATTCTCAGTCTCTGACCCCGGTTCCAGTTTATTTGACCAATTCACGATTTTCTTTGCTCAGCTATCTCCTTCTAGCACTCCACGCGATCCAAACGCGAGTCCGGCACAGAGCCGCCGCCATTTGGGTTGGCACCGACGTGGAATCAAAGCAACGATGAAGCTCCTCACCGGATTCCAATGCTACCAACAACTTCAGCACCTTGGACTAGATGCTCTCGGCATCTCAGCTCCCTCGCTCGCGGCTCCATCCCTGCTGTCCACCAACCCGCCGCCATGGCTGCCGTCGTGGAGGAGAGAAGGGGGAAAAAGGGCCATCTACCACTGCTCTCACATCTGGGGCTTCTAAAAGCTTCAGAGCACTTCCACAAACTCATATGTGCCCTCTTATTTCAGCTGTGATCACCTACTACCAGCTCTGAGCTCCGCCTTCTTCTCCGGCCAGGTTGGCTTCATCCACCATGGAAAGCTTCACGATTTGGGAACACAGATACATGGGTGAACTCCCCTAACTTCGTGCTTGCTTCCTCCTTCTTTGACTTCCCCAGAACTGCCCTCTAACTCCATTTCCTACTCTTGCCTCCCACCTACAAGCCACGATGGGGAAGCAACAGAGACGGGGAGGTGGGACTCCCTCGTCTCAGGTCTGTATCACCAAAATAAGGGGTCTGGGTATAGGTCTGGTAAAGGCGAAGAGAACTGCCCACTCCTCATTCCTTCCCAGCCACGAACATGATGTGGAGAGAGAGACCCTGCCTTCCCACTCGCCACAACCCACGATCTCTAGGCTGCCCAGAGGTAGGGGACGAGGATCCAACCGTCCAAGGTGCATCCAACAGCTGTAAGGGACCCTGTCTAAAACATGATCCGCGGCTCACTTAAGTCATCACTCCCAGCCACCGGATCAGTCACAAATGGCCAGGATCTGGCCACACGACCTACCCTCAATCAAAGGGTGCATGACACATCAAAAAAAGCCCCGAACTTAGGTCTAAGAACATCAATTATGCACATTATTTCGTCATATACAAACTTAAATAACTCCTTCTAGGAGCATCCAAATACCACCAAATTTTAACCATAGCTTCACCATACCTCAAGGTACAATCCATTCGATTTTGGTGCAAAAACTAAGCTATTAGACTTGTCAATTAAATTCCTCAAGAAGGCTTAAAATTATGGATCCAAAATATTGTATAAACCTCAACAACACTCCAAACTTATTAAAGCATTTGGGATTCTCAAAACAACTCAACATGTGCGACTTCACTTGTGTCATTGGACATTTAGGGTTCTAAAAGTCCACTCCATCACATCCTACACACCTTAAAAGAAATTCCGTCCTCAGAATTAAGCCAGAAAACCCACTTTGTCACATCATATACATCTTAAAAGAACTTTCGTCCTCGAAAGTAAGCCATACTCATACTTCTAGGAAAAACCTTATCTTGCCTTCATCCACATGTAAGAACTATTCTAGGTGTAACATATCCACAAAGGTTACCTAGTACCATGTATTCAAGCACTATTAGGAGGTTTCAAAAGCATCAAGGGTGAAACCTCACTCCATAAAAGGCTCAAACAAGGGTTTATAAGCTTAGGTTATGTCATTACATATTTCATATGTTAGATTTGCTTCCTGATCTTTAGCCACGCATTAGGGTTCCCACATCATATTACCATGTACTAAAGGAGTTAACCCAAGTTAACCCATTATCAAGGTGTTATAAACGTGATGTTGTGCTAACTGTCAAACTATATTTTTCATATTTAGTAAGAACTAAGATTAATACCTTGTGCAACATGTTTCATTCATATGATCTTATTTCATCACTCATAATAAATTGCATCATTTACTAGTGATTTCATCACATGGTTAGCCTACAGTTTCCCATTATCATCATTATTCATGTATATGGTTAACCATTTATACTTTGATATCTATTAAACCATTTCTAGGTTTTCATCATATCATGTTTATATATATCACGTCTCGATATTAGATCACATCTTACGTATATTATATCATGGTTGTGCTTACAAACTTATCCAAGTGGCTCATCATACATCAAAACTTTATCTAGTCCAACTGAGGTTCTCCTAACCCATACCACGAGGGTAGTGTCATGCTCATTCTCTTTGAGCTAACTCAACCCTATGTGTATCTCATAACACAACTTTATCTTCCATTTATTAACTTAGGGTTCTCGGATTACCTCATTGGCACTCGTGATAGCTTTACAAGCTCTAGCCACATAAGCACAAACCAAAACATGCTATGAGATCCTCTTCATAGGTCTCTACCCATGAAACATCTTACCCAAAGCTCTCTTATATACACCACTAGATTCCTACGTGGGAAACCACCAACCCGAGCATGAGGCATTACAGAAACTAACATAACTACCTCCTCCAGGGTCTTGGGCTCTCTCCCTCACCCAGATGGAAGGCACTCATATTCATATTCACATATGCACATGTATCCAGCCTCTCTCTGTCTCTAGGGTTTGGTCCTCCCAAGGACATCTAGGGTTCAACAAAACTATAGGAATCATGCATAAAGCAACTCATCTCAATTACTCAGGAGTAGTCTAGTTTAGGACATATCACATATCTCAGAATTCTCATATCTTGGAGTTTAGGTTCTCTAACCTTCTCCCAATGGGTCTCACTCTCCCTGGAGTTAACCCCGAAACTGGTCCTAACACTAGAGGTCCTCCTTCGTAAAAGAGCTTGAGGCTCAGGCTGATCCACATCTTGTCTTAACTTAACATATCTTATCTCATAAAAGCCTATTTACTTGCATCATCAAAACATATCTCGAATCCTCAAAACTAAACTTATGTCCTCAAAGTCAAACAGAGATGATCACAATCTATCTTATGTCTTCTTTATAAGACTTACATCATATAATCAAAACTTATATCATCTATTCCATCTATCATATATCCCAAACAAGGCTCTAGACATCTAATCTAGAACTACTCTCTCTTCTAGACTGATGTCATTCACTTTCACTTAGGTTACATGACCACCTCCTACTCGTACATGTGTGGGGACACATTTTTGTAATACATATACATAATAAAATATTATATAGTTTTTCTCCGATAAAAGAAACGTCAGAGAAAACTATCGAGGTTCGATCCGATTGGAATCAAAAACCAAATCCTGAAACGAGTGTCCCACACATAGTAGAGAGTCCAGTGTCATGAAAACTAGTGAAAATGGTGAGAACAAGGGGTAGACTAGTGTAGCTACTCTAGACAACGAGCGCCATATGTCTAGGGTTTCTCTTCCCTTGATGCACATCATTTCCAAATAGTGCAACGTCCCATACCGCTGCACTACAAGGAAAGAACGACATCTAAGGACTTGCTACTCAACAAGAACCAGTCTAGACCTAGTTCTCGGACATCTAGGTGCTAACCTAGAGGCTATGTCAGATCTAGTCTCTAAAAGACGACTAATCTAACCCTAAAAGATTATTAAGTTCAAGGTTTTCTGGTTTTGAGTTGCATAATAAGCAAATGTCAGGCTTTGCTATTGCTCATGCTCTGATACCACCTGTGACGTCCCCGGATTTTCTAAAACTTAATCTGATGTGCGACGTCCAAATTGAAACCCTCACCTCAGCGAGAATCCCAATTTAAACATCCCACACAAGGCTAAGAAGAAGAAAATCAAGGGAGTCAGAAGGAAACACAATAGCACATGTACATGAACAATAATAAAACCATACACACATGTTCACCATTCAACATATAATTACAACATGAATTGTTACAACATTTGATATTACATATTGAACAGCAAACTATAACATATACATGTACTACATCTAAAACTATAGGATCTTAAGACAACAGGTCCACCTGTACATCAGCTCACCACACAACTCTCAACTATCCTGGATCTTCAAGAGCATAACCACAACCTAAACAAAAGATTACATGCGGTACACGTCAGCACAATATTTCATGAATATTGTACTGAGTACGCCTACGTGTCTTTTATATACCTCTCATCATATCTTGGCAATAAGATAAAACTAATACTTGGCAGTAACAGAAAAATATAAGAAAATCATATACTTGCACGAGGATATTCATTAACAAAAGAGAACACATATTTTAAGCTTATTTTCCATTATATATCCATGCCTTTATGATCACTACCAAAGAGTTAGATCATTTGTACAAGGTGACCACTACCAAAGAGTTAGGTCAGACCACTACCAAAGAGTTAGGTCATATGTACAATGTGACCACTACCAAAGAGTTAGGTCACTTCCAAGCACACTACCAAAGAGTTAGTGCTTTCATATAATGGAACAGATATATTATGTTTCATGTGTTCATAGTCATAAGTATGGAAAATCTCAAAGAACTTAACATACAGGAATAATCATTTCAATCAATACCATATGCCAAGTCTTTACTGCCATATAACACAAGCATAATGTATAATAAGCCAAGTAAGAGGTAATGGCGTACCTTGATCAAGAACAAACCTAATCATCACACATCACATGTCAACTATAAGCTTGGTCAAACCTGATCAAGACAAGACCACATACTATCATCAGGTTCTCATCCTATTATATCTCATCTTAACCCTAATTATATCCATATTAGGGTTTAGCTTAGTTCATTAGGATATTCCCACTTTTACTTGAATTCTTATCTTAGAATTATCTTACTGATGTCATATTCCAGATTATGATTCATTATCTGAACATTATCTTCCATAGCATTTTTGTGCACATTAATTAACCCTAGATTACACCATTAACTGAGATTAGGGTTTTATAACATGTATTAAGATGCATCTTCATATAACATGGATTTTGTTCATCATTATGATCTCATAATTAAAACTGAGATTTCATATACTGATATGAGCTTATTCTGTAAATTTCACCATTTATTGAGCATGTAAGTATTTATTACATTTTACTTAGGGTTATTAGCCCTAATTAGACATATTAATCAAATTACATGATTTCGTACATCAACATGATCATCACTGATATCAGGTGCATTATAAACATTATTATGGAGTTACTGAAATTTTTCCATAATTTTAGGCCATCGTTTGATATTTATTGTCAATTAAATAAGAATTACACATCTTACATGATAGCACTGAGATTACTATATCAAAAGACTGATATTATGCTTCTAATATGTTATACTCATTTTTCTGAGAATTTTGGCATCTTGTTTGTATTTTTCTGACAATCGTGCTATTTTCTATGCTTTATTGAAGATCTGGGAATTATTAAACTGTATACCTTTTTGGGCCAATCCGGCATCGCCACGTGTCCACCAAGGGCATGGCTTCTGCCTTGCGCTGGGCCGTGGTTCACTTGGTCTGGAGCCGGTCTGGTTTGGCATATTCTCAGTCTCTGACCCCGGTTCCAGTTTATTTGACCAATTCACGATTTTCTTTGCTCAGCTATCTCCTTCTAGCACTCCACGCGATCCAAACGCGAGTCCGGCACAGAGCCGCCGCCATTTGGGTTGGCACCGACGTGGAATCAAAGCAACGATGAAGCTCCTCACCGGATTCCAATGCTACCAACAACTTCAGCACCTTGGACTAGATGCTCTCGGCATCTCAGCTCCCTCGCTCGCGGCTCCATCCCTGCTGTCCACCAACCCGCCGCCATGGCTGCCGTCGTGGAGGAGAGAAGGGGGAAAAAGGGCCATCTACCACTGCTCTCACATCTGGGGCTTCTAAAAGCTTCAGAGCACTTCCACAAACTCATATGTGCCCTCTTATTTCAGCTGTGATCACCTACTACCAGCTCTGAGCTCCGCCTTCTTCTCCGGCCAGGTTGGCTTCATCCACCATGGAAAGCTTCACGATTTGGGAACACAGATACATGGGTGAACTCCCCTAACTTCGTGCTTGCTTCCTCCTTCTTTGACTTCCCCAGAACTGCCCTCTAACTCCATTTCCTACTCTTGCCTCCCACCTACAAGCCACGATGGGGAAGCAACAGAGACGGGGAGGTGGGACTCCCTCGTCTCAGGTCTGTATCACCAAAATAAGGGGTCTGGGTATAGGTCTGGTAAAGGCGAAGAGAACTGCCCACTCCTCATTCCTTCCCAGCCACGAACATGATGTGGAGAGAGAGACCCTGCCTTCCCACTCGCCACAACCCACGATCTCTAGGCTGCCCAGAGGTAGGGGACGAGGATCCAACCGTCCAAGGTGCATCCAACAGCTGTAAGGGACCCTGTCTAAAACATGATCCGCGGCTCACTTAAGTCATCACTCCCAGCCACCGGATCAGTCACAAATGGCCAGGATCTGGCCACACGACCTACCCTCAATCAAAGGGTGCGTGACACATCAAAAAAAGCCCCGAACTTAGGTCTAAGAACATCAATTATGCACATTATTTCGTCATATACAAACTTAAATAACTCCTTCTAGGAGCATCCAAATACCACCAAATTTTAACCATAGCTTCACCATACCTCAAGGTACAATCCATTCGATTTTGGTGCAAAAACTAAGCTATTAGACTTGTCAATTAAATTCCTCAAGAAGGCTTAAAATTATGGATCCAAAATATTGTATAAACCTCAACAACACTCCAAACTTATTAAAGCATTTGGGATTCTCAAAACAACTCAACATGTGCGACTTCACTTGTGTCATTGGACATTTAGGGTTCTAAAAGTCCACTCCATCACATCCTACACACCTTAAAAGAAATTCCGTCCTCAGAATTAAGCCAGAAAACCCACTTTGTCACATCATATACATCTTAAAAGAACTTTCGTCCTCGAAAGTAAGCCATACTCATACTTCTAGGAAAAACCTTATCTTGCCTTCATCCACATGTAAGAACTATTCTAGGTGTAACATATCCACAAAGGTTACCTAGTACCATGTATTCAAGCACTATTAGGAGGTTTCAAAAGCATCAAGGGTGAAACCTCACTCCATAAAAGGCTCAAACAAGGGTTTATAAGCTTAGGTTATGTCATTACATATTTCATATGTTAGATTTGCTTCCTGATCTTTAGCCACGCATTAGGGTTCCCACATCATATTACCATGTACTAAAGGAGTTAACCCAAGTTAACCCATTATCAAGGTGTTATAAACGTGATGTTGTGCTAACTGTCAAACTATATTTTTCATATTTAGTAAGAACTAAGATTAATACCTTGTGCAACATGTTTCATTCATATGATCTTATTTCATCACTCATAATAAATTGCATCATTTACTAGTGATTTCATCACATGGTTAGCCTACAGTTTCCCATTATCATCATTATTCATGTATATGGTTAACCATTTATACTTTGATATCTATTAAACCATTTCTAGGTTTTCATCATATCATGTTTATATATATCACGTCTCGATATTAGATCACATCTTACGTATATTATATCATGGTTGTGCTTACAAACTTATCCAAGTGGCTCATCATACATCAAAACTTTATCTAGTCCAACTGAGGTTCTCCTAACTCATACCACGAGGGTAGTGTCATGCTCATTCTCTTTGAGCTAACTCAACCCTATGTGTATCTCATAACACAACTTTATCTTCCATTTATTAACTTAGGGTTCTCGGATTACCTCATTGGCACTCGTGATAGCTTTACAAGCTCTAGCCACATAAGCACAAACCAAAACATGCTATGAGATCCTCTTCATAGGTCTCTACCCATGAAACATCTTACCCAAAGCTCTCTTATATACACCACTAGATTCCTACGTGGGAAACCACCAACCCGAGCATGAGGCATTACAGAAACTAACATAACTACCTCCTCCAGGGTCTTGGGCTCTCTCCCTCACCCAGATGGAAGGCACTCATATTCATATTCACATATGCACATGTATCCAGCCTCTCTCTGTCTCTAGGGTTTGGTCCTCCCAAGGACATCTAGGGTTCAACAAAACTATAGGAATCATGCATAAAGCAACTCATCTCAATTACTCAGGAGTAGTCTAGTTTAGGACATATCACATATCTCAGAATTCTCATATCTTGGAGTTTAGGTTCTCTAACCTTCTCCCAATGGGTCTCACTCTCCCTGGAGTTAACCCCGAAACTGGTCCTAACACTAGAGGTCCTCCTTCGTAAAAGAGCTTGAGGCTCAGGCTGATCCACATCTTGTCTTAACTTAACATATCTTATCTCATAAAAGCCTATTTACTTGCATCATCAAAACATATCTCGAATCCTCAAAACTAAACTTATGTCCTCAAAGTCAAACAGAGATGATCACAATCTATCTTATGTCTTCTTTATAAGACTTACATCATATAATCAAAACTTATATCATCTATTCCATCTATCATATATCCCAAACAAGGCTCTAGACATCTAATCTAGAACTACTCTCTCTTCTAGACTGATGTCATTCACTTTCACTTAGGTTACATGACCACCTCCTACTCGTACATGTGTGGGGACACATTTTTGTAATACATATACATAATAAAATATTATATAGTTTTTCTCCGATAAAAGAAACGTCAGAGAAAACTATCGAGGTTCGATCCGATTGGAATCAAAAACCAAATCCTGAAACGAGTGTCCCACACATAGTAGAGAGTCCAGTGTCATGAAAACTAGTGAAAATGGTGAGAACAAGGGGTAGACTAGTGTAGCTACTCTAGACAACGAGCGCCATATGTCTAGGGTTTCTCTTCCCTTGATGCACATCATTTCCAAATAGTGCAACGTCCCATACCGCTGCACTACAAGGAAAGAACGACATCTAAGGACTTGCTACTCAACAAGAACCAGTCTAGACCTAGTTCTCGGACATCTAGGTGCTAACCTAGAGGCTATGTCAGATCTAGTCTCTAAAAGACGACTAATCTAACCCTAAAAGATTATTAAGTTCAAGGTTTTCTGGTTTTGAGTTGCATAATAAGCAAATGTCAGGCTTTGCTATTGCTCATGCTCTGATACCACCTGTGACGTCCCCGGATTTTCTAAAACTTAATCTGATGTGCGACGTCCAAATTGAAACCCTCACCTCAGCGAGAATCCCAATTTAAACATCCCACACAAGGCTAAGAAGAAGAAAATCAAGGGAGTCAGAAGGAAACACAATAGCACATGTACATGAACAATAATAAAACCATACACACATGTTCACCATTCAACATATAATTACAACATGAATTGTTACAACATTTGATATTACATATTGAACAGCAAACTATAACATATACATGTACTACATCTAAAACTATAGGATCTTAAGACAACAGGTCCACCTGTACATCAGCTCACCACACAACTCTCAACTATCCTGGATCTTCAAGAGCATAACCACAACCTAAACAAAAGATTACATGCGGTACACGTCAGCACAATATTTCATGAATATTGTACTGAGTACGCCTACGTGTCTTTTATATACCTCTCATCATATCTTGGCAATAAGATAAAACTAATACTTGGCAGTAACAGAAAAATATAAGAAAATCATATACTTGCACGAGGATATTCATTAACAAAAGAGAACACATATTTTAAGCTTATTTTCCATTATATATCCATGCCTTTATGATCACTACCAAAGAGTTAGATCATTTGTACAAGGTGACCACTACCAAAGAGTTAGGTCAGACCACTACCAAAGAGTTAGGTCATATGTACAATGTGACCACTACCAAAGAGTTAGGTCACTTCCAAGCACACTACCAAAGAGTTAGTGCTTTCATATAATGGAACAGATATATTATGTTTCATGTGTTCATAGTCATAAGTATGGAAAATCTCAAAGAACTTAACATACAGGAATAATCATTTCAATCAATACCATATGCCAAGTCTTTACTGCCATATAACACAAGCATAATGTATAATAAGCCAAGTAAGAGGTAATGGCGTACCTTGATCAAGAACAAACCTAATCATCACACATCACATGTCAACTATAAGCTTGGTCAAACCTGATCAAGACAAGACCACATACTATCATCAGGTTCTCATCCTATTATATCTCATCTTAACCCTAATTATATCCATATTAGGGTTTAGCTTAGTTCATTAGGATATTCCCACTTTTACTTGAATTCTTATCTTAGAATTATCTTACTGATGTCATATTCCAGATTATGATTCATTATCTGAACATTATCTTCCATAGCATTTTTGTGCACATTAATTAACCCTAGATTACACCATTAACTGAGATTAGGGTTTTATAACATGTATTAAGATGCATCTTCATATAACATGGATTTTGTTCATCATTATGATCTCATAATTAAAACTGAGATTTCATATACTGATATGAGCTTATTCTGTAAATTTCACCATTTATTGAGCATGTAAGTATTTATTACATTTTACTTAGGGTTATTAGCCCTAATTAGACATATTAATCAAATTACATGATTTCGTACATCAACATGATCATCACTGATATCAGGTGCATTATAAACATTATTATGGAGTTACTGAAATTTTTCCATAATTTTAGGCCATCGTTTGATATTTATTGTCAATTAAATAAGAATTACACATCTTACATGATAGCACTGAGATTACTATATCAAAAGACTGATATTATGCTTCTAATATGTTATACTCATTTTTCTGAGAATTTTGGCATCTTGTTTGTATTTTTCTGACAATCGTGCTATTTTCTATGCTTTATTGAAGATCTGGGAATTATTAAACTGTATACCTTTTTGGGCCAATCCGGCATCGCCACGTGTCCACCAAGGGCATGGCTTCTGCCTTGCGCTGGGCCGTGGTTCACTTGGTCTGGAGCCGGTCTGGTTTGGCATATTCTCAGTCTCTGACCCCGGTTCCAGTTTATTTGACCAATTCACGATTTTCTTTGCTCAGCTATCTCCTTCTAGCACTCCACGCGATCCAAACGCGAGTCCGGCACAGAGCCGCCGCCATTTGGGTTGGCACCGACGTGGAATCAAAGCAACGATGAAGCTCCTCACCGGATTCCAATGCTACCAACAACTTCAGCACCTTGGACTAGATGCTCTCGGCATCTCAGCTCCCTCGCTCGCGGCTCCATCCCTGCTGTCCACCAACCCGCCGCCATGGCTGCCGTCGTGGAGGAGAGAAGGGGGAAAAAGGGCCATCTACCACTGCTCTCACATCTGGGGCTTCTAAAAGCTTCAGAGCACTTCCACAAACTCATATGTGCCCTCTTATTTCAGCTGTGATCACCTACTACCAGCTCTGAGCTCCGCCTTCTTCTCCGGCCAGGTTGGCTTCATCCACCATGGAAAGCTTCACGATTTGGGAACACAGATACATGGGTGAACTCCCCTAACTTCGTGCTTGCTTCCTCCTTCTTTGACTTCCCCAGAACTGCCCTCTAACTCCATTTCCTACTCTTGCCTCCCACCTACAAGCCACGATGGGGAAGCAACAGAGACGGGGAGGTGGGACTCCCTCGTCTCAGGTCTGTATCACCAAAATAAGGGGTCTGGGTATAGGTCTGGTAAAGGCGAAGAGAACTGCCCACTCCTCATTCCTTCCCAGCCACGAACATGATGTGGAGAGAGAGACCCTGCCTTCCCACTCGCCACAACCCACGATCTCTAGGCTGCCCAGAGGTAGGGGACGAGGATCCAACCGTCCAAGGTGCATCCAACAGCTGTAAGGGACCCTGTCTAAAACATGATCCGCGGCTCACTTAAGTCATCACTCCCAGCCACCGGATCAGTCACAAATGGCCAGGATCTGGCCACACGACCTACCCTCAATCAAAGGGTGCGTGACACATCAAAAAAAGCCCCGAACTTAGGTCTAAGAACATCAATTATGCACATTATTTCGTCATATACAAACTTAAATAACTCCTTCTAGGAGCATCCAAATACCACCAAATTTTAACCATAGCTTCACCATACCTCAAGGTACAATCCATTCGATTTTGGTGCAAAAACTAAGCTATTAGACTTGTCAATTAAATTCCTCAAGAAGGCTTAAAATTATGGATCCAAAATATTGTATAAACCTCAACAACACTCCAAACTTATTAAAGCATTTGGGATTCTCAAAACAACTCAACATGTGCGACTTCACTTGTGTCATTGGACATTTAGGGTTCTAAAAGTCCACTCCATCACATCCTACACACCTTAAAAGAAATTCCGTCCTCAGAATTAAGCCAGAAAACCCACTTTGTCACATCATATACATCTTAAAAGAACTTTCGTCCTCGAAAGTAAGCCATACTCATACTTTTAGGAAAAACCTTATCTTGCCTTCATCCACATGTAAGAACTATTCTAGGTGTAACATATCCACAAAGGTTACCTAGTACCATGTATTCAAGCACTATTAGGAGGTTTCAAAAGCATCAAGGGTGAAACCTCACTCCATAAAAGGCTCAAACAAGGGTTTATAAGCTTAGGTTATGTCATTACATATTTCATATGTTAGATTTGCTTCCTGATCTTTAGCCACGCATTAGGGTTCCCACATCATATTACCATGTACTAAAGGAGTTAACCCAAGTTAACCCATTATCAAGGTGTTATAAACGTGATGTTGTGCTAACTGTCAAACTATATTTTTCATATTTAGTAAGAACTAAGATTAATACCTTGTGCAACATGTTTCATTCATATGATCTTATTTCATCACTCATAATAAATTGCATCATTTACTAGTGATTTCATCACATGGTTAGCCTACAGTTTCCCATTATCATCATTATTCATGTATATGGTTAACCATTTATACTTTGATATCTATTAAACCATTTCTAGGTTTTCATCATATCATGTTTATATATATCACGTCTCGATATTAGATCACATCTTACGTATATTATATCATGGTTGTGCTTACAAACTTATCCAAGTGGCTCATCATACATCAAAACTTTATCTAGTCCAACTGAGGTTCTCCTAACCCATACCACGAGGGTAGTGTCATGCTCATTCTCTTTGAGCTAACTCAACCCTATGTGTATCTCATAACACAACTTTATCTTCCATTTATTAACTTAGGGTTCTCGGATTACCTCATTGGCACTCGTGATAGCTTTACAAGCTCTAGCCACATAAGCACAAACCAAAACATGCTATGAGATCCTCTTCATAGGTCTCTACCCATGAAACATCTTACCCAAAGCTCTCTTATATACACCACTAGATTCCTACGTGGGAAACCACCAACCCGAGCATGAGGCATTACAGAAACTAACATAACTACCTCCTCCAGGGTCTTGGGCTCTCTCCCTCACCCAGATGGAAGGCACTCATATTCATATTCACATATGCACATGTATCCAGCCTCTCTCTGTCTCTAGGGTTTGGTCCTCCCAAGGACATCTAGGGTTCAACAAAACTATAGGAATCATGCATAAAGCAACTCATCTCAATTACTCAGGAGTAGTCTAGTTTAGGACATATCACATATCTCAGAATTCTCATATCTTGGAGTTTAGGTTCTCTAACCTTCTCCCAATGGGTCTCACTCTCCCTGGAGTTAACCCCGAAACTGGTCCTAACACTAGAGGTCCTCCTTCGTAAAAGAGCTTGAGGCTCAGGCTGATCCACATCTTGTCTTAACTTAACATATCTTATCTCATAAAAGCCTATTTACTTGCATCATCAAAACATATCTCGAATCCTCAAAACTAAACTTATGTCCTCAAAGTCAAACAGAGATGATCACAATCTATCTTATGTCTTCTTTATAAGACTTACATCATATAATCAAAACTTATATCATCTATTCCATCTATCATATATCCCAAACAAGGCTCTAGACATCTAATCTAGAACTACTCTCTCTTCTAGACTGATGTCATTCACTTTCACTTAGGTTACATGACCACCTCCTACTCGTACATGTGTGGGGACACATTTTTGTAATACATATACATAATAAAATATTATATAGTTTTTCTCCGATAAAAGAAACGTCAGAGAAAACTATCGAGGTTCGATCCGATTGGAATCAAAAACCAAATCCTGAAACGAGTGTCCCACACATAGTAGAGAGTCCAGTGTCATGAAAACTAGTGAAAATGGTGAGAACAAGGGGTAGACTAGTGTAGCTACTCTAGACAACGAGCGCCATATGTCTAGGGTTTCTCTTCCCTTGATGCACATCATTTCCAAATAGTGCAACGTCCCATACCGCTGCACTACAAGGAAAGAACGACATCTAAGGACTTGCTACTCAACAAGCACCAGTCTAGACCTAGTTCTCGGACATCTAGGTGCTAACCTAGAGGCTATGTCAGATCTAGTCTCTAAAAGACGACTAATCTAACCCTAAAAGATTATTAAGTTCAAGGTTTTCTGGTTTTGAGTTGCATAATGAGCAAATGTCAGGCTTTGCTATTGCTCATGCTCTGATACCACCTGTGACGTCCCCGGATTTTCTAAAACTTAATCTGATGTGCGACGTCCAAATTGAAACCCTCACCTCAGCGAGAATCCCAATTTAAACATCCCACACAAGGCTAAGAAGAAGAAAATCAAGGGAGTCAGAAGGAAACACAGTAGCACATGTACATGAACAATAATAAAACCATACACACATGTTCACCATTCAACATATAATTACAACATGAATTGTTACAACATTTGATATTACATATTGAACAGCAAACTATAACATATACATGTACTACATCTAAAACTATAGGATCTTAAGACAACAGGTCCACCTGTACATCAGCTCGCCACACAACTCTCAACTATCTTGGATCTTCAAGAGCATAACCACAACCTAAACAAAAGATTACATGCGGTACACGTCAGCACAATATTTCATGAATATTGTACTGAGTACGCCTACGTGTCTTTTATATACCTCTCATCATATCTTGGCAATAAGATAAAACTAATACTTGGCAGTAACAGAAAAATATAAGAAAATCATATACTTGCACGAGGATATTCATTAACAAAAGAGAACACATATTTTAAGCTTATTTTCCATTATATATCCAGGCCTTTATGATCACTACCAAAGAGTTAGATCATTTGTACAAGGTGACCACTACCAAAGAGTTAGGTCAGACCACTACCAAAGAGTTAGGTCATATGTACAATGTGACCACTACCAAAGAGTTAGGTCACTTCCAAGCACACTACCAAAGAGTTAGTGCTTTCATATAATGGAACAGATATATTATGTTTCATGTGTTCATAGTCATAAGTATGGAAAATCTCAAAGAACTTAACATACAGGAATAATCATTTCAATCAATACCATATGCCAAGTCTTTACTGCCATATAACACAAGCATAATGTATAATAAGCCAAGTAAGAGGTAATGGCGTACCTTGATCAAGAACAAACCTAATCATCACACATCACATGTCAACTATAAGCTTGGTCAAACCTGATCAAGACAAGACCACATACTATCATCAGGTTCTCATCCTATTATATCTCATCTTAACCCTAATTATATCCATATTAGGGTTTAGCTTAGTTCATTAGGATATTCCCACTTTTACTTGAATTCTTATCTTAGAATTATCTTACTGATGTCATATTCCAGATTATGATTCATTATCTGAACATTATCTTCCATAGCATTTTTGTGCACAATAATTAACCCTAGATTACACCATTAACTGAGATTAGGGTTTTATAACATGTATTAAGATGCATCTTCATATAACATGGATTCTGTTCATCATTATGATCTCATAATTAAAACTGAGATTTCATATACTGATATGAGCTTATTCTGTAAATTTCACCATTTATTGAGCATGTAAGTATTTATTACATTTTACTTAGGGTTATTAGCCCTAATTAGACATATTAATCAAATTACATGATTTCGTACATCAACATGATCATCACTAATATCAGGTGCATTATAAACATTATTATGGAGTTACTGAAATTTTTCCATAATTTTAGGCCATCGTTTGATATTTATTGTCAATTAAATAAGAATTACACATCTTACATGATAGCACTGAGATTACTATATCAAAAGACTGATATTATGCTTCTAATATGTTATACTCATTTTTATGAGAATTTTGGCATCTTGTTTGTATTTTTCTGACAATCGTGCTATTTTCTATGCTTTATTGAAGATCTGGGAATTATTAAACTGTTTACCTTTTTGGGCCAATCCGGCGTCGCCACGTGTCCACCAAGGGCATGGCTTCTGCCTTGCGCTGGGCCGTGGTTCACTTGGTCTGGAGCCGGTCTGGTTTGGCATATTCTCAGTCTCTGACCCCGGTTCCAGTTTATTTGACCAATTCACGATTTTCTTTGCTCAGCTATCTCCTTCTGGCACTCCACGCGATCCAAACACGAGTCCGGCACAGAGCCACTGCCATTTGGGTTGGCACCGACGTGGAATCAAAGCAACGATGAAGCTCCTCACCGGATTCCAATGCTACCAACAACTTCAGCACCTTGGACTAGATGCTCTCGGCATCTCAGCTCCCTCGCTCGCGGCTCCATCCCTGCTGTCCACCAACCCGCCGCCATGGCTGCCGTCGTGGAGGAGAGAAGGGGGAAAAAGGGCCATCTACCACTGCTCTCACATCTGGGGCTTCTAAAAGCTTCAGAGCACTTCCACAAACTCATCTGTGCCCTCTTATTTCAGCTGTGATCACCTACTACCAGCTCTGAGCTCCGCCTTCTTCTCCGGCCAGGTTGGCTTCATCCACCATGGAAAGCTTCACGATTTGGGAACACAGATACATGGGTGAACTCCCCTAACTTCGTGCTTGCTTCCTCCTTCTTTGACTTCCCCAGAACTGCCCTCTAACTCCATTTCCTACTCTTACCTCCCACCTACAAGCCACGATGGGGAAGCAACAGAGACGGGGAGGTGGGACTCCCTCGTCTCAGGTCCGTATCACCAAAATAAGGGGTCTGGGTATAGGTCTGGTAAAGGCGAAGAGAACTGCCCACTCCTCATTCCTTCCTAGCCACGAACATGATGTGGAGAGAGAGACCCTGCCTTCCCACTCGCCACAACCCACGATCTCTAGGCTGCCCAGAGGTAGGGGACGAGGATCCAACCGTCCAAGGTGCATCCAACAGCTGTAAGGGACCCTGTCTAAAACATGATCCGCGGCTCACTTAAGTCATCACTCCCAGCCACCGGATCAGTCACAAATGGCCAGGATCTGGCCACACGACCTACCCTCAATCAAAGGGTGCGTGACACATCAAAAAAAGCCCCGAACTTAGGTCTAAGAACATCAATTATGCACATTATTTCGTCATATACAAACTTAAATAACTCCTTCTAGGAGCATCCAAATACCACCAAATTTTAACCATAGCTTCACCATACCTCAAGGTACAATCCATTCGATTTTGGTGCAAAAACTAAGCTATTAGGCTTGTCAATTAAATTCCTCAAGAAGGCTTAAAATTATGGATCCAAAATATTGTATAAACCTCAACAACACTCCAAACTTATTAAAGCATTTGGGATTCTCAAAACAACTCAACATGTGCGACTTCACTTGTGTCATTGGACATTTAGGGTTCTAAAAGTCCACTCCATCACATCCTACACACCTTAAAAGAAATTCCGTCCTCAGAATTAAGCCAGAAAACCCACTTTGTCACACTAAATCTATACTATGATAAGGCTTCCACACTCTTGTGGGGTTGGAGCATTTATCTAGCACCAGTTGTAGGTAAACCTAGAGAGAACATTAACTCCCTAGGGTTTTTGGTGCACTTTAGGACTTCCATTGGAAGAGTAATGTCACGGGTTAACAACCTAACTCCACTGTACACCTCAGGCGCCAACATAAGGCGTACAATAGAGTTAAAATTGCCCGTCCCTGAGTGGATCAAACACATGAATATATAAATGCACCGAATAAAAAGATTCCATACATAAACCAAATGTGTTCATTACATAGGGGCCCGAAGGCATATGAGTTCTACAGAAGAAACTTAATACATGAGAAACTAAGTACAGAAGAAAAAGAAACATAATCTAAGAGTCCCATTTAGCTTTAGCATTCCCCATGATATATCTGATTTTTGTGAGCCAGCATATAGAGTAACCACATCATCTTCCTTTCATCATAAGCACCATAAGCAGAAGGTACCTAAAGAAAAACATTTGCAATGGGTACACGTCAGCACAATATATAAATATATTGTACTGAGTACGCCTACGTGTCTTCAAAAAAAAATACCACTCATTATATCTTGGCAAAGCAAACATAATAGACATGGCAGGAGAATTAAAACTAGGACTTTGGCACAGTATAGTAAAATAGACATATTCATAAACCAAGATGTTTGCATAGAAATTCAAAGACATGTTTGAGGTTTATTTTTCCATTATATACTCATGCATCCGCCTATCAATGGGATAGATGCTTTATGGCCTCATGATCCGCTTACCAAAGAGATAGATCATTTCATATGGTGATCCGCTTACCAAAGAGATAGATCACCTTTAAGCACTACGCTTGCCAAAGAGATATAGTGCTACAATATAATGGAACAAGCCTTTTATGTTCATATGTGGTAACATACCATATACAAAATATCATTCCAAAACAACCATACATCGATATCCAATACAAACATTATCATATACCAAGTCTTTTATAAGTACAATACAACCATTCACTAGTATAAGACAAATGAGGGTAATGGCGTACCTTCTATTCAGAAGTGGGGAGTCCAGAGATGCTCCTCACTGGTACCTTCGATTTCCTGAAATTATTGGAGATTTGGTATTTATTAGATATATTGTTTGAATTACACATATTCTAAAGAGTATATAAAAAGGCCCTTTATAGATTTGGAGTCATGAGAGTTGAGTACGGATCTTAGAGTATGGAGTTGAGTCCAAGATTATTATTGTCACATCAGAGTAGGTTCATAAAGTCAGAGTCATGGACTAGAGATTATATTAATTAATTATGCACATTTTGGTAGGTCAAAATAGGGAAAGGAGTGATAAATAGGTTTTATTGATAATGGAGCCATAATAAAAGGATCTTATCATTTCAGGATGATATAGATGCAAAAAGATGATGATCACAGGTTTTTGGTAATTTAAACAGGTTCGAGTATTTTTCCAAATAATTAATCAAGATATACACAAAAATAAGCATGAGTAACTACTCGAGGCAGATTTAGGGTCAATAGATGTCAAAATCATGATCCTCGTATTTTTCTGATCAAAATAGAGTACTTTTTTGTATTTTTCTGACACTCCTACTATTTTTAACGAATTTCCCAAGATTAGGTCCTAAACTGAAAATGTGAGTTAATAATCGAAGACTTAGAAAGACGTGGACCGTTGGATGATCAGATCCAACGGCCAAGATCACGCGTGCATAAAGAAGAAAAAGATCAAGGTGGATATTGGACCGCTTACTTGGCAAGCTGTGGTTTGTCCACTTGGATCGACGTGGACTCTTGTGATAGGTACAACTAGGCTTGAGCGGGTCCTCCTTCTTCTTGCTCAACACACACACAGCAGGCAGGGGAGGTGGACTCCGGCGAGCCCTCGCTAGAGCCTGGGACCTCCTCGTGTGAGGGTGAAGGTCTCGCTAGCTTCGTGGGAGCTTCCCACAGCTGGACGGCCAAGCCTCGGGCCGTGGCTCCTCCTGTGATGTCGGGTCGACGAGATGACCGACGAGTTGCAGAGCTCGCGGTGGAGGGAGAGGGTAGCGGGAGGAGCAGACGATGGAGCTTCAGAGTGAGGGGCCATTAAGGTGGGTGGAGGTTCCTCGGAGCTCAGGGAGTACTCAATTGGGGACGAGCAGGCCGGTAGGAGCCTAGTCCAGCAGCTCGACGGCGGCGGATAGGCTGAAAGGGGGGAAGCTTGAGGGTGGAGCGATGCAGGCTTGCTTCGGGCGAATTGGGGGGTGAGGTGAAGCAAAGGGGCATCGACGAAGCTGTTAGTATGCTTATATAGGATTGGGGACAAGTGATACGAAGATGCCCAATTAGAATCAGTTGGGTTTGGAGAGGGCCCTCGTCGAGGTGGTCGTGCAGGCTGGTCTGGTCTATTTCACGGGTCGTGTGGGCGCTCTTCATGTTCGTGGCGACGAGAGGAAGACGTTCTTTCGATCAGTTGCTCGCGAAGTGGGTTAGATCGAGGAGTGTGAGTCGGGGTCATGGGCTGGTTACTGCAGCCACGTCCTCCCGAGTTGATCGGAGGTTGGGGATGACTCGATGGCCGTTAGATCCTTCCTGGATCTGGGGGACGCGCCATCGGTCGGTCCCTATCACTCCGGGTGGGAGAGCCACGGATCGCTGAGTCAGCTCCGCGTGACAAAGCAAAATGCCCCTCAGATGATCAAAAACCTTGGATTGCATAATAATACGATTTTAAAAAAAGGAAAGAACATTGTGAAATCTTTGAAAATTCGTAGAGAGGGTTAGCAATGTCCAAATGACGTGTAATTTGGAACACAGCTTCACCATAGCATAACTCATACTGTGGTAAAGTTTGGGATCGAGATTCCCATCTTTGAGTGATCAATTAACCTTTAGGTGAATTAGGGTTTTGAAATATATTGGAGATTAAAGGAACAAAGTATAAAAGAAACTAGAAAAGTCACTTTATCACAAGTAATCTCTTGATGTAAGTTTTGGCTCCATAAAAAAATGGCGTCGTTTCTGGGGACAACGGTGTAAGAATCGTCTTTTTCAAATTCCATTTCGATTTAGGTTTCTCTAGGGTTTTCCATTTTCTTTTCAAAAACCTAAAAAGTGAAGGGCTTAATATCACATATCTTCTTGGATTTGAAGTGGTTGGTCAAGCCTGATAAACTCTTTCGTTGATTTTAGGTACCAACTCTCTTCAAAATGAAGCAGTCAACACCACCAGTCGTTAGATGTCAACTATGTGGTGTCTATTCTCATGCATCGATTTACTGCTTCAATGTCCCTCCTCTCTATGTAATGGCTCTGCATTAAATAATCATGAATCGGATAGTTGGGAAACTCAAAGCAGCCTCTTCATACAACTATGGATAAAACACAAGTTATAATCTGTATCACCCTGGAGGCTACTACGAAAAACCTAACTATGGTGGATTTCAAGGTGTAGATTGCAATGAAGGAGGAAACATGGAAAATAATGCAAATCAATACTATGATGAGGAGATCTATTATCAATATCATCCTAACGGGTGTAGTGAAGAGCCTTTTTATGAAGATCGACACATATTGATGGAGGAGCTATGAGCTTTAAAGACATCAGTGGCCCAACAACTAGCTGATCAGACAGTCGCGACCAAGAAATTGATAGCTGATCTTGATCAGCTTTCGCAACTTGTCAACACTCCTAAGCAACATGTAGAACAGCCACCAATTTCAAATAAGCATAACCCTAGTCCATATGTCGCAATCGATTACGATGATGATTATAAAATCATGTGGGATATGCCTTCCAATGATCTTCAAGCATCAGTGCAAGGTGAGGAACCATCCTCAGAGATAACAACTGAACTCAAAGATGATTTACTCATAACGTCATGAGGGGAGGAATTACTATCTGAGCCAAGGTCTGACTCGGATAATGATTAATGCACTATGCTCTCAGAGGAAAGGATGAGTAGCCAAACTGGGGATTCTCTACAGTCAGGAGATCAACCGGAGATAAATTTCAACACTTACCCACCTTCTAACTTCATAGACTCAAATCCAACCATTGAAGAGCAATTGGCAATAATTGACTCCCTCAATGACAAAATCTCTTCAACTTCATCTATCACATCCATGAAATCCATGGAAGAAGGGTTTATGTCGTAAGGACTCTACACTCCTTCACAATCAGACTCAGATGGGTATGTGACCGATTCAGATAAGGATATGTCTTTTATGTAAGGGAATCAAATGTCTTCACTTCCAAAACAAAATCCGAATTGCCCTTATGAAGAAATTTTTGATCATTCGGATGATTTAGGGACAGATTTCGAGGATAGGACTGATCAAGATCTTGATTCAGGAATGGACCATACCACTCTCACTGATGAAACAAAATCAAGGGAGGATGACGGGTCTCAAGATGACAATCCTATGACCGTTCCTCTTCATGAGATGATGTTACCTGAGTTACCACCACCACAAGAAGTCCAGACAGAGCCATTCCACGAACAAGAGCATGATCTTTCTATTGAATCTCCTTCTAGTCACTTGAACGAGTTGATAGTGAACTATGAAGAGAAACATGAACCACCCCTTGATTTTGGAATGGATCACGATATTTCCATACACTCTTGTAATGACAAAAAGGGCCCGTGGAAGGACATCGAGTCACAAACCCATCCACTTAGAGAAATTCACCCCTACGAAGAAGACCTTCCTAACATTCAAGAAACTAAGATATGTCTTTTACCTGAGCCAGGTTTCAATTTTCCCATAGCAACTCCTCCTGAGCACTCAATAGAACCGGAGGAGTACTATGAAGAAGTACTCGAATAAAAATCTGACTCAGAAATGGAGTACTTTAGTCCCAACATCGAAGAAATGGAGTCACTGGGAGAATCTAGCCTTCAAAACATTATATCATGGACTAATCCCCCCCATGAAGATGCATCATTGGAACCTCTACCTCGGAATCCCATTATTCCTTTACCCGAGCAAGAGTTTGTTCTACCAATCGAATCCTCTTCTACTTACTTGGACGAATTAAGGATGTTCTATGAGGAAAATTATAAACAAAATTTTGAAAAGAAGAACGACGCTCTCATCAATTCCAACGTTGATAAAGATGATGATACTTCTCAAAATAACTCCTCTGATGAAGAAATGTCATGTTGGCTACCATATCCTATGCAAGAAAAGCCAGGTGATGAAATGAACCCTGAACCGGATCCGCCACCTGATATAGGATAGGAGGAAGTCCAAGTGGCCGACCCACAATCGACTTCTCTGCATTTTGGAGAAAGCAGTTTTACTTTAAATTTTGAGGGCAAGCCACAACTGGAGGACACAAATAAGTAATGCTTCGATTACTCACCTAGCCCTCCAGTCTCAATTGCTTATATTTTACCTCCCCCACTGATGGGGGAAGGACTTTGGATTCTTCTGGACGGACAAAGAGGCGAAAGAAATATGTAGCCAAATCATCTAGAAAACCTATTCGAGTTGCCACAACCATCCAGTCAACAGGTTGTTCAGGCCACCCCCTCGCTCTCGGCATCGGCTATTGTGCGACATCTTTTCCAGACCTTCTTCCAACTACGAGGACCGCCTGGTTAACACTACGCAACCCTTCTCCTCCATCTCGAACCTAGTATTTGTTCAGAAATGAGCAAACTCATAAGTTCGAGGTGGAGGGCGGGTGGTATGACTCTCACTCCACCCTCTACCTTTACTGCTTTCTATTTTTCTATTCTAAGTTCTTTTTCACATTTTTTCCCACTTTATCATTTTTCTTCTTAAAATAAAGCCTTTACCTAGTCGGCTTTTGCTTTTTGAATCTTTTTTCATCACCTCTTTTCGTCACAAATCCATGAGGAACAAATGCTTAAAACTAACCGATAAATGATTTCATCTCGTATAAGCCCATGAACCCTAATGTCATATCCTCCATAAGAATGATAAGCCTCAATAAGTCTGAGATAGATCAAATGCATCACGCCTCTAACTGAATAATGGATCTGTTGTATGGAATTCTCATTTGAAGTTCTATCTTGTCACTTTTTCAGCAGAGTGTGGTGGAGAAAAAGAACATGTCATATGGAATCGCTAAGCAAATTGCATTATGATCTGAACTCTCTTCTACACTTATTCCTTCATCTCCATACCCCTCCGCTCATCAATCATGCCAAAGCTTTAAGTTCGGTGTGGCTCGCCACACTCCTTTCTAGTGAAAACTAGAACATTGCTGAACTCTAAGTTCGGTGTGGTAAACCACACCTCTGTCAAACTCTAAGTTTGGTGTGGTACACCACACCTCTTTTTCCACTACCGCTTCTTCCATACCCCTCAATACATAACAGGGGTGTATCACCTTCTCTTCTTGATTCAAAGAGTATACAATGATGATTGTGCACATACCGAGGTTGGCAAACAATCTACCCCGATTCTAAAAAGAGGCTTGGCAGCCCAAATATACAAAAAAAATTCGAAAAATTCCCTTTCTCCCAAGCCAAGTGAGAATGAATAAAAGCCAGAGTGTGAATAAAAACATGAGAGTTGTGCCCTGAATAAGGATAACTGATAAAGGCCTCACCCAGCTGGTACATTAGCTACCCTCACAAAGGCGGATGTGTCGTGATCAGTAGTGAGATCCTAAGGACCCAAAAATGACCCTTTACCTCCTCTCGAAGAGGTAAAATAGCGAAAAGCCTTACAGCCAACCTATACACACTTCTAAGTTACCTTTAGAAAAAAAATCGGGTGTAAGGCTAAGTCAACCAGAGTTGTGTGCAAAACACTCAAAGTATCTCGATGAATCAACCAATAATAAGAGTCTTGAGTCAATTAGAAGAGAGACTCTTATCTCTTGATCATACCCCCTTTTCTTTCCTTTTTCATTAACCAGGACAGATCATATGCATTTTGTTGATTTTGTGGGTCTGTTCAAAGTCTCATAAAACTTTTTAACATGACCGATACAACAGAGAGTGAGAAGGAAATACTTTAGTAAAGTGAACTCAGAAATGAGGATATCATAAGATGTATTCCGTGATCTAAGGAAGCTTTGATGTTGTATCGATCTGAGCCATGAACAAAATTACGATATAACAATAGGATGAGGCAATCATGAGATGAACAACTTCATTGACGATTGTTTTAAGTTTTCTGTTCCTCGGGACGAGCAACGCTTAAGTTTGGTGTGGTGACGAATCCTCCAGACTCATCCTCAGCCACCAATTCAAAGGATTTCTAACATTTTTCCCAAATTTTGTTTCGCCTCATTTTCCTTTCTCTTTTTTGTGAAAATTCTGACACTTGCACAAAGGTGAGGTAATTACGAGACAAACATGCGTTTTGGCGACCGTCTTGGGCTTTTTTGTTCCTCGGGATGAGCAACTCTTAAGTTCGGTATGGTGATGAATCCTCTAGATTCACCATCTCAGTCGCCAATTCTAAGGATTTTGTGCCGTATATCGAATGATCTACCCTCACTTTGGGTTTATTTTAAGTATCTCTTCAGTTTCATGTAAATAATGCTTTACTAGTTCTAATTACTCTAGTTTTCAGTTTATTTGATCTTATCCCCCCTTACTCACTTTCCTTTTTCCCTGCAGATCACTCTCAACCATCTGATCGAGATCCAACGGTTCCTTTTTATCCAACCACTAAGTCTTGACCACCATTCGGTCTAGATCCATTCGGTTTCATCCATGCAGTCTCAACCTCTTTCGATCTTGACCTCATGCGGTCATCTCATGCGGTCTTGATATCCATGCAATCTTCATCTCATGCGGTCTTGATATCCATGCGGTCTTGACCTCATGCAGTCTTGACCTCCATGCGGTCTTGACCTCCATGCAGTCTTGACCTCATGCGGTCTTGACCTCCATGCAGTCTCAACCTCATGTGGTCTTGACCTACATGTAGTCTCGACCTCATGCGGTCTTGACCTCCATGCGGTCTAGACCTCATGCGACCTTGACCTCCAAGCAGTCTCGACCTCCATGCGGTCTTGACCTCCATGTAGTCTCGACCACATGCAGTCTTGACCTCCATGCGGTCTCGACCTCATGTGGTCTTGACCTCCATGTGGTCTCGACCTCATGTTGTCTTGACCTCCATGCGGTCTTGACCTCATGCAGTCTTGACCAACATGTGGTCTCGACCTCCATGCGGTCTTGATCTCCATGGCAAATGGCCTTGCTACTTACCTCACTGTCATCTCCGCCATCGCAGCAACAACCATCCCCTTCCCCAGTGTTGTGAGCTGCTCCAGTAGCCACCTTCGTCTCCACCATCGCAGCAACAACTAGCACCTCTGCCGGTGTTGTGAGCTGCTCTAGCAGCCACCTTCGTCTCCACCATCACAGTAGCAACCAGCCCCTTCACCGGTGTTGTGAGCTACTCCAACAGCCACCTTCGTCTCCACCATCGCAACAGCAACTAGCACCTCCACCGGTGCTGCGAGCTGCTCCAGCAGCCACCTTCGTCTCCACCATCGCAGCAGCAGCTAGCACCTCCACCGGTGTTGCGAGCTGCTCCAGCAGCCACCTTCGTCTCTGCCATCGCAGCAACAACTAGCACCCCCGCCGGTGCTGCGTGCTGCTCCAGCAGCCACCACCATTTCCACCATTGCTCCAGCAGCTATGGAGACCGTTTGCTCCAACAGCTATGCAAACCGCATGGCCATTTGCCAATGCAAACCGCATGGCAATTATCCAATGCAAACCGCATGGCGATTAGCCAATGCAAACCACATGGCCATTAGCCAATACAAATATGCATGAGACCGTTTGATGAAAGATCACATGAAGACCAAGGCACCTTGCTGCCAAACCAAATAAATGCACAAGACCATATGGTCACATGCAATAGAAAACCGTTTTCCACTAGAAGCATGCAAACTATATGAGCAATTGCGGAGCAAATCGCATGAAGCAACCAGGGACCGCATGAGCTAAACCACATGAGCAAAGACTGTAGGAGCTAAACCGCATGAGCAAAGACTGTAGCAGCACCGATCGCTTTAACGTGGGCATGAGAACGCATGGATCCAAGGACCAGTAGAAGTCCACATGACTTAGCAAATCAAAGGGAGCGTGCAGAGCATTGAAACTGAATGATTTTTAAAAGCCAAAACTGCATGAGCAATTGTGGGAGTAAACCGCATGATCAAACTGCATGGGACAAAAGGGAACGCACAAGGTGTGACTCCTTGGCCCAAGATATTTTGGGCAATTTGCAGATCTTACCCAATCCGTCCAAGACACATGGCAAGCCTATAAATAGAAGGGTAGAGGCATGGTCTTGGACATCTATCTCACCACGACCAAAGGCTGCCAGACTAGGAACAGATCTGAAAGGCTGCTCCACTGCCATCTCACCTCTGCCATTGTTCTACTATCACTCCACCTCATTCTACCTGTGCAATCTTGGAGGTAGATGTGAGGATCGAGGCGGAGAGGCAGACATCATCGACCACAATGGAGCAGTTCTGGAAACTGTGACGATCTACACCGGGTTGTCACAGATTTACTCTTCTGCTCCGATGATGCTTTCTTTCTCTCTCTTCTCTTTCTTTGTTGCTCCCTCTATGAGGAGTGAGTAGTTCCATTCATTGGGGCACGAGAACTAGCCCCACTGCCCATGCTTTGTAATCTGTACTAAAAGATGTTATCTTTCTGATTCAATACCAAATCATTTCATACATGCTTGAATGTTGGCCGCGTTCTTGTATGCATCTATTGTCTTTCATTGTGGTTTGTCTACAACTTCTCTTAGAACTCGAATATCAATTTAGTGTTGGTTTCTAGGGTACGTATCCACCGCACATCTGTTTCGATATCTAGGAACACTCCCCGAGGGATGGAGTAAACACACCTCCATCGTTGCACTTCCGCACTATGAAATGGAATCAGTTGACGTACGGAAGTGCAACCTTGATGGGTCGAGGAACACATTCAGTGGAGGGAGTGGTGCAAGGTATTTGACCATTCGTCTGGGAATGGATGACATTGCAACACTCTGAGGTTTCTCATAGCTATGTCCTCGAAAGAGGGATAGTCTATAAGGATACTAATCGAATTGATGATTATCGCCCGCTTGTTAGTTTTCTGATGCATGTTTCACGAGGTTGAGTAAGATTCTCTCTTCAGAGGCTACATATCTTCATTGACATGTAGATATGTACCGGATGAGGGTTGCTCAACCTGTGAAGGATGTGTGCATTACTCTTGTCCTATAAGACATCAGTATTGTATAACATCCATGTATCTTGCTTGCAGGTCTTGCTATGATTGGTACATGTACAATACATGTGTAGTGGTGGTGAATACCCGCATCACCCCAGTGATCCATCATCATTTTCTAATCTTAGATTTTAATCCTCAAGCTAGTTTTTATTCTTGCCTTTACCTTTGCATGTTTTAGGTTATATAACTCAAATAAAACTTTTGGTCTTAGATGATTGGCTTAGATCGATACAAAACAAGAAAAAGACACTCAGATTTTTAACGTTGTCCTTTGGGTTCGATCCTAAATCTGTACTATGATAAGGCTTCCACACTCTTGTGGGGTTGTAGCATTTATCTTGCACCATTTGTAGGTAAACCTAGAGAGAATATTAACTCCCTAGGGTTTTTGGTGCACTTTAGGACTTCCATTGGAAGAGTAATCTCTTGATGTAAGTTTTAGCTCCATCATGGTCTTCATTTAATTACTAATGGGCACCATGAGAGGTGACCCCAGGAACCAAGCTCAGGATTGAGAAGGTGGCCTTAAGTCATTGACAAAAGAGAAACCCCAAGGATGGTATGCCAGGGTTAGGGCAAAAGCGGTGGAGAATGTCGTATTGAAAGTGTAAATTGGCTTGTTAATTAACTTGATTGTGATATTTAGATTATTAGCTATATTTGTGAAATTTTGGTTGTCCCCACATACCAGCGTATTCTTATATGCTTACCAGCATTTTGTTTGTCAGAGTTTTAGGTACAAAGTTGTAAAGGACAAACAGTAAAGTGACATATTGTGAAAGTAAGAATTAAAGTGAATGGAGGATTAGTTAGAATAGACTCCAACTGGGGATAGAAGTAGATAACCAAGTTTTTGAAAAAGGTATGCAAAGTTTTATTTTATACCAGCTTTCAGTATAGTTTTGTAGAATTTTAGAATTATTATTGATTATTTGTTGAACCTTTGATCCTGTTAATTGGGATAACGGCTCTGACATTTGGGTCTCCCTTAATTGGGGGTTATTGGGAGGCGGGGTTTTTACACCTTAGGTTTCTTTAGATCTATTTCTTAACTTCCCTTTTTAGGTCAACAAAACCCGAAAACAACAACATATATACAAAACCCTAATTACTCAACTGATTCATATTAAAATGTTACAACCCCAATTTTGGGTTCAATTACTGAGAAATGTAATTTCTCATATTAAAGATAAATGAAAAAATAATGATGTCTTTTGATTGAATGCATGAATTTCGTTACAATAGCCTTGATGATTGCTTTGTGGGCTTTATTGGTTATTGGGCCCAATAACAAGGAAATTCAATTAGTAAATGAATAATCAAGTTTTTGAGAAAAGAAAGGTGTGGAAACCTCCAAAAGGCAAAAGAATATAATCCAAAGTTGGATTTCGTGCCTCTTGGGTTCCTTGGGTCCCAAGGAGTTCAAAGTTGCATAGAGAATGCAATAAGAAAAGAAAAGACCAATTAAGTATTTCCTTGTTAAGAAAGAAATTGAAAATAATGATAAATTTGGAAAATATGTGAAAAGAGGAATAATTGAGTTATCCTTGGTGGATTTTCGTATCCCATGGATTCCTAATGATAAAAGGCATACCAATGAGGAAAATAAAAGAGAAATAAAGAGAAATCCTCAAAAAGAGATATTTTAATGAGAAATAAACAAGGTAATGTGAAATAATGCATATTGATGCATGTAGAAGGATAATGAGTATTCCTTAAAAAGGAATTTCGAATTATTTGAGTTTCTTAGGATCCAAAGAGTCCCAATGAAGAAAAGAAAGAGAAAAATACCAATAATAGAAAATAAGGAGATAATGGAAATACATAATTAATGGATTATGTAATATTGATAAAAAGAAGTATTTCCTACTTAAGGAGATATATAGTTTCGAGGCCAATGAATTAAAATCCAAGAGCAAGGATATTAAAAGAGATAATTCTCGAATTTATTAATAACAAAAGCATATGGATAAACAAGGAAATAAGTAGGAGAGAGAAGATTACTTCTCATGGAAGTAATAGGATTCCTTATGAGAGAGAACTTGATTTCTCTTGGATGAGCATCATAGGGCATTGAGACACTGCCCTATATAAGGGGTAGACCCTCTGGGTCGAGTTCCAGAGAGATACCACATCTCCCACCCTCTTCCTCATCTTCTTCTTGCTTCCTTATGATAAAAACCCTAGCTAGGAGGAGCGGCATGAGCACGAGGTTAGAAAGAGCCAAAGCTAGGTTTTGATGAAAGCCTGAAGTGCCCCAGTGTCGAGGAGAAGCACAACCATCGAGGCCGTTCCCTAGGGTGTGTGCAACGACATTCGTCAGGCTATAGTGACGGCCGCAAAAACAAGGTTGATGAGCGGAGAACCAGCTGTGTTAGCCGCGGTTTGGGGGAGCTTCAGGTGCGCCCAGGTGCGGCGGAGTTGGGGCGGCCCTTGGCGGCAACCCTCAAACCCTAGGGAGGAGTGGAGGTAGACCACAAGCAAGAATGCAGGTGGTGTACAGTAGGGCAGTGTGAGGTTGAAGATGGTCCTAGTGCATTGGACAGTTGTGCCCCTCCGCGGGTTGTACAACCAATAACTTAAAGGAGGGCAATTATGACATTTAGAAATGTTTCCAAGTCACGAGATCATTGCATGGGTGAAGTGACGTGGTGCAATCTGATTGGCCCAAATAAGTGAAATCTTGCTAAATTCGTAATTAAATATTGGTAACTCCGATTAGGACAAGTAATATATGAAAATTGATCCTTAGAATGAGAGAAACACAAAGAAATTATTGTTGAATCCTAATTTCGCTTTCTATTCAAAAATTATATCAAGATGCTATCTTTAATAGTTAATCAATGAAAAACCCTAACCTTTGATGATTAATGAATTAGAAAGGGGGTTATGTGAGTGTTTAAAATAGATATTAACATGTTGTTAATAAAAAGGGCATATTAGATCTAAAAGGATGATCTTCATGCATAATTTGATTAATTTAGGGTTCCATATGATTTAATGAACCTTGAACCCTAATTGTGGTAATTATGATCCTTAATGATTTTAATTGGCCAAATTCATGTACAAAGATGAGATATGATGATTCTAATCTATTTTGGAGTACAAAAGTCCCTAATTATGGATAAATACCCTAAATATAGTAATTAGGGTTTTCTCATGAATAAAAGGTAGAATTATGGCAAATCAAGTTCATATGTGATTAGACCATAATGAACTTTGAATTGATGATGAATGAGCATAATGATCTTGTCATGGATTAAAAGGATAAAAATGGTAGCTTTAATATAAAAGAGGCATAATGGGCTTAATTAATGTTTAAGTGTGCCTTTAATCTGAAATTAGGATTTATAAGTAATTGTATAGAAATAAGGTTTAATATACAGTAAATGAAGTGAAACCCTAATTGCAAAGTAAACCCTAAAAAGAGGAAGAAACCCTAAAAAGGAATAAAAACCATAAGTAGCAAGATGGTTTGGATAGTTTTTGATAAAAAGGAATTGGATGTATATTTCAGGATTGAACTGTGTACTTGCTTGATTCTGGATTACTTACTTGTTTGGACTATTCCTGCATTTGAGTCTGCTTGATAGGTATGTGGTTACGTTTATGAATAATCGTTTATGTTTCACGGTGATTCCCGAACGTTTTATCGGTTGCCTAAAAATAACTACTTGTATGACTTTTATTTCATGCAACTATAAAGTGACTATAATTATCATATATATATGAGTACATGACTGGCCCAGATCCTGGTCCTCCTCTGTAGCTTAATTGTTTGACCTAGTACATGGCTACCTATGGGGTATGTCCATCCATTCATTGGATGACTTAGTATATGGCTACCAATGGGGTAGGTCCATCAAGTCACCTTGAGTCAGGGATTGGGCTACCTATGGGTAGTGCCATGTGACTCTTTAGCACCCCATGAGTTTGGGATTGGGATACCTATGGGTAGTGCCATGCGACTCAACCCTAGATAATTATCTACCTGTCAGGTAGGATCATGCGGGGTTTATTAATGGGGATCTACCATAAGGAATGGTAGTATCCAGGTCCACTGTAGGGACAGCGCAGAGGCTAGGGTATGTATGGATTGAGCAGTCATGTTTAAAATGTAAATTTGGTTGTTAAACTGTAATTGATTGTAATATGTTGATATTAATTGCACGTTTATTGTTTCCCCCACATACCAGCTTCTTACTGACCGACATTTTTTTTGTCGGAATTTTAGGTACAAATGAAAAGAACAAATAGTAAAGTGGCATATGTGGAATTAAATGAGAATTAATGTGCACAGGAGGATTAGTTAGATTAGTATCTTCATGGATAGAAGTTTAGAAATCCCAATTT
This sequence comes from Alisma plantago-aquatica, assembly GCA_963693085.1. Taxonomy (NCBI): domain Eukaryota; kingdom Viridiplantae; phylum Streptophyta; class Magnoliopsida; order Alismatales; family Alismataceae; genus Alisma; species Alisma plantago-aquatica. The sequence continues at coordinate 574,869,524 of OY856415.1, read as the reverse complement.
TTAAAAGGTATGCAAAGTTTTATTTTATACCAGTTTTCAGTTTAGTTGGTAAAATTTATTAATTGTTATTGATTATTTGTCGAACCTTTGATCCGAGTTATTGGTTAACGGTTCTGACCTTTTGGTCTCCCTTAATTGAGGGGTTACTGAGATGCGGGGTTGTTACATTTGGTATCAGAGCATAGGTTCCCCATCTAATCGTTAATAATTATTAAATTTTACAAATTACATAGAACTGAGGGAGTTTTTAGAGGATTGTCTGAAAGATTGAGGTGTCTAGAAAAGGATCACATTCGGGGGATGGCAATATTTTCCTCTGCTCCACTAGTCGGAATACGAGGACTCCCGGATTGTGTGACTGCCTGGCCGATGTCTTAGGATATGACTCAAAATAAGATACCTTTAGGACTCTCTCATCTTGTTCATCCCTTCTCAACTCAAATTCTATTAAGGACCTTAAGGATTAGGGTTTTCTCTCTTCTCCTCACCCTCTTGAGGTATGGGTAAGGTTAATAAGGTCTAAGGAATCCTCCACCAAATTAATGAAAAGCATGTAAATAAGATGTCATGGACATAAGCTTAATAGAGTAAGTGTAAACTAAAGAATAGATACATGATTAGGTTGTATGACATGAGTTGTCATTGCCCTCAGGAGAGACATGAGGATAGACATCCTTGTCAGGAATATGAGTAGAGAGAGTTAGTCTTGGAGGTAGAGACCTCCTGTGATGATCTTGATTTTAGGAGTTTGATATTGGATATAGTATTTGAATAAGTACCTTGAGTAATATGAAATATTGATTGACATTGAGGTATCATGTGGTCAATTGATGAACTCTAAGGTGTTTTAGGACCACAAAGGTATTCATTAATGATTACAGAATTTGATTTGAGGTTTCTGCACCTATTCCTAAGGCTATTTAATCATTTCATTTACATGATCAAATAATAGAGTTTTAGTCTCAAGCTTTTATGGATGAGAAAATATAAAATGTAAGGGCGGTGCCCCAAATTCCAGGATGATCGGTGGTTTCCATAAAGAGATGTACTTATGTGAAATTTAATACATTCGATGATACCTACATTGTAAAACTTTGTTCTTTAATAATTAAGTACCTAAGTTGTGATAAATTTGGTGTCACATTGGTTTATTATCCACTTCTTGAGTGCGGCCCAACACCTGAAATGTGGCCCTATTATGACTGTTGCTAATATGAGAATGGAGACTTTGTCTCCCACCTCCTTCTTCTGCGGAGGAGGCAGCCTTGACCCAGCTCAACCACACCCACACAAGAATAATCAAGGTCATGATTGCCAGATATCTCGGACTGGCTGTTGTTTCTCAACAATCCCTAGATCCGAAGACACCTCACACCAAACTTTTCATTCTGAAACAAGGGAGATTGAATCCTTACTGACCCTACCTTCTCCACCGCAGTGGCAGATAGAGGCTGGATGGGGGGAAGCCAGGGAGGCAAGTGCACAGAAATCATTGGAAACGACTGCAAGTAATCGGGGTTAGACTCATATGTCAAGATGGAGGTGTCTTCCTTTCCATCGAGCACATCATGAGCAGGTTCACTCTAGGAGAATTGTCTAGCAATGTTGATGTGTTTCAGACCCTGCTTCGACATCTTGATGGTGCTTGGAGGACCTTGGGAGCCTGGTCGTGAGGTACGGAAAATGGAAGACGTTCCCCTTCTTTCTGTTCCCACAACGACTCCTTGCTTGGAAGAATATGATCACATGACATCTCGCCTCCTCAGCCCAAACTGGTGGGCCACCGACGTGTGGGAGGGACCTGGGAGTCTGATTCCCACAACATCACCCAGATTAGAAGCCTACCTCCACACATTATCTGTAGACAGAGATCCTTCTTCCCTCTCCTTGTTCCCTGTGGCGGCCGAGGAAGCAACCATCCATAATGATGGCGGCGCCATGTTAAGCGGAGAACTCAGTTCTCGCGCAGGAGACCCAAGGGCGGAAGCGCCATCTGCAGGGCAGAGCAAAGCCTCTGCGGCGTCACTATGAAGGAGCGGCGATGGAGCGAGGAGGAGCTTCCATGATTCTCGCCGGAGATCTGAATCCCACGGCGGCGCTTGGGAGCAAGCAGAGGCTGCAGGCTCGCTCACGACCGGAACAGAGGTGTGCGACATGGGCGGATGATCGGGAGAGGCATTCACGGATGAGGAAGAACGAGAGAGGCAAGCTTACCATCGCCTATCTCTCTCTAGAAACCTAGTCATCGTGGTCTCATCACTAGTCTCCTAGAGGCGGCGCTCAACGCAGAGTGGACGCTGGCGTCGGGCGTCCCAACGCTGACCTGAGAAAGGGCAAGTAATGAATCCTGGTCCAGTCGCCCAAACCCAACCATGAACCGGGTCCAGGTGCCTTGAACCGGCTGGCTCCACCAGCAAGCAGGAGCAAGGAGCCGCACCCCAATATGGACACATGGCAGCCTCTGATTCGTCGAAAAAGGTAATAATCCCATAATATTTCCAGATCTTGAATAATTCATAGCAATTAGCTCAACGATCAGAAAAATACAAATAATATACTGAAATTCTCAGAAAAATGTGTAGAACAATCTGAAATCATAATATCAGGCTTTTGGTGCACTAATATCAGTGATATCTTATTAGTTGTAAAATGTTTAGTTCATGAGTAATAAATATCAAATGATGATATTAAATTATGGAAAAATGTTAGTAAGTCTATAATCATGTTTATAATGCATATGATGTCAAATATGGTCATGTTGATGTACAAAACCATATAATTTGATTAATATGGCTATTTAGGGCTAATAACACCAAAGATAATGCAATTAATACATGCATGCCCAATAAATGATGAAATTCACAGAACATTCTCATATCTGTAACTGAAAGATAATATGTAAATATGAGACCAGTTTTGTACACAAAATTCATGTTATATGAAGATGACCCTTGATACACGGGTTGTAACCCTAACTTGAATAATGTATATAAACTAGGGTTATTATGTGCACAAAAAGGATATGGAACCTAATATTCAGATAATGAATCATAATCTAGAAAATGACATCAGTAAGTTAAATATAAGACAATAATGCAAGTAAACGTTGTAATATCCTAATGAAATAATATAAACACTAATGAACACGACTAGGGTTAAGATGATGAGAATCTGATGATAGTATGTGGTTTTGTTATTAATCAGGTGCTGACCAGTTTGTCTAGATGATCAAAGATATTTATGAATATCTGAACTCAGGTACGTGGGATTTATTAAGTATAAGACTAGTTTTCTGGTTGCCTATGATATGCAATATCTTGAATGCTCGTATTTGGATATGATTGCTTGGTTGAACTAGTATGAGTTATACTTTGCCAAATCTAATAGAACATAAATGAGTATGATGGGTTGTAGCTACTAGAGCACATAGCCTGGTGTGGATGTATGTTTCCTAACATGGATGTATGATTCCTTGGCCCATGTTAGATGTATGATGATACTATATTGCCCACACTAGATGTAAGTCATGTGCAAGTATGTGTAGTACAATCGCATCAAAGTGAATGTAATAAAAGGAATGTTTACCTGATTATCACTTTAAATAATGTTTTCTTTAAATCTTTCTTTCTCAAGTTATTTCAATTATGCAAACATATTAGTATATATCTTTCTACCCACGTGCACAACACCTTGTGTGTTGATTCACTGTTTCACGTATGTTTTAGGTTCAGAGATAGCATGGGAGGAAAAAGATGGGCGTGAGCAGTTGTCCAGGTTGTACCTATTGTGTAGATCTTGTTAGCATACATGTTACTACACTTGTAAATCTTCTTTCAATATGTAAATTTAATTCATGTTGTATAAATATAACATGTTGAATGTTGAGTATGTTATGGTTGTATGTTCATGTATGCGTATTATGCTTCCACATCACTTTCTGATATGATTGGATGATGTTTTCGGATTCTGACATCTCATTCCCTATAGGGTTTGGAGAAATCAAAATCCGGGGACGTCACACCTCCATTAAAAGTAGAGACCTAGCACATCCTTTGAGGATGATGTTAACCCTAACCCTAAGTGAGGGTTAGAGAGAGAAATGACATGAAGAGTTAGATGTCGTGGTATACCAGGTATTTGGATAGACATGCCTTAGATGCCATATGAGCCATGAGAAGTTGATGACTGAGTACCTTTGGCAACCCAACCCTGGGAAGGGTCGTGCATGTTTGAGCAAAGGATAGCTCCTTTATGGATGAGGTTAGAGAAGAACCTATAGAAACCTTATGGGTTGTTGCAAGTAGGATATAGATTGCATCCAGAGTAGATCAGTAGTACGAGAAGCAAGTTAAAACTGAGACCAGAAGGACAGGATGGATGGCTTATGAGATAAGCATAAGGGGTTATGGATAATCATGAGAAAACATAAGTTTGAGCATAGGCTTCACCTGCGTAGAGGTATGCCTGTGAGCTTGATCCTTCATGGAGAGATGACCTCTAGTAGTATGACTGGATGTGAAGTTAGCTTTAGAGAGAGAAGGAAGGAATCAAGCAAGAAGGTTGGAAACCTAAAACCCTGAGATGTGAGGAACAGTGGGGAGTTGAGAATGATGTGACCTAAGTGGATGATAGCGGTTGCCTCATGCATGATCCCTGGAGGCTGATGATATCTTGGTTTCCTTTAGAGGAACCAAACCCTAGAGAGAGGATGATGCTTCTGGTACCTATGTGCCTGCAGTATAGGTGTTTACCTTCTGAGATAGGAAGAAGAGTTCCTTAGACCTGGAGAGGTTTGGTAACAGGTTGTGAGGCCTTGTACCTTGTTGGTTGTCCTTGAGGAGGACTTCACCCTGATGTGTTGCTCAAGTAGAAGGATGACAGGGAGTGCATGTCATGCCTTATACATGCTTGATTTGTGGTTAAGAGTTTGAACATGCAGCTGGACACCCAAAGGTGAACCTAGGGTTCCTAGGCCTAAGAGGGGAAGCAGTGTACCCAATGCTCATGATGAGATTTGAGTCTCTATAGTTTCGATCATGGTACTCCTCATGTGTAGAGGTAAAGGAAACCCCTTAAGTTAAGGGTATGTTTGATGAACCCCTCACAACTAAGTTGGTCTAATGTTTAGGATGAGAACAAGTATGACCTAGCATGGTTTGGTAAGTGTCTTCTTGTTCCTTAGTAGCTTGCTAGGGCTAAGCATGCTCATGTGGATGCATACCCTAAACATAAGGACGTTTGTGAGAACTGTTATCAAGGTGTAGTTTCCACCCATCCTGGGAGAGGGACCCTTTTGTAGGGTGTATACTAGTTTTGTTGGTTTTGAGGTAACCTAAAGATGTTTCAGAGGATCTTGTGAAGATAATTGAAGAGTACATGATATGAGAATGAACCTACAGACCCATAGATAACCATCTCTCTGTGCATGTGGATGTGTTACCATCGAGGTAACTGGTATGGGGCTTGACCAAGGTAGGCAGGTTGCCATGATCCCTACGAAAGGATGAAAGTCAGTCATGAATGCAGAGAGAGAGATGATGAAGACTTGGGTAAGGTTCTAAGTTGAACATGTACTATAAGAGCATCCTAAATCTATCCTAGGGTCAGGTAGGGATAAGATCGATGGAAGTAGGAGTTGCCTAATTCCCTAGTTGCACATGACCATAGGGTAAGGAAGTAACAACTATCATTGTTTGAGGGCCATGAGTTAGGAGATTGATCACCTTCATGAACTCATGAGACCCAAAGGGTAGATGAGTAGGGCACTCTCTGGATGCATAAGGGAAGAGGTATGACCCCTCAAGTGCCGACACCCTATAGACATGGAGGAGATGACCAAGGAATGGGTGTGGACCCAAGTAGGTTCGAGACTAGTTTTCCATGGAAGCAACTTTGATATCAAGATGATGGTGATGTGGAGACATACGTTGCACGTTTCAACTTAGATTTGAAGGTGTACTGGCAATGTGGGATGTACCATCTCTACTCTTGGAATAGGAAGAACTTTGTGTTTGGACGGCTACCAAATGCTTATTTCCTCTTATTATGGGAGGGAGAGATGGGAAAGTATGCATGCCATACGCCAAGGATAAAAGATGATGCAAGTTGGAATGTTGTTACGAGGTATGAGGATAGAGATGATACCATACCTTGGTGGAGTAAATGATACATGGATGGTTTGCAAACAATAAAAGCTATAAGGTAGTCATCTTATAAGGATGTTTTTTTTAGCATGAGCTATGGGGAATTTGCAAGTGATGCAAGGTAGAGTTGATCACTAAGAAGATGAGCTCAAAGTGTTCTCAATGAAGATAGACTTAGAGTTTGAGTTTGAGATGATAAGTGAAATACATGGAAGTGTATGTCTTCAATATTACCTAATACCTATAAGGATGTGAAGTGGTAATGAATGCTCTGGTTGAGATATATCTGACTAGTTTGGCAAGAGGCTAGAAGAGGTTGTTAGGTTAACCCTCAATTGGAAAAGAGATATGTTCGGGCTAACACTCAGATGTAACGAGATCTATTGAACAATTTAGTAGTTGTTTGGTTAGCCAGCCTAGTCCTTGATATAACAAATGGATGGTGATAGAACTTCAGATACACTTCTTTGGATAGGAAGGTGATAAAACCCTGATGAGATTCGTTTAGGATTTCTGAGGAATCGATCTTGAGGAATCATGACATACAGGAAATCATGATTTTAAGATCATCATACACCATGGTACTACTGAGATAATGAGTGGTAGCAGTACTATGGATGCTGGAGATGAGGCTGCATGTGGTATGTTGCATGCAAGATAGGAGGTAAAGGATGAACACCAATAACCAAGTATATCAATATAGAGGATAAAAGAGTCCCCGATAGGAAATGGGAGTTCATCACTATGAATGATGTGTAAAGTCTCCCCTTGACCAAGGAAAGTCATGATGCAATATGGGTTATGGTAGATCACCTTACCTAGATGACATGAGGAAGAAAGAGTACTGTCAAGAGACAGATTGGGTTGAACTATACATGAGAGAGATGGTTCAACTACACCATGATATGAGTTCAAAAGTTCTTGAGTATGACCTAAAGGTTCACTTCCATAAGGTGGAAGTAGGTACATGAAGAACTCGGTGTCAGTACCGCCTATCACCCCTAACTAATGGTTAGTATGATCCAGACTAGAGGGTCTGATGAGAGAAAGTGTGCTTGTTCAGGGTGTTACAAAGAGACATTTCTTAAGATGTGATGTTAACCACCATATCCTTTATCAGGATGCAAGAAGTTCTATAAGGAGGCTGTGTCGGTAACCACTTCATTATGATGATGTTGGTGAAGGAGGCCTCGCAAAGGTCAGAAAAGAACCACAGTGTGTGCAGATGAAGTCGCTTGATTGTGCAATGGCTGAGAGAGAGCCCAAGGGTGACATGAGTCATGAGCTGATACAAAGCAGACTGACATGCAGTTCACTGTGGGAGGATATAATGAGAAAATTTGACCCCTCTGAGTTACAACTGAGAAAGCTGAGTCCCCGATATATTGGTCCATTTGAGATGGATTGGTGGAGAAGGTTGTGTTTAGCCTTACCCCTCAGGATAACATGATGTATAAGGTGTTACATGAGTCCAATCTAGAGCACTATGTGAGGTACCCAAGCCATGTGCTGAGCCCTGAACCTATTCAGCTATTTGAGCGGCTGAAAAGTCCTGAGTCACCTATGCGGGTACGAAATACCAAGGTAAGAAAGAAATCAGATGGAAGAATATGAGATGATGAAGGTTCTTGGGAAGCACCATGGAAAGGGTGAAGCCACATGGGAGCCCTGATGGACATAAGAAAGGATTATCCTATTTGTTTGCTTGCTTGATGGAATTTTGAGGACAAAATTCTTATAAGAGGGGAAGGATGTTACAACCCCAATTTTGGGTTCATTTGCAGAGAAATGTAATTTCTCATATTAAATATAAATGAACAAATAATGATGTCTTTTGATTGAATGCATGAATTTTGTTACAATATCCTTGATGATTGCTTTGTGGGATTTATTGGCTATTGGGCCCAATAACAAGGAAATTCAATTAGTAAATGAATAATTAAGTTTTTGAGAAAAGAAATGTGTGGAAACCTCCAGAAGGCAAAAGAATATAATCTAAAGTTGGATTTCGTGCCTATTGGGTTCCTTGGATCCCAAGGAGTCCAAAGTTTCATAGAGAATGCAATAAGAAAAGAAAAGACCAATTAAGTATTTCCTTGTTAAGAAAGAAATTGAAAATAATGACAAAATTTGGAAAATATGTGAAAAGAGGTATAATTAAGTTATCCTTTGTGGATATTCGTATCCCAAGGATTCCTAATGATAAAAGGCATACCAATGAGGAAAATAAAACATACATAAAGAAAAATCCTCATAAAGAGATATTTTAATGAGAAATAAACAAGATAATGTGAAATAATGCATATTGATGCATGTAGAAGGATAATGAGTATTCCTTAAAAAGGAATTTCGAATTATTTGAGTTTCTTGGGATCCAAGGGGTCCCAATGAAGAAAAGAAAGAGAAAAATACCAACAATAGAAAATAAGGAGATAATGGGAATACATAATTAATGGATTATGTAATACTGATAAAAAGGAAGTATTTCCTACTTAAGGAGATATATAATTTTGAGGCCAATGAATTAAAAGCTAAGAGCAAGGACATTAAAAGAGATAATTATCGAATTTCCTAATAACCAAAGCATATGGATAAACAAGGAAATAAGTAGGAGAGAGAATATTACTTCTCATGGAAGTAATAGGATTCCTTATGAGAGAGAACTTGATTTCTCTTGGATGAGCATCCTACAGCATTGAGATCCTCCCCTATATAAGGGGTAAACCCTCTGGGTTGAGTTCCAGAGAGATCCCACATCTCCCACCCTCTTCCTCATCTTCTTCTTGCTTCCTTACAATCAACACACTAGCTACAAGGAGCAGCATGAGCACGAGGTTAGAAAGAGCCAAAGCTAGGTTTCGATGAAAGCCTGAAGTGCCCCAGTGCCGAGGAGAAGCATAGCCATTGAGGTTGTGCCCTAGGGTGTGTGCAACGACAGCCCTCAGGCTGCAGTGACGGCTGCAAAAACATGGCCGATGAGCAAAGAACCAGCCGCGTTAGCTACGGTTTGGGGGAGCTTCAAGTGCGCCTAGGTGTGGTGGAGTTGGGGCGGCCCTTGGCAGCAACCCTCAAACCCTAGGGAGGAGTGGAGGTGGACCGCAAGCAAGCCTACAGGCGGCGTACAGTAGGGAAGCGCAAGGTTGAAGATTGTTCAAGTGCATTGGACAGTTGTTCCCCTCCGCGGGTTGTACAACCAATAACTAAAATAAGGGCAAATACGACATTTCAAAATTTTTCCAAGTCGCGAGATCGTTGCATGGGTGAAGTGATGTGGCACAATCTGATTGGCCCAAGTAAGTGAAATCTTGCTAAATTCGTAATTAAATATTGGTAACTCCGATTAGGACAAGTAATATATGAAAATTGATCCTCAGAACGAGAGGAACACAAAGAAATTATTGTTGAAGCCTAATTTCGCTTTTTATTCAAAAAGTATATCAAGATGCTATCTTTAATAGTTAATCAATGAAAAACCCTAACCTTTGATGATTAATGAATTAGAAAGGGGGTTATGTGAGTGTTTAAAATAGATATTAACCTGTTGTTAATAAAAAGGGCATATTAGATCTAAAAGGATGATCTTCATGCATAATTTGATTAATTTAGGGTTCCATATGACTTAATGAACCTTGAACCCTAACTGTGGTAATTATGATCCTTAATGATTTTAATTGGTCAAATTCATGTACAAAGCTGAGATATGATGGTTCTAATCTATTTAGAGTACAAAAGTCCCTAATTCTGGATAAATACCCTAAATGTAGTAATTAGGGTTTTCTCATGAATAAAAGGTAGAATTATGGCAAATCGAGTTCATATGTGATTAGACCATAATGAACTTTGAATTGATGATGAATGAGAATAATGATCTTATCATGGATTAAAAGGATAAAAATGGTAGTTTTAATATAAAAGAGGCATAATGGGCTTAATTAATGTTTAAGTGTGCCTTTAATCCGAAATTAGAGTTTGTAAGTAATTGTATAGAAATAGGGTTTAAAATTAAATGAAGTGAAACCCTAATTGCAAAGTAAACCCTAAAAAGAGGAAGAAACCCTAAAAAGGAATAGACACCATAACTAGCAAGATGGTTTGGATAGTTTTTGATAAAAAGGAATTGGATGTATATTTCAAGATTGAACTGTGTACTTTCTTGATTCTGGATTACTTGCTTGTTTGGACTAATCCTACATATGAGTCCGCCTGACAGGTATGTGGTTACATTTATGAATAATCGCTTATGTTTCACGGCGATTCCCGAACGTTTTATCAGTTGCCTGAAAATAACTGCTTGTATGACTTTTATTTCATGCAACTATAAAGTGACTATGATTATCATATAAATATGAGTACATGACTGGCCCAGATCCTGGTCCTCCTCTATAGCTTAATTGTTTGACCTAGTACATGGCTACCTATGGGGTAGGTCTATCAGGTCATTGGATGACTTAGTATATGGCTACCAATGGGGTAGGTCCATTAAGTCACCTTGAGTTAGGGATTGGGCTACCTATGGGTAGTGCCATGTGACTCTTTAGCACCCCATGAGTTAGGGATTGGGCTACCTATGGGTAGTGCAATGCGACTCAACCCTAGATATTGATCTACCTGTCAGGTAGGATCATGCGGGGTTTAATGGGGATCTACCATAAGGAATGGTAGTATCTAGGTCCACTGTAGGGACAGCGTAGAGGCTAGGGTATGTATGGATTGAGCAATCATGTTTAAAATGTAAATTTGGTTGTCAAACTATAATTTATTGCAATATGTTGATATTAATTGCACGTTTATTGTTTCCCCCACATACCAGCTTCTTGCTGACCGACATTTTGTTTGTCGGCATTTTAGGTACAAATGAAAAGAACAAATCGTAAAGTGGCATATGTGGAATTAAATGAAAATTTGTGTGCACAGGAGGATTAGTTAGATTAGTTTCTTCTTGGATTGAAGTTTAGAAATCCTAGTTTTTAAAAGGTATGCAAAGTTTTATTTTATACCAGTTTTCAGTTTAGTTGGTAAAATTTATTAATTGTTATTGATTATTTTTCGAACCTTTGATCCGAGTTATTGGTTAACGGCTCTGACCTTTTGGTCTCCCTTAATTGGGGGGTTACCAGGAGGCAGGTTTGTTACATTAAAACCTCTTTGTTATCAATTTGGCTTAGGATCAACCTAACTTCATCTCATACATAAAATCTCAAAATATAACTCATTAAAAGTCATTAACACCTAAATTCTGGTTTCCAAGCCCATTAACACACTTTACTCACAGGAAACCCTAAAATAACCAATTAAGCACATGGATTATCCTTTTAGATTCAAAACTCCCTTTTATCATCAATAGGTTAATATTCACATAAAACATCCCTATTATTTTTTCCCAATTCCATTTGTCATCAAATTAGGGTTTCTCATTTATGAAAGCATTAAAGATAGCAATTTATGTACTTTTTGAATTGTAAGAAAAATTAGGCTTTAATTAATTTTTTAGTGGATTCCATGCATTTTTCAGATCAACTTTCATATATTTTATTATTTCATCTGAGCTACCAATAATTAATTAGGATTTTCACAAACTAACTTACCCTTCAGCCAATCGCTGGTTGCCATGTCAGCCTTTTATTTTCTTTTCTGACTAATTCTTTCTGGCTCGTGGATCTCTGGCTTGGGTCCGCTTAGACCGGAACCTAGACACCCGCCCCTCTCATCCCTTCCCTCGCCCCCGTCCGCACTCTGCAAACGCGAGGTTCTATTTCTTTGCATAAATAGAGTGTTGCTGGCGTTGCTACTCTGGCGACTTTGCAATGGTCATCTCCTTGTAGTCAAGGTTCCCTAAACCTCCCGCCTCCTTTGGATCTCCCAGCTCCGAAGTCCCATCTCAAAAGGGTTCCTAGCTGGCTGAGAGTGTAACATACTAAATCTTGGACATTTTGTCTTTTGACCCTTTTTCCCAACTTTTTCTCTCAATTCTATCCTCTTTGTCCTTTCTATTTAATTTGTGGAGAATATAGTGGTTTAGTAAACATTTGTTCACCTTTTATGCCAATAAAGGGTTTTATGCACAAATACCTCAGCAAATATTTTAATAAGGGTCTAATATGAAAATTTACCACTCATGTGACATATTAATAAAATATATGCATTCTTGATCATTCCTTAGCCTTATGAAGTAAGGAAGAGAAAAAGGAATGAATAATGTTGCTCTAAACATGTTAATGTGATATGAAATTAATTAATATGAGAAGTATTGGTAATATTGGATAATGGGATAAATTCATAAAAGGAACACTAATTGGTAAAAAATAAGTTGATATTCATTTTCCTTGGGTTTGGTTTGGCTTGTAGGCCAAGTTTCATAATTTTGGAAAATTAATAATTATCTTTGCATTAATTAGAATTGGAAAATATGAGTTTTACTCCAAATCATTAAATAAATTAGTAAATGACTTCAAAGGTGGAAACAACCCTCAAATTCGTAATCTACATGTCAAAAAAGAGTCTATGTGTGAACTTGCATCTAATTTGGTCAATGTCAAATATTTTATTTTATTTAGGAGAGAGAAAATAATTTAAAGACCAAAAATATGTTGAAAAAAAATAATTAATGTAAAAATGTGTTCCTCACATTTAGTATTTCTTGTATACCAAGTTTTATATTTTTAAAAAGTTTCTAGATGCCTCTAATAAATTAAAAGGATAAAATAAGTGAAAAATTTTAATGTATTAAATAAAATAATAAAGTCTTCAAAAAATAAAATAATGCCAAATTCGTTTCTATATGTTAAAATATACCTTTAAATGAATTTTGACTCAATTTGGAAAATATTTTATAAGAAAGTAAATTTTGGAGAGAGAAACTATGGAAAATATTCAAACTGTTAATTAAAACAAGAAATAATTTCAATAAATGGAAATAATAGAAAATTCGTATCTAACATACTTAATATGACTTATGGGTGAAGCTTCATTATTTTTGGAGAAGTTTATAGACATTAATGAGAGGAAAGAGAAAAAATTAATTAGCATAATTGACTAATCTAGCATTCTCAAAAGCAAATTAGACCAGGAAAATGTCCTGACCAAGGGGTCGTGGTCCCTGTTCGGCAGTTTCCTTGTTGTTTGGCCTTAGGATGGGTATTTTGAACCCTCCAAGGGCCTCCCAAGCCACATAGTCACATGGATTCGAGTCATTGGACTCCCAATCCATTACTACAATCAGGAAATGTTCCAGAGAATAGGGGAAGTCGTGGGGCGCCTGGTGAGAGTCGATGATCATTCGACGAACCGCACTAGAAGCCGGTTTGCGAGACTAGCAGTGGATATTGAAACAGCTAGGCCTATCCAACCAGCAATACTGATCAATGGATGAGAATATAAAATTGAATATGAGTCATTACCGCACATGTGTCTCAAGTGCGGGAAACTAGGACATGATACTGCGGATTGCAATGGAGCCGACAAGGAACCTCCAAAACCAGATACTGATCCATCAGTGGACGATGCATGAGTCAGATGGATGGAGGAGGAAGAGAGATGGTAGGTCTATTATGGCAAGAATGTCATGACCCGACGGCCCCAACGCAATAAAGAAAACCAGAAGAAAAACTAGGCTTCATGCTCGGCAAACAAGTTCCAAGTCCTAGAGGTGGAAGATGAAGGAGTCACCAGCACTGCAGAAGGTATGGATGATGATCAACCAGAGCCATCCAGTCGAGAGGATAACTGCGGACCAAAGATCTGGAGGAAGAAACAGAGAAGGAATGAATATGCGGATGTCTCATTGATGAACAAGATAGCAGTTTCACCTGTAAACGACGAGGGCCAACAAAGGCTGGACATATCACCTCCTAACAATACTCCCCCTAATGATACAATGGTTAAACATGTGGGCAATGAAGTTATTGCAGGTAGACCAGTTGACGCAACAGTCAAGATGAATACTGAGATACCCAACACTCACAGAGAAGGTGCTGCTAGAATAGAAAGCGGCAAGACTAGCAACGGAATGAAGAAACCAGCAGATCCTGGGAGGAAAGCTAAAGAAAAGGAGAACCAACTAGGCACAAACATCCCACATAGCCTATATGTGACAAGAAATAGAATGAGAGGAGGCCCTGAAGCTAGCGAAGGAGGCGCTTCCTCCTCCAAATAAACCCTTCTTTGCTTATGATTAATACTATAGCCTGGAATATTAGGGGTGTCGGCAAGAAGAAAGCCAGGAAATTCCTCAAACATCTAGTGGCTATACATAAAGTCAAGCTTGTTTCTATATCTGAACCTCGTATATCTGGTACAGAGGCACACAATGCTATTAAAGACATTGGATTCTCGAGTTCCCATAGAGTAGAAGCCAGTGGTTTCTCAGGAGGGATTTGGATTCTCTAGAACGAAGATGAGTGCGATGTACAGATCCTTCAAAGTCATAAACACTTCATTCACTGTTGCATTGACGGAGCCACCCTTTGTACCTTCGTTTACGCTTCACCCAGCCCTAGGGGAAGGCCTATCCTTTGGGAACACCTGGTCCGGATGAGTCAGACTATCACCATGCCTTGGATTACCCAGGGAGACTTCAACTGCATGCTCAACCCAGATGAGAAGCTGGGCAGTAACAGATTCAACATCGCTGAAGCATCTCAGTTCAGCAACGCCATCCTTCAAGCTGGCCTCACGGACCTCGGCAGCATAGGCTATGCGTTTACCTATAAGAAAGGTCTCCTCCATGAGAGGCTCGATAGAGCCTTGGCTAACAGGGAGTGGATACAGAAGTATTCCACCTACATCTGCGAGAATCTTACGTGGTTTGGCTCAGACCACAACCCGATAGCTATTCTCAACTCTCCTGCCCCTATGCAACCTGCAAGGTTTAAGACTCGCACCTCTTGGAATACAGAACCGAACTTTCGAAAGATTCTTGAGCTATACTGGAATCCCACTGCCCATTTTCATACAGCTCTTCAACAAGCAACACCCCACATAACTAAGTGGGATACCAACACCATACGCCTCCATGGTAAGGCCAAGCAACAACTTATATCTAGGATTGCTCAACGGCAACACAATCTGGAAAGACAGTACACTGAGGAAGATGACCGCAAATGTCTCAAACTTGAAAGTAATCTGGAAGAGCTGTTGGCGAGGGAAGAGGAAGACTGGAAGCATAAGAGCCACATCAACTGGCTGGTTGAGGGGGACAACAACACACGTTTTTACCATACTTACGTCAACAACAGAAGAAGAGTTAACAC
The DNA here is from genome assembly GCA_963693085.1 of Alisma plantago-aquatica. Lineage (NCBI taxonomy): Eukaryota > Viridiplantae > Streptophyta > Magnoliopsida > Alismatales > Alismataceae > Alisma > Alisma plantago-aquatica. Next base: position 574,854,133 of record OY856415.1, on the reverse strand, counting down.
CATCAGAAGCCTACAAAATGATCAAGGAGAATGGCAGACGAGTGCAGCTGAGCTCAAGGCACTAGTATCTAATTACTTCGAAGAAATGTTTACAGAGAACCATCCACCAACAACAGCTGACTTGGAAATCATCCTGACAAAATTCAAGCAACTTCAACCGAGGCAGATTAGAAACCTTGGCGCTGCACCTACGGAATACGAAGTGTGGCAAAACATGAAGGATGCAGATCCTTTCAAAGTTGCAGGCCCTGACAGAACTGACATATATTTCATCAAATCGAACTGGAAATGCCTCAGGAGTTCAATTCTCCTAACTATCAGAAGTATGCTCAATGGTGATGATATCCCAGAAAATATGACAGACGCAAGCATTGTACTAATTCCAAAAGTGAAGCACCCCACTAATTGTAATCAGCTCAGACCCATAACCCTGAAAAATGTATGCCTCAAATTGGCATCTAAAGTCGTTGTCGGCAGAGTAAAGAAACATATATCTCAATGGGTGTCGCACAAGCAATCCAGTTTCATCCCTGGTAGATGCATATTAGACAACATTGTCATAGTCTAGGAGATCATCCATAACCTAAGGCGCAAATCTAGAGCACCTTATATGGCCATAAAGGTCGACCTCTCGAAGGCCTACGACAGGATGTCTTGGAAGTTCATTGAGCATACTCTTAACCAGATGACCTGGCCGCCCAATATTAAATCCTATATCCTTAAGTCTCTTTCGTCAAGCAGCACGAGTATTATTTTCAATGGGGGTTTGCTTCCCACCTTCAAGAAGTCTAGGTGCCTCCAGCAGCGAGACCCACTGTCACCTTATTTATTTGTCCTTTGCATGGAATGCCTGACTCAACTTATTAACCAGCATGTTGAAACCAAGAAATGGACCCCCATTAAGCTGTCTCAACAGGGTCCTAGTATATCTCATATCAGTTTTGCAGATGATATAGTCATATTCACAAAGGCGTCTCTAGAACAAATGTCTACTATCAACCAATGCTTCAAGATGTTTGAAGAAACTTTAGGGAAAAAAATCTCTATAGACAAATCAAAAATCTTCTTTGCGACTTTAGTTACCCGAGCAACCAGGTCAGCAATCTACAGGGCCAGCGGAATCATGGAAACAGATGATCTAGGTAAATACTTGGGCGTCCTGCTCCTACATAAAAGGGTCAATAAGCAAACCTATTCATTTCTCACCAATAACACAGAGACAAGAGTTAACGGCTGGTTAGCCAGAACTCTTTCCTTGGCATGGCGTATATGTTTGGTCAAATTTGTGCTGCAGTCCCTTCCTACGTATGTCATGCAAACAGCTACAATTCTAAAATCAGTTTGTACTAAACTTGACAGGATTACCCGCAAGTTCATATGGGGAGGATGTCACAAAGCCAACCCAGTGTCCTTGGTTGCATGGAAGAAAGTTTGTACGGGCACCAACAATGGTGGTCTGTGAATAAAATCTATGGCGGATTGGAACAAAGCACTCCTTTGGAAAAACTCATGGAAGCTTCTTAATAACAAGAATTCCCTCTGGGCCAAGGGACTGACTCTAAAATAAAAGAAGTTCACTAACAACTCGCACAGCCGAGCGACACCTTTCTGGAGAAGCATCTATTCAGGTCTGAACTTCATCAAAGATAACTGCATTAAAATGATTAGGAACGGGGAGTCTACCTTAGTGTGGACGGACCACTGGGTACCAGGTTATAAATAGCTGCAATCTAACTGTACCACACCCACCAACAACCAAGTGATCGACCTTACAGTTGGATGCTTACGTAATCTTGAGGGCAATTGGGACAACGACTTCCCCCTCACTTATCTTCCAGATTATTGTGTGAAATGTACTAATGACTTGTCGGTCCCAGCTGGGAGCAAAGGCGATGACAAGTGGTGCTGGTTGCATGATGAGAGTGGCTCCTACACCACCTCCTCCGCATACGACGTCATTCATGCGGACATCCAGTATCCGAGTAATTACACTTGGCCAACTATTTGGAATCTACAGACACTGAGCAAAATAAAGGTGTTTCTTTGGCTAGTAGCCCATGAAGCTATTATGACTAATGGGAGATGCAAGCAACGGTCCTTCGCGGATAGCGCCATATGCCCTAGATGCGAGGCACAAGAAGAAGACACCCTTCATGCCCTCTGTGTTTGCCCTTACGCGAGAGACATATGGCTCAAGCTGAACCGTAATAACAGTGACAATTTGATTCATTCCTCCATTCAATAGTGGGTCACGAGTCATCTGCATGGTAAAGAGGAAGTTATTGTCCAATTTGCAGTCACTTGTTGGATTATCTGGAAAACACAGAACATCACGGTTTTCGAAAATGTTCATGTTAGCACATCTAAACAACTTACTCAAATCAACAACCTCTGTACCAAGATCGTCATAGGGAACCATAGGAAGGCTCATGTTAAATATCAAGTTCAGGGGGTTGATAATGGGGAAATCGAGGTGCTGAAGGAATACAAGATTGTGTATGTAGATGTTGCTGTCAAAGACAAGGAGGCGGCTATTGCGATGACGGTGCTGAATGAGAATAGACTATGGTTAGGAGGATCGGCTACATATATCCATGTGGAGTCAGTGACAGAAGCTGAAATACGGGCAATAGAACTTGCCCTAAGAATCTATACTGCAAATTTAGTGGGACCTACTTCTATTGTCACTGATAGCTCTAAATCTATTAAAGCTATTGATGGCCCCCTAGAGAAATTTCTAGCCTTTATTAATTGGATTCATTCCATCCACCATATGCTCAACGAGAATCCTGAGGTACATATTGTTAACCTCCCGAGAGAACATAACAAGTTGGTGGACGCTCTGTCCAAACACCACTTAAAAAACTATAAGGATGGTCGTACCTATACGGACCCTCCTATCGACCCTGTGGGTCAACCTATCCCCTATCCTCTCTGTAATGGTAGGAGTCCTACCAAGTTTTATTTCGTAGCTAATAATGTACTAAATTCAAGTTTTATGCCTACAAGAGGAGGGCGGGTTGAATAAAAGAACCTCCTGACTTCTCAAAAAAAAGACAAATCTAATTTTATATTCAGATTCCTCACCCCAAAGTAAGTTAACCTACCAAATTTAAGTTTATTTGGATTTTGTTTGCACCCTCAAATAATTATAGAAAATTTTATATATCAAATGCATCAAAAGAACAAAGTTAGAAAGTTGTATTAAATCATTCGGTCATCTTCTACCTCAAACCCCTATGAATAGTAAATGTGGACCAAAGTGCTCTGATATTTTAGGTGTATCTCCCTCATTTCTTAACAAAACTTCACGAAATAACTTGCATTGGTTTCCAAATCAAAATATGTATCTTTTAAACCATTATTTGTGAGATTTCATCGTGATTCAAGTAAACGTCCAATTGCTTGCTCCCCAAGCTTTTCGGCCACCACCCTCCTCGCCACTTCTCCTACTCTCACATATATATCCCTACTGTTGGTTTCCTGGGAGTCTTTGAAGCTCAACCCTTCATCCAATTGTTTGATTCATAGCTGTTTTGACTCCTGACAAGGCGGCTGAAGGCACAAAGTTTGTGGCTCTCTTATCTCCATGCTCCCTCCATCTTTGGTGAAATTCTAGGTACCATCTACTTTGGTTCTTCATGCTCTTTCTTTTGCATATCTGAATGTTGAATTCTATTGAGTATTCCTGATTCACCCAAAATCCCAAGCAAGCTACTGCTTGCACTCGCTGGCCATGGAGCGGGTGTGTTGGGGGAGATAATTGTGTGTGTTTCAATGCTTCTGTCCCTACTCGCTTCTCTCTTCTATCTCTGTGTTCGCGTGAGGGCATTTCTACCTTTTCATTTTGTTTTGATCGTGGCTTGACCTGACTTTGACCACGTGACTTGGCCTCCCTTATTGGGCCAAGTCAGCAAGCGGGCCCGACCCCCTCTCTCGCCTATATCGACGACATGTCAATCTGTGGTTGGTCAATATTCAAAAACTCATATCTTTTTATTTGTTTATCCAAAATTAAAAATTAAAATATGTTCTAAACTCGCAAAAATGCAATCTTTCTATTAAAATATTTTTAAAGGTTTATTTTGAGTTTTTTCGAAGGTGATTTTCGAGAAAATGGATTAATTAGTTAAAAATCACCAAAAATGCATCTAAAAGTCCATATCTTCAAAATACATAAAATTATATGTCATTTTGATCAGAAAACCCTAACTAAGATAGTAGTGATGGTATTAGGACCTAAATTTATGGTTTGTAGAAAAAGTTGGTAACTTTAGGGTTTTAAGTCTTGAATGAATGAATATAGTTCTAATACATGAACATGGGTATGCTATTAGGACAAGTGGACCCTAATATCATTTAAAGGTTCTGGAAAGTGGTTAGGACTCTAAGGAAGAAGTATGTGCATATAACACCTTAGTTGGGAAATTTATGCCTTAACCTAATATTCCCTAATGAGGCTTAATTGAATCTAACACTCTTTTCTTGAAACCCTAATTTCTTGTGCCTCAAATTAGATTATAGTTTCTTATTATTTGGGTTTTAAACCCCACTACCATTCTTATTGATTCATATGATTATTCTTGCCATGACTACTTTTCTAGAATGTATATTAATGTTTATTTAATTTAAAGTAGTGGTACTTATGTACAACCACCCACAAAGGGCATGCATTTATTCGCCCTGGGGAATGTTTTTATTCTGCCCATATTATTGTAGGTGACTGGGAATGTCTTATTCTCCCCTCACCTAAGGTTAGATGTCTGGTAGGTGCCTCAACCCTACTTAGTTAGATAGACATAATTATCTTACATGCAAATCCTTTTTATTATATATGTTAATGGCAAGCTTCTTTGATATATAGCCTCATACTCTTGTTATCGTCATCTTATGATGAACCCTAGATTATTTTTATTTGATTTACTTATCTTGTTATCCTAGACTTGTTTTGTGACACATACTTGTTTTTCCTTTCCCTTTTGTTGGGTGCCTTCCCAACCACCCAGGTGCTGAGCAAGGTGATGGATAAGACATGAAGATTTTAGCTTTTGGCTTGGACCTAGTTGACGAAGATGTTGCTTTGGAGATAAGATTGTAGTAGTCTAGACTTCCCTCTATCTAGATCCTCTTTTTGTATCTTGATGTAAACCCTAATGGGAGTATTGATGTAATCTTGTATAATCTTTTATGTGAAATTGAATATAGTCAGTAATCTTTATTCCACTGCTTTCCAATGGTCTTTTGTATACAAATATTATAGATTTGGAAAATTTATTCCCACTCCATCATATCTTCGAGTGTGTTTGGAATGGATGTCAATTCTACAAATATTTAGTAATGAGATGATTTTTCCTCTTCACAACATGGTATCAGAGCCCATGGTAGTCGAAATCTAACTATTTCTATTTTGTCTCCCTAGTTAGAATCATTGTCTTACATAGTTTCCATTTAAGTTACATGCTGACCCTAGATTTGTTATATGTTGATCAAAGGTTGCTTTAGGATCTTATAGTTACATATTAAATCACATTGAGTAAAAACCTAACATATTTACAATTGAAAGAAGCTTAAAAATAATCATAATAACTTAATATTGTTTAGGTTTGCGTTTAGGCAACTATTAGGGCATGAAGTTGAAGCAAAGGTGTGTAGAAAGGATCAGGTTCTGGGGGCTGACAATATTTTCCTCCGCATCACTTGCTTGGTTTACGAGGACTCCCATATCCATATTAGAATTATATGTTGTATATCTTTGGGAACCCTAAGTTTTAGGTGTATGATGACTTGTTTAGGGATGGATACCCTATATAGTTACCTTATATCCCTAAGGACCACATGTTTGATAAGTATAACCCTAAGAACCTAGACTTTGAAGTTGGTGTTTATAAGGCTATCAGAGTGCACAGTGGAAGCATGATGGATCTTATACATGGTTCAGTTAGACTCATCCTTTATCCCTAGTGTAGTTTGTCTTGATAGGTCAAACCCTTTAAGGGGTGGAGTATAATAAGTTTGGTGATTTTGGGTGGTTAGATTTCGAGGATTAAATCCTCTTTGGGGGGGATGGAACCATATGACATCTCGATATATATATATCTTTAGAAACCCTAACTCCATGAATAGGAGGTTAGTATGCTTGGATCATTGGTCATGACCAAATATGTAATAGTGGTAATTCTAGCATGCTTGTTGATATATTAGTGAAGATATAATGATCATTTGAGGAATACTTTATATGTTCAAACCCTAATGAATATCCAATGCACATAATATGGGTGACTCATATATTAATACTTATTATGGATACACATGATGCTAATAATGTCATGAACTGATAAACCTTAATGATATGATGAGAAAGAAAAGTGTAACCTAATCTTGGCATTAATGCATGCTATAATAAAATATAATGATCAAGTTGATCCTAAACCCTAAGTTGTAATCATATAACATTAACATATACATCCTTAATGATCTTCATGTTAAACTAGTGGCATTAGGTGTAATAATCAGATAACATACCTTCATGCACATATGTGATTTATATTCACCTAATCATAAATTACTCAAGTCATAACTATGAAATGCATATCACCTTGTTATCTGGTACACACCTAATTAATCACCTAATCATGACTTGGTATGTAAATGAATTCATGAATGTGTAATATGTTCCATCTTATTCACTAAAATACATATCATAACTTCATTATGGATAAGAAGTAAATAAATATAAGAAAATGAATAATGATGACATTAGTGTGAATAAGAAAGGTAATGTGACAATGTTTAATATACATACAAGCAATCAATGTGACATAATTTGGATTCATTGTAGACTTAATAATAAATTGAATAAAATGTCCTATCACATGCAAGATAATGTGCTATAATTAATATAATTATAATATAAGGATAATGAAGTGTAAATCCAAATTATTAATGATCAAATATATTGAGATAATTGAGTAACCTCTATTTGTTCATAATAATGAAATATAATTCTTTTTGGAAACCAAGTGAATATGACATGAAATAATTAAAAGAATAATAATGATAATGTGATTCTAATAGATATATTGCTAATGATCCAAAAATGATAATAATGTTAAATCCCATAAAAGAAATCTTAATAGTGGAACCCTAGGTGATCCTTGAGAACCTAACCTATGTTAGGATGCTTGTGAAGTATATGTTGATTAGTTGTTTGGTGGAAGTTATGGTTGGAGAAACAACCTGGAGTTTTGTGATGAGGTGTTGCACCTTCACCCTCCCTCCTTGCTTGTGATTTCAGGGACGAAATCCTCTTTAAGGGGTGGAGTGTGGTAACATACCGAATCTTGGACATTATGTCTATTGACCCTCTTTCCCATCTTTTGCTCTCAATTCTATCCTCTTTGGCCTTTCTGTTTAATTTGTGGAGAATATAGTTCTTTAGTGAACATTTGTTCACCTTTTATGCCAATAAAGGGATTTTTGCACAAATACCTCTGTAAATATTCTAATAAGGGTCTAATATGCAAATTCACCACTCATGTGACATATTAATAAAATATATTCGTTCTAGACCATTCTTTAGCCTTATGGAGGAAGGAAGAGAAGAAGGAACGAATAATGTTGCTTTAAACATGTTAATGTTAAATGGAATTAATTAAAATGAGAAATATTGGTAATATTGGATAATGGGATAAAATTCATAAAAGGAGCACTAATTGATTAAAAATAAGTTGAGATTCATTTTCCTTGGGTTTGGTTTGGCTTGTAGGCCAAGTTTCATAATTTTGGAAAATTAATAATTATCTTTGCATTAATTGGAATTGGAAAATATGAGCTTTTCTCCAAATCATTAAATAAATTATTAAATGACTTAAAAAGTGGAAACAACCCTCAAATTTGTAATCTACATGTCAAAATGAGTCTATGTGTGAATTTGCATCTAATTTGGTCAATGTTAACTATTTTATTTTATATAGGAAAGAGGAAATGATTTAAAGACAAAAAATATCAAATATATGTTGAAAAAAATAATTAATGTCAAAATCATGTTCCTCATGTTTAGTATTGCTTGTATACCAAGTTTTATATTTTTAAAAAGTTTCTAGATGCCTTTAATAAATTAAAAGGATAAAATAAGTGATAAAATTTAAATGAAATAAGTAAAATAATGAAAGTCTTCAAAAAATAAAATAATGCTAAATTCATGTTCTATATGTTAAAATATACCTTTGAATGAATTCATACTCAATTTGGAAAAAAAATTATAAGAAGGTAAATTTTGGAGAGAGAAAGTGTGCAAAATATTCAAACCATTAATTAAATTAACAAATAATTTCAATAAATGGAAATAATAGAAAATTCGTATCTAATATACTTAATATGACTTATGGGTGAAGTTTCATTATTTTTGAATAATTTTATAGTAATTAATGAGAGAGGAATGAGAAAATAGTAATTAGCTTGATTGACTAATCTAACTTTCTCAAAAGACAAATTTAATTTTATATTCGGATTCCTCACCCCAAAATAAGTTAACCTACCGAATTTGAATTTATTTGAATTTTGTTTTCACCCTCAAATAATTATAGAAAGTTTTATACATTAATTGCATCAAAGAAACAAAGTTAGAAAGTTGTATTATATGATCCGGTCATCTTCTACCTCAAACCCGTATGAACAGTAAACGTGGATGAATGTACTCTGATAATTTGAGCATATCTCCCACGTTTCTCAATGAAACTTCACGGAATAACTTGCATTGGTTTCCAAATCAAAATATGCATCTTTTAAACCATTATTTGTGAGATTTCGTCATAATTCTAGGAAACGCCCAATTGCTTGCTCCCCAAGCTTTGCGGCCACCACCCTCCTTGCCATATCTCTTCCCCTCACATATATATATCCCTACCCTTGGTTTCCTAGGAGTCTTTTCAACTCAACCATTCATCCAATTGTTCGATTCACGGTCTTTTTGACCCCAGACAAGGTGGCTGAAGGCATAGAGTTTGCGGCTCTCTTCTATCCCTGCTCCATCCATCTTTGGTGAAATTCTAGGTACCATCTACTTCGGTTCTTCATGCTCTTTCTTTTGCATATCTGAATGTCAAATTTCATTGAGTATTCCGAATTCAGCCAAAATCCCAAGCACGCTACTACTGCTTTCACTCACTGGCCATGCCGCGGGTGTGTTGGGGGAGATAACCCCGTGCGTTTTTACACTTCTGCCCCTACTCGCTTCTCTCTGTGTGTTCGTGTGAGGTCATTTCTACCTTTTCATTTTGTTTTGACCACGGCTAGACCCTGCATTGACTGTGTGACTTGGCCGCCCCTTATTCGGCCAAGTCAGCAAGCAGGCCCGACCCCCTCTCTCGCCTGTTTTGATGACGTGTCAATCTATGGTTGGTCAATATTCGAAAAATCATATCTTTTTATTCATTTATCCAAAATTAAAAATAAAATATGTTCTGAACTTGAAAAAATGTGATATTTCTAATAAAAATATTTTCAAAGGTTGATTTTGAGTTTTATCACAGTGATTTTCTAGAAAATGGATTAATTAGTTAAAATCACCAAAAATGCATCTAAAAGTCCATATCTTCAAAATACATAAAATTATATGTCATTTTGATCAAAAACCCCTAACTAAGATAGTAGTGATAGTTTCAGGACCTAAATCGATGGTTTGTAGAAAAAGTTGGTAACTTTGGGGTTTTAAGTCTTTAATGAATGAATATAGTTCTAATAGATGAACATGGTTATGGTATTAGGACAAGTGGACCCTGATCTTGTTTAAAGGTTCTGAAAATTGGTTTCTAGGACTCTAACGAATAGGTATGTCCATCTAACACCTTAGTTGGGAAATGTATGCCTTAACCTTATATTCCCTAATGAGGCTTAATTGAATCTAACACTCTTTTCTTGAAACCTTAATTTCTTGTTCCTCAAATTAGATTATATTTTTGTATTGTTTGGGTTTTAAACCACACTACTATGCTTATTGATTCATATGATTATTCTTGCCATGATTACCTTTCTAGCATGTAGATTTATATTTTATTTAATTTAACGTAGAGGTACTTATGTACAACCACCCACAGAGGGCATGTTTTATTCACCCTTGGGAATGTTTTTATTCTCCCCTATTATTATAGATGACTGGGAATGTCTCATTCTCCCTTCACCTAAGGTTAGAGGTCTGGTAGGTGCCTCAACCCTACTTAGTTAGGTAGACATAATTATCTTACATGCAAATCCTTTTTATTATATATGTTAATGGTAAGCTTCTTAGATATATAGCCTCATACTCTTGTTATCTTCATCTTATGATGAACCCTAGCTTGTTTTTATTTGCTTTACTTATCTTGTTATCCTAGACTTGTTTTGTGACACATACTTGTTTTTCCTTTCCCTTTTGTTGGGTACCTTCCCAACCACCCAGGTGCTGAGCAAGGTGATGGATAAGACATGAATATCTTAGCTTTTGGCTTGGACCTAGTTGATGGAGATGTTGCTTTGGAGACAAGATTGTAGTAGTCTAGAGTTCCCTCTATCTAGATCCTCTTGTTGTATCTTGATGTAAACCCTAATGGGAGAATTGATGTAATCTTGTGTAATCTTTTATGTGAAATTGTATATAGTCAGGAATATTTATTTTGTTGCTTTCCAATGGTCTTTTGTATACCAATATTTATTAATTTGGAAAATTTATGCCCATTCCATCATATCTTCGAGTGTGTTTGGAATGGATGTCAATTCTTCAAATTTTTAGTAAAGGGGTGATTTCACCTCTTTACAACATGGTATTAGAGTCCATGGTAGTCGGAATCTGACTATTTCAGTTTTGTCTCCCAAGTTAGAATCCTTTCCTTACATAGTTTCCCTTTAAGTTGCATGCTTACCCTAGATTTGTTATATGTTGATGAAAGGTTGATTTAGGATCTTATAATTACATATTAGAATCATGTTGAGTAAAAACCTAACATATTTACAATAGAAAAATCCTTAAATAATCATAATAACTTTATGTTGTTTAGGTTTGCCTTTAGGCAACTATTAGGGCATGAAGTTGAACCAAAGTTGTCTAGATAGGATTAGGTTCTGGAGGCTGGAAATATTTTCCTCTGCGTCACTTGCTTGGTTTACAAGGACTCCCAGATCCATATGATACCAGCCTGGCCTGAGCTGATATGGATTGTTCGAAATAGTTTGCTTTTAGGCAATTGTAACCTTAGACTTCTATGTTGTATATCTTTTGGAACCCTAAGTTTCAGGTTTATGATGACTTGTTTAGGGATGGATACCCTATATAGTTACATTATGTCCCTTAGGACCACATGTTTGGATAGTATATCCCTAAGAACCTAGACTTTGAAGTTGGTGTTTAGAAGGCTATTAGAGTGCGCAATGGACGCATGATGGATTTTATACATGGTTCAGTTAGACTCATCCTTTAACCCTAGTGTAGTTTGGCTTGATAGGTCGAACCCTTTAAGGGGTGGAGTATAGTTAGTTTGGTGATGTTGGGAGGTTAGATTTCGAGGATGAAATCCTATTTAGGGGGATGGAACCCTGTGACATCTTGATATCTATCTATCTTTAGAAACCCAAACTCGATGAATAGGAGGTTAGTATGTTTGGATCCTTGGTCTTGACCAAACATGTAATAATGGTAATTCTAACATGCTTGTTCATATAATAATGAACATATAATGATCATCTGAGGAATAATTTATATGATCAAACCCTAATGAATATCCAATGCACAAAATATGGTTCACTCACATATTAATACTAATTATGGATACACATGATGCTAATAATGTCATGAACTGATAAACCTTAATGATATGATGAGAAATAAAAATGTAACCTAATCTTGGCATTAATGCATGCTATAATAAAATATAATGATCAGGTTGATCCTAAACCCTAAGTTGTAATCATATAACCTTAACATATACATCCTTAATGATCTTCATGTTAAATTAGTGGCATTAGGTGTAATAATCAGATAACATACCTTCATGCACATAAATGATATATATTCACCTAATCATAGATTAAAAAAGTCATAACCATGAAATGCATATCACCTTGTTACCTAGTACACACCTATTTAATCACCTAATCATTACTTGGTATGTAAATGAATTCATGAATGTGTAATATGTTCCATCTTATTCACTAAAATACATATAATAACTGCAGTATGGATAAGAAGTAAGTGAATTCACATAAATGTGCAAAATCAATAATAAGAAGTGAATAAATATGAGAAAATGAATAAGGATGACATTAATGTAAGTAAGAAAGGCAATGTGACAATGTTTAATATACATACAAGTAATCAATATGACATAATTTGGATTAATTGTAGACTTCATAATAAATTGAATAAAATGTCCTATCACATGCAAGATAATTTGTTATAATTAATATAATGATAATATGAGGATAATGAAGTGTAAATCCAAATTATTAATGATCAAATATATTGAGATAATTGAGTAACCTCTATTTGTGCATAATAATGAAATATAATTCTTTCTGACAACCAAGTGAATATGACATAACATAATTAAAAGAATAATCATGATAATGTGATATCCTAATAGATATAATGCTAATGAGCCAAAAATGATAATAATGTTAAATCCCATAAAATAAATCGTAATAGTGGAACCCTAGGTGATCCTTGAGAACTTGACCTACGTCGAGATGCTTGTGAAATATATGTTGATGAGTTGTTTGGTGGAAGTTATGGTTGGAGAAATAACCTGGAGTTTTGTGATGAGGTTTTGCACCTTCACCCTTCCCCCTTGCTTCTGATTTTGGGGATGAAATCCTCTTTAAGGGGTGGAGTGTTGTAACATACCAAATCTTGGACATTTTGTCTTTTGACCCTCTTTCCCATCTTTTTCTCTCAATTCTATCCTCTTTGACCTTTCTATTTAATTTGTGGAGAATATAGTGGTTTAGTGAACATTTGTTTACCTTTTATGCCAATAAAGTGAGGAGTAACCCCACAGTCATGGTGTTATATTGATCAATTTTTCTATATGATTCTATTCGATGGATGTTTTTTTGGCTTGGATAATCACTGGTTTTAATAACTTGATCTCTCATTTTTACCGCACGTTAGTCTTGGAGGATGTGATGGCGGGTTTCAAGACTTAGAACAACCAAACCAATTTTATAGGGATTTGGATGTGACCGCGGAAAGATCCTTATTGGGATATTCGGACTAGGAACTATGGACACTAGGACCAATGGGTCCATAGGGAGTTCGCCTTTTGTAGATTAATTCACAAATGTTTTTACATGCCCACCTCTATCTTTTTTTGTCATATTGATTCTTTCCAAATACCTAAGTAAATATTTTGATAAGGGTCTAATATGCAAATTTAGCACTTATGTGACATATTAATAAAATATATTCATTCTAGATCATTCCTTAGCCTTATGGAGCAAGGAAGAGAAAAAAGAATGAATAATGTGCTTTAAACATGTTAATGTGATATGAAATTAATTAATATGAGAAATATTAGTAATATTGAATAATGGAATAAAATTCTAAAAGGAACACTAATTGGTTAAAAATAAGTTGAGATTCATTTTCCTTGGTTTTCGTTTGGCTTGTAGGCCAAGTTTCATAATTTTGGAAAATTAATAATTATCTTTACATTAATTGGAATTGGAAAATATGAGTTTTTCTCCAAATCATTAAATAAATTATTAAACGACTTCAAAAGTGGAAACAACCCTCAAATTAGTAATCTACATGTCAAAATGAGTCTATGTGTTGCATCTAATTTGGTCAATGTTAAATATTTTATTTTATTCAGGAGAGAGAAAATGATTTAAAAACAACAAATATTAAATATATGTTGAAAAAAAATAATTAATGTCAAAATCAATTTCCTCACATTTAGTATTACTTATATACCAAGTTTTATATTTTTAGAAAGTGTCTAGATGCCTTTAATAAACTAAAAGGATAAAATAGGTGATAAAATTTAAATGTGTTAAATACAATAATAAAAGTCTTCAAAAATTAAAATAATGTAAAATTTGTGTTCTATATGTTAAAATATACCTTTGAATGAATTTTTACTCGATTTGTAAAATATTTTATAAGAAGGTAAATTTTAGAGAGAGAAAGTGTAAACCATTAATTAAAATAACAAATAATTTCAATAAATGGAAATAATAAAAAATTCGTATCTAACATACTTAATATGACTTATGGGTGAAGTTTCATTATTTTTGGACAATTTTATAGTCATTAATGAGAGAGGAAAGAGAAAATAGTAATTTTCTTAATTGACTAATCTAACTTTCTCAAAAGACAAATCTAATTTTATATTTAGACTCCTCATCCCAAAATAAGTTAACCTACCAAATTTGAGTTTATTTGAATTTTTTGCACCCCCAAATAATTATAGAAATTTTATACATGAAATGCATCAAAAGAACAAAGTTAAAAAGTTGTATTAAATGATCTCGTCATCTTCTACCTCAAACTCGTATGAACAGTAAACGTGGACCCAAGTGCTCTGATACTTTGACCATATCTCCCTCGTTTCTCAACAAAACTTTACGAAATAACTTGCATTTGTTTCCAAATCAAAATCTTCATCTTTTAAACCATTATTTGTGAGATTTCATCATGATTCAAGGAAACACCCAATTGCTTGCTCCCCAAGCTTTTCGACCACCACACTCCTCGCCACATCTCTTCCCCTCATATATATATATATATATATATATATATATATATATATATATATATATATATATATATATATATATATATATATATATATATATATATATATATATATTTATATTTATATATATATATATATCCCTACCGTTGGTTTCCTGGGAGTCTTTGCAACTCAACCCTTCATCTAATTGTTCAATTCACATCCATTTTGACCCTCGACAAGGCGGCCAAAGGCACAAAGTTTGCGGCTCTCTTCTCTCCCTGATCCCTCCATCTCTGGTAAAATTCTAGGTATCATCTACTTCGTTTCTTTATGCTCTTTGTTTTGCATATCTGAATGTTGAATTTTGTTGAGTATTCCAGATTCACCCAAATTCCCAAGCAAGCAACTGCTTGTACTCACTGGCCATGGCGCGGGGGTGTTGGAGGAGATAACCTTTTGCACTTTTACACTTCTGCCCCTACTCACTTCTCTCTTCTCTCTCTGTGTTCTTGTGAGGGAATTTCTACCTTTTCATTTTGTTTTGACCACGACCTGACCCAACTTTGACCGCGTGACCTGGCCACCCCTTATTGGGCCAAGTCAGCAAGTGGGCCTGACACCCTCTCTCTCACCTGTTTTGATGACATGTCAATCTGTGGTGGGTTAATATTCAAAAAATCATATATTTTTATTCATTTATCCAAAATTTTAAAAAAATGTTCTGAACTTGGAAAAATGTGATCTTTCTAATAAAAATATTTTCAAAGGTTGATTTTGAGTTTTGTCAAAGGTGATTTTCTAGAAAATGGATTAATTAGTTAAAAATCACCAAAAATGCATCTAAAAGTCGATATCTTCAAAAAACATAAAATTATATGTCATTTTAATTGATCAAAAAATCTTAAGTAAGATAGTAGTGATGGTTTCAGGACCTAAATCGATGGTTTGTAGAAAAAGTTGGTAACTTTGGGGTTTTAAGTCTTTAATGAATGAATATAGTTCTAATACATGAACATGGTTTTCGTATTTGGACAACTGGACCCTGATCTCATTTAAAGGTTCTAAAAAGTGGTTTGTAGGACTCTAAGGAAGAGGTATGTGCATCTAACACCTTAGTTGGGAAATTTATGCCTTAACCTAATATTCCCTAATGAGGTTTAATTGAATATAACACTCTTTTCTTGAAACCCTAATTTCTTATGCCTCAAATTAGATTATATTGTGTTATTGTTTGGGTTTTAAACCACATTGCCATTCTTATTGATTCATATGATTATTATTTCCATGACTACTTTTCTAGCATGTACATTTATGTTTTATTTAATTTAAAGTAGTGGTACTTATGTACAACCACCCATAGCGGGCATGTATTTATTCACCCTAGGTAATGTTTTTATTCTCCCCATATTATTGTAGGTGACTGGGAATGTCTTATTCTCCCCTCACCTAAGGATAGAGATCCAGTAGGTGCCTCGACCCTACTTAATTAGGTAGACATAATTATCTTACATGTAAATCCTTTTTATTATATATGTTAATGGCAAGCTTCTTTGATATATAGCCCCATACTCTTGTTATCTTCATCTTATGATGAACCATAGCTTATTTTTATTTTCTTTTTTTTTGGATCAGGTAAAATAGTATTCCATCTCAAAAAGTTACAAGTATAGGGTGACACAAAATCCTGTATACTACACCACTGATACTAGGTCCCAATTCCTCAAGACCCTAGTCTCCATCCCAGCAAAAGAAGTGGGGTAACCTCTATAAAAACCCTTAACACTATTTACAAGATTATCAAAAAAGGTAAGGGTATCTATGCTATTTTTACCCTGTGTCCTATTGTTTCTCTCCTTCCACAGTAGGAACACCATCAGCCCAAGGATATTCCCAACAAAGGAAAACATCCCCTTCTTCCCTTTAGCCTCCCGCAGGATCCATGTAGCATCTTCATCGAGGTTAGTCAGGGGGCAGCCGCCCCAACCCACTTAAGGTTGGTCTGACACAAGGTGTATTTGGAGTAATCACATTCAAAAAACAGACATTCATGGCTCTCGTCGGAACTGTTGCATATGCTACAAGTGGCATTTGAGTCCATGCCCCATCTTCTCAATCTATCCAATGTAGGGAGCTTCTTTAGCAAGCATCTATATGCACAGAAACTCCACTTGGGAGTGTGAGGCTTCCCCCACAAAATTTTATCCAATTGGACATGTGACTGGTGGTAGCAGATCACCCATGGTTTGGCATTGGCGTTGAGGTACCAGGTGCCTCTATCACTGTAGTACTCTGATCTGGAGTCTTCCCTCCACTCCCGCATAGCTCGCCAGTTCCTTGATATGTCCTTCCTCATCGGTAGTTGTGCATCAGGTTCTTCCAGGTCGTCGCCATATCTTAACCACATCCATTTCATCTAGGGAGAGTCAGTGTTCCGTAGGAAACAATTGACCCTCCTTGTTGTCGCTGATGTGGCAATGTCCTACGGTTCTTTTAGATCTAGACCACCATAGTGATAGGACCCCGCTATGTTCTTCCAGGATATGGCATGGTTATTGCCTCTTCACTGGAAGCTCGCGATCAGAGCTCGCATCTGTGCCAGAATGAAGGCTAGGATGGGAATTTTTTGACACTAGAAATGTATCTTGCTTTGTAGGACCAATTTAATAAGAACTGCCCTGCCTATCATGGACACATTGTCACGGAACCGGAATCCCAGTCCCATGAACCAAACGTATACCAAAGGTGAAATGCGGAAGCGTAAAGCTTAGAACACATGAACAGATAACAAGATACAAGCACCAACATAATCTCAACAATCAACAAGATATATTAAGCAACATTATTATATTACATGATTTGAATTACATATTCAAGAGTCACTTTGTACAAGTCTGCTCATGTATACTATATCTGGATCTTACAACAAGTACACGTAGCATAGCTCACCAAGCCCATCAACCTTCTAGCCATCTCTGAACCTAAAAACAACATACGAGAAATGGGTCAACACACGAGGTGTTGAGTATGGGGCCGAAAGATACATATATATAAGCTTTGCATAATTTTGAAAAGATTTCAAGATTAAACGAACAAGAATAAACATGTTAATTGTTTAACAAATGCGAAACCATATTTTATGTCATTTCACTCCATTATACCAACAATATCAAGCATGTTTAAGGCCTTTGACCATCTTCTCGTCGGAAGGGTCCGTAAGGGTGCTCAAGCTTAGCTAACCCTTTTATACAAGAGGGACCTCAAGGCTGTATCCAGGAGCTAACCCTTTATCAACAATATTATAATGGAGTTTTATACATATATGTGTTCAAGTTACAAAACTGACGAGGCAAACATCGAGTAAGGCATAGCAATACTACATGGCAATATTTGAGCAAATAGACAAACAAGCATACAATATATGTCTTTTCAAGCAAGAAAGCGGTATTCATATAACTAGATAAGGCCTATACCTAATTCATAGATTCATAACCTAACATATCGTTCACCATCTAGCCACATGCCAAACTTGATTAATAACAAGATTGCATATAAGCATTAGATTCTCATCATTAATCCTATTTAGATGTATTTTAGGATTTTGGCCAAGATGGGTTCCAAGTTGCTTATTGGTTCATTATATGATATCATACTAGTCTAGAGGTCATCATGATGGTGTGGTTCAAGTTCCATGTCATTATTACTTTCTATGCACTTTCTATGATCATCTCAAATTTAAGGCATTTACATGCATTCTAGGGTCAAAAGACTCACAATAGGGCACCCTAGATCATGATTCATCGAGTCAAGAGGTCTAGATTGATGATTTAGATCAGCAACATAAGGTCATAAGAAATATATAACAAGATTAGGTGGATGTCCATTAGAAGCAAGATATAGATACATGAATCATATTCAAGAAACATAGAAACTTTGATCAAGATCGTACATTAAAGTCCAAGGACAAGTCACATACTGCAAAAAGGGAGTTAATAATGAGCAATATGGATATTAGGGATCCCATGTAGTTCCAAGGTGTACAACATTTACTGATTTGATAAGCAAGAGGGTACAAATGTATTTAAGATTCAAGATTTATCATAAGGATGCATTACATGAACTCAACATGGATAAAGTTATCATTTTCAAGAAATCAGGAGAGTAAACATTTGATTTAGAGTGTGGAAATAGTCCCAATGTGTAGGTCTCGTCGAGTTGATCGATTTGATATATAATTTTGCCCTATTTGGCCAAAGGAGGAGGGAGATATCATTTTTTAAAAGTTCACATTGAAACTATATCCAAGAGATTTAGATGTTACCATGATTAATATACATGTCGACGTTGACCATTGATGTGCCTCCCAAAGGCCACAATCTCACGCCCCAGCTCCAGAGTGATGCAAGCCACATGCACACATCCACCATTGATACTCAGAGTATCAGAGTCCTTCCTCAGATCATCCGGCTCGTGTATCAGGGTCGTTGTTGTGACGTGCCCTCCATCCAACGGTTGCTGATCACTTGACTACCCCATGCCCCCCCTTTTCGCGATTCCCCTACTTTGGTGCCTAGAACAGGGGCCAAATAGGGGATGTCGTCTGCCTTTCGTGTCGCCTGCTGCAGGCCGAGCAAAGGGGAGAAAGGGGTAGAACCTAGGCGGTCGGGGTTATATGGCACGACGGCCTTGACTGGACTGCTCGGTGGAGTTATCCTCACCCTCATCTCCTCCCAAGCGGATGGATAGAAGGGGTCTGCTATTGGGTGCGCCAACATGTATCTAAGGGAAGCGGGGAAGAGGAGGAGCTTTGGCGGCCGACCTAAGCGCTGAGACAAGTGGCAGGCCATAAGGAGTTGACGACTAGGGCCGACGGTAGGCTGGAGGTGCGAGTAGCAACCATTCATTGGCTGCGGAGGCACTCTAGATAGAGCGTCTGGCCGTGAGCAGTGAGAGGAGAGGGATGATGAGTGACGATGGAGGAGGAGGGAAAGAAGACAAGGGAAACTAGGGTTAGATCAGAGGGGTTTATAAAGCGGCAAGTTAGGGTTGTTAGATCATAGCTCCCCGTCCATTACTCAAACTGGGTGGAGGCGGAGAGCGTTTCATCAGTCGTTCGTCAGTTTTCAGAAGAGGAAAAGAGAGGAGGGAACAAGAAGATCGGCTACGGTATTGTATTGGGCCTATTTGGCCGGCCCAATAGAGATAAAGGCACATAAATGAGCTAAAACAAGGTATAAATAGCCAAATTTCAAGGTATTATAACTTATCTCCGGAGGTCCAAACGATGTGACTTTTATACTGTTAGAAAGGAAATTGATCCCTCTCTTACATGAAATACACAAGAGATAAGAGGGTCATACTACTAAGGTTCAGTCTCATATGTAACATATATACATAATAAGATATCGTCATAGTTCAGAAAGCACTAAAATGTCACATTTAGGAAAAATGTGAACATTGATGTGACTAAAATGAAGTCCCACAACCATAAAACTATGGTTTGGACATTGAATTGAGTATGATGCTACTGGGTGAGAGAGAGAGTAAAAGTACAAGATAGGATATAGAAAAGTCAGGTCGTCACATCCTTCCCCCCATAAAAGAAATTTCATCCTCGAAATTCATTAGAGATCATATTAAGGATTCCAAGTCAAAATCTACCGAGTATAGATACCCCTCCATGGTTGTCAATGAAATGTTCACATGGGATGCACACTTAGGTTACTTCCATCAAGGGTGTACTCGTATCAATGATATACACATTTACTTATTATCCCACCATATTATGACATCCTCATGGCATTAGGGTTTTCCATCGCCTAGTATCCATACATTAGGGTTTTTGTTTATATTTTCATATGAGACCAAGGGGTATCATCAAAATCTGTGTTGTTAAAACCCAAAAGATTCTATTCATGGTCATGGCTTCAAACGAGGCTATTGTCGAGTGTGTATCTCATCTTTACAGTAGATTTCATGCATATTTTTACTTTCCCCAAACTTTCTACCAACTCTATTCAATTATGTTCTTTCACTTCCATGTCAAGTGTAAAACTAAACAATTTATTCATCATGTTTATTCAAGTTTTGACTCTAAGATTGTTGGCATATCGAGTTAATATTTTTTTTCATTTAGGGTATGAGATTAGGAATGATATCACTGATTATTCAAGCTAAGAATTCTAGGCATCCTTGATCAAGTCCATTATTTAAAAGTTACATCTTTTATGTATAGTATGATTTCATGTTAGGTCTAGCTTATGTGAGTGACTCATCTAGCACATATCAGTTTTTAAACATAAGTGAGATATTTCATGTATCAAGCATCGTTCGAGGAACAACATTATCATCAACATCAAGGTTTTGAAACTTCCTCCCTTGTATCTAAAAACAGCTTCAAGCCACTCAAGCTAAGACATATGTTTCCAAAAAGACATGTTAACCACAACCTTATAGGTATAACAAAATTTCTACCCATCTTTTGAAAAACAAGGATAACCTCTAGATTCCTTTATATACCACTACTAACCCGAGTATGAGGCTCATCATGCATATCACACATCGTATACATCGTCTAAGGGTCTTGGGACATCTCCCTCACCTATGTATATATCAAGCATCAAATATTCAATTGCCTCTTTCTCTAGAGTTAGATATTTTCATAGGACATCTAGGGTTCAACATTTTCAAGGAAACCATCCACTAGGTTACTCAACTCATATACTTAGAAGTATTCTAGCTAGGGACTCATCATCAAGTATTTCATCATTCAACATTTCGAATATTTTGGAGTTTAGGTACTCTAACCTTTCCCCGATACGGGTCAACTCATATCAAAATGTCACCCTATTCATATGTCCCATGCTAGAGGTCTTCCTTTGTAAAGAGATTGAGGCCCGTGTTGGTCTCAAACCATATATCATATCTCCACACATACAAGACTAGGTACAAGCAAGCATGTCCACCCGCTAGCTATGTTTATCACATCAACCTAGTGGTACATATCATACAAGGTGCTAGGTCTAGCTAGGGTTTCATGGTCAAACTCATCTCATATCGTCAAACATACTTAACCTTCCTCAAACATATTGGGTCCTATAAAACATCAACATCATCATCAATATCATAATCATCATCTTAGGTTTCTAGGTTTTTCACTTGTCTAACCTATATCATGGCTCTAGACAACTCTAGAGATTATCACTATCATCTAAACTCTCACATCTAGACTTGATGTTACATCTCTTTCTCCTAGGTTGCATAGACACTCACTGCCTTTCTGGGTGTGGTAACATTTTTCATATGTAGATATAATAATACTTGAAATATGTTTTCTCCAACATTTAAACAGGCGATGAAAACCACCGTACTCCATCTGAATAAAACCAAAACCAAAACGAGTTACCACACTCATTAGGCAGTCTAGTATCATGACACCTAGAGAACTAGCAAGAACATGCTGCACACTTGTGTAGACATCCTAAGCACATGTCGCGAGTCATGTCTAGGGAGGTAACTTACACAAGTCTACACCTAGTTCTAGAACATCTAGGTTCTAACCTAGAGGCTAAGTCAACCTAGTCCACGAAGGACATATTATTAAGTTTCTAGGGTTGAGATGTAAGGTGAGTTTAGTTTGTGTTTCATGTGAGTAGTGTTTGGTGTAGTTATTGTTCATGCTCTGATACCATCTGTCATAGAACTGGAATCCCAGTCCCATGAACCAAACGTATACCAACGGAGAAATGCGGAAGTGTAAATCTTAGCACACATGAACAGACAACAAGATACAAGCACCAACATAATCTCAACAATCAACAAGATATATTAAGCAACATTATTATATTACATGATTTGAATTACATATTCAAGAGTCACTTTGTACAAGTCTGCTCATGTATACTATATCTGGATCTTACAACAAGTACACCTAGCATAGGTCACCAAGCCCATCAACCTTCTAGCCATCTCTGAACCTAAAAACAACATACGAGAAATGGGTCAACACATGAGGTGTTGATAATGGGGCGAAAGATACATATATATATAATCTTTGCATAATTTTGAAAAGATTTCAAGATTAAACGAACAAGAATAAACATGTTAATTGTTTAACAAATGTGAAACCATATTTTATGTCTTTTCACTCCATTATACCAACAATATCAAGCATGTTTAAGGCCTTTGACCATCTTCCCGTCGGAAGGGTCCGTAAGGGTGCTCAAGCTTAGCTAACCCTTTTATACGAGAGGGACCTCAAGGCCGTAGCCAAGAGCTAACCCGTTATCAACAATATTATAATGGAGTTTTATACATATATGTGTTCAAGTTACAAAACTGACGAGGCAAACATCGAGTAAGACATAGCAATACTACATGGCAATATTTGAGCAAATAGACAAACAAGCATACAATATATGTCTTTCCAATCAAGAAAGCGGTAGTCATATAACTAGATAAGGCCCATACCTGATTCAGATATTCGTAACCTAACATATCTTTCACCATCTAGCCACATGCCAAACCTGATTAATAACAAGATTACATATAAGCATTAGATTCTCATCATTAATCCTATTTAGATGTATTTTAGGATTTTGGCCAAGATGGGTTACAAGTTGCTTATTGGTTCATTATATGATATAGTACTAGTCTAGAGGTCATCATGATGGTGTGGTTCAAGTTCCATGTCATTATTACGTTCTATGCACTTTCTATTATCATCTCAAAGTTTAAGGCATTTACATGCATTCTAGGGTCAAAAGACTCACAATAGGGCACCCTAGATCATGAATCATCGAGTCAAGAGGTCTAGATCTAAAAGATGATTTATATCAGCAACATAAGGTCATAAGAAATATATAACAAGATTAGGTGGATGTCCATTAGAAGAAACATATAGATACATGAATCATATTCAAGAAACATAGAAACTTTGATCAAGATCGTACATTAAAGTACAAGGGCAAGTCACATAGTGCAAAAAAGGAGTTAATAATGAGCAATAGGGTGATTAGGGATCCCATGTAGTTCTAAGGTGTACAACATTTACTGATTTGATAAGCAAGAGGGTACAAGTGTATTTAAGATTCAAGATTTATCATAAGGATGCATTACATGAACTCAACATGGATAAAGTTATCATTTTCAAGAAATCAGTAGAGTAAACATTTTATTTAGAGTGCGGAACTAGGCCCAATGTGTAGGTCTCATCGAGTTGATCGATTTGATATATAATTTTGCCCTATTTGGCCAAAGGAGGAGGGAGATATCATTTTTTAAAA
Source organism: Alisma plantago-aquatica (assembly GCA_963693085.1). NCBI lineage: Eukaryota > Viridiplantae > Streptophyta > Magnoliopsida > Alismatales > Alismataceae > Alisma > Alisma plantago-aquatica. Next base: position 574,830,144 of record OY856415.1, on the reverse strand, counting down.
GTTCACATTGAAACTATATCCAAGAGATTTAGATGTTACCATGATTAATGTACATGTCGACGCTAACCATTGATGTGCCACCCAAAGGCCATGATCTCATGCACCAACTCCAGAGTGATGCAAGCCACCTGCACACATCCACCATTGATACTTGGACTATCATAGTCTTTCCTCAGATCATCCGGCTCGTGTATCAGGGTCGTTGTTGTGACGTGCCCTCCATCCAACGGTTACTGATCACTTGACTGCCCCGCGCCCCCCCCACCCTTTTCGCGATTCCCCTGCTTTGGTGCCTAGAACAGGGGCAGAATAGGGGATTCCGTCTTCCTTTCGTGTCGCCTGTTACAGGCCGAGCAAAGGGGAGAAAGGGGTAGAACCTGGGCGATCAGGGTTATATGGCACAACGGCCTTGACTGGACTGCTCGGTGGAGTTATCCTCGCCCTCATCTCCTCCCAAGTAGCTGGATAGCAGGGGTCTGCTGTTGGGCGTGCCCAAATGTATCTGAGGGAAGCGGGGAAGAGGAGGAGCTTTGGCGGATGACCTAAGAGCTGAGACAAGTGGCAGGCCATAAGGAGTTGACGACTAGGGCCGACAGTGGGCTGGAGGTGCGAGTAGCAACCATTCATTGGCTGCGGCGGCACTCTAGATAGAGCGTCTGGCCATGAGCAGTGAGAGGACAGGGATGATGAGTGACGATGGAGGAGGAGGGAAAGAAGACAAGGGAAACTAGGGTTAGATCATAGGGGTTTATAAACTGGCAAGTTAGGGTTGTTAGATCATAGCTCCCCATCCGTTACTCAAACTGGGTGGAGGCAGAGAGCGTTTCATCAGTTGTTCGTCAATTTCCAGAAGAGGAAAAGAGAGGAGGGAATAAGAAAATCGGCTAATGTATTGTATTGGGCCTAGTTGGCCGGCCCAATAGAGATAAAGGCACAAAAATGAGCTAAAACAAGGTATAAATAGCCAAATTTCAAGGTATTATAACTTATCTTCATAGGTCCAAACGATGTGACTTTTATACTGTTAGAAAGGAAATCGAGCCCTCTCTTACATGAAATACACAAGATACAAGAGGGTCATACTACTAAGGTTCAGTCTCATATGTAACATACATACATAATAAGGAATCGTCATAGTTCAGAAAGCACTGAAATGTCACATTTAGTAAAAATGTGAACGTGGATGTGACTAAAATAAAGTCCCACAACCATAAAACTATGGTTTGGACATTGAATTGAGTATGATGCTACTGGGTGAGAGAGAGAGAGTAAAAGTACAAGATAGGATATAGAAAAGTCAGGTCATCACATCCTTCCCCCCATAAAATAAATTTCATCCTCGAAATTCATTAGAGATCATATTAAGGAGTCCAAGTCAAAATCTACCGAGTATAGATACCCCTCCATGGTTGTCAACAAATTGTTCACATGGGATGCACACTTAGCTTACTGCCATCAAGGGTGTACTCGTATCAATGATATACACATTTACTTATTATACCACCATATTATGACATCCTCATGGCATTAGGGTTTTCCATCGCCTAGTATCCATACATTAGGGTTTTTGTTCATATTTTCATATGAGACCAAGGGGTATCATCAAAATCTATGTTGTTAAAACCCAAAAGATTCTATTCATGGTCATGGCTTCAAACGAGGCTATCGTCGAGTGTGTATCTCATCTTTACAGTAGATTTCATGCATATTTTTGCTTTCCCCAAACATTCTACCAACTCTATTCAATTATGTTCTTTCTCTTCCATTTCAAGTGTAAAACTAAACAATTTATTCATCATGTTTATTCAAGTTTTGACTCCAAGATCGTTGGCATATCAAGTTAATATTTTTTTTTTCATTTAGGGTATGAGATTAGGAATGATATCGCTGATTATTCAAGCTAAGAATTATAGGCATCCTTGATCAAGTCCATTATTTAAAAGTTACATCTTTTATGTATAGTATGATTTCATGTTAGGTCTAGCTTATGTGAGTGACTCATCTAGCATATATCAGTTTTTAAACATAAGTGATATATTTCATGTATCAAGCATCGTTCAAGGAACAACATTATCATCAACATCAAGGTTTTGAAACTTCCTCCCGTGTATCTAAAAACAGCTTCAAGCCACTCAAGCTAAGACATATGTTTCCAAAAATACATGTTAACCACAACCTTATACGTATAACAAAATTTCTACCCAACTTTTGAAAAACAAGGATAACCTCTAGATTCCTTTATATACCACTACTAACCCAAGTACGAGGCTCATCATGCATATCACACATCGTATACATCGTATAAGGGTCTTGGGACATCTCCCTCACCTATGTATATATCAAGCATCAAATATTCAATTGCCTCTTTCTCTAGGGTTATATATTTTAATAGGACATCTAGGGTTCAACATTTTCAAGGAAACTGTCCACTAGGTCACTCAACTCATATACTTAGAAGTATTCTAGCTAGGTACTCATCATCAAGTATTTCATCATTCAACATTTCGAATATTTTGGAGTTTAGGTACTCTAACCTTTTCCCCGATACGGGTCAACTCATGTCAACATGTCACACTATTCATATGTCCCATGCTAGAGGTCTTCCTTTGTAAAGAGATTGAGGCCCGTGTTGGTCTCGAACCATATATCATATCTCCACACATACAAGACTAGGTACAAGCAAGCATGTCCACCTCTAGCTATGTTTCGCACATCAACCAAGTGGTACGTATCATACAAGGTGCTAGGTCTAGCTAGGGTTGCATGGTCAAACTCATCTCATATCGTAAAACATACTTAACCTTCCTCAAACATCTTGGGTCCTATAAAACATCAACATCATCATCAATATCATAATCATCATCTTAGGTTTCTAGGTTTTTCACTTGTCTAACCTATATCATGGCTCTAGACAACTCTAGAGATTATCACTATCATCTAAACTCTCACATCTAGACTTGATGTTACATCTCTTTCTCCTAGGTTGCATAGACACTCACTGCCTTTCTGGGTGTGGTAACATTTTTCATATGTACATATAATCATACTTGAAATATGTTTTCTCCAACATTTAAATAGGCGATGAAAACTACCGTACTCCATCTGAATAAAACCAAAACCAAAATGAGTTACCACACTCATTAGGCAGTCTAGTATCATGACAAATAGAGAACTATCAAGAACATGGTGCACACTTGTGTAGACATCCTAAGCACATGTCGCGAGTCATGTCTAGGGAGGTAACTTACACAAGTCTACACCTAGTTCTACAACATCTAGGTTTTAACCTAGAGGCTAAGTCAACCTAGTCCACGAAGGACATATTATTAAGTTTCTAGGGTTGAGATGTAAGGTGAGTTTAGTTTGTGTTTCATGTGAGTAATGTTTGATGTAGTTATTGTTCATGCTCTGATACCATCTGTCACGGAACTGGAATACCAGTCCCATGAACCAAACGTATACCAAAGGCGAAATGCGGAAGCGTAAATCTTAGCACACATGAACAGATAACAAGATACAAGCACCAACATAATCTCAACAATCAACAAGATATATTAAGCAACATTATTATATTACATGATTTGAATTACATATTCAAGAGTCACTTTGTACAAGTCTGCTCATGTATACTATATCTAGATCTTACAACAAGTACACCTAGCATAGCTCACCAAGCCCATCAACCTTCTAGCCATCTCTGAACCTAAAAACAACATACGAGAAATGGGTCAACACATGAGGTGTTGAGTATGGGGCCAAAAGATACATATATATATATAAGCTTTGCATAATTTTGAAAATATTTCAAGATTAAACGAATAATAATTAACATGTTAATTGTTTAACAAATGTGAAACCATATTTTATGTCATTTCACTTCATTATACCAACAATATCAAGCATGTTTAAGGCCTTTGACCATCTTCCCGTCGGAAGGGTCCGTAAGGGTGCTCAAGCTTAGCTAACCCTTTTATACGAGAGGGACCTCAAGGCTGTAGCCAGGAGCTAACCCTTTATCAACAATATTATAATGGAGTTTTATACATATATGTGTTCAAGTTACAAAACTGACGAGGGAAACATCGAGTAAGACATAGCAATACTACATGGCAATATTTGAGAAAATAAACAAACAAGCATACAATATATGTCTTTTCAAGCAAGAAAGTAGTAGTCATATAACTAGATAAGGCCCATACCTGATTCATAGATTCATAAACTAACATAAATTTCACCATCTAGCCACATGCCAAACCTTATTAATAACAAGATTACATATAAGCATTAGATTCTCATCATTAATCCTATTTAGATGTATTTTAGGATTTTTGCCAAGATGGGTTCCAAGTTTCTTATTGGTTCATTATATGATATCGTACTAGTCTAGAGTTCATCATGATGCAGTGTTTCAAGTTCCATGTCATTATTACATTCTATGCACTTTCTATGATCATCTCAAAGTTTATTGCATTTACACGCATTCTAGGGTCAAAAGTCTCACAATAGGGCACCCTAGATCATGATTCATCGAGTCAAGAGGTCTATATCTAAAAGATGATTTAGATCAGCAACATAAGGGCATAACAAATATATAACAAGATTAGGTGGATGTCCATTAGAAGCAAGATATAGATACATGAATCATATTCAAGAAACATAGAAACTTTGATCAAGATCGTACATTAAAGTCCAAGGACAAGTCACATAGTGCAAAAAGGGAGTTAATAATGAGAAATAGGGTGATTAGGGATCCCATGTAGTTCCAAGGTGTACAACATTTACTGATTTGATAAGCAAGAGGGTACGAGTGTATTTAAGATTCAAGATTTATCATAAGGATGCATTACATGAACTCAACATGGATAAAGTTATCATTTTCACGAAATCAGGAGAGTAAATATTTGATTTAGAGTGTGGAACTGGGCCCAATGTGTAGGTCTCGTCGAGTTGATCGATTTGATATATAATTTTGCCCTATTTGGCCAAAGGAGGAGGGAGATATCATTTTTTAAAAGTTCACATTGAAAATATATCCAAGAGATTTAGATGTTACCATGATTAATGTACATGTCGACGTTGACCGTTGATGTGCCGCCCAAAGGCCATGATCTCATGCCCCAGCTCCAGAGTGATGCAAGCCACCTACACACATCCACCATTGATACTCAGACTATCATAGTCATTCCTCAGATCATCCGGCTCGTGTAACAGGGTCGTTGTTGTGACATGCCCTCCATCCAATGACTGCTGATCATTTGACTTCCCCACGGCCCCACCTTTTCGTGATTCCCCTACTTTGGTGCCTAGAATAGGGGTCGAACAGGGGATGTTGTCTGCCTTTCGTGTCTCATGATGCAGGCCGAGCAAAGGGGAGAAAGGGGTAGAACTTGGGCGGTCGGGGTTATATGGCACGACAGCCTTGACTGGACTACTCGGTGGAGTTATCCTCGCCCTCATCTCCTCCCAAGCAGCTGGATAGTAGGGGTCTGCTGTTGGGTGCGCCCACATGTATTTGAGGGAAGCGGGGAAGAGGCTGAGCTTTGGCGGCCGACCTGAGTGCTGAGACAAGTGGTAGGCCATAAGGAGTTGACGACTAGGGCCGACAGTGGGATGGAGGTGCGAGTAGCAGCCATTCATTGGCTGCGGCGGCACTATAGATAGAGCGTCTGGCCGTGAGCAGTGAGAGGAGAAGGATGATGAGTGACGATGGAGGAGGAGGGAAAGAAGCCAAGGGAAACTAGGGTTAGATCAGAGGGGTTTATAAAGCGGCAAGTTAGGGTTGTTAGATCATAGCTCCCCATCCGTTAATCAAACTGGGTGGAGGCAGAGAGCATTTCATCAATCGTTCGTCAGTTTCCAGAAGAGGAAAAGAGAGGAGGGAACAACAAAATCGGCCACTGTATTGTATTGGGCCTATTTGGCCGGCCCAATAGAGATAAAGGCACAGAAATGAGCTAAAACAAGGTATAAATAGCCAAATTTCAAGGTATTATAACTTATCTCCGGAGGTCCAAACGATGTGACTTTTATACTGTTAGAAAGGAAATCGAGCCCTCTCTTACATGAAATACACAAGAGACAAGAGGGTCATACTACTAAGGTTCAGTCTCATATGTAACATATATACATAATAAGGAATCATCATAGTTCAGAAAGCACTGAAATGTCACATTTAGTAAAAATGTGAACGTTGATGTGACTAAAATAAAGTCCCACAACCATAAAACTATGGTTTGGACATTGAATTGAGTATGATGCTACTGGGTGAGAGAGAGAGTAAAAGTACAAGATAGGATATAGAAAAGTCAGGATGTCACACACATTGACCCTAGTCCATTTATTAATCATCCTCCTTAGCTCGTTGAGGCACCCTGTGAAATCCCCACTTCTATCTTTTCCACCCGAGAGTGGTGGTATGCTCAGGTATTTGGTTGGTAGCCGACCAAGCTCAATGCCTGCTACCTCCTTGAGTCTTCCCTTCCTCCCATTGCATGACTTGGAGAGGAACACACTCGATTTAATGGTACTGATAACGAGACTGGTAAGGCCCCCAAAATCATTTATTATCTACCTCATGTTCTTGTGGTGTTTGGCATGCTTGGAGAGAAAGAACATCATGATGTCAGCAAAAATCAAATGAGAACGCATAGGGATCCCTCACACCTTCAATGCCTTCATGAGGTTCAGCTCCTCCGCCTGCTTGATCATGTTAGTGAGGCCCTCAAAGACAATCATGAACAGAAAGGGGGGGAGAGGATCTCCTTGTCGTAGACCATTGCTGGCCCTGAACAACCCTTTAGGGCATCCATTCACTAGCACCAAGAATGATGTAGTTTCAACACATTATTTTAAAATTTGGATCCATCTGCTACTGAACCCCATTTCTGACATGATCCTCCATAAGGCCTCCCATCTCACAAAATCATAGGCCTTCTTAATATCGAGTTTAACATAGGCTTTCTTAGATTTATTTTTCTCCCCAAATTCTGTCAAGAATTCAGTAACTAACTGGGTGCCATTCGAGATACTATGACCCTTGATGAATGCAAGTTGATTTTCAAAAATGATGTTGGGGAGGATCTTCTTCAACCTCCCTATAAGAAGTTTAGCAGAGACTTTTTATAGGACCGAACAACAGGCTATCAACCTAAAGTCATTCATACTAGAATCTAGATTCTTCTTAGTATGAGTTTGATGAATGCATGATTCACTTGACAAACCATTCTTCCCCCCACCACCATCCACCTCATGGCATTACATAGGTCCTCTTTGATGATAGGCCAAACCAATTGGAAGAACTTGCCATTAAATATGTCGGGGCTAGTTGCTTTAGAATCATTTATCAAGAACAATGCTCTTCTGATCTCTTCTTCATTTGCATTAGCCACCAAAGTAGCATTCATCTCCACAGTGTCACGCCTACCAGGGAGGGTGAACTCCCTACTGCTTAAGGCTTTAGGCTGGTTGTACATCTCAGTGAAGAACTGGATTGCAATATCTACCACTTTATCCACCCCTTCTTTGACTTCACCCTTGGCATCAATGAGAGTATGAATCTCATCTCTCATGTTATTTCTCCTTATTGCCGCATGGTACACCTTTTTGTTTATGTCCCCATCCTTGATCCACTTCAATCTACTCTTTTGCCACATAGACACCTCCTCATCTTTTTCCAGCTACAATAGTATGGCCGCTCGTATTCTTTCTTCTTTAATTTTCCCCTCGTCCAAAGGATCTAGTCTCAATGTGGTTGCTGCATGTTCATACTTGTTCTGCACCTCATTGATAAGATGTGGTAGGTCGATCAGGCCTTTGGACAAGCTTTTGAGTCTTTCCTTCACCCCTTTCATCTTCTCCATAACAATGAAAAGTGGATTGCCCACAATTCTTCTATCCCAGTCCTCCTTGATAACACCCTCAATGCTTAGCCAGTTTAACCAATGGTTCAGGAACCTAAATGGTCAGGTTTCCCTTGCCTTGGTGGTCAACTGCATTTTGAGCCAAGCATGATCACTGTTTGGATGTCCCCTCAATTCGATAGTAGCCTCAGGGAACACATCCAGCCAAGTATTATTCATCAGTCCCCTATTAAGGTTGCTAGCTATTCGTCTTCTTGGGACTCTTTTGTTACTCTACGTAGTAATGCCACCCCTCATATTCACCTCAATCAGGTTGGCTGCATCAATGGACTCATTGAATCTTCTCAGAACATAGGCTAGTATAGGCATCCCCCCTCTCTTCTCCCCTGCTCTTCTAACGTGGTTAAAATCACCTACAACTAGTTGCGGTATCTCGTTCTGTGTTGTCTGAACCAGGACCTCCCAAAGCCTCCTCCTATTCATCTCCGCAGAGAGCCCATACACCGTAGAGATGACGCAATGAAAGCCACCCTGGTTGATGCAGCTGAGGTTAATCATCTGACCCATGGAATGTATAGGTTGAATATCCCATATAGATGGGTTCCAACCCACCACCAATCTGCCACCATAAATGTAGTCGATTTAGATGTGTGATCCCAAGTTGGGGGAAACAGACCCTTCATCCTATCTGTATTCTCACTTTTGATTCTTGTTTCACAGTAGTTCACTATGGTTGCCTTTTGTTTGTGTCATTTGCATTCAACCATTCAATATGTTCATTTACTTCTTTAAGGTCCTAGATATGTGACAAATTCTAAGGTCTTTAGGCAATCTAGAGTCTAATATTTGACTCTTTAATTTCATAGATCAAAAATCTACTGTATATTTCTTAGTGTGATTTAGTCTTTAACAAATTCAAATCACATTTTATACTTTGTAATGTGATTGAGCTACTACTAATCATACTATATAATATTAAAATCAAATTGACCAAGATATTTTTATTACAACAATCATTCTTGCATTCTCAACTAATAATCATTATAGAACTAAATTAGCAATTTAATCATAATTTTTGGCATTTAGTGATTGTAAAATTTTCGACAACCTGGGTATACCAACCCCTCCATATCTGAATGTGGTTGAATTTCATAGAAATGAAGTTAAGTTTAGTCAGAATCTATCATTTTTTAAGAAATTCCACCAAATAGACAATGTGAAGTTAAATTCTAAGCTTGTTGGATCATAAACTTAAAAACTATAGAAAATATGATAACACAAGTTATTTACATTTTTCTTAGGTTCTATAAAATCTTGGCAAATTGGTGATTTCCCACAGACCTTTAGCTGGCTTCATACTACAACGCTTGAGTTTTTAAGATTTCTCTACCAAATTTGGAAGAAGAATATTAAATTCCTCATGTGACCCATGATTAGTTCTTCTCCTTCATGGTGATGTCTATAGGAGCAAAGAGGAAGAAGGGAGGCAAGATGTGACAACCCTGTCATGCTAAATGAGATTACTCAAAATACAACACATGATCAACAACTAATTAACCTACTTACCAGAAGAACGGGTAAATTAAAACCGATTTAAACATTACCATCTTGTTCAGAAAACCTTACATAAAGGTCCAACAACATGTACATCAACACATATTATATTAGGTATTTACATATTTGTTTAATGGCATTAGACACAACTTGTATACAAAAGATATTGTTTCACGTATACATGTCATATATACAAACATCAGCATACATGCCAAAACCATGTGTCGATATATATATCGTCTATAAAACATCCCCTACCTAGACCTGAGAGTACAAGGACGATATTAACAACCACCATCCAACCTTCTGCTTCTACTTCTCTCCAAGTTTCTCTTCCTCAGAACCAAGATCCTGACCACACTACAGATGACCACCTAAAAAGATGTCATGACCCATGAGGTAAGACCCATGTCCCAGCGAGAGATATAACTTTCAACCAACGGTTATTGATTACATCAAGTTTCATTATTAAATAGGATGAGCACATTCAGCTAAATAAGTAGATTAATAGGCTTAGATAAATTAAACTATTTAAATAGGGTAAGCAAGTTAAGTAGTTGTAACAGGTAAAACATGACTAGCACAACATATAGGGAAACAAGTAAAGCTACCACTTTCTATACAGTTGATTTCTTCTACCGCAGTATATAACCAATAAATAGTATAAGAAATAAGACAAGGGTTAACATTCAATGTGAAGCATGTTTAACCCTAAGTAGATATACTAAATGTTTAGATTACATCTTTTATTAAGCCCTCAGGAGTTGAGGTATACCACTCAACTCCAACTGACCACTGCTAAGTCGAAATCAGTGTCATACAAGTTCTATAGGAGAGTCAGAATCCTAAGATCTCATCCGCCCTCAGTCAGTATGAGTCCTTCGCAGTGACACATGAGGTCAAGCTATAAAACAACCTAGTCCACCCTTGGTATATAGGTCACGACACTAGTGAACAACCTAGTCCGTCTTTAAAAGGCCAATGTACTAGTGAAATAAAGATATCATTACCCAAATATCCAAGATACAACCATAGTTGTCCTCGATCACATCATATATATACAAAACTTGAGATACGACCTTAACCATTCTCCTGCCAAGGTATGAGTGCATCCATCCTTGTGAAACATGCATATACTCAACAGTGTATGACTCCGAAATTTCACTAAAGGAGCACTAATTTCACCATCCAACAAGTCCTGGTACTGGAATGGATCTATGGCACATGACACTACATTATTAGAATTTCACTTGCTTAGTTAATTTCAATAGGGTATGTTTTAAGTGCACCAATCAAGTTATGCACAATCCCTAAAAGAATTCTACAAAAACATTATGTACAATTATGGTTGTTTGGAAGGTCGATCACTGAGGTGGTAGCTGGTTTGAGACTGAGACCTTCGAAGGTGGTGAGGAGTCCTGTCCAACCATGGAATGGTCAGCTCGATAGTGCGACATCTGATTGGATCCAGTGAAGCAGTGGCCAGAGGTTGGGATGACAAATTGGAGAAAGGAGGAGGAGGTCAGCAGTCGTCAGCCTTTGAAACGTTTGTGAAGGAGAGGCTGGAGGTGGTCAGAGGAGGATGTTCTATTTGGGGAGAGGCTGGAGGTGAATGTTAGGGTAGTCGACTGGGGAACAAAGCAGTGGGAATGGATGCGCACTGGATGCAGATGACCGATATGCCATCTGAGACAGCTGGTGGGCACTACGAAGTGTCCAGCTAGAACTGGGGCACCATGAATCCCCGACAAAGGGAGCTATGGATTGGGAAGGAGAACGAGACGCTTGCAAGTGTTAGTAGTCCACCTCGAGCACATATTTTTATAGGCCAACTCTCCTAGGAGAACTGACCATTTTGGGTCCTCAAATGACCATTTGGCAATTTGTGGGTGGTGTCAAAAATGGTCCAGTTCACGAGATGTCAGCATGTGTGAATGCACCTTGTAGTCCTTGAAATAATCGTCTCACATGATGAAATTATCATTTGGGTAGTCAAAGGAGCATTTTTAGATTTCACGTTCATCATCATTTGAATGGGTACTTTATGACCCTAAAATAGTCGTCTCATTATTGAAATGACCAGTTCGAGTATTTTTCTAGTTCTGGATCAAGTGAGCCTGAAGGAGCCCCCCTTTTTTTAAGACTAAGCTAGACTAAAAGGAAAACAAAGAGATTAAAAGGAAAATTCAAAAAATAGAAAAGTTGGGTTGCCTCCCAACAAGTGCCTAGTTAAATGTATAAGGCTCGATAAAAGGATATCATGGATCCGTTTCAGGCTCGATATTGTGAGGGATCATGGTTTATTCTGGTCGAGGTCCTCAAGTAAGAGAGTTGGTGTGCCTCAGAGCCTACAAAATCTTCAACTATAGTGTACTATTTTAACCTATGCCCATTAACCTTGAATTCATTGTGTACCCTGTCCCAAAGAAGAAAATTGCCATGTGGATAGGCACACTTAACGAGATATGGTCCATACCATCTAGATTTGCATTTTCTAGGGAAAAGCCTTATATTAGAATTGTAAACAAGGACATGATCACCATCTTGGATATCTTCCTGCCTCATATGTCCATCATGCCATAATTTGGTTAATGTCTTTGTATATTCTAGCATTCTCATAGGCAATCAGTCTGATCTCGTCTAACTCCTGCATTAAAAAATGATTTTCCCCAACTATAGATAAGTCAATATTTAGAGTCTTAATAGCCAAGTTAGCCTTATGTTTCAATTCTATGGGTAAATGACAAGACTTTCCATAAATCAAATTGAAAGGAGTGGTGTCTATATATGTATTATAGGCAGTTATGTATGCCCAGAAGGCATCATTGATTTTCAAAGCCCAATCTCTCCTAGTGTGATTGATCATTTTCTCTAAGATGGACTCAATGTGTTGATTCAAAACTTCAACCTAGCCACTGGTCTGAGGGTGGTAAGGGTTGGTGACCTTATGATGGACTCCATATCTTTTCAGTAGGGTTTCAAAATTTTTCTTAAGAAAATGTGATCCCCATCTAAAATCACGGTATGAGGTACCCTGAACCTAGGGAATATGATGTGTTTGAAAAGATTCTTAATGGATTCCAGTCACTAATTTTGGTGGGGATACCTTCTACCCACTTGGAGACATAGTCCACGACTACTAGAATATATTGGTACCCACAAGAAGACGAAAAGGGACCCATATAATCCACGCCCCGCATGTTGAAAATCTCTATCCCAAGCCAAGAAGTCATGGGCATTTGATATTTATTAGAAATGTTCCCATTCCTTTGGCATTGATCACATGTCAAAACAAATTCATATGAGTCTAAAAACAAGGTGGACCAAAAGAACCTAGATTGTAAAACATTTATGGTTGTTTTCTGAGAACTCGTGCACCCTTTAGTTGGGGCAACGTGACAGTACTCAAGAATATTGAGGGCCTTTTCTTCAGTAACACACCTGTGATAAGGACCATAGAAACACAACTTAAAAACATAAGTATCAACCAAATAATATTGTTTGAGGTCATGTAATTTTTTTTCTAATGTCCTTTATAATTAGGGTGTAGGAGATATGCTACAAGATAATTAACATAGTCAGTGAACAGGGGTATTGGGATTCAACCTTGAGAAAATGGTCATCGGGTAGAGAGTCATCAATAGGTATGCCATTATCATCACAAGAACTTAAGTGGCTAATATTGTCATCTACATCATTCTCACAACCTTTCTTGTCAAGGATTTCCAAATCAAACTCCTGACGTAAAAGGATCCAATGAAGAAGAAGAGGTTTGGCATCCTTTTTGGTCATAAGTATCTAATGGCCGCATGGTCTGTGTAAACAATTACTTTGGACCCAGCTAAGTAGGAGTGGAATTTATCAAAGTCGTAGACTATGGCTAACATTTCCTTCTCGGTGGTAGTGTATTTCCGTCGGGCATCATCTAAAGTTTTGTATCCATAGTAAATCACATGGTGCTTTTTGTCTACACACTATCCAAGAATTACACCAAAGCAAAATCACTAGCATCACAAATGATTTTGAAGGGAAGGGGCCAATTAGGGACTCGAATGATGGGGATAGAAGTGATGGCATATTCTAAACACAAAAAACCGGTTATGTAAGATTTATCAACAACAAAAGGAGTATCTTTTAGGAGGAGGTTGGTGAGAGTTTGGATGGCCTAAGACAATTCCTTTTGTCACCATAGAGTGACATTTTCCCAATTAAGAACCAGGTGTGCGTCCTCACACATTTCTAGAATGAGAGATAGATGTTTCATTCAAGAGTCCAAACATTCTCCATAAGAAGAGAAATCATCCATGAACACTTCCATCATGGTCTCAGTCAACCCGGCAAAGATAGCAGACATGCACCGCTGGAAAGTGGTTGGGGCATTGCATAACCCAAAAGGCATTCTCTTGAATGTGTAAGTGCCAAATGGGTAGTAGAAGGTTGTATTCTCCTAATCATTAGGGTGAATGAGAATTTGATAGAAATATGAATTAACCATCAAGATAATAGATATATTGTTGATGGGCAAGGTGTTCTAGTACTTGATCCAGAAAGGGAAGGGGCAAGTGATCTTTCCTAGTAGCCTTGTTCAGTTTCCTTTAATCAATGCACATCCTCCACCCCGTAACAGTATGGGTGGGAATGATCTCATCCTTATTGTTCTTCATAATAATGGTCCCTCCCTTCTTAGGTACCACTTGGACATGACTAAACCATGGGGAGTCAGAGATGCAGTAGATAATTCTTGCATTCAAAAGTTTGATAACGTCTAGGGGAACAACCTCTTTCATGTTGGGATTTAATTTCTGTTGAGGGTCCCTACATGGCTTGTACTCTTCTACCATAAGTGTATATATATATAGGGCTCATCTTTAATACCCGTGCAGGTAGCTACCCGCACAATCTTCCAGTCACTTTTTTTTTAATTTGCAATTGTAGAGGATAATTTTATCTAGCTCCCCAAAAAATTTCATCCAAAAATAATATCATTTGCCCCACTAAAATAAAAAAATACGTCCATATATTTACTGACTGTATATTTTCTACACAGTTACTTTTGTAGTCATATAGTTACTCTTCTATCAATATAGTTACTCTTTTGATCTTAGAGTTACTTTTGTGCACCATATAGTTCACTTTTGGATGTGTGGGTAGCAAAAAATTAGGCTACCCACCCGCGTGGGTAACGAATAAATCCCCATATATATATATATATATATATATATATATATATATATATATATATATATATATATATATATATATATATATATATATATATATATATATATATATATATATATATATATATATATATATATATATATATATATATATATATATATATATATGATGTTCATTCGTTACCCGCATGGGTAGCCAAATTTTCTCTACCCGCTGGAGTAACTCGGGGTCAAAAGAGTAACTATATGCTACACTGGAGTAAGTCTTCTGAATCAAAAGAGTAACTATATGGTATGTTGGAGTAACTCTGAGAGCAAAAGAGTAACTACGCAGAAAATATACAGTTAGTAAATATATGGATGGGTTTTTTGATTGGGGGGGGGGCAAATGATATTATTTTTGGACCAATTTTTTGGGGAGCTAGATAAAATGCTCCTCTACAATTGTGAAAAAAAATTTAAAAAAATGTCAGGAAGGGTGCGTGGGTATTAAAGATAATCCCATATATATATATATATATATATATATATATATATATATATATATATATATATATATATATATATATATATATATATATATATATATACATACATACATATATATATCAAATTAGTCATTTTATATCCCAAGGCAGTTCTTCTTTTCCTAAGCTCAATCATGAGCTTGATTTCCTGTTCACAGGTGAGATGAGAATTAATGATAACAGGAAAAATTTGTTGCTCATTAAGAAAAACATATTTAAGACCTTTAGGGAGGGGTTTGTCTCGAGTGCCTCAGGGGGGTTAGGTTTTTTTATGTACAAGAGAGATCATTTTTAGGTCCTCAAATTCTTCATCATGGATCTCTTCAAAGGTGTCTAGATGAGCTCTATAGTGTTCCAATTGCTCATCTTCAAATCCACATTCAACAAGAGCCATGAGGGTAGTGTGTAGGGGATAATCAAGTAGCTCCCATTCTTATCTCAATTGGTTGATCTTATCAACACAATCAAGGAGATAAACCTCTTCATGGATGCTAGGTCCTCACATGCTCTCAAACACTCTAAACTCTAGGGTCTATCTGCCAAGACATAGGAGAATGGTTTCAACCTCAACATCAATCAAGGATTGGACTATGACTAAAAAGGTATGGCCAAAGATGAGGGGGTAGCATAAACCTTTCTTAATGTCCATGATGATAAATTCACATGGAACATAAGCATCTTTCCCAAACCTTATAGGTATATCTTCAATAATACCCATAAGCATTTTCACCTATGTAGCATCCAATCCCAAAGGAAATGGGGTCTTTCTATTTTTAGGCATCTTGCTTTTATGATATCAAAGGTGGTCCTAGCAAGTTTGAATGTCTCATATTCTTCCATAGCATACTTCCTAGTCAAAAACAATTTCATGTACTTGGACCAGGCAGTCATGTCTGCAAGAGTGTCCAAAAATGAATGTCTACATGTAATTTTTTCATGACTTCCCTAAACTTCATGAAGCAAGAATCTAGCCTGGTTTGCTTTATGTGGCCCTGGTATGCTACACAGAGCTTATAGATAGGGATCTTGGGCTTAACAACCTCAGGTGATGTAACTTCAGGGATAGGGATGGGGGGGTTCTGCAGAAGGTTAATTTTCAACGACAATAGTGTCATCATCTTTGAAATCCAAGGTGATCGGAGGTTTTTTGGGGGAAGGGGGAGTATGTATCTTTCCTGAGTGGGTGGATGAAAGCTTGAGTTGTTCAGGATGTTTTGGTTTGTTCTCTGGTTTCTTGAGAAAAGTCTCGACAGGAGGTTTCGGGCTGGAAATGAGCTGGGCTAAATGGGCCTTGGTTGCCTATTATGAGCCTACTGGGAGAGAACCAGCTATTCTAGAGAGGCTATCCTCTCATTATAGGAAGGAGTGGGGTTTGTTGCATTTGTGGCGGTGGTAGATTCAGGTTTTGGTACTCTTGTCCTTGGTAAGGGCCAAGGTTCTGGAATTGGCCTATGTAGTTTCCTTGATTCTCATGATTCCTCTTATTGTTGTTGGGGAAACCTCGTGGGGGTGATTGTTGGCTTAAGTGAGGAGAGATCTTGGCTGGGAGGGAGTTGGGAGGTATTTTCCCCACCTAAAGGGATTCCTATTGGAACCCCAGATAGTTTCTGGTTTGATTCAGGATGAAATAGGCTTGACCCAAAATGCTATAAATAGAGTTGAGATCTTCTATTTTCAGTCAAACCTCCTATTGCATGGGAAGATGGTAAAGATATTGACATTGTAAGGTAGAATCATCATACCGTTGACAAATCCCATAGAGATAGTCGACGGAATTTACTTGTTGGGTTGTTTCTCTCCTCTCAAGGGGACTAAAAGAAGACTCAAGTCGACCCTATTTTAAGGCAATGAGTCTAAGGCTTTCAGGAATATTTTTTATGTCAGTGTTCTCCTTAGCCTTAGCTACCTTGAGGACCCCATTGGTTCACCATCATCCTTGGATTTCAGAAGCACATTAAACAACCTTCCAAGCACTTTATAATCTTTAAAACATGAAATTATATCTAGAAGAGGAATCCAAAAAAGATTTGGTGTTGTTGTCTACACCGCGATAAAAGATTCAATCACAAGGTCTTGGGAGATGTCATGGTGCAAACATTTTTTGAGGAGTTCTTTGAACCTCTCCCAAGTTTCTCCTAGGGTTCACCTGAACCAATAGAAAACATACTGATTTGGCCCCTAATTTCATAGGTGGGGAAGGGGGACAGATTTTCTCCAAAAACTTGATTTGAAGTGCATCCTAAGTAGGTATGTGTTCACTTAATTCCAAGTTATTATACCAACTACTGGCTTGGCCAGAAAGGGAATATTTGAAAAGCCTAAGTTTGATGACATCTTCATAAACACCAGAGATCTTAGTTAAAGAACATAGATCTGAGAACCTTTGGAGGTGGGCTTGCAAATTTCACCCTTGTTGCCGTAGAAAGGACTATTCTATGACATAGTGATCCATTGAGTACGGATCTCAAATTGTGGGGCGGTAATATGAGGTGGCATAATAGGATGTTGTGTATAGGTAGTTTTGGGGACTAATAAGTCCTTCAATTATTTCTTCCTTTCTGCCTCAAGAGTTGCGGCCTCAGGGGCTACCTGTGCGACATCTCTGACCACTTGTTCAACCATAAAGGCCTCTCGTTGTGCAGTAAGGGCCTGATCAATGATCAAGTTAACTTCTTCCTATTCCATTCTATGATAGTTTGATTGGTTAAGATGATGGAAGTTTCTTTCTAACTCAGAGTTAAAAATTGGTGACACGGAATCAATGTTCATTGAGCTTCACATGCTCAATTATAATGACAGATATATAAGCATTATAGAAAAAATATACTACTGGAATGAAAACTCATAAGAAAGAGGAGTAGCACTTCCTCAATGGTGCTCAGATGGAGAATAAAAGAAAAAAAAAGGTTTGTTCAAATTTTCAGGGTTTGAAAAACACAGTTATCCCCGACAATGATGTCATTTTGATGTGTGTTGTTTCGCAACAAAAACTAGGTGGTCAATCCTAGAGTTTAACCTTTTTAATAGGTGAACGGATAATTAAAGTAATTCACTAGTATAGAAAGGGTCGATACTTATACAACATTTCTAAGATTTAGTTCTGAACCATAAACACTTTTGAACAAAGATTGCAAAAAAAAAGATCCAAAACTTGATTATTGATTATGCTAGAACAAGAATTAAATGTGCGTGGAAATAAAAGTTACACTACAAAAAAATTAAGAAAAGAGTTACAGTAAACAAGAGTAAAGAAGGATTCATCTAAAGATGGAATTAAAATTTGCAAGAATGCAAAAGTGGAGATTGTAAACAAGTGGTTAAAGGAACGAGGTTGAATTAGAAGAAATAAATGTTGAGGCTATAAGTTTTACCACCACGGTCTATGTGAAACAAGATTGATTGAATCTGTGTGATAAAACAAGATATAAGAGGGTATGTAAAAACATTTCTGAATGCATCTCAAAAGGATAAGCTCCTTGTGAACTCATTGATCATTGTGTTCTCAATTCCTAGCCGATTGTCCCAATAAGGATCCTTCTACGGTCACATCTGAATCCTTATGAATTTGTTGTAGTTGTTCTGAGTCTTGAGTTTTCTGGTCACATCCCCCAAGACTAACTTTTGATAAAAATTAGATACCAAGTCATTTTAAACTGGGAAATTACCCAAACCAAAAACAATCTATTAAATAAAATCATATAGGAAAAATTGATCTTTGTAACACTATGGTTGTGGGGTTACTCCCCACGCCTTGATATGAGAACTACTCACTAGACATAATAAAAGAAGGGGAAACAAGGGTAAGAAGGAAGGAAGACATAGACCATAAAAAGAAGAATAACCAAGAAGATCTAGTTGGTGACAATAAAATGACTTGCTCCCTTAGTTCCCCACTCCAAAGGAAAGAACAAGAAAATAAGAACAAGATCTAGAAATTTAGACATGAAACACTATTTTTTACTGTATAAGTAAAGAGTACACAACTAAGAATTGAAATAACAATGCTCAAATATAATTGCAAGTACAAAAGGATGGATCCCCTTCTTTGTGGATCCTCCCCTCCTTTTATAGGGGAAGGAGGGGCAGAAACCCTAAAAGGGGGAGAGGAAAAGAGGATTGTCCATTGCTAAAATTTGTTGTCTACGCGCTGCTAGCCGACCGTCTTGCAAGCCGAACTGGTCGGTTGGCTGGTGGCATGGCATGCCTATTTCAACAGTGAGTTAAACCCTAATCAAAAGGTATGGCGGTGTCGTGGGTCAAATCTTGGCCTCAAAGAAATCTTTGAACTTTTTGTCCGGGATATGAGATGGTCGATTGGAATGCGAGGACATGTAACTGAGGGTCAAAACTATAACATGAGTGGACACACCTTTAAATCTGACTTGGTTCTAAAGTTGGCTTAACACTGCCATCTAGACGCATGGGACGATAGTTTGAAGGTCCTGAGACGAGCGTCTGAGTATGTGGAATACTCATTTGAGTTTTGAAGCATCAATGTGAAAATGAGGACAAAAAATGGTCATCTGGCTCTGGGATGTGGATGAATTGACCGTTTGGCACAGAAAGCTGATCTGTTTGTGTGTTCAAATGGTCAGGAATTTGTCATTGAAGGTGAAACCTATAAAAAGTGAAGGAAAAAGATAAGTACTTGCACATTTAATCACAAAAGTGGGTAGATTGCAATTTGTCCTACAAAATTTGTAAAAAGTGATAAGTTCTAATAAAAGACTATGAAATCTATGTAAAAAGAGAAATGAATATACATTCATCAAAATACCCCAGACTTGAATCTTTGCTTGTCCTCAAGAAAATAAAATCATAAACAATTTCAATTTATACTAGCAACATGTCTATCCTCATCCTCATAGCACCACTTTTTTCTTACCTCCATTTTTGGCCAAGCAACCCAATCTCCTAGTATCATATAACACAAAATTATATATTTCCTATCAAAAAAAATTAAATATCTTATTTCTAAATCAAGACTTTGTAGAAAACATGATTGTTCTTACTTCTTCTTTGACACTCCCGTTTATTCTTTCTTTTTGTGAGTTTTTGCACAGGAATAGAATGAAGAAGGTGCAGAACAAGATGATCCCTCCACTTTTTGACTTAGGATATATTAATTAATGGGCTTGTGGTTACATTGGCCACAATTTTTTTATGTACTCTTTCGCATCTTTTGATGGTACCCCTTCTGAGGGATATGGAAGAATTGAGATCGGGATCATGCCACCCCAGACTTGAATTTTTGTTTGGAGATGATTCTTTACTTTTTCTGTGAGAGAGGAGGGGAGATTTTTTCTGTACTAGTGAAATCCACTCCATAGGTGATTCTTTGCTTTTTCTTTGAGAGAGAGGGAATGGGAAATTGTTTATGTACTTATAAACTTCACTTTTTTTCAAGGAGTGTGATGTAGCCCTATTTTGGGGCTCCATCTTGTGTCATTTTGGACTTTAATCACATCTAAAAAAGTTAGATTGCAAGTTAAATCCCCCAATATATGTTTTACTATCAAATGCACTTATGGACATTCTTTGCACTTTTTTAAGGTACTTGGACCATGCTTTGGAGGGATGAGAGAGAAGGAAGGAGTTTTAGGGTTCTTCCACTCATGGAGGGGTCCAAAGAAGGCACCAAAGCTCCCTCAACCTACCCCAATGGCCAAGAATCATCATCAAGCAAAGAAATCCATGGATGATTAAAGATGAAGTTCAATTGCCAGCTGCATACCCCAAATTGGTCGTGGGTATACCCCCTCGGTCGTTCCTTTTATAGTGAAGAATCGACAGAATCAATAGGGGAATGTACCCAACTCACCACGATTGTGGCCCATTGAAGATACCACAGCCATGGCCATCAACATGGTCGTGGCCAACAGAGGAGAAAATGGTCATGGCCCCCCACAACTGCTATGGGAATTTCACGCAAGGACCCCCAAAATCAACAAGAAGGTGACCAATTTTGCACTTGAACACCCATGATCGTGGCCATCTGCCACGGCCATGGCCTTTGAAGATCAACTCACCCATGTTGATGCCCCATGATCAAGGTCTCCTCCTGCAAAATAGCCATGTTACTCACCACGACCGTGGTTCTACTCACCCAACACGACCCTGCCACTCCGCCACGGCCGTGGCCACCTCCTATACTTATCATTTTCACCACCATTTCCACACCATGCATGTGTCCACTCCCCACGACCATCCCATACCACCCCCACCATGGTCATGGCCCATCAACACGGCTGTGGTGACCAACCGACCCTACCTATTTTTTTACACTATTTTTTCTATTCTACCCCCACTTACCCTAGTGCTTCCCCACCACCTATATATACATAAGTGGCAGATGGGACACGACGGTAAGACCACCTAGCTACCCTACAGCCACTCTAGCCTCCCCATTTCATCCTCCATCCATTCCCACCTCATTCCACCTCCATTTTACCATTTCCACCATCAAAAAAACCCTACTTTCCTACCATTTCCACCATACATCCATGTCATTCACCTACCTTGGAGGAGGGAGATCGAGTTACAACTTCTAGGAGGTGGAGAAGGAGGAGTCTTCACTGAGCTCATCATGGAATTTCACTCCTCTACTCATTCTTTCTCCTTTCTTTTTGTGTTTTCCATTTCCATGAGTAGCTAGGCCCCTTTTGGTGGGCTGTTTGGGGGAAATTATGTTACTTTGATACCATGTTGGGGAGCAATGACATGTAAACCTTATAATTCCATTTGTTAATGATTATATTCTATTTCTATCTCATTCTCCATGAATTTCTTTTTGGTTTGTGTGTGAAATCACCTAGGAATTTAGGGAAATTGCTTATATATGTGAATTTTGGGATTTGCCCCTAGGTCCAATTCTTGGATCACTAGGTTACCTCCCATCTTCCTACATCCTAATAAATCTCCCTAAACCTAAGAGATCTAAGTAGCTAGATTAGATAATTCTAGTGCAATTAGCATGGATCCTTCTTAAGGCTAGAATGTGGGGGAATTGGGGTCCAAAACCCTAATTTCACCTCCCCATTACTACCCTCGGCCCCTAATTTCCCTAGGAATGTCTAATCTAGAAACCTAGACTTGATTCGACTCTAATTAAATTGAATCCTAATCCCTAACCCAATTAAGCCTCGCAAGGGTAGTAGGGGGTGTTCGGGACTAGTTCCCCTATACACAACCTAGCATATCCATGGCCAGTTAGTAGCTTAGGTTAATTCATTAGAATCTAACTTGTTGTTTGGTTTGTATAATCTAAATGGAATCATAATGTTCATGTGTCACCCCCCAACTTAAGTGATAAATGCATCCCCTAAACATCTCCCACCTTCATTAATTGCTTTAAAACCCTAGTTTTTATCTTGCTTAGCTAGTGTTAGCTTAGTTAGCTCTTTTCCTACTTAGTTAGCTTCTTGCCCTATTTTTACCTTGTCCTTGCTAGTTTAGCCCTTTTCTTGCTCTTGTGCTTTTCTTTTGCTTGCCTAAGTGTAAATTGCTTTTTCATACCTAGCTTAGTCATTTCTTGCTTGTTTGTCCTAATCTAGTATAGGGTTAACTTAGGCTTTGTTCTTGATTTCCATTCTTTCTTGCTTAACATAGTTTAACAATCAAAGAACTTTTAAACCCCTAATCCTACTCTCCATAATAGGAACCCAGCCAAACTAACCTAGATCTAGTGCCCCCTTTTCTCCCTGAGGATTGACCCCTATGCTTGCCCTTCACCTATGCTACAATAGTACCACGTGCACTTGCGGGTGACCTATTTGGTATTGTGATCGTCTGTGTTAGGGTTAATATAAATTTTGAAAGATCCACTCGTGTGTTCGTGTCCTGTGGAGTGCATCTAGTCACCCCTTGTTGGCTAGTGTGTACACCTCTGGCTTGACGCACCAAGCTTTCTGGTGCCATTGTCATTGTCGGGGAGAAAGGTGCTCGACCTAGCTAGTTAGTTTTGCTTTGATTTTTTCTACTGTCCTCATCATTGCTATTCTTTATTCATTATTCTTTGCATTCTTTGTGTATATTGGTTTGCTAACTTGTTCTCTTTTGTTTGGTTGTGCTTTGTGCATGTGATAAGCCACTCGGGAGGAAACAAGATGGAAGGCCAAAATGCACCCCACCAGCCGCTTCAAGATTTGTTCATGCCTAGAAACTAAAAATCACCAGTTGCTAGCAGGGTTGATCAAAAGCCAAGGGAGCAATTCTCTATTCCTCTAGGTCTTCTTGGGCTCCTGACCATCTTCTACGGCTCAGAGAATGAGAACCCCTATAAGCACTTGGATTCCTTTCTTGAAGTATGCTCCATCTTCAGGACGACGACTAGTGATGATACAATTTGGTTGACCTTGTTCTCTTTCTTCCTCAAAGATAGAGCTAAAGATTGGTATGACTCAAGAAGGGACATCATGAGTTGGGAAACAATGAAGAATGCCTTCTTGAGACAATTCTACTCTATAGCAAGGTTAACACCAATGTGGTGTGTCATGACAAGTTTTAGTCAAATGGGCAATGAGTAGTTTCATATGCATGGGAGAGATTTAAGAAGCTTTTGAGAGAGTGCTCGCACCATGAGATCCCTTTGTGGTAGCTTGTTCAACCATTCTACTCCAGTTTGTCTCTAAGGGACCAAGACATAGTGGACTCTTCTTGTGGAGGAGTTTTTATGGCTAGGCCACCTGAAGAGATATGGCCTTTGTTTGAGCAGTTGGCTGAAGGATCAAGAATTCGATCTTCTAGCATGATGAATGAAAGAGGGTATGCCTTTGGTGTGACACCTCCTACTCATGATGACTCAAGCCCGCAAGTGATGAAGATTCTTGGTGACATGGTGAGCTTCATGAAGAACTAGGTGACAAATATTCCTTGCCGCTGGTTAATTCTATTGAGTTCTATGGTGAGGAAAAGAAGACACCTCACTCCTATAGCTATCATGAGCCACAAAGTCCAAAATATGGTTCAAGGTTTGAGGAAGAGGTTCTCTCTAGATTGAAAATATTTGATGATGTTCAAAAAGATGTTTCAAGACTACATGAGAAAGTAGAGCAGCTATCTTCCATAATTTCTCTCTAAGAAGAAAAGTTGTCTTCAAAGCCCATCATGAGCTACCATGAAGCAAGTGGACCCATGCCCTCTTCTCAAGTTTTCTACAATCCACCTCCCATGCAAGTGCAACCCATCTACCATTTCTAAGGTGATCCCAAGCCTTATACTCCACCTCCCCCTCCATCACCGCCATTTTCCCAACAATTCACCTTCCAACCTCAATTATCCCCTCCACCTCAATTTCAACCCCAAGTGTCACCTCCACGTCCTCCACAGCCACAACTAGCTCCCCCTCTCCACTATGAGCAAGGAAGTGTTGTGATAGTTCTAAGGAGTGGGAAATCTCTTGAGCAGCCCGCAAGTCAAAGAAAGGTTGACAAAGCAAAGCAAAAGCAGTGAAGTGGTCATACTGTGATTGAAATTGTCGAAGATGATTCAATGATACATCTTATTGATTTTGGGATAACATGTGATCCACTCCATTCTCCATTTGTAGGTCCCACCACCCCTAGTGTTCCACCTCTCATTGAAGCAAACATGGAAAAAGCAAATGATCCTCCATTCATTGAAGCACTAGATGAGCCACCAGAAATGAAGAGGAGACAAAAGAACAATGTGGATATTCTTGAGGTGTTTCGCCAAGTGAAGGTGAACATTCCACTCTTGGAATGCTATCAAGAAAATCCCATCATATGCCAAGTTCCTCAAGAACCTATGCACTATGAATAGAAGGTCAACGGGGAGGATTCCAAAGAAAGTAAAATTGATTGAACAAGTGAGCTCCATCATCCAACATTCACTTCCCATGAAAAGAAAAGATCCAAGAGCCCCACTCATACCTAGTTACATAGGGGGACATCGCATAGATATGTCCTCACTTGATTTGCGATCTAGTGTGAATTTGATGTCATATAATGTCTATGTTGAGATGGGATTGGGTAAGTTCAAGCTGCCACATTGCACTCTCCAATTGGCAGATAGATCCATAAAGGTACCTAGGGGAAGAGTGGATGATGTCTTGGTGATGATAGATAAAGAGAAAGGTGTAGTGTTCTTGGCAGATTTCATCATACTTGATATGGAGCCAGAGGATAGGAAGATTGCCATCATCTTGGGAAGGTTGTTCTTATCTACAGTTGATGTCGAGATTCATGTACACAGTGGCACCATGACAGTGTCATTCATGGACATGAAGATCAAGATCAACATGTACAAAACCCCAACCCGACGGGTCCAAGATAGGGATATTGGACATGATAACTTCATAAGTCTGAATGATCATTTGAGAAAATAAGATCAAGATGGAACAGTTGATGATGATTATTGTGATCAAAGGGATGAGGAAAATAAATTGAGTGCAAATGAGGGATGCATGTTTTGCAAGAATGGGCACATGAGGATACCAAATGGATGATCTACTGAAGAATCGCCAAGAAGACAAGTTGAAGGAGGGATATTGGACATGATCACTTCATAAGTCTGAATGGTCATTTGAGAAAAGAAGATCAAGATGGAACAGTTGATGATGATTATTGTGATCAAAGGGATGAGGAAAATAAATTGAGTGCAAATGAGGGATGCATGTTTTGCAAGAATGGGCACATGAGGATACCAAATGGATGATCTACTGAAGAATCGCCAAGAAGACAAGTTGAAGGAAAGAAACTTAGCTCTTGTGGGAGGCAACCCACAAAGGTTTGGGGCCTTTTATACCCAACCTTCACTTTTTGATATTTTTCTTTTGTTTTTCACATGATTCCAAGAATACACACACGCCCACTTGTACATGATAGTTTTCTTTTAGTTTTGATGACATGGAAGGTGTACCCACAAGAAGAGAGAGGTAATATAGTCAAATCATGGTTGATAATGCCCATTCTTGATCAAATGTTCAAAAGTTGAGAGAAACACAAGAATTTTGAGCTTGAGCTACAGAATTGAGAAAATGGCCCACACCACGGCCGTGTCCTCTCTAGCCATGGTCGTGGGTTTATTTTGGCAAAGTTATAGGAAGATTTGAAGTTTTTTGAAGGAAAGACCACGGTCGTGGAGCTAGCCACGACTATGGCCACAGAAGGTCAACACGATCGTGGCCTCCCACCTCGGTCATGGGATTTATTGACAAAATAAAGTCATCGCTTTGTACATAGATGGCCATGTCCATGGCCCCTACCATGGTCGTGCTTCTTAGACCTCACCCTGACTGTGGCCACCTTCCATGGCTGTGGCCTGACCCGGTCCAAGAAAAGAAAATAGAGCACTTAAACATATCAAACCGGACCCCTTCTTCATTTTATCTCCTTCTCCCTCGAGCGCACGGTTGTGGCGGCATACAATAGCACTGTGCTCCTCCGATTTTCACCTCCAACCACCCCTAATCAACCGCCAATCATTACCTAATCATCCCCCAGTCGTCCCCCTACCATTTCTGTCACCATTCCTCCCTCAATCAATCCTCCACCTCCACCTTCCTCTCTAATCCGCCCAACAAACTCCCTTCCCTAAACCTCCACTTAAACCTTCCATTCTTCTCCCAAATCCAAAAACAACCCTCCATTCTACACCTAAATGCACAATATATCACCCCTATACAAAAATCCAAATTTCACCCTCCATTCCCACACCCAACTATGAAAAAAATTGCAAAGAAATCACAAAGGGGGCCAACATCATCACCGGCGGAAGGCGGTGTTCCAAAAACACCTCCTCTTATGTTTCTATACTGTCACATATCCATCCCCATCCAATCCACATCCCAATCCCTCTGTCTCTCACAATCAGTGAGTGCATCCCACTCTCGTTCATCCAACAACCACCACATCACTGACGCCACATATGAGGAAGATGAAGAAGAAGAGGCATCTAAGGAAAATATGGATGATTTAATAGAGGAGATTGAGTCAGTGATTACAAAGAAAGGGCAGAAATCAAGAGCAGCGCCATCTTTGTCACAGCATCCTCCATTACCCATGCCATCCTACCGGTCCACATCTTCCATGGCGGGGGGACATGGGCAGCAGCCACAAGCAAGGCGGAATTTGCACTTGGAAGAAGAACAATTTTTTAGTGGTACCCCGAGTAGTGGGTTCCAATCAATTTTGATAAAAGCTTCGGGTCTCAATCTTACAGAATGGAGGAAGATGAAGATGATAGTGATGAGGAAGAGGTTGAGATGATGCCTGAGGAAGAGGATATTCTGGCACATTTGGAGGCAGACATATTGAAGGCCTTAGGAAAGGCCCCTGTAAGAGTGTCCTTTGGTAGAGGACACAGACAGAGGAAAATCACCCTCACTTATCCCAAATGCATGATAAAAGAGAGTCATCTCCACTGGATATGGATGTGATAAGGTGATTGGTGATCTAGGCATCAAGGTGGTTGTGGAGACAAGCTTGAAGAAGGTTGGGTTGTGGAATATTCTTTTCACACCCCAACCCACTTACACCTTTTTGACTCGAGAATTATTTGCCACTCTTGAGAAGATTAAGGTGAGAGGTAATGATGCCATCAAATTTGTCATAATGGGCCAAGCACAAACTCTCACATCAATTGAGTTATATTGTATTTTTGCTGTTGACCACGAAGAGGCCAAGAAAATGAGTGACGGTCTACTTGAAAGGGAGGTAGATTTCAATTATGTTGACTTCTGGAGAAGATTAATAGGGAGAGAAGATTATTATGCAGGGAAGTCTAAGACTTCAGCCATAAGAAACCCCTTGTTTCGTTATTTGCAAAAGGTTTTGGCTAACACCATTGTTGGTAGGTATGACAATCAGTGCACAATTTCTCAGAAAGATCTTTTTATCTTGATGACTATGCACAAAAAATGGTTTATTGATATTGGAGTGCATCTAATTGATCATTTGAGATTCATTCCCTTCAAAAGAAAAACAATGTTCATCATGGGAGGGATTGTAACTTCAATTGCACTTGCTGACCGGCCTAAATCATGCGTCCAAAAGGAGCGAATTAAAGTAGTCGGACTTTTAAATAGATAACCTGACTTTCAGGCCCCTGCAACGATAACGGGGTCCGATGTAGCGATCGGGGTCAAACACAGGGATAAGGGTGGTCGAGCTAAGAATGTGGAATCAACACTTTGTACTCTAATAATAGAGAGAATAGAACCTGTCACCAAGGGAGACGGGGGTTGAAAACAAGATTAAAGGAACCGAAGGAAATAAGCCAAAGAACAATCTCCAAATGGAGCTATGAGAAAGAATTAAGTTTTGGGGTTAAGAGGTTTTTATAAAGGTTTTGCAAAATAGAATACGGGGAGATAAAACTATCGTAAAGGTAAAGCACGAAGGAAGAAGACTTAGGCATAACAGGCGGTAGTGGAAAACCTCCTGCACCCTCCTCTTTCAAAGAGGGTGCCTCCAACTATGTGCCAACACCATCTCTCAAGAGTAATGAACATGAGTTGGAGTGGGAAGAAAGTCGGGGCATCCCTGATCCTGGGCACTCTCATACTCCCAAATTGGACTGAACTCTAGAGTAACAGCGTCCCTCTCTCAAAGGAGTTGAAATGGGAAACATGATTCGATAGCTAGTCAAAACATGAGCCAAGCATACAGGGTAGAGTTTAGATGCTATAAAGAAATCATCCAACAAAAAGAAACCATACACAAAACAATAGATATTAAACTCCACTAATTCCATAATCATAGATATGAAAAAGGGTTCAATTACAATGCGTGATGAATGAAAGTAAATTGCTGTAAAAAAAGGGAAGATAGATATCGGCCCCCTTGATATATGGGGTCGATATACAGCAGCAGACCCCTAAGAAAACTTTAACCTGATATCGGGCGGGAGCTCTGCCCGATATACCTGTGTCGGGCGGGTATCCCCTTCTTGGGCGACACACCGTGACGGGCAGACGTATCGGCCAAGGCTCCCTACCCGATACGGTCGTGTCGGGCAGGTAGCCCTCTCGGGTGACACACTGTGACGGGTGGACTGTATCAGGTTCGGTATCTTGCCAGGTTAGAGGTGACTTAGGTTCTCGAGTTCCTTGTATCAGGTGTAGGGGGGCGAGCTGTCTCGAGCAGGAGCCCTTCTAGGAACCTGGCACATCGGGTGGCCTTCTTTGTCATATCGGGTTGTTGCGGCTACCGCGATAGGTTCTAAGTGAACCACTCCCGCCCCTCTCGGGTTGGGGGAGTGCTCACCTAGTATCGCCCGACACGGCTTGGGAGTCGACACACTAGCTTCAGATGCTTTCCAAAGTTATCTTTTGTGAGATTTCGACCCGTCCCATCAGAGTCGTGTAGCTGCTATTTATAGGCAATGACTGGGAGAAGTTGTGGTTCTCGTGGGGCAACACATCCTAAATCAGCTCCCTTTTTGTGGCTTCGGGGATGGTCGACACATGTGTGTTGCCCGTCATAGCAGGTCATCGTGTGTTGGGTTGCAATCGTATCGGGTGGCCATGGCGGGCAAACGCAGCCGATAAGGGCTCGTATCGTGTGACATGCCTTAACGAGTTGATCAGTCGTGGTGGGCAGAGTCCTCTGTCGGGTAAGTGGCGTATCGCCCGTTAGAGCCACCTTACGCGACATGTATGTGTCGCGTTGCTACTATATCAGGTTGAAGCCATGATGGGTAAGTGACGTGTCGGGTGGCTGGTAGAAGGGCCGATGCGGGTGGGTGTCGTTCATGGGTCGAGAGGGGCCTTTAGCGGTCTTTTAGGTATAAAACAGGGAGAAATCTATACAAAAGATGGAAAAAGAGTTAGGGTTAGAGTGTAGTTTACTTTTGTGCAAAATCATGACAAAAATTAGAGGAAAAGCAGTTTAGAGGGAAGTTTTGATAGGAAAATATAAGCTATAAATAGCCCTAAAATGAGTGTTATCAACTCCCCCAAACTTAGCATTTTGATTGTCCTCAATCAAACTGTACTTATTTTAAAGTTTCATTGCGATACTACTTCATGACCAGACATTGTCCTTGGCCAAGGGGTTTAAGCATGTTTTTCAAGACGTTCATTGAGAAAATTACATCTACTCACGAGCAACGGGCTTTATTATTTTTCATTGCCTTATCTACACAAAAAAATTTCTCTTCAGCTTCGGTGAGACTTTGGTGCATGGTTTCTAAGTTAGCTTTCACACCGAACAGCTTTTGGGAGCATGAAGTTGGGTTTTTGGGAAGGTTAAGGCTTTTTTGGGTTTTTCTTGTTTCCCATTGGTCCATCCAGGTACGAGTCCGTTAGCGGGAAAGTGGTCCCTACAGTCCAAGCCAATTGGCTATAGAGTATGATTTCACATCCTACATACCACTGCCCTGGATCAACCATGCCTAAAGATGGGTACATTTGGAAGAACGAGTGTGTTTTTTTTTTTCATTAGGCACAACTCTCATGCTTTTATTCACTCTCATAAGGCTTTTCTCTCTTTTTTCATTTTGGGATTTTGGCGGATAAGGGGGAAAAAGAATTTTGTTGTTCGGGCAGCTTTTTCCTTCATATGCACATCTCTTAGCTGTTGTGAGATTATTTTTTTCAAAATTGGCTTAGAAAAAGTAGTAGCCTTTTTGTCATTTGAGACTACATTTTCAGAATGATCGTAACAAAAGTGTGCATTGCCTTAGACACAAAGAGAACAATTTGGAAGAAGAGGTATTTGATATGCACTATTTAGTATATTTGTATAGTTGTATAGAGGTAAGGAGTTGTATATGCACTATTTTGTTCAGATTTGTATTTGTATATGTATATGTGCACATGGTATGTTTAAAAGAAGGAAGAAAGACAAAATGCAAAATGGGAGAAATTTATACCTCCCTCACTAATATATAGTACCCCCCAAATGTATCCCACACTCTGTCCCAGAGTAGTGAGAAAAGATAAGGTGAGGTAGTGATAAGTCAGTGAGGGCTAGCTGGTGAGCGTGCCTCCGTCAGATATAAGCTCCCACACATATTCTCCATGTTTGCTGTGATAGTTGATGTGGTGGAGCTTGTTAGGCATTTGTTGTAGCGTCACCGAGCTAGAGATCCATTCTAGCATGTATATGTCGCATTCATTGGATAGAGGAACTTGTTGTGGACTGTTGTGGCAGAACTGAAGCTCGTGCCATTTGCTCTTTGCCATCTTCAAGAATGGCTGGATCAGTGTTGCCAACTCCGTATAGTATTTTCTTACTAAGCGCTCGAGGGGTGTCAATGTTGTCGATGTACACTGCATTGGATGATCTTTGTTTCTATCTGAGTTGTTGTAGAAAATTTCTACTCGTGGGCGAGTGTACATCGTCAGGAGCATCCAATGGTTGTAGTGCAGGATAGGCAGGAAGATGACACGTAGCATTCTGCTCTATATCTCTGCCAGAAAAGATTGCTTTGCTCTTAACTCGTTGGTAAGGTAGATGTCGTTGAATAGCATTGGACGGGCTATGTATGTGTGTTCAAACTTTCTCTGTAGTATCTGGATATAGGCGGCCGCCACTGATATCGCCAAACATCCTCCTTCTTTCACCATGTCCCTTAAATCATCAACTGGGACTATGACACCACCTGTCTCTTAGATGATGTCTACGGGGGTAGAGTCAGCTAACTTTTGTTGGATCAATGGGCTCTAGAGGGGGGTGAATAGAGCTATACACACTTCACAAAATCAATTAGACCACCAATTTAATCGTAGTGCAAAAACTAAAGCAATCAACAATTTGATGTCCTATTCTAGCATACAAAGCAAGGATAAGAGATAATGAATAGCATGCACTTGGACAGGTGGTTTAGAGTGGTTCCACGTCCTAAACTTAGGAACGATGTCAGTCCACTACCTAGAGTTGGTTAGACTCTAGGATTTGCAACTTGGTTTTCTTATATAACATTATAAGATTACAAGATACAAAAACCACACAACCAAGGGCTTAATTTCTCATGCTAAGATCTTCTACCTATCCAAGGACTTACCCACAAAGCAAGATTCTTCAGCCTTCTTCAAAGGACTTACCCAATCTTACCTTTGTCTTCATCCTTACAGGATTTACCTATCTCACTTGAGCTTTGCCTTGCACCTCTTCTTCACTTGGAGAGCTTCTCCACGTTTTCCCTTCACCAAGGGATCTGGAGCAATGAACTATCTTCACTCTTGAAGATCAGCAACACATCTTACCCTTCACTTGGAGAAGAACAGCAGCAACTCCTCTTTCACTTGGAGAAGTAGCTTCAATCAATCTTCAATGGGATTTGGAGGTAGGAAGAGAGAAAGGAGAGCTTTACATAATACAAAGGATAGAAATCATACACAGGGACCTAACTCACTCTTAACTCACGAATTTGTCTTGAAGGTAGAGAGAGAAAGGGGCACAAGGGCTTGGAACACTCTCAACTAAGCTAGAACCAAGTTTGCAATGGAAGAGCAGCTTGGAATGAAGTCCAAGGGGTTCTATTTATAGTTGAGGGTGGCCCTTTAAGTTGTGGGACACTTGGATACAAAAGTAGTCATTTTTTGTTCGAGAAAACGGCTCTATTTTTGCCCAAAACAATTCAACAACGGTCATATTACTTTTTCTGCAAACTCCGTACAGTGCAATTGGTCGAGTTCCAACGGGGGTAACTCGACCGATCAAGTAACAGGCAAACTGATATTCAAAGGATCGGTCGAGTTTGTCCTGAGGAAACTCGACCGACCATTTCAACTGGAAATGGCCTGCTACCCAATCGGTCGAGTTCTGTGGGTGCACAACTCGACTGATGCAATCTTCAAAAAATCGACCAAGGTTGATCGATCGAGTTTCAGGCTAGGGAAACTCGACCGACCAAGTTCCTGGAATTGATTTTCTAATTTGCAATAAAAGTGATTAGCACTTGGTGAATTTTGTCCCAAACATTTTTCTGTTCTAATTTACAAGCCAATTCATCATTACAAGTGATTACATTGATGTTCTAATGTAGTTTACATAGAAATCCTAAAATGCACACTTGTAGCCATTTTGGCTTGCACATGGCCCATTCTAGGGCTTTGTATATATGATCCTTTTCATGTACCTAATGCCTGCAAACAATCTTAAATGCACATATTAGATACATATGAATGGAATGGTTAAGTCATTATCAAAATATAGGTAATGTATAACCTCTAGGTCAACATTCTCCCCCTTTTTGACAATGACAAACCATTCCTCAAACATATTGAAAAGGATAAGAAAGTTATACATTTGCCTTGTGAATTGAGGGGATTCATAGTAAGACCAATTGGAATTGCTCCCCCTCAAACTATGCTTCCTCTCACCTGCATGTTAGTTGTTCTATACATGGCAATACCAATATTCGTGTAATATGTAATCCTTTGCATGTCACATGATCAACAACAAATTAATAAGAAAAGGATCACTTAGGCCAGAAAGCAATAGTATAATCACAAGAAACAATATGATTGAGTCTCAAACCATGAGATATTTCTCCCCCTTTTGACATTATCAAAAAGGTAGGGGGGGTAGAAGAGCAAAAAGTAGGTCTTCTCCAAGACTCAACCACACACACATGCAAAGTAATAAGCAATGTAAAAGCATATATCATACAACCATGAAGGAGAACATACAATCCAAGTCAGAATCAAAATATAGCTCAACAAGCACCAAGCATAAGATAACACAGAGTAAATAGCCAAAGTGCATAGCAATGATATTCCAACTCAGAAAGATGTTCTCATAAGCAACTACAACCATAAAAGCGAGAAAACAGAAAATAAGAAAATAGTACAGCTCAGAATAATGTGCCAGGATGTTACTTATACAAAAGAGTCTAGAAAGATATATATAATAGACATGTTAGACTATAAGCTAAGACAACCTCCTAGACATCTAAGCTATCTATGTCAACTACTTCTTCATCATCTCCTGGGTTGTAGTCCTCATCGCCATCTGAAGGCGGAGCAGCTGTGCCAGCAGCAGAACCAGCACCATCATCACCATCCTCGTCAGAAGCATCCTCAGCGTCACCATCATCAGCATCAGCATCCTCATCGGCATCCTCAGCCTGGTCGGGCATTTCCTCGTCGTCAGGACCAAAAGAGCGATTGGGCCAACGGGAATTCTGCTCAGCCCACGACATACCAAGAGCAAGACGCTCCTTGGCCTGCAGGAAGGACGGAGCAGAGTCCCCCAAGGAAGCGAGCAGAGAAGCCAGGGGGCCAACAGGTAGCGGCAGATATGCAGGACTGGATCTACCAGAGGGATACTGAGGTGGAGCAGTAGCGAAAGGCTCGGTAGCATATGGTGGTCGAGCAGGGAAGTAATGCTCATATGCATAAGAAGCATAGGCACTACCCGGGTATGGCTGGTAGGCAGGGTAGGGTGAAGTACAGGACAGGTTCATGGTAGACATGATCAAACACAAATCTTGATGGAGGTGGTCCTGGACCTGGCGATTGTACGCCTGTTCATGCATCATGTATCCAAGAAGGGTTTCATTTGATGCTTTGAAGGACGCACGGCTAGGGCGGGGATGAGGCTGCGGGGGTGGAGCATGGGTGGAGGTGGGAGGGGCACCAGAAGTAGAGGCTGAGGCTGAGGCGGAGCCAGAAGCACCAGGGGCAGAGATAGGAACCGGGACAGCTTTCAGAAGGGTGGTTTCACTAATGCACACTCCTTTTCTAGCAACCGGGTAATGGAAGTCAGAAAAGAGTGATTTATTAGTGGCGAACTGGAAGAGACCATAGATTAGGGCCGGGTATGGAGGATGGGTGCCCTTGGTGTTCTTGCCAGTGTCAAAACAGGTCATATGGTGTAAGATGTAACGAGCCCATTTGATACCTATGTTGTTTAACAAACAATACATCATGACCGCTGTGTTTTCCGCAATGTCCGTTTGATTACGCTTGGGATGGATATTGCAGTTAATCACAACGGACAAGATGCGCCTCTGGAGGTCAAGGGAGGATGAGGGCAGGGTTGACCGCTTCTTGTAGGCTGCGTCGGGTTTCTTTAAAAACTGATGAATGTCCGGTAGCGTCAATTCATGATGTTTATAGAAACATTCCGGGTCAAGAAGATCGAAATACTCACCATAGTCCTTACGCCAAGTGTTGTTTTCTTCGTCTCCAGCAAGATAGTAGTTGAAAGTTTCCTCAGAGAGTTGAAAATGACGACCGGCGATCATCAATGTAAGAACTACTTCGGTATTCGGCGGGGGAACAAGCGAATCATAGTTCCAACGCAGGTTTGCGTAGAACTCGTGAACTGCTTTTGTGCTAGATAACTGATTATTAAAGCAATCACGTTCGATTGCTAGGGCGGATAAGTGGTGTGTGGCAAGAAGCCTCGAAACAGAGGTGATATACTCTTGAAAACGATTTTCATCAACTAAGGGGCAAAAAGGAAAAGGAGATCGTGGAAGAAGATCCTTATACCGATTTACCACCTCAATGGACACAAACGAGGTGTTATCAAAAGGAATCAAGTGATTAACGGAGGAGGAGGCTGGAGCATTGCTAGGGGCGGCATGTTTTCTCCTATGGGAAGCCATGGAAACGAAAACAAGAAGAGAAACCGTGCACACAAGCAAGACAAACCTCAAAAGCTAAAGAAGACACACCACAGATGCCCGGGAAGGTTAAGAACAGGTTGCTAAGTTGCCCTAGGGTTAGGAACGGGGGAGGGTTAGGGCTTGGGTTGAGAGCACGGGCTAGGAGATGAGGAATCGGTCGGCTATTTTCTAGTTGCAAGGGA
Organism: Alisma plantago-aquatica; assembly: GCA_963693085.1. Taxonomy (NCBI): domain Eukaryota; kingdom Viridiplantae; phylum Streptophyta; class Magnoliopsida; order Alismatales; family Alismataceae; genus Alisma; species Alisma plantago-aquatica. The sequence continues at coordinate 574,794,298 of OY856415.1, read as the reverse complement.
AAATAGTCGGCCGATCCTAACTTTTAAGTTGGCACAACTCGTCGATCAGTCGAGTTCTGAGGGTGACAAACTCGACCAAACGGTCCACTGAAGACAAGCTCTCGGCTCCTGATCGGTCGAGTTTTCTAGGGTGGAAACTCGACCGAAGGTCAACCTGACCTAGCAGTCTAATTCTTAGATTTTAGCCATATACATGTCGATTAAAATTATTTTTATATTCTATTATGCATAATTAACATACCTAGGCACATTTAGCTCATCATTGGGCACTATTTAGCGATAAAACGTGAAATTTGATAAAACCCAAAAATAAGAAAAAACTAAGCATGTTGATAGGCAGTTTAAGCACAAACAAGCATGTATATGAGCAACATAAGGTGAAGATTGACATCAGCAAGCATATAGGAGAGAGACCACTAGCTATATTACATAGAAATATCATTTAAATCAACAATGAGCAGTTTAGATCAAATAAAATTAAATTGATCTCTAGCTAGAGGTTTTGTAAAAATGTCTGCCAACTGATTTTCTATGTCCACATGTGTTATATATATATATATATATATATATATATATATATATATATATATATATATATATATATATATATTTATTTATTTATTTATTTATTTATATATATATATATATATCTTTCTTGGCAATGTGGTCACGAAGAAAATGATGGCAAACCTCTATATGCTTGGCTCTACTATGCAATATAGGATTATAAGATAGATTAATTGCACTAGTATTATCACAAAAGATAGGAGAATCATCAAAAATATGTTAAAGTCTTGGAGCATTTGCTTCATCCATAGGACCTGTGCACACCAACTCCCGGCTGCAATGTATTCAGCTTCGGTAGTTGATAATGCCACTGTGCTTTGTTTCTTGGAGAACCAAGACACTAAGCATGGTCCTAGGAGGAAGCAAGTGCCACTTGTGCACTTTCTATGAATCAAACACCCTGCATAATCCGCATCACTATATTCTCTAAGAGTAAAATCCCTTGATTTAGGATACCATAGACCAAAATTTTGGGTTTTGGCTAAGTACCTCAAAATTCTCTTAACAACAGTGAGATGCGACTTCTTAGGGCAAGATTGAAAGCGAGCGCACAAGCCAACACTAAACATAATATCAGGTCTAGAGGCAGTTAAATAAAGTAAACTTCCAATCATACCTCTATAGAGCTTCTCATCTACCTTTTCACCTTCTTCATCTTTGTCAAGTTTGGCAGTGTTTGACATGGGTGTATCCATCGGCTTCATATTCTCCATCCCAAAGCTCTTGAGTAGTTCAGTTGTGTATTTGCCTTGGTTGATGAAGTTTCCTTCCTTTGTTTGTTTGATTTGAAAGCCGAGGAAGAAGGTCAACTCACCCATCATGCTCATTTCAAATTCACTCTGCATAAGAGAACTAAACTACTTGCAAAGATCAAGATCAGTCCTGCCAAAAATGATATCATCAACATATATTTGAATTATAAGAAAATGGTTAGAAGTGTGTTTTAGAAACAAGGTAGAATCAACTTTTCCCATGACATACCCATTATCTAACAAAAAGTTCTTTAATTTCTCATACCAAGCTCGAGGTGCTTGTTTGAGTCCATAGAGAGCTTTTTGCAACAAATAAACATGATTGGGTAATTTGTCATTTTCAAAGCCCAGAGGTTGAGCAACAAAAACTTCCTCCTCGATTGTACCATTCAAAAATGCACTTTTAACATCCATTTGATATAGTAAGAAATTTTTATAACTAGCAAAGGCAAGTAGCATACGGATAGATTCTAATCTAGCAACAGGAGCATAAGTTTCATCAAAATCAATACCTTCCTATTGGTTGTAACCTTGTGCCATTAACCTTGCTTTGTTCCATACCACTTTTCCATGCTCATCTAGCTTGTTGCGGTTGACCCATTTGGTGCCAATGATTTTTCTATCATTTGGTCTTGGCACTAGGGTCCACACGCGATTCTTCTCGAATTGCTCTAGCTCTTCTTGCATGGCAAGGATCCACTCATCATCACCAAGGGATTCTTTGATGTTCTTTGGCTCTAGTTGAGAGATGAAGGTGCTATCTGCTTGTTCTTTGTTGTGATCAGCTCGTGTCCTCACTCTCTCAAACGGGTTGCCAATGATCAACTCCTTGGGGTGATTCTTTGCAAAGCGGGGAGTGGGATCCTTCTTTTCTTCTTCTTTTTCTTCTTCAATCACCTGCTTGCCTTTGTCTTTGATGTTGAGGTCTTTTAAGATAGGAATTATTTCATATGCAACATCATCATCACCAATATGCTTGCCAACAACATGGTTAGTTTCAATAAACTTAACATTGATAGATTCTTCAATTTTAGACAATTCAATGTTAAATACTCTATATGCCCTGCTAGTAGTGCTATAGCCTAGGAAGAAAGCCTTATAGGATTTCGGATCAAACTTGTCGAGAGAATCCTTCATGTTTAAAACAAAACAAGGACATCCGAAAATATGAAAGAAATCAATGGACGGCTTCCTACCACGCCATAGTTCATAGGGGGTTTTCTTGAAAGTCGGATGTGTGAAAACTCGGTTTTGCACAAAACATGATGTGCTAACGGCTTCAGCCCAAAACTTCTTAGGAGTGTCAAACTCAAGAAGCATGGTCCTAGCCATCTCTTGTAGCGACCTATTCTTCCTCTCAACAACCCCATTTTGTTGAGTTGTGCGAGGAGAAGAGAAATTGTGCGAGTAACCCAATTTTTCACAAAAACGCTCAAAAAGATCATTTTCAAACTCTCCCCCATGATCACTACGGATAGAAACAATATGGCAAGAAGCTTCGTTTTCAACCCGTTTACAAAAGCTCAAGAAAACATCAAGAGTATCGCTTTTAGAAATGAGAAAGAAAGTCCAACTTTATCTAGAGAAATCATCAACAATAACAAGACAATTCTTGGAGCCACGAAGCGTTTGTGTTCTCATTGGTCCGAATAGATCAATATGAAGAAGTTCAAGAACTCTCTTGGTACTCATGACTCCTTTGGATTTGAAGGAGGATTTGGTATGTTTCCCTTGTGTTCAAGGTTGACATTCCTCATCCTTATCAAAATCCAATTTAGGAAGTCCTCGAACCAAGTCCTTTTTGTTCATTTTCTTCATTTGATGCAAATTCACATGACCCAAACGGCGATGCCAAAGAGAAAGATCATTTTTATCCACAACTAAGCATCTATTTAGTATGGGCTTAAGAGCATCGAGAACAATAACATAAAGATTACCATTTCTAGTTCCCTTATATATAACATTGTAGGAGAGGGAATCTAGAAGCAAGCATTCTAAAGTAGTAAATAACACAAGATAACCATTATCACATAATTGGCTAACACTAATTAAATTGTGATGTAGGCCATCAACAAGCAATACATTTTTAATACATAATTCATTGCCTACATGACCCTCACCTATAACCTTACCCTTCTTGTTGTCCCCGAAGGTTACCGATCCTCCTTTCTTTTTCACAAATTTGTTGAAATGGTTGATTTCTCCAGTCATATGCTTAGAGCAGCCACTATCAACAATCCATTTCTTTTTAACCTGCAAGAAAAGAGGATGTCAGAACCCAACTCAAACTTTGGGGTCTGGGGTTAGCTTGGGGACCCATTTCATCTTTGGGTTGGTCCCCTTGGGCTTGTAAGGACAATAGGTAGAATAATGGTCATCACATTTGCAATGAATACAAACCATAGGGTTTTTAGATTCGGAAGACTCTCCATTGAAAATTGGAGGTTCCACACTCTTCTTCTTACCCTTCTTCTTCTTACCTTTGGGAGCAGTCCCATTATATCTTAAACCACTAGTACCAACTTGTTTGGTAGAGTGCTCTAGGACATCATTTAGGGATTTCTTTCCTGAAAGAAACCTTTGCAAAGTAGATCTTAATTTAGCATTATCATCACTAAGATTTACAACAGTAGTAGATACACTAGCAAGATCTTCTCTAGTATGCAAAAGGTCAGCCTCAAGATAGAGGGCTTTAGTAATAAGAGAATCTTTTTCTAGAGTTTAGCTAGCAACTTCATTTCTAGGAAAAACAGGTCTAGAAGATAAATCATTAATTTGAGCAAGCAATTTTGCATTTTCAGATTTAAGAACAACTATCTCTCTTTGATAGGCATAGATTTCTTCTCTCCTAGCATCATCAATAAGCTTGAGTTCTACATTTTCAGTTTTAACAGTATCAAGCTCATCTAGGCACTTTTGGTTTTCTATCTTAAGATTTTCAATATTTTTAAGATATGTACCATTCTCAACCTCTACTCCATTTTATTGAAGTTCAAGGTCAAGATATTTCCCTTGCAAGGATTCTATGCTATCAAGATGCAATTTTTCATTTTCATCAAGAATGTCAATTTTTTCATAAAGATCATCAACTATTTTGCCTAATCTTTTCCTCTTAGATTTACATTTAGCAAAAGATGATTGGCATTCATTAAGCATATCAATGAGAGTATCCTTAGATATCTCAAGTAAATTAACATCACTAACCTTGCTTACCTCACTTACCCCAATTACATCTTCACTAGTTGAGGCCATGAGGGCCAGATGTCATTCTCCATCTTCGGAGCTTGAGGAGCTTGAAGAAGACTCCTCCCATGCCGAATGAGCTGCATCTTTGGATATTCTCTCCTTCTTGTCTTTCCTCTTGTACTTTGCTTCTCTTTTGTACTTGTCATCCTTCTTGTGGCTGCTCTTATGATGGCTCTTCTTGGCCTTTGGGTAGTCACTCTTGTAGTGGCCTTTTTTACCACACTCGTAGCACCTAGGAGTTGAGGAGGAGGGCTTGCTCTTCAAGTGTTTCTCTTTTGAGTAGTTGTCTTCATGATCATTGACACCTTCATCTTCACTTGAGGAAGGGCAGGGAGACTTCATGGCAAGTTGTTGTTGTCGGACCATTTCTTCAATTTGAGATTTGAAGGTTGTGTCCTTTATCTTCTTTGATTCCTTCTCTTCTCTTTTCTCCTCTTCCTCTTGCTTTTCAAGCCTAGGTTCATGGGCTTGGAGGTTACCAACCAGCTCCTAGGTTGACAACTCTCTTAGCTTGTAGACTTCTTCAATAGAAGTGAACTTTGGCTCCCATCTCTTTGGAAGAGATCTCAAGATTTTGGCATTTCATGTACCTCTATCCATGACACTCCCAAGAGCTACAAGGCTATTCAAGATGACATTTAACCTTGTGTACATGTCCTCTACTCTTTCATTCTTCCCCATCTTGAAGTTCTCAAGAATACCACCAAGCATGTAGACTTTGGCCTCCTTGACTTGCTCGGTCCCTTCATAGGTGACACACAACTTGTGCCATATCTCATGCGTCGTGTACCAAGAAGAGACCCGGTTGAACTCGGATGGAGTAAGGGTGGCATAGATGATGCTCACAGCTTTGGCGTTGAGTTGAGCACGCTTCATCTCATCTTTCGTCCATGTGGTGATGTCCCCTTTTGGATCTTCATCCTTGAGGTGGACAATCTTCCACATTTCGTAGCTCACCCCTTGTAGGTAGAATTGCATTCTCCTCTTCTAATATAGGAATTTTGTGCCGTCGAAGATCGAGGTTCTCATTGAGAAGCTTCCTTCAAGGTTGAGTGACCCAAGAGTTGAATCACCCATCTTCTCCTACTTGTTGAAGTAGCTTGGAGAAGACCTGCTCTGATACCACTTGTTGGATCAATGGGCTCTAGAGGGGGGGTGAATAGAGCTACACACACTTCACAAAATCAATTAGAACACCAATTTAATCATAGTGCAAAAACTAAAGCAATCAACAATTTGATGTCCTATTCTAGCATACAAAGCAAGGATAAGAGATAATGAATAGCATGCACTTGGACAGGTGGTTTAGAGTGGTTCCCCGTCCTAAACTTAGGAACGATGTCAGTCCACTACCTATAGTTGGTTAGACTCTAGGATTTGCAACTTGGTTTTCTTATATATCACTATAAGATTACAAGATACATAAACCACACAACCAAGGGCTTAATTTCTCAAGCTAAGATCTTCTACCTATCCAAGGACTTACCCACAAAGCAAGATTCTTCAGCCTTCTTCAAAGGACTTGCCCAATCTTACCTTTGTCTTCAGCCTTATAGGATTTACCTATCTCACTTGAGCTTTGCCTTGCACCTCTCCTTCACTTGGAGAGCTTCTCCACATTTTCCCTTCACCAAGGGATCTGGAGCAACGATCTATCTTCACTCTTGAAGATCAGCAACACATCTTCCCCTTCACTCAGAGAAGAACAGCAGCAACTCCTCTTTCACTTGGAGAAGTAGCTTCAATCAATCTTCAATGGGATTTAAAGGTAGGAAGAGAGAAAGGAGAGCTTTACATAATACAAAGGATAGCTCTCATACACAGGGACCTAAATCACTCTTAACTCACGAATTTGTCTTGAAGGTAGAGAGAGAAAGGGGCTCAAGGGATTGGAACACTCTCAACTAAGCTAGAACCAAGTTTGTAATGGAAGATCAGCTTGGAATGAAGTCCAAGGGGTTCTATTTATCGTTGAGGGTGGCCCTTTAAGTTGTGGGACACTTGGATACAAAAGTAGTCATTTTTTGTTCAAGAAAATGACTCTATTTTTTCCCAAAACAATTCACCAACAGTCATATTACTTTTTCTGCAAACTCCGTACAGTGCAATCGGTCGAGTTCCAATGGGGGTAACTCGACCGATCAAGTAATAGGAAAACCGATATTCAAAGGATCGGTCGAGTTTGTCCTGAGGAAACTCAATCGACCATTTCAATTGGAAATGGCCTGCTACCCGATCGATCAAGTTATGTGGGTGCACAACTCGATCGATGCAATCTTTAGAAAATCGACCAAGGTTGATCGGTCGAGTTTCAGGCTAGGGAAACTCGACCGACCAAGTGCCTGTAATTGATTTTCTAATTTGCAATAAAAGTGATTAGCACTTGGTGAATTTTGTCCCAAACATTTTTCTCTTCTAAGTTACAAGCCAATTCATCATTACAAGTGATTACATTGATGTTCTAAGGTAGTTTACATAGAAATCCTAAAATGCACACTTGTAGCCATTTTGGCTTGCACTTGGCCCATTCTAGGGCTTTGTATATATGATCCTTTTCATGTACCTAATTCCTGCAAACAATCTTAAACGCACATATTAGATACATATGAATGGAATGGTTAAGTAATTATCAAAATATAAGTAATGTATAACCTCTAGGTCAACAACTTCTACAGGATCTCATTTACCTATTCCTATGTTAGTGTAGAGCACGAGGAACGGTCGAAGTTGTTGATCATTTCTTCCGAAGCATCAGGCGAAGCACGACCTTCTTTTGAAAGTATTTCTTCTAGAACGTCCATCTGCTTGCCTTCCCCATAAACATCTATGGCCTTCTCGGCTTCTTTTCCTAGAGGGCTGCTAGGCGGGGAGGATATGCCTTCTTGATCACTGTCCAGTAGCTTCTTTGGGATGCCTGTGTCATGGAAATAGTGCACGTCCTTGATCAGCAAAAGTGCATAAGTGCTTCTGATCTGGTAGAAGTTCTGGCCCTTGAGGTGCCTTATGTATCCAAAAACGTGGAGCATCTCAATGGCATGAAGGACAATGATGGTGTTGTTCCCACTTCCCGCTTCTTCTTGGATGGGGAAGTCTTTGATGCTGAAGAAATTCCATATTTCGGAGTGGCGTTGGACTCCATACTTGATCACTCGGAGTAGATGCAGTGGAAGGAGCCTGAGAATCTTATCTTCGGGGTGTACAAATGTGTTTCATGAGCATGGGACCTCCTCGTTGCAGCAGCTGAGGAGTTGGACATCATGATTCTGGAGATCAGCCACGCACAGGAACTAGTTTTTTCTATGCTTAGAAGGGGCCAACACTAATGTTGTGTTGTGTTCTTCGATGTGCTGCAACATGTTGGCCACCATAACATAATCATATGACCCCATCATCAACCTTCTTACTAGGGTCGGGGTGGTGGTATATACTAGTTGTCGGCTTGTCCTAGTGCTGAGATTCTCTAGTATGGCGCCTTCTAGGACCCTGAAAAACTTCTTTGTGATGACGGCTGGTGAGCAGAATATACTCCTCAGCTCTCCCCTTTGTGTAGAGAAGTACCCGTCACTCCAGACGACATCTTCTTCATCAGCCTGTGATCTCAAGACCTTGTTCAACAGCATTTGGTCCCAGATCGTCAGGTATCTGATGGCTCTTCTGTCAAAATATACCATCTCAAATGAAGCAATCTCCGACGATGTAGAAAATGCATCTACCGTCGAGCTTCTTCCTCTGGGGGGTGTCTTTCATTTGCTGTGTAAATTCCCCCCCCCCCTTCTCCCTCTAATTCATCAGAAGAGTCCTCCCCGACCCTGATTGATTTGTTGTTGTCTTCAGCTTCATCCAGGGAGGTAGAGGGAGCATCTTCTTCCATGTTGTGGGACCTCTCCTGTCCTTCTGGAGCCCCATCGGCTGCCTTATGTGTCGTTCCTTCCTCGGGCATTGTGGAGGGCCCGTTGGAGAAGGAAGGGGACGACGTCTTAGAGGAGGATGCTGACGAGGAGGGCTGGGAACCTGAGCCAAGAGGTGATGGAGACCTCCTTGGCTGTCTTGAGTGGGGGTGGCCATCCCTCTGGTTAAGCTTCTCCTCAACTGCGTCGAGGCGTAGGAGGGCCTGATGTAGTGTTGCATTAAGTGTCTCTAGTTGGCCAGGAAGGCCAACTAGAGTTAGCAGTTTCCGCTCCTGTTTGCTAAGCCCATGCTGGAAAACAGAAAATTTGTGGGTAAGGGAAGAAACGGTAACTGAGTGGTTGCTCGTTACCTCCCGCAAATGGTCGAATTATTGACCAAGGATCTACCCCAAATACGGAGGTGTTGTGTCAGATCGCCCTCACGATCTCATGATGCTCCTCACGCGTGAAGGTTGGCCCGATGACTGCTCAACTTTAGGCGGGTCCGAGCTCATCTGTACTGTCTACGAGGGCGTCGCTTCAGGGTGAGGCGTTGGCACCTTCATGGTTGCCTCTGCCTCACCTGTCGGTGTTGGTAGAGAAGGGCACGAGGTCGGTGGCTGTTGTTCTAACATCTGGTTGTCGGCGACCTCCTCCACATCTACCATTGGCGACGTTGGCGGCGGCGTCAGCATGGGCTACGCAGCCCTGAGCTTCGTCTCGAGGATCTGAGCGAATGCCCCATTGCTGGTGTCTGGTTGTACCATCTCCTCCACCATTGAAGGTGCAACTGAAGCTTCGAGAACTGCGGCTGTCTCTCCCGTAGCAGCTTCCCTTGAGGCTATCATCGTTGTCTCAGCCCCTGTTGTCTCGATGACCTCCACGATTGCCATTACTTCTTCTACAGCTAGGGAAATTGTTGTTGTGGCAGTCGCAGCTGGGATAGGATAGCGACAACAGCTTTATCAGTGGCTGTCGCCGGTTGCGCAGGGGCGGTGAGTGGCTCGGCAGGGACTGTGGAAGATTTGTCCTACCGAGCGTCGACAGGAATTGGTCCTCCCCTTTCTGCCACCCTTTCTTGTATCCTGGCAGTGGCGGCATAGGCTGCTTCAACCTCCACAGCTTCGATCTTTGTTGTGGTGAAGACCAGCTTCTCTGCATCATAGTTGATGTAGAGCGGGAGGGGTAGAAGCTTGGAAGTTCTTGCAAACTTGTAGAAGTACCGGCAGCCCTCCTTCTTGATAATGTTGGCCCTTTGTAAGAACTTGATGTCGATTCTGTCGTCGCCTTGGGTCCTCGACAGGCTGCGCGGCTCCTTTGGGTATCCCAACCCAGCCACAATTAGATTGATGATTCCACCCATGCAATACTCCTTGGTGACATCTTTTATCGAGTATAGCCAGTTTAGCAAGAAGCGTCCTAGATTGACCACCTTGCCCTCCATCATGTATCACATGAGATGGATTTCTTTGGTGTATATGTTGCTCATCTCATACTTGCTAAACAGGAGGCAAGCCATGATCTTGTAGATGATCCTCCAAAAGCATGAGTGAATGGCCACCACTTTGCTTCCCGGCTTGTAGGACGACTCGCCGGTTAGTTTCTTCCAGACACTGATCGGGTTGAAGTTGTCACCCTCACCAATCTTGGTGCCTCTATTTATCATTTCCTTCTCAGCTTCTGAGGAGGAGGAGATTTCATTGAGCAGCTTTTCTGAAATCTCATGCTCAACGTTGTATAACCGACCATGTAGCCGGTATGCCGCTCCGTATCTCTCCACTTCTTCTGGCCCATTGTGCACTCGTCGGAGGGAGGACATGAACTCCTTGGTGAGTTCAGTGTATGATCCATAGAGGTTGAAGCATATCATCTTCAACACAGAAGCTCCCAAGACGTTGGCCAGTTTGTTGATGATTCCTAGCTAGTGGAAGGAGGGCTGGTGGCAAAACTTGGTCAGTCTATAGATCTTGGCTGCCAGTTCCGTGTACCTCTGTTGATGGTCCTCGTTCCTGGGCATGAACCGACCTAGAGAATGGGCCAATGGTTCTGCTGCCGTTGATGGGGCTATTGCCGCTATTGTTCTTGGCATCTTCTCAGCCCCAGATGGTCCCACTAAGTCGGGGTTTGGGCGCTTCTGCCTGACTGTGAAGGCTTCTGTTGTGGCCTCTGTGTTGATCCTTCGACCATGCTCGTCTACTTGGATGATGGTTTGCTTGGTTGTGGCCATTTCTATAATTGTCAAATGAAAGTATTAGTGATCATCAAAACTTCTAAATGGGTCACCTTACCTCATATCGGGCGGCAGGGTTGTGTCCCCCGATACAAGGTAGGCAATACTTTTTAAGTATAAACTAGACAAAGCCCGACACAAACAAGTCGATATCGAGTATCGGGTATCGTTAACCAAACAGACCTTGCCCGATACGTCAGCCCGACAAATGTCTCGTACGATACAAGTATCGCCCGATAAAAATTTGGTGGCAAATACAATACTGGTGATCTTGCACAATATGTGTCACACGATACGTGTACCGTGCGACATGGTTAAAAGGACCATGATATCAACATTGTTCGATATAAGCGCCGCCCGATACAAAAGAGTGCCGGGCAACACGAGTTGAACTATCTTACCCGATACGAATGTCGTGCACCTCGTATCGCCTGGCATGAAAACCTCGTGCGACACGATCAACTAAAGTTGCACGATACAAATTGTCCGATACGATAGGGCATATCGGGCTATACCTGTTTCTGAATGATTGATGTGTGATATGGGAGCTCGCAAGGATGTTTGGTGTGAGGGTAAAATCTAAGGGTAGATGTACGATAAGGGAGTAGGTAAAAAGTAAATGCAAGTGCCTGACACGTTTAACCGAGGTTACTATATATAGCCATCTCGGGGGGGGGGGGGGGGTAAATCAGGTAAAACTGGGACACGTGTCACGTGAGGAGACCAATAATTCCTGAGACGAGCAGTTAAATTAGTCTAATCAGCCACATCAAGGGTCGATTTGTCTTCCTGAGTATGACTTGATCGCGACGGTAAGGTGTGTCATGTGAGCTAGGTGTATCACGTGACACAGATTCATCATTAAAGTTTGATGCATGATATCATTGCCCGATAAGGGTGTGTCGCACAGATCGAGGAGCCTCGCCCGATACAGGTCTGGATGATTCGTAGCTCGATACAGGACAACGCGTGCAGCCTGTCGATTGCCCGACACTACTACACGACATAGGCAAAGGTTAGTGAGATGCCCAATAGGGCCAGAGAGCAAGGTATCAGGCATGGCAACTTTGTGTGTACGATACAAGTTTCAAAATAGGAAAATAAAACAAAACAAAATAAGAGAGGAAAAACTAAAACTAAAGAAAGGATAACATTGATGGGCAAAACATCATTGGATTAAAGGAAATGACTTCCATCCTCAGATACTATTACTCATCAATGCATAAAAACTAAGTCGGTGGCCCACAAAATGAGAGAGTTTGTGCACGTGGTGCATGCACTGACTCGGGCCCTATTACATTGATAGCATTCATAATGTTTTTCTTACAGGAAAGGAAATAACATTCTATTATAAGGAAAGTAAAGACTCGGTCTGCCTCCCGAGGAGTGTTGTGGTTTCCGTCGTCAGCTCGACAACTTCAAATTCCTTCACTCCGCTCCTTCGGTTATTGTTTCAGCAACCTGTAGGTCTATCTCTGATCTTCTTATGAACTCTTCATTTTCATAGTACCTTTTGACTCTGTGCACATTCACCGGAAAGACTTTTGCTGGATCGTCTTTGTCGTGTAGTTCCATCATCCTTGAAGGATAGATCTTTACCACTGTGAAGGGTCCAGACCACCTTGTTTGCAGCTTACCTAGAAAAAGGCAGATAGAGGATTTAAATAAAAGAACTTTATCACCTTTGCTAACGTCCTTTCTCTTCAGGTGGGCATCATGCCACACCTTGGTCCTCTGCTTGTAAATCATTGCATTTTCATAAGCATGTAATCTTAGCTCCTCAAGCTCTTGTAGCTATAGAAACCTCTTTTGCCTGGCCTTTTCTAGGTCCGTATTTAGAAACTTGATTGCCCAGGGGGCCTTGTGTAACGACCCCGCCTCCCGGTAACCCCCAATTAAGGGAGACCGAAAGGTCAGAGCTGTTAACCAATAACCCGGATCAAAGGTTCGACAAATAATCAATAACAATGAATAAATTTTACCAACTAAACTAAAAATTGGTATAAAAAAATAAAACTTTGCATACCTTTTAAAAATTGGAATTTCTAAACTTCTATCCATGAAGATACTAAGCTAACTAATCCTCCTGTGCATGTTAATTCTCATTTAATTCCACATATGCCACTTTATTGTTTGTTCTTTCCATTCGTACCTAAAACGCCGACAAACAAAACGTCGGTTAGCAAGAAGCTGGTATGTGGGGGGAAACAAATAATGTGCAACTATCTTAACAACGTAATCATGCAATTAATCATTTAACAACCAAGATTACATTTTACGCCATACTACTCAATCCTTACCTATCCCTTAACTTTGTGTTATCCATGCAGTGTACTTGTATGATACCTCTCTTTTAGGTAGATTCTTACCCCCATGGTCCTACCTTACAGGTAGCCAACACATAGGGTAATAGAGTCCCATGGCACTACCCGAAGGTAGCCCAATATCTAACTCAATGTGCCTTGATGGACCTACCCCATTGGTAGCCATGTACTAAGTCATCCAATGACCTAATGGACCTACCCCATAGGTAGCCATATACTAGGTCAACTACTAAGCCACAGAGGGGACCAAGATCTGAGCTGGTAGGTACATATCTTATGTGATAGTCATAGCCACATTATAGTTTGCATGAACTAGATTCATCCAACAATTTATTTCAAGTCATCGATGAAAACTTCAGAAAACCTCGGAAAACTAACTCGAGATATTCATAAGCGTAACCACATACCTTTCTTGAAGATCTCATAGAAGCAATATGTTCAATCCAACTAGATATCCAATCAAGCAAGCAAACATAAATCCTGAAAACAAGTATATCTTCTAGTTGTCACCATCACGTCCAAACAACTCTTTAATTACTTGGGATACCTTTCTAGGGTTTCTAATTCTCATTAGGATGCATTAGGGTTTCTTAGATCAATTTCTCATACATTATCCTTTTTAGGTCAACAACCCTAAAAAATTAGCTTTTCTACTCATGAAACTCTAATTGCTCAAACTATTCACATTAAGGATCTTTCTTATCCAAATTAACTTTAGAATCATTATATCTCGGGTTATTCATGGATTTGAATAGTTAAAACCATTAAAAGTCATATTCTCCAAACTTAGGGTTTCTAACCCATTAAGGCACATTTATGTACATGGAACTATAGATTAAGCCAACTATCCATAAAGATTATACTTTTAGTTCTAACTACTCCTTTTATGTCCAAAAAGCTAATCTTTGATTAACATCAACTTGGTTCCTTAAACTCACCTTACATCAAAACTAGGATTTTGATCCACTTAAAGCATTAAAATACTAACTTTATGTACTTTTCGAACTAGAAGCGTATTCATATTAAGATTATATTTTTATTGGAATCCTTGCATTCTCCTGATCAATTTTCATATATGGATTGTCTTAATCGGAGTTATCAATAATTAACTATGACTATTCTAAATGATTTACCTTTCGGCAAATAGGAGTCTGCCATGTCAGCTCCAACACTTGTTTATTTCCAGCGAGCCCTAGTTCACGGATCCCACCTCAAATCCATTTACCCGGAACCCAGATCCATGCCTTTCTTCATCTCCTTCCCGCAACTAGCTCTGCGCGGACAGTACTCTGTTCCGCCTGGAGAACAGAGAACCCGCCGCCAGCCATCCTTCGTGATCGCTCTTCCGGTTTTGGGTCGACGCCGACATCCATGACCGCTACTAGGGAACCCGCAAGCTGACCAGAGCTTCTCTCTGTGGCTTGTTGGATCCATAGGTGGTGAAAACCTTGCCGGAGGGATGGAATCAGGAAGGAAGATCTTGCCCAGTCACCAATATCTCAAGAGCAAAACCTTAGGACAAGAAGCATGTACGAGTCTTGCTTTGTCTCTCGTCCTCCAAAGGAACTCGTGATCCCCTTCCTTTTATAGATAGGAGGACCAAGGGGTCTACCCTAGTTTCCATGGAAGCTTCCCCTACAGGTTAATTGGGGAAATCCCAATCGAGTACGGAAACTTCCAAAAATTAAGGATGATTGGCTCCTATTTAGTCTCCCGGACTCAATGGAGCAATCCCCAGATTCGAACAAGGATTGTACGCCAAGAAATTCGAGTCACAAAACTCTCTTTACTGTTCGTTTTCCTAAACCAAAATGAAAAGTAGCTACCGTTGGATCTTGATCCAACGGCTTGCAAGCCTCGTATTAGAACATCAATTGTGACATTTAATGTTATCTTTTACACTTTAAGAAACTTGTAAAATTCATATATCACAAACCGTTTATCCAATTGATCTCAAATTATAGGGGAAAATCTATAATGACTTAATCCACATGTGTAACAAATTTGAGTCCCAAATTCCAAAGGAAAAGGGCATTATCTTCATGTGCAAGTTATCTATTAACAAAACATATTTTATGCATATTTTCTCTCTCCTATTCTTTTATTTTCTTTATTTAGATTCCTTTTACCATTAGAAACCATGTGGAGTCAAAATCTCATTCATAATGATTCTATTATCCATATTTCCACATATTTCTTATATTTTCATCATTATCTCAACTTTTCTTTCTTAATAATGCTTTATTTGATTTTATCTCTTTATTCTCCTATTATCTTGCAATTTGGACTCCTTGGAACCCAAGAAATCCCAAAGACATGAAATCCATTATGAAGGATGCTTATTATCCTTCTAGATGCATCTACATCCATTATTTCCTCATTATCTTATTTATTTCTTATTAACATCTCTTTTTGAGGATTTCTCTTTTTCTTTCTTTTTATTTTCCTCTTTGTCATTCCTTTTAATATTAGAAATCCTTTGGGTACGAAAATCCATCAAGGATAACTCAATTATACCACATTTTATCATTGTTTTCAATTTCTTTCTTAATAAAGAAATATCTAATTAATCTTTTCTTTTCTTATTGCTTTCTTTTTGCAACTTTGGACTTTTCTTCTTTTCTTCTCTTTTACATCCATTATTGGATTAATATATTCATAGGAACCACAAAATTCCTATCAAAAGGGATATTTTACAAAGAAATCCCTTCTTTGAAGCAAAGCATGCAACCTTTTCAATTAAGTCCAAATTCATAAAATCAATACACTTCAATTATGAAAACACATGCAAATTTGGGGTTGTAACACCTTGTGTTCAAGCTCCAATGGTAAGTGGAAAGATTTTCCATAGATTAACATGTAAGGTGTTGTTCCTATGAGCATCTTGTATGCAGTTCTATAGGCCCAAAGAGCATCGTCTAACTTCAACGCCCAATCTTTCTACGTGCGGCTGACAGTCCTTTCTAATATTTTCTTGATCTGCCTGTTTGACCCCTCCACCTGCCTAGATGTTTGGGGGTGGTATGGTGTAGCAACCTTGTGCCTGACCTCATACTTCTTCAGTAGTGCTTCAGACTGCTTCTCTCTAAAGTGTGATCTGCCATCGCTTATCACAGATCGGGGTACCACGAAGAGAGGAAAGATGGTTTTCTCAAACAACTTAATCACAGACTTGGAATCACAAGTTTGAGTAGCAACTACCTCAACCCACTTTGATACGTAGTCCACTGCTACTAGGATGTATTGATAACCTTTTGACGGGGGAAATGGACCCATGTAGTTTATTCCCCAGACGTCAAAGATCTCGACTTCTATCCAATTTGATAAAGGCATTTCATTTCTTCTTCTGATATTCCCAGTAGATTGGCATTCCTTGCAGACTTTCACGTAGGCATCTGCGTCCTTGAATAGCATAGGCCAGAAAAACCCAGATTGAAGCACTTTAGCGGTTGTTCTGTCTCCGCCATGGTGCCCCCCGTAGGGTGAAGAATGCCATTCTTTTAAAATACTTGGGACCTTCTCTTCTTGTATACATCTTCAGTATAGGATATCAGAACACCTTTTGAAAAGCAAGGGGTCGTCCCAATAGTAGTTCTTGACATCAGATAAGAGCTTCTTTCTCTAGTTGTAGGTGATGCCAGGTGATAGCTGTCCACAAGCTAGGTAATTGCAAATGTCCGCAAACCAAGGAAAGGTTGGCTCGTCGGACTAAGCCATCAACAAAGCTTCATCAGCATAGTTGTCGTTAATATGCAACTTGCTTTCCTCCTCAGAGGTTATTCTTGAAAGATGATCTGTGACTACATTTTCCTTGCCTTTCTTATCAATTATCTCATGATTAAACTCTTGAAGTAGCAGGTCCGATCTCAACAATCTAGGCTTTGTATCCTTCTTTTGCATCAAGTAGCGAATAGCTCCATGATCAGTATAGACTTTTACTTTTGATCCAATGAGATAGGATCTGAACTTGTCAAACATGAAGACGACCACTAACATTTCCTTCTCCGTGGTTGTGTAGTTTACTTGTGCCTTGTCTAGGGTTTGATTGGCGTAGCAAATTACATGATGTTTCTTATCCTTAGTCTGTCCTAGGACAGCCCCCACAGCATAGTCGCTAGCATAGCACATCAAATCAAAAGGAAGCTCCCAGTTTGGAGATCGAAGAATCGGGGGATTCACTAAGGCCTCCTTTAGAGACTGAAAAGCCTTCAAACAATAATCAGAAAAGATGAATTCTATGTCCTTTATTAGCAGGTTCGAAAGAGGTTTGGATATCTTTGAGAAATCCTTGATGAACCTCCTATAATAGCCAGCATGATTGAGGAAACTTCACACTCCTGTCATGGACTTTGGCAGAGGTAGTCTAGAAATAGACTCGACCTTGCTTACATCAACTTCAATTCCTCTCTTGGAAACTTTATGAACAAGGACTATGCCTTCTTGTACCATAAAATGGCACTTTTCCTAATTAAGCACTAAGTTATTCTCCTCATAGCGTTGCAGAACTAAAGACAGGTTCTTCAAACAGGAATCAAAATCCTTTCCATAAACAGAGAAATCATCCACAAAGACCTCTACAATGTTTTCCAAGAAATCTGTGAACATTGCGATCATGCAGCGTTGAAACGTTACAGGAGCATTGCATAGCCCGAATGGCATCTGCCAAAAATCATATGTACCATACAAATAGGTGAAGGTGGTCTTCTCTTGATCATCTGGCAAGATAGGAACTTGGTAAAACCTGGAATATCCGTCCAAGAAACAAAAGTACTCATGATGAGCTAGCCTCTCAAGCACTTAATCGATAAAAGGGAGAGGGTAGTGGTCTTTCTTAGTGGCTTGATTTAGCTTCCTATAATCAATGCACATCCTCCATCTAGTAATGGTCTGGATGGCTACCTTATCACCTTTATCACCTTTTATTACGGTCATACCGCCTTTCTTAGGCACCACATGAATCGTTCTCACCCAGTTGTTGTCGCTGATTGGGTATATAATGTCTGCATCTCTGAGTTTGATGACCTCCTTCTTTACAAATTCCTTCAACATCTGGTTCAACTTCCTTAGGGATTGAACGAGGGGTTTCATAGATTCTTCAAGATTTATTCGATGCATACATAGGGTAGGGCTTAGCCCCTTAATGTCATCCACTGAATACCCAATAGCTTGTATGTGGAGCCTCATCTCTTTAAGGAGTCTTTCTTGTTGTTCCTTGGTTAGATTGGAATTGACAATGATAGGATGTCTTTCCTCTTTATCTAAGAACTCATACTTCAAACCTTCTAGTAGCTTCTTCAACTCTGGTAAAGGTTTTGGTACTTTCTCTTATTCCTCAGTTGATTCTAGAGAAGCAAACATCACTGTCTCGACCACTTCTTCTTCATTGCTAAGATCCCCTTCATCTTGTTTCAGGTAGTCGAGTATCTCAACTATATCAGGGTTGTTAACCTCTGAGCTTTCTTCATTTAAAGCTCTCATAAGAGGATCTACCAATGTTGCGTCTTCTGCTATTTCTTCACAGTATTGATTATATCTATCCATGAAGTAAGCTGATTCCAGCAGTGACTGTCCTTTCATAGAATCCTTTACCTTGAAATCAATATTATCATCCCTGATCCTTAGGGTAATCACACCCTCAGTGACATCAATAAGTGCCCTTCTGGTTTCCAAGAAATGACAACCAAAGATTATGGGGCACTTAGGGCCCTCAATAGTATCGATGATAACGATATCACAAGGAATGAAGAAATTTCCTACTCTTATCGAGACATCTTCGACTATCCCTACCGGCCTTTTAATGGTATGGTCTGCCAACTCTATCCTCATGTTAGTCCTGACCATATCAGTGAGTCCTAAGCGTTATGCGAGACTTAGAGGCATGAGGCTAATACTAGCCCCCAAATTGGTGAGACCTTTTCTTTCAACATTGTCTCCTACTACAAAGGGTATAGTAAAGGCCCCATGGTCCTTTATCTTAGTCAGTAAATCTACTTTCACAAAGGCAGATGACATAGCGGCTAGATGCATTGTTTCGATCCTTCCACTTCATCTTTTCTTTGTGATTAAATCCTTGAAAAACTTGGCGTAGGTCGGCATTTCTTCCAAAGTGTCGAGAAATGGTACCTCCGGGTGAAGCTTTTTCACAGAATCCATAAACTTTTCATACCTTTTCTTGAGGTGAGCCTTCACCATATTATATGGAAATGGTAACCTTGGCGAGTATCTCTTAGCAAAAAAATTCCTCACTAGGTCCTTGCTCCCTAACCAGAGGGTGTTGGCTCTCTCCCCTGTCTGGATTCGCAATCTTCTCTTGCTCGGGTTCTTCTGCCCTCATATCTTCAGGGTGATCTATCCTACGTCCCGATCTAAGGGTTGCCATCTTGGCAGACTCTATACTAGAAGGGATCATCCCTGATGGGTTCTTCACAAGCTCGGCTAACTGAGCTAGCTGTTGGTCTATCTGACGCTGATGAGTTTGCATATCCCCCATCTGGACTTGCATAGAATTCAAAACTCCTGAGTTGGATAGTGCACTTTGCGCAAGCTGATTATCAATGGTGTTCTGCCTTTTAACAAAGTCAAAAAGCTGACCCACTAAGTCTGGCTGGTTGTTGATATTTGTCTGGCTCAGCCCTTGAGCTGGGACCTACCTTTGACTCATGTTAGTAACTAGACGAGGTTGAAACTTTCCCTGACCTTGGTAATTGGTTTTATTTGACTAAAAAGAGCTCGTTATGACGTATTTTCCTTGTCCGCTTCTTTTCTCGAAGAAAGGTTGCTGCTTGGGCGTGTTGTTCAGCTGATGTAAATTTTCTGCAGCATCCTTGTTGCCATAACTGAAGCTAGGGTGGTCCGGCCTCCTGAACGTGACGTAGGATACATTCGCAGCTTCCTCCTCTTCCAAATCACTTTCACTAGACTCTTCAGGTCGAGTGTATACACAGCTATCTACTCTGTGGCCTGCTTCACCACAGGTTACGCACTTCATAACCTTGTCAATCTGTATCTTTGCTTTTCCTTTGGACTCCTTCAGCTATCGGACGTTCGTATCTATCTTTTGAATCTGAGATGTTATCTCCTCCAGAGCTTTTGACTCGATTGATGGTCCTTCATTAGTGGCTTTCTTCACGTATCCTCTGTCAGTTCTATCATACTCAGATCCAGCTTGTAATTCAGCCATGTTCTCAATGATCTTTTTAGATCTGTTGGGCTTCTTCCCAAGAAAGTCACTTCCTACTGCTGCATTTAGTGAAACTATCTCTTCAGGAGTTAGACCATTATAGAATGTTGTTATCAGAAAATCCTTCCTGTAATTGTGGTGGGGGTAGTCCCTATGGTATTCCTGGTATCTCTCACATGCTTCATGCAGGTTCTCTCCTGGCTTTTGCCTGAAGGATGAGATCTTTTGCATGTTCCTAACTGTCTTCTCGGTAGGGTAGAACTTGTTTACAAAAGCATCTACTAAAGCATTCCATCCATTCAATGATTTATGAGGCAATCCAAGGTACCATGACAGTGCCTTGTCCTCCAAGGAAAAGATGAAACCCTTGCAGTAGATCACTTCTTGTGGAACCCCCCTCATTTTGATGGTGTCGCATATATTTTTGAAAGCATCGAGGTGATGATAGGGGTTGTCATTCTTGGAACTCCCTCGAAAGCTCTGATTCTGAATCATGGAAATCACAGCATATTTTAGCTCAAAATTCATAGCATCGAACCTTGGAATAATCACTGGGCATCTTGAATTGTTGGCTTTCATGGCAGCCAACTCTCGGAGGGTCTTTTCTTCCTCCTCAGAATCTTCACTGTTTCTGTTCCTACGATTCTGCTCTTGATCATGGTGGTTCCTTCTATGCATGTGGCAGTGACGACGCTCTTCATGGTGGAAATCATTCTCAGGTCGCTCTGGTTCAGGTTCTTCTAGCTCTTCATGTAAATGATCATTATTGTAACGGTCATCGTCCCCATGTGGAGGTGGGTGTGGTCCAACTCTAGCATTTCGCTCGTATGTGGAAAGTGGTGGTTCCACATGAGGCGGCATGATGACTAGAGTTCAATCAAGCAAAACCTTCTTCCTAGGTACCTAAACAAAACATAGAATCAAGTTAGAAAATCATAGTTGATGAATCGAATTGTTTTGCTTAGATTTAGATTAGAGGGCTTCAAGTAAGAGTGATGTCAAGCTTATTGCTAAGCTTGAGGCATGAGAGTATAGTGAGTGCACTCATGTTTGTTAACAGTACCATTTTTCCTTGTCCCTGGCAACGGCACCAAAATGTTGACTGGCCTAAATCACACGTCTAAAAGGAGCGGATTAAAGTAGTCAGACTTTTAAATAGATAACCTGACTTTCAGGTCCCCGCAACGATAATGGGGTCTGATGTAGTGACCGGGGTCAAACATAGGGACAAGGGCGGTCATGCTAAGAATGCAGAATCAACACTTTGTACTCTGATAAGAGAGAGAATTGAATGTGTCCCCAAGGGAGACGGCGGTTGAAAACAAGATTAAAGGAATTGAAGGAAATAAGCCAAAAGACTATCTCCAAATGGAGCTATGAGAAAGAATTAAGTTTTTGGGTTAAGAAGTTTTTATAAAGGTTTTGCGAAATAGAAACCGGGGAGATAAAACTATCATAAAGATAAAGCAAAAAGGAAGAAGATGTAGGCATAACAGGCGGTAGTGGAAAACCTCCTACACCCTCCTCTTTCAAAGAGGGTGCCTCCAACTATGTGCCAACACCCTCTCTCAAGAGTAATGAACATGAGTTGGAGTGGGAAGAAAGTCGAGGCGGCCCCGATCTTGGGCACTCTCTTACTCCTGGATCGGACTGAACTCTAGAGTTACAACGTACCTCTCTCAAAGGAGTTGAAATGGAAAACACGATTCGATAGCTAGTCAAAACATGATCCAAGCATACATGCTAGAGTTTAGATGCTATAAAGAAATCATCCAACAAAAAGAAACCATACACAGAACAACAGATATTAAACTCCACTAATTCCATAATAATATATATGAAAAAGGGTTCAGTTACAATGTGTGATGAATGAAAGTAAATTGTTGTAAAAAAAGGGAAGATAGATATCGGCCCCCTTGATATAGGGGGTCGATATACAGTAGCAGACCCCTAAGAAATCTCTAACCCGATATTGGGCGGGAGCTCTACCTGATATGTCTGTGTTGGGTAGCTAGCCCCCTCTCAGGTGACACACCGTGACGGGAAGACGTATCAGCCAAGGCTCCCTACCTGATACGGCCGTGTCGGGCGGCTAGCCCTCTCGGGCAACACACCGTGACAGGTGGACCGTATCGGGTTCGGTATCTTGTTGGGTTAGAGGTGACTTAGGTTCTCGGGGTCCTTGTATCGGGTGTAGGGGGCGAGCCGTCTCAGGCAGGAGCCCTTCTAGGAACCCGGCATGTCGGGTGACCTTCTTTGTCATATCGGGCTGCTGCGGCTACCGGGACGGGTTCTAAGTGAACCATTCCCGCCCCTCTCGGGTTGGGGGAGTGCTCACCTAGTATCTCTCGGTACGCCTTGGGAGTCAACACACTAACTTCAGATGCTTTCCAAAGTTAGATTTTGCTAGATTCTGACCCATCCCATCAGAGTCCTGTAGCTGCTATTTATAGGCAGCGGTTGGGAGACGTTGTGGTTCTCGTGGGGACACGCATCCTATATCAGCTCCCTTTTCATGGCTTAGGGGATGGTTGACACATGTGTGTCGCCCGACACAGCATGTCACCGCGTGTCGCGTTTCAATCGTATCGGGTGGCCATGGCGGGCAAACACTACCGATGAGGGGCTCGTATCACACGACATGCCTTAACGGGATGATCAGTCGTGGCGGGCAGAGTCCTCTGTCAGGTAAGTGGTGTATCGCCCATTAGAGCCAACTTGTGTGACATGTCTGTGTCATGTTTCTTCTATATCGGGCTGAAGCCATGATGGGTAAGTGACGTGTCGGGTGGCTGGTAGAAGGGTCGATGCGGGTGGAAACCGTTCATGGGCCGGTACGGGCCTTTAGCGGTCTTTTAGGTATAAAATAGGGAGAAATCCGTATAAAAGTTGGAAAAAGAGTTAGGGTTAGAGCGCAGTTTACTTTTGTGCAAAATCAAGACAAAAATTAGAGGAAAAGCAGTTTAGAGGACAGTTTTGATAGGAAAATATAAGCTATAAATAGCCCTAAAATGTGTGTTATCACTTGCCTTGGGGTGTGATGTCACACAACTTGAAGATTTAGGGGAAGCTCAATTTGTGGATTTGAATTATCTCACACGCTCCCTCACTATCACAATAAAGAACAAAAGAATGATGTATCACACGAGTAGTGTGTTGAGGGGTGATCTTGAGTTGCCTTACTATGTTGTGCCACTTTTTTCTGTCCCCCTCCCCCCCCCCAGTGACAAACTCGACATCATTCTGGGTCAATGGCATCAAAGACACCCAAGGAAAACTTTCACTAGGGGAACCACTACCGCACAAGAAGAGATAGATGAATCAAATGTGCAAGGGTAGGAATGCGAAAATGAAGAACAAGGGCAGCCCCGAAGAACAAGAAGGAGGGATGAAGGAACATCCCAGCAGTAGCAGCCCTCAACCAATGCCTATGGCATGTCTTCCATCTAGGTATAGCTTGAGGGAATGTATGAAACACAACAACAAATGCAACTGACTCAGCAGTACATGTGACAAGACCAACAGCAGATGCATCATCAGGTCAACCACATGTACCACTACCACCATGCTCAGGCAGAGAGAAACCCTGAATGGGGTGGCGACTTTTGTGATAGTATTACAGGATATTCAGAGCCTCCTCCACCACTCCAAGATGACTACTAGGGTCACTACTACCACCATCCTCACCTGAGCTCAGCCCCTCCTCAGGATCATCCTCACCCTTCTGATCACCAATAGCAGCCATGATGCTTCCCCGATCTACCCTAAGCTATAGTTTCATGATAAGGACATCATGATTCTAATGTTTGGGGTGGGTAGGGCGGTATGCACCACCCTATCTCTCTTTTTGTGATTTTGTTCCACCCTTTCCATCTAGTTTATTTTTCCTAGTCTTGCTCTTTTTATTGCATTCTTGCATAGCATGTAGTTAATTTCAAGCCATTTTTGCCTAATTTTAAAAAAAAAATTGCTTCTTTTTTCCATGCATTGCATTTCATGTAGATTTTTGGTAGTTTTTGCATGTTTCAGCTAGGATTTGCCTATTTTACAGCTTTAATCAATAATGTAGGTTTAAGATGTGATTGAAGTTAAATTGGCACCATTTTGGCCAATTTTGCTCAAACTTGAATGGTCTTGCCCAAAAAGCATGTTTTGACTTAATCTCCACCGTTTGAAATGAAATTTATAATCCTTTGACAAATGCATGTTGTTTCTTAGAGTTTATTGCTATGTGGTCTTGTTTGTTGACTTTTTACATGTGCACCACTTCTCTCAAGATTGTGAAAGTTTTGGTTGTTTTGTGACTTGAGCAAGCTACAAACGCTTAAAGCCTGTGCAATCGCTTAATAGAAATGTGAATGTCATGTTGTTCTATCATGTGGGGTGATATCATTTGATGAAGTGTTGGACTAGCTTTCATGCAGGGAATCTTGTGTTGAAGATTACACTAATGACCCCTCTTTGATATGACTATTCTTCCACCATCTTCATACCTCTCAGCCTCATGAAAAGATGGCCTAGTGCACATAATCAGCCTTGGTCACCTCTAAAAGTTTGGGGTGGCCATATCTTTATCCCCTTGCTTCACTCTATCAATCATATGCCCTATCTACACCAAGGGTGAAGAAAAGAAAACAAAACAAAACAAAAAGAAATCAAAAAGAAAACAAAAGGATTCTCTTATTTAAGAGCATTAAAATAAAGAAAAGATGAGTGATCTATGTAATAGCACTTCAAAAACCTTTCCGCAACCCTTTCTTCTACTTTCATACCCATTGAGCTAGAAAACATCAAATCTAGATCACTTTATCCTTTTCCATAGCCACATGGGTCATTTAGTGTGGTTTGAGGCATAAGATTGAATGAATGAAAGTGAAATAATACTCTTAGTCATCTTTGATTAACACCAACATGAAACGGTTTACCTGGAATGATATGAAGGACGTATGGATAGCATGTGTATTATATGTTTTATATGTGAAGTTTGTATGCTCAGTTCTCATTTCATGATTGGTATGTGAAAGAGGAGAGTAGAGAGGTGGAACACATGAACTTAGTCACTTCTAAGACCATGTAGTCAATATTTTTTTGTTGCTATTCATTTGTCATTCTTCTTGATTGAAAGAAAACTAAAAAGAGAGATTGAGTTGGAGCATACTTGAGGACAAGTATGTTTTAAGTTTGGGGTGTGATGTAGCCCTATTTTGGGGCTCCATCTTGTGCCATTTTGTACTTTAATCACATCTAAACAAGTTAGATTGCAAGTTAATTACACCAATATGTGTTTTACTATCAAATGCACTTATGGACGTTCTTTGCACTGTTTTCAAGTACTTGTACCATGATTTGGATGGATGAGAGAGAAAGAAGGAGTTCTAGAATTATTCCACTCATGGAGGGGTCCAAAGAAGTCCTCAAAGCTCCCTCAACCTACCCCCAATGGCCAAGAATCGTCATCAAGCAAAGAAATCCATGGATGATGAAAGATGAAGTTCAATTGCCTGTTGCAGACCCCAAAATAGTCATGGGCGTCATGCCTTTTATCGTGAAGAATTGAAAGAATCAACAAGGGCATGCACCCAACTCACCACGGCTGTGGCCATCAGCATAGTCATGGCCGATTGAATATACCATGATTGTGGCCATTAATGTGGTCGTGGCTAGCAGAGGAGAAGACGGTCGTGCCCCCCACAACGGTCATGGGAATTTCACACAAGGACCCCCAGAATCAACATGGAGGTGACCAATTTTACACTTGAACGCCCACGATCGTGGCCTTTGAAGATCAACTCGCCTGTGTTGCTACCCCATGATCAAGGTCTCCTCCTCCAAAACGGTCGTGTTACTCACCACAGCTGTGGTTCTACTCACCCAACACGACAATGGCACTCTACCACGGCTATGGACACCTCCTATAGTTATCATTTTCACCACCCTTTCCACAACATGCTCGTGTTCACTCC
Source organism: Alisma plantago-aquatica (assembly GCA_963693085.1). Classification (NCBI taxonomy): domain Eukaryota; kingdom Viridiplantae; phylum Streptophyta; class Magnoliopsida; order Alismatales; family Alismataceae; genus Alisma; species Alisma plantago-aquatica. Next base: position 574,768,149 of record OY856415.1, on the reverse strand, counting down.
CCACGACCATCCCATACCACCCCCACCACGGTCGTGGCCCATCAACACGGTCGGGGTGACCAACCAACCCTACCTATTTTTTAACACTATTTTTCCAATTCTACCCCCACTTACCCTAGTGCTTCCCCACAACCTATATACACATAGGTGGTGGCTGGGGCACGGAAGTAAGACCCCCTAGCTATACTACAGCCACTCTAGCCTCCCCATTTCATCCTCCATCCACTCCCACCTCATTCCACCTCCATTTTACCATTTCCACCATAAAAACCCTACTTTCGTTCCATTTCCACCATACATCCATGCCATTCACCTACTTTAGAGGAGGGAGATCAAGCTATAGCTTCTATGAGGTGGAGAAGGAGGAGTCTTCACCGAGCTCATCATGTCTTTTCACTCCTCTACTCATTCTTTCTCCTTTCTTTTTGTATTTTCCATTTCCATGAGTAGTTAGGCCCCTCTTGGTGGGTTGTTTGAGGGAAATTATGTTACTTCGACACCATGTTGGGGGGAAATGACATGTAAACTTTGTAATTCCATCTGTTAATGATTATATTCTATTTCTATCTCATTCTCCATGAATTGCTTGCTGGTTTGTGTGTGAAATCACCTAGGAATTTAGGGAAATTGCTTATATATGTGAATTTTGGGATTTGTCCCTAGGTCCAATTCTTGATCCCTAGGTTGCCTCCCATCTTCCTAAATCCTAATCAATATCCCTAAACCTAAGTGAGAGATCTAAGTAGCTAGATTAGATAATTCTAGTACAATTAGCATGGATCCTTCTCAAGGCTAGAATGTGGGGGAATTGGGGTCCAAAACCCTAATTGCACCTCCCCATTACTACCCTCAGCCCCAAATTGCCCTAGGAATGTCTAATCTAGAAACCTAGACTTGATTAGACTCTAATTGAATTGAACCTAATCCCTAACCCAATTGAGCCTCGCAAGGGTAGTAGGGGGTGTTAGGGACTAGTTCCCCTATACACAACCTAGCATATCCATGGCCAGTTAGTAGCTTAGGTTAATTCATTAGAATCTAACTTGTTGTTTGGTTTGGATAATTTAAATGGAATCATAATGTTCATATGTCACCCCCCAACTTAAGTGATAAGTGCATCCCCTAAACATCCCACACCTTCATTAATTGCTTTAAAATCCTAGTTTTCATCTTGCTTAGCTAGTGTTAGCTTAGTTAGCTCTTTTCCTACTTAGTTAGCTTCTTGCCCTATTTTACCTTGTTCTTTCTAGTTTAGCCTTTTCTTGCTCTTGAGCTTTTCTCTTGCTTGCCTTAGTGTAAATTGCCTTTTCATACCTAGCTTAGTCGTTTCTTGCTTGATTAGTCCTAATCTAGTCTAGGGTTAACTTAGGCTTTGTTCTTGATTTCCGTTCTTTCTTTCTTAACTTAGTTTAACAATCAAAGCTCTTTTAAACCCTTAACCCTGGACTCCGCAGTAGGAACCCAGCCAAACTAACCTAACTCTAGTTCCCCCTTTTCTCCCTGACGATCGACCCCTACGCTTACCGTTCACCTATGATATAATAGTACCTTGTGCGCTAGTGGGTGACATATTTGGTATTGTGATCGACTATGTTAGGGTTAATATAAATTTTGAAAGATCCACCCATGTGTTCGAGTCTCGTGGAGTGCATCTAGTCACCCCTTGTTAGCTAGTATGTACACCTCTGGCTTGATGCACCAGAGTGTCATTGCATCTGATAGATATAACCTATCATCAAATTATACTCTGATTTATGACAAGTTAATCCACATTTAAAAAATAGAGAAAAAATATGTTTGGTTTTTATCAATTCCATACGTCTTGCCAACATTTCCAACAAGTGATGCTAGTTTTTGTATCCTAAGTGTAACATCCCTGACATGGGTTATATACTAACCCTAGGTGTTTTGCCTAATAAAGTTGATTAGTTGTTTGCTCTTATCTTTTGAAAAGTAATTAAGACTTTTAAGGAACTTATACTTTAATTTCTGTCCTTTTTGAATAATGTTGAAACATTATTTTGTTAATAATGGACTAAAGTGCAAATTACCCAAGTAGAGAAGTTAACTTGCAAAATTTCACATGTTAAGATGTTCCTATGATTTTGAAACATCATAAGTATGAATATTATGTAGTGATATGGTTTCCTCAAGCTTGAGTACCAAGATAAAGCTTGTAGAGCAATCCTTGTGCATTAAGACCTAGTTTTGGTATAATGTGCAATTTATCCAAAACCTAGGGTTCAACATGCAAAATATCACCTCTAGAGGGTCTCTCATGTTTCTTGGCATCAAGTAGAGCAAATAAAATGAGGGGGGCGCCTCATTTTAATGATCATGGAGGAGAGAGAATCTGGATATGGAATAATCAAGATTTAAACATAATATAACTCTTTAATATAACTTAATGCAAAAAGGAAAATATATTAATTATGGAGACCTTCAATAAAAAGTTGGAGGATGTGTTTGTAATAGTTTGGACGAGCTTATGCCATGCTTGGGCACCAACAAGATCCTGCTTGAAGTGGAAGTTATTCATATTAATAATATATATGGCAATATCCAATAAAAGGGTGGATATTAATATACATCTCTTTAAGATGCTAAGTTCATGTTCCTTTAAACCTTGTATAATGAATAAGTCTTGCAATGGTTTAGAAGGTGGCCATGTAGACAAAGAGTGGAGGAAGTTTGGTGGAAATTAATTGGGAAATAAAAGGAGATAAACCTCTTTTTCCATTTTCCTTGAAAATCCATAAATATATATATGTATCTTTTTCAACAACACAAAGGATCATTTCCCTTAGTTCCTTTCTTCATCACCTTTCTCTGACCGACCAAGGAAGAGATCTAGAGTATAGGAAGGACGACCAAACCTATTGGTAAGTTTGGATCATCTTCTACCTCGAATTCATGGTAGAAACCATAAAACAAGATTAGAATCATGGTTTTCTTCACACAATTTCCTTTTCTAGCCATCTTGTTCATCCAAAGATTGAAGAATGAACCTTTGACAACTGTTGGAGCTCTGGATCAGTTTTATAGGTGGGTTTTATAACTCTAACCCTCAAGCATTGCTAATGCATCCATTCCCTTAATAATCGCTGGCTTTTTCCTTCTTTGGTATTCTTTTGGTTAATTGCTATAACCTCCGTGAAGAACAGCAATAGTTCTTGGTTTTTCTTAGAAAGAAGATGATGATGTTAAATTTTATGCTTATCCAAAGAAAAATACTTTAGTAAATGGTTTGGTTTTGTGCTCAAACGGTTTCCCAAACCGTTTGGGAGCAAACTGTTTCAAACCGTTTGATTGCAAACGGTTTCATCCAAACCGCATAGAAGCAAATGGTCCAAGACCATTTGGTGGCGTTGACCAAGTGTTGACCATTTGGAGGTCTGTTGAAAATAATGTAGACTAATCATCTATCCAAAATTATCAATTAATTCCAATTGGTTCACCAATTAAAGGTCCATCAACCCTCTAAACCCTAATCGAGTTAATTGTTGTTTTGATAATTGAATAAAGTTGACACTTGGGTTGAGTGACCCAAACGGTTTCAAAACCATTTCGGGATCACCCAAATGGTCTCAAGACCGTTTGGGGATCACCCAAGACCGTTTGGAGGTCTAGGGTTAAGTATGATCGACCAATTGAACATCCAAAGGTTCTATGTTGAAGTACAATTAATTGATGATTCGGTGATCAACTCAATGGTCCAATCCATAATTAGTTGACTTAGTTTTTGGTGTTGACTTGGGAGAACAGTCCCAAGACCATTTGGAGGTTATCCAAACAACCCCAATACCATTTGGGGTCAGTTCATGACCCAATTGGATGATGGTTCAATGTTTCAAATCAATTAGACTCACATTGAATTATGTTGAAGGGTCATCGATTTCAAACCCTAATCCAATGGATTCAAGCCCTAATTGATGATCAATTTAGGGTCAATTGAGGGTCAATTCAGTTGAAGGTTGACCTAATTAACTCAATTGAATAATGGTGATAGGTCCAATTGATGATTGATTATATATATACAAGTGTTGAAGGAACCAACAATGGAAACCCTAATTCAATTTGAGGTGTTGGGACCATACTTGGTCCATGTGCTTTTGAGGTGGTTTGGACCAAACGGTCTCAAGACCGTTTGGGATCAAATGATCCCAAACCGTTTAGGGTCATGTAGTTTCAAAACCGATTGTGTCCATGCGGTTTCAAAATCGATTGTGTCCATGCGGTTTCAAAAGTCAAACTTGACTAAACGGTCTTCACCTCCAACTTTAGCAAACGGTCTTCACCTCCAACTTTAGCAAATGGTCTTGAAGGTCTACTTTACCATACGGTCTCAAGGGAGACCAAGACCGCATGAGGGTCCAAATGGTCTGAGACCGTTTGGAGGTTTAGTATGTAAGACCGTTTGAGGTCTAAGATAGTCAAGATCGTTTGGGGCCTTAAGGGCCAAGATCGTTTGGTGGTTGATTAACCTAACCCCATGGGTACTTAAAGTGGTTAAGGGACAAAGTGATTAGTTAATTAATACATAATGTAATCAAAAGGTAACCAGGGTACTTGTACCTTAATGGGATAGTATGATTGAAACCCATGAAGTAATTAAGCTCTAATGATTACAATGGTAATGATATAAACCATAAAGTCAATTCTCTTTCTTGATTGAGTTACTTAACCTAATCAAGTTTGAAGTAAACATCATCCTATAGAGGATGAGAGAGAGATGACTCCTTTTATTAATGTTAATCAACTAATGGCCTTCCAAGAGTAATGAATATCTAATTAGGGTATGATCCTTCATAGTGAAATCATGAAAACCCTAATTATGATGGTTGATGAATCTTAACCCTAATTGAGGGTAATAATGGAAGTATCCCTAATGCATGATGATGATGTAATCCTAATTCATAATGATGACATAGTAAACCTTAATTAAAGGTACTTTGTTGATCACTCCTACTTGGGGTGAATAGTAAACCCTAATAAAGGGATATTAATGATAACCCTAATCAAGGGTGATTCAATATGAATAGTAAACCCTAACCCAGGGTGATGTGATGTGAATAGTAAATCCTAATTCAGAGTATGTTAAATAAGAACCCTAATCTAGAGTGATGTGATATGTGAATCCTAATCTAGAATGATGTGACATGAATAGTAAACCCTAATTCCAATTAAGGTGAATAACAGTGTGAAACCCTATTTCTAGGTTATGCTTTTAAGAATGAAGCTCTATGATTAGATAATGAAATAAGGAATCACTATTCCTATTTAAGCTAAGGGGTTGGTTAACCCTAAATGAATTGAAATGGGAAACCCTAACCCTAATAAGGGCATAGTGGTACAACCCTTGAATAGTAAAGTTCTCTTTGAATTTGCATTGTGCTGATATAGAGATAATGTGCCTGTTATCATTTGTATTAATCATGCAGGTTTTTATGAAATAGTAAGCAAATCCAGGTAAGAGCTATAAAGCCATATCCATTGAAAGTACTTTATAAGCTTTGAAAGCAATGATATGCTATGTTGCCTAATGAGAGGTAACAAATGAGACTGATAGGCTGTATGAGCCATGTGAAATACCTGCATTGCTACTATTATTTTTACACTATCAAATGAATTGATGGTATTGAGTTACCAGTTAAAGTGGTAATATGTGTTTTCATGATCTAAGGGCTGAACACCCACATCCCCATGAATCATGATGATGAGTTGATAAGAGATTGAGATCCCAATGTTAATAAAGTTGGGAAATGGACTTGATATAATTAGTACTCTTTCTTTATAGCAATTGTTTTAATGGTTTATGTTTGAAAACATGCCTGATGCTAAACGAATGCCATAATGTACTTAAATAATCAAGTACAATAATATCATGTAGAGCCATGACCATAGATCCATCATTGTCAGAAGCTAGATGATGGTGAAATAGGTTTTCCTAAGGGAACTCATGTAGAGCATAATTTTGAGTATTTGGGGGTTATGGACGTGAATATCCTTACGTTCTAATGAAGGAATTGATGTGAGATAAACATTTAATCTCTCAATCCTTCATTATATGCATATGCCGGGAAGATGTATCACTAATCTCCCGATGATGATGTTAATGCCGAATCGATGTGAGATAAACAAGAAATGCCTCGATTGCAAAGACAGTACAGCATGCCACTGTAACTCTAATAGTGAAGTGCCAGAATACCCTAGATAGCTATTATAGCAGAGACACAAGATGTCCTACATGTTGTTCCTCACACTAACTGAGGAGGATGAGGTCATAGGAATATGGCTCTTCTGATAACCTATGTATGGTACTGATTGCGATTTTGTAATTGTCGGTTGGAGTATGAGAGGTATACCTCATCTCCTCAGGGCATAAGTATGTTTGTAAAATGTAATCAGCCGTGTAGCATATTTGCTTAGGTTGAACTACAAGAAACAATGATTGATGATACATTGTTTATTAAGTCCTAGTTGGACAAATAATATACATGTTCTTCATATTCCTTATTAAATGAATGACTTGCTATTCAGTCAAGTTATAATTGAAATGATTGCTTAGAGAATACTGCTCTACTTAGCTTATTCAATGAATTACCTGATGTTGATTAATTATAATACTACCGCTCAATGTTATTCTAATATCCACAATAATAATGCTTCTGACAGAGAGTTATAACTCTCACTGGGACAATTTTCAATTGTCTCACCCCTATCGGATTCAACTTTTTAGGTAGACGTCGAGGAAGGAGAAACCCATCAGTGGGTGAGCAGCAACAGCAGCAGCATCAGCAAGGACAACAGTGATCCTCGGGTGGAGACACTGTCTGTTAGGTTTTGTATAAGAGAGTCCTATGTGTCGTCTCTGTACTCTCAGGTCCTAGGAGTCAGTAGATAGTTTAATATAGATCTAAGATTTTGGCTTAATGCCTCGAGATTTGTGTATACTGCTTTATACAGTTTAACAAGAGCAGTCAATGTTACGACTCTCGAGATTAGATATTACAGAGACGTAATGATGGATTAGCTTGTAAATAACTTACCTTGTTTCTTTATGGAAGAGTATCACAGTTTATGGATCTCTTTACAAAAAGTTTTAATTTTTAGTGATTTTCAATAATTCCGCTGCTAATTAATCGCTTCTGCATCGTTAATAACATTTTGTTCAAACGGGGTATCACAATTAGTGGTATCAGAGCTCTAGGTTCGCTGAGTCTATAGAGACATAGGACTAGGGTTGTTGAGTCTGTTCTAGTGTCTTCCAGTATATCTGATAGTGTCTTCTGCTCATATAGGAGGAGAAGATAAAACTAAATATGTTTGTATCACACGAGGAACATGTTGCTAAAAGTAGTGTTGTTGCACATGGAGGAGGTGCAAGAAACCAAGAAAGGGAAGAACATGTACCTGAACCACCCCAGTTCAACCCAGCTGACATGGGGAACCCAGCCTTCCAAGCAATGTTTGGACATTTCATGACTGGCATGACACACATGACTGATAGGATGCCTATACCTGTACCTAGGGCACCTACCCATCCAGAAGGACAAGGATCCGGAAAGACGTTTGAATGACTTTGCCGAGTTGGAGCCACAGAATATGTTGGAACAGCTAACGCAACAGATGCTGACTTATGGCTAACTGAACTAGAGAAGGCCTTTAGAATCCTGAACATCCCAGAAGCTGAAAAGGTCAGACATGCTGTGTATCTTCTCAAGGGGAGTGCTGGTCACTGGTGGACCATGGAGAAAGGGAAAAGGCCAGGTGTAGAAATCGAATGGGAAGTTTTCCGATGGGAATTTAACAACAGATACTTCCCTAAGACATTCTTGGATGAGAAAATCTCTCAGTTTGAGATATTAAGACAAGGACTAATGAACGTTAGAGAATATGAGGTTAAGTTCATGCATTTGTTGCGGTTCTATCCGCATATGGTAGCTACAGATGAAGAAAGGATTAGGCATTTTGAGAGGGGGTTAAACGCTGAGTTGACCACCCTTGTGTCTGCTCTGGAGAATAGGGAAAGGTTTGCTACCTTTGTGGAGTCTGTCATAAGGGTAGAGAGGTCTGTGTCAAAGAAGAGACAGACCAAGACCAATAAGATGTACTCCCAGTTTCAAGGATCCTCATCCAAACGTTTCAAGAAACCAAGGTTTTCTGTGCCTACACCACCACCTAGATTCAGTACCCAGACGCAGTGGACGTCAAATAGGGGTAGAGGGTGAAGTTTACCTCTAGAAGGAGCTCATAGCTCAGCATCTATGTCAGTTATAGGACCAACCAGACCACAGCAAGGGAACATAAGATGTTATATATGTGCAAAGGTGGGAAATCTGATGAAGGATTGCAGAGCCAGAGAAGTGTGTGTGACTCAACCTCAAAGATAGAGTCAGCAAGGATCTCAAAGGTGACAGTTTCCAGGTAACGCTATAGGACGTGGACAAGTGTCCCAAGCTGGATCATCGACACCTAGTCATCGAGCAATGAATCAAACACAGGTGACGGCAAGATTCTACGTGATGAATCCACCTGATGCAGTGATCAACCCTCGAGTTGTGGCAGGTCAGATGGAATTGTTTTATTTAGATATGTCTACATCTTACATTATATATTTTTTAATTGATCTGGGTGCTACGCACTCCTTTCTCACTCGAAGAGTGATTCTTGTCTGGAACCTGACTACAAGTCATCGAGCAGATAGTTTGTTGTTAGAAACTCCTTTGATGGGATCTGCTGTGTTGCGGGAGGTATGTTCTCCCTGCATTCTCTTCTTTTCTAAACACCGCATTCAAGTGGATCTTATACCACTTGAGATGCACAAATTCGATATAATCCTTGGTATGGATACCTTAGAAAGGTATAAGGTTGTCTTGGATTGTGAATCCAAGCAAGTTGTGTTCGCTGATGATAGTGCCACATGGATCTTTCAAGGAGATAGAAAGATTCTACCAACCTGTCTTGTGTCGGCTATGGTTGCTGAGAAGCTGATGAGGCAAGGATGTTATGCATTCTTGGACCATGTGGTAGATACTACCATGGAGAGTCTTAACCATGCTGATGTTCTGATAGTCAGGGAATTTGAAGATGTATTTCCTGAAGAACTTCCAAGTATACCACCGCCCTGAGATATTGATTTTGAAATTAATCTAATCCTGGACACGCAACCAATAGCACAAACACCGTATAGGATGGCGCCTACTGAGATGGCAGAACTGAAGAAGAACCTGCAAGAGTTGCTTGAGAAGGGTTTCATCTGACTGAGTACTTCACCGTGGGGTGCTCCGGTCCTCTTTGTTAAAAAGAAAGACGGGTCAATGTGGTTGTGCATTGATTATAGGCAGTTAAATAAAGTAACAATAAAGAATAAGTATCCTTTGTCGAGGAGTGATGAACTCTTTGACCAGTTGCGTGGTGCAACTGTCTTCTCAAAGATAGATTTGAGGTTAGGATATCATCAGTTGCGTATTAAGGAAGGTGACATACCTAAGTCCGCCTTCAGGACAAGATATGGTCACTATGAGTTCACAGTTATGTCGTTTGGACTAACTAATGCACCAGCTGCATTTATGGAACTCATGAATAGAATCTTCTGACCTTTTCTCGATCAGTGTGTTGTCGTCTTCATAGATGACATTCTGATCTACAGTAGAGATGCTCAGTAGCATGAACGGCATCTTCGTCAGGATCTAACTTTGCTAAGAGAGCATAAGCTATATGCTAAGTTTAGCAAGTGCGAGTTTTGGTTACCAGAAGTTTCTTTTCTTGGACACATAATATCTGCTTCAGGTATTCGGGTTGACCCTAAAAAGGTAGAATCTGTCCTGCTATGGGAACAACCGAAGACACCGATGGAGATTCACAGTTTCTTAGGGTTGGCAGGCTACTATAGGAGGTTCATTAATAACTTCAGTTATATAGATTTACCCTTAACCAAGTTAACCATGAAGGATGTTCCTTTTACCTGGAGTGACAAGTGTCAACAATCATTCCAGTTGTTAAAGGAAAGGTTGACAAGTGCACATGTACTTGTGTTACCTGAGCAGGAGAAAGGGTATATAGTTTTCTATGATGCCTCTAAGAATGGAATGGGATGTGTGTTGATGCAGGATAAATAAGTGATTTCTTTTGCTTCTCGACATCTTAAGAAATATGAGGATAATTATCCGACACCCAATCTAGAACTAGATGTTGTAGTCCATGCCTTGAAGATCTGGAGACATTATCTTTATGGAGAAACATTCCAGATTTTCACAGACCATAAGAACCTTAAGTATATCTTTTCTCATCAAGAGCTTAACATGAGGCAACGCCGCTGGATGGCGTTAATGAAGGATTACAATTGTACAATTGATTACCATCTAGGGAAGGCCAATGTAGTTGTTGATGCTTTGAGTAGGAAATCAGCAACACCAGCCTTAGACAGAGCACAACTGAATTCCTTGGTATCCTCTAGGAGGGATATGCTTATCTCTTTAAGGTAGGATAATGTACAGTTAAAAGTATCATTGCTATCAGGATTTTTAGTTGAGATGCACATAAAACCTACTCTGAGACAACAGATTAAGGAGGCACAACAAGCTGATGTTGTAGTTCAGTAGATTATATCATTATATGGTAGTGAGAAATGAGATGGTTTCCATGACTCAGATGATCAGGTAGCTTGTTATCATGATAGGATGATAGTGTTGGATGCAGATAACTTGAGGAAGTTAGTCCTGGAAGAAGCTCATTCTTCAATGTATGCTATGCATACAGGAAGCACCAAGATGTATCGTAACTTGAAATATATGTATTGGTGGCTGGGTTTGAAGAAGGACGTTGCTGAGTTTGTTATGCGGTGTCCTATGTGTCAGCAAGTTAAAGCTAAACACCAAAAGCCTATAGGAACACTACAACCTTTACCCATACCACTGTTGAAGTGGGATCATGTGACCATGGATTTTGTGGTTGGTTTACCCAGAACGGCCAAAGGTCATGATTCCATCTAGGTAATAGTTGATAGGTTGACAAAGACATCACATTTCTTACATGTCAAAACAACCTATTCTGCTGAGAAGCAGGCACAGTTATATGTAGATGAGATAGTACGACTGCATGGGGTCCCAGTTACCATTGTTTATGGCAGAGGTCCCCAGTTTATGAGTCATTTTTGGGAGAGACTTCATAAGGCCTTAGGCACACAGTTAAGGTTTAGTACAGCCTTTCATCCCCAGACTGATGGACAGTCAGAAAGGACTATACAGACTTTGGAGGACTTGATTAGAGCATGTGTTCTTCAGTTTACAGGGAGTTGGGATATGCACCTAAGTTTGATAGAGTTTGCCTACAACAATAGCTATCAACATAACATTGACATGGCACCTTATGAAACTTTGTATGGTAGACATTGTAGATCCCCCTTATGTTGGTATGAAACTGGTGAATATCAACTTTTAGGTCCTGATCTTGTGTAGCAGACCACCGAGAAGATTAAAATAATACAACAACAGTTGAAGACTGCACAGGATAGGCAGAAATCTTATGCTGATAAACGTCGTAGACCTTTAGAATTCCAGATTGGAGACAGAGTATACCTCAAGGTCTCACCTTGGAAGGGAGTTCTTAGATTTGGAAGGAAAGGAAAGTTAGCTCCTAGGTTTATGGGGCCTTATCCAATCATTGAACGGATTGGAAAGGTAGCTTATAAGCTAGAGTTACCACCAGAGTTGCAAAAGTTACACCCAGTGTTCCACATTTCCATGCTAAAGAAATGTCATCCTGACACAGAATCAGTTATGCAACCTACGGAAGTAGAATTGAACGATGATATATCTTATGTTGAAGGACTTGTGACAATCCTTGACAGAAGAATTAAAAAGTTGAAAAAGAAGGACATAAGTCTTGTGAAAATCCTCTGAAATCACTGTGGTGTTGAAGAAGCTGCGTGGGAACTGGAGGAAGAGATGAGGACGAAATACCCTGCTCTTTTCTCTTAATATGTTTTGTAGATGATTTCGGGGATGAAATCCTTGTAAGGGGTGGATAATTTGTAACATCCCTGACCTGGGTTATATACTAACCCTAGGTGTTTTGCCTAATAAAGTTGATTAGTTGCTTGCTCTTATCTTTTGAAAAGTAATTAAGACTTTTAAGGAACTTATACTTTAATTTCTATCCTTTTCGAATAATGTTGAAACATTGTTTTGTTAATAATGGACTAAAGTGCAAATTACCCAAGTAGAGAGGTTAACTTGCAAAATTGCACATGTTAAGATGTTCCTATGATGTTGATACATCATAAGTATGAATATGATGTAGTGGTATGGTTTCCTCAAGCTTGAGTACCAAGATAAAGCTTGTAGAGCAATCCTTGTGCATTAAAACCTAGTTTTGGTATAATGTGCAATTTATCCAAAACCTAGGGTTAAACATGCAAAATATCACCTCTAGAGGGTCTCTCATGTTTCTTGGCATCAAGTAGAGCAAATAAAATGAGAGCGGCACCTCATTTGAATGATCATGGAGGAGAGAGAATCTTGATATGGAATAATTAAGATTTAAACATAATATGGCTCTTTAATATAACTTAATGCAAAAAGGAAAATATATTAATTATGGAGCCCTTCAATCAAAAGTTGGAGGATGTGTTTGTAATAGTTTGGAAGAGCTTATGCCATGCTTGAGAACCAACAAGTTCTTGGTTGAAGTGGAATTTATTCATATTAATAATATATATGGCAATATCCAATAAAAGGGTGGATATTAATATACATCTCTTTAAGATGCTTAGTTCATGTTCCTTTAAACCTTGGATAATGAAGAAGTCTTGCAAGGGTTTAGAAGGTGGCCACGTAGCCAAATAGTGGAGGAAGTTTGGAGGAAATTAATTGGGAAATAAAAGGAGATAAACCTCTTTTTCCATTTTCCTTGAAAATCCATAAATATATATATGTATCTTTTCCAACAACACAAAGGATTGTTTCCCTTAGTTCCTTTCTTCATCACCTTACTCTGACCGACCAAGGAAGAGATCTGGAGCAGCAGAAGGATGACCAAACTTTTTGGTAAGTTTGGATCATCTTCTACCTCGAATTCATGGTAGAAACCATAAAACAAGGTTAGAATCATGGTTTTCTTCACACGATTTCCTTTTCTAGCCATCTTGTTCATCCAAAGATTGAAGAAAGAACCTTGGACAACTGTTGGAGCTCAATCCACCATTAAAGCTACGGAGCTTGGAGCTCTAGATCAGTTCTAGAGGCGGGTTTTATAACTCTAACCCTCAAGCATTGCTAATGCATCCATTCCCTTAATAATCGTTGGCTTTTTCCTTCTTTGGTATTCTTTTGGTTAATTGCTATAACCTCCGTGAAGAATAGAAACTGTTCTTGGTTGTTCTTAGGAATAATATGATGATGTTAACTTTGATGCTTATCCAAAGAAAAAAACTTTAGTAAACGGTTTGGTTTTGTGCTCAAACAGTTTCCCAAACCGTTTGGGAGCAAATAGTTTCAAACCGTTTCATTGCAAACGGTTTCATGCAAACCGCATAGAAGCAAATGGTCCAAGACCATTTGGTGGCTTTGACCAAGTGTTGACCGTTTGTAGGTCTGTTTACAATAATTTAAACTAATCATCTATCCAAAATTATCAATTAATTCCAATTGGTTCACCATTTAAAGGTCCATCAACCCTCTAAACCCTAATTGGGTTAATTGTTGTTTTGATAATTGAATAAAGTTGAGACTTGGGTTGAGTGACCCAAACGGTTTCAAAACCATTTGGGGATCACCCAAACGGTCTCAAGACTGTTTGGTGATCACCCAAGACCATTTGGAGGTCTAGGGTTAAGTATGATCGACCAATTGAAGATCCAAAGGTTCTAAGATGAAGTACAATTAATTGTTGATTCGGTGATCAACTCAATGGTCCAATCCATAATTAGTTGACTTAGTTTTTGGTGTTGACTTGGGAAAACGGTCCCAAGACTGTTTCTAGGTTACCCAAACAATCCCAAGACCGTTTGGGGTCAGGTCATGACCCAATTGGATGATCGTTCAATGTTTCAAATCAATTAGACTCACATTGAATTATGTTGAAGGGTCATCGATTTCAAACCCTAATCCAATTGATTCAAGCCCTAATTGATGATCAATTGAGGGTCAATTCAGTTGAAGGTTGACCTAATTAACTCAATTGAATAATGGTTATAGGTCCAATTGATGATTGATTATATATATACAAGTGTTGAAGGAACCAACAATGAAAACCCTAATTCAATTTGAGGTGTTGGGACCATACTTGGTCCATGCAGTTTTGAGGTGGTTTGGACCAAATGGTCTCAAGATCGTTTGAGTCCAAATTGTCTCAAGACTATTTGGGACCAAATGGTCTCAAGACCGTTTGGGATCAAACGATCCCAAACCGTTTAGGGTCATGCGGTTTCAAAATCGATTGTGTCCATCCAGTTTCAAAACCGATTGTGTCCATGCAATTTCAAAAGTCAAACTTGACCAAATGATCTTCACCTCCAACTTTAGCAAATGGTCTTCACCTCCAACTTTAGCAAACGGTCTTGAAGGTCTACTTTACCAAATGGTCTCAAGGGAGACCAAGACCGCATGAGGGTCCAAACGGTCTTAGACCGTTTAGAGGTTTAGTATGTAAGACCGTTTGAGGTCTAAGATAGTCAAGATCGTTTGGGGCCTTAAGGGCCAAGATCGCTTGGTGGTTGATTAACCTAACCCCATGGATACTTAAAGTGGTTAAGAGACAAAGTTATTAGTTAATTAATACATGATGTAATCAAAAGGTAATCTGGGTACTTGTACCTTAATGGGATAGTATGATTGAAACCCATGAAGTAACTAAGCTCTAATGATTACAATGGTAATGATATAAACCATAAAGTCAAATCTCTTTCTTGATTGAGTTACTTACCCTAATCAAGGTTGAAGTAAACATCATCCTATATAGGATGAGAGAGAGATGAATCCTTTTATGAATGTTAATCAAGTAATGGACTTCCAATAGTAATGAATATCTAATTAGGGTATGATCCTTCATAGTGAAATCATGAACACCCTAATTATGATGGTTAATGAATGTTAACCCTAATTGAGGGTAATAATGGAAGTATCCCTAATGCATGATGATGATGTAATCCTAATTCATAATGATGACATAGTAAACCTTAATTAAAGGTACTTTGTTGATCACTCCTACTTGGGGTGAATAGTAAACCCTAATGGAGGGATATTAATGATAACCCTAATCAAGGGTGATTCAATATGAATAGTAAACCCTGACCCAGGGTGATGTGATGTGAATAGTAAATCCTAATTTAGAGTATGTTAAATAATAACCCTAATCTTGAGTGATGTGATATATGAATCCTAATCTAGAATGATGTGACATGAATAGTAAACCCCAATTCCAATTAAGGTGAATAACAGTGTGAAACCCTAATTCTAGGTTATGCATTTAAGCATGAAGCTCTATGATTAGATAATGAAATAAGGAATCACTATTCCTATTTGAGCTAAGGGGTTGGTTAACCCTAAATGAATTGAAAAGGGAAACCCTAACCCTAATAAGGGCATAGTGGTACAACCCTTGAATAGTGAAGTTATCTTTGAATTTGCATTGTGCTGATATAGAGATAATGTGCATGTTATCATTTGTATTAATCATGTAGGTTTTTATGAAATAGTAAGCAAAGCCAGGTAAGAGCTATAAATCCATATCCATTGAAAGTACTTTATAAGCTTTGAAAGCAATGATATGCTATGTTTCCTAATGAGAGGTAACAAATGAGACTGATAGGTTGTATGAGCCATGTGAAATACTTGCATTACTAATATTATGTTTACACTATCAAATGACTTGATGGAATTGAGTTACCAGTTAAAGTGGTAACATGTGTTTTGATTATCAAAGGGCTGAACACCCACATCCCCATGAATCATGATGACGAGTTGATAAGAGATTGAGATCCTAATGTTAATAAAGCTGGGAAATGAACTTGATATAATTAGTACTCTTTCATTATAGCAATTATTTTAATGGTTTATGTTTGAAAACATGTCTGATGCTAAAAGAATGCCATAATTCACTTAAATAATCAAGTACAATGATATCATGTAGAGCCCTGACCATATATCCATCATTATCAGAAGCTAGATGATGGTGAAACAAGTTTTCCTAAGGGAACTCCTAGAGAGCATACTTTTGAGTATGTGGGGGTTATGGATGCAAATATCCTTACATCCTAATGAAGGAATTGATGTGAGATAAAAATTTAATCTCTCAATCCTTCATTATATGCATATGCCGGGAAGATGTATAACTAATCTCCCGATGATGATGTTAATGTTGAATCGATGTGAGATAAATAAGAAATCCCTCGATTGTGAAGAGAATACAGCATGCCACTGTAACTCTAATAGTGAAGTGCCAGAATACCCTGGATAGCTATTATGGTAGAGACACAAGATGTCCTGCATGTTGTTCCTCACACTGACTGAGGAGGATGAGATCATAGGAATCCGGCTCTTCTGATGACCTATGTATGGTACCGATTGCGATTTCGTAATGGTCGGTTGGAGTATGAGAGGTATACCTCATCTCCTCAGGGCATAAGTATGTTTGTAAAATGTATTCAACCGTGTAGAATATTTTCTTAGGTTGAACTATGAGAAACAATGATTGATGATACATTGTTTATTAAGTCCTAGTTGGACAAATAATATACATGTTCTTCATATTCCTTATTAAATGAATGACTTGATATTCAATCAAGTTATAATTGAAATGATTGCTTAGAGAATACTACTCTACTTAGCTTATTCAATGATTTACCTGTTGTTGATTAATTATAATATTACTGCTCAGTGTTATTCTAATATCCCCAATAACAATGCTTCTGGCAGAGAGTTATAACTCTCAATGGGACAATTTTCAATTGTCTCGCCCCCGTGGGATTCAACTTTTTAGGTAGATGTCGAGGAAGGAGAAACCCATCAGTGGGTGAGCAGCAACAGCAGTAGCATCTGCAAGGACAGCAGTGATCCTCAGGTGGAGACATTGTCTGTTAGGTTTTGTATAAGAGATTCCTATGTGTCATCTCTATACTCTCAGGTCCTAGGAGTCAGTAGATAGTTTAATATAGATATGAGATTTTGGCTTAATGCCTCGAGATTTTTGTATACTTCTTTGTACAGTTTAACAAGAGCAGTCAATGTTACGACTCTCGAGATGAGATATTACAAAGATGTAATGATGGATTAGCTTGTAAATAACTTACCTTGTTTCTTTATGGAAGAGTATCACAGTTTATGGATCTCTTTACAAAAAGTTTTAATTTTTAGTGATTTTCAATAATTTCACTGCTAATTAATCGCTTCCGCATCGTTAATAACAGTTTGTTCGAATGGGGTATCACACTAAGTGACATGGTATTTTCAGTATGGCAACTAGTAAATTTTTTTCCAATAAGATATATTGAATCCATAGGGGTATAATGGTGGACATCTACTCATATCGTCTGACTAGATAAAGGCCAATATATTTACAAAATAAGAGCAAAAGAAAAGGCAAACTACATGAAATAAGAAAACATAATGCTAAAAAGGGAAGATAAGGGGTGTAATTGATACATACCACCCACCTCCACCCCGGACTTAAGAATATTGCTTGTCCCAAGCAAATCCAAAACCCAAGATGGAGGGAAGAATATCATTGTTGTGGGTATGGAGGTGGTGGATGAGAAGAATATGGATGATGTAGTAGTAGTTCCCGTGGTATGGGGAGTTGGGTTAGGGTAGGCCTAATGGGCCCCATACTCCTCATAAGGCGGTCGATTGGGGGCATAGTGGCCCATATCCACATGCCAAAAAATTTGGGAGCACTGCATTAGGTACATGTGGTTGAGATGGTGGCCTTGACACTGATGCTCACATTGAAAATCATCCAACTGACTCTGAACATCGTAAAAGCCATAACGCTCGCCAGGGCCCTCCTCATTGCTAGTGCACCTCCTGGTGTGAGATCTAGAGTGTTTAGGTGGAAGGCCAATCGCCTCATCATGTGACACCAAAAAACACTACTCCTATGGGAAGTAGGCTTAGGGTCGTCTTTTGGATCGGTGCTCCAGAAGGAAATGTTGGATGTTCCTTAACAGGTTGGTCAAATCAAAGATCAGATTTGCAATGCAAACTTTGCATACTAAGGGAGTTTGAGGATGATGGTATAATCTTTCAATATCAAGTAGTAGACATACTTGCTCTATAGTGGGTGAACTTGCAGTCATTCAAATATGCAAGGTCAATCAGGTGTTGCTCACACTCCAATGGTGGGATAGGGATATGAGCGTAACTAAGGAATTTGGCTACGAAGGTAACAATATGGCCAATTTAGAAGGAGGAAGATGTGGTGTGGTTGGCTTAATGGTTTATATGGGAGAAGATAGAATTTCCCCGGTTGAAAGGTTCATCGCACATAAGGCACCATATGGTATAGAGCTCAAGGTGAGTAATTGTGCCTTGCCTTCCCTGTTGAAAATAGTGCAGGCAAAGATTCGGTGAAGATAGTGCACGATAGGGTTGTTGATGTTGGAGGCCTTGGGGCCACTGGGTAACTTGGATGGAAGTCCCCCGATGTCTTCCCAGAACTTCTCTATGTTGTAGTTATCTGGGTAATCATCATGGCGTCGCCCCATATAGTGAGAAAGCCAATCAAGCTCACCATCGTGGAGGATGATGGAGGTGATTTGTCTAGCTGAGATCTCTAACTCTTCTCCAAATATCCTGACCTTGCAGCTAGAGTTCCCTTGCGAGTAGTGGAAACATCAAAAAGTCGACATGAACTCAAGGACTAGATCGTTGTACACTAGACGGATGCAGTAGACAAAACTCATCATATGATTGTATTGGAGAATGTTTTGGATTGTGTCCTTGATGTTGAGGGCAGTGAGAGTGGTGTCGCAGACCCAATATCTAGGGAGTGAGACTCTGACGTAGGATAAACCCTCAAATCGTGTGGAGTGCTTGTCGTTGACGAATTGGGCATATCTTTCTTGGAGCTAAGCTATACGAGGCAGTCGAGGTGTGATGGAATCTGGATCATGTCAGGACAAATGACCCACCTTAGTCTCACAGATGAACTATTTGACCTTGTCGATGTCATGGATCATCTCCTCTGGTATCTCAGGTGAAGACTTGTTGGTGCATTCCCGGAACTATATTCTAGGGCCTGAAGTAGAGCTTCAAGGTGAATGTTAGGAGGTAGTCAGTCTGGCGGGCTGCTTGCCCTTATGAAAGTGACCAAAAAAACCTAGTAGGATCCTCTTTCACACATTGTGGAAGACCTTATGGAGGAGCAAAATGGTAATCTGGTAGTGCGAGACCGTCATTTAGAGAAGCAAAATGGTTGACTGGAAAATCAAAATGGTCATTTGGAAGGTCAATTGTTGAGGTGGCAGTTGGTTTGAGATTGAGATTGTTGCACGTGGTGAGGAGGCCTATCTGGCCTTAGAACATCCAGTTGGCTCCACCAAAGTGGTGGCTGAAGGTTAGGCTGATGAATCCAAGAAAGGAGGAGGAGGTCAGTAATCATCAGCCTCTGAAGCGTTTGTGCTACAGACGAGATTAGCGCCTGGCGTTGAAATGACTGATTTGATGGCCAGTCGTTGTTTGGAATTGGGTTGTAGGTGGTTGGAGGAGGATGTATTTTTGGGGGAGAAGATGGAGATGAAAGACGGGATGGCCAACTAGGGGAGAAAGAAACAGGCAAGTCTGTACGCTAACTGCAAATGACTCATCCTATGTATGAGACAGCTGATGGGAACCACAGTGTCCGACTTGAGCTTGCGTATGACAAATCACTGATGAAGGGAGATATGGATCAGGAAGGAGAAATAGGCACGTGAGGGTGTGAGTAGCCCACCCCGAGTGCATATTTTTATAGGCCAACTCGCCCAAGCAAACTGACTGCTTGGGGTCCTCAAATGACTTTTTGGCTATTCATGGGTGGTGCCGAAAATGGTTCGGTTTATGAGATGTCTGCATGCTTGAATGCATCTTGTATTCCTTGAAACCATCATTTCATGTGACAAAATGATCATTTGGGTAGTCGATGGAGGGTTTTAGAATTTCAAATCCATCGTCGTTTGAATGGGTGCATTATGACCTTAAAACTGTCATCTCATTATTGAAATGACCGGTTCGAGTATTTCATTGGTTCTGGATCAAGCGAGCTTGAAGGACCCCTTTTTTTAAGACTAAGCTAGACTAAAAGGAAAACAAAGACAATGTTCGATAAAGTGATTAAAAAATAAATTAAAAAATAGAAAAGTTGGGTTGCCTCCCAATAAGGACCTAGTTTAATGTTTAAGGCTCGACACAAGGATATCATGGAACTATTTTAAGTATAGGGAGGAGGTGGTGGTTCCTTCAGGTCGAGGTCTTCAAGTAATGAGATATGGTGTATCTCAGAGGATAAAAAATCCTCAACGATAATGTACCATTTTAGCCAATGCCCATTAACCCTGAATTCACCCTGCACCTTGTCCCAAAGAAGAAAATTGCCATGTGGACAGGCACCCTTGACGAGATATGGTCTATACCATCTAGATTTGAGTTTTCCAGGGAATATCCTTAGCCTAAAATTGTAAACAAGGACCTGATCACCTTCTTGGATATCTTTCCGCCTGATATGGCCATCATGCCATAATTTGGTTTTATCCTTGTATATTCTAGAATTCTCAAAGGCAGCCAATCTGAGCTCATCTAACTCCTGCATTTGAAGAAAATGACTTTCCCCTATTGTATATAAGTCAAAATTTAGAGTCCTAATATCCCAGTTAACCTTATGTTCCAATTCTATGGATAAATGATAAGACTTGTCATAAACCAACTTGAAAGGATTGCTACATATATGTGTGTTGTAGGCAATCATGTAAACCCACAAGGCATCATTGATTTTCAAAGCCCAATCATATGTAGTGCGATTGACCGTTTTATCTAGGATGGACTTATCTATCGATTTGAAACTTCAACCTGGCCACAGGTTTGAGGGTGGTAAGGAATGGTGACTTTGTGGTGGACTCCATATCTTTTCAATGGGGTTTCAAAACTTTTATTAAGAAAATGTGATCCCTCTTATGAAATCATGGTGTGAGGTACCCCGAACCTAGGGAAGATTATGTATTTGAAAAGTTTATTAATGGATTTGGAGTCACTAGTTTTGGTGGGGATAGCTTCTACCCACTTGGAAACATAGTCCACTGCTACCAAAATATATTGTTACCCATAAGAAGATGGAAAGGGTCCCATATAATCCATGCCCTAGACGTCAAAAATTTCTATCTCCTTCCAAGAAGCCATGGGTGTTCGATCTTTCTTAGAAATTTCCCAGTCATTTGACATTGATCACATGTTAAAAAAATTCATATGAGTCTTGAAACAAGGTGGGCCAAAAGAACATGGATTATAAAACCTTTTTGGTCATTTTTTGAGAATCATGTTCCCTCTAATAGGGCCATCATGACATTGCTCAAGAATGGTGTGGGCCTCTTCTTTAGTAATACACCTATGATAGAGACCATATGAACACAAATTAAAAAGATAAGGATCATCCAAATAATAGTGTCTGGAATTAGTAAAAGTTTTGCTTTAGTATGTCCTTTATAATCAGGGTGTAGGACACCTACTGCAAGATAAATGGCATAGTCAGCAAACTAGGGTATTGGGATTCAACCTTGAGCAATTGGTCATCGGGTAGAGAGTCATCAATATGTATTTCATCATCATCACAATAACTTAAGAGGCTAAGATTGTCAGCTACAACATTCTCACAACCTTTCTTGTCAAGGATTTCCAAATCAAACTCCAGAAGTAAAAGGAGTCAACAAAGAAGATGAGGTTTGGCATCCTTTTTGGTCATCAAGTATCAAATGGCTACATGGTCTGTGTAAATGATTAATTTGGACCCAACTAAGTAGACGCAAAATTTATCAAAATCATAGACTATGGCTAACATTTTTCTTGGTGGTAGTGTAGTTCTGCTAGGCATCATCTAAAGTTTTGGATGCATACTAAATCACATGGTGCTTTTTTTCAAACATGTTGTCCAAGAATTGCACCAACAACAAAATCATTAGCAGCACACGTGATTTCAAAGGGAAGGGACCAATCAGGGGCTCGAATGATGGGGGTAGAAGTGAGGGCATCTTTCAAACACAAAAAAATGGATCATGCAAGATTTATCAAAAACAAAATGAGTGTCTTTTTGGAGGTTGGTGAGAGGTTTGGCAATTTTTGAGAAATCACAGATAAATTGCTAATAAAATCTCACACGCCCAAGGAAGACACAGATGTCCTTAACAGAAGAAGGAGGGGGGAGTTTGGTGATGACCTCAATCTTGTCTCAATCTACCTCTATTGTCACAATTGCTAACTCTATGGACTAAGACAATCCCTTTTGTCACCTTAAAGTGATATTTTTCCAATTAAGAACCAAGTGTGCTTCCTCACACCTTGCTAAGACAAGGAATAAATGTCTAAGGCAAGAGTCAAAACATTCTTCATAAACAAGAATTTTCTATGGACACTTCCATCACAGTCTCATTCAACCCAGCAAAGATAGCAGACATACACTGTTGGAAAGTGGTTGGGGCATTGCACAACCCAAAAGGCAATCTCCTGAATGCATAAGTGCCAATAGGAAGATGAAGGTCATCTTATCCTGATCGTTAGGATGAATGACAATCTGGTAAAAACCTAAATAACCATCAAGATAATAGAAATATTGTTGATGGGAAAGGTGTTCTAATACTTGATCCAAAAAGGGAAGGGGAAGTGATCATTCCTAGTAGCCTTGTTCAGTTTCCTATAATCAACGCACATCCTCCACCCTGTAATAGTATGGGTGGTAATGAGCTCATCTTTATCGTTCTTCACATAGTGGTTCCTCCCTTCTTGGGGACCACTTGGATAGGACTAACCCATGGGGAGTTGGAGATGGGGTAGACGATTCATGTAGTCAAAAGTTTGATAACCTCTAGGAGAACAACCTCTTTCATGTTGGGATTTAATTTCCATTGAGGGTCTCTAGATGGTTTGTACTTTTCTACCATAGGGATTTTATGCATGCAAATAGCTTGATTAATCCTTGTCAATTGGTCATTTTATACCCCAAGTGTAAAGAAGTAAAACCACCTCTCTACTAAACATTTGAACAACAGAACCTCCAATCCAAACACACTTCAAAGGTATGCTTGGAGTGGGTGTAAAATTTTCAAATCATTATTAATGGTATACAAAACAACCAAAGTGTAGCAGTGGAATAAAAATATGACTATATTCAATTTATAAAAAGAGGTAACTTCATAAACTTACATGTAGGGTACGTCATAAGGATCCATGTAGAGGAAATCTAAACCACCTCAAGATTGTCTCTGAGCTTTAACTTCTCAACCTAAGTCCAAGTCAACATGCCTTGTCATCCAAGTCCTCCACCTAGGGTTGGAAGCATACCCCAACAAGAAGAGAAAACAAAAGTCATCGGCAAAGGCTGGTATGTGCATAATAAAAAGAAAATTGAGAAATTTATAAAGAATAAGGGACATCAAATTAAAAGGCTTCCCTTGAAAGAGATAAAGACTACCCAAAAGGGAATAAAAGAGAAGAATCATTATCATAAAAGAAGATACTTGCCATAACCAAAACAATAAAGTAGTGGCACATAAGCACATATCATGATCTGGGCACATAACCCATCAAGATTTTTGGGCACATAACCCATCATCAATTTGGGCACATAACCCATCATAAACATCATCAACCTGTATGCATGTAAGATAAGCATAGCCCTAGAAAAATATAAATAACAATGGCGGCCAAGTCTCATAAACTTGAAACCTGGTAGAGAAAGGAATACTGCCAATCTCCCAAATATATATAAAATGGGCCAACCCTCATAAAGTTGAAAACCATGGGTACGAGGTTCCTTTCCATCCCAAAAGAGTAGGAAATATCACATCTTCTCGACAGAACACATCATCATAAACAAAAACAATGCAATTATACTACTCTAGTGCTACTGAATCACATAGCATGTAAAATGTAGAGGCAAGTAAAAAGTATAGTCAGATTATACCAACTAGTCACCCCATAAGTGACCAACATATACATCCACATCATAAGTGGGCAAAAGACATCACATGTCAACAAATAGAGTTACATCATGTACAAAACATATGAAATGAATCCAAAAGAATATCCACGATCACATGATCAATAACAAATAAGGTAGTTCACATAAACCATGATTTTTAAAAGAAAAGACATATGTGTAGGCTATTGTCCATAGGTCCAAGAGAAAGAAGAATATAGGTGATTATTCAACATAGAATAATAGGGGATGCAAACATACCTCAACTTCAAATTCCAAAATCCAAGGTCACATCTAGGTCCAAGCCTAGGCATCCAAAGAACCTATTGAGCACATAGGTAGATTTTGTATCAATTTCATATTCATTATACAAACCCTAAAATCACCTTTTTATCATTATGTGAATTAGGTTACCAAAACCATGCCACATTTTAGTTTGTATTATTCTGAGTGTAAAACATATTTTATTATATTTTTTGACTTATATATATTTAGTTGTAAATTTTATGAGTCAATTCCTATTTAATTAGATCCATTGAAATCACATGTTATTAAACATTGGATTTGGCCATCAAAACTGATATTATTAGTTAGATCTTATTTTTTGGATTCCAATGAGTATTTTTTTTTAATTTTTTTATTAGTGGATAATTACCTATGAATTTTGGGAATTCAACCAAAGATAAAATTCCATGTCAACATTTAAACCACGAGAAGGCAAAAGGAAGAGAGAGGGGAAAAGAATGGGACCCTTCATGTGACATGGGCCAATGGCAAGCCGCCAAGTCATGACTTAGGCCCACACGGTTGTAGGTCGCCCAAGCAGACGAAAGGATGAGGCTACCCTCACGCCAGACAAATCAAAAACAAAATGTGGAAGGGCAAGACTGTAACTTGGCCGAAGCCCATCTTCAACCTTGCTCAAATGCCATTGTGGCAGCAGGTGAAGGTCCAAATTGGGCAAATATGCAATACACGATGAAACCAAAAAGTGTAAAACGGAAAAGAAAGAATAGAGAAAACTAGACTCACCAGTACCCATAATTTGTGTAGAGTTGTTCTATGGAGAGAGAGAGCCACTACAAAACCTTGAGGAACACTTCTCGTCGATGGTCCAAGGCCATGTTTTGGTCAAAATTAGTTGCGCATAAATAAAGATATATCGCCAATGAAGACCCAGGTACCTTTATATATAGGTGTGGGTGAGGGACACTCTGAATCGATATGGGATGGTACTTGCTTGGAGAGCAATGTAACGACCCCACTTCCTGATAACCCCCAATTAAGGGAGACCAAGAGGTCAGAGGCGTTATCCCAAACAGGATCACTGGTTTTGCAATTAATTAGAAATAATTAGTAAATTCTACTAAAAATTAAATTGAAAACTGGAATAAAATTTTTCTTTTAACATACCTTCAAAAAATTAGGTAATTGGGAGTTTTACGCCAAGTAGAATTCTATCTACCTAAATCATCCTTTATATATTTTAACTTTATTCTTCACATGTGCCACTTCACTATTTGTCCAATTTCTGATAGTACCTAAAATGTCGAAAAACAAAACATCGGTCAGTATATTGCTATACTAATATGTGGGGTCAACCACAATATCACAATAGGCTCTAACAACCTAAATATAGCAAATGGTGATTAACAAGCCCAAATTACGTTTTCAATGTAACTCCTCAACCGCTTTTACTCAAACCCTAGATTACCCTCTCTTAAGGTTTTATCCTTGCAAGGGACATAAGGCCACCTTCTCCATCCTGATCTTGGTGCCTGGGGTCACCTCTCGGGTGCCCAATGGTCTTCCCTCCAGGGCTTGACCAACTCATACCTTCCCTCTGGGGCTTGGTCTTACATCGTACATTAGGGATAGTATGTAGGTTTGACAAGTACACTTAAAAATTAATTGTTATACACATTGTCACTTTATGAGATTGTAGAATTGAACAATCAAACAGTTTAGGTTGCATATCAATCGAGAAACTTCATGAAAATTTCGTGAATCATAAAGTGATTATTCATAATTTAACCACATACATGTTCAATATATTCAACAAGCCAATAGAGAATCCAAGCAAGAAATAGTCCAAGAAAGCAGTTCAATCCACACAAGCAAGAATCCTGAAAAGTACAAGTACTCTATTTACTACCCACTTCATCAGATTCTATCTTATTCAACTGGAACTCGCTTCCTAGGGTTTCCTACTTCTTTTTAAGGTTTCAATAGGGTTCATCTTTATCATTATCACTATAAACTATAAAACAGCAAAACCAGTTGCAAACCCTAATTAGCTTGTTAAAACCTTCCTAACAATCTTAGGATCAACTCAATACTACTTTCTTCTAAGGAATTTCGAATTAACCACATTAAACCCTATTCATCCTTAAATTAGGATTTCAATGTGCATTATAACATATTCATGTGTAAAAACCCTATAGTAAGCATATTATCATCTTAATCAGATTCAATTCTTATTCTTTTTCTCAAAAGATTACTATATCTCAAAATAACATATTTAAGACCTTAAATCCAATTTCCAAACACAATTAGGGTTCTAATGATGGTTTAATGCATATCAAGGTCAACTTAAAGCACTTTTGGAATTAGAAACGTATTCAGACTTTAATATTACTTTTAACAGGTTCTTCATGATTTTATGATAAGCTTTCATATATAATTTTTTTCATATGATGCTCCCATAATTTCCTATGATTTTTACAAATAAATGCATCTCCCACCAATCAGGAAATGTTGTGTGGAATTTCAAGTTTATTAAACCCTCGCTAGCGAGTCAGAACGGAGCTAGTACGCTCACGCCAACTGGACTCCTGGGCCCCACACAGGTGCGTGCTCGCGAGACAAAAGGACACACGAGATTACTGAAAAGGGCTTACCTCTTTACCGGTGACACAGGGGCAAACATGTAATTTCATAGGTTGTCGTCTTCAACCTTAGGCTTCCTCCCCACGCAATCACCTGGTCAACTCACCAGTTGACTCTGAGATCTAGGACGTCTGCGCACAAACCAACAAGACCAGAAACTCTGCCTCGCTCCCCCAAACATGAAGGCATCCTCAATTGCTTCGTCTTCTCCCCCTACTAGCGGAACGATGCCGCACAACTCTTGGCAGAAGCTTCTCTCCTACAGGGTGCAGGTTAAGACAAAACTTCAAATTGCCAATGCCAAATCATCCACCTACACGCTCTAATCTCTGGAGAATAGGTTGTGGGTATGCTAGTATCACAGAGTATCCCCCCTATATATAGGGTAGGTCATTGACTCCCTGTGGTTTGGGGATTCCCCGGTTTCACCATGAAACCCCCTGAATCCAGGGATGGTTAGACTCAGAAAGCTCCCGAACTTGATGATCAAGTTTCCAACTCCTCTCGTGTATCAGGGATTGAGAAAGATCGAGGGAAAATTCCAATAGAGTTCCCTCTCACACTGGGACTTTGATGATGACCCAGCGCCGTTGCATCAAGCCAGATTGTGTGATCTAGGGATCATATTGCATGTGTTTCCAATAAATCCAAATATTGGATTTATTCATAGGATTATCCTTTCTCTTTAGAAATCTTATAAAATTCATAACTCCTTATTCTTTTATCCTTTTTCATCCCAATTTTAAAGGAAACTTTGTATTGATATTATCCACTCGTGCACCAAATTTGAGTCCCAAACTCGAAAGGAAAAGGGGGTTTTCTTATTATACAAGTTAACACTTATTAAGGCATAATTTATTCATATTTTCTCTTTCTTCCTCTTTTACCTTCTTTATTTGGGTTCCTTGAAACTCAAGAAACCGTAGGGATTCGAAATCCTCTCATGTTGAGTAAAATCTTAGCCTTCTAAGTGTTTCTACCACCTTTATTAATATTATCTCAAGTTACTTTATTTAGAATTTCTTTTCTTCTTTTATTTCCGTTTTGATATTGGGATCATTAAGCAACAAGGCCCACGAAGCCACACATATAGAAGGCATTTAGCAAAGAAATCCATACAAAGAATTCAACTCATACAATTTTCATATTCATATATCTTTAATGGAGAAATTACATTTAAATCCAAATATAGGAAAAATGAGGTTATAAAAAGCAAGGTTCAGGGGTTTCCCAAACTCTCAAGAAAATCCCAAAACCAAAGGATCAAACGGCATGTAATTATTTTTAGAGTCCAACGGTGAAGAAATCAAGCGAAAAGATGGAGATACACGTGAGATATTCACGATTTACCAGGGCCACAACACTATAGCTGACTCGCGTCTCCTACTCGAGGTAGGAGATGACTCACACGCCATCAGATCAAAATCTAAGGGTCAGAGATCATCGCAAAATCAGGCAACTAGAAAATTAGGAAACTTTAATCTGTGACATTCAAATTGAGAGATTTTAATTTCATTTTTCTCTTTCTTCTTTTGAGGGCACAAACAAAACCCAAATTGGATAAAATTTTGGACAGAGGCTAATTTCGATATGTAGAATCTGAATATAGAATTAGATTTGCCTTTTAAGAACTTTTGATGTGTTAAATAACTCAAATCCTATTTTCTCTTTCCTCCTTCATTAATGACATTAGGATTATCCAAATTTTATGAAACTTGACCCACAAGTCATATTTAATGTGTTGGATACAAATTTTCCATCAATTTTATATGTTGGAGTTGTTTGAGCATTTAATTAATATTTTGAAGGTTCTACACACTTTCTCTCTCCTAATGCATTAATGACACATGGATTATCCAAATTAGGTGAAACTTCATCCACAAGTTAACTTACGTTTGTTGCATACGAATTTGCCTTTATTTCTGACTTTTTGGTGTCATGAATTACATTTATTTATCAATTACACTTTTTAGATAGTTTCTCTCTCCTGACATATCATATTATTTTAAGGTTGTCCAAATTAGGTGAAAATTGACATATAGGCTTATATTGATGTGTAGATTACGAATTTGGAGTCTATTTTCATTTTTGAGACTTTCTTATATAAGTTATGTCACTTGGCCCAATAATGGTCCATCATCATAATTACTTATTCAATTAAGTTCTTTATCATCTTATTATCACCAAATGAATTGTGTGACATATTAGATTACATTATTCATGCATCAGATTATTAGGATCATTCTAACCTCAACCTTGTTTGGTCAAACCCAAAAGGTCAAAGCTCTAGGGTAGGGTCCAAGATCTGGTATGTTGCTGCACTCCATCCCTTTAAAGGATTTCATCCTCAAAATCTATAGATTCAAACATAAACACCAACTACTCTCCACCCCTTAAAAGGTTTCAACCTAACAAGTCAAACTAAACAACTTTTTAGAGCTACCCACATCATTTAATTGAAAAAAAAATTAGATATTTATGTTTCTCATGTATCCAACTATTAATTCATACCTTCTAGGGTTGAGTTTTAGGTCCTCGTGTCTCTAACCTATCAACCCTACATGAACATCCAAAAGTCATAGGGAAGGTCAAGCTATTACTTTATATCAATCCTACTCACAAAACTAGGGTTAGATTCTAATCAACTTATTCTAGAGTTTCTCTTAATTGTGACTTAGTTCAAGAAAACATCGACAAACCAGAGAAATTTTTTGTACATATAGTAGTGTAATGAAAATAATTTTGTTGATGAAATACTTCGCTAGTGTAAAACCAACATGCTGACAAATTCAATACAATAACCAAGTCACAATATTTCCATATGAAGACTTCTTATTCTACCATTTCCTCATACTCATAACCTAATCTTATCCTCAAATAAAACCTTATTTCATAAGAAGATCATCATTGATAAAATCTAGGGTGAACATCTCACCTAAAGATAACTTAGCAAAGTCAAGGGTTCTAATGGGGAGACACAATTGAAATAGTCAAATTCCAACTACCATGGCTCTGATTGTTGGTATGTATGCCCTGAGAGCCAATCATGGGATGATTGATGGGATACATTAAGATTGATTTGATAAAGATCAAAGGCAAGCTTCCAATTCTTTCTGATTCAGCCATATGAGATAATGATAGAACAGATTGAATGTCTAGAGAATGACAGTACTCAACGACGTATGCTTTTAGGTTAAGGACCTGAACGATGAGATCATACGGATGCTAAGAGTTTGTACATTCTTATTATGTCCCTAGTCAGATGTCATTGTGGAAGGTAGATAGACAACAATGACACACAAGACTAGATTGTGGTGTTGGCTGATGATAGAATCTCATTAGTCATGATGTGGAGATATCAAACCAAACACATAGGTACTTGTTAGAGAACAAGTTTATCAGACAGACCCACTATGAGTTTGACACATGGAACCATGACATGGTAGTCACAGTCAGTTCTCACAGTGATGGTGGTGAGTGTGATTCTTTGACTTGAAATCACTGCACTCAACACGTGTCGTTGGGTACACTTTGACATCATCAAATGCAGTCCTAAAACATGGGTTGTTATAAAGGTGATGATTGGGTGGCTTTGACACATGGGGCTTTTGAGGGGTGAGTGATAGATATGGGATTTGTCCCTCCTGAGGGAGTTTGATATACATGGCCACTTGATGAGTAGGATTGAGATAGGCATGTGAACGCATGTGTGAATCAGTATGTGATATTGATGTCATACATATCTCCTCCAATCTACTCTAAGATCAAGAAAGTTAATGAACGTTGACAGGATGACTGTTCCATGCCTTGAGTTTATTTGGGATATCAGTGACAAAGGAATTATGCATTCACTGTAACACCATTCATGAATTGTATGATTGAAAGTTGTTCTCCAACTTTCTATTTCACTTGGGTAGCATTGATGTGCGACTAGGCACCTCTCTTTGTTTGTGAAGTTGTAAGTGTTATGAACTTTCACTGCCAATGTGAAATGGACCTGCAGGGTCACACACATAGGATTTAACTTGGAAGAGGAGTTTATCTACAAATGATGTTTAGATTGATTACTAAAGGAGTTTAGTAGTTCAATTAAACACCCAATCAATTGATAGTTCAAAATCATAGTATTCAAGGTGTTGGACCAATTGATTAGAGTATCATATTGATTGAAACTGCGATTGACTGATTTTTGCATAGACTGCTGCCCCAACCAATCGGCTCATGGGATGAACTGATCGGCTCAGGTTGGTGAACCAATCGGCTCATGTGATGAATCGATCAGCTCAAGACAGGCTGAGACGACCGGTTCAAGGGTTGAAGCGATTGGCTCAACTGGTCTAACCGAGATCGTTTGGAAAATCAGAAGACTATTTTGCAAATACAATTTGTTTTACTTGTACAAATTTGATTTGGATAAGGATTAATATTTGATTAATCGAAAACAAATTTGGAAGTCAATTTGAGATGGACCAGGACCATGAACCGATCGGCTCATGCTTGAACTGATTGGCTCACGTGCTCCAACCGATCATTTTAGGTGTGAAACGATAGGCTCAGGACCCCAACCGATCGGTTCATTCTTGAAACGATCGGTTCATTCTTGAAACGATCGGTTCAGGTGGCACAGTTGGTTGTTTTGAAGAAAATCTTGAACCCTTCTACTCTTTCTTTAATCCCACATTGCCCGGGATAGAGAACCATGTCCCATGACCCTCCTATATATAGGGGTAGTGGGGGCTTCTTAGGTACACAACTCAGTGCACCAGTTGCTCTACAAAATTGTCATTCACTCTGGTTTTGATAACCGAGAGAGAGCCTGAGCAAGTGCTACCCGATAAGGGAGGCACAACAAGAGAAAGACAACTACAGAAAGCAACTGGTGGCTAAGAGAGTGTGTCAGTGACTAGTACGCCGACAGGAGGGTGTGACTCCTTCCAATTCCTTGTGGGACAAGGAGATCGGAGTTCCAGGTGGTCCGTGTGGACTACTTCAGAGGCGGGAGACTTATGCTACTCAGAGGATAGTTGTCAATCCTGAAAGTCCTGGTGAGACCAAGAGCTGACAGTCCCAGTGAGACCAGGAGCTGCACAAACACTATCCAAGACCGGAGGTGAAGACCACGCAAGCCGTGAGGTAATGTCACTAAGCAAGCCTCATGACAAGGTACGCCTATACAAACCATCCTATTGTATAGACGTTGACGCGATTCCTTTATTTTGGGTTTGGGAGAAGAAAATTTTGTTTCTGTTGCCTTCTCTGTCTCCTCTAAAACCTAACAGTGGTATCAAAGCCACATCAACTTCTCTACACTTTAGGATTATCGATGTGATCGATTTTGGTTTGTTGCCTTTATTTATTGCATACAATGCGAATAAAATTGGCTTTATGCATATCGAATCCTAAATCCACAAATCCCAATATACATATATGATATGTAATATAAATGCACTCGATACTCGTCACCCTTAAATGAGTTTTGTGGTGAATGTATAGTGTGGTTATGGCTAATAAACCCTATGTTTGTGTGCTTAGTTGTATGTGGTTGCTTACATCTCAGCCTGCGCACCGATTCCCTATCTCCTATTCCTGATGTAACTCGAGATAACTCGAGATTTCTTTCCTACATTTGCTCCCCCCGAATGTAACTCGGGGTTTCCCAATTCAAATGTAAATAGGATAGAATTTTATTTCCTGTTATGTCAAAGAACGGCGGATAACCTGATGACAACTGAAATGATCGGTTCAAGGAGTGAACTGATTGGTTGGAGATCCAGACGACCGGTTCGAGGAGTGAGATGATTGGGTGGTGGCACTACTACATAAATGGCTTATAACGTCACTTTTAAAGGCGTCGGTTATATAAATAAACCGACACCTAAAACCTAAAATGTCGGTTTAATAAAAAAAACGACATCCATCTGTGAAGGGCGACCAAACACGGGTATCGCTTTTATTCAGTGTCGGTTCCCGAATAATAAACTGACGCCTAAAATTAACCGCCAAATCCAAAATTTCACGTGAAAAAAATTACCTCCAAAATTTGACATATGGCATCGGTGATTTACTAAAAAACCGACGACAAAAGGTTATTCACGATACAGAAATTGGGCATATTTTGGTCGTCAGTTTTACTACAATAACCGACGCTTATGGGTTTTCGCACGTTTTCCCGGGAAATTTTTCACACCCCTTTGAGCATCGGTTTGGGAAAGAAACCGACGACTATGGTCATTAATCGAGAAATTTTTTTTTAATCGGCATATGTAGATAGACGTCAGTTTTTTTCTAGTAAAAACTGATGACTATCATTGACAATAGGTGTCGGTGTGTTTGTAGAACTGACACCTTTAGTTTTACGTGTCGGTTGTTTTTAATAACTGACGCCGATGGATAACTTAACAGCACCCGCATGAGCCCGACTCTTCCCCTTTCTCTGTTTCATTCATTGTCTTGTGTTGCTACTCCAGGGTTTGGTCGTCCGGTGATTTCCGGTGATTTCTCCTCTGCCCCCACCTCCGCCGCCGTTTACTCCGGCCGCACGCTGCTCCGCTTGCTGGGTTGGTCCTCTGCCCACCTCCACCACCGCTTTCCCTCTGCCCCCAGCTCCGGTGGCCTTCTCTCCTTCTCCGATGACCTTCTATCTTGCTCTGGTGGCCTCCTCATGCTGCTCGCTACTGCTACTCTCCCTGCCAACGCCTCTGAATGTACCTACTCTGCTCTTCTTCCTCCTTTTCTTCCTCTGCCCTCAAGCAGGTACCCTGCTTCGTGATCGAGGTGTGTGAAATCGCAGGTTGGCATGGTCATGTTGGGCAGCACGGCCGTGTTGGTAGCACGACCGTGCTGCATAGCACGGCCATGTTGGTTGATTTTATGCTATATTGCTCAATTATAATCGGATAGCCTATAATGTTGTGCTACATTACTCTTCTAAAATTATTCTTATATTGTTGAATCGGGTCAATGACCACACCTGCTATTGTGCCTGAATTATGCCATGTATGTTTGTACAAAGTGAATCTTATCACTCTAATTGTGAATTATTGCATTTTTGAAACTATTGAATTCTTGATTTATTATTGAATAATGCTCTAATTGTGAGTGATGCAATGTAAGTGAGCAAATACATGTAGTGGATATGTACTCATTAGCCTAGAAACATGTCCAAGATTTACTAATTAGGAGTAAATTTTGGATAGTCCCCGGTTTGGGACTGTTCTTGAACACCTAATCTCACTTAGGATGTAAGTGTATAATGTGTATTGGGTTTTCAAGAAAATTTTGGTAGCATTTCCCCGTTTGTTCTCTAAGTACATATGTACTTAGAGAACAGCAGGGAAATGCTACCGAAATTTTCTCGAAAACCCAATACACATTATACACTTACTAGTGAGATTAGGTGTTCAAGAATGGGATAGGTGGTACACATTTATTATATATAAGAATGACATCACATGTATTTGTTGGCCTAGAAACCCGTCCAAGATATACTCATTAGGAGTAAATCTTGGATAGTTCCCAGTTTGGGACTGTTCTTGAACACCTAATCTCACTTAGGATGTAAGTGTATAATGTGTATTTGGTTTTCAAGAAAATTTTGACAGCATTTCCCTGTTTGTTCTCTAAGTACATATGTACTTAGAGAACAGCAGGGAAATGCTGCCGAAATTTTCTTGAAAACCCAATACACATTATACACTTACTAGTGAGATTAGGTGTTCAAGAATGGGATAGGTGGTACACATTTATTATATATAAGAATGACAACACATGTATTTGTTGGCCTAAAGTTTTAACCATGCAAAAACTCTAATATGTTAACCCTAGACCCTAATCTTGTTGTAATGTATATTTCATTTCTCTTTGATCATAGAATGGATAGATCATGGATGTCCATTCACAATCGCTGCACCCCAGAGTTTATTTCTGGTCTTGACCAGTTTATTAGATTTGCCGAGGAACATAGGAAAAAACCTACTATCCATGTAGGCATTGCGGTAACAACTTGAAAGTTAGCACTGGTGACGAAATCAAAAGTCATGTCATGTGCAACGGGATTATACAAGGCTATATAGAATGGCACTAGCATGGAGAGATTTCAAACCCAAAACCAGTGGATGTCGATAGCAGTGCTTGTGTGGAAGAAGAAATTGTCTACGATGACGTAGATGTGAATGAACCAGTTCCAGTAGACATCGTTGATGCGATGTTGGATAGTTGTGGGGTAGAGCACACCGATCCACCTCCAATTTTTAGAAACATTGTGCATGATGCTGAGATATCGTTATACATAGGTTGTACTAAGTTTACGAAGCTTAGCGATGTGTTGAGATTGTATAAGTTGAAAGCTAACAATAGATGGAGCGACAAAAACTTCACTTCATTGTTGACTTTGTTGAAAGAAATGCTTCCTGGAGGAAACGAGCTGCCAATCTCAACATACCAGGTAACGAAATTGTTGTGCCCAATGGGAATGGATGCCAAGAAGATACACGCATGCCCGAATGATTGTGTATTATTTCAAAAGGACTATGTGGATTTGAAAGATTGTCCAAAATGTGGTGCGTCACGGTATAAATTGACGACTTCGGGGGAGTCCAAAACTGGTTCTCCTGCCAAGGTGATGTGGTATCTACATATAATATCACGGTTTCAATGCTTGTTTGCCAATCCGATAGATGCGAAGAATTCGAGGTGGCATGCAGATGTTAAGAAAAATAATGATGGGATCCTACGACATGCGTCTGATTCCCCACAGTGGAAGAAGATTGGTCTATTGTACCCTAAATTTGGTGAAGAAGTTAGGAATCTAAGACTTGGGCTTTGTACATATGGGATGAATCTGTACGGGACATTGAGCAGCCAACATAGCACTTGGCCAGTTATGCTTGTTATATACAATCTTCCTCCCTGGCTGTGTATGAAAAATAAGTATGTAATGTTGTCATTGTTGATATCGGGCCCTAAACAACCTGGAAATGACATCGATGTTTATCTTGAACCTCTGATTGATGACTTAAAGAAACTCTGGGGTGAAGGTGTGATGACCTATGATGCTACACGAAGAGAGACATTTCGTTTGCATGCTATGTTGTTTTGCACTATTAATGACTTTCCAGCATATGGGAATTTGTCTGGATATAGTGTCAAAGGAGCTAAAGTGTGTCCTATATGTGAAGAGAACAGTGATTCATCAAAACTAAAACATGGCAGTAAGACTGTATATCTCGGTCATCAAAGGTTTCTTACAAAATTTCATCCGTATCGTAGGAAGCGCAAAGCATTCAATGGATTGAATGAGGAACAGAGTGCACCTAAACCTATACCAGGGGAGGTTGTTTATGAAAGAGTAAAAGACTTTTTCAATGAATTTCGTAAGAGATCACAATGTACTATGGCCACACGGAGTGACAAAACTTTATTCAAGAAGAAGTCAATATTTTGGGATCTTCCTTATTGGAGTTCTTTGACAGTCAGGCATTGTATCGATGTCATGCATGTTGAGAAAAATGTCTGTGATAGTGTCATTGGTACTTTGTTGAATATACCAGGTAAGACTAAAGATGGGATAAAATCCAGACTGGACCTACGTGAAATGGGAATAAGGTCAGAATTAACAGAATTTCGTGAAATGGGAAATCAGAGAACATACTTACCTCCCGCTTGTTACACATTGTCTAGAAAGGAGAAGAAAGCTTTTTGTGAATGTTTGGTAAATGTTAAGGTGCCACAGGGTTACTCATCCAACATCCGTAGATTGGTATCAATGAAAGATCTGAAGTTGATCGGTCTTAAATCTCATGATTGTCACACTCTAATGCAACAAATATTGCCTGTGACAATTAGATCTATATTACTGAAGCATGTAAGGTTTGCAATCACCAGACTTTGTTTCTTTTTCAACAGTCTGTGCAGCAAAGTTATTGACCCTGATACTCTCGATAAATTGCAAAGAGAATTGGTTGTTACCCTATGTCAGCTTGAGATGTATTTTCCTCCGTCGTTTTTTGATATCATGGTACATCTTGTTGTCCACTTGACTAGGGAAGTGAAAATGTTGGGACCAGTTTTCTTGCATTGGATGTATCCCTTTGAACGATACATGAGCATTTTTAAAAGTGATGTTTGAAACCGTTATCGGCCTGAAGGGAGTATTATCGAGGGTTATGTGGTGAGAGAGGTTATGGATTTTTACAATGACTTTCTCAGTGGTAATGACACTCCTGATAATGACAACAATATTGACGAGCAATTTGGCAAAGGAATTTTGGGATCATGTGTGAAAGTAATCAGCCATGAGCAGTTGGAACAAGGTCACTTGTACATTTTACACAACATGGACGAAGTGAACATTTATATCAAGGAACATACCAATTTCATCAAGAGACAATATCCTCGAGCCAATACAATGTGGCTTGCTAGAGAGCATAACAAGACATTTATTAAGTAGTTTGAAAATAAAGTCTTACATCAACTATCTCAAACACCAGATGATATTACTGAAACTATCAAATGCCTCGCCTTTAAACCAAAATTGACTGTTATGTCTTATGAAGGGTTTGACATTAATGGATTCACATATTACACAAAGTGCCAAGATGATAAGAGTGTCGTCCAAAACAGTGGGGTCACCCTTCAAGCATCGACTATGTTTTTTGCAAGTGCAAAGGATAAGAGTCCATGAAAAGCTAAAATGTCATATTACGGTGTCATTGAAGACGTATGGGAGTTTGACTACATATATTTCAGAATTCCGCTCTTCAAATGTAATTGGGTTGATAACACCAAAGGAGTTATAGTGGATGAATTGGGTTTCACTTTAGTGAACTTTGAAAAGATTGGCGAGAAGGATGAACCATTCATATTGGCATCACATGCGAAACAAGTATTTTATATCGATGATCCTGCAAATGATAAATGGTCGGTTGTTCTTCATGGTAAAAGACAGTTCATTGAAGATCCTATAGATGACGAACAGTACTATGATAAGTATGATGACTCCAGTCCATTCTTAGTTGGGTTGCCAACACCAGCAAATATTGAAGCTAATGATGACTTGTATGTGCGCGGAGATCACAATGAAGGATTGTTAATTGATAAAAAAATCGCAATATTAGAGGCATGTTTATATTTTTTTTATATGTTTTATTTTTTTTAATGTGAACTTTACAATGTGAATGTGAACTTTATAATGTGAAGTTTACAATGTGAATTACTTTATAATGTGAACTTTACAATGTGAATTACTTTACAATGTGAATGTGAACTTTACAATGTGAGCTTTACAATGTGAATTACTTTACAATGTGAATGTGAACTTTACAATGTGAGCTTTACAATTTGAATTACTTTACAATGTGAACTTTACAATGTGAATGTGAATTTTCAGATGGTTGAGCATTCTCCTGATGACTGTGCTGATGATTACCGTGAGGGTGAGGACATCAATGCACCGCCTCACAATGTAAGTTTTAAAAATATATCATATATTTATATCTATATGTCCATTTATAGTTATATCTCGTAAATGTGTTTATTTTGTCAAATTTTAGGTTGATGATGCACATGTACCATCTGAAGCACTTGAGTCACTTGATCAGCAACACCAAAAAGTTAAAAAGAGAAGGGGCATCACTATGATGAAGAAGTTAATAGCGCAAAAGGGCAATGAACCCAAACTTGTTGTGGATTTTGATAATGTAGGAAATGCATCTGGTGTGAATCGCAATTCATTTGTTTCATATATTGGGTATGTTACTCGTAGCCATTGCAGTTGTAAGATAGATTCTTGGCATAAAGTTTCTAAGGAGAAGAAAGATGTAATATGGAAGGATTTATGTGTGAGTTATTATTAATTTGCAATTCTATTTTGTAGATTACTAATTTTTTTGATACTAGTTAATAGCAATTCTAATTTGCAGAGTATATTTGAATTGGATGAAAAGCTGCATCGTAAATGCGTGATGCAACACTGTGGGAGAGTCCTAAGGAACTATAGGACAAATCTCACCCGAGAATACATAAAAGAAGCTGACAAGAGGAAGAAGACAGCCACTGAACAGTGGAACATCCTGGACAAAGAAGAATGGGACGCGTTTGTTGCTTCAAGACAAACTGATGAATTCAAGGTATTAGGCGTCAGTCCCAATCTCATTAATATATGTTGTATTCACCTATTCAAGATTAACATTTACTGTTACTAACCAAATCATTAATGTGCATACTAACTAGGCCCTCAGTGAGGCACAAAGATCAAGGCATGCACTGAATGTGCATGACCACACAATGGGTCTAAAGGGGTATGCAGGCATTCGCCAAAGACTACAGTCTGAGGCTACTGCTCAGTCTGCTTCTACTCAGGAGTCCTCCACTATAGGTAGCACACCTTTGCCTCGCCATGATGTCTGGATAGCTGGGAGGCAAAATAAGAAGGGAGAAATAAGGAAGCCCGCAACTACTGAGGCGGCTGCAAAAATGGTAAAATACAACTCTTACAGTAATCGTTCGAATATTGATTATTTGTGGTGTTTACTTAATTACAAATTTTTGTTTTGGCGATTAGCGGGAGCTGCACGAGCTGAGGAAACAAGGCAAGTTCATCCTTGAGGGCACAAGGGATGAATTGATAGTTGCTCTGGGTAACCCAGAGCATCCTGGACGTGTTAGGGCTGTAGGCGCTGGTGTGGGCATCAAAGCTTTTTTTGGGCCATCCCAACGCAAACATGTCCCAAAAGTGGGACTTTCACAAGAAGAGGTAACATATTTTTTCCTTGTAGATGTTACTGTAAAAGAGAATTCAATAATTAGAATTTGACATTTCTTTTATCCATGTATAGGTAGATAAGCTATTTGATAGGAAACTCGAAGAAGCAATGAAAAAGTGGCAGGAATCTCAGATTGCCACTTACCAGACAGTACCTATGGTGTCTCCTACTACAGGCTCTACTCCTACTGCAGAGGTTGGGAGTAATCCTGTAGACCCACCACCTAGAAAATCCACTGTAAGTATTTTTATGACATAGTAACTATTTTTTTTAATCAAGACGATATGTTTTCAAGATGATATGTATATATGAAATTGTAGTTGTTTCAAAAAAAAGATGATATGTATATATGTATATAACATTCTTTACACAAAAATTTGCAGGGGTTGAAGCCATGCTATCTAAAAGTTAATGAATATGTCATTGCAGAGGCGTCGGCTTATCCATCCCTACCAGGGGAAATGTTTCACGGGTCTCCATTACCAATTGGTTGGATTCATGTGAGCCTGGTACATATATTCCCCAAGTGGATGGATCTTCCATTGCCATATGCCCACCCAGATTGTGAAACGCTTGGTGAGGCAGAAGGAGGAGTGATATTGTGGCTAAAAGCGGATGTCATCTTTACTGAAATTGTATGGTAAATTTACATTACGTTAAATTGTTAGTGTGTGTATATGATGTCAGTTGATCTGAAATTATTATATATAGGTTAAAAAGAAGACACCCACAGCATCTAGGCCTCCACTTCCACCTCCTACATTACCCAGTTGGGTTCCACAGGACCTACCTATCCCGTTAGGTCCTAACTGTAGGGGTATGGCAATATGGTTAGGCGAACATGATATAAATTGCCCTATAACTATTTCTATAGATTCAAATGTTGCAGGTCAATCATACGAAAGCAAACTATTTATACA
The DNA here is from genome assembly GCA_963693085.1 of Alisma plantago-aquatica. Lineage (NCBI taxonomy): Eukaryota > Viridiplantae > Streptophyta > Magnoliopsida > Alismatales > Alismataceae > Alisma > Alisma plantago-aquatica. The sequence continues at coordinate 574,727,423 of OY856415.1, read as the reverse complement.
AGATATTTTGGAGTTGTTTCAATATGATTGGCTAAATACATATGTGACAGAGCTATGGATAAGGTAAGATCTTCTTTATACATCCATATACCTTGTGTAGGATCTGGTGATCTGGTTTCTTATTTATTAATGCATGCATAATTAATACATATTTTGCAGCTACTTAGACAAGATATGTGTAGATTTTGCATTCGAACATGTAGGATTTTTTATTCCATCTTTGATTAGTCTAGTAGCTAAAGACCCTCCGTCAGTTCAACAATACTGCTGTGAGGCTTTTACAATTTTTGCTCAAAATAAGAAGATGATGATAATGACTCCATTCAATGTAGAGTAAGTTTACTTTGCTTATTATAATTTGGACTTAAGAAAATTATATTTTTATTGTGGATTTTGAGTTATTAATTTTTAAATTTTTTACCTCTAGTGGTATGCATTGGGAGTTACTGGTTATTGTCCCCGAGATGTTCACTGTCTATTATCTAGATCCTAAGGAGAGTAAATTGAATACAAAATATGGACACAATGAAAATGGCATTATTCCAGTGAGAAATATTTCATTTTCATATATGTTAACATATGTTATTACATTACTATTTAATTAAGCAATGTACTATGTTACATTAACATGTAGGGGTTTTGATGAGTTCAAAAAGGCTGGAGGAAAGGTCCCCACAAAAAAGAACCAGCCAATAATTTGGAAGAACATGAAAGTAAGTTCCCGACTACAATATATGTATATATTATTTATGTGAACAGTGCTTAATTAGTTGTATTTTTTAATATTTTGTATGTTTGAATTTATAGTGTGCTACACAAGACAACGGATGGTCATGTGGATACTATGTGATGCGATTTATGCACATGATTATCAAATATGCCGCAATGGACATCGATTGTATTGCTGAGGTATTATATAGTCTCATTAGATATATAATATGAAATATAGCAATCTTATTTATAGCTCATTAATTATATATATACATCATTCTCTTTACAGGTGTTTAAAAGTGACCACACTACAGGAACAGCCTTACCAGATGTACATGCTCCCTATACGATGGGAGAATTAAATGAAGTAAGAGAAGAATGGGCAACAGCCATACAAGTAGTGGGGGATTTAAGATATAATTGGGATGTTGATAGCGAATAATGACTAAAGAATGATATTTTGTAAATGAATTTCTGAATTATAATATATGTGTGAATGTTTCTACATGTCTGGATGTTTCTACATGTGTCTGAGTGAAAATGAATGAAACTGTTGGTTGCTATATGAATGTTTCTATATGTGTGAATGTGAAAATGAATGGAACTACATATTGCTAGCTACATGAATGTTTCTAAATGTGTGACAATCAAATGGAACTGCAGGTTGCATTGCTAAATGTGTGAATATTTTTGTTGTTAATTTTGCAGGTTTGTGGCCTGTTGTTGGCTGATATCAATGGATGTCATAAAACCTACAGTTCATAACTGAACTGCAGGTTTCTCATCTTACGACCAGCCATACAGCAGGTCTGCAGACTGACAGAAAACAAAAATAGGCATCGGTTATTTGTATAAAACTGACGCCACATCGTTACAGTGTCAGTTTCTAATAGTAACTGACGTCTATTTCCTTAACACCACAGCCGTGCTGGCCAGCACGGCCGTGGCAGCGGACCAGACACCATGGTCGTGCTGGCCAGCATGGCCGTGTTGGGGTTTATATGACGTCGGTTCTTATCTAATAACCGACGCCGATAGTGCCCAAGATGGTGCCCTTCTGTGGCGCGAAGGTATATGACGTCGGTTTCTTATCTAATAATTGACGCCTATAGTGCCCTGCTGGCGCATTTTCGGTGGCGCGCGAAGGGTTTTGGTGTCAGTTTTTGAACCGATGCGTAACGGTTGGGCTTTTAGCGTCGCCCACATAGGTGTCGCTTAGAAACTGACACTAAAGGCCTTAAATAACTGACACTAAAGGTCGGTTATGTACTAGTGTGGCCATGAGGAGATGCATGATGACCAGGTGAACCGAACGGTTGGAGGAGCCAACTGATCGGCTGGTGGCACCCAGACGACCGGCCAGGGCGAGCAGGTTATTCATGTGATGAGTTGATCAACTCGGACGGCTATAGCACATCATCATGGACAAGTTGCATGTGATGTAGACCTAGATGACTGTGATTCCTCTTGGCTCGAGCAATCACATTAGGATGGCCATAATCATCGCTTTTATTGTTTCACATGTTTTATGTGGGATATAGCATGTATATGATACATACTAAATATATGGTGATTGGATATGTATATGTACCTATAAAACCAAATCCCTCATTAAATATTAAAGTTTTAGATGCCTTCCAAATGCGACACACGTGAAAAGCTTGATCGGCCAAGTGTGGGCACGCCCTAGCGTGGTGCATCGTCTATCTCATGGAAGCATGAAGGATGGATATGTGGGTCTGCCCTAGCAGGGTGCATATTCATTGTGTTGGCTTTGGGTCATACTTAACAAGTGACCCATCTAGGATCTAGCACCTTGAGGCATGGAGGTGATCATGGTAAGGAGTTGCATATGATATATTTCAAGAGTTGCATATGCAATTGGCAAAAGTTGCCTACCTAGAAGATCTAAGTTGTGGGTGACAGCCCTAGCTGGTCCATGACTCAGAGGATTTTAGGATCTTGACCCACTAGAAGATTGTACGCTGCAATCTTCTGAATTGATGGTGAGGGCTATCAATTTGAAGAAAAATAGTGGAAGTGATTATTAATTAAAGTCCTAATTATATCGTCAACTTTTCAAATCCATCAAATAAGTCAAAAATTGAGTTTTGTACTAAATTGCATATGTTTCCTTTTGTAGCATAAATGACAATCAACAATAATCACTTTATTTTCGATCGGTCTTTGAGACCAAGAAATCTAATGGGAATAATTTCCACGACTAGTTAGGACGTTGAGAAATGTTCTCAATCAAGAGAAAAAGCTCTAAGTCCTAGTTATACCAGAACCAGATGAACTCAATCCCACCACACCAATGGCTGAAAGTATGCCTATGGAAGCATACCTAGGATGCCATTGATATGGAGTGTTTAATGTTGTGCTCTCTGAACTATGAGTTGCAGAGACAACATGAGACATATGATGTCTCCAAGACACTGTCCTAGTATGTCATGATAGAAGGAGATCCAATAAGGTATTCACACACTCAATATGATTGGGTATGTGGAAAAACCTGACTAAGAAGGATTTCATCTGAGTCAAGAGTTGGCTACTGGCATGATACTGCAAATGTTGCGAGAATCATACAGTTCTTGATGAACTACGACATGAACAACTTTGACAAGCATTGACAAAGTTGTTGGACATGTTGAGGACAATAGAGGCAAAGATGAAGAAAGACAAACCCTAATCTTTGATGTGATCAATGAAGGGTAAGTCTTAAAGGCAAGGACAAAGGCAAAGCAAAGAAGCGTTCTGATGCTAGCCAGCAATCAAAGTTGTCTTCATCCTCAAGGCACATGGGTGGGTGAACGAGGGAGATGCCCTCTATATCTGGAAGAACAAAAGAAGATGAAAGGAGGGGATAGAGTCTCCACCATAGGTATCATGAAATAAACACTTCTTTATCTGAGGTATATGATACCAAGATATGGATCTGTTATATATGATATACAAGATCCACAAAGAAGTGATGGCCTTTGTGAAAGGACTAAGAAAGGAGTACCCATCATTGGAGCAAGTGTTGTTGACATAGATAGGAGTACCTTTTAGTTTATTTCAGCCCAAAGGGCACAAAATAGAGTTGAGAACTGCTATTTCAATTTTCCAATGGATAGAAACACATTATTTTTGCATATTGTATGAAAATGATAGAAATTAATAAAGTTGGTGTTTCAATCTCAAAGATATGATCTTTATGGAAATGCCTTGTTTATCTTGTGGTACTTGGTATGAATAAGATAAAATGATACCTAAAAGTTATTGATAACTCAAACAATCAAATTAGCATAAATCATGAGAAATTCATTTCTAGTTTCCATATGATGGATAAATCTAGACTCTTTTGGTTAGAGAACCAGTAAGAGACATGAATGTCTTAGACATGATTAATCAATCTTCACTAGTAGTAGTGGGAGAATGATTATCCTATTAGGTATAATACATGTGATGTATTTATATACCTATTGGAGCAAATGCTAATACTTCAAACGGTGTTTAGAGAAATACCAATATGAATATCTTGAAGTGTTCAAGAATATCATAGATGAAGTACGAATTTGGTAAAGTGTTAATTCTTGATGAGATCAATGAATGAAATACTTGGACCAAATGTTTGAGAACCTTGTGAGTGATTATGATAGTGTATCATAGTGTACTCATGATTAAGGCATGGTGATGTCTAAATCAAAAGGAGTCATACTATAAGGAGTTAGAGGATGATTATCAAATAACTAATTTCTTCTTAAATAAAGAATACCCCACACTAATAAAGGACATTAAGAATCACAAGGAGTTGTGAGTTCTTATATCCTTGACAGATACGCCTCAAATATCTATGTGATGAGTTGATCGTTTGATGAGTCAACTATCTAGATAATGAGGAACCAAATTTTGAGTTATGGTTTATGGCCATCACATCCTAAATGACTTCCATGTGAACCATAAGGTATGATCTTGATGGTAGCACCCATTGGGATGAAATCCATAAGTGTGAATGAGTCTTAAGTGTTAAGACACATAGATGACATTTTAAGAAGGATGATTCTTGTTGATTGTAACTTAATGACTAAAAGATTTGGCATACAGATACTAAAACCACATTCCTATGAGGAATAAGACAAGGATGTGTACGTGACACAACCTATAAGGTTTATGAATCCATTAATGCAAATGAAGTCTATAAGTTACAATGAAATAATCAATGTGATTGATTAAGTGCAAGCAACTCAGAACTGGATGTTCACTTTGATGATATAGTCAAAGGGTTTGACTGATATGTCAAAGATAAAGAGAGATCTGTGATTTAGTGGAAAAGTATTCACATTCCACATATTGATGTGAAATGGAAATGTTCTAGAATGGAAATCCAAAGTGGAAATTATCTTTAAGGAAGATAGAGACGTTTCCTATGTGATAGGAATAGAGATCTATAGAGATAGTTCTCGAAAATGTCTTGACTTGAAAAGAGAGAGCATACATTGGCAATCTATACAAAAGGGTTCAGTGTACATAGATTCAATGGGAAAAAACTTGTCCATGTTATATGGAGTTGGTATCCCAAGGCCAAGTGTCCAATTCTTATGAAGAATGGGAACACTAAGGATAGATGTAGATTTATCATGTATGTAATCATCCCATTATCTTGCATGTGTGGACATGGCAAGAATAAAGTGCATTCATCATCTTGTATGTAGGACATGACAATATGATGTGCTCATCTTGATAACTCGTATGTGGGACATGACGAGTGGATGTTTGTCTAGTTCCAGTAAGGGTTACTAGAATACCATAAGAACTTAATAAGTACTTGAGAAGTACTAGTTCTATGGAAATAAGGAAGGGTTCGCTGTAAAGAGTTACACTGATGTGAACTTCTGAAAGGGACAGAAAATTAATCGCTATATATATATGAGATATATAAAAGTGAATGTTTTTTGATAATTGGAAACGTTCCAATAAAGTTGTTTAAAAGGAAATGTGGAGTATCTGTGTGTTAGAGAACAACAGTGGATACTATATGGATCTGGGAGTTCATAGAGATGAACTTATAGATATTTTGGTCATTGATGACAAGTAAGGAGTACTTGGTCATACAATGTGGCTAAAGGTTAGCAAAGGAATACTAGATCGCATATTATGGCAACTCCATCTCATACGTGTGACGTACAGCGAAGAGATGAGAGACATGCAATTAATACTGACTTTGGCAAGGTGTTTCCATAACTCACTATGTTAGCACTAGAACACAGTAACATGTGGGACATGTTTGAAGATCACTATGAATATGATTCAAGGGTGATTGGCTCACAGTGTAAGTGGGAGTCTGTTGGTATGCCCTAAGAGCCAATCATGGGATGATTGATGGGATACATTAAGATTGATTTGATAAAGATCAAAGGCAAGCTTCCAATTCATTCTAATTCAGTCATATGAGATAATGATAGAACAGATTGAATGTCTAGAGAATGACAGTACTCAACGACATATGCTTTCAGGTTAAGGACCTGAACGATGAGATCATACGGATGCTAAAAGTTTGTACATTCTTATTATGTCCCTAGTCGGATGTCATTGTGGAAGGTATATAGACAACAATGACACACAAGACTAGATTGTGGTGTTGGTTGATGATAGAATCTCATTAGTCGTGATGTGGAGATATCAAACCAAACACATAGGTACTTGTTAGAGAACAAGTTTATCGGACAGACCCACTATGAGTTTGACACATGGAACCATGACATGGTAGTCACAGTCAGTTCTCACAGTGATGGTGGTGAGTGTGATTCTTTGACCTGAAATCAATGCACTCAATACATGTCGTTGGGTACACTTTGACATCATCAAACGTAGTCCTGAAACATGGGTTGTTATAAAGGTGATGATTGGGTGGATTTGACACATGGGGCTTTTGAGGGGTGAGTGATAGATATGGGATTTGTCCCTCCTGAGGGAGTTTGATATCCATGGCCACTTGATGAGTAGGATTGAGATAGTTGTGCGCACACATGTGTGAATCAATATGTGATACTGATGTCATACATATCTCCTCCAATCTACTCTGAGATCAAGAAAGTAAATGAACGTTGACAGGATGATTGTTCCATGCCTTGAGTTCATTCGGGATATCAATGACAAAGGAATTATACATTCACTATAACACCATTCACGGATTGTAGGATTTAAAGTTGTTCTCCAACTTTCTATTTCACTTTGGTAGCACTTATGTGCGACTAGGCATCGCTCTTTGCTTGTGAAGTCATAAGTGTATAAACTTTCACTACCAATGTGAAATGGACCTGCAGGGTCACACACATAGGATTTAACCTGGAAGAGGAGTTTATCCACAAATGATGCTTAGATTGATTACTAAAGGAGTTCAGTAGTTCAGTTAAACACCCAATCAATTGATAGCTCAAAATCATAGTATTCAAGGTGTTGGACCAATTGATTAGAGTATCAGATTGATTGAAATTATGATTGATTGATTTTTGCATAGTCTGCTGCCCCAGCAGATCAGCTCATGGGTTGAACTGATCGGCTCAGGTTGGTCAACCGATCGGCTCATGTGATGAACTGATCGGCTCAAGACAGGCTGAGACGACCGGTTCAAGGGTTGAATCGATCAACTCAACTGGTCTAACTGAGATCGTTTGGAAAATCAAAAGACTATTTTGCAAATACAATTTGTTTCACTTGTATAAATTCGATTTGGACAAGGATTAATATTTGATTAATCGGAAACAAATTTGGAAGTCAATTTGTGATGGACCAGGACCACGAATCGATCGGCTCATGCTTGAACTGATCGGCTCAGATGCTCCAACCGATCATTTTAGGTGTGAAACGATCGGCTCAGGACCCCAACCGATTGGTTCATGCTTGAAACGATCGGTTCAGGTGGCACAGTTGGTTGTTTTGTGGAAAATCTTGAACCCTTCTACTCCTCCATTAATCCCACATTACTCAGGATAGAGAACCATGTCCCATGACCCTCCTATATATAGGGGTAGTGGGGGCTTCTCAGGTACACAACTCAGTGCACCAGTTGCTCTATAAAGTTGTCATTCTCTCTAGTTTTGGTAACCGAGAGAGAGCCCAAGAAAGTGCTACCCAATAAGGGAGGCACAGCAAGGGAAAGACAACTGCAGAAAGTGACTAGTGGAAGGAGAGTGTGTCAGTGACTAGTACGCTAACAGGAGGGTGTGACTCCTTCCGATTCCTTGTGGGACAAGGAGATTGGAGTTCTAGGTGGTCCGTGTGGACTTCTTCAGAGGCAGGAGACTTCTTCCGCTTGGAGGACAGCTGTCAATCCTGACAGTCCCAGTGAGACCAGGAGCTACATAGACACCATCCAAGACTGGAGGTGAAGATTGTGCAAGCCATGAGGTAACGTCGCCGAGCAAGCCTCGTGACAAGGTACGCCTCTACAAACCATCCTTCCTATTGTATAGACGTTGATGCGATTCCTTTATTCTGGGTTTGGGAGAAGAAAATTTTTATTACCACTGCCTTCTCTATCTCCCCTAAAACCCAACACGGATACCATGTTGTAAAGAAGTGAAACCACCTCTCTACTAAAATTTTGAACAATAGAACCTCCAATCCAAACACACTTCAAAGGTATTCTTGGAGTGGGTGTAAAATTTTCAAATCTTTATTAATGGTGTACAAAACAACTAAAGTGTAGCAGCAGAATAAAAACATGACTATATCCAATTTATGAAATGAGGCATTTTCATAAACTTACATGTAGTGTGCGTCATAAGGATCCATGTAGAGGAAATCGAAACCACCTCAAGATTGTCTCCAAGCTTTAACTTCTCAACCTAAGTCCAAGTCAACATGCCTTATCATCCAAGTCCTCCACCTGGGGTTGGAAGCATACCCCAGCAAGAAGAGAAAACAAAAGACATCAACAAAGGCTGGTATGTGCATACTAAAAAGCAAATTGAGAAATTTATAAAGAATAAGGGACATCAAAATAAAAGGCTTCCCATGCAAGAGATAAGGACTACCCAAAAGGGCATAAAAGAGAAGAATCATTATTATAAAAGAAGATACTTACCATAATAAAAATAAATAAAGTAGTGGCACATAAGCACATATCATGATCTGGGCACATAACCCATTAAGATTTTTGGGCACATAACCCATCATCAATTTGGGCACATAACCCATCATAAACATCATCAACCTACATGCATGTGAGATAAGCATATCGCTTGAACAATATAAATAACAATGGTGGCTAAGTCTCATTAACTTGAAACCTAATAGAGAAAGGAATATTGCCAATCTTCCAAATATATATAAAACGGGACAACCCTCATAAAGTTGAAAACCCTGGGTACAAGGTTCCTTTCCATCTCAAAAGAGCAGGAAATATCACATCTTCTCGGCAGGAAATAACACATCTTCCATAAACAAAACCACTGCAATTATACTACTCTAGTGCTACTGAATCACATAGCATGTTAAATGTAGAGGCAAGTAAAAAGTATAGTCAGATTATACCAACAAGTCACCACATAAGTGACCAACATATACATCCACCTCATAAGTGGGAAAAAGACATCACATGTCAACATATAGAGTTCCATCATGTACAAAACATATGAAAAGAGTCCAAAATAATATCCACGATCACATGATCAATAACAAATAAGGTGGTTCACATGAACCATGATTTTCAAAAGAAAATACATATGTGTAGGCTATTGTCCATAGGTCCAAGAGAAAGAAGAATATAAGTGATTGCTCAACATAGAATATTAGGGGATGAAAACATACCTCAACTTCAGAGTCCAAAGTCTAAAGTCACATCTAGGTCCAAGCCTAGGCATCCAAAGAACCTATTAAGCACATAGATAGATTTTGTATCAATTTCATATTCATTATACAAACCTTAAAATCACCTTTTTATCATTATGTGAATTATATTACCAAAACCATGCCACATTTTAGTTCGTATTATTTTGAGTCCAAAACATATTTTATTATATTTTTCTGACTTATATATATTTAGTTGTAAATTTTACAAGTTAATTCCTATTTAATTAGATCCATTGAAATCACATGTTATTAAACATTGGATTTAGCCATCAAAACTGATATCATTAGTTAGATCTTATTTTTCTGATTCCAACGAGTATTTTTTTGTAATTTTTTTATAAGTGGATAATTACTTATGAATTTTTAAAATTCAACCAATGACAAAATTCCATGTCAGTATTTAAACCATGAGAAGGCAAAAGAGAGAGAGAGCAAAAGAATGGGACCTGCCGTGTGACGTGGGCCAATGGCAAGCCGCTAAGTCATGTCTCAGGCCCGCGCAGTTGCAGGTCGCCCAAGCAGACAAAAGGACGAGGCTACCCTCACACGAGACAAATCAGAAACAAGATGTGGAAGGGCGAGACTGTAACTTGGCCAAAGCCCATCTTCAACCTTGCTTGCATGCCATTGCGGCAGCAGGTGAAGGTCTGAATTGGGCAAATATGCAATACATGACGAAACCAAAAAGCGTAAAAAGGAAAAGAAAGAATAGAGAAAACCAGACTCACTGGTACCCATAATTTGTGCAGAGCTGTTCTGTGGATAGAAAGAGAGCCGCAGCAAAACCTCGGGGAACACTGCTCGTCGATGGTCCAAGGCCATGTTTTTGTTCAAAATTAGTTGTGCATAAATAAAGATATATCGCCAACGAAGACCCAGGTTCCTTTATATATAGGTGTGGGCGAGGGACACTCTGAATCGAGATGGGATAGTACTTGCTTGGAGAAAAAAGTTCACATGTTTCCCAAACTCTCAAGAATAGCCCAAAACTAGAGGATCAAAAGGCATAGAATTCTTTTCAGAGTCCAACAGTGAAGAAATCAAATGAAAAGATGGAGAAACACGTGAGATATTTGTGATTTACCAGGGCCGCAACACTGTAGCTGACATGCATCTCCTACTCGAGGTATGAGATGACTCACACACCGTCAGATCAAAATCCAAGGGTCAGAGATCATCGCACAACCGGGCAACCAGAAAATTAGGAAACTTTAATGTGTGACATTCAAATCAAGAGATTTTAATTTCATTTTTATCTTTCTTCTTTTGAGGGCACAAACAAAACCCAAATTGGATAAAATTTTGGACAAAGGCTAATTTTGATATGTAGAATCTGAATATAAAATTAGATTTTCCTTTTAAGAACTTTTGATGTGTTAAATAACTCAAATTCTATTTTCTCTTTCCTCCTTCATTAATGACATTAGGATTATCCAAATTTTATGAAACTTGACCCACAAGTCATATTTAATGTGTTGGATATGAATTTGCCATAAATTTTATATGTTGGAGTTGTTTATGTGTTTATTTAATATTTTGAAGGTTCTACACACTTTCTCTCTCCTGATGCATTAATGACACATGGATTATCCAAATTAGGTGAAACTTCATCCACAAGTTAACTTAAGTGTGTTGCATATGAATTTTCCTTTATTTCCAACTTTTTGGTGTCATGAATTACATTTATTTATCAATTACACCTTTTAGGTAGTTTCTCTCTCCTTATATATCAAATTATTTTAAGGTGGTCCAAATTAGATGAAAATTGACATGCTGGCTTATTTTGATGTGTAGATTATGAATTTGGAGTCTATTTTCACTTTTGAGACTTTCTTATATGAGCTATGTCACTTGGCCCACTAATGGCCCATTATCATAATTACTTATTCAATTAAGTTCTTTATCATCTTATTATCACCAAATAAATTGTGTGACATATTAGATTACATTGTTCATGCATTAGAGTATTAGGATCATTCTAACCTCAACCTTTTTTGGTTAAACCCAAAAGTTCAAAGCTCTAGGGTAGGGTCCAAGATCTGGTATGTTACACTAAGGTAGTTCTCCTTTTCCTAAGATGAATCATGAGCTTTCTTTCTTGTTCATAAGTGAAATCAGAATTAATTATAACACAACATATTTTTTACTCATAAAGAAAAACATATCTAAGACTTTAGGGATGGGTTTCATCTCGGGTGCCTTAGGGCGTTCATGTTTTTCATCTACAAGAGAGATCAATTTGGGGTCCTCAAATTCTTCATTATGGTCTCCTTAAAGATGTCTCGATGAGCTCTATATTGTTTCAATTTCTCATCTTCAAATACACATTTAACTTGAGCCATGAGGGTAGTGTGGAGGGGATCCTCAAGTATCTCACATTCTTGTTTCAACTGGTGGATCTTATCAACATAATGAAGGAGATAAACCTCTTCCTGGGGGCTAGGTCCTTGCATGCTCTGAAACACACAACACTCGAAGGTTTATCTGCCAAGATGTAGGAGAATGGTTCCATCCCCAGCATCAATCAAGTCTTGAGTAGTGGCCAAGAAGGGACGACCATAGATGAGGGGGTAGCATAAATCTTCCTTAATGCCCATGATGATAAAGTCACATGGAACATAAGCATCTTTCCCAACCCTTACATGTATATCTTCAATAATACCCATAGGCTTTGTCATGAAACCATATGCTAGCTGGACGGTCATGGAAGTTGGGAGCATGTCAACGAATCCTAATCTCCTACAAAGACTATAAAGCATAATAGAAATACTAGTACCCAAGTCTGCAAGACCATTCCTGCAAGCATTGTCACCTAAGTAGCACCTAATCCCAAAGGAATCAGGGTCTTTCTATTTTTTAGGCATCTTGCTTTGGATGATATTGGAGGTGGTCCTAGAAAGTTTGACGGTCCCATATTCTTTCGTATCATACTTCCTAGTCAAAAGTGATTTTATGTACTTGGACCAGGCTGCCATGTTTGCAAGAGAGTCCAAAAATGAATCTTTACATGTAAATTTTTTTATGACTTCCCTAAACTTCATGAAGTGAGAATCTATCCTAGTTTTCTTTAGGTGGCCTTGTTATGGTGTACTAGGCCTGTAGACATGGATTTTGGGCTCAACATCCTCAAGTGGTGGAACTTCAAGGATAGGGATGGGGGTTCTGGAGAAATTTGGTTTTCAAGGATAATAGTGTCATCATCTTCGAAATCTAAGTGGGTGAACGGAGGTTTTTTGGGTGAAGGGGGAGGAGTATGTATCTTTCTTGAGCGGGTAGAGACAACCTTGAGTTGTTCAAAATGCTTTGGGTTGTTCTCTGATTGCCCGGTAAAAGTCTCGGTGGGAGGTTTCTGGCTAGCAATGAGTTGGGCTGATTGGGCCTTAGTTTCCCTATTGTGGGCCTGCTGGGAGAGGATCGGCTGTTATGGATAGGCTATCCTATTATTGTTAGAAGGATTGGGGGTACTTTGTTGCATTTGTGGCAGTGTTAGGTTCAGGTTTTGGTACTACTATCCTTTGTAAGGGCCACAGTTCTGAAATTGGCATATGTAGTTTCCTTGATTCCTATGATTTTTGTTGGGGAAACCTAGTGGGGGCATTTATGGGCTTGAGGGAGGAGAGGTATTGGTTGGGGAGGGATTTGGGAGGCATTTTCCTCTCCTGAAGGGTTTCCATATGGAACCCAGGGTGGTTTCTGGTTTGATTCAGGTTGTAATCGGCTTGACGTAGAATGATATGAATGGAGTTGAGGTTTTCTATTTACTGCCCGACCTCCTATTGCATGGGAAGATAATAAAGATATTGACATTGTAAGGTAGCATGATCATACCCTTGACAAATATTACAGGGAGAGTCTGTGACCTTTACTTGTTGGGGTGTTTCTCTCCTCTCAAGGGCACTGAAAGAAGGCTCAAGTAAATCCTATTTTAAGGCAATGAGTCTAAGGCTTTCAACAATATTTTTGATGTCGGGGTTCTCCTTAGCCTTAGCAACCTTGAGGACCCCACTGGTTCCTTGTTGTATTTGTGTTTTAGAAGCGTGTTTAACAACCTCTAAAGCACTTTTTAAGTTTGAATCATGAAATTTCCTCTACAAGAGGAATCCAAAAAAGACTTGGCATCATTATCAACACCGTATTAAAAGATTTCAAGAAATTGGGCTTGGGAGATGTCATGGTGTAGACATTTGCAAAGGATTTCTTTGAACCTCTCCTAGGCTTCTCCTAGGGTTTCACCTGGGACCATAGAAAACATAGTTATTTGGCCCCTAATTTCATTGGGAGGGAAGGGGGATAGAATTTCTCCAAAAACTTGGTTTGAAGTGCATCCAAGTAGTGATCTATTATTTACCTTCGAAGGCATTATACCAACTGTTGGTCTGTCCAGAAAGGGAATATTTGAAAAGTGTAAGTCTGATGGCCTCTCCAGAAATGCCAGGATCTTAATTGAAGAACATAGACTTGAGAACCTTTGGAGGTGGTCTTGGAAACTTTCACCCATGTTGTCATAGAAAGGACTGGTTTGCAGCATAGTGACCCATTGAGTATGAATCTCATATTACATGGAAGTAATATTAGGTGATACAAAGGGATGTTGTGCATAGGCAATTTTGGGGACTGAAAAGTCCTTCAATTGTTAGTGTCTTTCTGCCTTGAGAGTTGCGGCCTCTCTGGCTGCTTGTTCAGCCATAAAGGCCTCTCGTTGCATAATAAGGGCCTGAGAAATGATGATGCTAACTTCTTCTTGGTCCATTCTATGACGATTTGAGTGGTTTCTACTCCAGGTTAAAAACTGGCGGCGTAGAATCAGTATTTGCCAAGCACCGCATGCACAATTATAATGGTAGATATATAAACATTCGAGAAAAAACTTATTGCTGGAATGGAAACTCACCAAAAAGAGGATGCACACTTCCAGAATGGTACTCGGAAGGCAAAAAAGAAAAAAAATTGTCCAAAAATTTTCAGTGTTTGAAAAACAATCGGTTGTCCCCGACAATGACGCCATTTTGATATGTATTGTTTCACAAAAAAAAACTAGGTGGTCAATCCTAGAATTTAACCTTTTTAACAAGTGAACGTATAATTAAAGTAATTTACTAGTATAGAAAGGGTCAATCCATAGACAACATTTTAAAGATTTAGTTCAAAACCCAAAACACTTTCGAATAATGATTGTAAAAAATAAAGATGCATAAGGTGATTGTTGATTATGCTAAAACAAGAATTAAATGTGTAAGGAAATAAAAGTTACACTAAGAACAAATTAAGAAAAGATTTATGATAAATAAGAGTATAGAGGAATTAATCTAAAGACCGGATTAAAATTTGCAAGAATGTAAAAGAGGTGGTTGAAAACAAGTGGTTGAAGGAATGAGGTTGAATCAAAAGAAAGGAATACTGAGGCTATGGGTTTTACCACTATGACTGGCGTGAAATAAGATTGACTGAATCCATGTGATAAAACATGATAGAAGAGGGCATGTAAAAATATTTGTGAATGCATCTACAAAAGACAAGCTCCTTTGCGAACCCATTGATCCTGGTGCACACAATTCTTAGTCGATCACCCCAATTAGGATTTTCTCACGATCACATCTGGATCCTTCTGAATTCATCTTGGTTATTTTGAGCCTTGGGTTCGGTGGTCACATCCCCCAAGACTAACTTTCGATAAAAATGAGAGATCATATCATTTTAAACCATGTGATTATACAAACCAAAAACCATCTATCAAATAAAATCATCATAATACAAATCGATCTTTGTAACACTATGGTAATGTGGTTACTCCCCATGCCTCGGTATGAGCACTATTCACTAGCCATAACAAAAGATGGGGAAATAAGGGAAAGAAGGAAGGCAGCCATAGACTAGAAAAAGAAGAATCTCCTAGGAGATCTAGCTAGTGACAATAAAACAACTTGATCCCATAATTCCCCGCTCTAAAGGAAAGAATAATAAAAGAAGAACAAGTTATAGAAATACTAATTTTTATTGCAGAAGTAAATAGTACACAACTGAGAATTGAAATAACAATGCTCAATTAAAATTGCAAGTACAAAAAGTCGGATCCCCTTCTTTGTGGAGTCCCCTCTCCTTTTCTAGGGGAAGGAGGGGTGGAAACACTGAAGGGGGAGAGGAAAAGAGGATTGGTGGTTGTTGAAATCCATTGTCTGCACGCTGCGAGCCTAACCGGTCAGTTGGTTGGTGACGTGGCATGGTTGTTTTAGTATCTAGTCAAACCCTAATCAAAAGGGATGGCGGTGTGTGGGTCACATCTTAGCCTCAAAGAGATCTCTGAACCGGTAGTGTGGAGTATGAGATGGTCGGTTGAGATGTGAGGGCGCTTAACTAAGGCTTAAAACCCTAACATGAGTGGTTGCGCCTTAGAATTTGACTTGAATTCTGAATTTGGCTTGACACAATAATCTGGGCACATGGGATGACCATTTGGAGGTCTCAATACAAGTCTCTAAGTATGTGGAATACTCGTTTGAGTTATGAAGCATGAATTTTGAACTGAGGACAAAAAATGGTCATCTAACTCTGGTATGTGGATGAACCAACCGTTTGGCATATCAAGCCAATCGGTTCGTGTGCTTGGATGGTCAATAATTTTTCATTGAAGGTAAAACCAACAAAAGTGAAGTAAAAAGATAATCATTTTCGCATTTAATAAGAAAGTGGGTAAATTGCAATTTGTCCTAGAAAATTAGTAAAAAGGGATAAGTTCTAATAAAAAAGACTATAAAAGCATTGCAAAATGAGAGATGTACATACATTCACCAGGAAGACAAAACTATGTTTTGTGAGGGAGAAAACCAACTTAAAACCGTAGAAATCCAAGAGCAAAACCAACAATTTGCACATGCATGCATGCACCAAAACTTCCATCACCAAGGAAATTCAAGCATAAGAGTTAGGGTTCGTACAAAAAGAGTTATCTACTCAAGATTACCATGTAAACGCAAGCCCTAGGTAGAGGATATTATTTTTCTACTTGTAACAACATTATAGGGCAAGATTAGGTGCATGCGAGGTAGAGGTAAGCAATAATAGTGGAGAAAGTTATACAACTCGCCGTAGAGTTGATGCAAAAAACTCCAAACATAAAGTTAGATTGAAGGAAAGGGGAAAGAAACTCAAGCTTGAACACTCCTCACGACCAAGCTTGCTCCACCTCCAAGAAAGAAGAAAATCCTAGGTCAAGGAGCAATAAAGAGAGAAAACCTAGGTATAAAGGCAAATAAAAGAAGTTCTTCAAGCTCTAACTCAAGAACTACCATCGAACATCATGGGCTCAACCAAGAAGAGAAAGAAGAAAGGGTAGAGAAGAAAGGAAAATGTAGGTAGAGAGGAAGATCTCACTTACCAAGACCAATCAGAAAATCAATATGCACCAAATGATCACAAGAAGGGTAGCCCCAAACCCTAGCTCAACATGCAAGGAGGATTGGCCCACTTCCTTCAACCTTGAGCTCCTCCTTCACCACTCATCAAGAGGGGATAATCTCCTAGAGAAACCAAGGAAGAAGAGAGAGGAAACTAGGTGTATAAAGGGGTTAGATGGATGCAAAGAGGGAGGTATAAGTAGCATAGGGTTGGAGAGAGAGAAAGGGGTTTAGGTGTCATGCCAAACATGCCATGTATCCAAGAGATACCGCACATGCAAGCACCACACTTAACCAAGATACTTGGGCATTCAAAATAAGAAAAATCATCGACCACACTTGGTCTACAAAAACATAGCGTCGATGAACATTCTCAGTGATCCACTTAATTAAAAGCAACGACCACTAACTCTAGGGTTCCTTGGCGACCTACGAGGGGTCATGAGCCTCATCAGACACCAAGGCTAGGGGGAAACACACCAAACCTCATCAATTGCCAAAAACATGGATCACAAGAGCATTGACGATCACCAAAACAAGGCTCATGGATCAACACACTTCAAGGTCAACCATCAACCTAGGGCATCACTACTACAAAAATAGCTTATAACATCACATTTAGAGGCATCGGTTGTATCCAAAAAACTGACGCCTGAACCCTACAACGTCGGCTGAAAACACAAACTGACATCTACATGTGAAGACTGACCAGACACGAGTATCGCTTTTTATTTAGCGTCAGTTTCTCAATAAGAAACTGACACCCAAAATCACCCGCCAAATCCAATTTTTCCAGTGCAAAAAAATTTCCTCCAAAATTTCACATACGGCATCGGTAGTTTACCAAAGAATCGACGACTAAAGATTTTTCACAAGGCAGAAATCGGCCCCATTTTTGTCATCAGTTTGCTTATAATAACCGACGTCGATGTGTGTTCGCGTGCTGTCCCCGCAAAAAATTTTACCACCCAAATTGCCTAATTAGCATCAATTTTTTATGGCAACCGACGAATATGGTCGTAGTTCAAGAACATTTTTTTTCGGCATATGTAGATAGACGTCGATTTTTCTAGTTGAAACTGATGACTATGATTGAACATAGGTGTCAGTTTTTTTGGTTGATCGACACTTTTGGATCTTAGGTGTCCGTGTCTGAAACAACCGACAATGATGTTTAACTTAATAGCCCCTACGAAACAGAATCTTCTCCATTCTCTATTTCATCACGATTTCACCAGTGCCTCTAGGTCTCTGGAAATTTGCTCACCGCCCACTACCGTCGTCTGCCTCCGCCGCAAGGAGCTTGGACCTGCCGCTCATCTTCTCCTTACATTTCTCTTCTTTTGTCTCACTCGTTCCCAGTGCCACTGGTGTGCGTAAAGAGGTAGATAACAACCTCCTCCCTTCCTTCCCCGACCGTCTCCTTTCCGGTGTCACCTACCCTAACTACAGGAAAGCTCTATTGGGGCTCTCCATTTCCACTGCTAGAGCTCTCTACCGCCATTATTGGGGCTTGCCGTCGTAGCTAGAGCTAACTGTCATCTCCACTAGAGCTATCCACCATCGTCTCCATCACCATCATCTCCGATTTGGTCATCGTCACCTCTTTGGTGCCATCTAAGAACGTATGTGCCATGTATTCCTAAGTTGTGTATGTTTTGGACACACATCTTAATGCATAATATTGATCAAAGTCTTAACATTGATCAAATATATGAAAATGACTTGTTTTGGATTGTAAATGACAAAAGTTTCTCTATTTTGTTATCTTTTCTTCTTAATATTACATCCATTTCTCTATTTTTCTTCTTAAAGAAATTTGTATTATCCATATTAACCACAAACCTAGATGCATAGGTACAGATATACATGTCTTAATAATTCAATATGGATCTGGAATAATCAAAAGAAAACTAATATATGGGGGAAAGAATAGTTATATATATAAGAAGGTTGTTCTTATTAATATACATATGGATAAGTTTTATTAACATAAATTTAGATTATAAATCATGGAGTTTAACAATTGATTAAATACCCTATTATAGTTCATCTATATCATACTTGTAATTGGGAACATAATAAAGATATAAGTAAATCACTAGTATATATTAAGGTATGTTATATTAAACCATATATATCCCTAGTAAGGATATATTGGGAAATAAACATATTTGATCCTAGTGAATAAACAAAACATATATAAGAGGGTATGGTTAAGACTACAAGATGTTGCTACTGTAAATCAACTCATGCATTGTTTCTAATCTTGTTGGCCTAGAAACCCGTCCGAGAATTACTCATTAGGAGTAAATCTTGGATAGATTCCCCAGTTTGGGACTGTTCTTGAACACTTAATCCCACTTAGGATGTAAGTGTATAATGTGTATTGGGTTTTGAAGAAACTTTTAGTAGCATTTCCCCATTTTTTCTCTAATTACATGTGTACTGGGAGAACAGCGGGGAAATGCTGCCGAAATTTTTTTGAAAACCCAATACACATAAACACTTACTAGTGAGATTAGGCATTCAAGAATGGGATAGATGGTACACATTTATTATATATAAGACCTTAAACCCTAAACTTTTAATCATAAACCCTAATCTTTTAACCCTAGACCCTAATCTTTTAACCCTAAACCCTAATATATACTTGTTTTCTCTTTGATCATAGAATGGATAGATCATGGATGTCCATTTCAAATCACTACACCCCAGAGTTTATTTCTGGTCTTGATCAGTTTATTAGTTTTGTCGAGGAACATTGGAAACAACCTAGAGATATGTTCTATTGTCCATGTAGGCATTGCGGTAACAACTTGAAAGTCAGCACTGGTGATGAAATCAAAAGTCATGTCATGTGCAACGGGATTGTACAAGGCTATACAGAATGGAACTGGCATGGAGAGATTTCAAACCTAAGATGAGTGGATGTCGATAGAAGTTCTTGTGTGGAAGAAGAAATTACCTCTGATGACGTAGATGTAAACGACTAGTTCCAGTAGACATCGTTGATGCGATGTTGGATAGTTGTGGGGTAGAGCACACCGATCCACCTCCCATGTTTAGAAACATTATTCATGATGTTGAGATACCGTTATACACAGGTTGTACAAAGTTTACGAAGCGTAGTGTTGTATTGAGATTGTATAAATTGAAAGCTAATAATAGATGGATCGACAAAAGCTTCACGTCATTGTTGTCTTTGTTGAAAGAAATTCTTCCTGGAGGAAACGAGCTATCAATCTCAACATACCAGTTAAACAAATTGTTGTGCCCAATGGGAATGGAGGCCAAGAAGATACACGCATGCCCCAATGATTGTGTATTATTTCAAAAGGACTATGTGGATTTGAAATATTGTCCAAAATGTGGTGCGTGAAGGTATAAATTGATGACTTCAGGGGAGTCCAAAATTGGATCTCCTGCCAAGGTGATGTGGTATCTACCTATAATATCACGGTTCAACGCTTGTTTTCCAATCCAATAGATGCAAAGAATTTGAGGCGGCATGCAGATGTTAAGAAAAATAATGATGGGATCCTATGACATGCGTCTGATTCCCCACAGTGGAAGAAGATTGATTTATTGTACCCTAAATTTGGTGAAGAAGTCAGGAATCTATGACTTGGGCTTTGTACAAATGGGATGAATCTGTATGGGACATTGAGCAGCCAACATAGCACTTGGCCAGTTATGCTTGTTATATACAATCTTCCTCCCTAGTTGTGTATGAAAAATAAGTACCTTATGTTGTCGTTGTTGATATTGGGCCCTAAACAACCTGGAAATGATATCGAAATTTATCTTGAACCTCTAATTGATGACTTAAAGAAACTCTGGGGTGAAGGTGTGATGACCTATGATGCTTCATGAAGAGAGACATTTCGTTTGCACGCTATCTTGTTTTGCACTATTAATGACTTTCCACAATATGGGAATGTCTGGATATAGTGTCAAAGGATCTAAAGTGTGTCCTATATGTGAAGAGAACATTGATTCAATATGACAAAAACATGGTGGCAAGACTGTATATCTTGGTCATCGAAGGATTCTTCCCAATTTCCATCTGTATCGTAGGTTGCGCAAAGCATTCAACGGACGGAATGAGGAACAGAGTGCACCTAAACCTATACTAGGGGAGGTTGTTTATGAAAGAGTAAAAGGCTTTACCAATGAATTTGGTAAGAGATCACGATGTACCATGGACACACAGAGTGACAAATCTTTATTCAAGAAGAAGTCAATATTTTAGGATCTTCCTTATTGGATTTCATTGGTAGTCAGGCATTGTATCGATGTTATGCACATTGATAAAAATGTTTGTGATAGCGTCATTGGTACTCTGTTGAATATACCAGGTAAGACTAAAGATGTGATAAAATCTAGAATGGACCTACGTGAAATGGGAATAAGGACAAAATCAATAGAAGTAGTTAGTAGCGATCGGAGAACATACTTACCTCCTGCTTGTTACACGTTGTCTAGAAAGGAGAAGAAAGCTTTTTGTGAATGGTTGGTAAATCTTAAGGTGCCACAGGGTTACTCATCCAACATCCATAGATTGGTATCAATGAAAGATCTGAAGTTGATAGGTCTTAAATCTCATGATTTTCACACTCTAATGCAACAAATATTTCTGTGGCAATTTGATCTATATTATCGAAGCATGTAAGGTTTGCAATCACCAGACTTTGTTTCTTTTTCAACAGTTAGTACAGCAACGTTATTGACCCTGATACTCTCATTAAATTCCAAAGAGAAGTGGTTGTTACCCTATTTCAGCTTGAGATGTATTTTCCTCCTTTATTCTTTGACATCATGGTACATCTTGTTGTCCACTTGACTAGGGAAGTGAAAATGTTGGGACCAGTTTTCTTGCATTGGATGTATCCCTTTGAATGATACATGAGCATTTTTAAAGGTGATGTTCGAAACCGTTATCGGCCTGAAGGGGGTATTATTGAGGGTTATGTGGCGAGAAAGGTTATGGATTTTTGCAATGACTTTCTGAGTGGTAATGACACTCCTATTAATGACAAGAATATTGAAGAGTATTCCGAAAAAGGAATGTTGGGATCACAGATGAAAGTAATCAGCCATGAGCAGTTGGAACAAGGTCACTTGTATATTTTACACAACATCGACGAAGTGAGTGTTTATATCGAGGAACATACCAATTTCATCAAGAGACAATATCCTCAAGCCAATTCAATGTGGCTTGCTAGAGAGCATAATAAGACATTTATTAAGTGGTTTGAAGATAAAGTCTTATATCAACTATCTCAAACACTAAATAATCTTACTGAAACTATCCAATGCCTCGCCTTTAAACCAAAATTGAATGTTATGTCTTATGAAGGGTTTGGCATAAATGGATTCTCATATTACACAAAGCATCAAGATGATAAGAGTGTCGTCCAAAACAGTGGGGTCACCATTCAAGTGTCTTCATTATTTTTTGCAAGTGTAAAGGATAAGAGTCCACATGAAGCAAAAATGTCATATTACGGTGTCATTGAAGACATATGGGAGTTTGACTACGTAGATTTCAGAATTCCTCTCTTTAAATGTAATTGGGTTGATAACACCAAAGGAGTTATAGTGGATGAATTGGGTTTCACATTAGTGAACTTTGAAAAGATTGGCGAGAAGGGTGAACCATTCATATTGGCATCACAGGTGAAACAATTATTTTATATTGATGATCCTACAAATGATAAATTGTCGGTTGTTCTTCATGGTAAAAGATAGTTCATTGAAGATCATATAGATGAAGAAGAGTACTATGATAAGTATGATGACTCCAATCCATTCTCAGTTGGGTTACCAACACCACCAAATATTGAAGCTAATGATGACTTGTATGTCCATGGAGATCACAATGAAGGATTGTTAATTGATAAAAGATCGTAATATTAGAGGCATGGATGTTTATATTTTTTTATATGTTTTATTTTTCTGAATGTGAACTTTACAATGTTTTATTATCTTCTAGTTATGTCAAATGCTAAATGTTTGATTTTTTAATGACACTTTTAGATGGTTGAGCATGAGCATGATGGTTGTGATGATGATTACTGTGAGGGTGAGGACATCAATGCACCGCCTCACAATGTAAGTTTTAAAAATATATCCTATATTTCTATCTATATGTCCATTTATAGTTATATCCTATAAGTGTGTTTATTTTGCCAAATTTTAGGTTGATTATGTACCCCCTGAAGAACTTGGGGCACTTGATGAGAAGCAAAAAAATTTTGAAAAAGTGAGGGGCATCACTATGATGAACAAGTTACTACAATAAAGGGGCAATGGACCCAAACTGGCTATGGATTTTGATCATGCAGGAAATCTAGTTGTAGTGAACTGCAACTCATTTATTTCATATCTTAGGGTTCTTACTTGTAGCCATTATAGTCCTAATGTAGAATCTTGTCATAAAGTTCCTAAGGGGAAGAAAGACTTAGTATGGAAGGAACTATGCGTGAGTTATTATTATTTGCAATTCTATTTTGTACATTACTAATTTTTATGATACTAGTTAATAGCAATTCTATTTTACAGAGTATATTTGAACTGGATGAAAAGTTGCATCGTAAATGCATGATGCAACACTGTGGGAGGGTCCTAAGGAACTATAGGACAAATCTCACCCGAGATTACATACGAGATGCTGAGAAGAGGAAGAAGTCAGCCACTGAGCAATGGAACTACTTGGACCCTAATGACTGGGAGGAGTTTGTTACCAAAAGAAAAATTGATGAATTCAAGGTATTAAGCGCCACTCCCAATTTAATTAATATACGTTCTTATGTATTCACCTATTCAAGATTAACCTTTAGTGTTACTAACCAAATCAATGTGCTTACTAACAAGGCTATCAACAATGCTCAAAGAGAAAGTCGTGCACTAAATGTGCATGACCACATGATGGGTCCAAAAGTCTATGCAGGCATTTACCAAATACTACAGGTTGAGTCTACTTCTTAGTTTGCTGCTACTCAAGAGACTATAGATTCCTCTACTATTGGTCCTGCACCTCTGCCTTGGCATGCTATGTAGATAGCTGGGAGGCAAAATAAGAAAGGAGATATAACCAAGCTCGCAACTACTGAGGCAGCTGCAAAAATGGTAAAATTCAACTCTTAGAGCAATCGATATTGATTACTGTTATGTTTACTTACCAATTTCTATTGATGGTGATTAGTGGGAGCTTCACAAGAAGAGGAAGGAAGGCAAGTTCATCCCTGAGGGCACAAGGGATGAATTGATAGTTTCTCTTTGTAACCCAGAGCATCCTGGATGTGTTAGGGGTGCAGGCGCTGGTGTGGGCATAAAAGCATTCTTTAGGCCATCACAATGCAAACCTGCCCCAAAAGCAGGATTATCAAATGTTGAGGTAACCTATTCTTTTTTAGAATGTTATTGCAAAAGGGAATTCAATAATCAAAAGCTAGTGTTTCTTTTGTCGATGTATAGGTAGATGAGTTAATTAATAAGAGAATCCAAGAAGCAATGGTGAAGTGGCAGGCGTCTCAGGCTGCCACTCAGACAATACTTGTGGTGTGCCACTCTTCTCCTACTGCATAGGTTGGGAGTAATCATGTAGACCCACCGAGCACGTCCACTGTAAGTAATATTTATGACATAATAGCTAGTCTTTTCAAGATGATATGTTTATGTATATATGTATAAAACATTCTTTACATAAATTTGTAGTGGTTGAAGACATACTGTCTAAAAAGTCAAGAATATATCGTTGTAGAGGCCGAGGCTTACCCACCCCTTCCAGGGGACATGTTTCATGGGAGTCCAGTACCAGATGGTGCGATTCATGTGATCCTGATACATGTACTCCCCAATTGGAGGGATCTTCCATTGCCATATGCCCACCTAGATTCTGAAAGGCTTGGTGAGGCAGAAGGCGGAGTGATATTGTGGCCTAAAGCGGATGTCATCTATACTAATATTGTATGGTAAATTTACATTATGTTAATTTGTTAGTGTGTATATATGAGTCAATTGATCAAAAATTATATGTACATTTCAAAAAAAGGCATCTGCTACATCTCGGCCTCCACCTCCACCTCCTGAAGTATCAAGTTGGCTTCCAAAGGACCTACCCACCTCGTTAGGTCCAAATTGTAGGGGTATGGTAGTATGCATAGGCAAACATGATCCAAATTTTCCTATAAATGTTTCTATTCTGGAGGATGTTGCAGGTCAATCATACGATAACAATCTATTTATACAAGATATTTTGGAGTTGTTTCGTTATGATTGGCTGACTACATCTATGATAGAGCTATGGATATGGTGAGATCTTTTTTATACATCTATATACCTTGTTTTATATATGGTGATCTGGTTTCTTATATATTAATGCATACATAATACATGTTTTGTAGCCACTTACACATGATATGTACATATTTTTCATTTTCCCATGTGGGATTTTTTGTTCCATCTTTGATTAGTCTTGTAGATAAAGACCCTTCATCAGTTACTTCATATTGCTCTGTTGCTTTTAAATATTTTGGTAAAAAAAAGAAGACGGTGATAATAGCTCCATTCAATGTTGAGTAAGTTTACTTTGCTTATAATTTGGACTTAAAAAAATTACATTTTTATAGTGGATTTTGAGTTATTAATTTTTAACTTTCTTACCTCTAGTGGTAGGCATTGGGAGTTACTAGTTATTGTCCCCAAGACATTCACTGTCTATTATCTAGATCCTGTGGGGAAGGAATTGAATACATTATATGGACACACAATGAAAAGGCCATTATTCCCATGAGAAATATTTCATATTTTTATATCTGTTAACTTCTGTTATTACATTACTATGTAATTATGCAATTCAATGTGTTACATTAACATGTAGGGCTTTACATGAGTTCAAAAAAGCTGGAGGAAATGTCCCTAAGAAAAAGAAACAACCACTAATTTGGGTGAATGTGAAAGTAATTTCCCGACTCCAATGTATATATTATTTATGTGAACTGTGCTTATTTGTACTTTTGAATATTTTGTATGTTTCAATTTATAGTGTGCTACACAAGACAATGGTTGGGCATGTGCATACTATGTGATGCGATTTATGGACCTAATTATCAAACATGTCGCAATGGAAATCGATACCATACATCAGGTATTATATATAGTCTCATTAGATAATATGAAATATATCAATCTTATTATATATTATTAATTATATATATACATCATTCGCTTTGCATGTTTTTAAAACTGACTTCACTATAGGTCAAAAGTTATTAGATGTACATACTCCCTATACGATGGAAGACTTAAATGATGTAAGAGAACAATGGGCAAAAGCCCAACAAGTAGTGGGAATTTTTAAATATGATTGGGATATTGATGGTGATAATGACGATGATGAATAAAGAATGATATTTCTAAACTTTGTTCTCATAATTATTTTTGTGTGAATGTGAATGAATTTTTCTGAATTGTCATATGTGTGAATGTGAAGATGATCAATACATGAATGTTTCTACATGTGTCTGAATGTGAAAAGAGATTAAATGAATGGAACTGCATGTTGCTAAATGTGTGTGAAAATGGAGGAAATTTGGAATGGAACTACTGGTTTCTACATGTGTGTGATGAAAATTAATATGAATTAAATGTGCTTATACATGTGTGTGATCATAAATTGTTGTCCATCTTGTTAATTTTGTAGGTTTGTGGCTTTTTGTTGGCTAATATCAATGGATGTTGTAAACCTGTAGTTCAGAACTGAACTGCAGGTTCTGCGTCCTGCTGACCAGCCATACAGCAGGTCTGCAAACTGATAAGAAAAAAAATCAGAACATAAGCGTCGGTTATTAGTATAAAACCAACAACAAAGACATACATCGTCAGTTATTAGCAAAACACTGACACCGATGGTGCCCTTGCTGGCGCATTATATTGGTGGTGGGAAGGGTTATGACGTCAGTTTTTGTGAAACGTCGACGTCTTTGACCTGGATATAGTGCCGGTTTTATTAAATAACCGACACCTATAGTGCCCTTTTTGGTACATTTTTGGTGGTGGGAAGGGTTATGGTGTTGCATATAACTCAAAAAAACAAGATTTACTTAAGCGGAAGCGTTCGTTAGCAGCGGAGTTACTGAAAATCACTAAAAATTAAAACCTTTTTGCAAAGAGATCCAATTCCAGGAAACTCTTATCAACAAGAACCAAAGTATTACATATGCATTCTGGTACACAAGTACATACCATGTACCATATCCTCTCAAGGATTGCATACATAAATTGCTTTGTTAAGTCTACTCATGAGCAACACAAAACCTCGAGGCATTCAAGCCAAGATCTCAAATTGATTATAAAACACTAAGTACTGACTCCTAGGACTTGAGAATACAGATACGACACATATGACCTCTATCTACAAGACACGACAGACAATACACTCAAAATGAGTTGTCACTACTGTCACTGTTGCTGCTGATGTTCTTCCTCTGCAAGATATTCTCAGTCTCCTCCGTGCTTGTCCACCTAAAAAAATGTCGGATCCCACGGGGGTGAGACAATTGTAATTGCCCCAGCGAGAGATATACCTCTATACCAAAAACATTATTATTGCAGTTTAATGATATAAAATTGGGCAGAGGATAAGCAGTTTAAAGCATTCTCATCTTTTAAAGCATTGCAACTATTTATGATAGAACAATAGATCATCTATTCTCTTAATAAGGAATAGGAAGAACATGTATATCATTTATCCATCATATTATACCATCATGTCAAACTTCTCTTGTGACACTCATTATCTTGATATGTCACCCATGAGACATTCTTTTTTCAATCTATTAGCCTTAGCCAATCTGCTAAATAGATATGGGATTATATCTACCATGTACTCATATATCATTAATACATGCATTGGGTTATTACCAATCATGTGTCATCATTACAGGCATTGGGTTATTACCAATCATGTGTCATCATTACAGGCATTGGGTTATTACCAATCATGTGTCATCATTACAGGCATTGAGCCTCTGCCAGGTATTGGACTCTTCCAAACCTGATTACACCGTCAGGCATTGGACTCTAACCAATCCTGATTACACAGCCAGGCATTGGACTCTACCAATCTTGATTACAAGCTTCATGCCTCTGCCAGGTATTGGACTTTAACCAATCCTGATTACAGGCTTCATGCCTCTGCCAAGTATTGGACTTTAACCAATCCTGATTACACAGCCAGGAAGTGGAATCTAACCACTCCTGATTACACAGCCAGGCATTGGACTCTAACCAATCCTGATTACCGGCTTCATGCCTCTATCAGGTATTGGACTTTAACCAATCCTGATTACAGGCTTCATGCCTCTTCCAGGTATTGGACTTTAACCAATCCTGATTACACCGTCAGGCAGTGGACTCAAACCACTCCTGATTACACAGCCAGGCATTGGACTCTAACGAATCCTGATTACATGCTTCATGCCTCTGCCAGGTATTGGACTTTAACCAATCTTGATTACACAGACAGGCAGTGGACTCTAACCACTCCTGATTACACAAATCATGGGATATAAATTCCTTTAACTCATCATTGATCATCACATCCTTCTCTAGGCTCTGAACCCTGAGGTTAGCCTTCATAGATTTTCACATTCTTTATTGAATACAATTGTTCCTTTTATTTAAGTTTATTAAAACATTATCATTTCTTATAATAAACTTTTATAATCATCTTGGTATCTCTCACTATGCCACAATTGTTCTCATGGCTCATATGGCCCATAAAGCATCTTGTCACCTCTCACTAGGCAACATCTAACCATATGTCTCACAAGTCCATTAAACATCTTGTCACCTCTCACTAGGCAACAATAACATATTACCCCATGTAATACAATACTAACACCACTATTCCCTCAATAGTGTTAGGGCTTACTATACACGTCACATTAGGGTTTCTCATGTCCCATTACCCAATTTAGGGTTAGGGTTTCCCATCTCTCATTAATTAGGATTTCATATTTATCAAATCAACCTTAATATATTGTTCCACACCTCTAGGAGCATCCATTAACATCTCGAGTATTCAATCATGTTTATTACTCTTAACATTTATCATTAAATGATTATCAATACAAGGTATGAGTTCATTTATCATCCTTATCATGGTATGATTACATCATACTCATTAGTTTGGCTTAACCCCATTCTCAAGGTATATTAGCCTATACTTATCAAAGTATATCAAACTCATTACATTTCATTGTAACAATTTACATAACCCACTTCATGTGTTTCTTGTCAAGTATATTGGATTTGAGGTGCATCAAGGTATATCAACCCTGGAATGCTAAAAGTGATATCTATCATATCTTGATGTATCACTTTCCTCATCACTTACAACTTAATTGAGTTATCAACTTATCTTGGATTAAGGTATTTCCCATCTTAATACTTTCATCCACTAACCTATCACTTTTACCATGAAGTGCATAGGTCACACACAAGAATGGTCCAACTATCATCAATGATATGGACTCATTTCAGGTTAAGGAATTGCTTACTATAAGGTTTCCTATGATCAACCATTTGAGATATTTCACCTTTATAAAGCATTACGCACTATTTTATCATCATATTGCCAAAGATTAGGGCTTCATGTATTATGACTCAAAATTAGAGTTTCACATACTTTCACCCTGTATTAGGGCTCCTCATCATACCATTGCATAGGGTTTCACATGGCATCACCCTCAATTAGGGTTTCACATGACATCACCCTCAATTAGGGTTTCACATGGCATCACTCTCAATTAGGGTTTAAATTCAATTATCCACAATTAGGGTATGCTATTCATCCTAATTAGGGTTTCCATTCAATTACCCATAATTAGGGTTTATTATTTATCCCAATTAGGGTTTCATCTTCCATTATCCAATATTAGGGTTCCTTATATCATCACCCTTAATTAGGATTACATCATTACCCTAGATTAGGGTTTCACTCAGGATTGCCCTAATTTTAGGATTATGGCTTATTAACCCACTCGATTAGGGTTTCATGATCTCTTTACTAAGGATAATACCCTAATCACATATCCTTCATGATTAATACTCATGTATGAATTCCTTTCTATCATCCTCTCAACTTGATTAGGTTACATCAACCTTTCAATCAAATATATACAACTATGGTTGACATAGTGTATTGAGACATTGCTTTCATAAGCTTTTAGGGTTAACCATTCTAAAGGTACTGATCATCTAGGTTCTTTAGGGTTTCAACCTTTGTACCTATTGTTGATAATCATTATTATCAACCATTGAATCAATGGATCAATCATCACCTTAAATCTCCAAACGATTTGATCACTTTTAGACCTCCATTCGGTTTTGGCATTTCAACACCAAATGGTTTTGAAACAGTTTGATTCCAAATGGTCCTGAGACCATTTGACCCCAAATGTTTTTAAGACCATTTGGACTCAAACGGTCTCAAGACCGTTTGGTCGAAGCCAGCCTCAAAACCAAAAGGGTTCACTTGATAGATCCCTCAATCAATTGATTAGGGTTTGCACCATTGATTACTTCAGCAATTGAATTATTCAAGTACATCAATCATTGATTCTTGAATCTCCAAACAATCCATCTTAGTTCTTAACCTCCAAATGGTTTTGAGATCATTTGATCCCAAACGGTTTCAAGACCGTTTGGTCCAATTTGTCTTGAAATCGAATGGATTCAATTAGGGTTTTTGTAACATCCCTGACCTGGGTTATGTTCTAACCCTAGGTGTTTTGCCTAATAAAGCTGATTAGATTCTTTCTCTTAATTCTTGAAAAGTAATTATGACTCAAGAGGAACTTATATTTCAATTTCAGTCCTTTTTGAATAATGTTGAAACATTGTTTTGTTAATTTTGGACTAATGTGCAAATTACCCAAGTTGAGGGGTTCAATTGCAAATTGTACATCATAAAATGTTCCTCAGATGTTGAGACATAATAAGAGTGAATATGATGTAGAGGTATGGCTTCCACAATCTTGAGCACCAAGATAGAGCTTGTTGAGCAATCTTTGTGCATTAAAAACCTAGTTTTGGTGTAATGTGCAATTTACCCAAAACCTAGGATTTAATATGCAAATTACCACTTCATGAGGGTCCCCCATGTTTCTTGGCATCATGTAGAGCAAATACAATGATAGGGGCGCCTCATTTGAATTATTTTGGAGGAGAGAGAATCTTGGTATTAAAATAATCAAGATTTAAGCATAAATGGAACTTTAATTCAATTTAATGCAAAAAGAAATATATTAATTGAAGAGACCTTCAAACAAAAGTTTAGGGATGAATTTGCAAAGGGTTGGACGATCTTGTGCCTTGCAAAGGCACGAAAGGATCTAGTTTGAGTGGAGACTCCACTCACATTAAGTTAATAAAAAGTAATATCCACTAAAAATGGGATATTAGTATAATATGATTAAGGTGCTTAATTTCTTTTCTTTTAATTATTGGATAATGAAGAGGATTTGCAAGGGGGAAAAGATGGCTTAGGGGATATGTTTCAAAAATTTTGGAAATTAAAGGAATTGATTTCATTTTCTCTTTCCTTGGAATTTCCTTATACATATCTCATTTTCTACCCACTTAAGGATCTTTTTTGGAATTCCTTTTCTCTTCTTGCTTTGGCCGACCACAAGAGAGGTTAGGAGCAGGATAAGGACGACCCCCAACCTTTTGGTAAGTTCTTGACCTTCTTTCACCTTGGTTTCATGGTGAAAACCGAAAATCAATGCTTGATTTCTTGTTTTCTCCATCCAATCTTCAACTCTAGCCAACTATTTCATCCAAATGCTTGTGAACGGACCTTGGACAGTTGTTAAAGCTTCATCCACCATTGGAGTCGTGGATCTTGGATCTTGGAATCAGATTAGAAGGCGGGTTATATAACTTAAACCCTTAAACATTGATATTGCATTCAATTCTCCATGATTTGTTGTTCATCTTGTTCTATTTTGAACTTCCTTTGTGTCATTGCTGTGATTTCCATGAAAATGGCAGTAGTTCTTGGATGAATGAAGAAAGATGATGATGACATCATCTTGTACACTTTTTCCAAGAAAATCTTATTCCAAACAGTTTCAACAAAAGTGTTCAATCGGTTTCTACAAGATCGTTTGAACTTAATCGGTTTCATCAAACCGTTTGGAAGTAAACGGTTTCATCAAACTGTTTGGGAGCAAACGGTTTCAAACCATTTGGTATAGTTGACCATGGTTGACCATTTGTAGATTTGATTTTAATAATGATGGTTTATGACCTATTATATATAATTGATTAATTTCAAAGGGGTCATTAGTTGAAGGTCCATCAAGTAGCAAACCTTAATCGGGTTAAGTGCTGATTTTCTAATTAATTGATTTAGAACTTTGGGTTGATTAACCCAAACGGTTTCAAAACCATTTGGAGATCACCCAAATGGTTTCACAACCGTTTGGAGGTCAACCAAGACCATTTGCAGGCCTAGGGTTGAGTATGGATGGGTATTTGAAGATCCAAAAACACTAAATTGTAATTTAATCAATTGTTGATTTGCTGATCAATCCAATGACCTAAACCCTAATTAGATTCCACTAATTTTCATTTTGGAATGGGAAAACGGTCTCAAGACCATTTGGAGGTCATCCAAACGACCTCAAGACCGTTTGAGGTCAGGTCATACCCAATTTGGATGGTGGTCCAATGATTTCAAAGTAATTAGTTTCACAATGACTAACATTGAAGGTTCATCGATTTCAAACCCTAACCCAATTGGATTCAAAACCCTAATTGATGATTAATTGATAGTTAAATCAATTCAAGGATGAATTATTAAGCTCAATTGAATTATGATGTTATGTTCAATTTGTGATTGGTTATATGGATTCGATTGATGAGGGGACTAACCTTGGAAACCCTAAATCAATTTGAGTGGTTGAGACCATCTTTGGTCCAATCAGTTTTAAGGAGGTTTGGACCAAACGGTCTCAAGACCGTTTGGTTCCAAATGGTCTCAAGACCGTTTGGGACCAAACAATCCCAAACCATTTGAGGCCCAATCGATCTCATGAATGTTTTGGTTAAACGGTTTTGAGTACAAAGTTGCTATTCAGTTTCAAAACCGAATGAGGTCAAGCACCTCAAAACCACATGGATGGTCAAAGGTGGTGATTGAAGGATTGAAAGTCCAAGGACCAATAATTGTTGAACTCTAACAATTCAATCGATTGAAAGTTTCAATGTAGCAAAGCATGTTCAATTGATTGATAAGTTTATCGAAAGAACCCTTGCGGTTTTGAGACTGATTTGGCCCAAACGGTCTTGAGACCATTTGAGTCCAAATGGTCTTGAAACCATTTGGGGTCAAACAGTTTCAAAACCGTTTGGAGATCAAAAGGTTTCAAAACTGTTTGGTGATGAAACCTCAAAACCGAATAAAGGTCAATTGTGATTCAATCATATGGAAATTGAAGGTGATGATTGTTCCAATGATCCAATGATTGATAGTGATGGTAATCAATGAAGGTACAAAAAGGGAAATCCTAAAAGTACCTAAATGATTAGTACCATTAAAGGGATAAACCCTAATTGCTTATAAGAACAAAAACTTAGTACACTATATCATTCATAGTTGTATGTACTTGATTGAAAGGTTGATATAATCTAATCAAGTTGAGAGGATGATAGAATGGAATTCATACATAAGTATGATTCGTGTGGTGATTAAGGGTATAATCCTTAGCAAAGAGATCATGAAACCCTAATCATGAGCATAAACCCTAATTGACAAGATTATTGAACCCTATCCCTAAATTAGGGCAATTGAATGAAACCCTAATCTAGGAAGATAATGTGATATGAATTTAGGGTAATGACATGAGTAACCCTAATTCATGGTATTTTGGTCCAAAACCCTAATTTGGATGAATAGTAAACCCTAATTCGAAATAAGGTGAAGGTTTATATGTGAAACCCTAATTCTGGGTTATACTATATAGCATGAAATTCTAATCTTGGACAATGAAATGATGAATCATTAGTCCTAACTTATCAAAAGGGGATGAGTAACCCTGATTGAAATAAAAAGGGAAACCCTAACCCTAGTAAGGGAATAGTGGTGTTACCCTTGAATAGTGATGCTATAATTGTTTTTGTATAGTGATGATATGATATTGATGTAAATGTTATCATCTATACTAATCATGCAGGTTTTATGAGATGATGAACATAGCCAGGTATGAGCTATGATGCTTTATTTATTGAAAATGCTTTATGCGCCTTGTGAGCCATAATAAGCTGTGTTGCCTAGTAAGAGGTAACAAGAGAGATTAATGGGCTGTAAGAGCCATGTGAAATACTTGCATTGCAATTATTATGTTTACATTGGTCATATGACTTGAAGGCAATAAGTTACATGTTAAAGTGGTAACAAGTGTTTTGATGATCTAAGGGTTTGAACACCCATATTCTTGAATCATGATGATGAGATGATAAGGGACTGAGATCCCAATGTTAATAAAGTTGTGAAAAGAACTTGATAGAAATAGTATTCATTATTTATAGCAATTGTTATAATGGTTTATGTTTGAAAACATGTTTGATGCTAAAAGAATATTGTAATGTACTTAAATAATCAAGTGAAATGATATCTTGTAGAGCCCTGACCATAGATCCATCATCGTCAGCAGTTTGGTGATGGTGAAATAGGTTTTCTTAGGGGAACTCTTGGAGGGCATACTTTTGAGTATGTGGGGGTTATGGGCGTGAATATCCTTACACCCTAATGGAGGAATTGATGTGAGATAAACATTAAATCTCTCAATCCTTCATTGTATATATATGTCAGGAAGGATGTATCATTAATCTCCCGATGATGTTAATGTTGAAATGATGTGAGATAAATATGAAATATCTTGATTGCAAAGAGAGTATAGCATGCCATTGTAACTCTAATAGTGAAGTTGCCAGTATACCCTAGAAAGCTATTTAGTAGAGACACAAGATGTCCTGCATTTGGTCCTCACACTGACTGAGGAAGAGGAGGTCATGGGAATCCGACTCTTCTATTGACCTATGTATGGTACCAATTTCGATTTCGCAATGGTCAGTTGGAGTATGAGCAGTATTCCTCATCTCCTCAGGGCTTAAGCTATGATTGTAAAATGTAATCAGCCATGTAGCGTATTTGCTTAGAGTTGAAATATGAGAATCAATGGTTGATGATATATTGCTTAGTATGTCTTAGTGGAATAAATACTATACAGGTTCTTCATATTCCTTATTGAATAAATGACATGCTGCTTTATCAACCAATAGCTGAAATGACTTGAATAGAGAATATTGCTCTAAATAGTTTAGTTAATGATGTTAAATGTTGTTGAACATTTATGATTCTTATGCTCAGTTTCATTCCATTATCTGCAATAATAATGTTTCTGGCGGAGAGTTATATCTCTCGCTGGGACAATTTTCAATTGTCTCACCCCCGTGGAATTCAACTTTTTAGGTAGACGTCGAGGAAGAGGCAGAAACTCTATAGTAGGTGAATAGCAGCAACAGCAACAGCAAGGACAGCAGTGATTCCTCAGGTGGAAACATTGGCTGTCATGTCCTGTAAATAGAGAGTCCTATGTGTCGTCTCTGTACTCTCAGGTCCTAGGAGTCAATAGTTAGTTTAGTAATGATCTGAGATTTTGGCTTAATGCCTCGAGATTTTCATACTGCCTATGTATAGTCTAGCAGGGCAGCTGATGTTTGTAACTCTTAAGAAGAAATGGTACAATAAATGTACTAGTAAACCATGATATATTTGAAGTACTTTGGTTCCTTATGAAAGAGTTTTTCAGTCTATGGATCTCTTTGTAAAAAGTTTTAATTTTTAGTGATTTTCAGTAATTCCGCTGCTAATGACTGCTTCCGCATTAGTTAATCTTGTTTTTGTGAGATGGACGCGACAGTTTAGTGGTATTAGAGCTCTAGGTTCACTGAGTCTACAGAGACATAGGATTAAGGTTATTGAGTATGTTCTAGTGTCTTCCAGTTTATCTGATAGTGTCTTCTGCTCATATAGGAGGAGAAGAAGAACTAAAGATGTCTAGATCACACGATGAACATGTTGTCAAGAGCAGCGTTGCTGCACCAGGAGGAGGTGTAGGAGACCATTATAGGGAGGAGCTCGCACCTAAACAACCCCAGTTTAATCAAGCTGATATGAGGAACCCAGCCTTCCAAGCTATGTTTGGGAAGTTTATGGCAGCCATGACCCATATGAAAGATAGGATGCCATTACCTACACCTAGGGCACCTACCCACCATGAAGGACAAGGAGCCGGCAAGACATTTGAATGACTTCGCTGGGTTGGAGCCACAGAATATGTCGAGACAGCTGACCCAACAGATGCTGACATGTGGCTGACTGAGCTGGAGAAGACCTTTAGAATCCTTACAATCCCAGAAGCTGAGAAGGTTAGGCATGCAGTGTACCTTCATAAAGGGAGTGTTAGTCACTGGTGGACCATAGAGGAAGGCAAGAGGTTGGGTGTAGAGATCGGATGGGAAGCATTCCGACAAGAATTCGTCAATAGATACTTTCCTAAGACATTCCTGGATGAGAAGATCTCTCAGTTTGAGAGATTAAGGCAAGGACCAATGAACGTTAGCGAATATGAGGCTAAGTTCATGGAGCTTTTTTGGTTCTGTCTGCATATGGCAGCTACCGATGAAGAAAGGATTCAGCATTTTGAGAAGGGATTGAATGCTGATTTGACCACTCCTGTGTCTGCTTTAGAGAACAAGGAGAGGTTTGCTACTTTTGTAGAGTCTGTCAAACGCATAGAGAAGTATGTGACTGAGAAGCGACAGACTAAGAATAAGAAAGTGTATCCCTAATTTCAGGGACCATTGTCCAAAAGTTTTAAGAAACTGAGGTTTTCTACACCAATGGCACCACCAAGGTTTAATACCCAGATGCAATGGATGTCTAATAGGGGTAGAGGCCATAGTTTACCACCAGAAGGAGCTCACAGCTCAGCATCAGTGTCGGTAATAGGACCATCTAGACCATAGCCAGTGAATAGAAGTTGTTTTATATGTCAAAAGATGGGGCATCTGATGAAGGATTGTCGAGCCAAAGAAGCAAGTGTGACTCAACCCCAGAGGCAGAGTCAGCAAGGCTCTTAGAGGCGACAGTTTCCAAGTGGTGCTAGAGGACGTGGAAAAGCGTCCCAAGTTTGATCGTCGGCACCCAGTAATCGAGCATCGAATCAACCGTAGGAGACAGCGAGATTCTATGCAATGAATCAGCCTGATGCAGTAGTCAACCCTAGGGTTATGACAGGTCAGATGGAACTATTTTATTCTGATATGTCTACATCCTACATCATATTTTTTTTATTTGATCTGGGTGCTACACATTCTTTCATCATTAAAAGAGTGATTCTTGACTGCAATATGACAGTTGGTCATAGGGCAGAAAGTTTGAAGTTAGAAACTCCTTTGATGGGATATGTTGTGTTGTGGGAGGTGTGTTCTCCCTGCACTCTTTTCTTTTCTAAGCATCGAATTCAAGTGGATCTTATACCACTTGAGATGCATGGGTTCGATATAATTCTTAGGATGGACACCTTAGAAAGGTACAAGGTTGTCTTGGATTGTGAGTCCAAGCAAGTTGTGTTCACTGATGATAGTGACACATGGATCTTTCAGGGAGATAGAAAGATTCTTCCAACCTGTCTTGTGTCAGCTATGGTAGTTGAGAGGTTGATGAGGCAAGGATGTTTTGCATTCTTGGCACATGTGGTAGATACCACCATGGAGAGCCCTCATCCTTCTAAAGTTCTGGTAGTCAGGGAATTTGAAGATGTATTTCCTGAAGAACTTCCAAGTGTTCCTCCACCCCGAGAGATTGATTTTGAGATTAATCTAGTCCCGGGCATGCAACCAATAGCACAAACACCATACAAGATGGTGCCTACTGAGATGGCAAAACTCAAGAAACAACTTCAGGAGTTGCTTGAGAAAGGTTTTATCCAACCGAGTACTTCACCATGGGGTGCTCCAGTCCTCTTTGTTAAGAAGAAGGACGGATCGATGCGGTTATGAATTGAGTACATACAGTTAAATAAAGTAACTATAAAGAATAAGTATCCTATGCCAAGGATTGATGACTTGTTTGATCAGTTGCATGGTGCATCTATCTTTTCTAAGATAGATCTGAGGTCAGGATACCATCAGTTGTGTATTAAGGAGAGTGACGTACCTAAGTCTGCCTTTAGGACAAGGTATGGTCACTATGAGTTCACAGTTATGTCGTTTGGACTAACTAATGCACCAGCTGTATTTATGGAACTCATGAATAGAATCTTTCGACATTTTCTAGATCAGTGTGTAGTAGTCTTCATAGATGACATCTTAATCTATAGTAGAGATGCTCAGCAGCATCAGCATCACCTCCGTCAGGCTCTAACTTTGCTAAGAGAGCATAAGTTATATGCTAAGTTTAGCAAATGTGAGTTCTGGCTATCAGAAGTTTCTTTTCTAAGACACGTGATATCTGCTTCAGGTATTCATGTTGATCCTAAGAAGGTGGAATTTGTCCTGCAATGGGAATAGTCGAAGACACCGATGGAAATTCACAGTTTCCTAGGGTTGGCAGGCTATTACAGGAGGTTCATTAAGAACTTCAGTTCTATAGCTTTACCCCTGACTAAGCTGACTAGGAAGGAGGCTCCTTTTGCTTGGAATGACAAGTGTCAACAATCATTCCAGTTGTTGAAAGAAAGGTTGACAAGTGCACCTGTGCTGGTATTACCTAAGCAAGGGAAGGGGTACGTAGTTTTCTGTGATGCATCTAAGAATGGCTTAGGTTGTGTGTTGATGCAGGATAAGCAAGTGATTTCTTTTGCTTCTCAACATCTTAAGAAACACGAGGACAATTATCCAACACATGCTCTAGAACTAGTTGTTGTAGTCCATGCTTTGAAGATCTGGAGGCATTATCTCTATGGAGAGACATTCCAGATTTTCACAGACCGTAAGAACATAAAGTATATATTTTCTCAGCATGAGCTAAACATGAGGCAATGCCGCTGGATGGAGTTAATCAAGGACTATGATTGTACAACTGATTATCATCCAGGGAAGGCCAATGTGGTTGTTGATTCTTTAAGTAGGAAATCAGCAACACCGGCCCTAGATAAAGAATAATTGAATTCCTTAGTGTGTTCTAAGAGGGATATGTTTATATATTTGAGGCAAAACAATGTACAGCTAAAAGTATCATTGTTAACCAGGTTATTAGCTGAGATGCACATAAAACCAACTCTGAGACAGCAGATTAAAGAAGCACAGCAAGTTGATGTTGTAGTTCATCAGATTATATTAGAGTATGGTAGTGAGAAGCGAGATGGATTTCATGATTCAGATGATCAGGTAGTCTGTTACCATGGTAGGATGGTAGTACCTGATGCCGATAACTTAAGAAAGTTAGTCCTGGAAGAAGCTCATTCTTCGATGTATGCTATGTATCCAGGAAGCACCAAGATGTATCATAACTTAAAATATATGTATTGGTGGCCTGGATTGAAGAAATACGTAGCTGAGCTTGTTATGTGGTGTCCGGTGTGTCAGCAAGTTAAAGCTGAACATCAAAAGCCCGCAAGAACAATGCAACCCCTGCCTATACTGCAATGGAAATGGGATCATGTGACCATGGACTTTGTGGTTGGTTTGCCTAGAACAACCAAAGGTTATGATTCCATTTGGGTGATAGTTGATAGGTTGACTAATACAGCACATTTCTTACCTATCAAAACAACTTACACTGCTGAGAAGTTGGTACAGTTATATGTAGATGAGATAGTGCAGTTGCACGGGGTTCCAGCTACTATCATTTCTGATAGAGGCCCCCAGTTTATGAGTCGTTTTTGGGAATGACTCCATAAAGCTTTGGGTACGCAGTTAAGGTTTAGTATAGCCTTTCATCCACAGATAGATGGACAATCTGAAAGGACTATACAAACCTTGGAGGACTTGCTTAGGGCATGTGTCCTTCAGTTTGCAGGAAGTTGGGATCTACACCTGAGCTTGATAGAGTTTGCTTATAATAATAGCTATCAACATAGTATTGACATGGCACCATATGAAGCTTTATATGGTAGATAATGTCGATCTCCTTTATGTTGGTATGAAATAGGAGAAAATCAACTTTTGGGTCTTGAACTTGTGTAGCAGACAACGGAGAAGATTAAAGTAATACAACAACAGTTAAAGACTGCACAGGATAGACAGAAATCATACGCCGACAAACGTAGAAGACCTTTAGAATTCCAAGTTGGATACAGAGTATATCTTAAGGTCTCACCTTGGAAAGGAGTTCTTAGATTTAGAAGAAAGGGAAAGTTAGCTCCTAGATTTATGGGGCCTTATCCAATCATTGAACAGATTGGAAAGGTAGCTTATAAGCTGGAGTTACCACCTGAGTTGTATAAGCTGCATCTAGTGTTCCACATCTCTATGTTAAGAAAGTGTCATCCTGACATAGAGTTAGTTCTTCAACCTGTGGAGGTAGAACTAAATGATGATATATCTTATGTTGAAGGACATGTATTGATCCTTGACAAAAGAATTAAAAAGCTGAAAAAGAAAGACATTTGTCTTGTAAAAGTCCTCTGGAACCACCGTGGCATTGAAGAAGCTACATGGGAACTAGAGGAAGATATGAGAAGAAAATATCCTACTCTTTTCTCTTAAATGTTTTTGTTGATGATTTCAGGGAAGAAATCCTTGTAAGGGGTGGATAATTTATAACATCCTTGACCTGGGTTATGTTCTAACCCTAGGTGTTTTTCCTAATAAAGCTGATTAGATGCTAGCTCTTAATTCTTGAAAAGTAATTAAGACTCAAGAGGAACTTATATTTCAATTTCAGTCCTTATTGAATAATGTTGACACATTGTTTTGTTAATTTTGGACTAATGTGCAAATTACCCAAGATGAGGGGTTAACTTGCAAATTATACATCATAAAATGTTCCTCATATGTTGAGACATCATAAGGGTGAGTATGATGTAGTGGTATGGCTTCCACAAGCTTGAGCACCAAGATAGAGCTTGTTGAGCAATCTTTTTGCATTAAAAACCTAGTTTTGGTGTAATGTGCAATTTACCCAAAACCTAGGGTTCAATATGCAAATTACCAATTCATGAGGGTCCCCCATGTTTCTTGGCATCATATAGAGCAAAGAAAATGATAGGGGAACCTCATTTGGATTATTTTGGAGGAGAGAGAATCTTGGTATTAAAATAATCAAGATTTAAGCATAAATGGAACATTAATTCAATTTAATGCAAAAAGAAATATACTAATTGAAGATCCCTTCAACCAAAAGTTGAGGGATGAATTTGAAAAGGGTTGGTCGAGCTTCTGCCTTGAAAAGGCACGAAAAGATCTAGTTTGTGTGGAGACTCCACTCACATTCAGTTAATAAAAAGTAATATCCACTAAAAATGGGATATTAGTATAATATGATTAAGGTGTTTAATTTCTTTTCTTTTAATTCTTGGATAGTGAAGAGGTTTTGCAAGGGTAATAATATGGCTTCGTGGCCAAGGAGTTGAGGGGGATATGTTTCAACAATTTTGGAAATTAAAGGAATTAATTCCATTTTCTCTTTCCTTGGAATTTCCTTATACATATCTCATTTTCTACCCACTTAAGGATCTTTTTCGGAATTCCTTTTCTCTTCTTTCTTTGAGCGACCACAAGAGAGCTTAGGAGCAGGAGAAGGACGACCCCCAACCTGTTGGTAAGTTCTTGACCTTCTTTCACCTTGGTTTCATGGTGAAAACCGAAAATCAATGCTTGATTTCTTGTTTTCTCCATCCAATCTTCAACTATAGCCAACTATTTCATCCAAAAGCTTGAGAACAGACCTTGGGCAGTTGCTAAAGCTTCATCCACCATTGGAGTCGTGGAGCTTGGAGATTGGAATTAGATTAGAAGGCGGGTTATATAACTTAAACCCTTAAACATTGATATTGCATTCAATTCTCCATGATTTGTTGTTCATCTTGTTCTATTTTGAACTTCCTTTGATTCATTGCTGTGATTTCCATGAAAATGGTAGTAGTTCTTGGATGAACGAAGGAATATGATGATGATATCATCTTGGACACTTTTTCCAAGAAAATGCTATTCCAAATGGTTTCAAAAAAAGTGTTCAATCGGTTTCCACAAGATCATTTGAACTTAAACGGTTTTATCAAACCTTTTGGAAGTAAACGGTTTCATCAAACCGTTTGGAAGAGTTTACCATGGTTGACCATTTGGATATTTGATGTTAATAATGATGGTTTATGACCTATTATATATAATTGATTAATTTCAAAGGGGTCATTAGTTGAAGGTCCATCAAGTAGCAAACCCTAATCGGGTTAAGTGCTGATTTTCTAATTAATTGATTTGATTAACCCAAACGGTTTAAAAACCATTTGGAGATCACCCAAACGGTTTCAAAACCGTTTTGAGGTCAACCAAGACTGTTTGGAGGCCTAGGGTTGAGTATGGATGGGTATTTGAAGATCCAAAGATACTAAATTGTAATGTAATCAATTGTTGATTTGGTGATCAATCCAATGACCTAAACCCTAATTGGATTCCACTAATTTTCATGTTGGAATGGGAAAATGGTCTCAAGACCATTAGGAGGTCATCAAAACGACCTCAAGACTGTTTGAGGTCAGGTCATACCCAATTTGGATGGTGGTCCAATGATTTCATAGTAATTAGTTTCACAATGACTAACATTGAAGGTTCATCGATTTCAAACCCTAACCCAATTGGATTCAAAACCCTAATTGATGATTAATTGATAGTTAAATCAATTGAAGGATGAATTATTAATCTCAATTGAAGTATGATGTTAGGTTCAATTAGGGAGTGGTTATATGGATTTGATTGATGAGGGGACTAACCTTGGAAACCCTAAATCAATTTGAGTGGTTGAGACCATCTTTGGTCCAATCGGTTTTGAGGAGGTTCATTTGAGTCCAAACGGTCTCCAGACCATTTGGGACCAAATGGTCTCAAGTCCGTTTTGGGACCGAATGATCCCAAACTATTTGAGGCCCAATCGATCTCACGAATGTTTTGGTTAAACGGTTTTGAGTACAAAGTTTCTATTCGGTTTCCAAACCGAATGAGGTCAAGCACCTCAAGACCGCATGAGGTCAAGCACCTCAAGACCACATGGATGGTGAAAGGTGGTGTTTGAAGCATTGAAAGTCCAAGGGCCAATAATTGTTGAACTCTAACAATTCAATCGATTGAAAGTTTCAATGTAGCAAAGCATGTTCAATTGATTGATAAGTTTATCTAAAGGACCCTTGCAGTTTTGAGACTGAGTTGGCCCAAACGGTCTTGAGACCGTTTGAGTCCAAACGGTCTTGAAACCGTTTGGGGTCAAATGTTTTCAAATCCATTTAGAGATCAAACGGTTTCAAAACCGTTTGGTGATGAAACCTCAAAACCGAATAAAGGTCAATTGTGATTCAATCATTTAGAAATTGAAGGTGATCATTGTTCCAATGATCCAATGATTGATAGTGATGGTAATCAATGAAGGTACAAAAAGTGAAATCCTAAAAGTACCTAAATGATTAGTACCATTAAAGGGATAAACCCTAATTGCTTATAAGAACAAAAACTTAGTACACTATGTCATTCATAGTTGTATGTACTTGATTGAAAGGTTGATATAACCTAATCAAGTTGAGAGGATGATAGAATGGAATTCATACATAAGTATGATTCGTGTGGTGATTAAGGGTATAATCCTTAGAAAAGAGATCATGAAACCCTAATCATGAGCATTAACCCTAATTGACAAGATTATTGAACCCTAGCCCTAAATTAGGGCAATTCTGAATGAAACCCTGATCTAGGAAGATAATGTGATATGAATTTAGGGTAATGACATGAGTAACCCTAATTCATGGTATTTTGGTCCAAACCCCTAATTTAGATGAATAGTAAACCCTAATTATGGGTTATTGAATATAAACCCTAATCTAGGGTGATGTGATGTGAATAGTAAACCCTAATTCTAAATAAGGTGAAGGTGTACATGTGAAACCCTAATTCTGGGTTATATCAATAGCATGAAATTCTAATCTTGGGCAATGAAATGATGAATCATTGGTCCTAACTTAGAAAAAGGGGATGAGTAACCCTGATTGAAATAAAAAGGGAAACCCTAACCCTAGTAAGGGAATAGTGGTGTTACCCTTGAATAGTGATGCTATAATTGTTTTTGTATAGTGATGATATGAAATTGATGTAACTGTTATCATCTGTACTAATCATACAGGTTTTAGGAGATGATGAACATATCCAGGTATGAGCTATGATGCCTTATTTATTGAAAATGTTTTATGAGCCTTGTGAGCCATAATATGTTGTGTTGCCTAGTAAGAGGTAACAAGAGAGATTAATGGGTTGTAAGAGCCATGTGAAATAGTTG
Organism: Alisma plantago-aquatica; assembly: GCA_963693085.1. Taxonomy (NCBI): domain Eukaryota; kingdom Viridiplantae; phylum Streptophyta; class Magnoliopsida; order Alismatales; family Alismataceae; genus Alisma; species Alisma plantago-aquatica. Next base: position 574,682,921 of record OY856415.1, on the reverse strand, counting down.
CATTGCAATTATTATGTTTACATTGGTCATATGACCTGAAGGCAATAAGTTACATGTTAAAGTGGTAACAAGTGTTTTGATGATCTAAGGGTTTGAACACCCATATTTTTGAATCATGATGATGAGATGATAAGGGACTGAGATCCCAATGTTAATAAAGTTGTGAAAAGAACTTGATAGAAATAGTATTCATTCTTTGTAGCAATTGTTATAATGGTTTATGTTTGAAAACATGTTTGATGCTAAAAGAATATTTTAATGTACTTAAGTAATCAAGTGAAATGATATCATGTAGAGCCCTGACCATAAATCCATCATCATCGGCAGTTTGGTGATGGTGAAATAGGTTTTCTTACAGGAACTCCTGGAGGGCATACTTTTGAGTATGTGGGGGTTATGGGTGTGAATATCCTTACGCCCCAATGGAGGAATTGATGTGAGATAAACATTAAATCTCTCAATCCTTCATTGTATATACATATATATATATATATATATATATATATATATATATATATATATATATGTCGGGATGGATGTATCACTAATCTCCCAATGATGTTAATGTTGAATCGATGTGAGATAAATATGAAATCTCTTGATTGCGAAGAGAGTACAGCATGCCACTGTAACTCTAATAGCGAAGTTGCTAGTATACCCTGGAAAGCTATTTAGCAGAGACACAAGATGTCATGCATTTGGTCCTCACACTGACTGAGGAAGAGGAGGTCATGGGAATATGTCTCTTCTATTGACCTATGTATGGTACCGATTTCGATTTCACAATGATCAGTTGGAGTATGAGCGGTATACCTCATCTCCTCAGGGCTTAAGCTATGATTGTAAAATGTAATCAGTCGTGTAGCGTATTTGCTTAGAGTTGAAATACGAGAATCAATGGTTGATGATGTATTGCTTAGTATGTCTTAGTGGAATAAATACTATACATGTTCTTCATATTCGTTATTGAATAAATGACATGTGATGCGATGATTTTGAGTCGCATTTAGAGACCTATTTCATATGTGTTTTGTGCCTTAATTACTCATTTTCATAGATATTATTGCATAATTCACTTTATTTGGTCTTTGCCATCATTTTATATCAAATCCCCTTTGTTTTACTATTTTGAGCATTATTTATCATCTTATTATAAATTGTGAGGATTTACTTGGTCTTGTTGTGAAATTTCAGGAAAAACAAGTATCTGCTTCCGTCGATACCATCGACGGAAGTCGATACCATCGACCAAGCCACAGGTTGTCAGCCGAGAAGAGCAATACAGAGTCGATACCATCGACACCTAAGTCGATGGTATCGAGATCCCTTCAAGTTGCTGGCGAGGAAACTGTCGATACCATCGACCCAAGTCGATGCCATCGACACAAGGGGAGCTACAGCGTCGCTAAACGACAACAACCGACGCTAAAGGAGTCGATACCATTGACACACAAGTCGATGGTATCGAGATCACCACAGGCGCTCAGAATAAAAGAAAGGAAAGCTGCCGCTAATCCGCCGGGTCAATACCATCGACCCGCGTCGATGGTATCGACGCCGGCAGATATGCGTTGGATTTGTTTTGATCTCGATCGGACGGCTGTTGTTATTTGACGACCTAATTAGGGACTTATACCTAATGACGGCCGCCCAGACGAGAGGATGATCTCATTTTGGATTGCACGAGTGTCGAGGAGGAGAGAAAGGAGAACAGAGGCCGAGAAGCTCATCTCGGGTGATTCGGACGCTGCTGAAGACGATTTCCACCACCGACATGCAGGGAAAGCTTGTGTTCTACGCCAAGGATCCACCGGTTCTTCTCCGTTCAGGGGTTTTCCCATTTATTTCCCGTTTTTCTTATGAATTCCCCAATTTCTACCATGTATTCGTGTGAGATGAACATGAGAGGCTAAAAACCTCAATCTTTAGGACCGGGAGTAGCCCGGGAATGCATTGTATGACATTTTCATAATAATAATTCATATTTTTCTCTCAAATCCGTGGTATAGATTCGTTTTCTCCATTTCTATTGTTATGCTTGATCACCATAATAATAATTTAACACCCTTAATCACTTTGACAGAAGGATTAACGGTTGAAAAGAGACGAATTCTACATTAATCCATAAAACCCTTGACAAAGGAGTTGTAAAATTAATGGTGGGAACTGAGAGACCGTTTATAATGCACTTAGTTTAGGGGAATGATAACTACGACGGTGGAATCAACCTAAATCTAAGTAGTGAATTACACCACGACAGTGGGTAATTCTATTTTCAGGCCACTACCCGGATAGAGAGAGAAGTGTGAGGAATTATACGAAACTTAATACAATGTTGACCCGCGGTGAAACCGCCATCCTAAAGATATCCCTTTGAATTGATTAAATTAACCTTTAATCGATTGCTTTCTTTGTTTGATTTTTATTTTCTTTTTAATTTGAACACAAAACCATATTTTGTTAATCGGTCTAGCTGATTGCGATTAGTTAGTAGAAGTCTCCAATAATTCACGTATCCCTGAGTTCGACTCGGGCCTCACAAGGCCTATATTACTCGACGCGTATACTTGCGTTTAAGCGCGTAGTAAAATACACGTCAAGTTTTTGGCGCCGTTGCCGGGGATACGGCGAATTATTGGCACTTTGAGTGCTAAGAGCGGCCACTCTAGGCCACATTTTTTTATTTTTTTTTAAAACAATTTCAAAAAAAAAAAATCCTTTATTTCTCTATAATTGTGTTGACTCGTTCAAAGCATTGTACTGAACCCCTATTTCCATTTTTCAGGTACTTTGCATGGTGCACACACGTAGTCGAGACTACGTGAATCGCACACCTGAGGTTCCATCTGCGGGACCAGAGGACGAGGACTACTAGAGGAGGAACACCACAGTGATATAAATTCTGAATCTGAGCAAGAACAAGAAGAAGTAATGGCTGAAGCACAGACAATATGGGAGAAGATCAAGGCGTCTTCTTCCTCGGCATCAAAGGGGCCTATAAAGAAACAAGGGCTAAACATTCCAACCTACAAGATCGATCCAGCACTGATTAACCTGGTTAAATCAAACGCATTTCACGGATTAAAAAATGAAGATCTAGTGGCCCACATCAGCCAGTTCGTGGAGAACTGCGATATGGTGAAGATAGATCGATTTCCGCAGGATGTGCTCTACCTCAAGTTATTCCCGAGTTCCTTGGCTGGAGTGGCAAGAGAGTGGCTTCATAACCTTGACGACGAGTTTGTTGAATCATGGGATCACATGGTGGAGGTTTTCTTCGAGAGGTTCTTCCCTCCTGAGAAGACCAATGATATGATCCGGAAGATCCACAATTTCACCCAACAGGTAGGTGAAACTTATTCTGAGACTTGGGAGCGATTCCAAGTCATGTTGAGGAGATGTCCACACCATGGACTGTACAAGGAAACCCAAGTGAAGATCTTCTACTTTGCTCTCTCCGAGCATGATAGAAGCAATCTGGACTCGGCCGGTTCAGGATTTTTCTTGAACAACAATGATACAAGATGCTGGGAGATATTAAAGAACATGGCTAGGAAACAGTCATGGGGCGACAGAGGTGCAGTGGAACATGTCAAGGTTGTCGGTGAATCCAGAATAGTGAGGGAGCTCAATGATAAGTTAGATCTTCTAGCCAAGAAGGTGTTAACTAAGGAGGATGCATCTAAGGATGAGGAAGCCCAAGTAAAGTACATGCAACAACAGGGCTATAGAAACAATGACTATGCATGGAGGAAAGATAAAAAGTTTTCATGGAAGGATTCGAACAATTTTTTACAGGATCCGGATGCCAAGCCACAGCAGAAAGCCGAGGACAAGAACACTGAATTACTAACTCAAATGGTCCAGCAAAACCAAGAGATGATGGCCATGTTTGGAAAACAATTGCAATCTCAAGGTGACATTCTAACCAAATTTGGGCAGACGCTGCAAAGCCATGGAGCGCAAATGCGGGCATTAGAGACCACCGTGGCCCAGATTTCAAGTGAAGTGGCGGCCATCAAGCACGCCAATCAACAGAAACCAGCTGAGAATGCGAACGTGGCCCAAGCACATCATCAGGTTAAGTACATGTCGGTGGTAAGAAATGAGGAATCTCAGGTGCAAGAAGTTGTAGAAGAAAGAAAAATGACTTTCAATGTGAATGCAACACCGGCGATACCGTATCCATGCACTTACTATAGATTGCCGGGCGGAAACCATTTCTTCAGAAAATCAGAGAGAGTTGTGAGTATGGTATCCCCATCTAGGCAAGAGGAGCAGGTGAAGGTTGTTTGTGCACATGTGGAGACATCTGAGGCGAGAGAGGAACCATAACAAGCTGCTACTATTGATGATGTCTCGCCAAAGCCCACGTCCGAGGGAATAATTGAAGCAAGCTTAGGGGAGGTACCCCCGAAAAGCTCTTATGTGCCACCTCATAGGCGTGTTGAGGCAGCAGATGTTTCAAATGTGGTTAATCCTAAGTCAAAGAAAGAGCATCGTCACTTTAAAAAATTCCTGGAGATATTCCGAAAACTCCACATCAACGTTCCGTTAGTGGAGATGATCGAGAAAGTACCCGCCTATGGGAGGTTCATTAAAGAAATCATCAATAAGAAGAGGCGGATAAAAGACGATGAAATTTATTGGATGAATGAGACAGTGAGCTCTATGATTCATGGAAGTTCACCAAAGAAGAGAAAGGACCCAGGAGGTTTTTACATTCCGTGTTCAATAGGTGGTCAACATGTTTTTAAAGCGCAATGTGATTCCGGCACTAGTATAAATCTCATGCCTTTGGCTACATTTCAAAAGTTGGGGTTAAAAGAGATAAAGAAGTTGGCTGCAACAATTGAATTGGCAGATGGGTCTACCGTGAGACCCTATGGAGTATGTGAAGATGTTCTCGTCAAAGTGGATAAATTCATATTTCCTGTGGACTTTGTCATCATGGATATGCCACCACTCCAAAGTTGTGAAATTCTCCTTGGAAGACCGTTTCAAGCAACGGCGGATGTCGTGACTGCCTTAGGCAGAGGGACTTTGTCCTTGGGTATTGGAGGAGATCGAGTCGAATTCAAATTACCAAATGATCCTCTAAGCCCAGTTCCCAAGGTGAAAAGATGATGATTGTCACACCGTCTAGCCTAAGACGCTAAACAAGGGCGCTTGTTGGGAGGCAACCCAACCATCGGTACACTAGGATAGTTTAATTTTAGTCATAGATTGCTTTTATTTCGTTTGAATTTTAGTTTAAAAATGATACCTTGATCCGTTTGTTGAATGTGCAGGCACAGGCAGGGTCGATACCATCGACACACCCATCGATGGTATCGACATGGGTTCAGGTTGACACCAGCAGAAATCGCACTGCGTCGATACTATCGACACCCCCGTCGATGGTATCGACATGGTCACAGACAGGTCGCAATAAAAGTGTCGATGGTATCGACACCCCAGTCGATACCATCGAGATCTCTAGAGATATTCAGATGATTTTTGCTCAGTCAACTCGATACCATTGACGGCCCCGTCGATGGTATCGACATCATCACAGGTTGAATGCAACACAACGGCGGTGTCGCAATAAAAGCAAGTCGATACCATCGACACCCGTCGATGGTATCGACGGACATGTCACCGATCCGAACACAGACATCGACGACGATCGCAACAGCCACGTCAGCGATCCGGGTGTTGCGTCGATACCATCGATCTCCGTCGATGGTATTGACCCGTCAGCAATCCGGGTTTCTCGATCCAGCAAACGTCAGCCGTCGATACTCGCGAGGGAGGCGGATACCCACGAGATGTGTCGATACCATCGACCCGTGTCGATGGTATCGATGGGTCAACAGGGGCGCCGATCAAGCCTATTTAAGGGGACTTGCAACGTCACTTGACGTCACACCTTCAAAGTAAGTATCCTCCTTTGCGCCTAGCACTCCCCCGAGCCCTCCAAGACTGAAGAGAAGCGTCATCGAGCGGAGATCTTCATCGAGCGGAGAATTTCTTCTCCATCTTCACCGAGCTCTTTTCTTCTAATCCCATCTTTTCTCGCAACCATGGTGCACACCGCCAGAGCGTCGTCCTCAAGCGCTCACCCTTTGGAGATCGAGGAGTTTGTTCCTCCCCCACCCGCTTCCATCGCTCGTCCACGCCTAATTCATGCCAACATGGATGTGAGGAAGGTTTACGAGGATATTATGAAGCGAAAGTTTGAGCCCACCCGGTATGTGGACCAGGGCATGATCCAGGAGCTGGGGTTCAAGGCCAACTTGGCCTATGTGTTGGCCGGGCAAGCGTGGCACACCAATCGCCTTTATGAGATCGACTGTCACACGGATGGGCAGCCATTTTTCGGCGAATGGCCCACATACAAGGAACTGGTGGCTGAGTTCATGGCGTCTCTTGATATCTGCGTCGTACCAAATGACGTGGTACCATCGGACCAGACGTGGATCAGGGGAAGGGTGTCCTTCCGACTCTTCAACAACAATTACAACATCACATTGAAGCAGTTCAATGACATCTTCAACTGGAACCACAGCCGCAACGATCACCGACGCCCCGACGCCCGCACCGACTACGACAAAATCTTTGCCGAGCTAGTTACAGTGCCGGTAGGAAAGACTGTGAGCTACCATAATGCAGCGGTAGCGGATTTTGAGCACCCGTTCGTCCTGGTCCTGCATAGGATGTTGAGCTTGACTTTCTTCGCTCGAAGCGATCTTGCTTTGAGCAAGTTTCAGGAGAGTGACCTGTTCTTTCTCTACGCACTCCTGAAACGTCAAGAGTGCAACTGGGGGGCGTTCTGGCTACAGCGCGTCCTGGCGGTGAAGAGGAGCACAAGGAAGGCTCCAATCCATTTTGGTGGTCTTGTCACAAAGTTGGCGCTTTACTTGGGGCTGAACCTTCAGTCCATGACTCCGATTTCTACGAGGAGCAAGGTGAACGTGCAACACTTGCACCATTCAAACCTTATTCTTTTCCGGGACGGGTTGGCGTACGCTCATTGCCACGTCAACCAAGCTTATCAGGAGAGCTCCCTACCGGACAACGTCTTCAACATAGAGGGCAAGCAGCACTTCCAGTGGCCAATCATAGCCATCGAGTCCTCCGAGGAAGACGACGGTGGTGACGAGCAAGAAGGCGAGGCTGCAGAGGAAGAGGAGGCTTTCACACCTCTTCGAGCACGTGTGGCACCACGGAAGCGTCCTAGGATGCATCCGGGTGCATCTTCATCATCTCAGCCCCCGCCGCCATCACCACAGTACGAGCAGCCATCCATGGATCCCTATTCCATGCAGGGGATGTACACCATGCTGCAGGACATCCAGCAGACTCAGCAGCAGCACATGGGTATGTATACCGGCATTCATGAGACTACGAGCCAGGTACTTGACAACCAACGGGCTATGTTCGAGAACGAGCGGCTCATCCTCGCCAACCAAGAGCAAATGCACACCCGGTTGCAGCGGATAGAGACGCAACAAGAGCCCTTCTTTGACCATTACTGGAGTCACGACTACTTTGGAGGCTATCCACAGCCTCCGCCGCAGACTCAATATGATCCAAGCTTCCAGGGGAGTACCCGTCTTGGGATCCTATGGCACCGCAATACCCACCACCGCCTCCGCAAGATTGATCAGGGTATCACTGTTCCACCCTTAAGTTAGTTTTTGACTATGAGGCCATAGTCGAATTCAAGCTTAGGGGGGTGGCTGGAACAGCTCTATCTTTTATCTTTTCTTTAGTTATTTTTAGTTTTTGCTTTAATTTGTTCTTGCAATTTTAGTTTGTTTAGGATCCACATCTATCTAGTGTAATTGTGGATGTCTTAAAAATTGTCATCTCACTTTTTTTCATGGGAAATTTAAGGGAATTTCAAAATTTCTGGGTCTTTTGGATAGCTTAACTTGGTTGTCCTTGGGAAACGTGTCCTATGAAAATGATTGATTATGTCAACTCTAAAGCAATATGTCACACCCACACCCCCATTGACTCATGAAAAGTGGATAGTAACGGTTGTTTGAGCCTAACCTAATCAAATGGTAATGAGACCTTAATTGGATATACGAGAAAGAACCCTTTGAACTACTACACATGTCAGTAAGGAGGGACACATGATATTTTTCTAAGGTTCAGTAACTTAATCTTGTGATCATTCCACTTCATATTTTTCCATAATCCACCAAAGAATTGGAAGTAAAGTACAGTTTTAATTCCTTCTTGCGTGCATAGCATGTAGATAGGATTTGCATTGTTATTTTCATATTTTTGCATAAAATGAAAAAATGTATAGTGATTCATGCACATTATCCTTAGGTGCATGTCATGTAGTTGCACTCATAACTTTCATGATTTTCATGCATAAGTACACCATGTACCTCAGTTTGTCTTGAAAAGTGGTCTAAATTGTCCCATACCCTCGAAATAGTACAAAGATTTCCAATCATGAAGAAAATAGCCTAACACATGTATCTCTAAGCAATTATGGATATTTGGGCTAAGAGGAAAAGAAAAAAAAATCTGAAAATTTGAAAGAAAAAAAAGAGAGAATTTAGAAGGAAATGGAATAAGAGGGAGAAAGGAACATGATATCACTTGCATAACAAGGAAACTGAGTACATGATGTGGCTTAATTAGATTTCTATCTCTTTTTGAGGTGGAAGGTTAGTGCATGCATCATTCCACCCAATTTTAAGCATTAGGGCATTTTTAATGTGCATTGGCATCAATTAGGGCATTTTGTTGTATGCATTTTGAAACTGTGTAATACTTCCAAATTCTTCCATGAACCACCCATTCCATCCACTCGTTGCTCGGATTGGTAGGCCACCGTGATTTTCTCCTCACTCATGTTTAAAAGGAGAACTGCTTCCATGTAGATGGTAGTTAGGGCGAGCAACGTAGTGTAGGCGATCACAAGATGCACTAATGCTGAATCGGCAAATTTTATTATGTTAACTGCCTTATGTGATAGTGTTCATCGGTTTGAAGGATAATTTCTTTTATTGATGATTATTGTCGCCTGTAGGGTAATTACTGTTCTGTGATTAGGAAAGGCCGGTTTGAGAACGTTCAGTGGGAGTCATGTGGAATGTGGGGTGATGTGTTGATTGTTAGTTGACATCTGCAATCCTATTCTAAGGATTAGTTGCTCGAGGGCGAGCAATGTTTAAGCTTAGGGGAGTTTGATGCGATGATTTTGAGTCGCATTTAGAGACCTATTTCATATGTGTTTTGTGCCTTAATTACTCATTTTCATAGATATTATTGCATAATTCACTTTATTTGGTCTTTGCCATCATTTTATATCAAATCCCCTTTGTTTTACTATTTTGAGCATTATTTATCATCTTATTATAAATTGTGTGGATTTACTTGGTCTTGTTGTGAAATTTCAGGAAAAACAAGTATCTGCTTCCGTCGATACCATCGACGGAAGTCGATACCATCGACCAAGCCACAGGTTGTCAGCCGAGAAGAGCAATACAGAGTCGATACCATCGACACCTAAGTCGATGGTATCGAGATCCCTTCAAGTTGCTGGCGAGGAAACTGTCGATACCATCGACCCAAGTCGATGCCATCGACACAAGGGGAGCTACAGCGTCGCTAAACGACAACAACCGACGCTAAAGGAGTCGATACCATCGACACACAAGTCGATGGTATCGAGATCACCACAGGCGCTCAAAATAAAAGAAAGGAAAGCTTCTGCTAATCCGCCGGGTCGATACCATCGACCCGCGTCGATGGTATCGACGCCGGCAGATATGCGTTGGATTTGTTTTGATCTCGATCGAACAGCTGTTGTTATTTGACGACCTAATTAGGGACTTATACCTAATGACGGCCGCCCAGACGAGAGGATGATCTCATTTTGGATTGCACGAGTGCCGAGGAGGAGAGAAAGGAGAACGGAGGCCGAGAAGCTCATCCCGGGTGATTCGGACGCTACTGAAGACAATTTCCACCACCGACAGGCGGGGAAAGCTCGTGTTCTACGCCAAGGATCCACCGGTTCTTCTCCGTTCAGGGGTTTTCCCATTTATTTCCCGTTTTTCTTATGAATTCCCCAATTTCTACCATGTATTCGTGTGAGATGAACATGAGAGGCTAAAAACCTCAATCTTTAGGACCGGGAGTAGCCCGGGAATGCATTGTATGACATTTTCATAATAATAATTCATATTTTTCTCTCAAATCCGTGGTATAGATTCGTTTTCTCCATTTCTATTGTTATGCTTGATCACCATAATAATAATTTAACACCCTTAATCACTTCGACAGAAGGATTAACGGTTGAAAAGAGACGAATTCTACATTAATCCATAAAACCCTTGACAAAGGAGTTGTAAAATTAATGGTGGGAACTGAGAGACCGTTTATAATGCACTTAGTTTAGGGGAATGATTACTACGACGGTGGAATCAACCTAAATCTAAGTAGTGAATTACACCACGACAGTGGGTAATTCTGTTTTCAGGCCACTACCCGGATAGAGAGAGAAGTGTGAGGAATTATATGAAACTTAATACAATGTTGACCCGCGGTGAAACCGCCATCCTAAAGATATCCCTTTGAATTGATTAAATTAACCTTTAATCGATTGCTTTCTTTGTTTGATTTTTATTTTCTTTTTAATTTGAACACAAAACCATATTTTGTTAATCGGTCTAGCTGATTGCGATTAGTTAGTAGAAGTCTCCAATAATTCACGTATCCCTGAGTTCGACTCGGGCCTCACAAGGCCTATATTACTCGACGTGTATACTTGCGTTTAAGCGCGTAGTAAAATACACGTCAACATGCTACTTTATCAACCAATAGCTGAAATTACTTGAATACAGAATATTGCTCTAAATAGTTTAGCTAATGATGTTAACTACTGTTGAATATTTATGATTCTTCTGCTTAGTTTCATTCTATTATCTGCAATAATAATGTTTCTGGTGGAGAGTTATATCTCTCGCTGGGACAATTTTCAATTGTCTCACCCCCGTGGAATTCAACTTTTTAGGTAGATGATGAGGAAGAGGCAGAAACTCTATAGTAGGTGAACAACAGCGACAGCAATAGCAAGGACAGCAGTGATTCCTCAGGTGGAGACACTGGTTGTCATGTCCTGTAAATAGAGAGTCCTATGTGTCGTTTCTATACTCTCAGGTCCTAGGAGTCAGTAGTTAGTTTAGTAATGATCTGAGATTTTGGCTTGATGCCTCGAGATTTTTGTACTGTCTATGTATAGTCTAACAGGGCAGCGGATGTTTGTAACTCTTGAGAAGAAATGGTATAAGAAATGTACTAGTAAACCAGGATGTATTTGAAATACTTTGGTTCCTTATGAAAGAGTTTTCAGTCTATGGATCTCTTTGTAAAAAGTTTTAATTTTTAGTGATTTTCAGTAATTCCGCTGCTAACGACCGCTTTCGCATTAGTTAATCTTATTTTTGTGAGATGGACGTGATAGTTTTCACCACTTCACCCGATTAGGGTTTGCAATTGGTAGATTATCCAATCATAGAACCTTTAGAAACCAATCAATTAAATCTATTAGATCATTATTCAACACATCAGCAACCCCCCTCAAATGGTCAACCCCCTCCATTCGGTCAACCATGCCAAATGGTTTTTGTTGGGTTTTAGAGGAGGCAGAGAAGCAGCGGAAACAAAAAATTTTCTCTCCCCAAAACCCAGAACTAAAGGAATCGCATCTGTTGGATAAATTGGACATCATGATAAATCCCTTTGTTTCGATGATTACAAACATTTCATTCTTGTTGATCTAACGCGCTACTTGAGTGTTGCAGGAATAAGGTGGATGACAAAGCTATAGAGAATCTATATGCTTGAATGATTGTAAATGTCATGAAATGTAATCATTGTAAACTTGTACAAATATATAATGTACAAGTACTTAGACTTCATGTAAATCAAGCGTTAGATCTTCCCTAGCTAAACACCACACTTAGTCATGTCATCCCCTTCAATAGTGTCACATATGCACACTCGTACACACACTTAGTGCCTTAATTGAAAGATTGAAACAGGGTCAATCTCGGTCGACAAACTCCTCGACCGAGACACTCTCGGTCGACAAACTTCTCGACCGAGAAAGACCCAAGTAGCCGTTAGACACAGCTGACAAGGTAGTTGGCAGTTGCAAATGAACGTTGATCCAGAGAGCCTGTCAGTCGACAAAACTTCGACCGAGTAGGTATCTCGGTCGACAAATTGTCGACCGAGATGGACTCTGACAGCAACTGCAGAATAAAGCAACTAGCCGTTACTAATGCACCTAACTTATACCTAACGGCTAGTTAAGCACTTAGAACCCCCTAGAAAGTGTCTAGAACGTCCTTAAGCACTTGTAGGTCATTCCTATAAATAGGACATGCCTTAGGACACCTAAAAACATCGAAGCTACACTTGTGCTACACTTGAGCTTGAATACTCATTGGCAATATGTTTTGAGCAATAGAGCAATTCCAACATTGGCTATTCATTCCCATTGCTCTAATTTCGTGTCCTATAGGCTAACATCTCCTTTCCACAGCACTTACACTTCTACACTCATTGGTTAGGAGATCAATACGCTTGATATAGGCAAATCAAGCCTTGTGCTTAAAAGGATAAGTTGTAATTTTTGTTTTCCTTCTTGTTCCTTTTATTCTTTGTATTCTCCTTGTTACTCCTACGGTTGGAGGTTGCGGATTGGAGAAGGTTCTTCTCGGAGGAGAAGGTGGACTTCAAGCTACTTCAAGAAGGCTATCGCAGCGGGAAGCTACTTCAAGAAGGCTATTGCAACGGGAAGCTACTTCGGGAGGAAGGCTACTTCAAGGTTGGTGCAATTACTTCTAGGTGAAGGCTGCTTCAAGGTTGGTGCGATTACTTCTAGGTGAAGGCTGCTTGAAGGGTTTAGGGAGAGAATTGTAATTTTATACAGTCCTTGTGAGGCAATAAAATTAAATTCTTTCCAAATCCCGGTTGGGTAAGCAACCGGGTAGTGGACTGACAACTTTAGTATTTTCTAAAGTTGGAACCACTCTAAATCCTTGTCCCCTTGTCCAATATTTTGTGGTTGGTTGTTTGAGTTCAAAAATTGTTAAAATTGTTTTAAAACTCTATTCACCCCCCCTCTAGTGTTTTTTCAATTGGTATCAGAGCAGGCTTCAAGGAACCCTAACAAGGTCTTGAAGAATGGGTGACGGGGTGCTCAACAACCTTAATCTTGAAGGGACATTTGTTGCTAGGCCTCCAGTGTTTGATGGAACAAACTACACATATTGGAAGAGAAGGATGCAGTTCTACTTTCAAGGCATAAGTTGGGACTTATGGAGGATGGTCTCAACCCCATACGAGCTTCCTCAAATGCAATATGCAGAGTGGGATGCAAATACGGTAAAATCGGCTCAAATGAATGCAAAGGTTGTAAGTATTCTTTATTGTTCAATTTCAGTAGGAGAATTTAATAGAATATCAAATTGTGAAACAGTCTATGAAATATGGCATAGATTGTCCATAACCTATGAAGGTACGGTTCAAGTTAAGAATTCTAAGATTAGTATGCTTAAACAGAAGTTTGAACACTTTCGTATGGATCCAAATGAATCCATTAGTGAAATGTTTGCAAAATTCTCTTCTATTGTTATTGGTTTGAATGCCTTAGGAAAAATCGTTCTTGAAGAAGACCAGGTATCAAAAGTACTTCGATCACTTCCTCCCAAATACAAGCCCAAGGTGACAGCCATTGAAGAAGCTAATGATCTCACTAAACTAAAAATGGAGCAACTCATTGGCAATCTAGAAGCTCATGAGGCAACTTTAGAAGAGGAAGAAAGAAGAGAACGTGAACGTCAACAAGGCAAAAAGAAGGACATTGCATTCAAAGCATCAACCAAGGACACTCATGACACAAGTGAAGATGATAGTGAAGAAGAAACTCTCATTGTAAATGGTAAGCAATATAAAAGTTTTAAAACTAATAAAACTTCTAGTGTTTCTTCTTCCAGGTGCTTTGAATGTGGCAAAAAGGGACACATGAAAGGTGATTGTCCAAAACTCAAGAAAGGGAAGAAATCATCTCACAAAAAGAAAGAAAGAGCATATAAAGCTGCATGGGATGATTCAAGTGATGATAGTGATGATGGAAAAGAAGAAGTAGAATGCCTCATTGCTACAACAAATGAAGACGAAGAAGAGGTAAGTCTTTATGATCTACCAAAAGAAGATCTAATTGCTAGTCTTCAAGATACTCATGAGAAATATATTGAGTGCAATAAGAAACTTAAGAAATCAAATAAAGTAAATGATGATTTAAATGTTAAACTTCTTGCTCTTGTATCCGAAAATGAAAATCTCAAAAAGGAAAATGAAGATTATGATCTTAAGTTAAAATCGGTAGAAGCTAATTGCAATCTTCTTTCCTTAGAAAAGTTAAACTTGCAAACTCAAGTGAATGATCTTCAGAAACAACCTGTTCTATGTTCATGTTTAGATTATGATGAGGTTGTCAAAGAAAGAAACTCTCTAGTATCTGATTTAGATCAAGCAAAGAAAGATATAAACAAGAAGATGAATGATATTGCTAAGTTACAAAGAAATGTAAATGAGTTAAGAGGAAATGACATGCTTGAAAATATTCTGAAAATTTCCTCTAGTTATAATGGAAGAAAAGGATTAGGATATGATCCAAGGAGAAATAAACCCAAAAGAGTCAAAGCATCCAAGACTAAGATTATGTTTGTACCTAGGAACACAATTCCTAGAAATAGAAATGAAGTTGACTCTATTAGTTGTCATTATTGCATGCATCTTGGACATTATTCATTTTCATGCCCATATAAGAAAAAGAATGATGATTTAGCTTGGATTCCTAAAACTTAGTGGCTTAAAATTTACTAGTTGAGATTTGACCTAAACTGATTCTTGATATACAAATGTCATATCTCAACACAAATCGAGCTCTAAACTTGCATAATCTTATTTTGCTTGGAATAAATTAACAGTTCTGAAAATATTCCAGAAACTTTGTCGGTCAAGAATCTTTCGACCGAGTGAACCTCGGTCGAGAAATTGTCGACCGAGCATAACACTGATTTCCAGTCTGCTATAAAATTGCTGAATTCTTTTTGTAATTGATCAAATTGCTATCTATTTGTGATTAATGACTGTATATATTTTGGAAATCATCCCTGAAAACTTATATGAGATTAATTTGGTGTATTCTCTAAAATGATTTAAGTTAAAACTGAAATTATGCTTAGCTTAACAAAAAGGAAATTTCTGTTTTATCATTATTCACATGATGCCTCCTAAAGTATTTTATGGTCTACCCATATAGAAATCATGTGATTACAATCATGGAATTATCATTTTCATCACGATGATGTTGTGTTAGCAAGAATAGATAATGATAATTGTATGCATGGATCCTTGATGATACATAGGCAAGCAAAATAATTCAATGATGATATCTCTCTTAGAAATGCTTGCAACACATAAGATAAAAATTTCTCAATTGGCATCCTTAAAATACTTGAGATATTAATCGTGCGTTCATTTTTAAGAGGATGTTTTCATATTGAGTATCACTAAACATGCTTCAAAATTGATATCTAATCAAGTACTTCACATATGAATGCTTAAAATGGAAATCTGCAATTTTTGCCTCTTGGTTGAAATAAAATTTGACCAGGGGGCGCTATGGTCGAAGTCAAGGTCGACCTAAAATAAGCTTTGACAAAATGCTTATTTGGACATCATTTTATTATACTTAATCTTAGTATACTTTTGATAAAGGTCAAAATCAAAATTTAAAATCATCTGTGACCTTAGAAGCTTTAAATTGCTTTAATTGTAAGATTAAGGGGGAGCTCATACAAACAAATTTGATTATTTGCTTGAGAAGCTTACAAAAACATTGTAATCATCATTTGGAGCTTATTAAGACCTTAGTACTTTTACTCTCGGTTATGACGAAATCTATGAAATTCATAAAAATGATATATCTTGTTCTTAAAGGAACTCTCTAAACAAATCAGGGCTTAACATCCCATGCATTTGGTTGGAGACATTTTTATGTACTTTAAGACTAAAGGATTCTCATTTCATTTTTAGGGCTTAACATCCCTTATAAAATGGGTAAGAAATCAATATACATTCATCATAAGCTTAAGGGAATCTCATATCATTTCAAAGCTTAACATCCTTTGCAAATGATTGAGAAACAAATTGTGACTAAATTAGACAAAAATGATATTAAATCCATGTTCCTAATAGAATATCTATTTAAGGGGGAGCATAGTATAAAATTAAGGGGGAGAAGAAATATAAAATATTCACCCTGGATATCTTTTTGAAATGTCAAAGGGGGAGAAAGAATATAAAATAAAAAATATAAATGAGTTTCATCTTGATGGCCAAGCACTCACTTGCAAAACAAGAATGACTACAAAAGGTAATCTTCAGGTATGAAACTCACATGCTTTATATTTCCTTATTTCATATTTAGGAAATGTTTGTCATCTTCAAAAAGGGGGAGATTGTTGGATAAATTGGACATCATGATAAATCCCTTTGTTTCGATGATGACAAACATTTCATTCTTGTTGATCTAACGCGCTACTTGAGTGTTGCAGGAATAAGGTGGATGACAAAGCTATAGAGAATCTATATGCTTGAATGATTGTAAATGTCATGAAATGTAATCATTGTAAACTTGTACAAATATATAATGTACAAGTACTTAGACTTCATGTAAATCAAGCGTTAGATCTTCCCTAGCTAAACACCACACTTAGTCATGTCATCCCCTTCAATAGTGTCACATATGCACACTCGTACACACACTTAGTGCCTTAATTGAAAGATTGAAACAGGGTCAATCTCGGTCGACAAACTCCTCGACCGAGACACTCTCGGTCGACAAACTTCTCGACCGAGAAAGACCCAAGTAGCCGTTAGACACAGCTGACAAGGTAGTTGGCAGTTGCAAATGAACGTCGATCCAGAGAGCCTGTCGGTCGACAAAACTTCGACTGAGTAGGTATCTCGGTCGACAAATTATCGACCGAGATGGACTCTGACAGCAACTGCAGAATAAAGCAACTAGCCGTTACTAATGCACCTAACTTATACCTAACGGCTAGTTAAGCACTTAGAACCCCCTAGAAAGTGTCTAGAACGTCCTTAAGCACTTGTAGGTCATTCCTATAAATAGGACATGCCTTAGGACACCTAAAAACACCGAAGCTACACTTGTGCTACACTTGAGCTTGAATACTCATTGGCAATCTGTTTTGAGCAATAGAGTAATTCCAACATTGGCTATTCATTCCCATTGCTCTAATTTCGTGTCCTATAGGCTAACATCTCCTTTCCACAGCACTTACACTTCTACACTCATTGGTTAGGAGATCAATACGCTTGATATAGGCAAATCAAGCCTTGTGCTTAAAAGGATAAGTTGTAATTTCTGTTTTCCTTCTTGTTCCTTTTATTCTTTGTATTCTCCTTGCTACTCCTAGGGTTGGAGGCTGCGGATTGGAGAAGGTTCTTCTCGGAGGAGAAGGTGGACTTCAAGCTACTTCAAGAAGGCTATCGCAACGGGAAGCTACTTCAAGAAGGCTATTGCAACGGGAAGCTACTTCAGGAGGAAGGTTGCTTCAAGGTTGGTGCAATTACTTCTAGGTGAAGGCTGCTTCAAGGTTGGTGCGATTACTTCTAGGTGAAGGCTGCTTGAAGGGTTTAGGGAGAGAATTGTAATTTTATAAAGTCCTTGCGAGGTAATAAAATTAAATTCTTTCCAAATCCCGATTGGGTAAGCAACCGGGTAGTGGACTGACAACTTTAGTATTTGCTAAAGTTGGAACCACTCTAAATCCTTGTCCCCATGTCCAATATTTTGTGGTTGGTTGTTTGAGTTCAAAAATTGTTAAAATTGTTTTAAAACTCTATTCACCCCCCCTCTAGTGTTTTTTCAGCATCAACATCTATATAATAGGAAAGATGGTTTGTGAATCATACCTTGTCCCGAGGCTTGCTCGGCGACAGTACCACGCGCCTTACGCGGTCTTCACCTCCGGTCTTATACGGTGTCTGTGCAGCTCCTGGTCGCACCGGGATTGAAGACACCTCCTCCTACCGGACTATCGGATGACAGTTGTCCTCCTGAGCGGCAGTGACCTCCCGCCTCTGAAGTAGTCCACACGGACCACCTGGAACTCCACTTTCCTTGTCCCACAAGGAAGTGGAAGGAGTCACACCCTCCTGTTGACGTACTAGTCGCCAACACACTCTCCTGCTGTCAATTGCAACTGTAGTTGTCCTTCCCTTGCTGCACCTCCCTTTGCGGGAATCACTTGCTCGGGCTCTCTCTCGGTTACCAAAACCAGAGAGAACGACAACTTTGCAGAGCAATCAACTTGCACTGAGTTGTACTCTGAGAAGCCCCCAATACCCCTATATATATAGGCGGGTCATGGGACAGGGTTCTCTGTGCCCGACAATACGGGACTAAAAGCAGGAGTAGAAGGGTTCGGGATTTTCCACAAAAAGCAACCATCTCGCAACCTGAACCGATCGGTTCACAAGTGAACCGGTCGGTTGGGGACCTGAACCAATCGGTTCACCACTGAACCGATCGTTTGGGACCCTTGAACCGATCGGTTCACTCATGAACCGGTCGGTTGGGGTTCTAGGTTGGTTCCCGATTGACTTTCCTTGTTTCTTTCCCAATTGGTATCGAATACCAATATTATTCCCATTCGAATTGGGCAATTTGAAACGAAAGGAAAATTCTCACCAATCCTACTTTCCCAAGTTGCTCGATTGCACCAGTTGAACCGATCGGTTCAACACTTGAACTGGTCATTTCACTCTGTGCATGAGCCGATCGGTTCAACAATTGAGCCGACCGGTTCAGCAACCTCAGCCGACCGGTTCATCACATGAACCGATCGGTTGGGAATGCAGATTGTGCAGAATCAGTCAAATGCGATTTCAATCAATCCGATACTCCAATCAATGCGTCCAACACCTTGAACATTATGATATTGAGCTATTGATTAATTGAGTGTTTAATTGAACTACTAAACTCCTTTAGTAATCAATCTAAACATTGCTTGTGGACAAAACTCCTCTTCCAGGTTGAATCCTATGTGTGTGACCCTGCAGGTCCATTTCACGTTGGCAGTGAAAGTCCATAACACTTATGACTTCACAAGCAAAGAGCGTTGTCTAGTCACACATCATTGCTACCCAAGTGAAAGTAGAAAGTTGGAGAACAACTTTCATCCTACAATCCGTGAATGGTGTTACAGTGAATGTATAATTCCTTTGTCACTGATATCCAGAATGAACTCGAGGCATGGAACAGTCATCCTGTCAATGTTCATTCATTTCCTTGATCTCAGAGTAGACCGAGTGAGATGTGTATGACATCAATATCACATATTGATTCACACGTGCATGTGCATGCCTTTCTCAATCCTACTCATCAAGTGGCCAAGGATACCAAACTCCCTTAGGAGGGACAAATCCCATATCTATCACTCGCCCCTCAAAAGCCCCATGTGTCAAAGCCACCCAATCATCACCTTTATAACAACCCATGTTTCAGGATTGCGTTTGATGATGTCAAAGTGTACCCAACGACATGTGTTGAGTGCAGTGATTTCAGGTCTAAGAATCACACTCACCACCATCACTGTGAAAGCTGACTGTGACTACCAAGTCATGGTTCCATGTGTCACTCTCACTGTGGGTCTGTCCGATACCTTGTTCTCTAACAAGTACCTATGTGCTTGGTTTGATATCACCATATCATGACTAATGAGATTCTGTCATCAACCAACACACAATCTAGCCTTTAGTGTTATTGATGTCTATGGTTATTTCCACAATAACAACCGACTAGGGACAAAACAAGAATGTATACTCTTAACATCCATATGATCTCATCATTTAGGTCATGAACCTAAAAGCATACGTCATTGAGTAAAACATTCTTTAGACATCTACCATGTTACACCATCATCTCAGAAATAGTTTAAACATATAGATTGGAAATTGCCTTTATTATTATTCAAATCATTTACAAAGTATCCCATTACAATCATCATATGACTTGCTCTATGGGCATACATACCAACAGACTCCCACTTGCACTTAGAGCCAGTCACCAAGGAAACGCAGTCCTTGTGACCTAGCATGACCATCATGCTTCTGCTGAGAAAGGGCCTTAGTCAGTGGATCAGCTATGTTGTCTTCAGTTGGTACTTTGCAAATCTTCACATCTCCTCGCTGTACGATCTCTCGTATGAGATGGAAGCGCCGCAGTATGTGCTTGGACCGCTGATGTGATCTGGGCTCCTTAGCTTGTGCAATAGCTCCATTATTGTCACAATAAAGCTCAATTGCATCACAGCTACTGGGAACTACACCAAGTTCGGAGATGAACTTCCTGATCCACACAGCCTCCTTTGCTGCATGCGAAGCAGCAATATACTCGGCCTCTGTAGTAGAATCGGCAACTGTTTCTTGCTTGGAACTCTTCCAGCTCACAGCTCCATTATTAAGGCAAAACACAAATCCTGACTGCGATTGGTAATCATCTTTATCGGTTTGGAATCTTGCATCAGTGTAACCCTTTACAACCAGCTCTTCCTCGCCGTCGTACACAAGAAACGGATCCTTAGTCCTTCGCAAGTACTTGAGGATGTTCTTCACGGCTGTCCAGTGAGCATCCCTGGGATCTGACTGGTACCTGCTCGTCATGCTGAGAGCATACGAGACATCTGGGTGTGTGCACAACATAGCATACATGATGGATCTAATGGCTGATGCATATGGGATCCCATTCATACGCTCCCTCTCTTCACAAGATTGGGGACATTGAGCTCTAGAGACGGTAACTCCATGTAGCATAGGGACGTTGCCTCTCTTTGAGTTCTCCATGCTGAACCGCTTCAGCATCTTGTCAATGTACGTGCTCTGACTTAGTCCGAGAAGCCTTCTAGATCTATCTCTATAGATCTTAATTCCTAGAATATAGGATGCTTCTCCTAAGTCCTTCATTGAGAAAGTTTTCCCAAGCCAAGTCTTTACCTTCTCTAAGGCTAAGACATCATTCCCCATCAAAAGTATGTCATCCACATACAATATGAGGAATGTGGTCGAGCTCCCACTAACCTTCTTGTACACACAAGGTTCATCTTCATTTTGAATAAAGCCAAACACTTTGACTTCTTCATCAAATCGAAGATTCCAATTCCGAGATGCTTGCTTCAATCCATAGATTGACCTTTGCAGTTTACAGACTTTGTTGGCATTCTTTGGATCTACAAAACCTTCAAGGTGTGTCATATACACATCCTCATGAATATTCCCGTTAAGGAATGCGGTTTTAACATCCATCTGCCAAATCTCATAGTCATAGTAAGCTGCAATAGCAAGCATGATCTTGATGGACTTAATCATGGCAACTGGAGAAAAGGTTTCATCATAGTCAACACCTTGAATTTGTCGAAAACCCTTCGCAACCAATCTACCTTTATAAGTTTGCACATTGCCATCCATGTCAGTCTTTTTCTTAAAGACCCACTTGCACCCTATGGGTTTTACCCCTTCGGGTGGTTCCACCAAAGTCCATACTTTGTTGGAGTACATGGATTCCATCTCAGATCTCATGGCTTCAAGCCATTTCTCAGAATCTGGTCCCTCCATAGCCTCTACGTAGGTAGTTGGATCATCATCTATGATCAACTCTCCATCGTCCTGAGTTACAAGGTATCCAAACCTCTCAGGTTCAAGGCGAGTCCTACTAGATCTATGAGGTCTTTGTGTTACCTGAGGAGACTGAGATTCCACAACACCTTGTGAATCTACATTTTCCTCTGGTACATCTACCGGTTCAATGTTCTCTTGTTGGGCTTGAACCTCTTCAAGCTCTATATTCCTCCCACTGTTTCCTTTGGAAATAAATTCCTTCTCTAGGAACACAACATCCCTGGAAACGAACACTTTGTTGTCAGTTGGGTGGTATAAATAATATCCCTTGGTCTCCTTGGGATATCCAACAAAATAACATTTATCGGATTTGGGTCCAAGCTTATCAGGAAACGTTTTCTTGACGTAAGCCTCACAACCCCAAATCTTCATGAAAGACAAATTGGGACGCTTCCCAGTCCATATCTCATATGGTGTCTTTTGAACCGATTTAGATGGTACACGGTTAAGTGTAAACGTGGCGGTTTCAAGAGCATGACCCCAGAAAGAAATTGGAAGGTCAGCAAAACTCATCATAGATCGCACCATATCTAACAATGTGCGATTCCTTCTTTCAAACACACCATTGTGCTGTGGTGTTCCAGGCGGAGTCCATTGTGATACAATACCACGGACTCACAGAAGGTCCTCAAACTCCTGGCTCAAGTATTCTCCACCTCGATCAGAACGAAGTGCCTTAATACTTTTACCAAGCTGGTTCTGTACTTCATTCATGAAATCCTTGAACCTTTCAAGGGTTTCTGACTTATGTTTCATCAGGTACACATAGCCATACCTACTGAAATCATCAGTGAAGGTAATGAAGTATTGACACCCATTTCTGGCATTAGTTCTAAAAGGCCCACATACATCAGTATGTATGAGTCCTAATAGATCACTAGCTCTCTCACCTTTACCTAAAAAGGGAGTCTTGGTCATCTTGCCCAACAAACAAGATTCACATGTCTCTATTGATTCATAATCAAAAGAGTCTAGATAACCATCTTTATGGAGTCGAAATGCGCTTCTCATTTATGTGCCCTAGACGACAATGCCAGAGATATGTTTTGTTTGAGTCGTTGAGTTTTTGCTTTTTGGTGTTTACATTGTATACACTTGTCTCCAAGTCTATCAAGTATATACCATAAGACATAGGGGCACTGCCATAAAAGATCCCATCTTTAGAAATGGAACACTTTCCATTCTTAATAAGAAATTCAAATCCATCTTTGTCCAAACAAGAGACGGAAATGATATTCCTATTTATGGCAGGTACATAATAGCAGTTCTTCAACTCTATTATTAGCCCACTAGGTAGATTTAACTCATAAGTTCCTACGGCACTGGCGGCAACTCTTGCCCCATTAGCAACACGTAGTTCAACCTTGCCTTTCCCTAAAGGTCTACTTCTCTTAAGATCCTTCACATTTGAACAAATGTGAGATCTGCATCCGGTATCAAGTACCCATGACGAAGAAGTAGTAAAGTTAATCTCTATCATGTATACACCAGAAGTAGAGATCTCTATCTCCGACTTCTTCTTCCATTGTTCCTTCCATCCTCTCCATGTAGAAGAAATTGGTTTGGCGAGAGAACACTTCTCTCCCTTACCTACTTTCTTCTTCACCAACGCATTAAGCGTACATAGAGTGGATTCTAAGGCTCCTGGTATATCTGGATTGTGCAGAACACTTCCCACAGTCCTCAACCAGTTATGGAATTTATTCTCAATTAATTTGCCCATTTTAAAAGATGATTCTTTTGCCATTCTACAAGAGAAAATTTGCATTTGTCAAAAACTTTTTGATTTGATTTGAATAAAATTTGACAATAGTTAATTAGGCCTTTAATTAATTACCGCTCCCACTATTTTAACTCAAATTGATAGCCCTCACCATCAATTCGGAAGATTGCAGCATACAATCTTCTAGTGGGTCAAGATCCTAGAATCCTCTAAGCCATGGACCAGCTTTGGCTGTCACCCACAACTCAGATCTTCCGGGTAGGCAACTCTTGCGAATTGCATCATATGCAACTCTTGATGAATGAACATGCACAACACCTTGCCATGAACATTCCGTGCCTCTGGGCTTAGACGCTCTAAGAATCACCAGTTAAGTCTAACCCAAAAGCCGACACGGTAAACATGCACCCTGCTTTGGCAGAACCTACATGTCGACCCTTCACACTTCCACAAGATAGATGGCGCACCACGCTTTGGCGTAACCTACGCTTGGTCGATCAAGTTTGCCATGTGTGTCGCTAATGGAAGGCATATAAGACTTAATATTTTAATGAGGGATTTGGTTTTATATACATATACATATCCAATCACCACAATATATAGTATGTATCATATACATGCTATATCCCACAGAAAACATGCATAAACGATAAAAGCAATGATTATGGCCATCCTATTTGTGATTCCTCGAGCCAAGAGGAATCACGGTCATCTAGGTCTACATCACATGCAACCTGTACAAGATGAAATATGTGCCTTCCTTTCTGGGTTTGATCAGCTCATCTCCATGACTGATCGGCTCGCCATCAGGTAGGTTGTCCGGGTGCCACCAGCCGATCGACTGGCGCCTCCAGCCGATCGGTTCACCGGTCATCGTGCATCTCCTCAGGTCGCCACCCGCTTATCTCGTTCCTTGAATCGGCCGTCTGGATCACCAACTGATCGGTTCACTCCTTGAACCGATCGTCTTCAGGTTGTCCGCCATTCTTTGACATAATAGGAAATAAAAACTATCCTATTTACAATTGAATTGTGAAACCCCGAGTTACATTCGAGGGGAGCAAAGGTAGGAAAAGAATTCTCGAATTATTTCGAGTTACATCAAGAATATGAGAAAGGGAATCGGTGCGCAGACCGAGATGCAAGCAACCAAACAACCATACACAGATATAGGGGTTTATAGGCCATAATCATGCTACACATCCACCACAAAACTCGTTTAAGGGCGACGCGTATCGAGTGCATTAATATTACATATCATATATGTATATTAGGGATTTGTGGATTGGACATGTATAAAGTCGATATTATTCGCATCGCATGCAATAAATAAAGGCGACAAACCAAAATCAATCACATCGATAATCCTAAAATATAGAGAGGTTGACGTGGCTCTGATACCACTGTTGGGTTTTAGAGGAGGCAGAGAAGCAGCAGAAACAAAAAATTTTCTCTCCCCAAAACCCAGAACTAAAGGAATCGCATCAACATCTATATAATAGGAAAGATGGTTTGTGAATCATACCTTGTCCCGAGGCTTGCTCGGCGATAGTACCACGCGCCTTGCGCGGTCTTCACCTCCGGTCTTGTACGGTGTCTGTGCAGCTCCTGGTCGCACCGGGAATGAAGACTCCTCCTCCTACCGGACTGTCGGATGACAGTTGTCCTCCTGAGCGGCAGTGACCTCCCGCCTCTGAAGTAGTCCACACGGACCACCTGGAACTCCACTTTCCTTGTCCCATAAGGAAGTGGAAGGAGTCGCACCCTCCTGTTGACGTACTAGTCTCCAACACACTCTCCTGCTGTCAATTGCAACTGCAGTTGTCCTTCCCTTGCTGCACCTCCCTTTGCGGGAAGCACTTGCTCGGGCTCTCTCTCGGTTACCAAAACCAGAGAGAACGACAACTTTGTAGAGCAATCAACTTGCACTGAGTTGTACTCTGAGAAGCCCCCAATACCCCTATATATATAGGCGGGTCATGGGACAGGGTTCTCTGTGCCCGGCAATACGGGACTAAAAGCAGGAGTAGAAGGGTTCAGGATTTTCCACAAAAAGCAACCATCTCGCAACCTGAACCGATCGGTTCACAAGTGAACCGGTCGGTTGGGGACCTGAACTGATCGGTTCACCACTGAACCGATCGTTTGGGACCCTTGAACCGATCGGTTCACTCATGAACCGGTCGGTTGGGGTTCCAGGTTGGTTCCCGATTGACTTTCCTTGTTTCTTTCCCAATTGGTATCGAATACCAATATTATTCCCAATCGAATTGGGCAATTTGAAACGAAAGGAAAATTCTCACCAATCCTACTTTCCCAAGTTGCTCGATTGCACAAGTTGAACCGATCGGTTCAACACTTGAACCGGTCATTTCACTCTGTGCATGAGCCGATCAGTTCAACAATTGAGCCGACCGGTTCAGCAACCTCAGCCGACCGGTTCATCACATGAACCGATCGGTTGGGAATGCAGATTGTGCAGAATCAGTCAAATGCAATTTCAATCAATCCGATACTCCAATCAATGCGTCCAACACCTTGAACATTATGATATTGAGCTATCGATTAATTGAGTGTTTAATTGAACTACTAAACTCCTTTAGTAATCAATCTAAACATTGCTTGTGGACAAAACTCCTCTTCCAGGTTGAATCCTATGTGTGTGACCCTGCAGGTCCATTTCACGTTGGCAGTGAAAGTCCATAACACTTATGACTTCACAAGCAAAGAGCGGTGTCTAGTCACACATCATTGCTACCCAAGTGAAAGTAGAAAGTTGGAGAACAACTTTCATCCTACAATCCGTGAATGGTGTTACAGTGAATGTATAATTCCTTTGTCACTGATATCCAAAATGAACTCGAGGCATGGAACAGTCATCCTGTCAATGTGTTGGTATGTATGCCCTGAGAGCCAATCATGGGATGATTGGTGGGATACATTAAGATTGATTTGATAAACATCAAAAGAAAGCTTCAATTCTTTCTGGTTCAGTCATATGAGATAGTGATAGAACAGATTGAATGTCTAAAGAATGACAGTACTCAATGACGTATGCCTTCAGGTTCATGACCTGAACGATGAGATCATACGGATGCTAAGAGTTTGTACATTCTTGTTATGTCCCTAGTCGGATGTCATTGTGGAAGGTAGATAGACAACAATGACACACAAGACTAGATTGTGGTGTTGGTTGATGACAGAATCTCATTAGTCATGATATAGAGATATCAAACCAAACACATAGGTACTTGTTAGAGAACAAGGTACCGGACAGACCCACCGTGAGTTTGACACATGGAACCATGAGATGGTAGTCACACTCAGTACTCACAGTGATGGTGGTGAGTGTGATTCTTAGACCTGAAATCACTGCACTCAACACATGTCGTTGGGCACACTTTGACATCATCAAACGCAGTCCTGAAACATGGGTTGTTATAAAGGTGATGATTGGGTGGCTTTGACACATGGGGCTTTTGAGGGGTGAGTGATAGATATGGGATTTGTCCCTCCTAAGGTAGTATGATATCCATGGCCACTTGATGAGTAGGATTGAGAAAGGCGTGCATGCATGTGTGAATCAGTATATGATACTGATGTCATACATATCTCTTCCAGTCTACTCTGAGATCAAGGAAGTGAATGAACATTGACAGGATGACTGTTCCATGCCTCGAGTTCATTCGGGATATCAGTGAAAAAGGAATTATACATTTGCTGTAACACCATTCACGGATTGTAGGATGAAAGTTGTTCTCCAACTTTCTACTTTCACTTGGGTAGCACTGATGTGTGACTAGGCACCGCTCTTTTCTTGTGAAGTCATAAGTGTTATGGACTTTCACTGCCAACGTGAAATGGACCTGCAGGGTCACACACATAGGATTTAACCTGGAAGAGGAGTTTTGTCCACAAAGCAATGTTTAGATTGATTACTAAAGGAGTATAGTAGTTTAATTAAACACTCAATCAGTCAATAGCTCAATATCGTATGGTTCAAGGTGTTGGACGCATTGATTGGAGTATCGGATTGATTGAAATCGCAATTGACTGATTTTGCCCAACCTGTACTCCCAACTGATCGGTTCATGTGATGAACCGGTCAGCTGAGGTTGCTGAACCGGTCGGCTGGAGTGTCCAGGCCGATCGGCTCATGCCCATGTTGAAACGACCGGTTCAAGTGTTGAACCGATCGGCTCAACTGGTGCAACCGACCAGTTGGGAAAGTCATGTCGGCAAGAATTTTCCTTTCATTTCAAATAACCCAATTCGATTGGGAATAATATTGGTATTCGATACCAATTGGGAAAGAAACAAGGAAAGTCTTTTTAATCCGGATTAGGACCATGAACCGATCGGTTCAGGGCACCAACCGATCGGTTGGAGTGCCCCAAACGATCGGCTCAGGTCCAACCGATTGGCTCAATGGCCGAACCGATCGGTTCAGTTGTGAACCGATCATTTCAGGTTGCGAACCGGTTGCTTTTTGTGGAAAATTCTCGAACCCTTCTACTCCTGCTTTAGTCCCGCATTGCCCGGGATGGAGAACCCTGTCCCATGACTCTCCTATATATATAGGGGTATTGGGGGCTTCTCAAAGTACAGCTCAGTGCAACCAGTTGCTCTGCAAGTTGTCGTTCTCTCTGGTTTTGGTAACCGTGAGAGAGCCCGAGCAAGTGCTTCCCGCAAAAGGGAGGTGCAGCAAGGGAAGGACAACTGCAGTTGCAAGGAGGCAGGAGAGCGTGTTGGCGACTAGTACGTCAATAGGAGGGTGTGACTCCTTCCACTTCCTTGTGGGACAAGGAGAGTGGAGTTCCAGGTGGTCTGTGTGGACTACTACAGAGGTGGGAGGACACTGCCGCTTAGGAGGACAACTGTCATCCGACAGTCCGGTTCGAGTAGGAGTTGTCAGTCCCGGTGCGACCAGGAGATGCACAGACACCGTCGAAGTCCGGAGTTGAAGACCGCGCATTGCGCGAGGTATTGTCGCCGAGTAAGCCTCGGGACAAGGTATGATTCCACAAACCATCCTTTCCTATTATATAGACGTTGACGTGTTTCCTCGGTATGGGTTGGGGGAGAAAATTTTGTTTCCGCTGCCTTCTCTGTCTCCCCTAAAACCCAACAGTGGTATCAGAGCCACGTCAGCTGTTCTATATTTTAGGAATATCGATATGATCGATTTTGGTTTGTCGCCTTTATTTATTGCATACGATGAGAATAATATCGGCCTTATGCATGTCCAATCCTAAATCCACAAATCCCTAATTACATATATGATATGTATTATTAATGCACTCGATGCGCGTCGCCCTTAAACGAGTTTTGTGGTGGATGTGTGTAGCGTGATTATGGCCTATAAACCCCTATCTGTGTGTGGTTGTTTGTGGTTGCTTGCATCTCGGTCTGCGCACCGATCTTCCCTCTCTTATTCCTGATGTAACTCAAAATAATTCGAGATTCTTGCCTACCTTTGCTCCCCCCGAATGTAACTCGGGGTTTCTCCTTTTTAAAGCAATGTAATAAATAGGATAGATTTTATTTCTTGTTATGTCAAAGACCGGCGGACATCAAGACGACTGCTCAGACGATCGGTTCAAGGAGTGAACCGATCGGTTGACCTTCCAGACGGTCGGTTCAAGGAGTGAACCGATCGGTTGATGACCGGTTTGAAGAGCGAGACGAGCGGGTGGCGGACATGACGAGATGCATGACGACCAGGCGAACCGATCGGTTGGAGGAGCCAACTGATCGGCTGGTGGAACCCAGACGACCGGCTGGAGAGTACAGATCATTCATGTGATGAGTTGATCAACTCGGATGGCAAGGCACAGAATTCATCTTGTACAGGTTGCATGTGATGTTGACCTAGATGACCGTGATTCCTCTTGGCTCGAGGAATCACATTAGGATGGCCATAATCATCGCTTTTATCGTTTGTGCATGTTTTCTGTGGGATATAGCATGTATATGATACGTACTATGTATTGTGGTGATTGGATATGTATATGTATATAAAACCAAATCCCTCATTAAAATATTAAGTTTTAGATGCCTTCCAAATGTGACACACGTGAAAAACTTGTTCGACCAAGTGTGGGCACGCCCTAGCGTGGTGCACCGTCTACCTCGTGGAAGCGCGAAGGATGAATGTGTGGGTCTGCCCTAGCAGGGTGTATGTTCATCGTGTTTGCATTGGGTCGGACTTAACAAGGTGATCTAGATGGGATCTAGTACCTTGAGGCATAGAGATGATCATTGCAAGGAGTTGTATATGACATCTTATCAGGAGTTGCATATGATGCAATTGGCAAAAGTTGCCTACCTGAGAGATCTATGTTGTGGGTGACAGCCCTAGCTGGTCCATGGCTTAGAGGATTTCAGGATCTTGCCCACTAGAAGGTTGTACGCTGCAATCTTCTGAATTGATAGTGAGGGCTATCAATTTGAAGTAAAATAGTGGGAGAGATAATTAATTAAAGGCCTAATTATATCGTCAAACTTTCAAATCAATCAAATAAGTCAAAAATGAGTTTTGGACTAAAATTGCATATTTTCCTTTTGTAGTTCAAATGGCAACAAACAACAACTTTTCTTTGCGATCGGTCCTTGAAAAGGACAAGCTAAATGGGACAAACTTCCACGACTGGTATCGGACATTGAGAATTGTTCTCACTCAAGAGCGTAAGCTCTATGTCCTGGATACTCCAATTCCAGAGGAACCTGCTCCTAATGCACCAAGGACAGAAAGGGATGCTTACAAGAAGCATTCTGATGATGCCATTGATGCAAAGTGCTTGATGCTATGTTCAATGAACCATGAGTTGCAGAGGCAACATGAGAACATGGGTGTCATAGAGATGATTCTGCATCTCAGGAACATGTATGAAGATCAGGCACGGCAAGAGAGGTACAATGTTTCTAGGGCGTTGTTCAAGTGCGTCATGACAGAAGGAGATCCAGTTGGTCCTCACACACTCAAGATGATTGGGTATGTGGAGAACCTACAGAGACTGGGATTTCCACTGAGCCAAGAGTTGGCTACTGACGTGATACTGCAATCGTTGCCAGAATCTTACAGTCAGTTTGTGATGAACTACAACATGAACAACTTTGATAGGCCACTATCAGAGTTGTTGGGCATGTTGAGGACAGCCGAGTTACAGATGAAGAAGGACAAGCCTAAGTCCGTGATGGTGATCACGAGCAAGAAAGGCAAGTCCAAGCGCAAGGGCAAGGGCAAAGCTAAGAAAGGTTCTGAAGCTAGCCAGGAGTCCAAGCCATCTTCAGCTCTCAAGGCCAAGGGAGGCGTGACCAAGAAAGGAAATTGCCACCATTGTCAAAAGCCAGGACATTGGAAAAGGAATTGTCCTCTCTACCTGGAAGAACAAAAGAAGAAGGAGGCGACTGAAGCCTCTACTTGAAGGTGTCATGTAAATAAACTTGTAACACTTTTTGAGATATATGATATCAAGATGTAAAGTGTAAAGCATTCTTACTTGGGGCAAGTGTTGCCTTTATAGATAGGAATACTTTAGTTTATTTTCATCCAATAAGGCATGTAATACAGTTATGAACTGCTATTTCATACTTGCCAATAGATTGAAACACTTTATTTTTACATATTGTATGACAATAATAGCAATTAATAAAGAGATGTTTCAATTTATAAAGATGTGATCTTTGTGGCAATGCCTTATTTATCTTGTGATATTTGATATGCATAAGATAAGACGATACCTAAAAGTTATAGATAACTCAAACAATTTAATTAGCATTAATCATGAGAAATTCATTTCTAGTTTCCATGTGATGGATAAATCCAGACTCTTTTGGTTATAGAACCAGTAAGAGACATGAATATCTTGGACGTGATTAATCAATCTTCACTAATGTAGTGGGAGAGTGATTATCCTATTAGGTATAATACATGTGATGTATTTACATACCTATTGGAATAAATGCTAATACTTCAATTGGTGTTTAGAGAAATACCAATATGAATATCTTGAAGTGTTCAAGATTATCATAAATGAAGTACAAATTTGGTAAATCATTAATTCTTGATGAGATCAATGAATGAAATACTTGAACCAAATGTTTGAGATCCTTATGAGTGATTATGATAGTGTATCATAGTGAACTCATGATTAAGGCATGGTGATGTCTAAATCAAGAAGGAATCATACTCTAAAGAGTTAGAGAATGATTATCAAATAACTAAATTCTTCTTAATAAATGAATACCCCACACTAATAAAGAAATTAAGAATCACAAGGGTTGTGAGTTCTTATATCTTTAACAGATACACCTCAATTATCTATGTGATGAGTTGTTCATGTGATGTGTCAACTATCTAGATGAATATGAGGAACTGAATTTTGAGTTATGATTTATGATCATTACATCCTAAATGATTTCCATGTGAACCATAAGGTATGACCTTGATGGTAGCACTCATTGGATGAAATCCATAAGTGCAAATGAGTCTTAAGTGTTAAGACACATGGATAACATTTTGAGAAGGATGATGCTTGTTGGTTGCAACTTAATGACTGAGACATTTGGCATATGGATACTAAAACCGCATTCCTATGAGGAATAAAACAAGGATGTGTATGTGACACAACCTATAAGGTTTATGAATCCACTAATGCAAATGAAGTCTATAAGTTACAATGGACTAATCAATGTGATTGATTGAGTATAAGCAACTCAAAATTGGATCTTTACTTTGATGATATAGTCAAAGGGTTTGACTGATATGTCAAAGATAAAGAAGGGATCTGTGATTTAGTGGGAGCGTGTTCACATTCCACATATTGATGTGAAATGGAAATGTTCTAGATTGGAAATCCAAAAGTGGAAATTATCTTTAAGGAAGATAGAGATGTTTCCTATGAGATAGGAATAGAGATCTATAGAGATAGTTCTCGAAAACCTCTTGACCTGAAAAGAGAAAGCATACATTGGCAATCTGTACTGAAGTGTTCAGTATGCACAGATTCAGTGGGAGAAAACTTGTCCATGTTACATGGAGTTAGTATCCCAAGGCCAAGTGTCCAATTCTTATGAAGAATGGGAACACTAAGAATAGATATGGATCTATCATGTATGTAATCATCCCATTATCTTGCATGTATCGACATGGCAAGAACAAAATGCATTCATCATGTTGTATGTAGGACATGACAATATTATGTGCTCATCCTGATAACTCGTATGTGGGACATGACGAGTGGATGTCTGTCTGATTCCAGTAAGGGTTACTGGAATACCATAAGAACTTGATAAGTACTTGGGAAGTACTAGTTCTATGGAGATAAGGAAGAGTTCGATGTAAAGAGTTACATTGATGCGAACTTCTGAAAGGACAGAAAATAAATCGCAATATATATATAGGATATATAAAAGAGAAAGTTTGTTGATAATTGGAAGTGTTCCAATAAAACCATTTAAAAGGGAAATTCCGAGTATCTATGTGTTAGAGAACAGCAATCTGAAAGTTCACAAGATGAACTTATATTCCACTCATTGATGACAAGTCTGGAATCCTTGATCATGCAATGTGGCTAAAGGTTAGCAAATGGAATGCTAGATTGCATATTACGTCAACTCCATCTCATACGTGTGACGTACAGCGAAGAGATGCGAGACATGCATTTTATACATACTTTGGCAAGGTGTTGCCATTACTCACTATGTTGGCACTAGAGCACAGTAACATGTGGGATATGTCTGAAGATCACTATGAATATGATTCATGGGTGATTGGCTCGCAGTGCAAGTGGGAGTCTGTTGGTATGTATGCCCTGAGAGCCAATCATGGGATGATTGGTGGGATACATTAAGATTGATTTGATAAACATCAAAGGCAAGCTTCCAATTCTTTCTGGTTCAGTCATATGAGATAGTGATAGAACAGATTGAATGTCTAAAGAATGACAGTACTCAATGACGTATGCCTTCAGGTTCATGACCTGAACGATGAGATCATACGGATGCTAAGAGTTTGTACATTCTTGTTATGTCCCTAGTCGGATGTCATTGTGGAAGGTAGATAGACAATAATGACACACAAGACTAGATTGTGGTGTTGGTTGATGACAGAATCTCATTAGTCATGATATAGAGATATCAAACCAAACACATAGGTACTTGTTAGAAAACAAGGTACCGGACAGACCCACCGTGAGTTTGACACATGGAACCATGAGATGGTAGTCACAGTCAGTACTCATAGTGATGGTGGTGAGTGTGATTCTTAGACCTGAAATCACTGCACTCAACACATGTCGTTGGGCACACTTTGACATCATCAAACGCAGTCTTGAAACATGGGTTGTTATAAAGGTGATGATTGGGTGGCTTTGACACATGGGGCTTTTGAGGGGTGAGTGATAGATATGGGATTTGTCCCTCCTAAGGGAGTATGATATCCATGGCCACTTGATGAGTAGGATTGAGAAAGGCGTGCACGCATGTGTGAATCAGTATATGATACTGATGTCATACATATCTCTTCCAGTCTACTCTGAGATCAAGGAAGTGAATGAACATTGACAGGATGACTGTTCCATGCCTCGAGTTCATTCGGGATATCAGTGACAAAGGAATTATACATTCGCTGTAACACCATTCACGGATTGTAGGATGAAAGTTGTTCTCCAACTTTCTACTTTCACTTGGGTAGCACTGATTTGTGACTAGGCACCGCTCTTTGCTTGTGAAGTCATAAGTGTTATGGACTTTCACTGCCAACGTGAAATGGACCTGCAGGGTCACACACATAGGATTTAACTTGGAAGAGGAGTTTTGTCCACAAAGCAATGTTTAGATTGATTACTAAAGGAGTTTAGTAGTTCAATTAAACACTCAATCAGTCGATAGCTCAATATCGTATGGTTCAAGGTGTTGGACGCATTTATTGGAGTATCGGATTGATTGAAATCGCAATTGACTGATTTTGCCCAACCTGTACTCCCAACCGATTGGTTCATGTGATGAACCG
The DNA here is from genome assembly GCA_963693085.1 of Alisma plantago-aquatica. Lineage (NCBI taxonomy): Eukaryota > Viridiplantae > Streptophyta > Magnoliopsida > Alismatales > Alismataceae > Alisma > Alisma plantago-aquatica. The sequence goes on along the minus strand of OY856415.1, from coordinate 574,648,386 downwards.
GTCGGCTGAGGTTGCTGAACCGGTCGGCTGGAGTGTCCAGGCCGATCGGCTCATGCCCAGGTTGAAACGACCGGTTCAAGGGTTGAACCGATCGGCTCAACTGGTGCAACCGACCAGTTAGGAAAGTCATGTCGGCAAGAATTTTCCTTTCGTTTCAAATTACCCAATTCGATTGGGAATAATATAGGTATTCGATACCAATTGGGAAAGAAACAAGGAAAGTCTTTTTAAGTCGGATGCGGACCATGAACCGATCGGTTTAGGGCACCAACCGATTGATTGGAGTGCCCCAAACGATCGGCTCAGGTCCAACCGATCGGCTCAATGGCCGAACGGATCGGTTCAGTTGTGAACCGATCATTTCAGGTTGCGAACCGGTTGCTTTTTGTGGACAATTCTCGAACCCTTCTACTCCTGCTTTAGTCCCGCATTGCCCGGGATGGAGAACCCTGTCCCATGACTCTCCTATATATATAGGGGTATTGGGGGCTTCTCAAAGTACAGCTCAGTGCAACCAGTTGCTCTGCAAGTTGTCATTCTCTCTGGTTTTGGTAACTGTGAGAGAGCCCGAGCAAGTGCTTCCCGCAAAAGGGAGGTGCAGCAAGGGAAGGACAACTGCAGTTGCAACAGGAGGCAGGAGAGCGTGTTGGCGACTAGTATGTCAACAGGAGGGTGCGACTCCTTCCACTTCCTTGTGGGACAAGGAGAGTGGAGTTCCAGGTGGTCCGTGTGGACTACTACAGAGGCGGGAGGACACTGCCGCTTAGGAGGACAACTGTCATCCGACAGTCCAGTTCGAGTAGGAGTTGTCAGTCCCGGTGCGACCAGGAGCTGCACAGACACCGTCGAAGTCCGGAGTTGAAGACCGCGCATTGCGCGAGGTATTGTCGTCGAGTAAGCCTCGGGACAAGGTATGATTCCACAAACCATCCTTTCCTATTATATAGACGTTGACGTGTTTCCTCGGTATGGGTTGGGGGAGAAAATTTTGTTTCCGTTGCCTTCTCTATCTCCCCTAAAACCCAACACAATGTTCATTCATTTCCTTGATCTCAGAGTAGACCGAGTGAGATGTGTATGACATCAATATCACATATTGATTCACACGTGCATGCGCATGCCTTTCTCAATCCTACTCATCAAGTGGCCAAGGATACCAAACTCCCTTAGGAGGGACAAATCCCATATCTATCACTCACCCCTCAAAAGCCCCATGTGTCAAAGCCACCCAATCATCACCTTTATAACAACCCATGTTTCAGGATTGCGTTTGATGATGTCAAAGTGTACCCAACGACATGTGTTGAGTGCAGTGATTTCAGGTCTAAGAATCACACTCACCACCATCACTGTGAAAGTTGACTGTGACTACCAAGTCATGGTTCCATGTGTCACTCTCACGGTGGGTCTGTCCGATACCTTGTTCTCTAACAAGTACCTATGTGCTTGGTTTGATATCACCATATCATGACTAATGAGATTCTGTCATCAACCAACGCACAATCTAGCCTTTAGTGTTATTGATGTCTATGGTTATTTCCACAATAACAACCAACTAGGGACAAAACAAGAATGTATACTCTTAACATCCATATGATCTCATCATTTAGGTCATGAACCTAAAAGCATACGTCATTGAGTAAAACATTCTTTAGACATCTATCATGTTACACCATCATCTCAGAAACAGTTTAAACATATAGATTAGAAATTGCCTTTATTATTATTCAAATCATTTACAAAGTATCCCATTACAATCATCATATGACTTGCTCTATGGGCATACATACCAACAGTTTGGAACCCAAATCTCCAAACGGTTTGGTGAAACCGATTGGACCATATTGTTGAAACCGTTTGCACCCAATTTTCTTTTAAGGTGTGTTCTTAGGATGATTTCATCATCCTCAAGCTTCAACTCCTCGAAATCTACTACCATGTCATTATAGCTTCATCAATCAATCAAAGGAATTGCAAGAAGAACAATTGAACAAAATTGATTGAGGAATTGAATTCAATAACAATGATTAAGGGTTCAAGTTATATAACCCACCTCCAAAGAAGCTTCAAGATCCATGTTTTCAATGGTGAAAGCAACTCCTTCAACTATCCCAATCTCATCCTCAAGTCTTTGAGTGAGACGAATGGCTTGGGTTGAAGATTGAGTGGAGAAAAGAAGAAATCAAGCATTGATTTGTGATTTCCACCATTAAATTAAGGTGAAAGAAGGTCATGGATATTACCTACCGGTTGGGGGTAGTCCTCTTGTTGCTCCTAAGCTCCCTTGGTCGTTTTTCAAGCAAAGAGTGAATGTGGATTCGAAATTCCCCTTTCGAGCTATGGATAAATGAGCTTATATGCATTTTTATTAAAAATTCATTTAAGAGAGAGAAAGTAGGGGATAATTCTTCCATTTCCTTGCCACTTACCCCCTCCTCTTCCTTGGATACGAGGCTATCTTCCTTGCCTCTTATTCCTCTTAATTATCCATGAATTAAAGGAAAACTAATTAAGCACCTTAACCCTTATAATAATAATATCCTAAAGTTAGTGGATAATTCTTTTCCTTTTAATAATGTGAGTGAGTTATCCACTCACTTGAGATATTTGTTGCCTTTGCAAGGCACAAGAATGTACACGTATATGGATTTTTAACCAACACTATTTTGATTGAAGGGCACTTCAATTAATATATTTATTTTTGCATTAAATTGAATTAGAATTTCAATTATGCTTAAATCTTGATTATTTTAATATCAAGATTATCGCTCCTTCCAAGTGATACAAATGAGACGCCCCTCTCATTTTCTTTACTCTACATGATGCAAAGAAACATTAGGGACTCTCTGGAAGTGGTATTTTCATATTGAACCCTAGGTATTGGGTAAATTACACATTACATCAAAACTAGGTTTTAATGCACAAACATTGCTTAATAAGCTCTTTCTTGGTGCTCAGCTTCCACAAGCCATACCTCTGCATAATTTTCATTCTCGTGATGCTCAAACACTTTGAGGAGCATTTTATCATGTAACATTTGCAATTTAACCCCTCAACTTGGGTAATTTGCACTTTAGTCCAAATCAAGCAAAACATTGTTTCAACATTATTCAAAAAGGACTAAAATTGAAACATAAGTTCCTCTTGAGCCTTAATTACTTTTCAAGAAATAAGATCAAGCATCTAATCAACTTTATTAAGCAAAACATCTAGGGTTAAAGCATAACCCAGGTCGGGGATATTACAATTATAAACCCCTAACAAGGATTTCGTCCCCAAAATCCCAGATAAAGGGAAGTAGATGTTAATCATTTATTATCTCATCAAGTCTTCACATAACATCTCAATGTCATGAAGATACCATTGAACTTTGATCAATACAAAGTTCTTCCACACAGCTTGTTATAGAAGATATGACTTGTTGTGCCACCTAACCAGCTAACACAACACTAAGCTTTCTTACTACTTGTATTGATTATCTCATTAGTTGTACATTCTCTTATCATAAGGAAAGGTTATTTGTCAAATTAATTTGATAAGTTTTTCTTGCAATATTTTTTACAATTATTCCTTCAAATAGTTCATCCTCATCAATATTATGTTTATGCAAGGCATAAACCCCTAACATATGATGTCCATGCTACATTAGGTATCTGAACTTATTTCATAGTTAATCATTCCAGGAAATCATCATAAAATAATCTAATATTTCTCAAATATCAGAATTTCTTACCTTGGTATCTATCATATGTGTTGAAAACACATCACATCCTCATCTTTCTTTCATCATGAGACATTACTTGTTACATTTATCTTTATCTTGAAACCCAAGTTCAAGACAAACTTATATTTTTATAAGTATCAATCAAAAGAACACTTTAATTTATGTACATCAAGTGTCATAAGACCCACTTGATTGCCATGTCCCAGACATGAAAGAGCACAAGAAAACACATTCTTCTTATCACCCTGTCATTACCCAGGGTTGTTTATTAAAGAGAAGAGATTATCAAATACATGAACCTTCAACTTGTTCATGAGTCAATTATTCTTGTCTTATCCTGGTTTCTTGCCATCTGCATAAGAAATTATAAGGATAATTACATGTCACCACATCTTAGTATTATCATCATTATGATTACTAGATCTGGGTATTCAAACCTTTGGTTCATCACTGATTATTGTTACCTCCCATCAGGTAACTATTACCTCTAGGTCTGAGGACCAGGGTATACATTATACTAAACATCTTCTTTTGTTTATAAGTTGATTTATAATTAGATCAAATTCCTCCATATATCAATTAGAATGTGGTAGAAACATACATGCCACATCTCCTACTTCATTATGCTCTTTTTAGACTATTTCTGAATGATTACTTGATTAGGGTAATCAGAAAGATAACAATCGAGGTATGTCATACTTACCTTGCCTTCAATAAATGAATACTTGACCAGGGTATTCAAGAACTGAAATTAGGCAGTATGCATTTATTTTATTTTATGTTTTTATCTTTTTTTTAATATCTCATATTTCCTCTGAGTTCCTTTTATCTCTCTTCCCTTCCTTAATGAAGAGAGAGGAATTTTAACATTTTAAAAGGAATAATGAACTGAATACACATTTCCATCCTTTTTATCTCTTCTCCTTGTCCTTAAAGGACTGACTAAAGAAAGCTTATTAATAACTACCTTACTCATCATCAGTAGGCAAAGAGAAGAAAAAGAAAGATTGTTTAGAATGAAAAGTTCTATCTTGACATATTACCTCTTACAAGTTATCTAGTAACTTATCTGACTCAAAACATGGAGTCAGTTGTCATCTGCTATTGCCTTTGTCCTCTACTACCAGAGGTAGATGGACCAAACTGTGAGACTTGTCTTCATCCCCGGCCTTCTACTTCACTACCCTGGGGTCCTTGTAGGTTTTACAGATTATGCCTTAACTGTTGGGTCACCACATTATTTCTTCTTAGACACTGCCATCTCAGATGTCCTTTTTGTCCACATCTATAGCAAGCTCAGAGTATTTTTGGTGACTGCTGCATTGGTGCACTATATTGTGGTTGAGTCGGTACTACTGAAACCTTTGATTGTTTAGTACCACCAATCCACTGTTCATGTGACTGTGTAGACTTCCTTTTAAGGTTTGTCTCATTTTTCTATGTCGTAGACCTTTCTATCCTCTGAATTGATTCCACAAATGTAGCGAACCTTTCTCTACTTTCTAATGCAGATGCTGGGATGGACATCTCAGCATTCAATCCCTTCTCAAAACGTCAGATCTTTTCCTCCTCAGTAGAAACAATTTGAGGACAAAATTGCAAAAGTTCCATAAACTTAACCTCATATTCATTTATCGACATGGCTCCCTGTCGAATCTTCTCAAACTGTGAGATCTTTTCATCTAAGTATGTCTTTAGAAAATACTTATTGATGAATTCTCAAAGAAATTCCTCCCAACCAACCTCTTCATCATTCCTTTTTATTTCTTCTATAGCCCACCAGTGTCCAGCACTACCCTTTAAGAGGTACACAGCATGTTTGACCTTGTCGACATCTGGAATACTAAGGATCTTAAAAGCCTTTTCTAACTCAGTGAACCAGAGATCAGCATCTGCTGGGTCAAATGTCCTAGCATATTCTATGGCTCCTGCCCGACGTAGTCGTTTAAAAGTCTTACTAGACCCATATCCCTCATTGCGAACTGGTGCCCTAGGTGCCGGTGCTGGCATCCGGTCAGTTATATGCATCATTGTAGTCATGATTTGCCCAAAAAGAGTATGAAAATATGGGTTTCTTATCATGACTTCATCAACATGGGGATTCTCAGGCATTGTTTCTTCTCTTGCCTGGTCCTTGGCACCTTCTACTGGTGCAGCAACATTGCACTTAGCAAAGTGTCCCTCATGTCCTCCAGATATCTTTGTGTTATATATCTTCTTCTGCATAAGTAGAAGGCACTATAAGATACACTGGGGTACACTTAGAACAGACTCGACACCTTAGTCCTATGTCTCTGTAGACTCAGCGAACCTAGACCTATGATACCACTAAATTGTTGCATACAACTCATAAAAATAAGATTTACTTAAACGGAAGCGTTCGTTAGCAGTGGAGTTACTGAAAATCACTAAAAATTAAAACTTTTTTGCAAAGAGATCCAATTCTAGGAAACTCTTATCAACAAGAACCAAAGTATTACATATACGTTCTGGTACACAAGTACATATCATGTACCATATCCTCTCAAGGATTACATACATCAATTTCTCTATTAAGTCTACTCATGAGCAACACAAAACCTCGAGGCATTCAAGCCAAGATCTCAAATCGATTATAAAACACTAAGTACTAACTCCTAGGACCTGAGAGTACAAAGACAACACATAAGACTTCTATCTACAAGACACGACAAACAGTACACTCAACCTGAGTTGTCACTGTTTTCATTGTTGTTGCTAATGTTCTTCCTCTGCAAGATATTCTCAGTCTCCTCTGTGCTTGTCCACCTAAAAAAATGTTGGATCCCACGGGGGTGAGACAATTGTAATTTCCCCAGCGAGAGATATAAATCTCTGCCAAAAACATTATTATTGCAGTTTAATGATATAAAATTGGGCAGAGGATAAGCAGTTTAAAGCATTCTCATCTTTTAAAGCATTGCAACTATTTATGATAAACCAATAGATCATCTATTATCATAAAAAGGAATAGGAAGAATATGTATATAATTTATCCATCATATTATAACATCATGTCAAACTTCTCTTGTGACACTCATTATCTTGATATGTCACCCATGAGACATTCTTGTTTCAATCTGTTGGCCTTATCCAATCTGCTAAACAGATATGGGATTATATCTACCATGTACTCATATATCATTAATACATGCATTGGGTTATTACCAATCATGTGTCATCATTACAGGCATTGGGTTATTACCAATCCCGTGTCATCATTATAGGCATTGGGTTATTACCAATCCTATGTCATCATTACAGGCATTGAGCCTCTGCCAAGTATTGGACTCTTCCAAACCTGATTACACCGTCAGGCATTGGACTCTAACCAATCTTGATTACATAGTCAGGCATTGGACTCTACCAATCCTGATTACATGCTTCATGCCTCTTCCAGGTATTGGACTTTAACCAATCATGATTACAGGCTTCATGCCTCTACCAGGTATTAGACTTTAACCAATCTTGATTACACAGCCAGGCAATGGACTCTAACCACTCCTGATTACACAGCCAGGCATTGGACTCTAACTGTAACATCCCTGACCTGGGTTATGTACTAACCCGAGGTGTTTTGCATAATAAAGATGATGAGATGTTTTCTCTTATCTTTTGAAAAGTAATCAAGGCTCTTGAGGAACTTATATTTCAATTTCAGTCCCTTTTGAATAATGTTGAAACATTGTTTTGTTAATTTTGGACTAAAGTGAAAATTACCCAAGTTGAGGGGTTAACTTTCAATTTCCAAATGATAAGATGTTCCTCTGATGTTGACACATCATAAGAATGAATATGATGTAGTGGTATGGTTTCCACAAGCTTGGGCATCAAGATAAAGCTTGTAGAGCAAACCTTGTGCATTAAAACCTAGTTTTGGTGTAATGTGCAATTTACCCAAAATCTAGGGTTCAATATGCAATATATCACCTCTAGAGGGTCTCGAATGTTTCTTGGCATCAAGTAGAGCAAAGAAAATGAGAGGGGCTCCTCATTTGAGTTATCTTGGAGGAGGGAGAATCTTGACATTAAAATAATCAAGATTTAAGCATATATGGAACTTTAGTTTAATTTATACAAAAATAAATAAATTAATTGAGGAGCCCTTCAACCAAAAGTTGAAGTATGTGTTTGCAATAGAATTGGACGAGCTTGTGCCTTGATATGGTACAAAAAGATCTTGGTTGAGTGGAAGCCACTCACATTATTATAATAAAAAGTAATATCCACTAAAAGGATGGATATTAATATAAAACTCTTTAAGGTGCTTAATTTCTTTTCCATTAATCTTTGGATAATGGAGAGGTTTTTCAAGAACATGAATATTGCTTCGTTTCCAAGAAATGGAGGGGGATTTTATGGAAATTATTTTGTAATTAAAAGAAAATAATCTATTTTCTCTTTCCCTAAAAATCCCTTATACATGTTCTTTTTCCAATACACATAAGGATCGTTTCCTTAGTTTCCTCTTCTCATCTTGCTTGGGCCGACCAAGGAAGAGCTCAGGAGCAGGATAAAGATGAACACAACATGTTGGTAAGGTTTGGATCATCTTCTACCTCGGATTCATGGTGAAAAACCCTAAAGCAATGCTTGATTCTTAGTTTTCTTCACCTGATTTCCAATTCTAGCCAACTTGTTCATCCAAAAGCTCAAGAACGGACCTTGGGCAGTTTCTGGAACTACATCCACCATTATAGATGTGGATCTTGGATCTTGGAGATCATATTTGAGGCGGGTTTTATAACTCAAACTCTTTATCATTGCTATTGCATCCATTCCTATAATAATCGTTGGTTCTTCTTTTCTATTTGATACTCTTTTGGTTCATAGCTGAAATTCCCATGAAAAAACGGTTGCTGTTCTTGGTTGGTCTAAGGAGGACGATGATGACATAATCTTATATGTTTATCCAAGAAAAATTCCAGGTCAAACGGTCTCCTTAGTTGCTTAAACGGTTTCCCAAACCGTTTGGGAGCAAACGGTTTCAAACCGTTTGGAATGAAATGGTTTCATCAAACTGCATGGAGGGAAACGGTCTCAAAACCATTTGGTGATGTTGACCAGGGTTGACCATTTGGGTATTTGTTCAAAATTATCTAGGTTAATGACCCATCAATTATAATTTATTAACTCTAATTGGTTCATGAGTTGAAGGTCCACCAATCACCAAAACCCTAATCGGGTTGAGTGTTGATTTCATAAATTGATTGAGTTTGAAACTTGGGTTGATTGACCCAAACGGTTTCAAAACCATTTGGAGATCACCCAAATGGTCTCAAGACCATTTCGGGGTCACCAAAGACCATTTGGAGGTCTAGGGTTGAGTATGGTTAAGTGTTTGAAGATCCAAAGATATGGTATGAACCTTAATCAGCTAAGTGCTGATTTTGCAAGTGATTGAGATGATGTTTTGGGTTGATGGACCCAAACGGTTTCAAAACCATTTGGGTATCACCCAAATGGTCTCAAGACCATTTGGTGATCACCCAAGACCGTTTGGAGATCTAGGGTTAAGTATGGTTGACCAATTGAAGGTCCAAAGATACCAAGTTGATTTGCAATCAAATGTTGATTTGATGACCAATCCTAGGATCCAAACCTTAATTGAATGACATGGTTAATGATTATGTGATGAGAAAATGGTCTCAAGACCATTTGGAGGTCATCCAAATGATCCCACGACTGTTTGGGGGTCACCCAAGACCGTTTGGAGGTCTAGGGTTGACTATGGTTAGGTGCTTGAAGAACTAAAGGTACTAAGTTGATTTGCAATGAAATGTTGATTTGGTGATCAACCTAGGGATCCAAACCCTAATTGGATGGCTTGGATTTGAGTGATAAGATGGGAAAACTGTCTCCAAACCGTTTGGAGGTCATCCAAATGATCTTAAGACCGTTTGGGGTCAATTCATGTCCATTTGGATGATGGACCAAGAGTTTTTAAGTAACTAGTTTCACATTGAATAATGTTGAAGGATTATCGATTCCAAACCCTAATTCAATTGATTCAAACCCTAATTGAGGGTCAATTGAGGCTCAAATCAGTTGAAGGTTGACCTATTCAACTCAATTGAAGTATGGTGATAGGTCTAATTGATGATTGGTTACATGAATTCAATGGTTGAAGGAACCAACATTAGAAACCCTAATTCAATTTGACTTGTTGAGACTAATTTTGGTCCTTGCGGTTTTGAGGAGGCTTGGAACAAATGGTCTCAAGACCATTTAAGTCCAAACGGTCTCAAGACCATTTGGGACCAAACGGTCTTAAGACCGTTTGGGACCAAACGATCCCAAAACGTTTGAGTTCATGCGTTTTCAAATGTTACTTTAGTAAACTGTCTCAAAAGTCAACTTTGGGCAAACAGTCTTCACCACCTACTTTACTAAATGGTTTTAAGTATGCAACCTAGACCGTTTGAAGGTTTATTGTGCAAGACCTTTTGAGGTCTGATTTGGTCAAGACCATTTGGGGTCTAAGTGACCAAGACAGTTTGGTGGATAATTAACCAACACCGCATGGGTACTTAAAGTGGTTAAAGGATAAGTTGATCAATTGATTAATACATGATGTAATCAAAGATGATTATAGTATTTGTATCTTAATGAGGTAGGGTGATTAGTGCCCTTTAAATTGTTAAGCTTTAATAATCATGGTGATAATGATATGACCCATGATGTTAATTCTTCTTCAAGATTGAGTTGACTTAGCCTTATCAAGGCTAAAGTAAATATCATCCTATAGAGGATGAGAGAGAGAAAAGACTTCCTACATGAATGATAATCATGTAGTGGACTTCCAATATGAATGAATGACTAATTAGGGTATGATCCATCATAGTGAGATCATGAAACCCTAATTATGAAGGTTAATGAATCATAACCCTAATTGAGGGCATTGATGGGTGAAATCCTAATATATGATTATGGTATGATCTTAATTCATAGTGATGACATGATAAACCCTAATTTAGGGTACTTTGATGATCACTCCTACTTGGAATGAATAGTAAACCCTAATATGGGGTGATGTGATGTGAATAGTAAACCCTAATCTAGGGTGATGTGATGTGAATAGTGAACCCTAATCTAGGGTGATGTGATATGAATAGTAAACCCTAATCTAGGGTGATATGATGTGAATAGTAAACCCTAATTTCAAATAAGGTAAATAAGAATGTGTAACCCTAATTTTGGGCTATACTTTATAGCATGAAGCTCTAAGGTTGGATAATGAAATGATGAGTCATTTATCCTAATTGAGCTAAGGGGATGATTAACCCTAATTGAAATGAAAAAGGAAACCCTAACCCTAGCAAGGGTATAATGGTGTAACCCTTGAATAATGATGTCATAATTGTTTGGCAATATGATGATATGAAATTGATGTATATGTTATCATCTGTACTAATCATGCAGGTTTTATGAAATATTGAATATAGCCAGGTATGAGCTATGATGCTTTGTTTATTGAAAGTATTTTATGAGCTTTGTAAGTAATGATATGCTATGTTGCCTAGTGAAAGGTAACAAAAGAGATTGATGGGCTGTAAGAGCCATGTGAAATACCTGCATTGCAATTATCATGTTTACATTGACAGATGACTTGATGGCAATAAGTTACCTGTAAAAGTTGTAACAAGTATTTTGATGATCTCAGGGTTTGAACACCCATATTCTGGAATCATGATGAAGAGATGATAAGGGATTAAGTTCCCAATGATGTTAAAGCTGTGAAATGAACTTGATAGAATAGTACTCATTCTTTATAGTAATTGTTATAAAGGTTTGTGTTTGAAAACATGTCTGATGCTAAAAGAATGTTGTAATGTACTTAAATAATCAAGTGAAATGATATCATGTAGAGCCCTAACCATAGATCCATCATCGTCAGCAGTTAGGTGATGGTGAAATAGGTTTTCCTAAGGGAACTCTTGGAGAACATACTTTTGAGTATGTGGGGGTAATGGGCACGAATATCCTTACACCCTAATGGAGGAATTGATGTGAGATAAACATTAAATCTCTCAATCCTTCATTGTATGAATATGTCAGGATGATGTATCACTAATATCCCGATGATGATGTTAATGCTGAATCGATGTGAGATAAATATGAAATCTCTCGATTGCGAAGAGAGTACATCATGCCACTGTAACTCTAATAGTGAAGTTGCCAATATACCCTGGAAAGCTATTTGTTAAAGACACAAGATGTCCTACATGTTGTTCCTCACACCGACTGAGGAAGATGAGGTCATGGAAATATGGCTCTTCTGATGACCTGTGTATGGTACCGATTTCGATTTCACAATGGTCGGTTGGAGTATGAGCGGTATACCTCATCTCCTCAGGGCATAAGTATGATTGTAAAACGTAATCAGCCGTGTAGCATATTTGTTTAGGGTTGAATTACGAGAATCAATGGTTGATGATACATGGTCTATTATATCATAGTTGGATAAATGATATACATGTTCTTCATATTCCTTATTGAATAAATGACTTGTTGCTTCATCAAGTTATAACTGGAATGAACTGTATAGAGAATACTGCTCTACTTAGCTTAATCAATGACTTACCTGCTATTTAATATTTATAATTCTAATGCTCAGTGTTATTCTATTATAAGCAATAACAATGTTTTTGGAGGAGAGTTATATCTCTCGTTGGGACAATTTTCAATTGTGTCACCCCCGGGGGATTCAACTTTTTAGGTAGACGCCAAGGATTAAGAAACCCTCCAGTGGGTGAGCAGCAGTAGCAACAACAGTAAGGACAGCAATGATCCTCAGGTGGAAACATTATTTGTCAAGTCCTGTATATATAGAGAGTCCTATGTGTCGTCTTTGTACTCTCAGGTCCTAAGAGTCAGTATATGGTTTGATATAGATCTGAGATTTTTGGCTTGATGCCTCGAGATTTTGTATACTGCTTATGTACAGTTTAACTGGGCAGTCAATGTTATGACTCTCAAGATGAGATGATACAGAGATTTACTAATAAATCAGAATGAAAATAACTTACTTTGGTTCTTTATGATAGAGTTATACAGTTTGTGGATTTCCTTGCAAAAAGTTTTAAATTTTTAGTGATTTTCAGTAATTCCGCTGCTAATAATTCACTTTCGCATTAGTTAATCCTATTTTCATGAGTTGGATGCCACAAGTGTTGGTATCAGAGCTTTAGGTTCACTGAGTCTATAGAGACATAGGACTAGGGTTGTTGAGTTTGTTCTAGTGTCTTCCAATCTATCTGATAGTGTCTTCTGCTTATATAGGAGGAGAAGAGAAAACTAAAGATGTCTAGATCACATGATGAACATGTTGTTCAAAGTAGTGTCGTTGCACCCAGAGGAGGTGCAAGAGACCAAGGAAGGGAGGAACCTGTGCCTGAACTACCCCAATTCAATCAAGCTGACATGGGGAATCCATCCTTCCAAGCCATGTTCAGGCAGTTTATAGCTACCATGACACATATGACTGATAGGATGCTCATACCTGCACCTAGGGCACCTAACCATCAAGAAGGACAAGAATCCAGCAAGACGTTTGAATGACTGCATCGGGTTGGAGCTACAGACTATGCTGGGATAGTTGACCCAGTAGATGCTGACATGTGGTTAACTGAGTTAGAGAAGGCCTTTAGAATCTTGAACATCCCAAAAGTTGAGAAGGTTAGACATGTTGTGTACCTTCTCAAAGGGAGTGTTGGTCACTGGTGGACCATAGAGGAAGGGAAAAGGCTAGGTGTGGAGATTGAATGGGAGGTTTTCCGACAGGAATTTGTTAACAGATACTTTCCTAAGACATTCTTGGATGAGAAAATCTCTCAGTTTGAGAGGTTAAGACAAGGACCAATGAACATTAGCGAGTACGAGGCTAAGTTTATGGAGCCTTTGTGGTTATGTCCGCACATGGCAACCACATATGAAGAGAGGATACGGCATTTTGAGAAGGGATTAAATGCTGAGTTGACCACCTTGTATCTTCTCTGGAGAACAGGAAAGATTTGCTACTTTCGTGGAGTCTGTCAGAAGAATAGAGAGGTTTGTGACGGAGAAGCCACAGACCAGGGAGAAGAAGGCATACCCCCAGTTCCAAGGATCCTCATCTAAAGGTTTCAATAAACTGAGGTTTTCTGTGCCTACACCACCACCTAGATTCAGTACCCAGATGCAATGGATGTCAAATAGGGGTAGAGGACAAAGTTTACCACCAGAAGGATCTCATAGCTCAGCGTCTGTTTCGGTTACAGGACCATCCAAACCTCAGTAAGGGATCAGAAGTTGTTTCATATGTGGAAATATGGGGCATCTGATGAAGGATTGCAGAGCCCGAGAGTCAAGTGTGACTCAACCTCAAAGGTAGAGTCAGCAAGGTTCTCAAAGGAGATAGTTTCCAGGTGGCGCTAGAGGACGTGTACAAGCGTCCTAAGCTGGATCATCGACACCCAATCATCGAGCACCAAATCAACCACAGGCGACAACGAGATTCTATGCGATGAATCCACCTGATGCGGTGATCAACCCTCGAGTTGTGACAGGTCAGATGAAACTATTTTATTCTGATATGTCTACATCCTGCATCGTATCTATTTTAATTGATCCAGGTGCTGCGCATTCCTTTATCACCCGAAGAGTGATTCTTGACTGCAATATGACAGTTGGTCATAGGGTAGAGAGTTTGAAGTTGGAGACTCCTTTGATGGGATATGTCGTGTTGCGGGAGGTGTGTTCTCCTTGCATCCTTTTCTTTTCTAAGCATCGCATTCAAGTGGATCTTATACCACTTGAGATGCATGGGTTTGATATAATCCTTGGGATGGATACCTTAGAAAGGTATAAGGTTGTCTTGGATTTTGAGTCCAAGCAAGTTGTGTTCACTGATGATAGTGACACATGGATCTTTCAGGGAGATAGAAATATTCTTCGAACCTGTCTTGTGTCAGCTATGGTAGCTGAGAAGCTGATGAGGCAAGGATGCTTTGCATTCTTGGCCCATGTGGTAGATACCACTATGGAGAGTTCTAATCCTACTGAAGTTCTTGTAGTCAGGGAATTTGAAGATGTATTTCCTGAAGAACTTCTAGGTGTACCTCCGCCCAGAGAGAATGATTTTGAGATTAGTCTAATTCTGGGCAGGCAGCCAATAGCACAAACACCGTATAGGATGGCGCCTGTTGAGATGGCAGAACTCAAGAAACAACTACAAGAGTTGCTTAAGAAGGGTTTCATCTGACCAAGCACTTCACCTTGGGGTGCTCTGGTCCTCTTTGTTAAGAAGAAGGATGGATTGATGTGATTATGCATTGATTACAGGTAGTTAAATAAAGTAACAATAAAGAATAAGTATCATTTGCCATGAATTGATGATCTCTTTGATCAGTTGTGTGGTGCAACTGTCTTCTCAAAGATAGATTTGAGGTCGGGATATCATCAGCTGCGTATTAAGGAGGGTGACGTACCTAAGTCTACCTTCAGGACAAGGTGTGGTCACTATGAGTTCATAGTTATGTCATTTGGACTAACTAATGCACCAGCTGCAACTAATGCACCAGCTGCATTTATGGAACTCATGAATAGAATCTTTCGACCTTTTCTTGATCAGTGTGTAGTCGTCTTCATAGATGACATTTAGATCTACAGTAGAGATGCTCAATAGCATGAGCAGCATCTTCATCAGGCTCTAACTTTGCTAAGAGAGCATGAGTTATATTCTAAGTTTAGCAAGTGTGAGTTCTGGTTACCAGAAGTTTCTTTTCTTGGACACGTAATATCTGCTTCAAGTATACGTGTTGACCCTAAAAAGGTAGAATCTGTCCTACAATGGGAACAACCAAAGACGCCGATGGAGATTCGCAGTTTCTTAGGGTTGGCGAGCTATTATAGGAGGTTCATTAAGAACTTCAGTTCTATAGCTTTACCATTGACTAAGTTAACCAGAAAGGATGTCCCTTTTGTCTGGAATGACAAGTGTCAGCAATCGTTCCAGTTGTTGAAGGAAAGACTGACAAGTGCACCTGTGCCGGTGCTACCTGGGTAAGGGAAAGGGTATATAGTTTTCTGTGATGCCTCTAAGAATGGACTAGGATGTGTGTTAATGCAGGATAAACAAGTGATTTCTTTTGCTTCTCGACAGCTTAAGAAACACGAGGAGAATTATCTGACACATGATCTAGAACTAGTTGTTGTAGTCCATGCCTTGAAGATCCGGAGACATTACCTCTATGGTGAAACATTCCAGATTTTCACAGACCATAAGAGCCTAAAGTACATCTTTTCTCAGCGTGAGTTAAACATGAGGCAATGCCGCTGGATGGAGTTGATCAAGGACTATGATTGTATAATTGATTATCATCCAGGGAAGGACAATGTGATTGTTGATGCTTTAAGCAGGAAATTAGCAACACCAGCCCTAGATAGAGCACAGTTAAATTCTTTGGTGTGCTCTAGGAGGGATATTCTTATCTCTTTAAGGAAAAACAATGTACAGTTAAAAGTATCATTGTTATCAGGGTTGTTAGCTGAGATGCACATAAAACCTACTCTGAGACAACAGATCAAGGAAGCACAACAAGCTGATGCAGTAGTTCAGCAGATTAGGTCAGAATATGGTAGCGAGAAATGAGAAGGTTTCCATGATTTAGATGATCAGGTAGCTTGTTATCATGGTAGAATGATAGTACCTGATGTCGATAACTTAAGGAAGTTAGTCCTGGAAGAATCTCATTCTTCAATGTATGCTATGCATCTAGGAAGCACCAAGATGTATCATAACTTGAAAGAAATGTATTGGTGGCCTGGATTGAAAAAGGATGTTATTGAGTTTGTTATGCGGTGTCCTGTGTGTCAGCAAGTTAAAGCTAAACACCAGAAGCCTGCAGGAACAATGCAGCCTTTGTCTATACCATAGTGGAAGTGGGATCATGTGACCATGGATTTTGTGGTTGGGTTACCCAGAACAGCCAAAGGTCTGTATTCCATCTGGGTAATAGTTGATAGGTTGACGAAGACAACACATTTCTTACATGTCAAAACAACCTATTCTGCTGAGAAGTTGGCACAGTTATATGTAGATGAGATAGTGCGACTGCATGGGGTCCCAGTTACCATTGTTTCTGATAGAGGTCCCCAGTTTACGAGTCATTTTTGGGAGCGACTTCATAAAGCCTTAGGCACACAGTTAAGGCTTAGTACAGCCTTTCATGCTCATACAGATGGATAATCAGAAAGGACTATACAAACCTTGGAGGACTTGCTTAGGCCATGTGTCCTCTAGTTTATAGGAAGTTGGGATCTACATCTAAGCTTGATAGAGTTTGCCTATAACAACAGCTATCAACACAGCATTGACATGGCACCTTATGAAGCTTTGTATGGTAGACGTTGTAGATCTCCCCTATGTTGGTTTGAAACTGGTGAATATCAAATTTTGGATCCTAATCTTGTGCAGCAGACCACCGAGAAGATTGAAATAATACAACAATAGTTAAAGACTACACAAGATAGACAGAAATCTTACGTTGATAAGCATCGTAGACCTTTAGAATTCCATGTTGGAGACAGAGGGTACCTCAAGGTCTCACCTTGGAAGGGAGTTATTAGGTTTGGAAGGAAAGGAAAGTTAGCTCCTAGATTTATGGGGCCTTATCCAATCATTGAACGGGATAGAAAGGTAGCTTATAAGCTGGAGTTACCACCTGAGCTATAAAAGTTACACCCAGTGTTCCACAATTTCATGTTAAGGAAATGTCACCCTGATATAGAAACAGTTCTGCAACCTATGGAAGTAGAATTGAATGATGATATATCCTATATATAAGGACCTATGTTGGTTCTTGATAGAAGAATCAAGAAGTTGAAGAAGAAATACATTAGTCTTGTAAAAGTCCTCTGGAATCATCGTGGCGTTGAAGAAGATGCATGGGAACTAGAGAAAGAAATGAGGAGGAAATACCCTACTCTTTTCTCTTAAAATGATTTTTTAGGTTAAACAACCCTACTTGCTATTACTCTGAGCCCAAAGAAGGCTCAAACCAGTTTGTTACAAACATAGGTAAAGAAGAGGATAAAAAGAAAGGACTAGTTCTACCATATGCCTCGCGAGCTAGCTTGTGTGCTAGACTGTTCGCCTGCCTGTTACCCTACTTTTGAAATCCTAACTTCAGGTTGTGAATGTCTGCTAGAATGGTCCCAAGGAGATCCGAACGTCTCGTTGCCGAGTTGATATAGTGTATGACAATTTCCGAGTCTGAATCCACCACCAGCCTTGTCATCTATTGTTCCTTAGATTGTCAGATGCCCTCTCTAATTGCCCATGCTTCAGCAGCCTACACCTCGTTGAGTGATGGGTGTCTGCTTCCTGCTACGTGGAGTAGTTTTCTGGCATGATCCCTCCATGCTAGTCCGGTGTTGTCTACACCGTGAATGTTGACCGCAGCGTCACAATTCAGCTTAACATCTCCCTCTGTAAGAGGCGTCCACGCTGCTACCTTTTTGTTTCGTATTACAGGTCATTCTGTGCTGGGTCGTTGTGCTGCCCGGTGGTCTCTTATTAGTGTAAACAGGTACCTCTGTATGGTGAGCGGCGGTTTCGGTTCCTCTTTAAATGTGATGGTGTTCCTTCTTGTCCACACTGCCCATAGGGAAGCAGCCATAACATCATTATCTTCCTCTTGTGGTTGGGATGTGAGGCTCGTGACTGATTGGGCTGTGTCTCCTTCTCCAGCTTCTCTGATCTTTGCTTTTATAGATTCCAGACTATCCTTCCAAAGCTCCCAAGCTTGTGGGCATCTGAACAACATATTCCCTATGTCTTCTTTCCCTTTTCTACAGATGTTGCAAATTCCGTCTGGGTGGCAATGGCGATCAAACAGACGACCCAATGTGGCCAGTGCGCCCGTCATGCACCTCTAGAGGAAATGTGCATCCTTCGGAATGAGACCCTTCCTCCATACTGATCGCCATCTGTTTTCTTCCCCGTTCCTCCCTTTCGGCTGGACTTTGTCTTGCCATCCAGTAAGCCAATTTTACAGTGAATTCCCCACGTCTGTCCGGTTTCCAAAAAAGGTTGTCCTCCTATTTTGTGATACCCAGCGGCATCGCCAGAATCTTATGAGCTATCTCCTGGGTGAACATGCTGGTAATTAGCTCTTCATTCCATTCATTTGTGCCTTTTAAAAGAAGCTGACTCACCCACTGAAAATTGGTTCTAGAGAAACTGTAAACACTTTCTATGCTTCCTTCTAGTAGCAGAATCCAAGGATCCATCCAGATATTGATATTAGCCCCATCTCCTATTCTCCACTGCATCCCTTCAAGAATGATAGATTTTGCATTCCATATACTCCTCCAAGTAAAGCTTGGATCATATCCCCTCCTGGCACTAAGAACTGATCCCCTTGGAAAGTATCTTGCTTTTAGAACTCGGTAAACCAGTGTGTCCTGTCTATGGAAGAGCCTCCAAATTTGCTTTGCCAATAATGCTTGGTTGAAAATATGTATGTTTCTAAACCCCATTCCTCCTTGGTTTTTTGTCTTGTACATGTTGTCCCAACTCACCCATGCTATCTTTCTCTCCACGCCCTTTGCTCCCCACCAGAACCTCGCAATTGTGTTGTTAATTGAGTCAAGAAGATATCCAGGCAACTGGAAGATACTCATGATGTATGATGGGATGGCTTGCACTACTGCTTTAATGAGGACTTCTTTGCCTGCCTTTGACAATAGTTTCTCTTTCCAGCCCTGAAGCTTTTTCCATATGCGCTCCTGAATGTAGGCAAAAGCTTGTTTCTTAGATCGCCCCACAGCCATGGGTAACCCAAGATACTTGCCATGCCTGTCCACTTCTCTAACTTGTAACAGCTGTGTTAACTCTTCTCTTTTCCCGATCCACCCCTTTGCTAAAAGCTACCTCAGTTTTAGATAGGTTAATATTCTGACCGGATGCCCTCTCATATGGCTGATAATTTCAGCTAGCTTCAGGCATTCTTCCTTGGTTGCTCTTGCGAAAAGGATGGAATCATCTGCAAAGAAAAGGTGAGAAACCTGGGGGCCAAAGCGGCTTGCTCAGATTCCGTGTATAGTCTTTTGCTGTGTTGCCAAGGTTAGAGTGGTAGAAAAAGCTTTAGCACATAAAATAAAAAGGTAAGGGGAGAGAGGGTCACCCTGGCGAAGTCCTCGGGATGGTTGAGTCTTCCTGGTCCGCTCCCCATTGATGGCAAAGGAATGGGTTACAGTTGACATAAATCAAAAATCTTGCTCCTCCATTTCTCACCAAATCCCATCTTTTCCTGGACGAAGTCCACAAATTTCCATTCCACTCTGTCATAAGCCTTAGACATATCCAACTTGAGAGCGACGTGTCCCTTCTTGGTCTTTTGACCCCTCTTCATGGTATGGAACAACTCGTACGCTATGAGAGCATTGTTGGTAATGAGTCTACCCGGGATGAAAACACTTTGGTTTTCAGATATGATTCTATCCATAAGGGGACACATTCTGTTCGCAATGACTTTGGACGTTATTTTGTAGATGACATTGCATAAGATGATGGGCCTAAAATCGCCAATCTCCACAGTGTGCTGAGTTTTGGGAATCATTACCACTAACATTGCGTTGAGATCAGCTATGCTTCTTTCTGATTTCCACCATCCTTTGATATAGTTTGAGACGTCTTCCCCTACAATGTGCCAATAGTTCTGGAAAAACAAAGCTTTCATTCCATCTGGGCCTGGCGCCTTGTTTGGATGCATACTTTTGAGAGCTGAAAGGATTTCTTCGGATGTAAAATCTTTCTCTAGATCAGTCCTCTCACTGCTACTCACTTTGGAGGTGATCATGCGAGTTGCCTCCTCCCAGCCTCTAGGGTTGGACGTATGAAAGAGAGTTTGAAAAAAGTGCAGCACAATCCTTTCTATTTCCTCCTCTTCCATTTTCCATTGTCCTTCTTCATTCTTTAAACCTTCAATCATGTTCCTCTTCCTTCTTTGAGATGTCTTGTGGTGGAAATATGTTGTATTTCTATCCCCTGGTTTCATCTCATTCACCCTCACTCTAGCATGCCAGAATGCATCATCCCTCCTATGCCATTCTTGGAGTTCCTTAGTGATACGAGTGCATCTCTCAAGATTTAGGTTGTTTGGTGGTAGCTTTTGTAGTTCACCCAATGCTTCCTCTAATTCTTTTATTTTTTTCTTTCTTTCCCCAAACTTTCCAATGGCCCAATCCTTCAGTTTGTTGCCGCAGAATTCCATTTTTCCTGGCAAGTATGTCGAGTGTCTCTCTTCCCACACTGACTTTATAATATGTTCGCAAGCCTCATCCTCTATCCACATGGGTTCAAAAAAGAAGTGTTGTTGTCTTTTAGATTTCTTTCTCTTTCTATGCTCAGTATTGATGATGATTGGTACATGATCAGACTCATACTTGGCAAGATGAACTACTCTTGCCTGTGGAAATTTAGCCATCCAAGCTGCACTTCCTAAAGCCCTGTCAAGCCATTCCCGTACTAAAGTTTCTGGGGTAAGGCCTCTCTGCCAAGTAAATATGTAGTCGTTGTATCCCAGATCTGTGATATCACAGTCATCAATGGCACACATGAAGTCCTGGATAAATCTTAGAGGTTTGGGTGGCCCCCCGTCCTTCTCGGAATTGGAAAGAATTTCATTGAAATCTCTGAAGAAAAGAGTAGGAATGTCCGTGTTCCCTTTCAACTCTCTCATGAGGTCCCAAGTTTTGAATTTGTGTTGTTGTGCTGCCCAACCATAAATGCCAATAGCTCTCCAGGTTACTCCATCATTGCCTTCCGAAATGTCACAACTACAATGGTGTTGTGAATATGAGGTGATGTTGAGGTCTACATCCTTCCACCATAAGACAACCCCTCCTACTCTGCCTACGCTGGATAAACAGACTCCTTGAGTATAGCCACACTTCCTCATTACCACTTCCAGATCAGTACTATTAATCATAGTTTCCATAATGAAAACTATGCTCGGACCCTCCCTCCAGCACCATGACTTGAGGGCATTTACCATGTCAGGGTGGGCCAGTTCCTGATAGTTCCAGCTTAGAATTTTCATTGGTCTTCGCGGGGCTGGTTCTCTCGAGCCTCCGCTACTTGGGATGCACACTCCCCTATTCTATGACCTTCGCGATCCATATTCCTTGCTTTCTTGCCTGCATCTGCCATTGTATTAGTCTCATCTAGTTCCATATCACATAATTCAGAATTTCTGCCCCTTTGCCCCGCAATAGTATTCCACTCTACTTCGTGTTCTGGTATCCCCAGTCATTGGCTCCTATTCATTTTATAAATCCACGATGGGTCTCTCTTCTTGCGTTGTTCTGTCTTTATCTTCCTTACTGATTTCCTTCTACTCTCCTTCTCTTTTTGTACCCTTGTTCTGACTGTAGATAATTTGTGTGATTGATTCAGTCGCTTCCCATTATCTTCGTTCTCAGTTTGCTATGCCTCTGGGTCTAGTCCTTCTCTTCTTCCCACTATGTCTGTCCCGATTGTAAGGGCTTCTTCATTCATATGGATGGATTCCTTCCGCATCTCGATAGTCTGTTCTCTATTGTATTGGACCTTTCTTCTCATCGTAATGGGTTCCTCTCCTTCCCTATCCATGTATGTCGCCTTCTTGCCTCTTTCTTCTGGCTTTTCTCCTCGCGTGCCTTTCCAGCCGTTCCATGTGCTCGTGGGTATTTCTAGAAATAGGTCGATGATGTTACACTCGATCTCTCCGCTGCCCTCCTCCTCGTTCCCTACTTGCGTTTGTGGCATTGGCTTCCCCTGAGTCTGTACGATGGAGTTCCTATGCACCTTATTGTCATGCTGTTGGTTGGACTCCCCAGTCGACTATTATGCGTTGCTCGTCACCGCCTCAGTCGCCGGTTTATGTTTAAATTGGATCTTTCTTTGTGCTCTGGTGTTGCCAAAAATCTCCTCCTGGAGTGATTGCCTAGGCTTCCTTGGGGATGCCTTGAGCCATGCTCCCCATTGTAAATCTCTATCATCTTCCTCTTTAATTTTATTACAGTCCCTAACCACGTGCCCCAGCCAGCTGTAGCCATGGCAGAAGATAGAAAGGCATTCATACTTTATCTCGATCTCTACCAACTTGTTCTGCCTCCCTCGAATCTGCAAAACTCTTTTCAATGGTTTTGAGACATCTAGATTAATTCTGACTCTGACCGACAAGTCCCATCCCAGTTCATCCAGGTCCATTGTGATCACTTTGCCTACCCTGGATGCAATCTCCTCAACGGCTTGTTTGTTTCGGAACCCTAGGGGAATACCATAGAACCTAACCCAAAACATGCTGTGATTTATAACAATGTCCCCCGGCTGCTCCTCTGACTCTATGTTCTTGAACAGGAGAAGCTTGTTGTCAAAGTTCCACGGAGCCCCTTTTTCTACCTTTTGTTTGTCCTGCCAATCAAAAAATTGTATAATGAAGTGGTCTCCTTCAATTTGTTTAAAAACGACCTTGCCGTGAAGCCCCCATGCCTAGGTCAAGGTGTGTTTCATAGCCCAGAAGTTTGATGGTATGTCCACTAAGATCCGCGCTACCAGCGCAAGTTTCAGATGGCCTTGTTCTTCATCCTCTGCTGCCTGCGTTACCTCAATCAGTTTTTCCTCCTCTGGTGTCAACTGCAACCGCACACCGTTCCGCCAGATCTTCTGCCATCACTGGAGTAGGACCAGGGCGATCGCCCAAGCCTTGAACTTGCAAGATAAAACCACGAGTGGAGGTATCCCACACTACAAACCCTAATCTCCATAGTGATGGGTTGTCCACGGAGAGAGTAACTCTACATAAATAACAACTTTCTCTTAAAATGTTTTGTTAATGATTTCGGGGACGAAATCCTTGTAAGGGGTGGATAATTTGTAACATCCCTGACATGGGTTATGTACTAACCCTAGGTGTTTTGCTTAATAAAGATGATGAGATGTTTGCTCTTATCTTTTGAAAAGTAATTCAGGCTCTTGAGGAACTTATATTTTAATTTCAGTCCCTTTTGAATAATGTTGAAACATTGTTTTGTTAATTTTGGACTAAAGTGAAAATTACCCAAGTTGAGGGGTTAACTTGCAATTTCCAAATGATAAGATGTTCCTCTGATGTTTAGACATCATAATAATTAATATGATGTAGTGGTATGGTTTCCACAAGCTTGGGCATCAAGATAAAGCTTGTAGAGCAAACCTTGTGCATTAAAACCTAGTTTTGGTGTAATGTGCAATTTACCCAAAATATAGGGTTCAATATGCAATATATCACCTCTAGAGGGTCTCTCATGTTTCTTGGCACCAAGTAGAGAAAATAAAATGAGAGGGTCACCTCATTTGAGTTATCTTGGAGGAGAGAGAATATTGACATTAAAATAATCAAGATTTAAGCATATATGGAACTTTAGTTTAATTTATACAAAAAGAAATAAATTAATTGAGGAGCCCTTCAACCAAAAGTTGAAGGATGTGTTTGCAATAGAGTTGGACGAGATTGTGCCTTGCAATGGTACAAAAAGATCTTGGTTGAGTGGAAGCCACTCACATTATTATAATAAAAAGTAATATCCACTAAAAGGATGGATATTAATATAAAACTCTTTAAGGTGCTTAATTTCTTTTCCATTAATCTTTGGATAATGGAGAGTTTTTGCAAGAACATGAAGATGGCTTCTTGTCCAAGAAATGGAGGGGGATTTGATGGAAATTATTTTGGAATTAAAAGAAAATAATCCATTTTCTCTTTCCTTGAAAATCCCTTATACATGTTCTTTTTCCAATACACATAAGGATCGTTTCCTTAGTTTCCTCTTCTCATCTTGCTTTGGCTGACCAAGGAAGAGCTCAGGAACAGGAGAAAGATGAACATAACCTGTTGGTAAGGTTTTTATCATCTTCTACCTCGGATTCATGGTGAAAAACCCTAAAGCAATGCTTGATTCTTAGTTTTCTTCACCCGATTTCCAATTCTAGCCAACTTGTTCATCCAAAAGCTCAAGAACGGACCTTGGGAAGTTGCTGGAACTACATCCACCATTAGAGACGTGGATCTTGGAGCTTGGAGATCAGATTTGAGGTGGGTTTTATAACTCAAACCCTTAATCATTGCTATTGCATCCATTCCTATAATAATCGTTGGTTATTCTTTTCTATTTGATACTTTGTTGGTTCATAGCTGAAATTCCCATGAAAAAACGGTTGTTGTTCTTGGTTTTTCTACGGAGGAAGATGATGACATCATCTTATATGTTTATCCAAGAAAGTTTCTAGGTCAAACAGTCTCCTTAGTTGCTTAAACGGTTTCCCAAACCATTTGGGAGCAAACGGTTTCAAACTGTTTGGAATGAAACGGTTTCATCAAACCGCATGGAGGGAAACGGTCTCAAGACCGTTTGGTGATGTTGACCAGGGTTGACCATTTGGGGATTTTTTAAAAATTATATAGGTTAATGACCATCAATTATAATTGATTAACTCTAATTGGTTCATGAGTTGAAGGTCCACCAATCACCATAACCCTAATCGGGTTTAGTGATGATTTCATAAATTGATTGAGTTTGAAACTTGGGTTGATTGACCCAAACGGTTTCAAAACCATTTGGGGATCACCCAAACGGTCTCAAGACCGTTTGGGGGTCACCCAAGACCGTTTGGAGGTCAAGGGTTGAGTATGGTTAAGTGTTTGAAGATCAAAAGATATGGTATGAACCCTAATCGGCTAAGTGCTGATTTTGCAAGTGATTGAGATGATGTTTTGGGTTGATGGACCCAAACAGTTTCAAAACCATTTGGGGATCACCCAAAAGGTATCAAGACCGTTTGGTTATCACCCAAGACCATTTGTAGGTCTAGGGTTATATATGGTTGAGCAATTGAAGGTCCAAAGATACCAAGTTGATTTGCAATCAAATGCTGATTTGATGACCGATCCTAGGATCCAAACCTTAATTGAATGACATGGTTAATGATGATGTGATGAGAAAATGGTCTCAAGACCGTTTTGAGGTCATACAAATGATCCCAAGACCGTTTTGGGGTCACCCAAGACCATTTGGAGGTCTAGGGTTGACTATGGTTAGGTGTTTGAAGAACTAAAGGTACTAAGTTGATTTGTAATCAAATGTTGATTTGGTGATCAACCTAGGGATCCAAACCCTAATTGGATGACTTGCATTTGCGTGCTGAGATGGGCAAACGGTCTCAAGACAGTTTGGAGGTCATCCAAATGACCTCAAGACCGTTTGGGGTCAGGTCATGTCCATTTTAGATGATGGACCAATAGTTTTAAAGTAACTAGTTTCACATTGAATAATGTTGAAGGATTATCGATTCCAAACCCTAATTCAATTGATTCAAACCCTAATTGAGGGTCAATTGAGGGTCAAATCAGTTGAAGGTTGACCTATTCAACTCAATTGAAGTATGGTGATAGGTCCAATTGATGATTAGTTACATGAATTCAATGGTTGAAGGAACCAACATTGGAAATCCTAATTCAGTTTGACTTGTTGAGACTAATTTTGGTCCTTGCAGTTTTGAGGAGCTTTTGACCAAACCATCTCAAGACCGTTTAAGTTCAAACGGTCTCAAGACTATGTGGGACCAAATGATCCCAAACCGTTTGAGTTCATGCATTTTCAAATGTTACTTTAGCAAATGGTCTCAAAAGTCAACTTTGGGCAAACGGTCTTCACCGCCTACTTTACTAAACAGTTTCAAGTATGCAACCAAGACCGTTTGAAGGTTTATTGTGCAAGACCATTTGAGGTCTGATTTGGTCAAGACAGTTTCCGGTCTAAGTGACCAAGACCGTTTGGTGGATAATTAACCAAAACTGCATGGGTACTTAAAGTGGTTAAAGGACAAGTTGATCAATTGATTAATACATGATGTAATCAAAGATGATTATAGTATTTGTATATTAATGAGGTAGGGTGATTAGTGCCCTTTAAATAGTTAAGCTTTAATAATCATGGTGATAATGATATGACCCATGATGTTAATTCTTCTTCAAGATTGAGTTGACTTAGCCTTATCAACGCTAAAGTAAATATCATCCTATAGAGGATGAGAGAGAGAAAAGACTTCCTACATGAATGATAATCATGTAGTGTACTTCCAATATGAATGAATGCCTAATTAGGGTATGATCCATCATAGTGAGATTATGAAACCCTAATTATGAAGGTTAATGAATCATAACCCTAATTGAGGGCATTGATGGGTGAAATCCTAATATATGATGATGGTATGATCTTAATTCATAATGATGACATGATAAACCCTAATTTAGGGTACTTTGATGATCACTCCTACTTGGAATGAATAGTAAACCCTAATCTATGGTGATGTTATGTGATGTGAATCGTAAACCCTAATCTATGGTGATGTGATGTGAATCGTAAACCCTAATCTATGGTGATGTGATGTGAATAGTGAACCCTAATCTAGGGTAATGTGATATGAATAGTAAACCCTAATCTAGGGTGATATGATTTGAATAGTAAACCCTAATTTAAGGTGATGTTATGTGAATAGTAAACCCTAATTTCAAATAAGGTAAATAAGAATGTGTAACCCTAATTCTGGGCTATACTTTATAGCATGAAGCTCAAAGGTTGGATAATGAAATGATGAGTCATTTATTCTAATTGAGCTAAGGGGATGATTAACCCTAATTGAAATGAAAAAGGAAACCCTAACCCTAGCAAGGGTATAGTGGTGTAACCCTTGAATAATGATTTCATAATTGTTTTGCAATATGATGATATGAAATTGATGTATCTGTTATCATATGTACTAATCATGCATGTTTTATGGAATATTGAATATACCCAGGTATGATCTATGATGTTTTGTTTATTGAAAGTATTTTATGAGCTTTGTAAGTAATGATATGCTATGTTGCCTAGTGAAAGGTAACAAAAGAGATTGATGGGCTGTAAGAGCCATGTGAAATACATGCATTGCAATTATCATGTTTACATTGACAGATGACTTGATGGCAATAAGTTACCTGTCAAAGTTGTAACAAGTATTTTGATGATCTCAGGGTTTGAACACCCATATTCTGGAATCATGATGAAGAGATGATAAGGGATTAAGTTCCCAATGTTGTTAAAGCTATGAAATGAACTTGATAGAATAGTACTCATTCTTTATAGTAATTGTTATAAAGGTTTATGTTTGAAAACATGCCTGATACTAAAAGAATGTTGTAATGTACTTAAATAATCAAGTGAAATGATATCATGTAGAGCCCTGACCATAAATCCATCATCGTCAGCAGTTAGGTGATGGTGAAATAGGTTTTCCTAAGGGAACTCCTGGAGAACATACTTTTGAGTATGTGGGGGTAATGGGCGTAAATATCCTTATGCCCTAATGGAGGAATTGATGTGAGATAAACATTAATTCTCTCAATCCTTCATTATATGAATATGCCGAGATGATGTATCACTAATCTCCCGATGATGATGTTAATGCCGAATCGATGTGAGATAAATATGAAATCTCTCGATTGCAAAGAGAGTACAGTATGCCACTGTAACTCTAATAGTGAAGTTGCCAGTATACCCTAGAAAGCTATTTGGCAGTGACATAAGATGTCCTGCATGTTGTTCCTCACACCGACTAAGGAAGATGAGGTCATAGAAATCCGGCTCTTCTGATGACCTATGTATGGTACCGATTTCGATTTCGTAATGGTCGGTTGGATTTTGAGCGGTATACCTCATCTCCTCAGGGCATAAGTATGATTGTAAAATGTAATCAGCCGTGTAGCATATTTGCTTAGGGTTGAATTATGAGAATCAATGGTTGATGATACATGGTCTATTATATCGTAGTTGGATAAATGATATACATGTTCTTCATATTCCTTATTGAATAAATGACTTGTTGCTTCATCAAGTTATAACTAGAATGAACTGTATAGAGAATATTGTTCTACTTAGCTTAATCAATGACTTACCTTCTGTTGAATATTTATAATTCTAATGCTCAGTGTTATTCTATTATCAGCAATAACAATATTTCTAGCGGAGAGTTATATCTCTCGATGGGACAATTTTCAATTGTCTCACCCCCGTGGGATTCAACTTTTTAGGTAGACGCCGAGGAAGAAGAAACCCTCCAGTGGGTGAGTAGCAACAGCAGCCACAACAGCAGCAACAGCAACAGCAAGAACATCAGTGATCCTCAGGTGGAAACATTGTTTGTCAAGTCATGTATATATAGAGAGTCCTATGTGTCATCTCTGTACTCTTAGGTCCTAGGAGTAAGTAGATGGTTTGATATAGATCTGAGATTTTTGGCTTGATGCCTCAAGATTTTTGTATACTGCTTATGTACAATTTAACTGGGAAGTCAATGTTATGACTCTCGAGATGAGATGATACAGAGATGTACTAATAAATCATAATGTAAATAACTTACTTTGGTTCTTTATGATAGAGTTTTATAGTTTGTCGATTTCCTTGCAAAAAATTTTAATTTTTTAGTGATTTTCAGTAATTCCACTGCTAATAATTTACTTCCACATTAGTTAATCTTGTTTTCATGAGTTGGATGCCACAAGTGTTGGTATCAGAGCTCTAGGTTTGCTGAGTCTATAGAGACATAGGACTAGGGTTGTTGAGTCTATTCTAGTGTCTTCCAGTCTATCTGATAGTGTCTTCTGCTCATATAGGAGGAGAAGAGAAAACTAAAGATGTCTGGATCACATGATGAACATGTTGTTGAAAGTAGTGTTGCTGCACTCGGAGGAGGTGCAAGAGACCAAGGAAGGGAGGAACCTATGCCTAAACTACCCCAATTCAATCAAGCTGACATGGGGAATCCAGCCTTCCAAGCCATTTTCGGGCAGTTTATAGCTGCCACGACACATATGACTGATAGGATGCCCATACCTGCACCTAGGGCACCTTCCCATCAAGAAGGACAAGGAGCCGGCAAGACGCGTGAATGACTGCACCGGGTTGGAGCTACAGAATATGCTAGGACAGCTGACCCAGAAGATGCTAACATGTGGTTAACTAAGTTAGAGAAGGCCTTTATAATATTGAACATCCCAGAAGCTGAGAAGGTTAGACATGTTGTGTACCTTCTCAAAGGGAGTGTTGGTCACTGGTGGACCATAGAGGAAGGGAAAAGGCTAGGTGTGGAGATTGAATGGGAGGTTTTCCGATGGGAATTTGTTAACAGATACTTTCCTAAGACGTTCCTGGATGAGAAAATCTCTCAGTTTGAGAGGTTAAGACAAGGACCAATGAACATTAGCAAGTACGAGGCTAAGTTCATGGAGCTTTTGCAGTTCTGTCCGCACATGGCAACCACATATGAAGAGAGGATACGACATTTTGAGAAGGGATTAAATGCTGAGTTGACCATCCCTGTATCTGCTCTGGAGAACAGGGAAAGATTTGCTACTTTCATGGAGTCTGTCAGAAGAATAGAGAGGTCTGTGACGGAGAAGCCACAGACCAGGGACAAGAAGGCATACCCCCAGTTCCAAGGATCCTCATCCAAAGGTTTCAAGAAACTGAGGTTTTTCGTGCCTACACCACCACCTAGATTTAGTACCCAGACGTAGTAGACATCAAATAGGGGTAGAGGACAACGTTTACCACCAGAAGGAGCTCGTAACTCAGCATCTGTGTCAGTTACAGGACCATCCAGACCTCAGTAAGGGATCAGAAGTTGTTTCATATGTGGAAAGATGGGGCATCTGATGAAGGATTGCAGAGCCCGAGAGGCAAGTGTGACTCACCCTCAAAGGCAGAGTCAACAAGGTTCTCAAAGGAGACAGTTTCCAGGTGGCGTTAGAGGACGTGGACAAGCATCCCAAGCTGGATCATCGACACCCAATCATCGAGCACCGAATCAACCATAGGTGACAATGAGATTCTATGCGATAAATCCACCTGATGTAGTGAGCAACCCTCAGGTTGTGATAGGTCAGATGAAACTATTTTATTCTGATATGTCTACATCCTGCATCGTATATGTTTTAATTGATCTGGGTGCTACGCATTCCTTTATCACCCGAAGAGTGATTCTTGACTGCAATATGACAGTTGGTCATAGGGAAGAGAGTTTGAAGTTGGATACTCCTTTGATGGGATCTGCCGTGTTGTGGGAGGTGTGTTCTCCCTGTATCCTTTTCTTTTCTGAGCATCACATTCAAGTGGATCTTATACCACTTGAGAAGCATGGGTTTGATATAATCCTTGGGATGGATACCTTAGAAAGGTATAAGGTTGTCTTGGATTGTGAGTCCAAGCAAGTTGTGTTCACAGATGATAGTGACACATGGATCTTTCAGGGAGATAGAAATATTCTTCCAACCTATCTTGTGTTAGCTATGGTAGTTGAGAAGCTGATGAGGCATGGATGCTTTGCATTCTTGGCCCATGTGGTAGATACCACTATGGAGAGTTCTAATCCTGCTGAAGTTCCTATAGTCAGGGAATTTGAAGATGTATTTCCTGAAGAACTTCCAGGTGTACCTCCTAATAACCTCCCATTTTGTGACGTTATCTTATTAGTTATCTTTAGTTTTCCATACTCTTTCTTAGATAAACTAAATAGAATCATTAAACCTTCTTACTTTATTGCAGATACATCAATAAACTAACTTTTCCTCTTTTTCATTACAGAAAAACACAAAAAAATTACAAAGACTCCTCATGGTCCCAAGACCGCGAGAAGCCTCACGGTCCCAAGACCGCGAGAAGCCTCACGGTCCCAATACCGCGACAAGCCTCACGGTCCCAAGACCGCGAGAAGCCTCACGGTCCCAAGACCGCGACAAGCCTCACGGTCCCAAGACCGCGAGAAGCCTCACGGTCCCAAGACCGCGACAAGCCTCACGATCCCAAGACCGCGACAAGCCTCACGGTCCCAAGACCGTGAGAAGCCTCACAGTCCCAAGACCGCGAGAAGCCTCACGGTCCCAAGACCGCGACAAGCCTCACGGTCCCAAGACCGCGAGAAGCCTCACGGTCCCAAGACCGCGAGAAGCCTCACGGTCCCAAGACCGCGAAAAGCCTCACGGTCTCAAGACCGTTTGAGACCAAACGGTCTCAAGACCGTTTGGGCTCAACTTGAGCCTATAAATAGGACCTCAAGGGCCACTTCAAAAGGATCGAATTTCAAGACGCCCAAAGGCTGCCTCTCCAGATTCAGAGCACTCTGGTCTTCCGTCCACTGCCCCAAGGCTGCCAGTTTTGAGATCTGTGCTCATCATCAAGCTTCCTTCTCTCTCTTCTTTCTCTCTCTTCAACAAAGAAGGTGGGAAGAGAAAATCCTTCATCAAGGCAACCACGAAGTGCGAAGATCGTTGCTCTCTTCACCAAGGGTTCAACCTTCCCTCCTCCGTGGAGATGACGTTCTTTCTCTCTCTTCTCGCCTCCTTCTTTGTCATGAGCGAGTAGTTTCATTCACTAGGGTGCGGGGAGTAGCCCCGCTACCCATGTTTTCATTTCATGCGATGTAATTCAATAACTTGTAATAAAGATACTCTTCTTTTCAGTTTGACTTCAATCGCTTAATGAATACTAGTTGCTTGATCATCAACTTGTGTTACATATTGTCTTTTGGTATGAATTGTCTATGTTTGTACCCTTAGATCTAAATATCGATTGAATGTTGGTTATGGATGTATGTAGTCACCATATGTCTGTTTCGGTGTCTAGAAGTGTTTTCATGAGTGGAGTAAACTCACCCCCATCGTTGCACTTTCATACTATGAAATGGAATCAGTTGACGTATGGAAGTGCAACCTTGGTAAGGTCGAGGAACACATTTCATGCAGGAGTAATGCAAAGCATGTGACCATTCATTATGGAATGGCTGGCATTGCAATACTCCACACTTCTCATAGCTAGTTATCCGAAAGGAAGCTAGGACTACAAGATACTAACTGATTTGACTCTTTTTGCAGGTTGTTTTATTATGTTGCATGACTTGATCCATGTGTAGTGGTGTGAAACCCGATAACATCCTAGTGGTTTTTATCAATTGTTTACAACCTTAATCTTTACTTTCTTGCTTTACTTTCCTCGCGTTTAGCTTCAAAACCAACATCAAACTTTCGATCTAAATATCAACTGTTAAGTAGTTAAGCGAAACTAAAAACGTTTTCCATCTTGACTTCGTCAAGACCGTTGTCCCGAGGATTCGACCCTTAACTATACTACGATAAGACTTCCGTGTGTCTTAGCACACGTGGGTGGAGTTCTTACCATAGTACTAGCAAGGCTAAACCTAAGGATTCATCACCTTAGGATTTTTAGTGGTGTTGCAAAACTCCATCAAAAATTGGCGTCGTTGCCGGGGACAACGGAACTTTTTAGTTTTTACTTAACAACTTCTTGGTTGATTAGGATTTTACATTTTTTTGATAACTACTCCAAAACTTCTTGATTTCTTCATTTCCTTCCATTATCCTAACGTGTGATTTTCCTTCTACTCAGGTAGAAAATGTGTATGCAACCCCCGCATAGCATCGGATTCTCCCCTGAACCAGAATACGATTCTGAGGTAGAAAGAAGTTTCCACCGAAGGAATAGACTTAACCGCCAAAGAGCCAGACAGATGGCCGAAGAGCAACGCCTTGTTGCAGAAAGAGTCAACGCCGCCATAGCAGCACAACGAGCACAACTTATTGCCGACACTCGTGCTCAGGTGCAAGCTGAGATCCGAGCTGAGGAACAAGCCCGCATCCAAGCAGAGCATGCTGCTGCTCAACTTGCGTTAAGAAACAAGCAACTTCGGGACTACGCAGTCCTGAAGAATTATGAAGACGATCATCATGTCCGACCACCGATTATTAACATACCACACTTTGAAATTCGGACGCAATGGATCCAGATCATGCAAGGCATCTCTTTCTCCGGAGCACCCGGAGACGATTGCATGGATCACCTTAAGAGATTCAAGTCACTCTGCCGACTTGTACCCCAAGCAGGAATTGCCTTGGAAGCAATCATGTTACACCTTTTCCACTTCACCTTATCTGGAAGAGCACTAAGCTGGTACAATGCTTTGGATAGACACCCCATCATCACTACTTGGACTCCTTTAGAAGAGAAGTTTCTTGAGAAATTCTTCCCACCTTCGCTAACCTATGAGATTAGGGGACAGATTAATCACTTTTCCAAACTACCTGGAGAATCACTTGCTGAAGCTTGGGAAAGATTCAAAGAACTCCTGAGAAAGTGTCCTCACCATGGCATATCTCAAAATCAACTGATAGAAACATTTTACATAGGAGTAAGTGATGATATCAAGCAATTCCTAGATTCCTCATCTGGAGGAAACTTTATGAGAAAGAATTATGAAGATGCCTGGAATATAGTTACGCTAGGGGCCGAGAACCAATCCAATTGGGGAAGGTCATCTAACCAACCCAAAGGCGTTCTCAAGGTTTACAAAGCAGAATAATCCATGGAACTCAAGGCCATTGCTGAGGCCTTGAAGACTACTGCTAGCAAGCAACAAGCCCTCGAAACTTCTTTCGGGGAATATGATAAGAAGAAAAGCTCTCAGGTTCAACAAGTTAAGGCAGCTACTGGAATTTGTGAAGCCTGTCATGCATCCGATCATCCCACATTATCATGTGGCCTGTTATACAATGTCATGATGGATTTACAACCACCTATGCCGCAATATGAACCCATTATCGAGCATCCCGAGGACCAAATGCCAGAGCAAGTCAACTCCATACATTCAATACATGGCCAAGTGTATTACAACCCAGATAAACCAAGGAACCATCCTGGTTTTCAATACGGGAATCCTGCAGGGACTGCCAACCCACAGCAGCAGGCACAAGGTGGATCTTTCAATAGACAACCACCAGGATTTCAGAATAACTTCAATCAAGGGAATTATAGACAAGGTTTCCAAAGATCTAACTATCCCAGGAATCCTTCTTACCAATATGCCCATTCAGGACTGCACCCTCAGTTGCAACAACCTCAGTTGCAGCAGCCACAGCAACCCCAGTTGCAGCAGCCCCAGCAGCCACAGTTAACTGCACCTCTACAACAACCAGGACAGCATGTCACTCAGTATCAACAAAGGGGTGCTCCTCCCCAATCATCTGATGAGATATCCTTGATTAGACAAATGCTTCAATCGCAACAAACCATGCTTGCAAACCAGCAAGCTCAACAAAAGGCCGTAGAAGCCCAACTGGCACAGATTGCCGCTCAATTGAAACCTCAAGCTGGCACTTTTGCTGGGCAACCAAAGGCAAACCCGCGTCATAACCCAAACAGACCAGAACAACTTAATGCTGTCACCACGCGGTCTGGTCGTGTCCTGCCTGATGTCACCAGAATCGACCATGATGATGATGACGTAGCCATTCTTTCCCCAACAGGGAATTCAAGCAGAGAAACAAAAAATTCTGCAGAGAAAGAAAACGAAAAGGAACCAACCCCAGAAGTCCCACCAAGAATTCCTTACCCAGACAGACTAAAAGGAACCAAAATGGACACTAGGTTCCAAAAATTTAAAGAAGCTATGAAAAAGTTATAAATTGATATTCCTTTTCTTGATGCCCTTTCCAAAGTACCCACTTGGGCAAAATACCTGAAAACCCTCCTGTCAAGAAAGTATATGGCAGAAGAGCATGAAACAGTGAAACTTGCTCAGACCACTTCAGATATTCTACTTAATAAAATGCCAAAGAAAAAGAAGGACCCAGGTTCCTTCGGCATTCAGTGTTCCATTGGAAATGGCTCCAGCAAGAAAGGACTAGCAGACCTAGGAGCAAGCATATCTATTATGCCCTATTCAATGTGTAAAAGATTAGGCTTCACTGATTTGTTACCTACGACAATGACAATTCAGTTAGCCGACTCTACCATAACTGCCCCTCTTGGAATTATCGAAGACATCCCTGTCAGAATAGGAACAAATTCTTATGTCCCGTGTGATTTTGTTATTATGGACATACAAGAAGACCTGAGATATCCGATAATCTTCGGAAGACCTTTCCTAGCTACCGCCCGAGCTCTCATTGATGTCGAAGCAGGAACTATTATTTTGAGACTTGGGAGGGAAGCTTTCCAGTTCATAGTTCTAAACAGCATGAAAGGTCCAAGCATTCAAGAGGAAGTCTTTCTCCTGGATGCTATATATCAAATGTCCCAGTTAGAAATGTCTGAACCATCCGATGAATTGGAAAATACTCTTACAAATCCGGAGGTAGAATTCTCGGCCAGTGAACTAGTGCAACAATGCCTGCAATACTTAGAAAAAGCTGAAGAAGCTCCGACAGCCACGTTTGAAGAACTTAAGGCCATCACAATTATAGAAGCCACTGAGCCACCTAAGGCTCCAGAAATGAAAGCCTTACCCGAGGGGCTTAAACATGTCTTTCTGGATGATGAGAAGCTCTGTCCAGTAATCATCAGCTCCACTCTGGAGGATGATCAAGAAAACAGACTCCTCGATGAACTGAAGAAGCATAAGAAAGCCATTGGCTATAAAATGACTGATCTGACAGGCATAAACCCTGCTTTATGTATGCACAAACTGCCCATGGTTGAAGAGTTTAAACCATCACGAGAACACCAGAGAAAGTTAAACCCCAACCTCAAAGAGGTGGTTCGCCTTGAGGTCCTCAAGCTTCTGAAGGCGGGCATTATCTACCCAATTTCTGATTCTCAGTGGGTAAGCCCAGTGCAGGTGGTCCCTAAAAAGGGGGGAACCACCGTTGTTCTTAATGACAAAAATGAACTTGTGCCCACTAGAACCGTTACAGGGTGGCGTATGTGCATTGATTATAGGAAACTTAATAAATCAACACGAAAAGAACACTACCCCCTGCCTTTCCTAGATGAGGTCCTCGAGCGCCTAGCTCATCAGAAGTTCTTTTGTTACCTCGATGGATATTCCGGCTTTTACCAAATCCCGATACACCCAGACGATCAAGAGAAAACTACTTTTACCTGTCCCTTTGGGACGTATGCTTTCAGAAGAATGTCATTCGGGCTCTGTAATGCACCAGCTACTTTCCAAAGATGCATGTCTGCTATCTTTGTGGGATTGACAGAGTCTATAATGGAGGTATTCATGGATGATTTCTCAGTTTATGGAGACTCCTTCGACAACTGTCTGCTCAACCTGGTTCAAGTCCTACAAAGATGTGAGGAAACAAACCTCATTTTAAATTGGGAAAAATGCCATTTTATGGTAACAGAGGGTGTTGTTTTGGGACACAGAGTGAGCGACAGAGGGATCGAGGTGGATCAAGCAAAAATTGACGTTATCTCAAAATTGATGCCACCAAAAGACGTAAAAGGAGTACGTGCCTTCTTAGGACATGCTGGGTTTTACAGAATATTTATTAAAGACTTCTCCAAAATAGCAAAACCCATGACACAACTGCTGACCAAGGACACAGAGTTCAACTTTAACCAAGAATGTTTGCAAAGTTTCACAACTCTGAAAGATGCCTTGATTTCTGCACCAATATTACGAGCTCCAGATTGGTCGTTACCTTTCGAAATCATGTGTGATGCGAGCGATTATGCCATAGGGGCCGTTTTAGGGCAAAGAATCGACAAGAAACCCTATGTTATATACTACGCATCTAAAACGCTGGATGAAGCACAAAA
Source organism: Alisma plantago-aquatica (assembly GCA_963693085.1). Taxonomy (NCBI): domain Eukaryota; kingdom Viridiplantae; phylum Streptophyta; class Magnoliopsida; order Alismatales; family Alismataceae; genus Alisma; species Alisma plantago-aquatica. The sequence continues at coordinate 574,610,984 of OY856415.1, read as the reverse complement.
AAATTACACCACTACAGAAAAGGAATTTTTAGCTGTCATCTACGCGTTTGAAAAATTCCGCTCATACCTGATAGGAGCTAAAGTCATTGTCTACACTGACCACTCCGCTATACGATATCTGATTCAGAAGCAAGACGCAAAACCTAGACTTATCCGCTGGGTGCTAATGCTTCAAGAATTCGATTTGGAAATTAAAGACAAAAGCGGAGTGGAAAACGTCATCGCCGATCATCTCAGCCGTATTAGAGTCGAGGATGAAGACAAAGTTCCTATCCAAGATTCCCTCCCGGACGACCACCTAATGAAAGTCTCCAATGGATTTCCCTGGTATGCCGACATTGTCAACTATTTGGCAATAGGAATCATTCACCCATCCGCATCCTATCACGACAAAAAGAAGTCCATTCACGACGCTAAGCAATATTTCTGGGACGAGCCCTATCTTTTTCGCTTATGCGCAGATGGACTCTTTCGTAGATGCATCCCAGAGACGGAAATCACTCCGGTCCTTGAGCACTGTCACTCAGGCCCCACTGGGGGGCACATGAGTTCTAAGAAGACAGCCCTCAAAGTCTTGCAATCTGGCTTTTATTGGCCCACCATCGCAAAAGACGCACATGAATACGTGCGATCATGCGACAAGTGCCAACTATCCGGAGGGATAACCAGAAGAAATGAAATTCCATTGAACATATGGCAAGAAATCGAACTCTTCGATGTATGGGGAATAGATTATATGGGCCCTTTCCCCTCATCTTATGGATTCAAGTATATCTTGGTTGCTGTGGATTACGTTTCAAAATGGGTAGAAGCTCTACCAACCACCTCTTGCGATTCAAAACCGGTAATCAAGATGTTTAAAGAGATAATATTTCCCAGATTCGGCGTCCCAAGAACGATTATATCTGACGGCGGATCACATTTTTTGGAACGGAGCTTTGAAGCCTTATTAAGAAAATATGGAGTCAACCACAAAGTTTCTACACCATATCACCCACAGACATGTGGACAGGTTGAAGTCTCCAATAGGCAAATTAAAGCTATTCTGGAAAAAACTGTCAATCGACACCGCACCGATTGGTCCACCAAACTATCTGACGCTCTATGGGCTTACCGTACAGATTTCAAAACACCCATCGGAACAACACCGTTTCGATTAGTGTATGGGAAGTCTTGCCATTTGCCAGTTGAATTAGAGCATAAGGCTTGGTGGGCCATTAAGCAACTAAATTTTGATCTCAAAGGTGCTGGTGAATTCTGACAACTTCAACTCCAAGAGTTAGAAGAGCTACGAATGACAGCCTACCACAACGCAAGAATCTACAAAGAACAAACTAAGATGTGGCACGATGGCCACATCAAAAGAAAAGATATAATCGTCGGAGACAAAGTCCTCCTATTCAACTCCAGATTAAAAATGTTTCCTGGAAAACTGCGTACTAAATGGTCGGGGCCCTTTACAATCAAACATATATACCCGACAGGAGCTGTCATTATTATTGACGATAATGGAGGAGAGAGGACCGTAAATGGCCACAGATTAAAAAAGTACCACACTCCGGCAGACAAGTTATCAAGACAAACCATAGAGATTCAAGACCCTATAAAGTCAGCATAGTCGGAGAAAAAATCTTGTCGAGCCAGCGACGTTAAACCAAGGCGCTTCTTGGGAGGCAACCCAAGGCCTGAATATCACCTTCCCTAATTTTTCTAGTCTTTTCTTTTGTTTTTAAACACCCTTTTGTTTATCTTTGTTTTTCCTTTTTCTTTTGCTTTCTTTAAATCCAAAAAATACATAAAAATCCACATGATCTTGAGGTCAAACGGTCTTGAGACCGTGAGGCCCCTCGCGGTCTCATGACCGTGAGGCCCCTCGTGGTCTCCAGACCATGAGGCTCCTCATGGTCTCACGACCGTGAGGCTCCTCGCAGTCTCAAGACCTTGAGGCTCCTCGCGGTCTCAAGACCGTTTGGATCCTCGCGGTCTCAAGACCGTTTGAGCTCTCTCGGTCACCTGACCGAGAGGGCTCCTACAAACCTATAAATATACCCCCCCCACCTACGTGCCCCTCTTCTTGATTCCCGAATTCTCGAACTCTCCTGTTTCATTCCACTCTGACCTTCGTCTCTACACTCCCACGCGTCGCTGTTTCAAGTGCTTCGCCGACGACTCGGCTTTGTCGCCGTCGTTCTCGACTTCGTCATCGTCGTTCCTAGCTCGTCGTCACTCCCGGCTCGTCGTCAGCTCTACAGCAGCTACCCCTTCGCCGACCCACCGACCGCAGCGATAGGTTGACGCATCACCGTTTAAAACTCGCGTTCGAGCTCCTTCCCGCCGTTGTCACCATCATCGTTTCCACAGCTCTTAGCCGACGAACGGCCGCGCGGTTCATCTCCCGCGCGGTTCGTCTTCCTCGCGGTCTCAAGACCATTTGGATCCTCGCGGTCTCAAGACCGTTTGGATCCTCGCGGTCTCAAGACCGTTTGGATCCTCGCGGTCTCAAGACCGTTTGAGACCAAACGGTCTCAGGACCGTTTGAACTAAATCAAACTAATAAAACTCAAATTCAAAATAATTTTACTTTGTTATAATTTCAAATTTTAAGATTTCTAACTTTTGTTTCTTATCAATTATTTCAGAATGACTTCACCTGCTAAGCAAGGACCAACAGACGCTCCCTTCTGGACAAAAGAGAAGCTCATTGCTGAACGAGCAAATCTGCAAAGCTTAGTTGACGACTTCAAAAGGACTGGAAAAGTCCCAGCAGAAGTGAACCTGACTGCTGTCATGAAGGACATCAAGCGAATCAACCGCTACCTAGATGAAGAACCTTCTGACGAGGAGGTCGAAGAGACCTCATCCGACGAGGCCTCCGAATACCAGCCTTCCCCTGAGAAAGAATCACCCACTACAAAATCTAAGGGGAAGAGATTGGCTCAAGAACCAACAACTGAGCCAACATCTAAGAAGAGAGCCAGGAAGCAGGTCCACCCTGCCTGTGCAAGAGAATGAATCCTAGCAGGGTACATCCCACCATCCTCCACCACCGTCACCAACCCTGCCACAATAACTATTCCTATTTTTCCTCCCATCACCACCACAGCACCACCACCCGAGAACTTTCACCTCCAAATCATTCCCCCCATCAGCCAACTCCTTAAACCAACCAAGTATGTCTGCCCCAGCATACTGATGAAGATGGGGATCTACCACAGAATCCTCACTCTTCTTGACAATTCTAACATTTCCCGGCTCTGCTTTGTATCTGAAATTTCCTACTCTGAGCCAACTACTGAATTCTTCACCTACTTCAACAAAGAAGTGGTGGACATCTTGCATAAAGAAAGGGACGGTGGTGACCGTAGAATAACCTCTAGAATCTTCAACAATGAGGTGGTCATCACCGAAAATGTCCTGAATGAAATTTTCATCGACAATAAAGACCAGCTGAAGAATGCCAAAGTTGCTGGCACAGACCACCCCAGTTTCAACAAGCATAACTTCTGGAAGTCATTAACGGGGTTACCAACCTTTGATGCAAGGACAAGCAAGGCCTCCAACGTTCATTCTGGCCTAGTGCGCACGTTACACAAAATTATCGTCGGTGCACTTTTCCCTAGATCCGAAGGAGGAAATGTTCTCATATCCGACCTTTTTGTCCTCTGGTCAGTCCTCAACGGAATGCCTGTCAACATTGGACGGCACATGCTGATCAAGCTATCAGCCTTCGCCCTCGGGAAAGAAATCTGCACGGGTGGTCATATCACATCTATCATCAAATATCTCAAGATGGATAGACTTCTACCCAAATGCAGCCCAATAAAAGGCGACATTCTTACCAATGAACAGACACTAAAGAACTCTTACATCTTAAAGGATAAGGATGGAAGGCTGAACTACGTGTTCTGCCCCACAAAATCTTCAAGAATCCTGCTCCCACTTCCAGAGCTTGCTGACTATGATAAAGACAAGCTCCTATTCACTGAAGACGAGATCGCCAAAATCATAGCTTCAGTCAAAGCCAGAGAAAAGAAAGCAAAGGCAGGGCAGGCAGAGCTTAGTATAACTGCCCCGGCAGCTAAAACAGCAAAGCTCCTAGTCAAACGACCTTCCCGAAGGCTCGTCAAAGCTCATGAGCTGTCAGGGACACCCACATCGAAACCTAACCCTGAAACTGAACCTCCCCTCCCTGAAGAAAATATTACATCCTCATCACTAGACTCTTTTATAATGAGTCTAAATGATGAGCTCAATACCACCTCTCCACCTTCCACCACCCCAATATCTACCACCCCACCACCATCAACCACCCTTCAATCATCCTCCGCTCCACCTTCCTCTACCACCCCTCCACCACCTCCACCCTTCTTTCCTTCGGGCACCCCATTCTCCACCACAATGCCTGAATTCTCCTCCTTCACATCCACTGACTTTCCATCAACATTCCCGGATCCATTTCCCTCTTCGGGAATGCCACCATTTTTTCCATCCTCCACCACCCTGACATCGCTGGTGACCCCATCTACAGTCACCACGCAATTCGCGGGTCCATCAACAGTGTCTTTTCCGCATGACACTATCATTCCACCCCGACCCCAGCCACCTCACCCTTCGTTCACTGGGGTCCCTTTTACTAACGTCGGTGAGGAATTCGGACGTCAATTTGACACCATCCGAAACCTCCTCACCGACCCATCTAACATTTTAAATTCTATTTTTTCATGCGTGCAGGGTCTAACTAAGCAGGTTGCCCAGATCGGCGAGCAGAACCGCGCCATGCCAGGCATCCTCCAAGGAATCCAACAACGTCAAGCTTCAGTGGCCAAGCAAGTCGACCACATCGACGGCCACTGCAACAACTTGCCCCAGTTGATCCAGGGAGTACAACGCCAACATGAAGTGTTGGCAAAGCAAGTCGATAGGATTTCCGCGCAGACTTTACCTCTGCCAGAGACCCTACGCGAGCTGAAGCAACAACAGCAAGCTTTCAGCACGCGCCTGGACGACATCACCACCACCCTCACGCAGCTACATAATAGCCAGGAGGAGTCATCAAATAACGAGCTCATTCAGCTAAGAGCTCAAGTAACAGATCTCACAGCAAGACTCCTCTCGGTCGAACAATGTTATTCAGATCTTAAAGAAACCCACGAAGCACTGCTCGAAACACACGAGCACGTGCAAGTGGCATATGATGAACTCCAATCCATCCATCGTCTGTGCAAAAAGAAAGCACAAAAGAAGACAACTAACGACGATGAAGATGATGCTGATAATGATGACGATTATGATTCTTCGGCGGACTCCACCAACAGTACCTCCTCAGATGAAGACTCTGACAAACCAGATGATGCTGGGGAGGGTCCAAGCCAAGGAGCAGAACCCAGACAACAAAAAGATCACCATGACGGTGATAAGGATCCCAACTCCCCACACCATGATAATGTTAATATATCGTATGGGGATCAATTTCTTGACTACTCTGCTATGGGATCCATCGGGGAAGCTGCTAAAGACGCATCCTTCGCCGAGTTCCACCAATGCATAATCGGAACCGGCGCCACCCCTCCTACAACAGCTGTCTTACCCCTCTCAGTGCCCACCACAACAGCAACCTCACCCCTCGACGAGTACGAATCAGAACGAGTGCAATTAGATACTGATGAAGAGCTCGATTCTGCCTCGGACTCAGACAACGACACTCTTGGCTCTGAGGAAGCCCCAGAAGTACATCCTCCCCCCCCCCCTCTACAGGAGCTTCCCCCGCCACCACCCCTGCCGCACAAAATGCATGACCTTGATATGGCGGCCATTTCCACTTTAGATGCTCAGGATATCTTTATATTGAATACTATCGTGGACGATACAAAGGCAGGAGATGATATTATCTACCACAACACTAAAACGAAGCGCAAGTTGACACGTGAAGATTTTCACAAAATCCTGCGACCTAGGTCGACGATGCCAATGTCTATCTTCCGTGTCCTCCTCGCCAACTGTATCGAAATTTACAGAAGCCACAAGAGGAAGCAGCCTGTCTTTAATGCCTCACCCACCCTATCCTTGGGCCTCCTATACAAGGATATCCAAGAAAAATCCATCGAACGTCTGCGTATCGGGCTAGCACGATGAGCACGTTATCTTACTGTGCCATTCCAAATTTTAAACCATTGGCTAGCTATGATTGTCGATACAGAGGCTCGGGACGCCACGGTTTATAACTTCTGCAGCACCGAGCTACCCGCCAGCACGATAAACTTTGTGGGCGAAGCAGCCGGCGAAGCAAGATGCATACCCTTTCGGCTGCTCAAGTTAATTTGGGCTGCACGCCCATCTCTCCGCCAAGACTGGAGCCAGCCCTGGTTCAAAATTATAAACCCTCCAGTTCAAGCCGTAGAAGGATCCGGGGATTGCACTTTCTGCACCATTCGTCACATCCAAGCGATGAACTAAGAAATCCCTTTCTCTGCCCTGGTCACTGAAGATTTTCATTCCTTGAGAGGACGTTATGCGATTGAGCTCATCTGCGATAGACGGTTCTTCAAGGACCAAACAATGGCACCAGATGATGTCCCTCGCTACCTCTTCTCTGCTATCCAGCGACCGCAGCGGCGACCCTTCCGCCAAGCTCTAAAAGAGTCAGAGAAATCAAAGGGACCGGCCTCCACTACCGAGCAAAGCAAAGACGTCAAAGATCCGTTGTCTTCCATCACACCATCTTTTCCAGACTTCGATATCAGTGCTTGCAAAGGCCTATCCAGCTACGAACTACGTCTCATTATGTCAAAGCTTTCCGCCGAGAATGATGAGCTCGTTTTCATGTCTGGTGACATTCTTATAATGGCAGACACTCTGCGAGAATCTTTACAAATTAAAGGATCCCTCTCTGTTGGCCTTATGTCCACCTATCAGCTTCTACTCGGACAAGATCACCCCACAGCATACATGGCGTCTCCATATCTGAAGGATGATCTTTTAAAGCTAAAGAACTTCGGCGCAGCTGAAACACTAATCTCATATCTACAACACACAACGCCGAAGTTCATCATGCTACCCTTCCTCTACCATGAACACTGGCTACTTCTGGCAGCAAACCTACCGGATGGAACAATTACAATTTATAACAGTTCCGATAGCCAGTACAACCCACGACAGAAAGTTTACGTCGTAACGCCAAAAACACCCACAGAGGTAGTGGCAAAAGAATGTGCTGAAAGATTAATTGATCTCCTTAGTCAGCACACAAAAGCTTATGCCAAAGAACACTTTCACCGCCCTTCCTTCTGCCACAAGTGTCCCCAGCAAATCCGACAATCCAACGACTGCGGCTTCCATGTCCTCTACTGGATGTTTACCATCTTAGTTCTTCAGAAACCAGTAGAGGATATGACTGACGTAGACTATCACGCCCTGCGTGGACAGTTTGCAGCTAAGCTCCTCCAAGCACCAGGGGCAAGCTCAGGATTAACCGACGCCTAAATGCCCTTGTCCATGCATCTCTCAACCTATCCCTTTGACACTTTGTGGACAGAGTGCGTGATAAGTTAGGGGGGGAGTGCACTGGACAAGGGTGAGGTATCATCCTTCTCCAACTCTTCTAACTCATTTTTTCCCGCACATCATTTTCAAACTTTCTATTCGTACTTAGACTTTTTCCAATAATTTTTTTAAATAAAACAGCTTCTAAGTATAACTTTCATCATGGAAAGTATCACCCTTACCTAAGTTAGAGATAAAGCAGTCCTCATATAAATAATAAGATTAGCTTACAGGCTTGAAATGGCGAATCCATCAAAATAATTCACTATTGGTTTTTATACTCTTACTTCAATTCTATCTTAGATTCTTCACAGGTCAACTTCAGGGCCAAAGCAAACCATATAAACTCTCAAAGCCAAGAGGGAAATTAGGGAAATCCAAAATCAAGAAATCTCGCGAGCGGACCACCAATTAAAAATAAGTGCATGTCAGGAACCCTAAGAACAGTTTTCTTCTTTCAATAAAAGAGGCTTGGCCGCCCAATAAAAAACCCTAACAAAACCCACTTCCTAAGCCTGTGAGTATCGAATAAAAGCCAGAGTGTTGAATAAAAACATGAGAGTTGTGCCACGCATAAGGTCCAATATGAAGAACCAAAAAAGATCTCACCCGGCCGATACATTCAGCTGCCCTCATGAAGGCAGATGTGTCGTGCCCGGTAATGAGATCCTAAGGTTTCCTAATATATGAGAAGGCTGATAAAAGAGCTCACCCGGCCGGTACATTCAGCCGCCCTCATGAAGGCAGATGTATCGTGCCCGGTAGTGAGTCTCTAAAAAGCATAGACAAACCCTTCCCCACTTGAAGGGGGAGCTACACAATAAGCCTTTTTAGCCAGCCCTCATACCCACTCTAGCTACCAATAGGTTTTCCAAAGAAGTATAAAACTGATTAGAGTCGATGACATGCACATAATAAGAAAGGTGGTCCCAATGCGAGATTCACGATATAAAAGGAACCTGAGATCCATGCAAATTTTGATACTCGAAAGAGTTAGTTTAAGCAGAAGCCCTGATAAGACCTCGATAGATCTCTGACCTAGAATTGAAGCAAGAGTATGGAAACCCTAATCAAATAAAAATCGCCTCGCCATTACATGCCTTAGCTCTATCTAACTTGAGGACAAGCTAGACTCTAAGTTAGGGGGGGTGATAACCTCCCATTTTGTGACGTTATCTTATTAGTTATCTTTAGTTTTCCATACTCTTTCTTAGATAAACTAAATAGAATCATTAAACCTTCTTACTTTATTGCAGATACATCAATAAACTAACTTTTCCTATTTTTCATTACAGAAAAACACAAAAAAATTACAAAGACTCCTCATGGTCCCAAGACCGCGACAAGCCTCACGGTCCCAAGACCGCGAGAAGCCTCACGGTCCCAAGACCGCGACAAGCCTCACGGTCCCAAGACCGCGAGAAGCCTCACGGTCCCAAGACTGCGACAAGCCTCACGGTCCCAAGACCGCGAGAAGCCTCACGGTCCCAAGACCGCGAGAAGCCTCACGGTCCCAAGACCGCGAGAAGCCTCACGGTCCCAAGACCGCGACAAGCCTCACGGTCCCAAGACCGCGATAAGCCTCAAGGTCCCAAGACCGCGAGAAGCCTCACGGTCCCAAGACCGCGACAAGCCTCATGGTCCCAAGACCGCGAGAAGCCTCACGGTCCCAAGACCGCGAGAAGCCTCACGGTCCCAAGACCGCGACAAGCCTCACGGTCCCAAGACCGCGAGAAGCCTCACGGTCCCAAGACCGCGACAAGCCTCACGGTCCCAAGACCGTGAGAAGCCTCACGGTCCCAAGACCGCGAAAAGCCTCACGGTCTTAAGACCGTTTGGGCTCAACTTGAGCCTATAAATAGGACCTCAAGGGCCACTTCAAAAGGATCGAATTTCAAGACGCCCAAAGGCTGCCTCTCCAGATTCAGAGCACTCTGGTCTTCCGTCCACTGCCCCAAGGCTGCCAGTTTTGAGATCCGTGCTCATCATCAAGCTTCCTTCTCTCTCTTCTTTCTCTCTCTTCAACAAAGAAGGTGGGAAGAGAAAATCCTTCATCAAGGCAACCACGAAGTGCGAAGATCGTTGCTCTCTTCACCAAGGGTTCAACCTTCCCTCCTCCGTGGAGATGACATTCTTTCTCTCTCTTCTCGCCTCCTTCTTTGTCATGAGCGAGTAGTTTCATTCACTAGGGTGCGGGGAGTAGCTCCGCTACCCATGTTTTCATTTCATGCGATGTAATTCAATAACTTGTAATAAAGATACTCTTCTTTTCAGTTTGACTTCAATCGCTTAATGAATACTAGTTGCTTGATCATCAACTTGTGTTACATATTGTCTTTTGGTATGAATTGTCTATGTCTGTACCCTTAGATCTAAATATCGATTGAATGTTGGTTATGGATGTATGTAGTCACCATATGTCTGTTTCGGTGTCTAGAAGTGTTTTCATGAGTGGAGTAAACTCACCCCCATCGTTGCACTTTCATACTATGAAATGGAATCAGTTGACGTATGGAAGTGCAACCTTAGTAAGGTCGAGGAACACATTTCATGTAGGAGTAATGCAAAGCATGTGACCATTCATTATGGAATGGCTGGCATTGCAATACTCCACACTTCTCGTAGCTAGTTATCCGAAAGGAAGCTAGGACTACAAGATACTAACTGATTTGACTCTTTTTGCAGGTTGTTTTATTATGTTGCATGACTTGATCCATGTGTAGTGGTGTGAAACCCGATAACATCCTAGTGGTTTTTATCAATTGTTTACAACCTTAATCTTTACTTTCTTGCTTTACTTTCCTCGCGTTTAGCTTCAAAACCAACATCAAACTTTCGATCTAAATATCAACTGTTAAGTAGTTAAGCGAAACTAAAAACGTTTTCCATCTTGACTTCGTCAAGACCGTTGTCCCGAGGATTCGACCCTTAACTATACTACGATAAGAATTCCGCGTGTCTTAGCACACGTGGGTGGAGTTCTTACCATAGTACTAGCAAGGCTAAACCTAAGGATTCATCACCTTAGGATTTTTAGTGGTGTTGCAAAACTCCATCACCTCCGCCCCGAGAGATTGATTTTGAGATTAATCTAATTCCGGGCACGCAGCCAATAGCACAAACACCATATAGGATGGCGCCTACTGATATGGAAGAACTCAAGAAATAACTGCAAGAGTTGCTTGAGAAGGGTTTCATTCGACCAAGCACTTCACCTTGGGGTGCTACGGTCCTCTTTGTTAAGAAGAAGGATGGATCGATGCGATTGTGCATTGATTACATGCAGTTAAATAAAGTAACAATAAAGAATAAGTATCATTTGCCAAGAATTGATGATCTCTTTGATCAGTTGTGTGGTGCAACTGTCTTCTCAAAGATAGATTTGAGGTCGGGATATCATCAGCTGTGTATTAAGGAGGGTGGCATACCTAAGTCTGCCTTTTGGACAAGGTATGGTCACTATGAGTTCACAGTTATGTCGTTTGGACTAACTAATGCACCAGCTGCATTTATGGAACTCATGAATAGAATCTTTCGACCTTTTCTTGATCAGTATGTAGTCGTCTTCATAGATGACATTCTGATCTACAGTAGAGATGCTCAACAGCATGAGCAGCATCTTCATCAGGCTCTAACTTTGCTAAGAGAGCATGAGTTATCTGCTAAGTTTAGCAAGTGTGAGTTCTGGTTACCAGAAGTTTCTTTTCTTGAACACGTAATATCTGCTTCAGGTATACGTGTTGACCCTAAAAAGGTAGAATCTGTCCTGCAATGGGAACAAATGAAGACACCGACGGAGATTCATAGTTTCTTAGGGTTGGCGATCTATTATAGGAGGTTCATTAAGAACTTCAGTTTTATAGCTTTACCCTTGACTAAGTTAACCAGAAAGGATGTCCCTTTTGTCTGGAATGACAAGTATCAGCAATCATTCCAGTTGTTGAAGGAAAGACTTACAAGTGCACCTGTGTTGGTGCTACCTGAGCAAGGGAAATGGTATATAGTTTTATGTGATGCCTCTAATAATGGACTAGGATGTGTGTTAATGCAGGATAAACAAGTGATTTCTTTTGCTTCTCGACAGCTTAAGAAACACGAGGAGAATTATCTGACACATGATCTAGAACTAGCTGATGTAGTCCATGCCTTGAAGATCTGGAGACATTACCTCTATGGTGAAACATTCCATATTTTCACAGACCATAAGAGCCTAAAGTACATCTTTTCTCAGCGTGAGTTAAACATGAGGCAATGCCGCTGGATGGAGTTAATCAAGGACTATGATTGTACAATTGATTATCATCCAGGGAAGGCCAATGTGGTTGTTGATGCTTTAAGCAGGAAATCAGCAACACCAGCTCTAGATAGAGCACAGTTAAATTCTTTGGTGTGCTCTAGGAGGGATATGCTTATATCTTTAAGGCAAAACAATGTACAGTTAAAAGTATCATTGTTATTAGGGTTGTTAGTTGAGATGCACATAAAACCTACTCTGAGACAGCAGATCAAGGAAGCACAACAAGCTGATGTAGTAGTTTAGCATATTAGGTCAGAATATGGTAGTGAGAAATGAGAAGGTTTCCATGATTCAGATGATCAGGTAGCCTGTTATCATGGTAGAATGATAGTACCTGATGTCGATAACTTAAGGAAGTTAGTCCTAGAAGAAGCTCATTCTTCAATATATGTTATGCATCCAGGAAGCACCAAGATGTATCATAACTTGAAAAAATGTATTAGTGGCCTGGATTGAAAAAGGATGTTGCTGAGTTTGTTATGATGTGTCCTATGTGTCAGTAAGTTAAAGCTGAACACCAGAAGCTTGCAGGAACAATGCAGCCTTTGCCTATACCACAGTGGAAGTGGGATCATGTGACCATGGATTTTGTGGTTGGGTTACCCAGAACAACCAAAGGTCATGATTCCATCTGGGTAATAGTTGATAGGTTGACAAAGACAACACATTTCTTACCTGTAAAAACAACCTATTCTGCTAAGAAGTTGGCACAGTTATATGTAGATGAGATAGTGCGATTGCATGGGGTCCCAGTTACCATTGTTTCTAACAGAGGTCCCCAGTTTATGAGTCATTTTTGGGAGTGACTTCATAAAGCTGTAGGCACACAGTTAAGGTTTAGTACAGCCTTTCATCCTCAGACAGATGGAAAATCAAAAAGGACTATACAAACCTTGGAGAACTTGCTTAGGGCATGTGTCCTCCAGTTTATAGGAAGTTGGGATCTACATCTAAGCTTGATAGAGTTTGCCTATAACAACAGCTATCAACACAACATTGACATGGCACCTTATGAAGCTTTGTACGGTAGACGTTGTAGATCTCCCCTATGTTGGTATGAAACTGGTGAATATCAACTTTTGGATCCTAATCTTGTGCAGCAGGCCACCGAGAAGATTAAAATAATACAACAACAGTTAAAGACTGCATAGGATAGACAGAAATCTTACACTGATAAGCGTCGTAGACCTTTAGAATTCTAGGTTGGAGACAGAGTGTACCTCAAGGTCTCACCTTGGAAGGGAGTTCTTAGGTTTGGAATGAAAGGAAAGTTAGCTCCTAGGTTTATGGGGCCTTATCCAATCATTGAATGAGTTGGAAAGGTATCTTATAAACTAGAGTTACCACCTGAGCTGCAAAAGTTGCACCAGTATCCACATTTCCATGTTAAGGAAATGTCACCCTGATACAGAAACAGTTCTGCAACCTATGGAAGTAGAATTGAATGATGATATATCCTATATAGAAGGACCTATGTTGGTTCTTGATAGAAGAATCAAGAAGTTGAAGAAGAAAGACATTAGTCTTGTAAAAGTCCTCTGGAATCATTGTGGCGTTGAAGAAGCTACATGGGAACTAGAGGAAGAAATGAGGAGGAAATACCCTACTCTTTTCTCTTAAAATGTTTTGTTAATGATTTTGGGGACGAAATCCTTATAAGGGGTGGATAATTTGTAACATCCCTGACCTGGGTTATGTACTAATCCTAGGTGTTTTGCTTAATAAATATGATGAGATGTTTGCTCTTATCTTTTGAAAAGTAATTAAGGCTCTTGAGGAACTTATATTTCAATTTCAGTCCCTTTTGAATAATGTTGAAACATTATTTTGTTAATTTTGGACTAAAGTGCAAATTACCTAAGTTGAGGGGTTAACTTGCAATTTCCAAATGATAAGATGTTCCTCTGATGTTGAGACATCATAATAATGAATATGATGTAGTGGTATGGTTTCCACAAGCTTGGGCATCAAGATAAAGCTTGTAGAGCAAACCTTGTGCATTAAAACCTCGTTTTGGTGTAATGTGCAATTTACCCAAAATCTAGGGTTCAATATGCAATATATCACCTATAGAGGGTCTCTCATGTTTCTTGTCACCAAGTAGAGCAAATAAAATGAGAGGGGCGCCTCATTTGAGTTATCTTGGAGGAGAGAGAATCTTGACATTAAAATAATCAAGATTTAAGCATATATGGAACTTTAGTTTAATTTATACAAAAAGAAATAAATTAATTGAGGAGCCCTTCAACCAAAAGTTGAAGGATGTGTTTGCAATAGAGTTGGAAGAGCTTGTGCCTTTCTATGGTACAAAAAGATCTTGGTTGAGTGGAAGCCACTCACATTATTATAATAAAAAGTAATATCCACTAAAAGGATGGATATTAATATAAAACTCTTTAAGGTGCTTAATTTCTTTTCCATTAATCTTTGTATAATGGAGAGGTTTTGCAAGAACATGAAGATGGATTCATGGCCAAGAAATGTAGGGGGATTTGATGGAAATTATTTTGGAATTAAAAGAAAATAATCAATTTTCTCTTTCCTTGAAAATCCCTTATACATGTTCTTTTTCCAATACACATAAGGATCGTTTCCTTAGTTTCCTCTTCTCATATTGCTTTGGCCGACCAAGGAAGAGCTCAAGAGCAGGAGAAAGATGAAAACAACCTGTTGGTAAGATTTTGATCATCTTCTACCTCAGATTCATGGTGAAAAACCCTAAAGCAATGCTTGATTCTTGGTTTTCTTCACCCGATTTCCAATTATAGCCAACTTGTTCATCCAAAAGCTCAAGAACGGACCTTGGGCAGTTTTTGGAACTACATACACCATTAGATCCATGGAGCTTGGAGCTTGGAGATCAGATTTGAGGTGGGTTTTATAACTCAAACCCTTAATCATTGCTATTGCATCCATTCCTATAATAATCATTGGTTATTCTTTTCTATTTGATACTCTTTTGGTTCATAGCTGAAATTCCCATGAAAAAACGGTTGTTGTTCTTGGTTGTTCTAAGGAGTACGATGATGACATCATCTTATATGTTTATCCAAGAAAAATTCCAGGTCAAACGGTCTCCTTAGTTGCTTAAATGGTTTCCCAAACTGTTTCAGAGCAAACGGTTTCCCAAACCGTTTCAGAGCAAACAGTTTCAAACCGTTTGGAATGAAACTGTTTCATCAAACTGCATGGAGGGAAACGGTCTCAAGACCGTTTGGTGATGTTGACCAGGGTTGACCATTTTGGGATTTGTTCAAAATTATCTAGGTTAATGACCCATCAATTATAATTGATTAACTCTAATTGGTTCATGAGTTGAAGGTCCACCAATCACCAAAACCCTAATGGGGTTGAGTGTTGATTTCATAAATTGATTGAGTTTGAAACTTGGGTTGATTGACCCAAACGGTTTTAAAACCATTTGGGGATCACCCAAACGGTCTCAAGACTATTTGGGGGTCACCCAAGACCGTTTGGAGGTCTAGGGTTGAGTATGGTTAAGTGTTTGAAGATCCAAAGATATGGTATGAACCCTAATCGGCTAAGTGCTGATTTTGCAAGTGATTGAGATGATGTTTTGGGTTGATGGACCCAAACGGTTTCAAAACCATTTGGGGATCACCCAAACGGTCTCATGACCGTTTGGTGATCACCCAAGACCGTTTGGAGATCTAGGGTTAAGTATGGTTGAGCAATTGAAGGTCCAAAGATACCAAGTTGATTTGCAATCAAATGTTGATTTGATGACCAATCCTAGGATCCAAACCTTAATTGAATGACATGGTTAATGATGATGTGATGAGAAAACGGTCTCATGACCGTTTGGAGGTCATCGAAACGATCCCAAGACCGTTTGGGGGTCACCCAAGACCGTTTGGAGGTCTAGGGTTGACTATGGTTAGGTGTTTGAAGAACTAAAGGTACTAAGTTGATTTGCAATCAAATGTTGATTTGGTGATCAACCTAGGGATCCAAACCCTAATTGGATGACTTGGATTTGAGTGATGAGATGGGCAAACAATCTTAAGACCATTTGGAGGTCATCCAAACGACCTCAAGACCGTTTGGGGTCAGGTCATGTCCATTTTGGATGATGGACCAATAGTTTTAAAGTAACTAGTTTCACATTGAATAATGTTGAAGGATTATCGATTCCAAACCCTAATTGAGGGTCAATTGAGGGTCAAATAAGTTGAAGGTTGACCTATTCAACTCAATTGAAGTATGGTGATAGGTCCAACTAATGATTAGTTACATGAATTCAATGGTTGAAGGAACCAACATTGGAAACCCTAATTCAATTTGACTTGTTGAGACTAATTTTGGTCCTTGCGGTTTTGAGGAGGTTTGGACCAAACGATCCCAAACCGTTTGAGTTCATGCGTTTTCAAATGTTACTTTAGCAAATGGTCTCAAAAGTCAACTTTGGGCAAACGATCTTCACCACCTACTTTACTAAATGGTTTTAAGTATGCAACCAAGACCGTTTGAAGATTTATTGTGTAAGACCATTTGAGGTATGATTTGGTCAAGACCGTTTGGGGTCTAAGTGACCAAGACCGTTTGGTGGATAATTAACCAAAACTGCATGGGTACTTAAAGTGGTTAAAGGACAAGTTGATCAATTGATTAATACATGATGTAATCAAAGATGATTATAGTATTTGTATCTTAATGAGGTAGGGTGATTAATGCCCTTTAAATATTTAAGCTTTAATAATCATGGTGATAATGATATGACCCATGATGTTAATTCTTCTTCAAGATTGAGTTGACTTAGCCTTATCAAGGCTAAAGTAAATATCATCCTATAGAGGATGATAGAGAGAAAAGACTTCCTACATGAATGATAATCATGTAGTGGACTTCCAATATGAATGAATGCCTAATTAGGGTATGATCCATCATAGTGAGATCATGAAACCCTAATTATGAAGGTTAATGAATCATAACCCTAATTGAGGGCATTGATGGGTGAAATCCTAATATATGATGATGGTATGATCTTAATTCATAATGATGACATGATAAACCCTAATTTAGGGTACTTTGATGATCACTCCTACTAGGAATGAATAGTAAACCCTAATCTAGGGTGATGTGACGTGTATAGTAAACCCTAATCTAGGGTGATGTGATGTGAATAGTGAACCCTAATCTAGGGTGATGTGATATGAATAGTAAACCCTAATCTAGGATGATATGATGTGAAAAGTAAACCCTAATTTAAGGTGATGCGATGTGAATAGTAAACCCTAATTTCAAATAAGGTAAATAAGAATGTGTAACCCTAATTCCGGGCTATACTTTATAGCATGAAGCTCTAAGGTTGGATAATGAAATGATGAGTCATTTATCCTAATTGAGCTAAGGGGATGATTAACCCTAATCGAAATGAAAAAGGAAACCCTAACCCTAGCAAGGGTATAGTGGTGTAACCCTTGAATAATGATGTCATAATTGTTTTGCAATATGTTGATATGAAATTGATGTATCTGTTATCATCTATACTAATCATGCAGGTTTTATGAAATATTGAATATATATAGGTATGAGCTATGATGTTTTGTTTATTGAAAGTATTTTATGAGCTTTGTAAGCAATGATATGCTATGTTGCCTAGTGAAAGATAACAAAAGAGATTGATGGGTTGTAAGAGCCACGTGAAATATCTGCATTGCAATTATCATGTTTACATTGACATATGACTTGATGGCAATAAGTTACCTGTCAAAGTTGTAATAAGTATTTTGATGATCTCAGGGTTTAAACACCCATATTCTAGAATCATGATGAATAGATGATAAGGGATTATGTTCCCATTGTTGTTAAAGTTGTGAAATGAACTTGATAGAATAGTACTCATTCTTTATAGTAATTGTTATAAAGGTTTATGTTTGAAAACATGCCTGATGCTAAAAGAATGATGTAATGTACTTAAATAATCAAGTGAAATGATATCATGTAGAGCCCTGACCATAGATCCATCATCGTCAACAGTTAGGTGATGGTGAAACATGTTTTCCTAAGGGAACTCTTGGAGAACATACTTTTGAGTATGTGGGGGTAATGAGTGTGAATATCCTTACACCCTAATGGAGAAATTGATGTGAGATAAACATTAAATCTCTCAATCCTTCATTATATGAATATGCCAGGATGATGTATCACTAATCTCCTGATGATGATGTTAATGTTGAATCGATGTGAGATAAATATGAAATCTCTCGATTGCGAAGAGAGTACAGCATGCCACTGTAACTCTAATAGCGAAGTTGCCAGTATACCCTGGAAAACTATTTGGCAGAGACACAAGATGTCCTGCATGTTGTTCCTCACACCGACTAAGGAAGATGAGGTCATAGAAATACAGGTCTTCTGATGACCTATGTATGGTACCGATTTCGATTTTGCAATGGTCGGTTGGAGTATGAGCGGTATACCTCATCTCCTCAGGGCATAAGTATGATTGTAAAACATACTCAGTCGTGTAGCATATTTACTTAGGGTTGAATTATGAGAATCAATGGTTGATGATACATGGTCTATTATATCATAGTTGGATAAATGATATACATGTTCTTCATATTCCTTATTGAATAAATGACTTGCTGCTTCATCAAGTTATAACTGGAATGAACTGTATAGAGAATACTGCTCTACTTAGCTTAATCAATGACTTACCTATTGTTGAATATTTATAATTCTAATGCTCAGTGTTATTCTATTATCAGCAATAACAATGTTTCTGGTGGAGAGTTATATCTCTCGCTGGGACAATTTTCAATTGTCTCACCCCCGTGGGATTCAACTTTTTAGGTAGACGCCGAGGAAGAAGAAACCCTCCAGTGGGTGAGCAGCAACAGCAGCCACAACAGCAACAACAAGGACAACAGTGATCCTCAGGTGGAAACACTGTTTGTCAAGTCCTGTATATATAGAGAGTCCTATGTGTCGTCTCTGTACTCTCAGGTCCTAGGAGTTAGTAGATGGTTTGATATAGATCTATGATTTTTGGCTTGATCCCTCGAGATTTTTGTATACTACTTATGTACAGTTTAACTGGGCAGTCAATGTTATGACTCTCGAGATGAGATGATATAGAGATGTACTGATGAATCAGAATGTAAATAACTTACTTTGGTTCTTTATGATAGAGTTTTACAGTCAATCTTTATGTACTGATCATCACATCCTTCTCTAGGCTCTGAACCCTGAGGTTAGCCTTCATAGCTTTTCACATTCTTTATTGAATACAATTGTTCCTTTTATTTAAGTTTATTAAAACATTATCATTTCTTACAATAAATTTTTATAATCATCTTGGTATCTCTCACTATGACACAATTGTTCTCATGGCTCATAAGGCCCATAAAGCATCTTGTCACCTCTCACTAGGCAACATCTAACCATATGGCTCACAAGGTCATTAAACATCTTGTCACCTCTCACTAGGCAATAATAACACATTACCCCATGTAATACAATAGTAACACCACTATTCCCTCAATAGGGTTAGGGCTTACTATACACGTCACATTAGGGTTTCGCATGTCCCATTACCCAATTTAGGGTTAGGGTTTCCCATCTCTCATTAATTAGGATTGCATATTTATCAAATCAACTTTAATATATTGCTCCACACCTCTAGGAGCATTCATTAACATCTCGAGTATTCAATCATGTTTATTACTCTTAACATTTATCATTAAATGATTATCAATACAAGGTATGAGTTCATTTCTCATCCTTATCATGGTATGATTACATCATACTCATTAGTTTGGCTTAACCCCATTCTCAAGGTATATTAGCCTATACTTATCAAAGTATATCAAACTCATTACATTTCATTATAACAATTTACATAACCCACTTCATGTGTTTCTTGTCAAGTATATTGGATTTGAGGTGCATCAAGGTATATCAACCCTGGAATGCTAAAAGTGATATCTATCATATCTTGATGTATCACTTTCCTCATCACTTCCAACTTACTTGAGTTATCAACTTATCTTGAATTAAGGTATTTCCCATCTTAATACTTTCATCCACTAACCTATCACTTTTACCATGAAGTGCATAGGTCACACATAAGAATGGTCCAACTATCTTCAATGATATGGAATCATTTCAAGTTAAGGCATTGCTTACTATAAGGTTGCCTATGATCAACCATTTGAGATATTTCATCTTTATAAGGCATTACCCACTATTTTATCATCATATTGCCCAAGATTAGGGCTTCATGTATTATGACTCAAAATTACAGTTTCACATACTTTCACCCTGTATTAGGGCTCCTCATCATACCATTGCACAAGGTTTCACATTAGGGATGGCAAAAATGACAGCTTACCAATACCCGAACCGCCTCCAAACCATACCGCACCAATGTGAGCGGATTTTTGGCAACCAGACATCATGCGGGGCCCCAACAATGGGCAACCAAATGTATGGTTTGGTTCACGGGAAACCAAACTATTCGACCGCATACTACTTTCTGCTCGTATTCTTCTCGTCATCGTCATCATTGATTCCTTCCTTCCTCCCTTTTCACAAAAGCAGCATCAGGGAGATGGGGACGGGCTGGCATCGCGCCTTATGCACGTCCATCCCGAGGGATCCCCCAAATGCTTACGTTGCCGCCATGACTCCTAAGAGCCCCGTGCTCAAGAGCTGCTCCAGGGTCAGGCTCGGCTTCTTCTCGAGCAGTGGAGGAGGAGATGGAGGAAGCTGTCCGGCGACACCATGTGGTCCAGCTACGGCACAGATGCAGTAGCAGCAACATGAACCTGATGCTGCTGTCCCGATGCTCCGGTGCCGCACCAAGTGCACGTCGCCAGTAACTCCCCAGGAAGGTTCCAAGCCGTCCACACCGGCGAGCTCCAACCCTTCGTCATCGATATCCCCATCCATATTCACGCTACTCCGACTCCGCCTCTCACGTGTAAGTAGTACCTCGACCATCTTCCACTTATCGACAACACTATCACCTATTTTTCAGACCACCTGTGGCGTCTGTGTCCAGGGCTTCAAGACCGGCCAAGGCCGAGCAATCTTCACCGCCGAGTGCTCACACGCCTTCCACTTCCCCTACATCGCCGCACACATACGGAAACAGGGCATGCTGGTATGCCCCGTATGCAATGCCAAGTGGAGACGAGTTCATGGCAGAAGCGGTGACTGCATGTGGTGACGTGAGGGCATTACAACAGACGAGTGGTGTGTTGTGATGGCGATGAGTGTACCAAAGAAAAAGTGATGAGTGCATGGCAGCGATGGCAGTGAGTGCAAGCCGGCGGTGAGTGGATGGGTTACCGTGGTCAATGCATGGCGGCGACAGTGAGTGCACGACGGTGATAGCGGCGACGGCGGCGGTGGTGAGTGCATAGTGGCGGTGGTGGTGAGTGCATGGCACCTGGATTAGAAAGGACAAGGCCGGGAAGATTGAGACAAGAGACAATGGTGGCTGTGATGTGTTTTATCCATGGTGGTGAGTAGACGAGTGCATGGCGGCGGCGAGGGGTCCTTTGCGATGGTTGTACATACATGGAATCAACCTTGAGGAGTGCATGGCGGCGGCGGTGACTGAGTGCATCGTGGTAGTGAGTGTGTGGTACAGTGATGATGAGTGCATGACGACGGCGGTGAGTGTATGGCAGTAATAGTGGTGAGACCATGGTGGCGGCCGGAGTGCTCGATGGTGGCGGCAATGAGTAGTATATTGCACCAGCAGTGAATGCATGGCAACTGAAATCTGAAATCTTGCATCATTGGACGAAAGTAGTGGTGTACAACGATGTGCGTATTTGGTGGGTAAACGGTTTCCCGTGGTTACCTGGCCACTGAGGGAATAAAACTGTGGGTGAATGGTGCGGGTGCCCGCAAGATTAGTATATGATGTGGTATGGTATGGTATGGGGCGGTTGATAGAAAAACCAACCCATTGCCATCCCTATTTCACATGGCATAACCCTCAATTATGGTTTCACACGACATCACCCTCAATTAGGGTTTCACACGACATCACCCTCAATTAGGGTTTAAATTCAATTATCCACAATTAGGGTTTGCTATTCATCCTAATTAGGGTTTCCATTCAATTACCCATAATTAGGGTTTATTATTTATCCCAATTAGGGTTTCATCTTTCATTATCCAATATTAGGGTTCCTTATATCATCACCCTTAATTAGGGTTACATCATTACTCTAGATTAGGGTTTCACTCAGGATTGCCCTAATTTTAGGATTATGGCTTATTAACCCACTCGATTAGGGTTTCATGATCTCTTTACTAAGGATCATACCCTAATCAAATATCCTTCATGATTAATACTCATGTATGAATTCCTTCCTATCATCCTCTTAACTTGATTAGGTTACGTCAACCTTTCAATCAAATATATACAACTATGGTTGACATAGTGTATTGAGACATTGCTTTCATAAGCTTTTAGGGTTAACCATTCTAAAGGTACTGATCATCTAGGTACTTTAGGGTTTCAACATTTGTACCTATCATTGATAATCATTATTATCAACCATTGAATCAATGGATCAATCATCACCTTAAATCTCCAAACGATTTGATCACTTTTAGACCTCCATTCAGTTTTGGCATTTCAACACCAAATGGTTTTGAAACCGTTCAATTCCAAATGGTCCTGAGACCGTTTGGACTCAAACGGTCTCAAGACCGTTTGGTCCAATCCAGCCTCAAAACCGAAAAGGTTCACTTGATAGATCCCTCAATCAATTGATTAGGGTTTGCATATTGATTACTTCATCAATTGAATTATTCAAGTACATCAATCATTGACTCTTGAATCTCCAAACAATCCACCTTAGCTCTTGACCTACAAATATTTTTGAGACCGTTTGATCCCAAATGGTTTCAAGACCGTTTGGACTCAAATGGTCTCAAGACTGTTTGGTCCAATTTGTCTTGAAATCGAATGGATTCAGTTAGGGTTTTCACCACTTCACCCGATTAGGGTTTGCAATTGGTAGATTATCCAATCATGGAACCTTTAGAAACCAATCAATTAAATCTATTAGATCATTATTCAACACATCAGAAACCCCCCTCAAATGGTCAACCCCCTCCATTCGGTCAACCACTCCAAACGGTTTGGAACCCAAACCTCCAAACGGTTTGCAAACAGTTTGGTCACCAAACAGTTTGGTGAAACCGATTGGACCATATTGTTGAAACCATTTGCACCCAATTTTCTTTTGAGGTGTGTGCTTAGGATGATGTCATCATCCTCAAGCTTCAACTCCTCGAAATCTAATGCCATTTCATGATAGCTTCATCAATCAATCAAAGGAATTAAAAGAAGAATAATTGAACAAAATTGATTGAGGAATTGAATTCAATAACAATGATTAAGGGTTCAAGTTATATAACCCGCCTCCAAAGAAGCTTCAAATCTTCAAGCTCCACATTTTCAACGGTGAAAGAAACTCCTTCAACTATCCCAAGCTCGTCCTCAAGTCTTTGAGTGAGACGAATGGCTAGGGTTGAAGATTGAGTGGAGAAAAGAAGAAATCAAGCATTGATTTGTGATTTCCACCATAAAATTAAGGTGAAAGAAGGTCATGGAGCTTACCTATAGGTTGGGGGTCGTCCCCCTGTTTCCCCTAAGCTCCCTTGGTCGTTTTGCAAGCAAAGAGTAAAAGTGGATTCGAAATTCCCCTTTCAAGCTATGGATAAATGAGCTTATATGCATTTTTATTAAAAATTCATTTAAGAGAGAGAAAGTAGGGGATAATTCTTCCATTTCCTTGCCACTTGCCCCCTCCTCTTCCTTGGATATGAGGCTATCTTCCTTGCCTCTTATTCCTTTCAATTATCCATGAATTAAAGGAAACCAAATTAAGCACCTTAACCCTTATAATAATAATATCCTAAACTTAGTGGATAATTCTTTTCCTTTTAATAACGTGAGTGAGTTATCCACTCACTTGAGATATTTGTTGCCTTTGCAAGGCACGAGGACGTACACATATATGGATTTTTAACCAACACAATTTTTATTAAAGGGCACTTCAATTAATATATTTATTTTTGCATTAAATTGAATTAGAATTTCAATTATGCTTAAATCTTGATTATTTTAATATCAAGATTCCCTCTCCTTCCAAGTGATACAAATGAGAAGCTCCTTTCATTTTCTTTGCTCTACATGATGCCAAGAAACATTAGGGACTCTCTAAAAGTGGTATTTTTCATATTGAACCCTAGGTTTTGGGTAAATTACACATTACATCAAAACTAGGTTTTAATGCACAAACATTGCTTAATAAGCTCTTTCTTGGTGCTCAGCTTCCACAAGCCATACCTCTGCATCATTTTCATTCCCATGATGCTCAAACACTTTGAGGAACATTTTATCATGTAACATTTGCAATTTAACCCCTCAACTTGGGTAATTTGCACTTTAGTCCAAAACAAGCAAAACATTGTTTCAACATTATTCAAAAGGACTAAAATTGAAACATAAGTTCCTCTTGAACCTTAATTACTTTTCAAGAAATAAGATCAAGCATCTAATCAACTTTATTAAACAAAACATCTAGGGTTAAAGCATAACCCAGGTCAGGGATATTGCATATGTCGTTGGTGTTAAAACCGACGCTGAAGGTTTTAACTTTTAGCGGCGCCCACTTGGGTGTTGCTTTGAAACCGATGCCAAAGACCTCAAATAACCGACACTAAAGGTCGGTTTTGTTCTAGTGCATCCATGCAAACCCAAATCTCAACACACATGTCATCATTCAAACTAAGGTGTGACAAGGTGCCCCAAAGTTCAACTATATCAATAGTGATGTCAAAACATGCAAGGCACAACAAGCATGTGACAAATTGCAAGAAAAACCCTAAAGTGGGTAATTTGCAATTTGACCCAAAACAAGCAACTATAAGCATAACTAGCTCAAACAGTGTTCAAACTGGACCAAATTTGAAACATAAGCATGTCACATGATATCAAAGCACATCATAAGGTTTGATTAAGGTTTTAACATCTGATTATATTAAGCAAGCATGATCAATAAAAAAGGCAAGGTCTGGGGTCTTACACAAGTTATCTTTAAATCTATTCCCACTATTAATTTCACCCATGAAAGTGGTAGATTAGAGAAGAAGAAATGACCATAAAATATTTAACTCAAAAAAATAGTCTAGGTTCCAATATTCTTGGTTTTGTCTTCTCATTTCCTCCTTTTTCTTTCAAAATTAGACCGTCCATAGTTGGATATCAAACTTGGGGCTTTAATTATGTGAAGAGTGAATAAAAGATTCATTTTTGTGATTGTTTGCATATGAAGCATTGCTAGACTGACCCAATTGGAGTTATCTTGATGTTCCACCACTTATGTCTTATTATCATAAGAGTTATTAAGGTCAATACAATGAAGTTCAACAAAATTCAATTCTTCATTGGTGTTAATAAAGAAATATAGTGGAGTTGTAGGAAATTCTCTATCACAAGCCTTAACATCTTTTTTTTTTCCATTGAAGGCCCCACCCATCCCTCCCAAACCCACATTCCAACCAAGGACCCATTGACTGTTACCTATGCGGTCAACAACTTTACCTAAAGTGCCCCCTCTCAAAAAGAATGTTAGAGATAAAATGTGAAAACAAAGAAATAACACACTTCTTAAGAACATGTGATGGCTTCAGTTAGGCTCCTATTTCTCAATCATCCCTTGTCTTAACAAATACAATTTAACTAACCACAACATGGGTGGGGTTCTCTACTTAAACTTAATGTGGTGGAAGTGTTGATTCTCAACCTTTTTTTTAGTTAAAATACATGTCTACAATATGATTGCATAGGCCTTTCCCTCCCCCTATCTGCTTTGCACGATCTTTTCCCTCACCTTAGCTCCTTTTCTTGGTTGTCAAGGTAAGAAAAGGATCCAAAATATGAATGACTAGTAGACGCAGGGCTACCTTGTAGACAATGGATAGTTGTCTTTGTTCTATAAGATCCTCGTTGTTGAGCTTATTTGACTGTTCTAGTCAGAAGTCTAGTTGTTGACATTTTCTTAAAACTTGATGTGTGCAAAATCTGAAATGTTTGGGCCTCCTTGCATTAGCCAAGCTTGGTTGAACAATGATGTCAATATAATAGGCAACATATACATAGAGGAAAACAAAGTGTTTAATCCTAAAATGAAAATTACATGTAGTCATAGAAGATATGTGGAACAACACTACCCAAGAACACAAACATCATCTAGTAAAAATCTTTGCATGGATTGGAAGGCGTTAACGGAGCCACATGTAGACCTAGACGGGCATGTGCCCTACCCAAGTTTCAAAATGATGTACAAATCTTTACAACATACCAGCGGTACAAATAGAAAATCACTGTGCGTATCCTACCATTATAAAAGGTTTAAAGCTTTAAGTGCCCAACGAAAATAAATTTTCTTACTACTCCACTAGTGGGAGGGGTTATGAGAGAAAATATGAACGTCACACGAAATGCACGAGGGAAGAAAAAACTCAAGACACGATTCAAACTAGAAGCTCATTTTTTATCAAAAAAAAAACTCGAAGCTCATTTGACAAGACATAGTACGCATATATTTGGATTAAGACCCACGACCAAGTGCGCATAATGTGCCTATTAGAGACGATCATCTTATAGAAAGAAGAAAGTTGATTTTATGAACTTAAATACATCTCCATTTCCCTTAAAAAGAAGTAAAATTTCATTAGCTCGTTAAAGTGGCCTGAGATGTAAGATTGTGTATTTTAAAACTTGAAATTGTAAGATTGGTATTATAATGCGAATATTTTCCTAGGAAAAGGGAAAGAGAAACTCAGCGTGACACACTCACGTGACGTACGTGAACTCGAATTAAAAAGGAGGCCCGCCCCGGCACCACAGCGGCGATTCCGCCTGCTCTGCTACTGCTACCGTGACTGCGGTCTTCTGAGCTCTGATGAACGGGCCGCTCGGAAAAGCAAAAGAGAAAGGAAGCGACAGTAAAGAAAAGCTGAAACAGGAGATCGTAGAGGGATTGGCAATTGGCAAAGGGTAGCAGCGACAGCAGGCGAAGTTGAAAAAGAGGAGGAGCAACAGGAAGGCCCGCAGGAGGGGACGGAGAGACTGGACAAGGGTGCTATTTTCCTTTTCCCCGTGTTTTCCTTTCACCTCCCCTCCCCGCCTTGTCATTTGCATGCCAAACGCCGAGCTTTACCTTTTCCTCTTCCCGCCCCCTGGCGCCGCTTGCACCCTCCTCCCATTACATCTCTTCTTTTTCCCGCTGCCTTCCCCTTGTCCGTGTGCGGCTTGAATGTTAAGCTTCTCGGCCTGGTTGCCTTGTTCGATATTTAAATCCTTCTCCTTCCGGCTTTCCAGCGGTGGGTTGGTGGGAAAGACTGTGAAGCCTGTAATGCTATATTCCTGAGCTGAGTGTCTTTCGTCGTTGGGTACATATATGAAAGTGGGTGTTTGGCGGGTTCGTTTGAGGTGGATGAAATGGGGCTCCTTTAATGTCCATGTCAATGCAATGGGCTGTTCTACATTTTCTGGTTTGAAATTATCTTGAAGAAGAATGGCTGGTTCAGTTGTCGTTTAGGCTCCGCAATTGGTTAGGAAGTGACCCAGTTCGTTCTCATTAGGGTGTACGACCAATTTTGGGCATTTTTTTTCCTGCCTTGTGACGGCGCCGCTTCTTGCTTTGCTGCTGCTGAGGTAGCATCTTGCTGCATTGCCCCTTCTGGATTGGGAAATGGCAGAAGTGGATGATACGCCTATGTCCGCTGTATCCAAACACATGGGCGGGCGCTGCCCCAAATGCCGGAGCCGCCTTCCTGAGGTGGCCGCGCTCAGTCACTACCCCTGTGGCAGCTGCAATGCGACTGTTCAAGGTAAATACTCTTGATTCCATATTCTTTGTTCTTTTGCTGGTTACTCTTTCCATTGAAATGAATGATCTATATGTCACATTTTCTTTCGAAATTTGAATTGGGAGTTTGCTTTTGCTCTACGTGTTAGCAGGATGTAACCTAGAGTAGTACTTTTTTTATTAGAAAGGCTCACTTGTTTGTTTATGATTCTTTGGATAAATATCAATATAGAAGTTATGTTTTTACCTTCCTCTGCCAAACTTGCAGCAAACCAGCCACTATCAACTTCATATGTGAACAAAAGCCTATCTCAGGATAACGGAGCTGACAGAGAGGAGATCCCTTCTGTCCCCTCTAATATGTGCCCAGAAACTAATAAGGAAAACCGAATATTTGATCTCTACAACGATGGAAAGTCACCTGTAGATACAACAGCTGTTTGTAATGCAAGCGTTGCTTCTGGAACCAGCTCAAATGAATGTACCACTGCCAAGGTGCTTAGAGAAACAAATACAGAAAAGTATGAGAGTGCAATTTATGAAACTGTTCGAAGTAATTGTACTCTTGTCGATCAGCATACCCCTAGCTATGTAGCATTCCAGGGTTGCTGCTCTGACCTTGATGCGGGAAGCAGACACAAATATCCCCAAGTTGAGAATAGCTGTAGGACGAGAGGTTTCCAAGGAGCTTTCTTGCATGGAGATGAAACCAGAGACTGCAAGTCAGGTATGCGGAAAATGCAAAAGGGCTCCTCTCAGGGCTTTAGGTTCTCTCCTTACCCCGCCGAGGGTCCACCTGCATATCACAATACACATCCTCATCAAGAGTACCATAATCCTGATCTTCCTGATACAGTGGAGCGTCTCGAGAAGAGCAGGGAAGAGCTTTTGAAGAAGCTTGATGAATTGCGAGATCAGCTCAGCAAATCCTGCGAGCTCAAAGAATCAACAAGGGAGAAAGTTCCGGTAGTGAATAATAGTAAACCCGTAAATAATCTTGGACATCGTGATTGCAGTGATGGGTTTTATGAAGGTGCCTCATCTACTCACTGGCCTGCCTTTCATTACTTCCCTTCAATAGATGGTCATGAAGTGGGTTTGAACAATGCTTACCACAATGTGTGTGACCGTAATAGGATGCTAGTACATGGAGAGCCGATAGGCTCATATCCTCAGGCATGCATAGAAGATCCATATCAAGTTACTCATGTGCATGATCACGCATTTAATCGTGATGTCTATATTGCCAATTCGCATGGTCGAGATGCTTTCTACTGCCAGCCAGCTTGTTCATGTTCTCAGTGCTTTAGAAAGCACTGGCACATGGTTTCACAACACCCACAGTCAATTTCAATTGATAGAAGACCTTATGCCACAAATATTCACAGCTTTTATCCTGCTGATTACGGTGCATTCCTAGGTGGAAGAAACTGTAATGGCAGATTGGCTAGCTCTTCTTTTCTCCCATCTCACCCCAACATCCACCACAGACCCACTCTCAGTATAAGGAGTGAGCAAAGGTGCCATCCTGTAGCAGGGGCAGCTCCTTTTATCATATGCGACAACTGCTTAGATCTTTTGCTTTTATCTCATGATCTTTTGCTGAAGAAGAATCTGCAGAAGCTGCGTTGCGGATCCTGCTTTCATGTCATATCACTAGAAATGAACGGGAAACAAATTAGAGCAGCACCCCCAGTGCCGAAAGGACCCAAGAAAAATACTGCTGAAGACACAGCAGATGATCAACATCCAGTGGACACAAGGCATACTCCTGGCGTATCTTCTGCTACAAACCATTCCGTTACCGAATACAACAGTGAAACAGCTGATAAAAAGCCTTCTTCTTCTTATCCCTTTAATAAATGTGAAGAAATCATGGATAAGGAGTGTTGCACAGGACGAATTGTATCAGAGAATAGTGCATATCCTTCATCACCAGGTGCCTCCAATGGTGATCTTGTACTTCGTCATAGTAACTTTCCTAGTTCTTTAGAGACAACCTTAGAATGTGAAGAAAACTTGCGCATTCGAAATCTGCCTCTACATGAGCATCTTCGACATCCTTCATCGTGCGGCACTTCATTGAATGACACAGAATTTGATCAATATGTAACTAGACCTGAAGTGGCAATTACTTGCAATAGCTTGGAAAATGAGACTAGTCTTACACCAGATGACGAGCTGAAGCATAATTCTGGTATAGATGCCAACCCTCTACCTGAATGTGATATGGCAGATAATGTGTACCGACACCCAGATTACTGTGAAGAATTTTCAGAAAGGAGAAGGGAAGACTGCCATCTCGGGAAAGACCAAGGCAGTGAACAAG
This sequence comes from Alisma plantago-aquatica, assembly GCA_963693085.1. Taxonomy (NCBI): domain Eukaryota; kingdom Viridiplantae; phylum Streptophyta; class Magnoliopsida; order Alismatales; family Alismataceae; genus Alisma; species Alisma plantago-aquatica. Next base: position 574,580,941 of record OY856415.1, on the reverse strand, counting down.
TTGTCACTGAACTTATAAAGAACAATTTCAAGGACACACATTCGTCGAGCCAATCATTAGAAAAATCAAAGCGCAAAGTGTCCATAAACGGCTATCCGATTCCTGATCGGTTGGTAAAAAAGGCAGAGAAACAAGCTGGAAGAATCTATCCTGGAGACTACTGGTAAGATCTCTTATGCTGCTTGTTGAATCTTTTTGTAGCTTGCAACTACATATATATGTAGCCAAATTTGTTCTAGATATCTGGCTTTATTGTGTGACGTAAAAAAGACATAAAACCAAATAAGTGAACAAGCATATTGTTTTGTATATTACTTGTTTATATAAATGACTGGTTCTGATAATCTAGTGGAATTTATAAAATTATCTTTCAATATACACATTCCCAGATGTATTCCAAGCTTCTGACACTTGACAAAGAAATCATGTTATGTCTGAGGTAGTTTTACTTCATATTTGTCGCTGACCTAAGAAGCACTGACGCTTCCCCACCGGTATCCTTGTCGGACACTCACTGGACATCAACACACCAAGGGCACACTTTGCAATATATTGACACACTTAGCTATGTCCTGTTTGTGGCCAGCCGTTTCCAACTTTTATGGAGAATGGCAGAAGGTGAAGTTAGGTTTTTCTTGCAAATCTTCTGCACTAGGTTTTTCTTGCAAATCTTCTGCACTTGCTAGCTTTATTAGATACTAGTATTGAGGACCACAGCTGGTAGCCTGATAAGCCATTTCTAGTCATCTGGTTTTCAATCAGTTGTATCATATATTTACGGTAGAGTAAAAAGCAGACCATTTCTATACCACTTGAGTAGCATAAATCAATTAAATACAGATATGCTACATATGCATTTATAATCCCCACAATGAGATTTACATTAATTTTTGTCTTGCTGCTTGTCTGTTCCCTATATTGTCAGATATTGCTGTCAAATCTCGAATCTTGTACCTCCTACCTGCTGACTTTCTGTGTACTTTCAAAATATAAGAAAATTCCTAATCGTGGCTGCATTACTGAAACGGTTTAAAGTTAACTAATTGCAATATGAAATATTAGCTTTCCATTTGCAATAAGGATTATTAATAAATTTATAAAGTTAACTTGTTTCCAAACATTCAGGTATGACTATAAAGCAGGATTTTGGGGTGTCATGGGACGACCTTGCATTGGGATAATTCCGGTAAGTTCAATAGAATACTGTAACGTTTCCATGTTGCTTTTGATATTTATTTTAATAAATTTGTAAAATGTTTCCTCATGCTCCAGACCTTCATAGAAGAATTTGACTATCCAATGCCTAGCAACTGTGCTGGTGGAAATACTAATATTTTGGTAAATGGAAGGGAGCTTCACCAAAAAGATCTCGAATTGCTTGCTGGCAGAGGACTGCCATCATCTGGAGGCAGATCATATCTCATTGAAATTTCTGGCAGAGTGTGGGATGCTGTTTCTGGTGAAGAATTAGATTGCCTTGGAAAGTTGGCTCCAACGTATGTGTTGAACTTTGCTCTCTATGCATATATTACAGCATTCATCGCAACCACTGTATCTTGTTTGCATTTACGATTTTAGAGTTTGTTTTATACTGTCTAATGGGTTGATATCTTGCTGTGTGAATAAGAGGGACTACATTGATTTTTCAGTACTTAATTGAGGGGATTGGATTGCATGTATTTGAATGCAATTTCCCCCCTTGTAAATTCTAAAAGTTGAGTTATGTTAACATAATTTTGAAAATATATGCAACAGCTTAAAAAAGTGGCCCAGAAATATATACCTGTGTGTTTTCCAAGATGTTGGGCAGGACATAGGAGGTATAGTCACGTATTGAAACTTAAAAGTGCAGAAAAAGAGAGACGAAAAAGAATATGTAAGTGTTCAAGTAGTTGGCAGTTTGTTGATCTTCGTACCATTTTGTAATTGACATGTAATCAAGAACTTGCATGCTGAAGCTTCTACTTGATCTTTAGACAACACATCCTTTCATGAATCAGTGACTCTGGTTATAGCATGCTGGTGTTTGAACCTTGAAATCTGAATGAACAGCAGCCCTAAATTATACATACCACAATAAGCATGAAAATTTTTAAGTTTCAATATCATATCTATACGCTAATTTGACTAGCATATAGCCAGCTCAATTTCCAACTAAGCTTTAACTTCACTGCCTTTTTGTCTGTTATGTGATATTTTTCCCAGCAAACAAAGATATCATTTGTTGTTGTCTCTAACTTAGGTTTTGTTGACAGAATTGAGAAGTTAGGGCGTGGCTTTGGTATGCGGGTCTTAAGTGTTGACTAATTTCAGAAAGAATCAACAATCATTCACAGAAAGGTATAACAATACAGCCCTCAGTTACAACCTAATGTTGGCCTTGGTCATTGGATGGCTAGTACAGGGGGTTCAAATACACTGTTTGCAACCTCTCATTGCTGTTCTTTACCAGAAGAATTGTTTGTAGTTGGACCTACTTCCTGTGTGGTCATTTGTGGTGTATACTCATCTACGTTTTCTGTGTATTTATGTGATCTGTACGTTGCTGAAGTATATACAGCAGTTTAGACCTGTTTATTCCTGTTTGCTTCCAGTGTTGAAAACAATAAAACTGTTCAAGGCTGGCAGCCTTTTCTTCTTAGTTATAACCGAACTGATTCGGACTCTTTATAATAAGAAGATCAGAGATTATTTCTCTATGTCTTGCCTCCATGTATATGTACCGCAATTGTATAATGTATGCTACACCATGATATATCTAAACGGCGTATTCCCTTAACCGTCAGTGGCATCTTTGCCAACATCTCATAAAAGTATACTCCAGCTAGATAACCTCTGTGATCTGCCATACTCCCAACCACCATGTTTATCTGGGCACACTTCCCTTATGTCCCCAGCAAATCCATCAGTCTTCAGGGGGTGCTGTACGCCCTTAGGGCTATGATGATGTCAACAGCTGTGGTACAATCCACCACTCTGCTACAATGACTTGCAGCTAGCTGAACCTCGATTTGACGATGATCTACTAGTGGTGTATGATAATATCCTGCCTATGTGAACGAACCTTTCAATATATCGTTGTTGCTCCAAGGTGCCGCAACCCCTAAGTAATCTTTCATTAGTTGAGTGATTGTTTTGACTCTTATTGCTACCTTCTTTTCATAGTAACGTTCAGCATGCAACAGTTCCTGCTTGGTTACTCCACGGCACATCTACCGTACAGCTCAAGAATGCCTTGCATTCAGGGAGTCCATCAAAAGACGATTATCTTTCATTTGTTGAGTGATTATTTTGACTCTTATTGCAACCTTCTTCTCATAGCGACGTTCAGCATGCAACAGTTCCTGCTCGGTGGACTCCACGGCACATCTACCGTAAAGCTCAAGAATGCCTTGCATTCAGGGACGTGCTTGTCCATCAAAAGAGGAATACCTCCCATTTTCCTCACTGTCACATCCGTTAGAGTCTACCAAAAGGCTCTATTCTTCATTGTCTACTCTCTTCAATCATATTTCCTTGTAAACAATTCCTGCGTCTTCCAATCTGTTATCAGGATGATGATCCGCAGAACATCCATCGTTGAGTCAGTATCTCTGTTTCCCAGCATCATTTCAGCACCTCCTGAATTTTGCCGCACTCGGTGAAGAAAATCTATCATCTAGCGTTATGCATAGCCTTCAATGGTTGCAACCATTTTAATGATTGGTAAGGAATTCCACATATTCTTGTAAGAAAAACTAACCATCCAGATAAGTTACGTTGCTTGTTTTCTTTTCAGCAACCAGTTTGTGCACACCGTCCTTATCTGGTTCCTATACTAAGTCAATCTTCTAATCGACCAGCCCGACCCCGGCCTTCTTCATATAAAATATACTTTTCCTTTTTCTGTGTATACTTAAAAAAACTTCCTAAAACTCCCCACAATGTGCTTATTTGATGAAATTGTTCTAGTTGGTTGATTTCACACAGGTATGTTACGAATCCATAGTTTAAGTGACAAACATATGCATCGAATCCATAGTTGATTTAGAACTTAGACATCCAAATTGTACGAGTAAATATTTTTTCTAATCATGCTTTATTTATATTAGGGTCCTGATCCGTCTTTACCATACTCCAATTGGAATGATTACGTAAGTGCATATCATTTTTAAATAAAACGTAAAAGAGAATGCTTGTGGGTGCATGTGTGTATAGTACCGTTACAAAGTATGTATTTGTTTAATTGATCTCTATACTTGTAATGGAAGTATAACATGGATATTAGAAGTAATTAAGTTTCACTCACAAATTTCGGGAGTGTCAACTATAATAATTTGAGAAGAATAATGAAAAGAGGAGAAACCAGGCAAAATAAATGGAGAATGGTAATCACCAAAAGAAAAAGAGAAAGAAATAACAATTTGAAATGAATAGTAATAATTAATTGGTAGCTATATGTACAAATATATTTTCTTAATAGCTAAATTAGCAGTGTTCTTCATTTGAAGGTTGCACGAGTAAGTTTTCATGGGAACATTGGGACATTGGGATTTAAAAGACTTATTTCATGAGATATGGGTAAGTTTTCTCTTTTAGAATCTTAAATGTTGAACCTTTTCAACACTTGTCTCAATATTCAATAAATTATGACCATAAGATATTGTGGCACTGCCATCTCTTTAAATAGAAATTTCTACTCTATATTAGAAATTTGAAAGCATTCCTGTCCAAATAAGATTTAGAATAATATTTCTATTCAAGATAGGTACACAATAGTAGTTTTCTAATTCTATTACAAGCTCACTGAGTGGAGATAAATTATGTGTCTTAAATTGTGGCAGAAACTCTTGCTCCATTACCAACTCTTAGATCCACCTCTCCCTTCAATAAGTGTTTATTTCTTTTTAAATCCTTTATATTAGAGCATATGTGAGATCCATATATGTTATCCATTATCCAAGATGAAGAAGTAGATAAGTTGATCTCTATAACATACATACTTGAAGTGAAGATCTCTATCCCCTCATTTAGTTCCTCAAGGTAAAGAAGAAAATTCCCCCCCAATATCCAACCCAATATAATGGTGGCAGCTGCCTTCCTTGCACAGTCTGCCTGTAGAGGACTTGGACTTTTTGTTAGTTTTAGAACTGTTATGTGCTTTTTTCTTACCCTTTGAATTGCCTTTTGCTTTATTGACCATCAACACAAACTTTGACTTGTCTTTCTTCATCTGAGTCTCAACAATGCTTAACATGGCAGACAACTTTGACACTAGGTGAAAAACATTATTCATGTTGTCGTTCATGCCAAATTGATCGTAAGATTTTGACAATGATTGTAACATTACATTGGTACCCAACTCTTGGCCTAAGGAAAATTCCAATCTCGTTAGGCTATCCACATACCAAATCAACTTGAGTACACGCCCCCCAATCATATCACCTTTACTTAAACATTACCTTAGAGGCATCATACCTCTATTGCCTTGCTTGTTTTTGGAACATATTCGTGAGATGTGTGGCCATACCTAAAACTCCCATATTCTCATTTTGCTTTTGAAGTCATGATTCATGGAGCATAGTGTGAGGCACTTGAACTCAATAACATCATGGATATTCTTACTATAGTATTTATCTTTTTGCTCTACACACATTTGGAGCTAGTTCTTCTCGTTTTGGTGTTTTTAGGACATAGAGCTTATACTCATGAGTGAGAATAACTCTCAACATCCTATGCCACTCATGTAATTTATTCCCTTTCAACTTTTCTTTCTCAAGGATCATTCACAATGATAAGTTAGTCATGTTCACCATTACTTCTAGAAAAAAATATTTACTCGAGTCACATAATTTGATTTGATATTATTAATTTGACATTCAAATAATAACACTCCCACTATTTTGATCAAATTAATATCCCTCACTATTAATTCAAAAGATTACAACTAGCAATCTTCAAGTGAGGCAAGATCCATAATGCATGGAGTTATGAGTCAACTTTGGCTAACCGTTCACAATTCAACTATTCAGGTACATAACAATTACCAACCACATTCAACACAACTCTTACATAGATGATTTCACAACTCCTTGTCAAAAGTCATCTTATGAAGTATATGTCATATTTATATCTTAGGTGCTTAATTATATTGAGAGCATGACAATTCAGTCAATGTCAAAGGCTAATACAACAACCTACTTTCCATGTCCATGTCCAATAAACAAAATGATTTCAAAGGCATCATATTGGTTTATGTAACATAGATATATCACATCTTGTATGATAGTAGGTGATTAACATGATACATAATGCATAATTAGTCGTTCATCAATGATATACTATTCAAAACCCAAATAGTCATTAAAAGTGTATGACGCCGACTCTGATTCCACTATAGAGTTTTGAGATAAGGGGGCACAAAAGAGGTATACTTTTTTTTCTTCAAACAAAACTATAGTTAACAGATCCGTGGTATCAATAAGACATCGATATATTAAAGAAATAGAAGGGATATCAAGTATACCTTGATGCATACTAGTTGTCCATCAGCTAGATATGTTTTATATTTGTGTAGAACTTACACTTTGGATTTAGATCTGAAGTTGTTGTTGTTGTCACCAAACCTTGCCTTATCCTTAGAGATATTATTTGTCCTCAAGTCTCTGCCCAAGGGACTTGGCCTCTACCTCATCCACACATATACCATAACTCTTGATACACCACCTTGGTTGCCAATAGGAAGCTGAACTCAGAGCCGACAATATGATAGTTTCAGTCTCTCTCCTTCTCCTCTTATTGTGGGTTGTCATCCTTGGGATGAGTTTTTATCTCTCTAAGAGAAAGATTTCTTGGCTTGCCCAGCTGATCATTTCACCAATCCTGATTCAATTCAATTGACTTAATCTATTCCAAATAAAACATGTCTCTCATTACTTGTTGTTTCTTGACTTTAATCCAATTGAAAAATTAGAATACCCAATTGACCAATTGGCTAATTTCAAAAAGTGATGATTAGTTGATCAATTGAAAATCAATTGACTAGTTGATCCAAAGAATTCATTCAATTGACTGGCTTGTCCAACTGACCGATTGGGCTAGAAATTAACATCTACACGATTCAAAACCATTCTAATCATGTGTTTAATTGTGAACTTCAACGCCCTTATACATTTTATGCGTGTGATCCTATAGATTCCACGTTATATTGTTTGTGATGTCACATGACTCACAAGAAAAGAGCAATTTCTAAAAACATGTCATTGCCATTCAAGTAATTGAAAAAAATTGAGAACACCTTTAACCTGGAAGTGATCGATTTTAGCATGATGGTATAATCCCTTTGTCAGAGATATCTAGATTGAACCCAATGCATGTAGTTGTCATCTTCTAAACATTCAATCTATATTTCTTAAACCAGAGAAGACTATTGAGATTGTGTGATCATTATAGTGACTTCAAGTCTAAGAATCAAAATTAGCATTGTCATATTGAGCTATGACTCTATTGCCATGACATGGCTTCCATCTATCAGTTTCAAAGTGAGCTTATTAATTACAAGTTCTCTAAAAAGTACCCATACATCAAAATTAATATCCAATATCATGACTAAAGAGACATAATCATCATTAAGAATATACAATAGTCTTATGAATTTTATTTTCCTATAAAATTTACAATAATAACTGGTTATGTGCATAACAAGAATAGATACTCTTGAGTATACATATGACCTCATGTTCATGTCCTCAAGCGAAATCATATGTCTTGAGTCAAAATATATTGAGGGCATTATTGCATTTATTCATTATATCAATAAGGATAGAAAAATAATGAGTCTGATTTCCTTTATTAATAAGCAAATCATATTTAATATATCCCTATTGCAATCATCACACGATGGATCTCGAGACATACAGCCAACACAATATGTCACTGATTCAACCCATGTTTCACCTAAACATAAAGTCATTGACCCTCTCCCATCCACTAGAGAGTTCTACTATCAATTTACCAAATGTGTGATCGAATACCAAGTGCTCTTTTGCCTCAAGACAAAGTCTCTACCCCTTTGTCATCCATGATATGACTCCGTTGGTGATGAACCCAATATGCCACTAACTACCAACCACTACTTCACCTTAAGCAAAAGTTTTTGGCCTTCTCCCCTTCACTAGAGAGATCAACTATTGATGCACCAACGTTGTACCGCCAATTGTCAACAACCACTTCTCCTCAAGGTAAATTTGTTATCCCTCTCTCATCTATGAGAGTGTCTATTACTCTTGTTTTCATGCTATTCAACAAAAGAAGAACACCAAGAAAGAGCAATTAGTGGGAATATCTCAATGCCCCCAGTGTAATGACCCATTTTCAGATTAACCATCTAATTAGGGTTTACTTGGATTGTTGCATGCTTAACTAGATTGATAATTGTTGAAGCTTGATTAATGATGGTGTCTGATAACATGCTATTTGATGGACTTTTTGCACCTAGTTTACTTCTATGAGGATATCCCTTTATAGACTTTTCTACCTATTTTTGATGTCCTTGAACAAAATTTGGGTTTGATTTGATGCCCTTGTTTAAACCATGCAGTTACATCTTCATCGCAATCGTAGCAGACAGGCGTCTCGACTGAGACAGCTCCAACATATGTCCCAGGAAAGACACCCAGTTGCATAGTGGTTGCGACCACAATGGTCCAATATAGGCCATGACCGTGGTAGGCCAGCAACATAGCAGTCGCGACCGCAATACGTGGCTGTAGACGAAGACAGACATGAAGATCCAGACATAGTCACAACCAAGCCCGTCACGACAAAGTACGCCGTGACCAAGACTGTCGCGACCCAGACAAGATGCGATTGAGACAAACATAGATATCATCACGCTGTTGCGACCCGAGCACTGTCGCGACCAACAAAATCACGATCAGAGCATCAGGAGTAACCACTACAAGAGATGCACCCGAGAGAAAAGCATCAACCAAGATGATATGATGGTTGCAACATGGGTCGCGACCGTGAGATCCATCTCGACCGCAACACTGGGTTTAAGTCAGTGGGCGGTGCCTGTAAATAGGCCCCGACCTCATACAAGATTGAGGGGCATCGAGAGCGACAAAGTGCTTCCATCCTCTAGAGTCATCCTCGTTCATCTCCATTAGCCTTATATCTCCAAAGCTGGAAGAAAGTGGAGAGAGAAGACTTTCCATCCTCTTCTTCAAGAGAAGGAGTTGCCATCTTCCACGCTCATACCAGATCTAGATCTCAAGAAGTACTATTAGTGTATCACCTCCTTCCTTCTTTAGATCTATCATCTTCCTCATGATGTACCTTCCCCCTCTTCATTATTCTTAATGTATCTACACTTTTGTAACGCCATTATGCTACCTGTTAACATGTGTGGCTACACACTTTACATGGATTGGGAGTAGCCTATAAGGCTCTCCAAACATGTATATACTTGAATCCTTTTGAATATGTATACTCCTAGCAAAGATTATCTCCATACCCTTATTCTTAATGTTTCACTTGCATGATTAGCTACCATCTTGTGATGTATGATTGTTAATACTCAAAAGAGTAGTATTAATCTTATCTTAGTGTTTCAAAGTTGCATAAATGTATAAAAATGTTAGAATGCTAAAACTAATGACCATATGGTTTGCTTTGTGATTGTTTGTTTGCCATCTCAAGAGAGAGACAACCTTATAATCTATATCTAGCCTAAGCTTGAGAGAGGAGGGAATATACATATATTATGATTGCTTGTAGCCTTACTAAGGGTATACAAAAGGGTGTGAGTATTGCATGTTGGTGAGAGTGTTGGTATGTATGCCCTGAGAGCAAATCATGGGATGATTGGTGGGATACATTAAGATTGATTTGATAAAGATCAAAGGCAAGCTTCCAATTCTTTCTGGTTCAGTCATATGAGATAATGATAGAACAATTTCAATGTCTAGAGAATGACAATACTCAATGACGTATGCCTTCAAGTTCAGATTCTGAACAATGAGATCATACATATGCTAAGAGTTTGTACATTCTTATTATGTCCCTAGTCGGATGTCATTGTGGAAGGTAGATAGACATCAATGACACACAAGACTAGATTGTGGTGTTGGTTGCTGACAAAATCTCATTAGTCATGATATAGAGATATCAAACCAAACACATAGGTACTTGTTAGAGAACAAAGTTTATCGGATAGACCCACCGTGAGTTTGACACATGGAACCATGACATGGTAGTCACAGTCAGTTCTCACAGTGATGGTGGTGAGTGTGATTCTTTGACCTAAAATCACTACACTCAACACATGTCGTTGGGTACACTTTGACATCATCAAACGTAGTCCTGAAACATGGGTTTTTATAAAGGTGATGATTTGGTGGCTTTGACACATGGGGCTTTTGAGGGGTGAGTGGTAGATATGGGATTTATCCCTCCTGAGGGAGTTTGATATCCATGGCCACTTGATGAGTAGGATTGATATAGGCATGCGCACGCATGTGTGAATCAATATGCGATATTGATGTCATATATATCTCCTCCAATCTACTCTGCGATCAAGAAAGTGAATGAACATTGATAGGATGACTGTTCCATGCCTTGAGTTCATTCAGGATATCAGTGACAAAGGAATTATACATTCACTGTAACACCATTCACGGATTGTAGGATTGAAAGTTGTTCTCCAACTTTCTATTTCACTTGGGTAGCACTGATGTGCGACTAGGCACCGCTCTTTGCTTGTGAAGTCATAAGTGTTATGGACTTTCACTACCAATGTGAAATGGACCTGCAGGGTCACACACATAGGATTTAACCTGGAAGAGGAGTTTATCCATAAATAATGTTTAGATTGATTACTAAAGGAGTTTAGTAGTTCAATTAAACACTCAATCAATTGATAACTCAGTATCATAGTGTTCAAGGTGTTGGACCAATTGATTAGAGTATCAGATTGATTAAAACTGTAATTGACTGATTTGCATAAGTCTGCTGCCCCAACCGATCGGCTCATGTGATGAACCGATTGACTCATGTGATGAATCGATCGGCTCATGTGATGAACCGATCGACTCATGTGATGAACCGATCGGCTCAAGACAGGCTGAGACGACCGGTTCAAGGTTTGAACTGATCGGCTCAACTGGTCTAACCAAGATTGTTTGGAAAGTGAGAAGACTATTTTGCAAATACAATTTGTTTCACTTATACAAATTCAATTTGGACAAGGATTAATATTTGATTAATCAGAAACAAATTTGAAAGTCAATTTGAGTTGGATCAGGACCACGAACCGATCGACTCAGGTGCCCCAACCGATCGGTTGATGAGTGAACTGATCGGCTCAACTCCCCAACTGACCGTTTCATGTATGAAACGATCAGTTCAGGTGGCGCAGTTGGTTGTTTTTGTGGAAAACTCGAACCCTTATACTCGTGCATTAATCCCGCATTGCCCGGGATAGAGAACCTTATCCCATGACCCTCCTATATATAGGGGCAGTGGGGGCTTCTCAGAACAACACTCAGTGTACTAGTTGCTCTGCAAAGTTGTCGTTCTCTCTGGTTTTGGTAACCGAGAGAGCCCGAGCAAGTGCTACCCGATAAGGGAGGCACAACAAGGGAAAGATAACTATAGAAAGCGATTGGTGGTAGGAGAGTGTGTTGGTGACTAGTACACCGACATGAGGGTGCGACTCCTTCCGATTCCTTGTGGGACAAGGAGATCAGAGTTCCAGGTGGTCCGTGTGGACTACTTCAGAGGCGGGAGACTTCTTCCGCTCAGAGGACAACTATCAATCCCGACAGTCCCGGTGAGACCAGGAGCTGACAATCCCGGTGAGACCAAGAGCTGCACAGACACCATCTAAGATCGGAGGTGAAGACCGCGTAAGCCACGAGGTAACATCACTGAGCAAGCCTCGGGACAAGGTATGCCTCTACAAACCATGTTTCCTATTGTATAGATGTTGATGCATTTCCTTTGTTCTGGGTTTGGGAGAAGAAAATTTTTGTTTCCTATGCCTTCTCTGTCTCCCCGAAAACCCAACAGTGGTATCAGAGCCACATCAATTGTTCTATACTTTAGGATTATCGATATGATCGATTTTAGTTTGTCGCCTTTATTTATTGCATACGGTGCGAATAAAATTGGCTTTATGCATGTCCAATCCTAAATCGACAAATCCCAATACATATATGATATGTAATATTAATGCACTCGATATGCGTTGCCCTTAAACGAGTTTTGTGGTGGATGCATAGCATGGTTATGGCCAATAAACCCTATGTATGTGTGCTTGTTGTATGTGGTTGCTTGTATCTCAGTCTGCGCACCAATTTTCTATCTCTTATTCCTGATGTAACTCGAGATAACTCGAGATTTCTTTCCTACCTTTGCTCCCCCCGAATGTAACTCGGGGTTTCCCTTTCAAATGTAAAATAAGATAGATCTTTTATTTCCTATTATGTCAAAGAATGGAGGACAATTTGACGACAACTGAGACGATCAGTTCAAGGCGTGAACTGATCGGTTGGCGATCCAAACGACCGGTTCGAGGAGCAAGATGATCAGGTGGTAGCCATGAGGAGATACACGAAGACCAGGCAAACCAATCAGTTAGAGGAGCCAACCGATTGGCTGATGGAACCTAGACGACCGACCACGTTGAGCAGGTCATTCATGTGACGAGTTGATCAACTCGGAAGGCAAAGCATAAAGTTCATCTTATACAGGTTGCATATGATGTAGACCTAGATGACCGTGATTCCTCTTGGCTCGAGGAATTACATTAGGATGGCCATAATCATTGCTTTTATCATTTCACATGTTGCATGTATATGATACATACTATGTATTGTGGTGATTGGATATGTATATGTACCTATAAAACCAAATCCCTCATCTAAATATTAAGTCTTTTATGCCTTCCATTAGTGGCACACATGAAAAACTTGATCGACCAAGCGTAGGTTACGCAAAAGCGTGGTGCTCCGTCTATCTCATAGAAGTGTGAAGGGTAAACATGTTGGTTCTGCCAAAGCAGGGTGCATGTTTACCGTGTCGACTTTTGGGTTAGACTTAACTGGTGATTCTTAGAGCGTCTAGGCCCAGAGGCACAGAATGTTCATGGCAAGGTGTTGCGCATGTTCATTCATTAAGAGTTGCATATGATGCAATTGGCATGATGGCCTACCTAAATAGTCAAGATTGTGGGCGATCAGCCAAAGCTGACTCATGACTTGATGAAATATGGATCTTGACCCAATAGAAGATTGTACGCTGCAATCTTCCGAATTGATGGTGAGGGCTATCAATTTGAACAAAATAGTGGGAGTGATAATTAATTAAAGTCCTAATTATATCGTCAACCTTTCAAATCAATCAAATAAGTCAAAATTGAGTTTTGGACTAAATGGCATATATTGCCTTTTGTAGTACAAATGACAAAAAACAACAATCACTTTTCATTGCGATCAGTCCTTGAGAAGGACAAGCTGAATGAGACTAACTTCCACGACTGGTTTAGGACATTGAGAATTGTTCTCACTCAAGAGCGAAAGCTCTATGTCCTGGATACTCCAGTTCTAGAGGAACCTGCTCCTACTGCACCAAAGGCAGAAAGGGATGCTTATAAGAAGCATTCTGATGATGCCATTGATGCAAAGTGCTTGATGTTGTACTCCATGAACCATGAGTTGCAGAGACAATATGAGAACATGGGTTTCATTGAGATGATTCAACATCTCAAGAACATGTATGAAGATCAAGCACAGCAATAGAGATATGATGTCTCGAGGGTGCTGTTCAAGTGTGCCATGACAGAAGGAGATCCAGTTGGTCCTCACACACTCAAGATGATTGGGTATGTGGAGAACCTGACGAGACTGGGATTTCCACTGAGCCAAGAGTTGGCTACTGACGTGATACTGCAATCATTGCCAGAATCGTACAGTCAGTTTGTGATGAACTACAACATGAACAACTTTGACAAGTCATTGATAGAGTTGTTGGGCATGTTGAGGACAACCGAGACACAGATGAAGAAGGACAAGCCTAAGTCTGTGATGATGATCAACATCAAGAAAGACAAGTCCAAGCACAAGGGCAAGGGCAAAGCTAAGAAGGGTTCTGATGCTAGCCAGCAACCCAAGTCATCTTCAGATCTCAAGGCCAAAGGAGGCGTGACCAAGAGAGGCAATTGCCACCATTGTCAAAAGCCATGACATTGGAAAAGGAATTGTCCACTCTATCTAGAAGAACTAAAGAAGAAGGAGGCAATAGACGTCTCCACCTGAAGGTGTCATGAAATAAACTTGTAACATTTTTGAGGTATATGATACCAAGATATAAAATGTAAAGCACTCAATAAATGGGGCAAGTGTTGCCGCCATAGATAGGAGTACTTTAGTTTATTTTCAGCCTTGAAGGAATGTAATAGAGTTATGAACTGCTATTTCATATTTTCCAATGGATAGAAACACATTTTTTTTGGCATATTGTATGAAAATGATAGCAATCAATAAAGTTGATCTTTGTGGCAATGCCTTGTTTATCTTGTGGTACTTGGTATTAATAAGATAAAATAATACCTAAAAGTTATTGATAACTCAAACAATCAAATTAGCATAAATCATGAGAAATTCGTTTCTAGTTTCCATATGATGGATAAGTCTAGAGTCTTTTGGTTAGAGAACCAGTAAGAGACATGAATCTCTTAGACATGATTAATCAATCTTCACTAGTGGTAGTGGGAGAATGATTATCCTATTAGGTATAATACATGTGATGTATTTACATACCTATTGGACTTAATGCTAGTACTTCAAATGGTGTTTACAGAAATACCAATATGAATATCTTGAAGTGTTCAAGAATATCATAGATGAAGTACGAATTTGGTAAAGTGTTAATTCTTGATGAGATCAATGAATGAAATACTTAAACCAAATGTTTGAGAACCTTATGAGTGATTATGATAGTGTATCATAGTGAACTCATGATTAAGGCATGGCGATGTCTAAATAAAAAAGGAGTCATACTCTAAGGAGTTAGAGGATGATTATCAAATAACTAATTTCTTCTTAAATAAATAATACCCCACACTAATAAAGGATATTAAGAATCACAAGGAGTTGTGAGTTCTTATATCCTTGACAGATACACCTCGATTATCTATATGATGAGTTGGTCATGTGATGAATCAACTATCTAGATGAATATGAGGAACCGGATTTTGAGTTATGGTTTATGACCATTACATCCTAAATGACTTCCATGTGAACCATAAGGTATGACCTTGATGGTAGCACACATTGGGATGAAATCCATAAGTGTGAATGAGTCTTAAATGTTAAGACACATGGATAACATTTTGATAAGGATGATGCTTGTTGATTGCAACATAATGACTAAGAGATTTGGCATACAGATACTAAAACCACATTCCTATGAGGAATAAAACAAGGATGTGTACGTGACACAACCTATAAGGTTTATGAATCCATTAATTCAAATGAAGTCTATAAGTTGTAATGGACTAATCAATGTGATTGATTGAGTACAAGAAACTCAGAGTTGGATCTTTACTTTGATGATATAGTCAAAGGGTTTGACTGATATGTCAAAGATAAAGAAGGGATCTGTGATTTAGTGGGAGCATATTCACATTCCACATATTGATGTGAAATGAGATGTTCTAGAATGGAAATCCAAAGTGGAAATTATCTTTAAGGAAGATAGAGACATTTCCTATGTGATAGGAATAAAGATCTATGGAGATAGTTCTCAAAAACCTCTTGACCTGAAAAGAGAGAGCATACATTGGCAATCTATACTAAAGGGTTCAGTATGCACAAATTCAATGGGAGAAAACTTATCCATGTAACATGGAGTTAGTATCCCAGAGCCAAGTTTCCAATTCTTATGAAGAATGGAAACACTAAGAATAGATAAGGATCTATCATGTATGTAAACATCCCATCATCTTGCATGTATGGACATGGAAAGAACAAAACACATTTATCATCTTGTATGTAGGACATGACAATATGATATACTCATCCTGATAACTCGTATGTGGGACATGACGAGTGGATGTCTGTCTAGTTCCAGTAAGGGTTACTGGAATACCATAAGAACTTGATAAGTACTTGAGAAGTACTAGTTATATGGAAATAAGGAAGGGATCAATATAAAGAGGATGCAAACTTCCGAAAAGGACAGAAAATTAATCGCAAAATATATATGGGAAATATATAAAAGGGAATGTTTGTTGATAATTGGAAACGTTCCAATAAAGCCATTTTAAAGAGGAAATGCCGAGTATCTATGTGTTAGAGAACAACAGTGGATACTATATGGATCTGGAAGTTCATGAGATGAACTTATAACTATTCCGGTCATTGATGACAAGTTAGGAGTACTTGGTCATGCAATGTGGCTAAAGGTTAGCAAAGGAATACGAGATCGCATATTACCGCAACTCCATCTCATACGTGTGATGTACAATGAAGAGATGAGAGACATGCAGTTAATACTGACTTTGGCAAGGTGTTGCCATAACTCACTATGTTAGCACTAGAGCATAGTAACATGTAGGACATGTTTGAAGATGACTATGAATATGATTCAAGGGTGATTGGCTCACAGTGCAAGTGGGAGTCTGTTGGTATGTATGCCCTGAGAGCCAATCATGGGATGATTGGTGGGATACATTAAGATTGATTTGATAAAGATCAAAGGCAAGCTTCCAATTCTTTCTGGTTCAGTCATATGAGATAATGATAGAGCATATTGAATGTCTAGAGAATGACAGTACTCAATGACGTATGCCTTCAGGTTCAGGACCTGAACGATGAGATCATACATATGCTAAGAGTTTGTACATTCTTATTATGTCCCTAGTCGGATGTCATTGTGGAAGGTAGATAGACAACAATGACACATAAGACTAGATTGTGGTGTTGGTTGATGACATAATCTCATTAGTCATGATATAGATATATCAAACCAAACACATAGGTACTTGTTAGAGAACAAGTTTACCAGACAGACCCACTGTGAGTTTGACACATGGAACCATGCCATGGTAGTCACAGTCAGTTCTCACAGTGATGGTGGTGAGTGTGATTCTTTGACCTAAAATTACTACACTCAACACATGTCGTTGGGTGCACTTTGACATCATCACACGCAATCCTGAAATATGGGTTGTTATAAAGGTGATGATTGGGTGGCTTTGACACATGGGGCTTTTGAGGGGTGAGTGATAGATATGGGATTTGTCCCTCCTGAGGGAGTTTGATATCCATGGCCACTTGATGAGTAGGATTGAGATAGGTGTGTGCACACATGTGTGAATCAATATGCGATATTGATGTCATACATATCTCCTCCAATCTACTCTGAGATCAAGAAAGTGAATGAACGTTCACAGGATGACTGTTCCATGCCTTGAGTTCATTTGGGATATCAGTGACAAATGAATTATACATTTGCTGTAACACCATTCACGGATTGTAGGATTGAAAGTTGTTCTCCAAATTTCTATTTCACTTGGGTAGCACTGATGTGTGACTAGGCACCACTCTTTGCTTGTGAAGTCATAAGTGTTATGGACTTTCACTGCCAACGTGAAATGGACCTATAGGGTCACACACATAGGATTTAACCTGGAAGAGGAGTTTATCCACAAACGATGTTTAGATTGATTACTAAAGGAGTTTAGTAGTTCAATTAAACACTCAATCAATTGATAGCTCAGTATCATAGTGTTCAAGGTGTTGGACCGATTGATTAGAGTATCAGATTGATTGAAAATTGCAATTGACTGATTTGCACAAGTCTGCTGCTCCAACTGATCGGCTCATGTGATGAATCGATCGACTCAAGTTGCTGAACCGATCGACTCATGTGATGAACCGATCGACTCAAGACATGCTAAGATGATCGGTTCAAGGGTTGAATCGACCGAATCAACTGGTCTAACCGAGATCGGTTGGAAAGTGAGAAGACTATTTTGCAAATACAATTTGTTTCACTTGTACAAATTCGATTTGGATAAGGATTAATATTTGATTAATCAGAAACATAATTTGAAATTCAATTTATTTGGATCAGGACCACGAACTGATCGGCTCAGAAGTGAACCGATCAAATCAGGTGCCCCAACCGATCGGTTGAGGTGTGAACCAATCGGATCAACTCCCCAACTGACCGTTTCATGTATGAAACGATCGGTACAGGTGGCGCAGTTGGTTGTTTTTGTGGAAAATCTCAAACCCTTCTACTCCTGCATTAATCCCGCATTTCCCGGGATAGAGAACCCTGTCCCATGACCCTCCTATATATAAGGGTAGTGGGGGCTTCTCAAGAACAACAAATCAGTGTACCAGTTGCTCTGTAAAGTTGTCGTTCTCTCTGGTTTTGGTAACCGAGAGAGCCCGAGCAAGTGCTACCTGATAAGGGAGGCACAACAAGGGAAAGACAACTGTAGAAAGCGACTGGTGGTAGGAGATTGTGTCGGTAACTAGTACACTGACAGGAGGGTGCGACTCCTTCTGATTCCTTATGGGACATGGAGATTGGAGTTCCAGGTGGTCCGTGTGGACTACTTCAGAGGCGAGAGACTTCTGCCGCTCGGAGGACAACTGTCAATCCTGACAGTCCTGGTGAGACCAGAAGCTAACAGTCTCAGTGAGACCAGGAGCTACGCAGACACCGTCTAAGACCGGAGGTGAAGACTACACAAGCTGTGAGATAACGTCGCCGAGCAAGCCTCGAGACAAGGTATGCCTCTACAAACCATGTTTCCTATTGTATAGACATTGATGCGTTTCCTTTGTTCTGGGTTTGGGAGAAGAATTTTTTTGTTTCCGCTGCCTTCTTTGTCTCCCCTAAAACCCAACAGAGAGATGTTAGTAGGTGAAACCCGTTCTAAGTTCCCATCCATATTTTGGTTACATCTTTCTTGTTTGATCTTATTCTCTTGTTTTGTTTTCTTACCCTTGTTTTTATTAATTTGTTTGGAGTAACATCATTCTTTAGGGAACACCATCTTAATCAGCCCCTTCATCTGGTGTATTCGAGTCTAAGGCTCTACATTCCTAACATTTACCAACCTTGTCCTTGGGGTTCCCCCGATCTACTACATTGGACCCCGTATAATAATTTGGGGGCCTAAGTGTCGGGTTATAAATCTAAGAGTCTGACTACTCTAGATCCGCTCTATTTTGAACGTGTGATTTAGGCCGGTCAACTTTTTAGCGTCGTTGTAGGGGATAAGGTAAAATGATATTGTTAAGAACTTGAGTCTTCTCACTATGCACACCCATGCCTCAAACTTAGCAATAATCTTGAATGCACAAAAACTTTAAATCTGCCATATCTTGATTGCTTAAAATACTTCCTTTTACAAGTCCAATTTTCTTACTTGACTGTGTAAACTATTTAGGTAGCTTGAAGAGACGTGGATTGTGATCCTCAACTTTTCCCCTTTTCACGACACCATGCCGCCTCATAGAGAAGGTAGTCTTACTGGGGAAGACCGGAATGCAAGAGTTCAACATGATCCCCCACCTCCAAAAACCAAAGAAGAACACGAGGAACGTCATTCAGATAGTCACCATCGTGAGGAAGAAGATCATGAGGATCGACACCATCATGAGCACTGCCACTACCGTAACAGAAGACACAAAAGGAACCATCATGAATGTGAACGTGACAACCATAACAATGAGGAAGAAGATGATGAAGAAGATAAAATGCTTAGAGAGTTGGCTGTAACTAGAGACAATGAATCAAGATGCCCAGTAGTTATCCCACAGTTTGATGCAACTAATTTTGAGCTGAAACCGACATTCATCTCGATGATCCAAAGTAAGCCTTTTTGAGGGAATTCAAAGAATGAGAATCCTTACCATCATCTTGACACCTTCAAAAATATCTGCGATACTATCAAGATGAGGGGATTACCTCAAGAAGTTTTATACTGTAAAGGATTCATCTTCTCTGTAGAGGACAAAGCTCTGTCTTGGTATGTTAACCTACCTCACCAATCCCTTGATGGATGGAGACCTCAAATTGATGCGTTCGTCACTAAGTTCTATCCCACTGAGAAAACTATTCAAAATAGACAAAAGATCACTTCCTTAATATAAAAACCTAGAGAGAATTTTCACAAAGGATGGGAACAATTCCAAAAGTATCAAATGGATTGACCTCATCACAACTACTGTAAGGGTTTTCTCATGACAACATTCTACAATGTGCTAACTCCCATAGAGAGGATTTTGTTGAATGCTGCTGCTGGGAGTGATTTTCTTGGAAAGAATCCAAGTAAAACTATGACGTTCATTGATAACATGGATGCAATGCAAGTAGGCATGGATTATGAAAGAAGTGATAAGGGTTTGACAAAGAAAGCTAACCCTGAAGGACCATCTGTCAAGGCCAAGGCTCTGGAAACTATTACGGCTCAAATCCAAAAGATAGCTACAAATGTCAAACAACTTAAAGACTCTGAAGGCAAAGGTAAGAAATCTATCGAGAAGGTGATGAAATGTGTTACATGCGTTGAAGGAGACCACATGATCATAACTACATTTACACACGGCCAGAAAATAGTGAAGAGAGCAAATGAAAAGAAGAGACCAAGAAAGTCTCTTATGCAAATTTCAAAAGGGCAGACCACTTGACTTCAATTATGGAAACGAAGATATTGTCGAGAATTCCAATCAACTGGGCAGTTCGTCTAAGCCACCACTAAGATTTGAGAAAAGAGGTGGACAAGCTCAATTCACTAAAACTACAACTTATCATCCAAATGGAAATAATGATTAGGGCCATGGACAAGGGCAAGGCCAGTATCAGAACAAGAATACAAATAGGCAAAACCAAGACTGAGGTCAAGGCAAGAATAATAGTAACAACCAACCCAACATGACGACTCAGCTGTTTGATTTTGCAAAAAGACATGCTTTTGTCAATGTCTAGCTCACCCAAAGTGCCATCACCAACTCAGGATTGCTAACCACGATGAAACTCAGATGGCGGATATGCAAACACATCAAAGAAAGATTGATCAACAACTAGCACAACTCTCTGAGCTCATGGAGAATCCCCCTGGAAAGATCCCCTCCAACACAGAGACAGAAAAGATGGCTACTGTCCGACTGGGAAAAGTTACAGAGAACAACAAGAAGAGATCCATCATGAAGAAGAAAATGTTACGAAGCCACATACTAACACACTCTGGTAGAGGAGGAGTCTGAAAGAGAAGATCTAGAAAATGAAGAAAAGGCTGAAGAAAGAGGCAAAGAGAAGAAAGGTGCAAAGGCCAAGATATCAAATCCCATCGAAGAGGTCTTTACACAAAGGAATCCCTACACCCCAAGAGTCCCAATTCCCTACAAACTGATTAAAGCTCATTTGAAGAAAAGATATGAGAAATTTATGGAGGTTGTAAAGAAATTACACATGGATATTCCATTCCTAGATGCAATCGAAGATATGACTACAATGCTAAATTCTTCAAGGATCTTATTACAAAGAGGAGGAGAGGTGACCATATCGAGACTATGTAGTTAGACAAGATGTTGAGTGCTTTTGTCCAAGACGAGTTACCTACAAAGAAAAAGGACCTTGGAGCATTCAATATTCTTTTCTGTGACAGAGACAATGTATTAAGAAAAGGGTTAGCCAACCTGGGGGCAAGCATAAGTCTAATGTCTCTCTCCTTAACACAAAGGCTCTGATTAATGGATATGGTAAAAATTGGGATGAGAACCAAATTGGCTGACCACAATTTCACCAAGCCAGTCAGGATAGTGGAAGTCTCCCAATTCATGTTGGGGGATTCTTCATACGTTGTGATATAGTAGTGATCGACACTGTTGAGGACATGAAGTGTCCAATGATATTTGGAAGACCCTTCCTTGCCACAGACAAAGCCCCAATAGACGTGGAGGAAGGAATTATTACTTTACATGTTGGTAATTATCACATCGATTTTTGTGTACAAGATGTCATGAGAGGACCCTCTCTGTTTGAGTTAGCCTACTTTATGGACAACTATAACCAATACTGTGAAGAAGTGTAAGAAGATAAGGCAATTATTGATCCTCTCATGCGAGCCTTAAATAAGCATGATCCTAGTCTAGAAGACGCTAAGTGGTCGGGATTTTGGATTATTTGAATCAACCTGAAGAGGAGTTTAGTTATGAAGAAGACATAACATTCGAAACAATGAAGTACACATCTTTAAAACAAACTCTCCAAGAAAAAGAAGCATCCAAAACTAAGCTAGAGTTAAAACTCCTACCTAAAGGCTTAAGGTATGAACTCCTAGATGATGAAGAAAGAAACCCTATTATCATAAACTATTCTCTGACAAGAGATCAAGAGGAAAAACTCCTGAAGGAACTCAAACTATGAAGAAAAGCTATAGAATACTCTATGGAAGATATCAAAGGACTCAGTCCAACTTTGTGCATGCACATGATCAATCTTGAGGAAACTTCCAAACCTCTAGCTCAATAAGAAAACTAAATTAGATGCTGAAAGAAGTTGTAAAGAAAGATGTAATGAAGCTACGTGATGTAGGGATCATGTATCCCATTAGTGATGGCAACTGGGTCAACCCAATCCACATCGTACCGAAGAAAGGAGGGATGACTGTAGTAAAGGGAAGCAATGGGTTTGAAGTAGCCACTCGAATGGTTACGGGGTGGAGAATGTGTATTGACTACCGCAAGCTTAATACCACAATGAGAAAAGACCACTTCCTTTTACCTTTCATCAACTAATTTCTAGAAAGGCTTGTAGGACAATCCTACTTCTATTTTCTTAATGGGTACTCAGGACTACCAAGTCCCTATCCATCCCAATGATTAAGAAAAAACTACTTTTACCTGTGCCTATGGGACGTATGACTTTAGCAGAATATCTTTCGGGTTATGTAATGCGCCTGCTGCCTTTCAAATGTGAATGATATCCATATACTCAAATTTTCCAGAAGACATAATGGAGGTATTCATGGATGATTTCTTAGTATATGAACCCGACTTTGACAAATGCCTTGAAAACTTGTTGAAGGTCTTGTAAAGGTACGAGGAGAAGCAACATGTGCTAAATTTGAAAAAATGACATATTATGGTGAAAGAAGGCATAGTTCTAGGGCACAAAATCTCTGAGAAAGGCTTGGAAGTGGATAAAAGCCAGATCGAAGCCATATCAAAATTACCCCCCCCCCCCCCCCAAAAAAAAATCTGCCATAGGACTGAGTAGTTTTCTGGGGCATGCTGTATACTACAAAAGATTTATCAAAAATTTCTCAAAGGTTGCAAAGTCATTATCAAGCCTCCTTGCTAAGGATGTGGAATTTGATTTCTCTGATAAGTTCCTTGAAACATTTGAAGTTTGCAAAAGTGCCTTGTTATCGACTCTGATTCTACAAGCACCTGATTGGGATTTGCCTTTTGAAATCATGTGTGATGCCAGTGATTACGCCATTGGGGCTGTCCTAGGACAAAGGAGAGAGAAAAAGCACTATGCAATCTACTATGTAGTAGAACCCTCGATGAAGCTCAAATAAACTATAATACTATTAAGAAAGAAATGCTAGTGATTGTATTTGCTTTCGACAAGTTTAGGTCCTATTTGACAAGAATGAACATGAGGGTGTACACAGACCATAGAGCCATCAAGTATCTCATGCAGAAAAAGGACACAAAGCCGAGACTGTTGCGATGGGCTTTGTTGCTACAAGAGTTCGATCACGAAATCATTGACAAGAAAGGAAAGGAGAACGTGGTTGCCGACTACTTGTCTAGAATAATATTCATTGAAGAAAATCAAGTACCAATAAACGACAACTATGTAGATGAGGCCTTGATGATGGTCAAGTCATTCGAACCAAATCTGCCTTGGTTCGCTGATATCTATAACCAATGTTCTACAATGCATTATGTGGTATGCATTCGGTCAGTGTACCACATAGAGTATAAGCAGAATGCAGAAGCATACGTGAGGCATATGCATTTTTAGATTTTTAAAATAAATTCTATATGTTATACATATATTTATAATCATAATCATAAATTTCATACTATCTAATTGTGTATCCTAATAGCCAAAATGTACCAACATATCATTACATCATGAAAGAAGAAACACATATTTTCCAATCATCAAGAAGAAAAATGAATGAACAAAACCCTAAATTTATATAATGTACTAGAATATACAAGTAACACAACACACTAACACATGCAGTTCATAGTAGAACATGTATTGAATAAACACAATAGGAATAACCACAGTAATACAAAACATGGTAGTTCAAAGTAGAAATAGAAAAAGAATATAAAAAACAAAATTAAAACATCAAAATGTTATGAAATCAATTCAATAATAAATAGAGAAGAAAAAGTTGTAGGGAATAGAAATTTCTCCCTAGGCAGCACACAAATTTGATACTTTGTAAAAGAAAATATCATATCCAATTAATATCTCCAATAGATTTCCCTTTTAAACAAGAAAAAATAAGAACTATTGCAAGTGAAATAAGTTCTAATCTTAGAGAAAAATAGAATAGAAAAAAAGAGCAAAGGAAAGAGCATAATGAAACATTGATAATTGTAAAATGTAATAATATATTGTGCACCACTCATTCAAAATCGAATTATTTCTGAGGTAGAAAAATTTCAATATTCGATCTAAAACCAACTATATAGAAGAAGTGTCATTTAATTTGATTGATTTTATTTGAGGTTTTTATTTTTATTTTTTCAGTTAAGTCACCAAATAAAATGCGGGACCTAAGTAGCCGCATATGCGAACCTCAAGCCACATATTCAGTCCATTTCCAAAAATAGCACTGTATAGTTATATGAGGAGCGGTTAAGGACCGCATAAGCAACCTCATGCGGGGCATATGAGAACAATGTCTGTAACTATTTATCCTACAAACAATTTCCCCCCGAGATAACCTACAATCAAAAGAAGAAACTTTTTTCTAATCTGAAGAATTATTATTGGGATGACCCTCTGTTGTTTAAGAGATGTTCTGACAATTTATACCGGCGTTGTGTGCCAGAAGAAGAGGTGCCTCAAATCCTCAAGGAATGCCATTCCTCACCTTATGGAGGTCACCATGGAGGTGAAAGGACCACATCTAAGGTCCTACAGTTGGGATTTTATTGGCCAACACTCTTTAAGGATGCCATGTCTTTTGTCAAGTCTTGTAAAGAATGTCAGTTGGCCAGAAATATTATAAAAAGAAATGAGATGCCTATGTCTGACTGTGTGGAAGTAGATATCTTTGATGTCTGGGGAGTAGATTATATGAGACCTTTCCCCTCCTCCAGGGTCAACAAGTACATTCTGGTTCTAGTGGGTTAAGTCTCCAAATGGGTAGAAGATATATCAACTCCCATATGTGATTCTAAGGCAGATGTGAGACTGTTTGAGAAGACCATTTTTCCTATATCTGGGATTCCACACACCGTCATTAGCGATGGGGGATCCCATTTCATAGTAAAATAGTTTGAAGCATTGCTGAAGAAGTACGAAGTCAAGCATAAAGTCGCTACACCATACCATCCCCAGACGTCAGGATAGATTGAAGTATCGAACAGATAGATTAAGCAGATATTTGAAAATACCATTGGCAACACCTGTAAGGATTGGTGCATGAAACTAGATGATGCCCTATGGGCATACAAAATAGCTTACAAAACACCGATACAGACAACCCCCTATCGGCTCATCTATGAAAAGTTGTGCCACTTGCCAATAGAAATAGGGCACCGGGCCCTTTAGGCCATCAAGTTCCTAAATATGGATCCAGACAGGGATGGAAAGAACCAATATCTACAACTTTGGGAGCTTGAGGAACTGAGGAAACATGCCTATGAGAATGACCACATCTACAAGCAAAGAATGAAGGTGTGGCATGATGCCCACATCAAGCACAAAGATGTTTTTGAAGGAGACAAGGTCCTGCTATTCAATTTGAGAATCAGACTATTTCCAAAAAACTGAGATCCAGATGGTCAGGCCCATTCTCTGTTGTCAAGATCTACCCATCCGGGGTAGTGGAGATCACCAGTGAAAAGACTGGTACTTTTAAGGTGAATGGGCACAGAGTCAAGAGATACTATGAAGATGAAGCTTTTGTAAGAAGATCAGAACTGGAGTGAGAAGAGCCACTACCAGTAGCAACTGAAGAACCATGAGAAGAAAGAAATGAGAGTCAAGCCAAATACTTTAAATTAGCGCTTCTTGGGAGGCAACCCAAGGATTTATTTCTTTCCTTAATTTTGTAATGCTTTCTGCCTTTTCCACTAAGTTTAAATTGTGTACGTATCAATTAGTCTAAATTTGAACTTCTCTATTTTAATCAATTTTGAATTTCTCTAAAATAGATAGTCAATTTTGAAAATCCATGTCTATTTCTATGTCTTTATTTGCTTTAAGATGAGTACATATGTTTTTTAATTTAAAACTTGAATAATTGCTCTTAAAATTCCTTATTTCATTCAAAATCCTCTTATTTGTGTCTCGGTCATGACACCAGTCGTTTCTGAGACAACTGCTTCGTTAGTCTGACACTACAGTTGCGACACCCATCGTGGTCGCAATGCCTGCCACGGTCGCGATGTGGATCACGATCGAGACAATTATTTCGATTGTGACACCTGTCATATATAATAGAGGGAATTTTGACAACAGTGAATCCCTTTGCCCTCTCTCTTCCTCTTATGCCACCACTCTGAAGAACCCTAGAAAGGAAGCACAAAGTGATCAAATCTGAGGCTAGATCCCCAGAAGACCGCTGCAGAGACCCACCTCAACTACGAGCACCCACCATCCTCATCGCTGTCTTCGCCATCCTCCCTGACTTCCTTCGTTTTCTCCTTCTCTAACTCCAGAAAGGTATCGTGCTCACTTTTCTCTCTCTAATGCATGTTTTATCTGATTCATGTCATCTTGCTTTCTTCTTCTCGACTCTTGGATTGTTTTGATCCAATCCTAGCTTCCGATCATCGTCTTCATTCTCATTTTGCACCTGAAACCCTAGCATCGAGCTTTCGGGTGCTCACGCTTTGGTCGCAGTCCCAGTTGCTATATGCCATTTCAACGATGATGATTTCCCACCATGCATAATCCCTTTTTCCTATGTTCTACCATCTTTCCCTTCCAATGTCTCAGTCGCGACGGTGGTCTAGGTCACAACACTCGTCTTGATCGCTACATGCCTGGTTCCCTTCTCAGTCTCTGATCTGTCGCAACATTTTAGATGAAAATCTTCCAGGCATTGCCGTCCTGTACAATAATAAGGGAAGGACGTTAACAAGGGAGCATGTCAGAGGGATTTTCTTGAAGAAGGCCCATGTGCAGAAAAGACTGTTCATAGTTCTTCGTGCCACACTACTTCAAGAATTCCTGCATTATGACAAAGTATAACCAATTTTCAATGGGACAACACATCTTGCAAAGACATTGTATGAGAACAAATTCAAATGTGAAGTTGTGATGGAACTTCAAGAAGATGTGAAGAGACATGAGACCCGTTTTTTCACTTGACAATAAGAGTTGCAAAACACTGGGGGTTGATTGTGGTAAACTTATATGAAAGACGGTCAACTATCTACAACTACTGTGCTGCTGAGCTACATAGAAATTCACTGATTTACAAAGACAAGGATGCACACAACATTCTAAAGGCACCCATTCGTCTCCAATGAGCCATCTAGTTGGTTGGAAATCACCACAAGTCCACCTGGAAGAACTTCTCAATCTCAGCCAATGTCCCTCAAGAGGAGCCAGGATCGGGGGATATCTCTTCCCTGAAGATCTACATAGCTTGCGGGGAACCTACACTATGGAGGTCTTATATGATAGGCAATTCTTCAAAGACCCCTCAATGCCCCTCAATGCTATACCTCACAGGCTATACACATGCATCCCCTTGCCAGAAAAGAAGCAATGGAGAGATCAACCATAAACCTTGTGGATCGACCCTACTGAACCTGATAAGAAATCTTCTTAGAAGGAAGGATGGCCGACAGACAAGCTCTAGGATAAAACAACAAAGAAAGAACAAGACTCCAAGGCTGCTGAAATAGTGATAACCACATCAACTGCAAAAAAAGAACAAGAAGCACCAAATGAAGATCACCCTGAGGAAGGTGAGATCATGAAGAGGATTCGCCTGAGATATGCCCATATGGGCCACCTGGCAAGATAGAGCCCTCCTTTGCTGACTTCGACATATGGGCCTACCAAGACCTCTCCTGAGATTTATGTTTCTAATCATGGAAACACTCAAAGAAAATAGTAATCAGGGAGAAGGCATCTTCAAACAAGACAACATCTGTGTCATCAAGGATGACCTCTGGGATATGCTGAAGACAGGAGGTTACCTAGCAGTAAGCATGATGTCTTCTTATCAATCACTACTAGGTGACAACAAGCCAAATGTACACGTGGCCTATTTCTTGCTAGTCAATGACATACTAAATAACAAAGAGTCAGGAGAAAAATACCGCCTGAAGCAGCATCTAATAGCATCTCTGCCTAATTTCATCTTCTTACCTAGAATGCATGATAATCAGTGGACACCCCTTATAGTCGACATCGAAACAAAGACTGCGATACTATACAACATCTTAGATTCAACCTTTGTACTAAACAAACGTACAAACAAGACTACACCAGAGACACCCACTGAAGAGAAGGCAGTGACACATGCAAAGATGATTGTAGAAATGGTCCACAAACATGGCAAAGGGTATACAACTTCAAAGACTAAGGACTTCAAGAAGACATAGTTCTACCATAGAAGTCCACAACAGATACCCTTATCCAATGATTGCGATTTCTATTATTTTGGATGGATGGAAGCACTGGAAATAAAAGAGATGAAAGTCGATAGTCTGTAACATGAAAAATATCATTCTCTCCGAGGAGGCTACACTGATATGCTACTGCAGTCAAAATGGGCAATCATTGAAAATTGAAAAAATTAAAATAACCCTGTTTATACCTAAACCTTTGCCTTTGACCATCCGAGACAGAGTGAATGATAAGTTTGGGGGAGGAGCTATAAACAGGCATGAGAGGTACAATTTCTCCATTTAATTTAGATCCCAATTCCATCAAATTTGAAAGATCTTATCTTATACTTATTCATACTTTTACCCCTTCATCGTAAGAAATTCTAATTTTTTTTGAACTTTGAACTTTCTTTTGAAAGATAAAGCCATTTATTTCTGTTCACAATTTTGATATTTTGCATGTATTATTCAATTTCCCCTTTTCTTAGACTTGTTTGTCCTCTTGATACCTTTTAGCATAATCATCTCTAGAGTGATGCAAATGAACTACTAATCTACAATAAAGAAAAAGACACAACAATATGATCTAATTCCATTCTTACAGCAAAATGTTATATAAAGGAATAAGAACACCCCTAAATCTATGGAACCCCTGGAAATAAAGAGGACTTTACCAGCGACACTCCCGACAAATCATCCTAGCCTGATAATACTTGCTAGAAAGTCAACATCTCCCACAAGAAGGAAATAACCACCCTTTCTAGTTTTAATTATCCCCGCTTTGGGATGAAAAGAGGCTTGGCCACCTAGAAATCTCAGCAACCCTTTTCCCAAGTATGAGAGTAAAATGAAAATCCAAAAGAAACAAAATCATGAGATTTGTGCCTAAAAAGATGTCAAAGGATTCCACATGGCCACTGTTTTTCTACACTCAAGAATACAGATATGTCGTGCCTAAAAGTGAGATCTGGAAGCCAAGTTTTACCCACCTGCATTTTAAAGAAAACCTCACATAACCACTTAACACTACAGTAGACCCCAATTGGGCAACACCGTGTTACGACAATATTATAGTTGAGGCAAACTAAGAAATGTAGGAACTCACTAAAGCCTAACATATCCCATCATAATAGCATAGGCTCAACCCAAAATAAAGGTAGGGTGTGAAGGCTACCCATTCTAGGAACCATTTACGAGTATAGTCCGCAACCTAAGACATGGAGGTCATTGCAAGGGAGAGTCCTTTACTATAAAAGACAGTGACAAAAAGGGGTATAAAGTCAAGCAACTCTGGAAATAAAGGGGGGAGATAGAACTTTAGGGAGTGAACCAAGCTTGTCACAAAGGTTTTGCTGTAAGGATGGAATAATGTGGTAATTGTGTGATCATTAAAAAGAAAGTACGTATATCTCATCACTCGATGTTTGATTCTATCTATTAGCCTGAGGACAAGCTAGATTCTAAATTTGAGGGATTTGATAATATGTCATTTTGTGAACTTTTTGCACCTTATTTATTTCTATAAGGATATTTCTTTATGGACTATTCTACCGATGCCCTTGAACAAAATTTGGGTTTGATTTGATGCCCTTGTTTAACCCATACATGTACATCTTTGTCTTGGTCATAACAGACAAGCTTCCCGACCGAGATAGCTCCTACATATGTCGCAAGAAACACATCTAGTTGCATAGTGGTCGTGACCACAATGGTCCAATATAGGTCAGGACCGTGGTAGGTCAACAATATAGCAGTCGCAATTGTTATGCATTGCTTCAGCCAAAGATAGACATGAGGATCCTGACACAGTCACGACCAAACCCGTTACGAAAAAGACCATCAAGACTCATAAATGAAGTGTCCGAGACTAACATAGAGATCATCACATTGTCCAACAAAATTGTGATCAGAGCATCAGGAGAAACATCTATAAGAGATGCACCTGAGACAAAAGTGTCAACCAAGATAATAGTGTCAGTTGTGACATGGGTCGCGAATGTGAGACCCATCTCGACCGCGATGCTAGGTTTAAGTTGGTGGGCGACACCTATAAATAGGACCCGACCTCATACATGATCGGGGGGCATCAAGAGCGACATAGTGATGCCCAACTCCAGAGTCATTCTCGTTCATCTCCATTAGTATTGGATCTCCAAAGCTGAAAGATGGAGGAGAGAGAAGACCCACCATCCTATTTTTTAGAGAAGGAGTTGCCATCTTCCATGCCCCTACCAGATCTAGATCCAAAGAAGTACCATTGGTGTATCACCTCCTTCCTTCTTTAGATCTATCATCTTCCTCACACTATACCTTTCCCCTCTTTGTTATTCTTAATGTATCTACACTCTGGTAACACCGTTATGTTGCCGGTTAACATGTGTGGTTGAACACTTTACTTGGGTTAGGAGTAGCCACTAAGGCTCTCCCAACATGTATATACTTGCATCCTTTTGAATATATATACTCCTAGCAAAGATTATCTCCATACCCTTGTTCTTAATCCTTCACTTGCATGCTTAGCTATCATCTTGTGATTTATGATTGTTAATACCTCAAAAGAGTAGTATAAATCTTATAATATGTGTTATGGAGCTGAATGAATGCATGAGAATATTAGAATGCTAAAGCTAAAGATCATATGATTTCTTTGTGATTATTTGTTTGCCATCTCGAGAGAGAGACAACCTTATAATATAGAGCTAGCCTAAGCTCAAGAGAGGAGGAAATAGACATATATGGTGATTGCTTGTAATCTTGCTAAGAGTATACAAAAGAGTATGAGCATTACATGTTGGTGAGAGATCTTAGTAGGTGAAACCTGATACATGTTCCCATCCATATTTTGGTTACATATTTCTTGTTTGATCTTATTCTCTTATTTTGTTTGCTTAACCTTATTTTTTATTACATTGTTTGGAGTAACATCGTTCCTTAGGGAACACCATCTCAATCAGCCCCTTAGTTTGGTGTATTTGATTCTAAGGCTCTATGTTCCTAACATTTACCAACCTTTTCCCTGTGGTTGATCTTGATCTACTACATCGGACCCCGTATCATAGTTGTGCGGGCCTAAGTGAAGGGTTATAAATCTAAGAGTCCGACTACCTTAAATCATAGTCTGAATATGATTCTTTCAAAATAATGAGAAATTATAAATATGCTTTTATTTCAAATAATTAGAGTTTGAGAATTGAAAACCTAATCAACCAAGATTAGGGTTTAGGTAGCATATGAATACATAAGTTGATAAATACGGTGGTGTAGTAAATGATTTTTATTATTTTATATATAACTCTGATTTAGTTGAAATTTTGATATAGTTTGGATAGCTTATTTATTAGTTTTTTTGCAAAATATCAAAAATTTTAACTACTTTTCTGACCTGGTTTTCGGCTGAGTTACCCCAGGACAAACTCTACTGACCATGCATTCAAGTTGAAATATAGCAATCTGATATTCAAGTTTTTTCTTTTTATTGGAACTTCCAATTGATCTAAAACTTTTGTTGGAAAACTCCATATTAGACATCCTACTTTCATAACTTATGGATGATTTTTGAATTTATAGAGTGTGGTATCGGTCGAGTTTCTTATTAGTAACAACTTGACCGACCATTCTATAGACTACAATATATTAATGTAGCATTTAATTTTTATTTATTTATTGGTAACTCAGAATGATCTATAATTTTTAGTGTAGCTCTGAAATTTTGTATGACACAACGTGCTAATTTTTCATAATTTTGGAAGAAGTTTAGCCTAGTAAGTAAATGATCTTCAATAACATTTGTATGAAAAAAAATTCTATTAAAATAAAAGAAAGTGTAAAGTTGGGTCAATTTGCAATTGACCCAAACACCTTAATTGATCTATATGAGTAACTTAGAAACCAAGAAGATGTAATATTTCATGATTCATTCTAGAAAAATAAAATCCTAGACAGAGAGAGGGAGAGTTAGAATCTGAGAGGAGAAATCGGTGGAATTGATGATCTAGAGTTTCACAGTCTGAGAAATGATGATTAAGTAAGTTTAGCATCTTTGCATAGTCTTTCATGTTGAATCTTCTCTCAAATATCAATATTCTGTCCCTCCTCTATTTTGAATTATAATGATATTAATTCACCCCTTTTCTCACTCTTTTTCTCCTATTCTCCATTTCTAAGGTTTCCAAGTTGAGAGGAGGAATAAATGGATTCAATAGCTATTTAGAAATTCAGAGTTTTACCTATGTGTTTAAGGTGATTGTCACCTTAGGTGAGTGTTTCTCTCCCTATTAAGCTTTGTAATCTTATTAAAATCTTAAATACATTCAGATAAAATAAGAAAGATCATTGCTAGTACTTGTATGCAATTGTATAATCAATTGGGATGATATTGGGAAATAAAGTCTACTAATTTAGAATCTTTCTCATTAATTCGTATTTTACTAGTTGCTGATGTATTGATTCAATATATATGGAATGTCTTATTAATGGAGAACTATATCAATTTATACCAAATTTTCTTAAACTTCAGTCAATAGGCGATATGCTTGGAAATGTTGTTGACATGAATGTAATTATATTTGAACTCAACATTCATGTGTTGCTCATAATGAATTTGGAATCCATACTTGAATTTATTGTATTATGTACATGAGGATCAATATATGAGGGTTTCATGGAGTAAATCCATGTTGAAGGTTAATGTTTAGGGATGGACTCAAATGAGTCAATAAATCATTGTATGCTTGTAAATGATTGGTTGATTGTGTGATATGGAATCTAGGGTTTTCTGTGTGTCTTGAATAGACTCAATGAACCTCTGTATACCTTGATGAGAGTAATGAATAATATGACTCTTATGATGTGTCGAACTGAGGTGACTTCTTGTAAACCCTAGAAGTTTAGTATTAAGATGAGTATGAGTGATAAAGCTAGAACACATAGATAATGTTATAAATGTGATGAAATGCTGAAGTGTAGGTATCAATACTTCAATTAAAGATGATGAGTCTACTAATATGATCAAAGCCTAATGCATCTATGTTAGTATGATTTATGAAATAATGAGTAAACCATCACATGAATGTGAGTCCTTTATACAAGCTACATAACAATGAATGGGAAGGATGATTAGAGATTATGATGTAAGAAGATGTAATCTAATCCATTCTTTTAAGCTGAAGTGTGTAGTATTAAAAGGGAATGAATAATTATTGTTAATTACTAGAGTGACATTGGAAGTCAATGACATGGTACACTTATCTATTACAAGAAAGGAAACAGACAAATATCAACCAAATGGTGATGACAAGTTAAGCATGAATTTAATGAAATGTGTATCAGTAAGTATATAGTCTATTTATCATAATTACATATGGGTTGACCAAAGTTGAATGAAATACATTACAATTAGATTATGAAGGACATCAATGAGAGAGAAACTTTATATACTAAGTAAGTTTCAAATGATTTGATCCCAGAGTAGTAGTGAACATGAAATGAAATAACATAAAACTAATGAATATGAAATGAAGGGAAAATGATGAAAACTAGTATATGGGTCTAAGAATCTAACCCTAACCCTAAAATGATGAGCTATGTCATGCTAATGAATAATGATCTCAAATGAGGGATTAAGATTGTTTAATTCAATTACAAGATGAGGTTCAAGGATATAAATTGGTTTATAAGAATGTTCTCTTTGATAGTAATTGTATGTTAGGATACTTTTAATTTGAGTATGGCCTACTCTGATGAATTTCTAGTGAGATCATATATGTGTTGAATAGTAGCCCTAACTGATAAATTGTAAATAGTAAATGAGGAGTATTAGGCGTGTTATGCACATTTATGCTTGAGATTTATTCATACTTATATAATTTGGATGGAATAAGTATTTGTTATGTGATAATTCTGTTCTGAGCATGATGAATAACATAAGATGTCTATATGCATATATTATTGTTAGTTCAAATATCGCTGTAAATATCTGATGAATTGTAGTGTAGAATGAACTGATAAAAAATCTTTTGAGGCTGAGTTAGCATGTGTTGATTACATTTGAGAAACCCTAATGAGGGTAAATGATGGATAATGAAATCATGTCTCTAGCTAGAATTGATGATGATTGTTATGAAAAGATGTGGAAATGAAAAGAAACGTATGTGTTGCAAAAATACATATTATTATGATTTTTGCTTTAGTCATTGTCTCTCTTGATAAACCTAATCTTCTTTATATCATTCAAGCTATGTGAAAACATACACATATGATAAACGATGATTGGATCTTCTTTACGATGAGTGAAAAGGATTAATAACAAGTGGAATGATGACACATCAAGTTAGGTGCCCTAAACACTGTGAGTTTCTCCCGAGTGCCACACTAGGAAAATCACATAGATCTCCTTGTAGTAATCATAGTATTATGAGCAGGATTTCCAAAGTATGGATCGAGAACTTAAAGGTTATGACCACCATGATTCATGATCGAGTCATCTAGAGCAGCTCTGGCCCTAAATCCTTGCTATGAAAGTTTGTCCATGAGGAATAGACTATGATGTAATGAAAACTATGAAACAAGCAAAATATGATGATATGTGATAGCAATGATGATATGTGATATATTGTTTTGTTGGTTCCTATCGTGTGTACCCGAGATGAGGACATCAGTCTCTTTAGGCAACCCTGCGGTGCACCATGATATGTTGTTGATATCTTAGGGTGGCTGACTAAACCCTACGATAATGATAGTGAGTTGTTGATACAAGAATCAGGAGGCAACTTCTACTTGGTGAGGTACAAGCAAAGTAGTTTCAGAGCAAATGAATAAAAGATGACATGCCATGTAGAAAATGAGTTATATGTTGTTAAACACTTTTCTCTTCTAGCTGATAGATCTACTACTGTTGAATATGCTTATTGTTGTGGAAACTAATCATTATTTGATAAAGATGATCTATTTCTATATCCTCAATTTCTTGGTTTGGAATCTGATAATTGATGTTGACATGCACTTGATGCTGAGATTTTATATGGACTCTTCATATGATTTAGATTTACTTTTCATTTGAATAGTCTTATTTGGTAGACATGTTATATGTGCACTTCAGCTTCAAGAGTGTATGATGTGTTCCTGGTCTGGCTGGTGGAGCATCACAAGGATGATGATATTGTTATGTTCATTCTAAAAATGTTTAGATATTGACTTGTTACTCATACTAAAGGATTGTTATTATGAACTAAGTAGCACCTACTAATTTTCTCATAGACATGATCTAAAAGATGTTTTAAAGTTGGATTTGGTCTAAGTCATTACCTTATCTGATTGACTAGATTATTATTGTAAACTAGATTTGTTTGGATGTTAGAACTATCTGCTAGACATGCCAATATCTACATGTTTCTTTTAAGTTCATTATACTTACTCTGATGTTGATGCATGCACTCAGCTTGAGTGGGAGATATCCACTCACTATAGCTCTATATGAGTCGCATGAGTTTGTTTCAAATGTTTTTAGGTATAATGCTATCTAGTGGAGAGGTCGTGACAAAGAAAATGTAAAGGATAATCTAGACAGAATAGAATGTCCGTTTACACTCTCTTTGTGGCACCCCACCACGCTAAATGATATTACTCAAATTCAAAATGTGACCTATGACTAATTAACCACATTACTAAAAAGATGTATAATTTAAAACTAGATAAAACTTCTCAAACATGTCCAAGAACATTTACATATAGGTCCAACATCCTACATAAAAGCACATACCATACCAGGTATCTATACCACTGCCCAGTGGCCTCAGCCACAACCTATATACAAAATCATTGTTCCATGTATATACATCATATACAACACCAGCAAACTAACAAAAACTTGATTCAATATACATCATTTAAAAAAAATTTCCACCTGGACATGAGAGTATAGGGACGACTCTAGGACACACTAAACACTAGCAAACCTTCTACTCCTATTGATCTTCAAGCTACTCCTCTTTACCACGGGTCTGCGACACTGCTGACGGTCACCTAAAAAGATGTGGTAACCCAAAAGGTGAGACCCATGTCCCAATGAAAGATATAACTCTCAACAACATTTTTTGTATACATTAGATTATGTAATTAAACAAATAAAGAAAATAGTATTACAAAGTTGAGAGACTAACATAATATTCAAAGGAATAGACAAAGATAATCCCATATGTAAAGTTGATTTCTCTTACCACAATACATAATGTAAATATTGTAATCCACAAGGCAAGGGTTATCAATCAATGTGAATCTTCAAGTAATCGTAAGAGATATGCTATATTACTGAGTTACATATTTTACTAAGCCTTGGAGAGTTTAAGACATACCACTCAATCTTCCAAAAAACCACTAAGAAGTCACAATCAATTCTATACAAGATCTAGGAGAGATGGAATCATATGATATCTTCCCCTCAGTCAGTACAATTATACCATAGTGACATATTAGTCAAGTTGCAATCAACCTAGTCCACCCTTGGTATACATGTCCTGACACTAGAAACCAGGGCAGTTGACCATATCATCTGAGGTACAATTACAAATGTCCTCAATCATATGACATATACATATAATCATTCATTTGAGATATGGCCTCGACCATTCTCTAAAACATTGGGATTAGGATGATAAGGATACACTCTCCTCGCACCAACATATACTCACCACTATATGACACCAAGTTTCCTTTCTAGAATACTCATTTTACTATCAAACAAGTTCTGACATTGGAATATCTCTGCAACACATGGCACTACATGATTGGGGTTTCACTTGATTAGTTACTTCCAACTGGATGATTTTAGACTGCATCAATCAAGTTCAACACATACCCTAAAAGGTTTCTACAAAAACATTGGTATATAACAATTCTAGAAGATATAGAACGTCTGAGATATATTTGTTATCACAACATCACATAGTACAAATCTATTACTGATCATAAAGAGGATTACACGTCCACTAGGGCTCAAGTCATGCCCAAAGGCTATTTAGACCATTCACATTATCACATGCAAGAATATTATCTTTCAACATATTTATAGAGGGTTCTACAAATCATCAACACTATTGTTGCATAAGGATTTATCATAAGATTTAATCAAACATAAGAGCTATGATATTCTCAAAGTAACATAATACAATTATCATTATCATTACGAGAGTATCATTTCGTCATAACAACATGAAAGGAAGATAGGTATATTTAACCATCATTACATAATTATTTTAAGTTAGGTTCAACAAGGTGGATTGAATTAATATCATAAATCAGCACCCAAAGGTAACCCAATAGTTCATACACTCACTTAGGCCAAAAACATAAAATCTTACACCTAGCATCCCCGTTGGATCATGGATGCCATTAGTCAAAATCTAAACCATCGAATCATGGTCACTAGTAAGATCATCAATGCACATACTAAACACAAGTATAGACTCATAATGTTACACAAAGCATAACCGTCGAATCACAAGCTTCAACAAAACCATCAGATTCCATATAGGAGAAAACCATAAAATCATGTACCTAAAGAATCCATCATTTCTTGAACTCGGTTGGCTAATCTTCTCATAGGGTAATAAAGCCATCATTTAAGAGCATTGAGTAAACCATCTGTTGTGAGCATTGAGTAAACCATCAGTTGTGAGCATTGAGTAAACCATCAGTTGTGAGCATTGAGTTAACCATTGATTGTGAGCATTGAGTAAAAAATTGGTTGTGAGTACTAGGTTACCCATCGGTTGCGAGCATCGAGTAAACCATTAGTTGTGATCATTGAGTAAACCATTCAGTGTGAGCATTGAGTGAACCATCAGTTGTGAGCATTGAGTAAAACATCTACTGTGAGGATTGAGTAAACCATCAGATGTGAGTACTAGGTTAACCATCAGTTGTCAATAGAATTCAACCATCGTTTGTCATTCTAGGGAAGCCATCCATTGTGAACATTATGTAAACCATCAATTTTCAAGACTTGGTGAAACCAGATCTTCTTCTCCAAGTGAAAACCATCCATTTGATGGGTAACAGATAGACATCTTGACCAAGACAACTCCAACATCTGTCCCAGGCAAGAGTCCAGTTGCATAGTAGTCACGACCACAATGGTCCAATACAGGTCGCGACCGTGGTAGGTCAACAACATAGCAGTAGCAACTGTGATGTGCAGCTTCAGTCAAAGACAGACATGAAGATCCATACACAGTTGTGACCAAGCCCTTCATGACAAGGACCGTCACGACCTAGAAATGATGTGTCTGAGATAGACATAGAGATCATCACGATGTCCTATAAAATTTTGATAAGAGCAGCATGATTAACATCTATAACAGACGCGCCCGAGATAAAAGCGTCGACCAAGATAATAGTCTCAGATGTAACATGGGTCGCGAATGTGAGACCCATCTCGATCGCGATTCTAGGTTTAAATTGGTGGGAGGCACTTATAAATAGGACCCAACCTCATATAAGATTGGTGGGCATCAAGAGAAATGAAATGTTGCCCAACTCCAGAGCCATCCTCGTTCATCTCCATTAGTCTTGGATCTCCAAAGTCGAAAGATGGAGGAGAGAGAAGACCCTCCATCCTCTTTTTTTAGAGAAGGAGTTGCCATCTTCCACGCCCCTACCAGATCTGGATCTGAAGAAGTACTGTTGGTGTATCACCTCCTTCCTTATTTTGATCTATCATCTTCCTCATGCTATACCTTCCCCCTCTTTGTTATTCTTGATGTATCTACACTCTAGTAACACTGTTATGCTGCCTGTTAACATGTGTGTTGAACACTTCACTTGGGTTAGGAGTAGCCACTAAGGCTCTGCCAACATGTATATACTTGCATCCTTTTGAATATATATACTCCTAGCAAATATTATCTCCATACCCTTGTTCTTGATGCTTCACTTGCATGATTAACTACCATCTTGTGATTTATGATTGTTAATACCTCGAAAGAGTAGTATAAATCTTATCTAAGTGTTATGGAGCTGCATGAATGCATGAGAATCTTGGAATGCTAAAGATAAATATCATATGGTTTGCTTTGTGATTATTTGTTTGCCATCTTGAGAGAGAGACAAACTTATAACCGAGATCTAGCCTAAGCTCGAGAGAGGAGGGAATAGACATATATGATGATTGCTTGTAATCTTGCTTAGGGTATATAAAAGAGTATGAGTATTACATTTTGGTGAGATATCTTAGTAGGTGAAACCCAATACAGGTTCCCATCCATATTTTGGTTACATCTTTCTTGTTTGATCTTATTCCCTTATTTTATTTTCTTAACCTTGTTTTTATTATTTTGTTTGGAGTAACATCATTCCTTAGGGAACACCATCTCAATCAGCCCCTTCATTTGGTGTCTTTGAGTCTAAGTCTCTATGTTCCTAACATTTACCAACCTTGTCCTTGTGGTCGACCCCGATCTACTACGTCATACCCCATATCATAGTTGTGAGGGCCTGAGTGGAGGGTTATAAATCTAAGAGCCTGACTATCCTAAATCATAGTCTAAATATGATTCTTTCCAAATAATGAGAAATTATAAATATGCTTTTATTTCAAATAATTAGAGTTTGAGAATTGAAAACCTAATCAACCAAAATTAGGGTTTAGGTAGCATATGAATACATAAGTTGATAAATATGATGGTGAAGTAAATGATTTTTATTATTTTATATATAACTTTGCTTTAGTTGAAATTTCAATATAGTTTGGATAGCTTATTTATTAGTGTTTTTGCAAAATATCAAAATTTTAAGTAATTTTTTGACCTGGTTTCTGGCCGAGTTACCCCTGGACAAACTTTGCCGACCATGCATTCAAGCTGAAATATAACCGTCCGATATTTGAGTTTTATCTTTTTATTGGTACTTCCAATTGATCTAAAATTGTTGTTGGAAAACTCCATTTTAGACATCCTATTTTCATAACTTATGGATGAACTTTGAATTTATAGAGTGTGGTATCATTCCAGTTTCTTATTAGTAACAACTCGACCGACCATTATGCAAACTACAATATAGTATTTAATTTTTATTTATTTATTGTTAACTCAGAATGATTTGTAATTTTTAATGTAGCTCTGAAATTCTATATGACACAACATGCTAATTTTTCATAGTTTTGGAAGAAGTTTATCCTAATAAGTAATGATCTTCAGTAACATTTACATGACACATTTGTTTGTTGAAATAAAAAGAAAGTGTAATGTTGGCTCAATTTGCAGTTGACCCAAACACCTTAATTGATCTATATGAGTAACTTAGAAACCAAGGAGATGTCATATTTCATGATTCATTCTAGAAAAATAAAATCCTAGAGAGAGAGGGAGAGTTAGAATCTTAGAGGGGAAAGCGGTGGAATTCATGATCTAGAGTTTCACCATCAGAGAAATGATGATTAAGTAACTTTAGCTTCTTTGCATAGTATTTCATGGTGAATCTTCTCTCAAATGTCAATATTCTATCCCTCCTCTGATTTGATTTTGAATGATATCAAATCACCCCTTCTCCCACTCTTTTTCTCCTATTCTCCATTTCCAAGGTTTCCAAGTTGTGCGGAGGAATAAATGGATTCAATTGCTATCTAGAAATTCAGAGTTTGACCTATGTGTTTAAGGTGCTTGTCACCTTAGGTGAGTGTTTCTCTCCCTATTAAGCTTTTTAATCTTATTAAAATCTTAAATAAATCCGGATAAAATAAGAAAGATCATTGCTAGTACTTGTATGCAATTGTATAATCAATGGGGATGATTTTGGGAAATAAAGGCTACTAATTTAGAACCTTTCTCACTAATTCATATTTTACTAGTTGTTGATCTAATGATTCAATATATATGGAACGTCTTATGGATGGATAACTATATCAATTTACACCAATTTTGCCTAAACTTCAGTCAATAGGTGATATGCTTGGAAATGTTGGGGACATTAATGTAATTATATTTGAACTCAATAATCTTGTGTTGCTCATATGAAATTTGGAATCCATAATTGAATTGAATGCATTATGTATATGAGGATTTCATAAGTAAATCCATGTCTAAGTTCAGTGTTTAGGGATGGACTCAAATGAGTCAATAAATCATTGTATGCTTGTAAATGATTGGTTGATTGTGTGGTATGGAATCTAGGGGTTCTGTGTGTCTTGAATAGACTCAATGAACCTCTATATACCTTGATGAGAGTAATGAATAATATGATTCTTATGATTTGTCAAACTGAGGTGACTTCTTGTAAACTAGAAGTTTAGTATTAAGACGAGTACGAGTGATAAAGCAAGGACATGTATATAATGTTAAAAATGTGATGAAAAGCTGAAGTGTAGGTATCAATACTTCAATTAAAGATGATGAGTCTACTAATATGATCAAAGCCTAATGCTTCTATGTTAGTATGATTTATGAAATAATGAGTAAACCCTCACATGAATGTGAGTCCTTTTATACAAGCTACATAACAATGAATGGGAAGGATGATAAAGATTATGATGTAAGAAGATGCAATCTAATCTATTCTTTTAAGTTGAAGTGCGTAGTATTACAAGGGACTAAATAAAAAATGTTAATTACTAGAGTTCCATTGGGAGTCAATGACATGGTACACTTATCTATTACAAAAAAGGAAATAGACAAATATCAACCGAATGGTGATGCCAAGTTAAACATGAAATTAATAAAATGTGTATCGGGAAGTATATAGTCCATTTATCATAATTACATATGGGTTGACCTAAGTTGAATGAAATACATTAAAATTAGATCATGAAGGATATCCGTGAGAGAGAAATTTTATATACTAAGTTTCAAATGATTTGATCCCAGAGTAGTAGTGAACATGAAATGAAAGAGCTTAAAACTAATGAATATGAAATGAAGGGAAAATGATGAAAAATAGTATATGGCTATAAGAATCTATCCCTAACCCTAAAATAATGAGATATGCCATGCTAATGAATAATGACCTCAAATGAGGGATTAAGATTGTTTAATTCAATTACAAGATGAGGTTCGAGGATATGAATTGGTTTATAAGAATGTGCTCTTTGATAGTAATTGTATGTTAGGATACTTGTAATTTGAGTATGGCCTACTCTGATGAATTTCTAGTGAGATCACTTATGTCTTGAATAGTAGTCCTAACTGAAAAATGGTAAATAGTAAATAAGGATTATTAAGTGTGTTATGCACATTTATGCTTGAGATTTATTCATACTTATATAATTTGGATGGAATAAGTATTTGTTGTGTAATAAGTCTGTGCTGAGCATGATGAATAACATA
Source organism: Alisma plantago-aquatica (assembly GCA_963693085.1). NCBI lineage: Eukaryota > Viridiplantae > Streptophyta > Magnoliopsida > Alismatales > Alismataceae > Alisma > Alisma plantago-aquatica. Next base: position 574,537,791 of record OY856415.1, on the reverse strand, counting down.
AGATGTCTATATGCATATATTATTATTAGTTCAAATATCGTTGTAAATATATGATGAATTGTAGTGTAGAATGAACGAATAAGAAATACATTGAGGCTGAGTTAGCATGCATTGATTACATTTGAGAAGTCCTGATGAGGGTAAATGATGGATAATGAAATCATGTCTCTGGCTGGAAGCCAATTGATGCTGATTGTTATGAAAGGAAGTGAAAATGGAAAGAATCATATGTGTTGCAAAAGTACATATTATTATGATTTTTGTTTTAGTCAATGTCTCTCTTGATAAACCTAATTTTCTTTGTGTCATTCTAGCTATGTGAAAACACACACATATGGTAAACGATGATTGGATCTTCTTTACGATGAGTGAAAAGGATTAATAACAAGTGGAATGATGACACACCAAGCTAGGTGCCTTGAAAACCATGAGTTTCTCTCGAGTGCCACACAAGGGAAATCACACAGATCGCCTTGTAGTAATCTGAGTATTATGAAAAGGATTTCTAGAGTGTGGATCGAGACCTTAAAGGTTAAGACCACTAGGATTCATGACTAAGTCATCTAGAGTAGATCTGACCCTAAATCCTTTCTATGAAGTTTATGTCCATGAGGAATAGACTATGATGAAATGAAAACTATAAAACAAGAAAAATATGATGATATGTGATATATTGTTTTGTCGGTTCCTATCTCCTGTACCTGAGATGAGGACGTGAGCCTCTTTAGGCAATGCTGCGGTGGACCATGATATGTTGTTGATAGCTTAGGGTGGCCGACTAAGCCCTATGATTGTGATAGTGAGTTGTTGACACAAGAATCAGGTGTGGCGACTTCTACTTGGTGAGGTACAAGCAAAGTAGTTTCAGGGCAAATGAATAAAAGATGACATGCCATGTAGAATATGAGTTATATGGTGTCACATGCCTTTCTCTACTAGCTGATAGATCTACTAATATTGAATATGCTTATTGTTGTGGAAACTATTCATTATTTTCTAAAGTTGATATATTTCTATATCATCAATTGCCTAGTTTGGAATATGATCATTGATGTTGACATGCGGTTGATGCTGATATTTTATATGCTCTCTTAAATGATTTAGATTTACTTTTCATTTGAATAGTCTTATTTGGTAGACATGTTATATGTGCACTTCATCTTCAAGACTGTATGATTTGTTCCCGGTATGGCTGGTGGAGCATCACAATGATGATGTTATTGTTATGTTCATTCTAAAAATGTTTAGATATTGAATTGTTACTCATACTAAAGGATTGTTATTATGAACTAAGTAGCACCTACTGATTTTCTCATAGTCATGATCCAAAAGATGTTTTCAAGTTGGATTTGGTCTAAGTCATTACTTTGTCTGATTGACTAGGTTATTATTGTAAACTAGATTTTTTTGGATGTTAGAACTATCTGCTAGACTTGTCAATATATACATGTTTCTTTTAAGTTCATTATACTTATGCTAATGCTGATGCATGCATTCAGCTTGAGTGGGAGGTATCCACTCACTGGGGCTCTATATGAGTCTCATGAGTTTGTTTTGAAATGTTTTTAGGTATAATGCTATCCAGTGATGAGGTCATGACAAAGAAGATTGTCATGACCCCACCTTCCGGTAACCCCCAATTAAGGGAGACTGAGAGGTCGAAGCCACACCCATAATTTTTGGATCAAAGGTTCGGCAATTAACCAAAAACAATTATTAAATTTTAGCAGACTAAACTGGAAAGCTGTAAGAAAATAAACTTTTTCATACCTTTTGAAAACTTGGATCTCTAATCTTCTATCCACATATTAATTATACTCTAACTAATCCTCCTTGTATTTTAATTCATGTACTTCATAATATGATGATTTACTGTTTGTCCTTTTGGCTTTATACCTAAAATGCAAACAAATAAAACATCGGTCAGCATAAAGCTGGTATGTGGGGGAAACAATAATCATGCAATTATCCATAACAATGTATTGCAATCAATTACAATTTAATAAAAAAAATTACGGTTTAAATATAATTGCGCGATCCATGTATATGCTATCCCCATTATACCCCTCATGATCCCACCTAACAGGTGAATCAATTTCTAGGGTTGAGTCATATGGAACTACCCGTAGGTAGCCCACTCCTTAACTCATGGCATGCTAAGAGTCTCATGGCACTACACATGTGTAGCCCAGTTTCTTACTCATGATAGCCTAGACCTTACTCTAGGTTATCCTTTTTAGCTTTTGCATAGCCACAGGGGTGGACCCAGATCTAAGCCAGTTATATGTATACATTTATAGTGATAGTCATAGTCAACTCTATAGTTGCATGAAATAAAAGCATCCAACGGTTAATTTCAAGCAACCGATAAAGCCTCGAAAAACCCTCAGAAAACTAACTCGGAATATTCATAAGTGTAACCACATACCTGTTCAGTAGATTTCTCAAGCTAATATCAATTCCAACCAAGAAAGCAATCCAAGCAAGTAATTCAACCACATCATCAAGAATCCTGAAAAACACATGTAATCTATTTACTACACACTTTATTAAGATTCTACTTTATTGACTTGGATTCACTTTCTAGGGTTTCTAATCTGAATTAAGGTTTCGTTAGTATTCATTAGGGTTTCTTAGATCAATTTCTCAAACTTTATTCCTTTTAGGTCAACAAACCCTAAAATACTCTTTCTACTCATATAAACCCTAATTTCTCAAATTATCAATTTTAATGGTCTTTTATACTCAAATTGACTTAGGATCATCATATCTCTATTTATTCATGGATTGGAACAATTAAAACAATTAAAAGACATATTCACCTAAATTAGGGTTTTCAAGCTCCTTAATGCATATCCATGCACATGGAACCCTAAATTAAACCATTCATATAAAAAGATCATCTTTTTAGATCCTATTTTCACTTTTATTAACAATAGGTTAATATTGGCTTGAATTATCCAAAGAACATCATTAAATCCATCTATCATCAAATCTAAAGGTTTTTCAGTAATTAAATCATTAAAGATGATAACTTTATGTGCTTTTCAAATTTCAAGCATATTTATGCACATAATCTCTAAATTAAACTAATTACGTGCAAAGTTCATCCTTTTCGATCTTAATGTACCTTTTTACAATTAACATGTTATTATCAACTTTAATCACCCATTAAACTCTACTAATTACATTAATCATCTCAAAGTAGAGTTTCCTAATCTTTAATTCATCAAAGTTGATAACTTACACTATTTTTTGAATTGCAAAAGGAATTGGCTTCTAAACATATTTTTATTGAATTCCTCTCATTTTTCTAAGAAAAATGCATATTATTCATATTCATCTGAGCTACCAATTATTAGATATAATTTTTGCAATAAATCACTTACTTTGGCCAATCAGAGAGTGCCACATGTCTATTTCCATGCAACGTTGCTTGCAGATTTGGAAACATAATGAAAAGACACGATTTCCCTCCACTTAACCAGCCAGCCCAGCACAACGTGGAGGGTAGAATTGTCCAATCGACCTTAGGTCGTCTTCCTCCTAGGGAAGCCCTGCGCGGCCGCCGACCTGTAGCCTTGCACGAGCTTTCCTCACCTCCCTAGACCACGATCGTTGTCGAAGCCTACTGCCCTACCTCCGCCTTGCTCTGGCGCACCCAGGGTTCCCCCTGATCACGACCATGGCGGCTGTTTCAAGCACCCTTAGCCTGTGCTTTGCAGCTGGACGTGCATCCTGTTGCAGGTCGGCAGCGTGAGATCTAAGCTTGGAGATGGTAACCAATCAACCCCAGGTCACCGTAGGGTCATCAACTTTCCATCACACTCCCTCCCTATCCCCACGTTGCCCCAGGGTTCAAACTACTTTCTCTACTAGGGTTGAATGAAGAAGACAAAGGAGAAGAGGGAGAGATATATGTGGGATCTCCTTGGGATCATCCATGGGCTCTACCCTTATATAGGGGAGGGTGATCGAAGCCCTAGGACGTCTATCCATATAATAACAAGTCCCTTTCCTATTAGGAAAACAAGTTCCTTGGTTAGGAAGTATATTCTCTCTCTTTCTTTTTATCCTTTGGATATTCTCTATTATTTGGATATTAGGAAATTCGAAATTCCTCTTTTATTTTCTTTGTACCTGCCCTTTGATTTATTGGCACGAAATTATATTCTCTTTTAGTAGAAAAATATCTCCCTTCTTTACAATACCATATAAACCATTAATAATGTATCACATTATCCTTTTATTTTGAAATTTTGGTATTTTCTCTTTCTTTTCTCTTTATTGGGACTCCTTGGATGCCAAGAAACTCTATTATTTCGAAATCCTTTTTATTGGATACTCATTATCCTTCTAGATGCATCTAAATGCATTATTCTTCATTATTTCTCATTATCTTGCTTATTTCTTATTAAAATAGCTCTTTTTGAGGATTTCTCTTTATTTCTCTTTTACTTTCCTCATTGGTATTCATTTTATCATTAGGAATCCTTGGGATATGAAAATCCACAAAGGATCACTCAATTACACCTCTTTTCACTTGTTTTCCACATTTTACCATTGTTTTCAATTTCTTTCTTAATAAAGAAATACTTAATTAATCTTTTCTTTTTTTATTGCCTTTTCTTTGCAACTTTGGACTCCTTGGAACCCAAGGAACCCAAGAGGTATGAAATCCCTCTTTGGATTTGCCTTCTAGAGGTTTCCATCTCATTCTTTTCTCAAAAACTCAATTATTCATTTACTAATTTAATAATTGAATTTCCTTTCTTCGTTTCCTTGTTATTGGGCCCAATAGCCAATAAAGCCCACAACACAATCATCAAGGCTATTGTAAATGAAATCCATTTATTCAAAACAAATTATATCATTATTTGTTCAATTATCTTTAATATGAGAAATTACATTTCTCACCAACTGAACCCAAAAATTGGGGTTGTAACAAAGATGTAATGGATCATCTAGATAGAATAGAGTGTCTGTTTACACTCTCTTTGTTGAACCCCACCATGCTAAATGAGATTACTCAAATTCAAAACGTGACCTATGACTAATTAACCACATTACTAAAAAGATGCATAATTTAAAACTAGGTAGAAATTCTCAAACATGTCCAAGAACATTTACATATAGGTCCAACATCCTACATAAAAGCACATACCATACCAGGTATCTATACAACTACCTAGTGGCCTCAACCACAACCTATATACAAAAGCATTATTCCATGCATATACATCATATACAACACCAGAAAACTGATAAAAAATTGATCCAATATACATCAACTACAAAAACTTTCCACCTGGACATGAGGGTATAGGGACGACTCTAGGACACACTAAACACTAGCCAACCTTCTACTCCTATTGATCTTCAAGCTGCTCCTCCTATTTACCACGGGTCTGGTGACGTTGCTGACGATCACCTAAAAAGATGTGGTAACCCAAAAGGTGACACCCATGCCCCAACAAAAGATAATACTCTCAACAACGTTTGTTGTATACATCAGATTATGTAATTAAATAAATAATGAAAATAGTATTACAAAATTGAGAGACTAATATAATATTTGAAGGAATAGACAAAGATAATCCCATATGTAAAGTTGATTTGTCTTACCAAAATACATCATGTAAATATTATAATCCACAAGTCAAGGGCTATCAATCAATGTAAATCTTCAAGTAATCGTAGGAGATATGCTACATTATTGAGTTACATATTTTACTAAGCTCTGGGGAGTTTAAGACATACCACTCACTCTTCCAACAAACCACAATCAACTCTATACAAGATCTAGGAGAGATGGAATCCTAGGATATCTTCCCCTCGGTCAATATTATTCTGCTATAATGACATACTAGTCAAGTTGCAATCAACCTAGTCCACCCTTGGTATACATGTCATGACACTAGAAACCAAGGCAATCAACCGTATCATCCGAGGTACAATTGCAGTTGTCCTCAATCATATCAAATATACATATAATCATTCATCTGAGATATGGCCTCGACTGTTCTCCATAACCTTGGCATTAGGATGACAAGGATACACTCTCCTTGCACCAACATATACTCAACACTATACAACTTTGTGTTTCCTTATTAGAATAGTCATTTTACTATCAAACAAGTTCTAACAATGGAATATCTCTATGATACATGGCACTACATGGTTAGGGTTTCACTTGATTGGTTACTTCCAATTGGATGATTTTAGACTGCAACAATCAAGTTACATACATACCCTAAAAGGTTTCTACTAAAACATTGGTATATAACAATTCCAGAAGATATAGAACGTCTGAGATATATTCCTTATTACAACATCACATAGTAAAAATCTATTATTGATCATAAAGAGGATTACACATCCACTAGGGGTCAAGTCATGCCCAAAGGCCATTTAGACCATTCACATTATCACATGCAAGAATATTATCTTTCAACATATTTGTAGAGGGTTCTACAAATAATCAACACTCTTGTTGCATAAGGAATTATCATAAGATTTAATCAAACATAAGAGCTATGATGTTCTCAAAGTAACATAGTACAATTATCATTAGCATTATGAGAGTATCTTTTTGTCATATGATCATGAAAGGAATATATGTATATTTAACCATCATTACATAATTACTTTAAGTTAGGTTCAACAAGGTGGATTGAATTGATATCATAAATCAACACCCAAAGGTAACCTAATTGTTCATGTACTCACTTAGGCCAAAAACATAAAATCTTACACCTAGCATCCCCGTCGGATCATGGATACCATTAGTCAAAATCTAAACCATCGAATCATGGTCACTAGTAAGATCATCAATGCACATACTAAGCACAAGTATAGACTCATAATGTTACACAAAGAATAACCATCAAATCATTAGCTTCAACAAAACCATTGGATTCCATATAGGAGAAAACCATCAAATCATGTACCTAAAGAAGCCATCATTTCTTGAACTCGGTTGGCTAATCATCTCTTAGGGTAATAAAGCCATCATTTAAGAGCATTGACTAAACCATTAGTTTTGAGCATTGAGTAAACCATCTGTTGTGAGCATTGAGTAAACCATTAGTTGTGAGCATTGAGTGAACCATCGATTGTGAGCATTGAGTTAACCTTTGATTGTGAGCATTGAGTAAAAAATTGGTTGTGAGTACTAGGTTACCCATCAGTTGCGAGCATCGAGTAAACCATCGGTTGTGATCATCGAGTAAACCATTCATTGTGAGCATAGAGTAAACCATCAATTGTGAGCATTGAGTAAAACATCTATTGTGAGGATTGAGTAAACCATCAGTTGTGTGTACTAGGTTAACCATCAGTTGTCAAGAGAATTCAACCATTATTTGTCATTCTAGGGAATCCATCAATTGCAAACATTATGTAAACCATCAATTGTCAAGACTTGGTGAAATCAAACCATCTTCTCCAAGTGAAAACCATCCATTTGATGGGTAAAAAATAGGTGTCTCGACCGAGACAGCTCCAACATCTATCCCAAGAAAGATGTCCAGTTGCATAGTTGTCGTGACCACAATGGTCCAATATAGATCGCAACCATGGTAGGTCAACAACATAGCAGTCGCAACCGTGATGCATTGCTTCAGCTAAAGATAGACATGAAGATCTAGACACGGTCGTGACCAAGCCCGTCACAACAAAGATCGTCACTACCTAGAAATAATGTGTCCAAGATAGACATAGAGATCATCACACTATCTAATAAAATTACAATTAGAGCATCATGAGTAACATCTACAAGAGACGCACCCGAGACAAAAGTGTTAACCAAGGCAATAGTCTCGGTTGTGACATGGGTCACGAACGTGAGACCCATCTCGACCGCGATGCTATGTTTAATTCAGTGGGCGGTGCCTATAAATAGGACCGAACCTCATACAAGATCGGGGGGCATCAAGAGCGACAAAGTGCTGCCCAACTCTAGAGACATCCTCATTCATATCCTTTAGTCTTGGATCTCCAAAGTCGTAATATGGAGGACAGAGAAGACCCGTCATACTCTTATTTTAGAAAAGGATTTGCCATCTTCCACGCCTCTACCAGATCTAGATCTGAAGAAGTACCGTTGGTGTATCACCTCCTTCCTTATTTAGATCTATCATCTTCCTCACGCTGTACCTTCCCCCTCTTTGTTATTCTTGATGTATCTACACTCTGGTAACTCCATTATGCTGTCGGTTAACATGTGTGGTTGAACACTTTACTTGGGTTAGGAGTAGCCACTAAGGATCTCCCAACATGTATATACTTGCATCCTTTTCAATATATATACTCCTAGCAAAGATTATCTCCATACCCTTGTTCTTAATTCTTTACTTGCATGATTGGCTACCATCTTGTGATTTATGATTGTTAATACCTCAAAAGAGTAGTATAAATCTTATCTAAATGTTATGGAGCTGAATGAATGCATGAGAATATTATAATGCTAAAGCTAAAGATCATATGGTTTGCTTTGTGATTATTTGTTTGCCATATCGAGAGAGAGACAACCTTCTAATCTAGATCTAGCCTAAGCTTGAGAGAGGAGGGAATAGACATATATGATAGTTTCTTGTAATCTTGCTAAGGGTATATAAAAGATTATGAGTATTATATGTTGGTGAGAGATCTTAGTAGGTGAAACCCAATATCGATTCCCATTCATAATTTGGTTACATCTTTCTTGTTTGATATTATTCTCTTATTTTGTTTTCTTAACCTTGTTTTTATTACTTTGTCTGGAGTAACATCATTCCTTAGGGAACACCATCTTAATCAACCCCTTCTTTTGGTGTATTTGAGTCTAAGGCTCTACGTTCCTAACATTTACCAACCTTATCCCTATGGTCGACCCCGATCTACTATGTCGGACCTCATATCATAGTTGTGAAATCTAAGAGTCTGACTACCCTAAATCATAGTCTAAATATGATTCTTTCAAAAAAATTAGAAATTATAAATATGCTTTTATTTCAAATAATTTGAGTTTGAGGTTTGAAAACCTAATAAAAAATTAGGGTTTAGGTAGCATATGAATACATAAGTTGATAAATACGGTGGTGTAGTAAATGATTTTTATTATTTTATATATAACTCTGATTTAGTTGAAATTTTTATATAGTTTGGATAGCTTATTTATTAGTGTTTTTTCAAAATATTTAAAAATTTTAAGTAATTTTTTGACCTAGTTTTTGGTCAAGTTACCCCAGGACAAACTCTGCCGACCATGCATTCAAGCTGAAATATAGCCGTATGATATTCGAGTTTTATCTTTTTATTAGTACTTCCAATTGATCTAAAATTGTTGTTGGAAAACTGCATTTTAGACATCCTATTTTCATAACTTATGAATGATTTTTGAATTTATAGAGTGTGGTATTGGACAAGTTTCTTATTAGTAACAACTCGACCAACCATTATGCAGACTACAATATAGTAGTGTAGTATTTGATTTTTATTTATATATTGGTAACTCAGAATGATCTGTAATTTTTTGTGTAGATATAAAATTAAGTATGACACAACATGCTAATTTTTCATAATTTTGGAAGAAGTTTAGCCTTTTAAGTAAATGATCTTCAATTACATTTGTATGACAAAAAATTCTGTTGAAATAATAGAAAGTGTAAAGTTGGGTCAATTTGCATTTGAGCCAAACACCATAATTGATCTATATGAGTAACTTAGAAACCAAGGAGCTATCATATTTCATGATTCATTCTAGAAAAATGAAATCCTAATGAGAGAGAGGGAGATTTAGAAATTGAGAGGTGAGAGCGGTGGAATTGATGATCTAGAGTTTCACCATATGAGAAATGATGATTAAGTAAGTTTAGCCTCTTTGCATAGTCTTTCATGGTGAATATTCTCTCAAATGTCAATATTTTTTCCCTCCTCTGATTTGATTTAGAATGATATCATATCACCCCTTTTCTCACTCTTTTTCTCCTATTCTACATTTCTAAGGTTTCCAAGTTGAGAGGAGGAATAAATGGATTCAATAGCTATCTAGAAATTTAGAGTTTGACCTACGTGTTTAAGGTGTTTGTCTCTTTAGTTGAGTGTTTCTCTCCCTATTAAGCTTTGTAATATTATGAAAAGCTTAAATACATCTGAATAAAATAAGAAAGATCATTGCTAGTGCTTGTATGCAATTGTATAACCAATTGGGATGATTTTGGTAAATAAAGGCTTCTGAGTTAGATACTTTCTCATTAACTCATATTTTACACTACTACAGAAACAATGTTCAACATCACTTTTCGAGGCGTCAGTTATTTAAAGAAACTGACGTTGATAAACATTACATGTCGACTATTAAGGAAAACCGACGTCTATATTTGAAGACCAGCCAGACACGTGTATTACTTTTTATTCAGCGTCGGCTGAAGACAAGAAACCGACGCTTAAAATGCCCATGAAATCCAATTTTTTCGAGCAAAAACAATTTGCCCCCAAAGTGTAACATAAAATGTCAGTGTTTTACCTAATAACCGATGCCTAAAGAAGATAAAAATTGCGTGCGATTTTTACCATATGGGCGTCGATTGTCATGGGATAACCGACGTTGATAAGGGTTCGCGCGCCCTCCCTGCCAAAAGTTTTAGGGTAAATGATTGTCCAATTAACATCGGTTGTTATATTCAACCGACACCTATTCTATTCAGGTGTCGATTTTTAAGATAACCGACACCTTTTATGAACTTAATAGTCCCCGCGAGAAGGAGACTCTTCCCCTTTCTTCTGTTTCATCACGAAAATGACTGTGCCTGATCTTTCTGCTCCCGCCGCCGTGCCTGCTTCATTGGTCGATCCTGCTGTCGTTGCTCCCCCACGCCGCCGCCTCTCATTGCTTCTCTCCTCACCGCTGCCGCCGCCGGTTGCCCTGGTCACCACCCACTTGCTGGTGATCTCCTGCTCCTGGTCACCGCCCGCTTGCCTCCTGGCCGCCGCCCTCTCATCGCCTCCTTGCTACTCCAGCCACCCGCTCGCTACTCTTGCAGGTATCCTTCTTCCTCCTCTTCTTGCTCCTTGCCCCTCTTTTCTTCCTTCTAGCTCCCTCCTTACCAACAGCAAGCACGACTGTGCGGGCTGGCCATAGACGTGGCTGTGTTGGCCGAGCACGGCCGTGTTGCCTAGCACGGTCGTGCTCTGCCAACACAGCCACAACCGTGGCGAGCCCGCACGGCCGTGCTTGCTATTGGTAAGGAGGGAGAAGGAAGAAAAGAGGGTATATATTCAAAGGAAATCAATTATGAATTTGTGATGAAATCAATTATATGATGAAATCAATTATGTTCTAATTAATTATGTTCAATTATATGATGAAATCAATAATGTTCAAATCAATTATGTTCAATTATATGATGAAATCAATTATGTTCAAATCTTGTGATGAAATCAATTATGATGAAATCAATTGTGATGAAACCCTAACATCTACATGAATCCCTATTGCATGATGAAACCCTAACATCTACATACTCTATATGATACCTAAAATTGTGATGAAACCCTAACATCAATTGTGATGAAACCCTAACATTTACATATCTATCCAAGATGATGAACATGCATGGACACTCGAAATGTTGAAATCAATGTTATAGAATATGATACCTAGATTAAATGAAGTTACATGAAACCTAGGATATGAATGATGAAACTAGGATGGTAGGTATTGGAATGACAACATATATGTATTTTTTGGCCTAGAAACCCGTCCAAGATTTACTCATTAGGAGTGAATCTTGGATAGTCCTTGGTTTGGGACTGTTCTTGAACACCTAATCTCACTTAGGATGTAAGTGTATAATGTGTATTGGGTTTGAAGAAAATTTCGGTAGCATTTCCCCGTTTGTTATCTAAGTACATATGTACTTGGAGAACAATGGGGAAATGCTGCCGAAATTTTCTTGAAAACCCAATACACATTATACACTTACTAGTGAGATTAGGTGTTCAAGGATGGGATATGTGGTACACATTTGTTATATATAAGATGAAACTAGGATTGTAGGTATTGGAATGACAACATACATGTATTTGTTGGCCTAGAAACCCATCCAAGATTTACTCATTAGGAGTAAATCTTGGATAGTCCCCAGTTTGGGATTATTCTTGAACACCTAATCTCACTTAGGATGTAAGTGTATAATGTGTATTGGGGTTTCAATAAAATTTCTGTAGCATTTCCCCATTTGTTCTCTAAGTACATATGTACTTGGAGAACAGCGGGGAAATGCTGCCGAAATTTTCTTGAAAAGCCAATACACATTATACACTTACTAGTGAGATTAGGTATTCAAGGATGGGATAGGTGGTACATGTACATTTATTATATATAAGAATGACATCACAATTATTTTTTAACTCTACACCCTAATCTTGTCCTAATATATACTTTTTTTCTCTTTGATCATTGAATGGATAGATCATGGATGTACATTCACAATCGTTGCACCCCAAAGTTTATATATGGTCTTGATCAGTTTATTAGATTTTCCGAGGAACATAGGAAACAACCTGGAGATAGGTTCTACTGTCCATGTAGGCATTACGGTAACAACTTGAAAGTCAGCACTGGTGACGAAATCAAAAGTCATGTCATGTGAAACGGGATTGTACAAGGCTATACATAATGGCACTGGCATGGAGAGATTTCAAACCTGAAACCAGTGGATGTCGATAGCAGTGCTTGGGTGGAAGAAGAAATTGTATCCGATGATATATATGTAAACGAACTAGTTCCAGTAGACATCATTGATGTGATGCTAGATAGTTGTGGGGTAGAGCACACCGATCCACCTCCCATCTTTAGAAACATTGTGCATGATGCTGAGATACCGTTATACATAGGTTGTACTAAGCTTACAAAGCTTAGCACTGTGTTGAGATTGTATAAGTTGAAAGTTAACAATAGATGGAGTGACAAAAGCTTCACTTCATTGTTGACTTTGTTGAAAGAAATCCTTCCTGAAGGAAATGAGCTGCCAATCTCAACATTTTGGGTAAAGAAATTGTTGTGCTCAATGGGAATGGAGGCCCAGAAGATACACGCATGCTCGAATGATTGTTTATTATTTCAAAAGGACTATGTGGATTTGAAAGATTGTCCAAAATGTGGTGCGTCACTGTATAAATTGATGACTTCGGGGGAGTCCAAAACTAGTTCTCCTGCCAAGGTGATGTGGTATCTACCTATAATATCACAATTTCAACGCTTGTTTGCAAATATGATAGATGTGAAGAATTTGAGGTGGTATGCATATGTTAAGAAAAATAACGATGGGATCCTACGACATGCGTCTGATTCCCCACACTGGAAGAAGATTGATCTATTGTACCCCGAATTTGGTGAAGAAGATAGGAATCTAAGACTTGGGATTTGTACATATGGGATGAATCTGTACGGGACATTGAGCAACAAACATAGCACTTGGCCAGTCATGCTTGTTATATACAATCTTCCTCCCTGGCTGTGTATGAAAAATAAGTATGTTATGCTGTCATTGTTGATATCGGGCCCTAAACAACCTGGAAATGATATCGATGTTTATCTTGAACCTCTGATTGATGACTTAAAGAAACTATGGGGTGAAGGTGTGATGACCTATGATGCTTCACAAAGAGAGACATTTCATTTGCACGCTATGTCGTTTTGCACTATTAATGACTTTCCAGCATACGAGAATTTGTCTAGATATAGTGTCAAAGGAGCTAAAGCATGTCCTATATGTGAAGAGAACAATGATTCAATAAGACTAAAACATGGCGGCAAGAATGTATATCTTGGTCATCGAAGGTTTCTTTCAAAATTCCATCCGTATCGTAGGAAGCGCAAAGCATTCAGTGGATGGAATGAGGAACAGAGTGCACCTAAACCTATACTAGGGGATGTTGTTTATGAAAGAGTAAAAGACATTGTCAATGAATTTGGTAAGAGATACCAATGTACTATGGCCACACGGAGTGATAATTCTTCATTCAAGAAGAAGTCAATATTTTGGGATCTTCCTTATTGGAGTTCTTTGACAGTCAGGCATTGTATCGATGTCATGCACGTTGAGAAAAATGTCTGTGATAGCATCATTGGTACTCTATTGAATATACCAGGTAAGACTAAGGATGGGATAAAATCTAGATTGGACCTACATGAAATGGGAATAAGGTTAGAATTAACAAAATTACATGAAATGGGTAATAAAAGAACATACTTACCTCCCACTTGTTACACATTGTCTAGAAAGGAGAAGAAATCTTTTTGTGAATGATTGGAAAATGTTAAGGTGCCATAGGGTTACTCATCCAACATATGTAGATGTTCAAAACCATTATTGGCCTGAAGGGAGTATTATTGAGGGTTATGTGGAGAGAGAGGTTATGGATTTTTGTAATGACTTTCTGAGTAGTAATGACATTCCCGTTAATGACAAGAATATTGAGGAGGGCAAAGGAATGTTGGGATCATGGGTGAAAGTAATCAGTCGTGAGAAGTTGGAACAAGGTCACTTGTATATTTTACACAACATGGACGAAGTGAGTGTTTATATCGAGGAACATACCAATTTCATCAAGAGACAACATCCTCAAGCCAGTTCAATGTGGCTTGTTAGAGAGCATAACAAGACTTTTACTAAGGGGTTTGAAGATAAAGTCTTACATCAACTATCTCAAACACCAGATGATATTATGAAAACTATCAAATGCCTCACCATTAAACCAAAATCAAATGTTATGTCTTATGAAGGGTTTGACATTAATGGGTTCACATTTTACACAAAGTGCCAAGATGATAAGAGTGTCATCCAAAATAGTGAGGTCACCCTTCAAGCATCGACTATGTATTTTGCAAGTGCAAAGGATAAGAGTCAACGTGAAGCTAAAATGTCATATTATGGTGTCATTGAAGACATATGGGAGTTTGACTACATAGATTTTAGAATTCCGCTCTTCAAATGTAATTGGGTTGATAACACCAAAGGAGTTATAGTGGATGAATTGGGTTTCACTTTAGTGAACTTTGAAAAGGTTGGTGTGAAGGGTGAACCATTCATATTGGCATCATAGGCGAAATAAGTATTTTATATCGATGATCCTGCAAATGATAAATGGTCGGTTGTTCTTTATGGTAAAATACAATTCATTGAAGATCCTATAGATGAAGAAGAGTACTATTATAAGTATGATGAATCCAATCCATTCTCAGTTGGGTTGCCAAATCCACAAAATATTGAAGCTAATGATGACTTATATGTGCGCGGAGATCACAATGAAGGATTGTTAATTGATAAAAGATCGTAATTTTAGAGGCATGCATGTTTATATTTTTTTATATGTTTCATTTTTCAATGTTTCATTTTTATATGTGAACTATATAAAATGCTAAATGTTTGGTTTTTTAATATCAATATCATTTTTAGATATAATGTTTCATTATCTTCTAGTTAATACAAATGCTAAATGTTTGCCTTTTTAATGACATTTTCAGATGGCTGACCATGGGCATGATGATCGTGATGTCCATGATGATCATGATGTCCATGATGAGGATGATGTCCATGATGAGCATGGATAGGATACCAATGTAAGTTTTAAAAACATATCCTATATTTCTATAGAAATTCATTATCTTGTAGTTATGTCATATATCCTATATTTCTATATTGGGCTAATTCAGTGTGTTTATTTTGTCAAATTTTGGGTTGATGATGCACATGTACCCTCTGAAGCACTGGAGGCACATGATACACATCACCAAAAAGTTAACAAGAAAAGAGGCATCACTCTGCTGAAGAAGTTAACAGCACTAAGGGGCAGTGGATCCAGATTGGCTGTGGAGTTTGATAATGCAAGAAATGCAATTGGAGTGAACCGCAATAATTTTGTAAACTATCTTGGGTTTGTCACTCAAAGCCATTGTGGTGTTAAGTATGATAATTGGTATAAAGCTCCTCATGCGAAGAAATACTTGATATGTAAGGATTTATGTGTGAGTTATTATTATTTGCAATTCTATTTTGTAGATTACAAATTCTATTATTTGCAATTCTATTTTTGGATACTAGTTAATAGCAATTCTATTTTATAGAATCTGTTTGCATTGGATGATAAGCTGCATCGTAAAAGCATGATGCAACGCGCTGGAAAGATGCTAAGGAACTATAAGACAAATATCAATAGAGAATACATAAAAGATGGTGATAAGAAGAATAAGTCAACCCTTGAAAAGTGGAACTTCCTGGACAAAGAAGATTGGGACACATTTGTTGCTTCAAGACAAACTGAAGAATTCAAGGTATTAAGCGTCACTCCCAATTTGATTAATATATTTTTTATTCACCTATTCAATATTAACCTTTAGTATTACTAACCAAATCAATGTGCTTACTAACTAGGCGTTCAGTGAGGCACAAAGAGCAAGGCGTGCATTGAATGTGCATGAGCACACAATGGGTCCAAAGGGCTATGCAGGCGTTCGCTAAAGACTACAAGTGGAGTCTGCTGCTACTCAGGAGTCCTCTACTACATGTACCACACCCATGCCTCTCCATGATGTCTGGATAGCTGGGAGGCAAAACAAGAAGGGTGAAATAAAGAAGCCCATAACTGCTGAGGCAGCTGTGAAAATGGTAAAATACAACTCAACAATGCATGTCGTTCGAATATTGATTATTTTTGGTGTTTACTTACCAATTTCTGTTGATGGTGATTAGTGGGAGCTGTACGAGCAGATGAAATAGGGAACGTTCATCCCTCAGGGCACAAGGGATGAATTGATAGTTTCTCTGGGTAACCTAGAGCATCCTGGACGTGTTAGGGGTGCAGGCACTGGTGTGGGCATCAAAGTGTTCTTTGGGCCATCCTAGCGCAAACCTGTCGCAAGAGTGGGACTTTTACAAGAATAGGTAACCTATTCTTTTTTTAGAATGTTACTGCAAAAGGGAATTCAATAATAAGAAGATAATGTTTCTTTTATCCATGTATAGGAGAATAAGAGAGTCGAGGATATAGTTGCTAAGAAGGTCAAGGATGAAATGCTACGGTGGCAAGCATCTTAGGCTTCCAATCAGCCTATGGTGACCCACTCTTCTCCTGATGCACATGGTGAGAGTAATCCTATAGACCCACCACCTAGCACGTCTGTTGTAAGTATTGTTTATGACATAGTAGCTAGTCTTTTCAAGATGATATGTTTTCAAGATGATATGTATATACGTGTAAAATTCTTTACGTAAATTTGTAGGCGTTGAAGCCATGCCGCGTAAAAATTGAAGATTATGTTTTTGCAGAGGCACAGGCTTACCCGTCCCTTCCTGGGGCAATGATTCACGAGACTCCAATACCACAGGGTTACGTTCGTGTGAGCTCGATATGTGTAATCCCCGATTGGAGGGAAGCTGCATTGCCATATGCCCACCCAGATATTGATACACTTGCTGAGGAAGAAGGCGGGGTGATATTGTGGCCCAAAGAAGATGTCGTCTACACTACTGAAATTGTAAGATAAATTTACATTATGTTAAATTGTTAATGTGTATATATGAGGTCAATTGAACTAAAATTATATGTTCAGGTTAAAAAGAAGACACCCAGAGAATCTAGGCCTCCACCTCCACTTCCTACATTACCAAGTTGGGTTCCAACTGACCTAAAATTCCCGTTAGGTCCTGCTTGTAAGGGAATGGCAGTATGGCTACGCGCACATAATATACATTGCCCTATAGTTATTTCTTTAGAAGTGGATTATGCAGGTCAATCATACGAAAGCTCTCTATTTATACAAGATATTATTGAGTTGTTTAACTATGATTGGCTGAATACATCAATGATAGAGGCATGGATAAGGTGAGATTTTGTTTATACATCCATATACCTTGTGTAGGATCCGGTGATCTGGTTTCTTATATATTAATGCATACGTAATACATGTTTTGTAGCTACTTAGTCGAAATTCAATGTAAACAATTTGGATTTGAACATGTGGGATTTTTGATTCCATCATTGATTAGTCTGGTAGCTAAAGACCCTAATAGTGTTCAACAATATTGTTGTGGTGCTTTTACAATTTTTGGTCAAAAAGAAGACGATAATAATAGCTCCATTCAATGTGAAGTAAGTTTACTTTGCTTATAATTTGAACTTAAGAAAATTACATTTTTATTGTGGATTTTGAGTTATTAATTTTTAACTTTTTTACCTCTAGCGCGAAGCATTGGGAGTTACTAGTTATTCTCCCCAGGACGTTCACTGTCTATTATCTAGATCCCGCGGAGAGTACATTGAATCCAAAAATTGGACACGTAATGAGAATGGCATTATTTTGGTGAGAAATATTTCATTTTTATATATGTTAACATATGTTACTATATTACTATTTAATTATGCAATTTACTATGTTACATTAACATGTAGGGGTTTAGATGTGTTCAAAAAGGCTGGAGGAAAGGTCCCCAGTAAAAAGAACCAACCAATAATTTGGGAGAACATGAAAGTAAGTTCCTGACTCCAATGTATATGTTATTTATGTGAACTATGCTTATTTGCATTTTTTTAATATTTTGTATCCATTTTATAGTGTGCTACACAAGACAACGACTGGACATGTGCATACTATGTGATGTAGTTTATGGACATGATTATCAAACATGCAGATGAAATCAATGTCATACCTAAGGTATTATATATAGTCTCATTAGATAGTATGAAATATATCAATCTTATTTATATATTATTACTTATATATATGTATCATTCTCTTTGTAGGTGTTTAAAACTGACCCCACTATAGGTAAAGCCTTAAAATATGTACATGCTCCATATACGATGGAAGTATTAAATGTCGTAAGAGAAGAATGGGCAAGATCCATA
This sequence comes from Alisma plantago-aquatica, assembly GCA_963693085.1. Taxonomy (NCBI): domain Eukaryota; kingdom Viridiplantae; phylum Streptophyta; class Magnoliopsida; order Alismatales; family Alismataceae; genus Alisma; species Alisma plantago-aquatica. The sequence continues at coordinate 574,518,900 of OY856415.1, read as the reverse complement.
CAAGTAGTGGGGACTGTAAGATATAGTTGGGATGCTGATAGCGATGATGAATGATATTTTGTAAATGAATGTTTATACATGAGTTTCTACATGTTTGAATGTTTCTACATGTATTTGAATGTTTCTACATGTGTGAATGTGAAAATTGAATTGATGTCTGAATGTATCTACCTATGTGTGAATGTGTGAAAAGAATATTTGTTGATTTTGCAGGTTTGTGGCCTGTTTGTTGGCTGATATCAATGGATGTCGTAAACCTGCAGTTCAATTCCACTAAACTACAAGTTCTCATCCTCCAGTTTAGTTCCACTGAACTACATGTTCTCATCCTGCGACCAGCCACATCAGGCATGCACACTAATAAGAAAAAAAAATCAAACCATAGGCGTCAATTATTTGTCTAAAACCGACACCAATGGATTACATCGTCAGTTAATAGAAAAAAACCGCCGCCTAATGTTGCCAGACAGCCTGGCCAGCATGGCCGTACTGGACAGCACAGTTGTGGCGGAAGGTGATATGGCGTCAGTTATTAGTAGAAACCCGACGCCGTGCTGGAAAGCACGGTTGTGGCGGCAGATGATATGGCGTCAGTTATTAGTAGAAAACCGACATCGATAGCGTCCTAGATGGAACCCTTTTTGTGGCACGGATGATTATAGCATCAGTTTAGTTACTTATAACCGACGCTAATGGGGGCCCTGCTAGTGCATTTTTGGTGGCATGAAGCGTTTTGGCGTCGGTTGGAAAACTGACGCCGAAAGGGTTCAACTTTTAGCGGTGCCCACATAGGCGTCGCTTGGAAATCGTTGCGAAAAGGGATTAATTAACCGATGCCAAAGGACGGATCTGTAGTAGTGTTACTAGTTTCTGATCTATTGATTCAATATATATGGAATGTATTATGGATGGAGAACTATATCAATTTATACCAATTTTGCTTAAAATTTAGTCAATAGGCGATATGGTTGGAAATGTTGTGGATGTGAATGTAATTATATTTGAACTCAACAATCATGTGTTGCTCATATGAAATTTAGAATCCATACTTGAATTGAATGTCTTATGTACTTGAGGATAAATATACTAGGGTTTCATATGGAGTAAATCCATGTCTAAGGTTAATGTTTAGGGATGAAGTCAAATGAGTCAATAAATCATTGTATGCTTGTGAATGATTGGTTGATTGTGTGGTATGAAATCTAGGGTTTCTATGTGTCTTGAATAGACTCAATGAATCTATGTATACCTTAATGAGAGTAATGAATAATATGATTCTTATGATGTGTTGAACCGAGGTGACTTCTTGAAACCCTAGAAGTTTAGTATTAAGATGAGTATGAGTGATAAAGCTAGAACATGTATATAATGTTATAAATGTGATGAAATGCTGAAGTGTAGGTATCAATACTACAATTAAAGATGATGAGTCTACTAATATGATCAAAGCCTAATGCATATATGTTAGTATGATTTATGAAATAATGAATAAACCCTCACATGAATGTTAGTCCTTTTATACAAGCTACATAACAATGAATGGGAAGGATGATTAGAGATTATGATGTAAGAAGATGTAATATAATCCATTCTTTTAAGATGAAGTGCGTAGTATTACATGGTACTTAATAATTATTGTTAATTACTAGAGTGACATTGGAAGTCAATGACATGGTACACTTATCTATTACAAGAAAAGAAATAGACAAATATCAACCGACTGGTGATGACAAGTTAAGCCTAGAATTAGTGAAATGTGTATCAGGAAGTATATAGTATATTTATCATAATTACATATGGGTTGACCTAAGTTGAATGAAATACATATCAATAAGATTATGAAGGATATCAGCGAGAGAGAAACTTTATATACTAAGTAAGTTTCAAATGATTTGATCCCAGAGTAGTAGTGAACATGAAAGGACCTCGCAAGCAACAAGGAGGATGTGAAGGTGTATAAAGAGTTTGTTTGGGAGAAAGAAGGGGAGTATATAAGGCTAAGAGGAAGGTGGGTTGAAGGATGGAACCATGCATGCCATGTGTCCAAAGGCCGAAGCCTCCCATACAAGCAAAATAGATATACCATCAAATCAGGTACCTTGATGAACCATCAAATATTCAACTTAGGAGGACCATCAAGTTCCATCATCAAGCCATCAGATCATACCCCTTCATATACACAAAAGCAAAGCCTAAACCACCATGAATTGGTGCACACTACCTGGGAAACCATCGTCCCTTGTCCCTATAGAGGAAACCATCAAATATCATGCTACAAAAGAGGACCATCGGATCCTTCAAAATCATAGGGAAACCATTAAATCCCAAGCTTACAAAGGAAAACCATCGAGGTCGGGCACTTAGGTGAGAAACCCTAGGTGTCAACCCTAAGTTAGACAACACCCGAAATATGATGGTGCATCTATGTTCTCAAGGTTGCAACTATATCAAAAATGTTATGAAAACTTCTGAAGCACAACATACATGTGAATATTACAAATAAATACCTATAAATGAGAAAAATTGCATAAAAGTCCATATAAGCTCATAAATTGAAAAACTTACTCAAACAATGTTCAAACTGGACCAAACTTGAAAGTTATTTTGTCACATGATATCAAAGCCTCAACACTCCCTTCCATGGGAAGCCTTGATATACACGCGGTCTCCAACTTGAAACTCTAATGGTCGGTGATGGTTATCGACATACAACTTCTATCTATCTTGAGCCGCCTTCAGCTTTTCTGTATCACCTTGTTCTTCGTAGTAGTCTATTGCACTAACTTAAGATCCAAAAGCTAATACTCACCTACTTCATACCAACAAAGGGGTGACCGATAACATCTCCCATACAAAGCCTCATATGGTGCCATATCTATGCTTCTTCGTAGATATATTGTAGGCAAACTCAATCAAACTCAAGTGGACATCCCAACTACCAAGAAACTAAATAACACACACTCTCAAAAGATCTTCTAATGTATGAATGATCCTTTCTAATTGACCATCTGTGTTTGGATGAAATTTGTATTAAACCTTAGATGATTACCCAAAGTTGCATGCAGACGTTTCCAAAATATGCTCGTAAAATGAGGACCTCTATTAGATACTATGGTAACTAGTATACCATGCAGACGAACTATCTCATAAATGTAGATTCGTGCCAACTTCTCTGCTATATAAGTTGTCTTGACCAATAAAAAGTGAATTGACTTTATCAACCAGTAAAGTATCATCCAAATGGAATCATGATCTTTGGTTGTTCTTGGAAGACCAATCACAAAGTCCATGGTTATATGATCCCATTTCCACTATGGTATTGCCAAAGGTTTCAATGTCCCTACATTCGAACCCGGGACCCTTCATGAGGGGCCCCGTGTTGCGATCACCTGAACTACTGCTCGCCGACTACCCATATATTTCAAAATAAAGACATGAGGAATAAGACCTCATTGTCTAATAAAATATACAATTGCATGAGAAATAACACCTCAGTGTATGGTAGGAGGAATAAAACTTTAGTGCATGGAAGGGGAATAAAATCGAATGCCTAAAATTTTCACATGTGGTAGGTAAATGAAACCCTATGTCTAGAAGGGAATAAAATGCAATGCCTAAAAATATGGTGTGTCTAGATATAATTATGACTAAACAAAATCAAACATGCATAATTGAGTAGCAAATTCATAAGTTCAGTCCAAATGAAATTCATATACCAGAAAAGGATGAAACATCCATGGAATAAAATGTAGGGTTTGAGGATCCATCAATTATGATTTTATAAATTTATGCAACCAAACAGGGAGAAAGTCTCAAGATAGAAGTCCAAAATATCACAAAAGTTAAGAAAAGGATCAACATATTTAAAAGATATGCCTTATATTGGTAAATTAGGATTCTAGTCTTGCAATGCTAAAATGAAACCGAGTGGATGTGCATACCTTTTATTCAGACCTAAAAAATTATAGGACCAAGCCCTAGTCCAAGTTAGGGTCTCAACCACATAATAATGTTTATATAAAGATTGGGGCTATAGTCCATTAAATATTCAAACCCCAAGTTTGACTTTTGCACCTAGTCAAACTAGCTCTAGAAAATCTCACCAAATAATATAACTTATTTTTTGAATCCAAAATACATTTATTTAGTTTTTTGAGATCTAATTAGTTATTTATGAATTTTAAAAATTTAATTTGGTTCTCTTAAAATAGAACCAATATTAAATTAGCAAAATGACCCCACTTACAATTTTGGAGACCATTGGGTGGTATGGGCTCTACTTAATCTTGAAAACATAAGTAGTTACATGTTTAGAGTGAATCAAGGATGTGAAAATACTATGTTTTCCTTGCTCATTTGAACAAAACAAAATCAAAGAAAAGGGAAAACTTTGCATTGACGGCCATGGGAACTTGCCACCTTTCCTTCCTTACAATGTAGAGCAATGTAAAGTGGAAGAAGCTCACTAACCTTACTCTCATGAGATAGGAGACCACAAAAATATGGAGCAAGTGGAGAAAAAGTCAGTAAAACAAGTTTTTAGGTATCTCTCAAGGTTTGAGGAATAAACTTCATCAAATACCTCACTGAGAAAGGATCATAATGTCAAGTTGGTATGACAGAGACAAGAGGATTTGCATTTTGTCCCTTAGCAAGATACTCAATAATTGAAGCACCAGAGGGCTTCAGGTTCCAGAACTGTGGATGACCGTGAGGTATGCAGGTGTCATCATGATTCAAAGTCCATCACTTGACATGATTCATTGGTCTATCGCAACCTGGGTTGGAAGGGAACCATAGGTAGATGACAACCTAGAACACACACGGAAATAAGTTGAGGGAGTCCCCTGGAATTTTTACACAAATAGATTTTTGTGAGGGGATGAGCACAAAGGCTTCACCCAAACAACTACCTTAAGGTTAAAGACAATCCCAGGATGCAATGAGAATCATTACTTAATTGCCTAGGAAAACTTGGATAGGATAGTCCAGCGGAGATATGCATACAAAAAGATTCATTTGGATAGGTGAAATGAATAGACACCATTTTTTGGTCGTATCCATAGTAGTAGAAGATAAAAAAGTATTTGAGGGTTTCAGATAGAGGAAGATTACATATTGAAAGTTGGGACCGAATCATGCAAAATCACATAATGAAAGCATTGGAAGAAAAATATTGGGGATACAAGGAGAAATGAGATAAGGCTTGTGGAGAGAAGGACCTTGGTACTCTTATGTCCACATTGCCCTTTTAGAACCATAGAAAAAGATAAGATTATGACCTTTAGATCACAAATAAATAGTTTTTGTTTAATCCAGAGACATACAAAGACAAAGAAGTCTAAACTTTAGTGCCACATCACAAAATCCTCAGAAATTAAATTAATTGAATCAAGATATGACTCCATTATTTCTCCCTTTACTCATATACTTTTGTATATTTTTTAAGGCAACATACATTATCCAATTAAAGTGAAATTGTAGTCTAGACTAATCAATGTGTGCAGAATCTAGAAATCCTATTAGTTTCTAGCTATAGTAATGTTTTTTATGTCATTTAACATATTAAGGTCCTTTAGTATTATCGTGTTATTTTCCTATATAATTCAGTTAAGGCAACTAACATCATCCAATAGAAGTACAATTCAATATGTAGCTTAATTATGATGTGTACATCTGAATTTTACATATATTTCATTTTTTGAGATCATACATGAAGCCATGTACCTAACTAGGTATTTGATATTATTTAAATAAAAATTGATATAATTATTAGCTTATTATCGTCTTTGGGAACAAAAATTGTTTTGGGGTTATATAATCATTAAACATTTTCCTTAAAATATATATTCATCTTTCGTTAATATTTTACTAAAGTTTCCACTCTTTGTAGCTTAAAATATATAAAACCTTGACTTGAAGTTGAATTAATGTTATATTGTATTTATTTCTTCCTTTAATCATTTAATTCTCAAATTTTGTTTTTGTATGTTATTTATCTCATTTGGATATAGGAAATTCACAGGAATCAGTTCCAAATTAAAATTGGTTATGTTGGTAGAACTACATAACTAAACCCTAATCCTAACATTATCCAGTTACTTTTAGTTAAGCCTCAAATAAGATGATTATTATCTAAAACACTATGTTTTTAGATTTCCAAAAATCCAAGGAGACTCGAAGTTGGGGGGAAAATATATTAAAGCCAACATAAATAAAAGATATAACATAATAGAGGATTAGTTTGGTCACCTAAATTTGGGTATGTTACACTAGGTGTCTACTATTTTTTGTCGAGAGGAAATCCAACTCAAGGTAATGCATGAAGTTTATACAAAGGGAGGATGCAATGTTTGTCATTGTCAGAATGGTGCTAGAGAGAATAAGCGTGCATTCTTGAAGCTATTGTTTCTATTCAAGGATATCCATTAAGGTTCTATATGATTTGAGTGCATCGTATGCCCTTACTTCTAATTCACTTGTTGATGTATCAGGATTATCCGTGGAGAATTTAGACTATCATCTAAACATAAGGACACTTATTAAGTGAATTATTACTCCCTAAAATATGTTTTCTATTGTTCCTCTTTTTTAAAGGGAAAAATATTCCCTGATGATCTTGTCGTGGTAAAGATGAAGTACATGGGTCGAATCCTTAGCATGACCTTGTTACTTGAGAACAAGTGCTACAGAAGGAATAGGGTTATCAAATTCAATTTGAGTCAGTGAACCTAACTCCATCCAACCCAGAAATATTTTTTTGCAATTCTGATTTTGTCAACCCCGCTCAGTTCTAAGTATGGACTTTGATGTCTAAATCAAAACATTATCAATTTAGGTGGTTCCTTTTTTGATATAGATCAAATTTGGCTTGACAAATTCTAACTATCTAAGTTTATAAAGCTTGTATTGGAGTATAAATCATTATATATGATGGTTATTTGACAAAATTATGGAGCTACAATTTGGTTATGGATCAAACATTATGAAACCATGCCTAGTTTTGTGTATTCCACTTTGTAAGAAAATTGTCTTCATTTGATTTTAGGTTTTACTATTTTGCATAAACCCAATTGTTGTCAGACCCAAACCCTCCCAAAACTGATTTCTTGACACCGCCAAGAAAGAAGTTTTTGTTTCATTTTATTATCTTAGGGAGAAGTCCCATGTTGTTAAGCGGATAAGGAAGAATAGAAAAAACATATATATGTCTTTCATGTAGTTGGAGAAAATGAGGAGGAAGGGTCATACAATGTTTTGTGTTTCCCTTGTTCTAAACTTGATGTTTTATCTCCAAAATTCATGTAATACATGGTTTCTCTAACATCTTTTTAAGGTTTCTTAGGTATTTCTCTTAATAGGGAATTGGCATTATTAATTGCACTATTTCTTAGTATAGCATGTATTTCAAAGTTTACAGATAGAATCATTCCTACTTAGTTTGTATAACTCTAATAGTAGATTCAAGAACGTCTATACATGGGTTTCACCCTCCCATGTGTATTATATTGGGAAACTCATGTTCTCTTTGTTGAGAAGAAGGATGGTTGATTTCCTATACACGTCGATTGTAGGATGGTGAACCAAATGACCATAATGAACAAGTACCATCTTCCATACAATGATAATCTTTTTATTAGCTCAAGATTATTAGTCTTTTGCATAATCTACCAAAGGAGTAGTTATCGATAGCTAAAGATAAAGAAGTCTGACAAAGACAAGATGACCTACTAGACCATTTTTGGGCTTTATTAATCCCTTGTGATTCCCCTTGGCCTTTCCTATTCCCCAACTAACATCATGATATTATATACATGATCTATCATAAATACCATAATTCTTTCATCATCATAGTCATTAATTATACCATTATCTACTATGAGAATGATTTGTATCAAGATGAACATCTCTTCATCACATCTCAGTTCCTAAGGAAACACAATGATACTCCAAGATTTCTTAGCATATATGTGACTTTTGTCTTATATAGGTCTTGTTTCTTGGTTGAGCAATCTGATGTTTACATAGAAGTTTATCTCACCACAGTGGAGTTAGTTTGGAATTCGATTGCTCCCAAGGCTTTTATAGATATTAGAAGCTTCCTTAAATGAGTTGGCAATTCTACAATGTTCATTTATGACTTATCTATTATTTCCAAGCATTAACCAAGCTCACTAGAAAGGAGTGCAAATTTAAATAGAATGGTCTTTATGAATAATGTTTCCAAACCTTAAAGAACAAGTTGAGATTTATTCATGTAATTGTTCCTCCCTTTAGAAATCAACATTTTTTTCTAGATAGTGATTTTCACAATAATGGACTAAGATTTATACTCATGCATAATGATAGAGTGATCCCTTATACTTCTCATCAATTCAGCTCACAAAGAGAATCATCTCACTTGCAATCTTGATTCAAAGAAGATTGTTTTTTCTCTCAAGATATGAATCCACTATCACTAGGTTAGAAATATTAAGGTACATATTGACACATAAGGATATGAATATGAGGGATAGTAAATGGATTGAGTCTTTAAAGGACTACGACTTTATCATTTCCTATCACCCAAGTAATGTCAATGTTGTAGAATATTCTTTGAGTAGATACAAGAATCTTCTTTGTGCTTTTTGATAGTTTGTGAACAGAAGATATTACATAGCTATTAAGGGTAGACTCCAATCAAAAGATCTAGAGAAACATGTGTCAATTAAGGAGATTTTGATTGTAATAATAATGTATTAAAAGAAAACATGAGTTCCTTGATCTTTATTGTATGATGCATTTTCTTCCAAGTAAGGACACTTGATTTTGATTGGATATGGATTGCTAATGTGATGCTTTGATGAAATACACTCTTTGAATTACATGACATAGAGTTTTCCATCCAACATGGGTCTACAAAGATGTATCAAGATCTCAAATTGTGGAAGGTATAAAGTGAGACATAGATTATTTTGTAGTGATGTGTCACACGTTAAGAGTTTAAAGCAAAATATCAAAGGTTGATCAACTTCTTCCAACACTTAATAATTCAAAGTGGAAATCAGACAAATAAAGTATTGGATTTTGTTATGGGATTTCCCAGTGTCCAGGGAGGTTATTATGCAATGTGTTTGTGCTTGGTCAGATGGCTCGAGTGGTCTCTTCTTATCCATGAGGCATGTAGATAAACTTGCTGAGTTGGCAGATTTGTATATGATGAAGATTGTTTTCTTGCATGTGTTTATAATATTCATTATTTCAAATTGATTACTAAAAGTACTTATGAACTTTAGAAGTACCTAATTGAATAAATACATACTAAGAATTTATCTTAATGTACCCCAATTGTAATCATATATAGATACTAGAGTCTCTCTTCCAAGATCTTTAATACCCATAATACATCTATCATACATGTCAGTAGTCAAAATTCATCTAGTGTATATGAACATTATTCAAAACTCCCCATATCACTTCTATCAATATTGAATAATAAGCTTTATCAATATCAACTATAATTGTATTGATATCTCTTCTCCTTGTCATAGAAATAGAATTACATGTGGATATTTATGCATGAAGCCGAATGATGTTTAGATGACTGCATTATATATATATATATATATATATATATTATTTTTAATAAATAATCCTCTGACAACTCATCATAGTGTGGCAAATTAACTTTTGCTATAGTTTTTGTATCTTTAAATATATTACATGTTCTTGTATATGGGGATATTTTATTATTCAACCACTCTACCACCATTTTCTAGATCATGGTAATGTTATCAAAGAATGTTGTAAGCCACCGAGCTCAATTCTATAACAATGTTGTAAGCCACCAAGCTCAATTCTATAACATACTCTTCCAAACATTGAGAGGAATGTCATGTAGGACATATTCCTTTCCAATATTACCTCAGACTATATAACATATCACATGTAGGTAATATCTCTTATCTCCATAGGTCACAAGTATTTAATTTTATGTAAAGCAGCTTTACTGACAATTTTATGGAATTGATCTCTTTGTTGATTATTGATGTCAAGATCCTTAACCAACTCTCTACCATATCATTTTGACACAATTATCATGTATCATTTTGTTTTCTCTATATTATATGAGTTTATCTATACACATTATTTGCCTTATTTTCCTGTGGTACTACTTTGTTAGCTACCTTTTATTCTAACTTGTATCTCTATATTCATGCATTGTCTTAATACTTGGGTGATATCATATATATATATATATATATATATATATATATATATATATATATATATATATATATATATATATATATATATATATATATATTATATGGGCGTTCATTCGTTGCCCGCGCGGGTAGCCTGGATTTTCGCTACCCGGCAGCCAAAAAAGTAACTCTCCTGGCCAAAAAAGTAACTCTGCTGTCAAAAAAGTAACTATGATGAACAGAAAGTAACTACACGAATAAAAGAGTAACTCTGTACAAAATATACAACATATATATATAAGGATGGGTTTTTTGATTTTGGAGGGGCAAATGATATTATTTTTGGCTAAAAGCTTTTGGAGAGTTAGACAAAATAGTCCTCTACAATTGTGCTTTTTGTTTTGAAAAAAAGTGGTCGGAAGGGTGGGTGGGTAGCTACCCGCATGGGCAATAAAGATGGGCCCTATATATATGTATGTATATATACATACATACATACATATATATACATACATACATACATATATATATATATATATATGTATATGTATATAAATATGTATGTATGTATATATATATATATACATATATATATATATATATATATATATATATATATATATATATATATATATATGAATATTGGAATTGGGTCAATTTTATTTTGAAGCACCTAACAAAAGTTAGGTTCAAAGTTACATAATAGCCCAATGCTACTATACTCTCTCTCTTCCTTTAAAAAACATAAAGGAAAATTTATACAATTATCCTATTGCTATAAAATTTACAAATCTCTTTTTCTATGGCTTCAGTGCTCCTTCTCTTACTATTATGTTTTATATCATTCCTTTCCCTCCAAACATAGTATATTATGCCTGAATAGATCATTAACATCTTCCTCTTCTGGGTGCAAACTCCTTTACCTAGTGTGATTGTCATCTCTTTAGGATTCTTCAGATGGAGAGCCGTAAACTTCAGAGTATTGCATGTCCTTTCCCAGATCTCAGTGATGAAATTGCAGTATTGGAAAAGATGAGAGTGGGTTTCTTCTTCCTCACATAGATATAATTTGTTGATAGTACCAGGGTACCATTTATCAATCTTATCCAGAGTGGGCATGGATTCATTCACTGCACAAAATAGGCATATAGACCATTTGGGTATTTCATATTCAGTCCAGATGAACTGAGTGCAGTTATTTTTTGAACTAGCTGCCATATATCCATGTTAGAATCAATTAGTTACCAATTTTCATTTATCAAATGAAAGAAGTACTTCACTTGATTCCATAAGGCTGTCATTCTGTTAATGACTCGAGAGTAACCTTCTCTTGTGTTAGGTTCAAAGTCCAGACCATTAGGAAATCTGGTTCTCATCCATCTAGCCCAGGGAGAGGTTCCTAGATTGAAGTTTATGATTCTCTTCACCGTAGCCCAATTAGCTATCTCGAGGGGGGGTTTGAGACCTACTCCTCCTTCTTCCTTTGGTAGTTCCTACCTTGTGTACTTCATAGGATGTGTGCCTCCCGCCCAAATAAAGTTGTGTTGGCTAAATTGGACATTATTATAATCCCTTTGTTTTGATGATGACAAACATATCTTTCTTGTGGTTTTAACTTGCTATTTGAGTGTTTCAGGGATAAGCATATAAGGTAGTGGATAGCAAAGACTTGGAAGATCAATTTGCAAAAATTGCTTTATTTTCATGATTGTAATCAAATGTAAAAACTTATACAAGTATATAATGTACAAGTACTTAGATATCATGTAAATAAAGCACTTGGATCTTCCCTATCCACACACAACACTTAGATAGGTCATCCCCCAAGATAGTATCACAATTGCACATTGATACACATACTTAGTAAATGAATACATTGAATCAGTGATATTCTCGGTCGACAAATACTTCAACTGAGACATTCTCAGTCGACAAACTCCTTGACCGAGAATAGACCCTCCTAGTCATTAGAATGAGTTATAAAAGGTTTGGGAGTTGGAATAGAACATTACAACATATTGACTCAGACTCCCACTCGGTCGACAAATTCCTCGACCAAGAAACTCTTAGTCGACAAATATTTCGACCGAAAATGGTTCTGTCTGCACTTTTCAGAATTAATTAACTGGTCATTTCAAATGCAATTAGTGGACACTTAATGGATAGTTGAGCACTAAGAACACCCTAGAAGGTGTCTAGAATATCCCCAAGAATTAGTAAACCATTGCTATAAATAGGATAGCCATAGGACACCTCAAAGAATCACTTGCATATACAATTCACTTGAGATCACATTGTAGCAAGCCATTAGCAAAGCTTTCAGTTGCAAAACATTTCAACAAGCTATAAATTCAAGTCTTATAGGATGATATCTCCTATCCACTATACATTCACGTACATCCACTTTGATTAGGAGATCAAATGCTTGATATAGGATTCAAGCGTTGTGCTACATTGGTAAAGTTGTACTTTCCTACTTCTTTCTTGTTCCTTCTTATTGCTTTGGTTCTCCTTTGCTACTCCTAGGTTGGAGGCTGCGAAAAGGAGGTTTTAGGAGCTTCTTCTAGTGGAGAAGGTAGCTTGGAAGACTTAGGATTAATTCAAGAAGGCTGTCTCAACGGGAAGCTACTTCAAGAGGAAGGCTACTTCAAGGGGGAGCTTGGAGTTACTTTGAGGAAGGGTGCTTCAAGGTTGGTGGGACTACTTCTAGGTGAAGGCTATCCTAAGGGTGGTGAAGGTATTTGTATCTTATGTAACATCCTTGCGAGGTAATAAAATACAAGTGCTTTCAAAATCCCAATTGGAAACAATTGGGTAGTGGACTGACTCCCTTAGTTTTTGCTAAGGGTGGAACCACTCTAAACGCCCGTGTCTCCTACTTCAACATACTTGTAGTTGTTTGTTGGTTGAATTATTTTAAAAATTAATATAAAACACTATTCACCCCCCTCTAGTGTTTTTCATTTGGTATCGGAGCAGGCTTCAAGGAACTTTAACAAAGTCTTGAAGAAAATGGGTGATGGGGTACTAAACAACCTCAACTTTGAAGGAACACTTGTAGCTCAGCCTCCACCATTTGATGGCACCAACTACACCTATTGGAAGAGGAGGATTCAATTCAATTTTCAAGGAATTAGCTGGGATCTTTGGAGAATGGTTTCAATTGCATATGATCTTTCTCAAACGAAGTATGCTACATGGGATGCTAATACGGTAAAGCTAGCCCAATTGAATGCAAAAGCTGTAAGTATCCTTTATTGTTCAATTTTTGTAGGTGAGTTTAATAGAATATCAAATTGTGAAACTGCATATGAAATATGGCATAGACTCTCTATTACTTTTGAAGGAACTATTCAAATGAAGAATTCCAAAATTGGTATACTTAAACAAAAGTTTGAACAGTTTCGTATGGAACCAAATGACTCTATTAGTGAAATGTATGCAAAGTTTTCTTCTATTGTTAATGGTTTGAATGCTTTAGGTAAAGCAATTAGTGAAGAGGATCAAGTGTCTAAAATCCTTAGGTGTTTGCCTCCAAAGTACAAACCAAAAGTGACTGCAATCGAAGAAGCCAATGACCTCACTCAACTAAGGATGGAGCAACTCATTGGCAACTTAGAAGCACATGAGGCAACTTTGGAGGAAGAAGAAAGATTGGCCGCTGAACACAAGAAGGCGAAAAGAAAGGACATTGCATTCAAAGCATCAACAAAGATTAGTCATGACACAAGTGAAGATGATAGTGAAGAATAATCTCTCATTGTAAATGATAAGTAGTATATAAGTTTTCAAACTAATAAAACATCTAGTGTTTCTTCTTCCAGGTGCTTTGAATGTGGTAAAAAGGGACACTTAAAAGGTGATTCTATCAAACTTAAGAAGGGAAAGAAATCATCTCACAAGAAGAAAGAAAAAGCCTACAAAGCTGCATGGGATGATTCAAGTGATGATAGTGTAGATGGAGAAAAAGGACTAGAGTGCCTTATTGGTACAACAAATGAAGAAGAAGAGGTAAGCCTTTTTTATTTTCTAAAAAAGTTTTAGTTTTTAGAATTGAGGAATTACATGATAAATATATATATATATATATATATATATATATATTTAAAAAAGACCCTGGGAAAATATTATTCATCCTGCTCCCTCACATGATAAATATATTGATTGTAAAGGGAAACTAAAAAGAGTTACTAAAACTAATGAGGATTTGTATGCACAATTAGATGATCTTGCTTCTGAAATGGAAAGTATTATTTCTGAAAATTCTTCCTTGAAATCATATTTTAATGATTGCAATACAAAATTTCTTACTCTTGAGACAAATCATAATTTGCTTTGTCAAGAAAAGGTTGAATTGCTTGCAAAATTGAATGATCTTTAATCACAACCTATCTTGTGTACTCATCTAGATTATGATGCTATTGTTAAAGAAAGAGATACTTTATCATCTGATCTAGATCACGCAAAGTTGGATATCAAATAGAAAATGGATGAGATTGCTAAATTACAAAGAGAAATTAGTAGCTTGAGAAACAATGATGTTCTTGATAAGATTCTGAAAAATTATTCTAGTTATAATCGAAGGAGAGGTTTAGGATATGTTCCAAAAGAGAAATCCTATCAAACTAAACCTACAAGAACACAAGTATCCAAGACCAAGATCATGTATGTACTCAGGAACAATTCAAAAAGAAATGAAATTGATTCTATTTGTTGTCACTATTGCTTGCATCTTGGACATTACTCTTTTTCATGCCCATACAAGAAAAGGGGTGTTGAATTAGTTTGGGTCCCAAGACCTCAAACTTAGCAAATTTGAATATGATTAAGTTGAGATTTGACCTAAAACTTCATTTGAATATCTTGATGTCGCATCTCAACTAAATAGACTGGTACTTTATCTTATTGCAATAACTCAAGTTTAAAACTAACATAAACATATTACTGAAAATAATACAGAAACAATCTCAGTCGATAAAATCTTTCACCGAGACAATGTCGGTCGAGAAAATTATCAAACAAAGTAGTTTCTATCTCTAACCTGTAGAAATCTGGAAAATGAGTAACCACGCCGGTCGAAAATGACTTCGATCGAGATAAATTCGACCGAACATTTATTGGACCGAATTTTAACTAATAAAACTGGAGATACATCAACCTTCTCGGTCAAAAAGAATGTCAACCGAAAAGAAGTAGGTCGAGAAAGAGTTCGACCGAATAAAGTTCTGGAAAACCTGTTTAACTGGTTTAGTTTGCTATAAACTTGCTATAAATTTGGTATAAATGAAAATTGATTGGAAATTATGAATGAATCATAAATCTTGGAGACAACTCTCAAATCACATATTGATAATTTGCATCATGATCTATATGTTTGATTCTTGATATACTTATGAAACATGCTAATTATGTGATAAAAAACTATATGCAAATAGAAACCGGAAATGTTTTCTTAAAATCAATGCACACATTGTTAAGCCTTCAATTTTTATTTCTCTTGAAATGATTAAGCATGTTCATTTACATGGTTTGTCTTAAATTTGAACATTGATGAACTGTGATTGATCATGAAAAAATATTTTCTTGATAAATCTTCCTTAAAAGGTATGATTATCTACATTGTGTATCTTAAAACTAAAAAATGTGATGATTTGAGTAAGTTTAATCAAGAAAATCATGGATTTGCTTCTCATGAGATTATTTTGGTTCATATCCTACATGGTTTGGCTTAAAATTGAAAATTATGAACCATGTTGATTTAATCAAGAAAATTACTATTTTATCATAATCCACATGGTTTGTCCTAAGTACTCCTTAGTTTATCTATATAGAATTCATGTGTCTTGAAATTTGCTTTTAAATGATCATAATCATTATATTTCATTAAATTATGGATATGCTTCTATTGTTCTATCATGATCATCGTATTATGGATATGCCTTTACTATTTCACCATGATCATTGTGTTTCATCTTTTACTTGGTTTGCCTAAAATAATCTTTGATATATATATATATATATATATATAAACCATGAATGGATATTGTTTTCAAAATGATTATAGTCATTCAGCTCATTACACATAAAGATGATGTTATCATTGAAAATGACATTTTTGCATTAAGGTAAATCTCTATGGAACAAATGCATCTTGACATATTAGTTAAATGATTGTCTTGGGATAAGCTTATGGAAAATGATATCATCCTTGTTATACATGAATACTTTTTATATGATACTATGTAACCTATGTTTTAAATATTCAATCAAGTGGATCATTGTGAATGCTTAAACTAGAAATATGTAGAAATTGCCTCTCGGTCGAAATAAAAATCAACTGAGGGGTGCCTAGGTAAAAGTCAAGGCGACCTAAAATAAGCTTGAAAAAATACTTAATTGTAAATCATTTCCTTGCACTCAATCTTAGTATCTTGAAAATAAGATTTTAGTGTATAGCTCTCATAAAATGTTAACTTATTATGATCTAATGCTCATTATGACCTTAGAATCCTTAAATTATCTTGATTATAAGATTAAGGGGGAGCTCACAAAAACTATCTTGACTATAAGAAGGAGTTCACAAAATTTTGTAAACATCATAAGGAAAATTTGAAACTAGTTATGACCTTAGTATCTTTAAAGTAATATTGGTTATGAAAATAAAGGAGCCTACAATATTTATGAATATAATGTATATCTTGCCCTGAATGGAATTCTCTAAACAAATTAGGGCTTATAATCTCATGTATTTGGTTAGAGATACATTCATTGATTCTACTATAACCTCAAAAGGATCTCATATCATTTCAAGGATTAACATCCTTTGCAAATGATTAAGAAACAAATTTTGGATAAATTTGACATAAAAATAAGTGGTTTGCATTGGGTATCATATTATCAAATTAAGGGGGAGAAATAAAAGTCATAATTAATGTTTAGCTTGGTTATCGTTTTGAAATGACAAAGGGGCATAAATAATATAAAATCAATAACATAAAGTAAAATGAGTTTCATAATCTCTCGTCTAGCATCATACTTGGAAACAAGAGAATGTCTACAAAAGGTAAACTTCAGGTATGAAACTCATATGATTTATATTTCCTTGATTTATATTTAGGAAATGTTTGTCATTTTAAAAAAAGGGGGAAATTGTTGGGTAAATTGGACATTATTATAATCCCTTTGTTTTGATGATGACAAACATTTATTTCTTGTGGTTTTAACTTGCTATTTGAGTGTTTCAGGGACAAGCATATAAGGTGGTGGATAGCAATGACTTGGAATATCAATTTGCTAAAACTACTTTATTTTCATGATTATAATCAAATGTAAAAACTTGTACAAGTATATCATATACAAGTACTTAGATATCATGTAAATCAAGCACTTAGATCTTCCCTATCCACTCACAACACTTAGATAGGTCATCCCCCAAGATAGTATCACAATTTCACATTGATACACACACTTAGTAAACGAATACATTGAATTAGTGATATTCTTAGTCGACAAATATTTCGACCGAGACACTCTCGGTCGAAAAACTCCTCGACTGAAAATAGACCCTCCTAGCCATTAGAATGAGTTAGAAAAGTGGTTGGGAGTTGGAATCGAATGTTACAACATATTGACTCAGACTCCCACTTGGTCGACAAATTCCTCGACCGAGAAACTCTCGGTCGACAAATACTTCGACCGAAAATGGTTATGTCTGCACTTTTTAGAATTAATTAACTAGCCATTACAAATGCAATTAGTCGACACTTAATAGATAGTTGAGCACTAAGAACACCCTAGAAGATGTCTATAATGTCCCCAAGCATTAGCAAATAAATAAGACAGCCATAGGACACCTCAATGCATCACTTGCATATACAATTCACTTGAGATCACATAGTAGCAAACCATTAGCAATGCTTTCACTTGCAAAACATTTCCACAAGCTGTGAATTCGTGTCCTATAGGCTGATATCTCCTATCCATTATATATTCACGTCTATCCACTTTGGTTAGGAGATCAAACGCTTGATATAGGATTCAAGCCTTGTGCTACATTAGTAAAGTTATACTTTCCTGCTTCTTTCTTGTTCCTTCTTATTGCTTTGGTTCTCCTTTTATACTCCTAGGTTGGAGGCTACAGAAAGGAGGTTGTATGAGCTTCTTCTGGTGGATAAGGTAGCTCGGCAGACTTAGGATTACTTCAAGAAGGCTGTCTCAATGAGAAGCTACTTTAAGAGGAAGGCTACTTCAAGGGGGAGCTTGGAGTTAGTTCGAGGAAGGCTGCTTCAAGGTTGGTGGGATTACTTCTAGGTGAAGGCTATCCTAAGGGTGGTGAATGTATTTGTATCTTATGTAACATCCTTTTAAGGTAATAAAATACAAGTGCTTTCAAAATCCCAATTGGAAACAATTGGGTAGTAGACTGACTCCCTTAGTTTTTGCTAAGGGTGGAACCACTTTAAACGCCTGTATCTCCTTCTTCAACATCCTTGTGGTTGTTTGTTGGTTGAATTATTTTAAAAATTAATATAAAACCCTATGCACCCCCTCTAGTGTTTTTCATTTGGTATTAGAGCAGGCTTCAAGGAACTTTAACAAAGTCATGATGAAAATGGGTGATGGGGTACTAAACAACCTCAACTTGGAAGGAACACTTGTAGCTTGGCCTCCACCATTTGATGTCACTAACTACACCTATTGGAAGAGGTGGATGCAATTCTATTTTCAAGGAATCAGATGGGATCTTTGGAGAATGGTTTCAAATGCAAATGATCTTTCTCAAACAGAGTATGCTACATGGGATGCTAATACAGTAAAGCTAGCCCAATTGAATGCAAAAGCTATAAGTATCCTTTATTGTTAAATTTCCGTAGGTGAGTTTAATAGAATATCAAATTGTGAAACTGCATATGAAATATGGCATAGACTCTCTATTACTTATAAAGGAACTGTTCAAGTGAAGAATTCCAAAATTGGTATGCTTAAATAAAGTTTGAACAGTTTCGTATGGAACCAAATGAGTCTATTAGTGAAATGTATGCAAAGTTTTCTTGTATTATTAATGGTTTGAATTCTTTAGGTAAAGAAATTAGTTAAGAGTATCAAGTGTATAAAATCCTTAGGTGTTTGCCTCCAAAGTACAAACCAAAAGTTATTGCAATTGAAGAAGACAATGACCTCACTCAACTAAGGATGGTGCAACTCATTGGCAACTTAGAAGAACATGAGGCAACCGTGGAGGAAGAAGGAAGATTGGCTGATGAACACAAGAAGGAGA
This sequence comes from Alisma plantago-aquatica, assembly GCA_963693085.1. NCBI lineage: Eukaryota > Viridiplantae > Streptophyta > Magnoliopsida > Alismatales > Alismataceae > Alisma > Alisma plantago-aquatica. The sequence goes on along the minus strand of OY856415.1, from coordinate 574,499,436 downwards.
AAAGAAAGGACATTGCATTCAAAGCATCAACCAAGATTAGTCATGACACAAGTGAAGATGATAGTGAAGAAGAAACTCTCATTGTAAATGGTAAGCAGTATAGAAGTTTTAAAACTAACAAAACATCTAGTGTTTCTTCTTCCAGGTACTTTGAAAGGTGATTGTTCCAAACTTAAGAAGGGAAAGAAATCATCTCACAAGAAGAAAGAAAAAGCCTACAAAGCTGCATGGGACGATTCAAGTGATAATAGTGAATATGGAGAAAAAGAAGTAGAGTGCCTTATTAATACAACAAATGAAGAAGAAGAAGAGGTAAGCCTTTTTAATTTATCTAAAAAATATTTAGTTTCTAGCATTGAGGAATTACATGATAAATATATTGATTGGTAAAGGAAACTAAAAAGAGTTACTAAAACTAATGAGGATTTGTATGCACAATTAGATGATCTTGCTTTTGAAAAGGAAAGTATTATTTCTGAAAATTCTTCATTGAAATCATCTTTTAATGATTCCAATACAAAATTGCTTACTCTTGAGACAAATCATAATTTGCTTTGTCAAAAAAAGGTTGAATTGCTTGCAAAATTGAATGATCTTCAATCACAACCTATCTTGTGTACTCATATAGAGTATGATGCTATTGTTAAAGAAAGAGATACTTTATCATCTGCTCTAGATCAAGAAAAGTTAGATATAAAAAAGAAAATGGATGAGATTTCTAAATTACAAAGAGAAATTAGTAGCTTAAGAAACAATGATGTTCTTGATAAGATTCTGAAAAATTATTCTAGTTATAATGGAAGGAGAGGTTTAGGATATGTTCCAAAAGAGAAACACTATCAACCTAAACCTAGAAGAACACAAGCACCCAAGACCAAGATCATGTATGTACCCAAGAACAATTCAAAAAGAAATGAAATTGATTCTATTTGTTGTCATTATTGCTTCCATCTTAGACATTATTCTTTTTCATGCCCATACAACAAAAGGGATGTTGAATTAGTTTGGGTCCCAAGACCTCAAACTTAGCAAATTTGAATATGATTAAGTTGAGTTTGACCTAAAACTTCATTTGAATATCTTAATGTCTCATCTCAACTAAATAGATTGGTACTTTATCTTATTGTAATAACTCAAGTTTAAAACTAACATAAATAGATTACTGAAAATAGTATAGAAACAATCTCGGTCGACAAAATCTTTGACCGAGATAATGTCGGTTGAGAAAATTATTGACCGAAGTAGTATCTGTCTCTAACCTGTAGAAATCTGGAAAAACCGTAACCACGCCGGTCGAAAATGACTTCAACCGAGATAACTTCGATCGAACATTTATTGGATCGAATTTTAACTGATAAATTGGAGATACAACAACCTTCTCGGTCGAAAAGAATGTCGACCGAAAAGAAGTCAGTCGAGAAAGAGTTCGATCGAATAAAGTTTTGGAAAACCTATTTAACTGGTTCAGTTTTCTATAAACTTGCTATAAATTTGGTATAAATGAAAATTGATTGGAAATTATGAATGAATCATAAATCTTGGAGACAACTCTCAAATCACATATTGATAATTTGCATCATGATCTATATGTTTGATTCTTGATATCCTTATGAAACATGCTAATTATGTGATAAAAAACTATATCCAACTAGAAACCGAAAATGTTTTCTTAAAATAAATGCACACATTGTAAAGCCTTTAATTTCTATTTCTCTTGAAATGATTAAGCATGTTCATTTACATGGTTTGTCTTAAATTTGAACATTGATGAACCATGATTGATCACGGAAAAGATATTGCCTTGATAAATCTTCCTTAAAATGTATGATTATCTATATTGTGTATCTTAAAACTAATAAATGTGATGATTTGAGTAAGTTTAATCAAGAAAATCATGGATTTTCTTCTCATGAGATTATTTTGGTTCATCTCCTACATGGTTTGGCTTAAAACTGAAAATTATGACCCATGTTGATTTAATCAAGAAAATTACTATTTTATCATAATCCACATGGTTTTCCCTAAGTATTCCTTGGTTTATCTATATAGAAATCATGTGTCTTGAAATTTGCTTTTAAATGATCATGATCATTTTATTTCATGAAATTATGGATATGCTTCTATTGTTCTATCATGATCATTGTATTATGGATATGACTTTACTGTTTCACCATGATCATTGTGTTTCATCTTTTACTTGGTTTGCCTAAAATAATCTATGATCTATATATTTATAAACCATGAATGGATATTGTTTTCAAAATGATCATAGTGATTCAGCTCATTACACATAAAGATGATGTTATCATTGAAAATGCCATTTTTGCATTAAGGTAAATCTCTATAATGCATCTTGACATATTAGTTAAATGATTATCTTGGGCTTAGCTTATGGAAAATGATATCATCCTTGTTATACATGAATACTTTTTATATGATACTTTATAAGCTATGTTTCAAATATTCAATCAAGTGGATCATTATGAATGCTTAAACTGGAAATCTGCAGAAATTGCCTCTCAGTTGAAATAAAAATCAACCGAGGGGCGCCATGGTCAAAGTCAAAGTCGGCCTAAAATAAGCTTGACCAAATGCTTAATTGTAAATCATTTCCTTGCACTCAATATTAGTATCTTGAAAACAAGATTTTAGTGTATATCTCTCATAAAAGGTTAACTTATTATGATCTAATGCTCATTATGACCTTAGAATCCTTAAATTATCTTGATTATAAGATTAAGGGGGAGCTCACAAAAATTATCTTGACTATAAGAAGGAGTTCACAAAATTTTGTAAACATCATAAAGAAAATTTAAAACTAGTTATGACCTTAGTATCTTTAAAGTAATCATGGTTATGAAAATAAAGGAGCCTACAATATTTATGAATATAATGTATATCGTGTCCTTAATGGAATTCTCAAAATAAATTAGGGCTTAAAATCACATGTATTTGGTTAGAGATACATTCGTTAATTCTACTATAAGCTCAAAAGGATCTCATATCATTTCAAGGATTAACATCCTTTGCAAATGATTGAGAAACAAATTGTGGATAAATTTGACAAAAAAATAAGTGGTTTGCATTGAGTATCAAATTATCAAATTAAGGGGGAGAAATAAAAGTCATAATTAATGTTTAGCTTGGTTATCTTTTTGAAATGACAAAGGGGGAGAAATAATAAAAAATAAATAACATAAAGTAAAATGACTTTCATAATCTCTCATCTAGCATCATACTTACAAATATGAAAATGGCTACAAAAGGTAAACTTCAGGTATGAAACTCATATGATTTATTCCTTGATTTATATTTTGGAAATGTTTGTCATCTTCAAAAAGGGGGAGGCTGTTGGCTAAATTGGACATTATTATAATCCCTTTATTTTAATGATGACAAACATTTCTTTCTAGTGGTTTTAACTTTCTATTTGAGTGTTTTAGGGACAAGCATATAAGGTGGTGGATAGCAAAGACTTGGAAGATCAATTTGCTAAAATTGCTTTATTTTCATGATTATAAATCAAATGTAAAAACTTGTACAAGTATATAATGTACAAGTACTTAGATATCATGTAAATCAAGCACTTAGATCTTCCCTATCCACTCACAACACTTAGATAGGTCATCCCCAAAGATAGTATCACAATTTCACATTGATACACAAACTTAGTAAATGAATACATTGAATTAGTGATATTCTCAGTCGACAAATACTTCGACCGAGACACTCTCGGTCGACAAACTCCTCGATCGAGAATAGACCCTCTTAGCCATTAGACTGAGTTAGAAAAGTGGTTGGGAGTTGGAATCAAATGTTACAACATATTGACTCAGACTCCCACTCGGTCGACAAATTCCTCGATCGAGAAACACTCGGTCGACAAATACTTCGACCGAAAATGGTTCTATATGCACTTTTTGGAATTCATTTACTAGCCATTACAAACACAATTAGTGGACATTTAATGTCTAGTTTAACACTAAGAACACCCTAGAAGGTGTCTAGAATGTCCCCAAGCATTAGGAAATAAATAAGACAACCATAGGACACCTCAGAGCATCACTTGCATATACAATTCACTTGAGATCACATTGTAGCAAGTCATTAGCAAAGCTTTCACTTGTAAAACATTTCCACAAGCTGTGAATTCATGTCATATAAGTTGATATCTCCTATCGACTATACATTCACGTCCATCCACTTTGGAGTCATATAAGGTTGTCTCAATTGGAAGCTACTTCAAGAGGAAGGCTACTTCAAGGGGGAGCTTGGAGTTACTTCGAGGAAGGCTGCTTCAAGGTTGGTGGGACTACTTCTAGGTGAAGGCTATCCTAAGGGTGGTGAATGTATTTGTATCGTATGTAACATCCTTGCATGGTAATAAAATACAAGTTCTTTCAAAATCCCAATTGGAAACAATTGGGTAGTGGACTGACTCCCTTAGTTTTTGCTAAGGGTGGAACCACTCTAAATGCCTGTGTCTCCTTCTTCAACATCCTTGTGGTTGTTTGTTGGTTGAATTATTTTAAAAATTAATATAAAACCCTATTCACCCCCCTCTAGTGTTTTTCATTTGGTATCAGAGCAGTTTTCAAGGAACTTTAACAAAGTCTTGAAGAAAATGGGTGATGGGGTACTAAACAACCTCAACTTGGAAGGAACACTTGTAGCACAGCCTCTACCATTTGATGGCACCAACTACACCTATTGGAAGAGGAGGATGCAATTGTATTTTCAAGGAATCAGTTGGGATCTTTGGAGAATGGTTTCAAATGCATATGATCATTCTCAAACGAAGTATGGTACATGGGATGCTAATACGGTAAAGCTAGCCTAATTGAATGTAAAAGCTGTAAATATCCTTTATTGTTCAATTTCCGTAGGTGAGTTTAATAGAATATCAAATTGTGAAACTGCATATGAAATATGGCATAGACTCTCTATTACTTATGAAGGAACTGTTCAAATGAAGAATTCCAAAATTGGTATACTTAAACAAAAGTTTGAACAGTTTCATATGGAACCAAATGAGTCTATTAGTGAAATGTATGAAAAGTTTTCTTCTATTGTTAATGGTTTGAATGCTTTAGGTAAAGAAATTAGTGAAGAGGATCAAGTGTCTAAAATCCTTAGGTGTTTGCCTCCAAAGTACAAACCAAAAGTGACTACAATTGAAGAAGCCAATGACCTCACTCAACTAAGGATGGAGCAACTCATTGGAAACTTAGAAGCACATGAGGCAACCTTGGAGGAAGAAGAAAGATTGGCCACTGAACACAAGAAGGAGAAAAGAAAGGACATTGCATTCAAAGCATCAAACAATATAAATCATGACACAAGTGAAGATGATAGTGAAGAAGAAACGCTCATTGTAAACGGTAAGCAGTATAGAAGTTTTCAAACTAACAAAACATCTAGTGTTTCTTCTTCCAGGTGCTTTGAATGTGGTAGAAAGGGACACTTAAAAGGTGATTCTCCCAAACTTAAGAAGGTAAAGAAATCATCTCAAAAGAAGAAAGAAAAAGCCTAAAAAGATGCATGGGATGATTCAAGTGATAATAGTGTAGATGGAGAAAAAGGACTAGAGTGCCTTATTGGTACAACAAATGAAGAAGAAGAGGTATGCCTTTTTTATTTATCTAAAAAAGTTTTAGTTGCTAGCATTGAGGAACTACATGATAAATATATTGATTGTAAAAGGAAACTAAAAAGAGTTACTAAAACTAATGAGGATTTGTATGCACAATTAGATGATCTTGCTTCTAAAAAGGAAAGTATTATTTCTAAAAATTCTTCCTTGAAATCATCTTTTAATGATTGCAATACAAAATTGCTTACTCTTGAGAGAAATCATAATTTGTTTTGTCAAGAAAAGGTTGAATTGCTTGCAAAATTGAATGATCTTCAATCACAACCTAGCTTGTGTACTCATCTAGATTATGATGCTATTGTTAAAGAAAGAGATACTTTATCATCTGATCTAGATCAGGTAAAGTTAGATATCAAAAAGAAAATGGATGAGATAGCTAAATTACAAAGAGAAATTAGTAGCTTGAGAAATTATGATGTTCTTGATAAGATTCTAAAAAATTCTTCTAGTTATAATGGAAGGAGAGGTTTAGGATATGTTCCAAAATAGAAATCCTATTAACCTAAACCTAGAAGAACACAAGTATCCAAGACCAAGATCATGTATGTACTCAAGAACAATTCAAAAAGAAATGAAATTGATTCCATTTGTTGTCACTATTTCTTATGTCTTGGACATTACTCTTTTTAATGCCCATACAAGAAAAGGGGTGTTGAATTATATTGGGTCCCAAGACCTCAAACTTAGCAAATTTGAATATGATTAAGTTGAGATTTGAACTAAAACTTCATTTGAATATCTTAATTTCTCAACTAAATAGACTGGTACTTTATCTTATTGCAATAACTCAAGTTTAAAACTAACATAAATAGATTACTAAAAACAGTACAAAAACAATCTTTGTTGACAAAATCTTTGACCGAGACAATGTCGGTCAAGAAAATTATCGATAAAAGTAGTTTTTGTCTATAACCTGTAGAAATCTGGAAAATCAGTAACCACGCTGGTCGAAAATGACTTCGACTGAGATAAATTCGATCGAACATTTATTGGACTGAATTTTAAATAATAAAAATGGAGATACAACAACATTCTCGGTCTAAAAGAATGTCGACTAAAAAGAAGTCAGTCGAGAAAGAGTTCGACCGAATAAAGTTCTGGAAAACTTGTTTAACTGGTTTAGTTTGCAATAAACTTGCTATAAATTTGGTATAAATGAAAATTGATTGGAAATTATGAATGAATCATAAATCTTGGAGACAACTCTCAAATCACATATTATGAATGAAAATTTATTGGAAATTATGAATGCATCTTGACATATTAGTTAAATGATTATCTTGGGCTTAGCTTATGGAAAATGATATCATACTTGTTATACATGAATACTTTTTATATGATACTCTATAAGATATGTTTCAAATATTCAATCAAGTTGATCATTGTGAATGCTTAAACTGGAAATCTGTAGAAATTTCCTCTCGGTCGAAATAAAAATCAACCGTGGGGTGCCTAGGTCAAATTCAAGATCGACCTAAAATAATCTTGACAAAAAGCTTAATTGTAAATCATTTCATTGCACTCTATCTTTGTATCATGAAAATAAGATTTTAGTGTATAACTCTCATAAAAGGTTAACTTATTATGATCTAATGCTCATTATGACCTTATAATCCATAAATTATCTTGATTATAAGATTAAGGGGGAGCTCAAAAAAACTATCTTGACTATAAGGAGTTCATAAAATTTTGTAAACATCATTAAGAAAATTTGAAACTAGTTATGACCTTAGTATCTTTAAAGTAATCTGGGTTATGAAAATAAACGAGCCTACAATATTTATGAATATAATGAATATCTTGTCCTTAATGGAATTCTCTAAACTAATTAGGGCTTAACATCCTATGTATTTGGTTAGAGATACATTCATTGATTCTACTATAAGTTTAAAAGGATCTCATATCTTCATTGATTCTACAATAAGATCAAAAGGATCTCATATCATTTCAAGGCTTAACATCCTTTGCAAATGATTGAGAAACAATTTGTGGCTAAATTTGACATAAAAATAAGTGGTTTGCATTGAGTAACAAATTATCAAATTAAGGGGGAGAAATAAAAGTCATAATTAATGTTTAGCTTGGTTATCTTTTTGAAATGACAAATGGGGAGAAATAATATAAAATCAATAACATAAAGTAAAATGAGTTTCATAATCTCTCATCTAGCATCATACTTGCAAACAAGAGAATGGCAACAAAAGGTAAACTTCAGGTATGAAACTCATATGATTTGTATTTCCTTGATTTATATTTTGGAAATGTTTGTCATCTTCAAAAAGTGGGAGATTGTTGTCAAAATTGGACATTATTATAATCCCTTTGTTTTGATGATGAAAAACATTTCTTTCTTGTGGTTTTTACTTACTATTTGAGTGTTTCAGGGACAAGCATATAAGGTGGTGAGCAAAGACTTGGAAGATCAATTTGCTAAAATTGCTTTATTTTCATGATTGTAATCAAATGTAAAAACTTGTACAAGTATATAATGTACAAGTACTTAGATATCATGTAAATCAAGTGCTTAGATTTTCCCTATCCACTCACAACACTTAGATAGGTCATCCCCAAAGATAGTATCACAATTGCACATTGATACAAACACTTAGTAAATGAATACATTGAATCAGTGATATTCTCGGTCGACAAATACTTCAACCGAGGCACTCTCGGTCAACAAACTCCTCGACCGAGAATAGACCCTCCTATCCATTAGAATGAGTTAGAAAAGTGGTTGGGAGTTAGAATCGAATGTTACAAAATATTGACTGAGACTCCCACTCGTTCGACAAATTCCTCGACCGAGAAACTCTCGGTCGATAAATACTTCGTACGAAAATGGTTCTGTCTACACTTTTTAGAATATTTAATTAACTAGTTGTTACAAATGCAATTAGTGGACACTTAACGGCTAGTTGAGCACTAAGAACACCCTAGAAGGTGTCTAGAACGTCCCCAAGCATTAGCAAACCACTCCTATAAATAGGACAGCCATAGGACACCTCAAAGCATCACTTACATATACAATTCACTTGAGATCACATTGTAGCAAGCCATTAGTAAAGCTTTCATTTACAAAACATTTCCACAAGTTGTGATTTTGTGTCCTATAGGCTGATATCTCCTATCCACTATACATTCATGTCCATCCACTTTGGTTAGGAGATCAAATGCTTGATATATGATTCAAGCCTTGTGCTACGTTGGTAAAGTTGTACTTTCCTACTTCTTTCTTGTTCCTTCTTATTGCTTTGGTTCTACTTTTCTACTCCTAGGTTGGAGGCTGTGGAAAGGATGTTGTATGAGCTTGTTCTGGTGGAGAAGGTAGCTCGGCAGACTTAGGATTACTTCTAGAAGACTGTCTCTATAGGAAGCTACTTCAAGAGGAAGGCTACTTCAAGGGGGAGCTTGGAGTTACTTCGAGGAAGGCTGCTTCAAGGTTGGTGGGACTACTTCTAGGTGAAGGCTATCCTAAGGGTGGTGAAGGTATTTGTATATTATGTAATATCCTTGCGAGGTAATAAAATACAAGTGCTTTCAAAATCCCAATTGGAAACGATTGGGTAGTGGACTGACTCCCTTAGTTTTTTCTATGGGTGGAATCACTCTAAACACATGTGCTTATTCAACATCCTTATGGTTGTTTGTTGGTTGAATTATTTTAAAAATTAATATAAAACCCTATTAACCCCCTCTAGTGTTTTTCAAGTTGGACATAGACATTTGTATATGGTCTAGTATAGCTTTCAGTATCTCACCCTGCTGGGACCAGAAGATTAGAAGGCTTTCAATTGCAGATTTTACCAAGGTGATTCTTACAACCATTGAGGTTTTTGTGAGTGGCCATCTGGCAATCATCTCCTCCAACTTGTCAGTACAATTGGTGAAGTCTTTTACCTGAAGATTTCCACCTTCCAGAGGGAATCCCAAGTATTTTGTTGGTAGATGAGATATTTTAGATTCCAAAGATGCTTCGATGGAGTTCCTAATATGATCACAGTTGACAGATTTGAACACTTGCATCTTCTGTTGGGTTGTCTTCAGTCCAGTCTCAGCTCCAAACCTTGTTAAGAGTCTTATAAAATTTAGCTGGGTAATGGGCTTTGGCTTCAAGGAATACCAGGACGTCATCCATGAATACGATGTGACTCCATGCTTGAGTCCCATGGACAGTGTAGGTCTTAAGCTCTTTCTTTTCTTCTGCTTCATCATGAGTTGTGTAAAGTACTCCATCAAGATGGTGAATAGGAGGGGGGAGAGAGGATCTCCCTACCGCAACCCATTCAAGCTTTTGAAGATGTCATTAGAGGTACCGCTAACTAAGACTGAGAAAATAGGACTGCACACACATTGTCTTATTAATGAAATCCAGCTCTCATTGAATCTGAGTTGCTTCATTATCCACCACAGTTTGTCCTAACGGACACTGTCAAAGGCCTTGGAGACGTCGAGTTTGATGTAGACCTCTTTATGACCTCTCTTGACATTAAAGTCAACCATGAATTCACCTGCTAATAAACTACAGTCTGAAATGCTTCTTCTAGAGATGATGGCACCCTGTTGGTTCGAGACTAGGAGAGGTAGCACCATCTTTAAACGCTCAGCAAGGATATTCACAATGACCTTGTACTGCACGTTACAATAGGCAATCGACCTGAAGTTAGTGAGTGACAAGGTTGTCTTCTTTTTTGGAACAAGAAATAGGAAGGCATGGTTAACTTGTCTCAACATCGACCCTCCCTCCATGAACAACTTCACACCCTTGCACAGATCATTCTTGATGATATCCCAGACATCCCAATAAAAATGTGATTTGAATCCATCGGGGCTGGTGATTTACTAGTGCCTATGCTCCAAAGAGCTGATTTTATTTCAGCTTCATTTATAGACCTGCACAGGAAATTATTGTGAGAGTTAGTTAGCTTTGCCTTCCATTTCAGGCCTTCCTCTTCAACTGGTTGTTCTTCTTGAGGTTTTTTGTACATGTTCTTGTAGAAATCATTGGCTTGAGCTTCGAGGCCTTCTTGACTGTTAATAACTTCTCCTTCTGCATTTATGAGCTCAGTGATTGAGTTTTGTGCCTCCCTCTTTTGGACTGCATTATGATATAGGTTTGTATTGCAATCACCATCACCTAGCCAGTTCTGCCTGCTCCTTTGCCATGAAAAGCTTTCCTCAGCTTTCTTAAGGTCTTATAGCATCCTTTTGAGGTTCAGTTCTTCATCTATGAGCAAAGTGTTCAGGGGGTCCTCTAGTAAAGCATTCTTGATCGAGACAAGTTCCTTCTTAGTACTCTCAAGTAGTTTAGGGATATTAACATATTCCTTAGACCACACTTTAAGCTTCTGTTTGATGTGCATAAGTTTCTTTGTGAAAACATAAAGAGGGTTGCCCTCAACTTCCAGGTCCCATGCTTTCTTCAGAAGTTCTTTACAACCCTTCCAAGTAGTCCAGAGGTTTAAAAACCTGAAAGGTCTAGGCCTCTTGATTTTCTCATTTAGTTACATTATGATCGGAGAATGATCACTAATATCTACACATGCAACTTTGATTTGTATAGTAGGTAGAGTTTTGAGCCAGGTTGCATTGACTAGAGCTCTATCAAGCTTGCTAGATATGTGTTTATCTGGTTTACCCTCATTGTTCTAAGTATATATCACATCTCCATTCATTGGTAACTCACATAGTTTGGCTACATTGATTGTGTAGTCGAACAATTTTATGATAACTTCAGGAACAAGACATCCCTTTTTCTTCTCCTCTTGCAATCTAACATTGTTGAAGTCCCCCATTAGTATCCAGGGCTCGTTAATGGTTTTAGAAAGTGCAAGAATATCATGCCATAGCTCTTGTCTTTGATTATGAAGATTGAATGCATAAAAGCAGAGAAACATATATGCAGACCTCCTTTATTTGTGCATCGAGCTGTGATCGTTTTCTCAGTCTTCTTGAGGACTTCAACCTCCCAGACGTTAGGGTTCCATCCCATGCAGATGCGCCCTAGCTCCACTTCTTGTTGATTATTTACATTTCCCCATCCACTCGGAAATACAGTGTCCATATAACTGCTATTACACCTTTTTATTTTTGTTTCTATGATATCACCAAGCAAAACACCATTGGATTTAATCCAGTTCCTCACCTCCCATCTCTTTGTAGGGCTATTTATGCCCTTTACGTTCCAAGAGATAATTGACATATCAACATTTTTTGTTGTTCCTGGTATGCCTAGTAGGCTCCCTTTCTTTTTCTTTTCCTTTGTCTTTGTCTTTCCTCTGCTCTTTCTCTATGTCTTTGTTTTTGATTTTGTGGGATGCACTATTCTCAAGCTCCAATATCTCCTCCTCTTCCTTATCTAAATTACTTAAGGAATTGAATAGATTTGCATTATCCAGGTTTGAAATTTCACCCTCAACTATGCCCTTCTCACCTGACGAGCTTGTTTCTGTGTTTATTCTACGCTTCTCCTTCCATGTCTTTTTGGGAACCTGGAAGCCATCTGTCTCAGGTTTATCTTTAGGGCTGTCATCCTTGTCATGTCCAAACACATAGTAGGTATGCCATTTCTTTGGTAGGTATTCATACTTGATGTTGAAGAAGATGTCCTCCTTTTTCCCCGGGACATCCACCCATACAGTCTCTGGGTTTTCATCCGATGCGTCGAATTCCACCAGTACCCTAGCCTCATCTATGCCAGAATTTTGAGGGATCTAGTCTCCACTTGGAGGACTTTTCCCACTCCAAAAGAGACCGTGCCTGCTACCTTTGTGGTCCAAGTTTTTCCTTTTGAAGGGATGTGGATCCAGATCGGGAGTGATGATGGGTCTTCCTTCACCAAAGATCACCAAATAGATAGTGCTTGGCAATAATAAGATGTCCGTCAAACCATCTAGGCCCACTTTTCATAAACACCTTCTTATCCATCTCGTTAGAGAAATGAATGATGAAGAATTTGTTTTCCTTGGAGACGACATCAAAGTCGCCCTTTGACATCCAGACTCTCCTGATCCAAGCCAAAATGTGTGGATAAAAAGGGTGCTTGCCCATATCATATATGGAGACTGAGTATTTCTAGACATCCTTCATACGACCATATTCTTCTGCCTCTAGGTTGACGATGACCTTGACATCACGGTGAGTAGGCTTCGGGAAAATGAATGTTGTACATTCCTTATCTTGCGCTGAGGTCCTTTTGACAACCTGAGTCCATGGAGTCTTCTTCTTGAGTGGTACGTTAGAAGGGTTTGACTCCTCTCCGATGCTAGGGTTAGGTTTGGTGGATGGGATAGATGGGTCTATGGATGAGGTAGTGGGGGTGGGGGTGGCCTGGCCAGAGGTGGCCGCCATGGTCGCCGGTCCTCTCCGGTCGCCTGGCTAATTTCCAGAAACCCTAGGAGACGGAGGGGGCGTGCATATGTAAATATGTATGTATGTGCATATATATGTATATATATGTGTATATATATGTATGTATGTATGTATATATATATCTGTGTGTATATATATATGTATATATATATATGTATATGTATATATATAGTATCAGTGTGTGTGTGTATTTTTAGGTTAAGATCCTATAAATATATCTTTTAGGTTTTATATATTATCTACTTTATTCCACCATCATGCATCCTATTATGGAGGTCCATGACCTTTTTATTTCACCAAAAAGTTCATTGATGGTTCTCATAATGCAACATCTCATGATATGCCACATTGTATACTTCAAAATTTAGGGTCTTAGAGTATTTATTGATATCTTTATCATATAATATTACATTCATATCTCCTCAATTACACCATTTGATTCGTCTATATTGGGTCGCATTGTTATTACATTCATTGCTATTCAGAATAATCTAAAAAATTGTCAACATGTTGATTGTAGGCTAGTTTTTTAGTAAGACAAATTGTAGAAGATAATGAATCAACATGACTGATTTTTAGTTTTGCAATCTGTGAGAAGAATGGTTTAGTAATATTCTAGGGATTTCTTTATGTAAGATTGAGAAAAAATTTGGTATGTGATTATTTAATTGATTAAAGGTGTAGGATGGAATTTTGGAGGTATTTAGATGATTATTAATTATTATTTTAGAAAGTATACAACAAAATTATGAATGAAACTTATAGAAAAAAGATGTTGGAGCATATTTAACATTGGCTTCTTCTCTAAGGGAAAGTATTTGAGTATATAACATTTGATCATTCACATGATAAATAAATATAAGGTAATCAAATGTGGTTACATAAGAGGTGATGTTGAATCGGAGATCTTAAAATGGTTTCTCCATATAAAGTTTCTTACACAGTGGAACAAAGAGATGTGATATTTATGATTATATGGGACTAATTCTAGGAAGATGAAGATGTTTATTGTGTGTGTATATATATTGAGGTGTTATGGATGTGTTGTGATGGTTGTGCAATCACGTAGTAAAATGGGGCACATGAATCAAGGGGGTAGGGAAATGTCAATGCCAGTTTATGGTGGATTATCCATTTCCATGTTTGGGTTTCTTTTTAATAAGGGAAACTTGGGTGAGGTGGAGTGTGAGGAGGTAATTTTGGATCCTCATCTGACATGCATGACCCATCCTCTCATGGTAAGTTCAAGGTGCATGCATGACCTCGAAGGACCAATGTGTTGTAGCATAGGTCAAGTAAGTATGTCAGAGAGAAAGTGTGTCCCACCACGAGTCAGAATATATTGTGATTGTGTGATTAGAAATCAACAATCTATGTGCATTAATGAGTTGTTACTTTTTTATTTAGACTTATAGAATACGAAAGCTTGTATATTAGGTATATCTAAAAATCTAATGTAACATAGAAAATTTTAAAATGTAAATTTAGAGTTTTGTTTTTCTTAGTAATTTTAACATTTTTGGATGTTAACTGGATTAGTATTCATTTTGATACACTAAGTTACTCAAAATATATGAAATATATGGTTTTAGAAAAGAAAAGAAAAGAAAAAAGATATTGGCATATATTCATGTGGACTAGGACTTAATAGGATCATAGTTTATACTTCATCCATTCTAATAGAAGCCAAATAAAAGAATATAGGACATGGATCACTATGTGCTACTTGTATTATGGCATGGAGATATCATTGCAACCCATATGTCATAAAGGCCTATATATAGAGACCCTAAGTATCGGGACCTCTCTTTTGATTAGCATAATATCCAACCATTAAAGAGAATCCCTAACTCTAAAACCAAATTATGAAGCAAAACAACTAATTCTTAGAAAATTGATTAACACAATATATGCAAAACATAAATAAAATTTTCCTTTTTCCATTTTCATAAAACCTCATTAACAATTTCACACTATCACAAAAACTTATTCAACTCCATTAAAACCAGAATTGAAATCTTGTTACTCACATGTAGTCCAGTTTACTTTGGTTACATGTACATGAAAAAACAAACTCTGTATACTACCCATACCAAGAAAGTGTGTAAGACCCCTGGCATGGATTAATACTTAAACATGCTTTCTTATATTAATTGGGTACTTAAAACCTGAATCAAACCCTAATTTATTCTTTGATATCATGTGACAAAACTAAATTTCAAGTTAGCTCCAGTTTGGACATTGTTTGAGTAAGTTTTTTTTAAAATTTATGATCATAAATTAACTTTTATTCAATTTTTCTCATGTCTAGGGTTTTATCTATAATCTTCACATGTATGTTGTGCTTCATAATTTTTTGTAACATGTTTGAGATATTTGATTACTTGAGCACCTAGATGCACCATTGTATGTGGGATGCTATCTAACTTAGGGTTGAGACCTAGGTATTCTCACCCATGTGCCCCAACTCGATGGTTTCCCTTTGTAAGCTTGGGATCTGATGGTTTCCCTATGATGTTGAACTGATGGTCTTATTAGTGACCATGATTTGATGGTTTAGTTTTTGACTAAGGGTATCCATGATCCGATGGGGATGCTAGGTGTAAGAGTTTATGTTTTGGCCTGAGTAAGTGTATGAACTGATGGGTTAGATGTTGGTGTTGATTTGTGATATCAATTCAATCCTCCTCATTTAACCTAACTTAAAGTAATTACATAATGATGTTTAAATATACATATATTATTTTCATGTTGTTATGATGGAAGGATACTCTCATAATGATAATGATAACCCTACTATGTTACTTTGAGACCATCATAGCTCTTATGTTTGATGAAATCTTATGATAAATTTGTATGCAACAAGGGTGTTTATGATTTGTATAACCCTCTACAAATGTGTTGAAAGATAATAATGTTCTTGCAGGTGATGATGTGAGTGGTCTAAATGGCCTTTGGGCAGGACTTGAGTCCTATGTGATGTTGTGATAAAGAATATATCTTGTATATATTATATCTTCTAGAAGTTGTTATATACCAATGTTTTTATAGAAATCTTTTAGGGTTTGCATGTAACTTGATTGATGCAATCTAAAATCATCCAATTGGCAATAACTAATCAAGTAAAACCCTAATCATATATTTCCCTATGTTGTAGATCTATTCTAGTGTAAGAACTTGTTGGATAGTAAAACAAGTATTCTAGTAAGGAAACTCAGAGTCATATATTATTGAGTATATTGGGTGCAGGGAGATTGTATCCTTGTCATCATGATCCCAAGGTTATAGATAATGGTCGAGGTCATACCTCAGATGAATGATTATATGTATATGTGATGTGATTGAGGATATCTATGATTGTACCTCAGATGATAGGGTTGATTATCCTAGTTTCTAGTCTCGTGACCTATATACCAAGGGCAGACTAGGCTGATTGCAGCTAGACTCATATGTCATCATGATAGACTCATACTGGCAGAGGGGAAGAGATCGTAGGATTTTGACTCTCCCAGATCTTGTATGGAACTGATTGCAACTTCCCAGTGGTTAGTTGGAAGTTTGAGTGGTATGCCCCAAACTACCCAGGGCTTACTAAAATATATAACTTAGACGTGTAGCATATCTACTACGGTTACTTGACGATGCATATTGGTTGATAACCCTTGCCTTATTTTTTTTTATTTAGATGATGTATAATGTGGTAAGAGAAATCACATGTACGTATGGGGTTAGCTATGTTTGTTTCTTTGAATATTATGTTAATATCTTAATTATGTAATATTATCTACTTTATTTGTTTAATTACACAATCTATTTTATTGAATAAATGTTATTGATATTTATATCTCTCGCATGGATATGGGTCTCACCTCATGGGTTACCACATAATTTTAGGTGATCGTCACCAGCATTATTGGACCCATGGTAATGAGAGGAGGATCTTAGAGATCAGTAGGAGCAAAAGGTTGGCTAGTGTTTAGTGTCCTAGACTCAGCCCTGTACTCTTAGGTTTGAGTAGGGAATTGTTGTGGATGATGTATACCGACTCAAGTTTTTGGTGGTTTATCGGTGTCGTGTATGATGTATATATGTGGAATAATGCTTTTGTATACAAATTGTGGAAGAGGCCACTGGGTAGTGGTATAGATACCTCGTATGGTATGTTTTTTATGCATGATGTTGGACCTATATGTATATATTCTTGGGCATGTTTGAAAAGTTTTATCTGGTTTTAAATTGTGCATCTTTTTAGTAATGTGGTAAATTAGTGATCGGTCGGGTTAAGGATTTGAGTAATCTCATTTAGCATGGTGGGTTGCCACATTTGGTGGTATCAGAGTTTAGGCTTTGTGTTTGTTCTTACATAATCCAACATATTAGACAATAGCTTATAGTTATACAGATATGCCTAGAGAATGTTAAGAGCATGCTGAGAGTATCTATGTAGAGCCAGGAGGTGGTGATAGGAGGATGTGATAACTTAGAAATTCACACTTCGATTATGACTTCTATTTTTGACCTAGCTCTTGTTCTTGAAGTCAATTTCATTTTTGGTATGCGTATTGATGCACAATTGATCCATTTATCTTGTGTGTATCACCTTGGTGATAATGGAATTGACAAAAATCAAGTCTACTTACATATCACACTTGATCACCTTTTCCTTGCTTTTAATCATATTATTGTAAACTTTTGTACTATGTCCTTGAGCTCATGTTGTAGACCTCTCTCTCTCTTGATTCCAATGCATCAAATTTCACTCAATTTTGATCAAGTATGTGAGAGATATGCCCAATTGAATATCATGTAGTTTAAACCTTACTTTAAGCCCTTTTAAATCTAATTTGACCTTAATGGTCCAGGAAGGGTGCACGTGGCTCACTCATAAAAGACCTTAGTCACCTCTCCTTTCCCTCTCCTAGTGATTCATGCCCCACTCTTTGGACCAATCATCTTGCTTCAATTTCTTGGAAAACAAACCATAGTTGTCGGATCTCGTGACCTTGGATTCAAGTCTAATCCAACAGATGATATATCATCTCCCAGCTCCGTACTAGGGTAAATAGCCATGGCACCAGGTTCTATCTATTCACTCTTTGGTGCCTCCTTTTCATGCCTTCTTTCCCATAATCAACCCCTCCTTTTCCTATAAATCACCATTCCTAGCCTTTCGCCTCATGTTTCTCATCCCCTCACCAACCCAAACACCTCGATCTGTATTACTTTCCCTCTTTCTCCTTGTGGCACTGCCGCCCTTCTCAATTTTGGGGTTCCTTCCCCATATTTCCTTGGATACCTGAAGGATGTCCAAATCATCTGTGAGGCCGATCTGAGCATGAACAACTATGTCACGAGGGGATTAAGGCCAACTCCGCACACACCAGCATCCACCCCGAGCCGTTGTTACGGTTTGCCTACCTAGTCGTGGCGAGGTGCTCGTAGAAAGGGGGTTCTTCCCCGACCGTCAGATGAATTGAGTTCTAGAATGGACCATGGATTGGAGGGCCCAAATGTCTTGTTCTCTTCACCCCACTTGCTCCTAGGGTGCGTTTGGTTAGGCCGTGGCCTACATCCATGACGCCCGCTGTAGGGTTCTGTGAGCGGATCGCAATGACCCAGCCGATCTACCCCTATGAGGCTCACATGTGAGCCACTCGGTGCTCAATTGTTGGATCCGGCCCACCAAAGCCTTCTAGGTATAAAATCCTACCCAATTAATCATGAAATAGATCTCTTCCTTCAATAAATCACATCTCTCCACTCCTATGTCCAAACCTAGAAATGTTGTATACCATTTTGATCAGAAAAATGCCATATTGTTAATGATCCTACATATCATGTTGTTTATCTACCATATTCCACTATTTTCCTAAAAAGTCTCATTTATGACCTTTTGAGGTCTAATCTACTTCTATCATGCCCACACATGTATGTTTGATGATCGATTGGTCACCCTTTAAGCAAATCAATAACTTTCTTCCTTGTGAATGTGATATAATGTCTAAGACCATCTATATGCACCCTAATGCCATCTTGACCTACCTTGACCCAAATGGTTTTTATATGTACTTAATGTTGTGACTTGAGCATTTGTGAAGTCTGGGACTTAATTTTTCTTTATGATATGTTTGAATCTTGAAATCTATAAACCCTATGATGATTTGTCATTCTTGACTAATACCATATACCTAATTGTCTTGAGTAACTCATATGACATTAAAGACTCACCTTGGTACACCTTATGCCCTAATTTGAGATGTTTAGTACTTATGTATATGGAACTTAAATTCTTGTGCTAAAATGAATCCTTAATATTCAAATATCTATGTTCACTCCCAAATCAGTTCTTAAATTACTTGTTTCTTTAAAATGTCATGTACCACACTCATGCTCTATTGACTACATGTAGCACCTAGTATGACATAAATGCATATGCTATTTGTTTTAGATCTAACCTTGCCAAGAACATGCTCTAGTGTTACACATGCATCTTGAGACTTTAGATCAGTAGAATTATCATGTTGTTACTCTATAATACTAACTTGATCTACTTAGTGGTTCTATGGTTTGGAAATGTACAATATTGCATTGAACGAGTCTATTGTGACTAATTAAGATCTTTCTTGTCTAAGTCTTGATGATAATATAAATGTCATGCTTCCTTTACTCCTAAATCAGACCTTATTCTTATCTAGTAGTACTCATAATGTGGATGCTTCACCTAGACCTAAGGTCCATGCATATACTATGTTGTATCAATGTATGCATGTTTGACAAGATGGGACACCACTTGAACTATTTGATACTTAGGTTGAGGAGAACATTCACATGACATGTTTCATGTTTGCATGAACTAAACCCCTTTGAACTAAGACACTGTGCTATATCTTTTCCTTGCAAGGTTCCCCTAGTTTGGATCATCTCTAGGAACCTTACTCGAGGATCATAACTTCCTCATTACTAAAAAATGTATGATTTTCTCTTGATCATACTATGGTATTGGTTTGTTTGTATGTATGCTTGTATGAATTCTTGACCAAATAAATACTTGTTTGAGCTACTTTTTCTCTATGATTAGTACGTTCTTTTTGCTTGAGATATGTTGAACAAACCTTGAACATAATTTAACTTGTCCATTGTGAAGACCTAGTGTACTTGCCTATATTCTCAGGGTAAGGGCATAAGGTTGGGAACCTTACTTGAAATGTCAAGATGAGGAGGACCATCTTGATAAAAAAGAGTTAACTAATCTTGAGCACCCTTACAGACCCTTCCAATGGGAAGTTGGTCGATGGACATAATATGTTGTTAAGTATAATGGAAATGCACTTAAAACACACTTTGTATCGAACAATGTCATTAAGTGTTCTTGCATTGTTTATGGTTCAAGCCAAGCAACTTTTATTATACTCTTAAATAATTTACATGCCTTTTCATAGTGTACTTAATGCTTTAGCATTAATATATTATGTTTATCGAATTTGTATTTGCCAAATGAAGATCTACTGCACTCAAGACTCTAAGATCTAAAATGCAATACAGATAGGTATACATGAATCTAGAAATGGGTACATATCTTTTATCTCTATGTTTAGTTTCTTGTTATATATTGTTACTTCTTTTACATATATACTGCCTATGCAAAATAATTGTGCCATTCTATGGACAGGCGCCCAAGTCCACTCACCTTTGGATTTGTATCCATTAGGAGTGTAGACTTAGGATAACAATCAGTTTTGTGACAAATTGTATCAGAGAAAAACACATAGGCCTCTATATATGTTTAAGGCATAACACATCTTAAGAACCCATGGAGGACTAAAATCCTTTCTTTAACTTTATAGAATCTTCTAGAATCTCATCTCTTCTTTAAGGACCACCTAATACATTCTAGTATATGATTAGTTAGTCTTCTTATCCCCTCATGTGATTCTTTTCTCTTGACTATTAACCACATGACATCTCGATTATGGGTATTTTATGTATGGGGAAAAGTAAAACTCATTTGAAATTAAGAAAGTTGATTAACATAATAATGCCATGACTTGATCTTAAATTGAAAACTATATTTGATGAATGCAAGTAATCTTGGAAGTGATGTAATAATATGTAAAACCTAATATCATGTGGAATCATTTTTACTCGACTCGATACAAGTGCTTTTAATGTTTGAGGTAAATTCTAGTTATGGTGAAATAAGGTGGAACTATTGTCTTACACCTCATGTTTGATGAGGTCCCTATTGATTAAATCTGTGTTTCCCTATTGTTTATTAAACATCAAACATCGTTAAGAAAACCTTTCCCCAATTTGATATGTACAATGGCCATGCCTTTGGTCTGCTAAATTATGATGTCGAAACTTGATAAAAGAGGAAAATCACATATTGCCCATTATTCCTCTTTGTAGGCTCAATTTGAATGATGTTGGGCCTAGCTATCAATCTCACACTATTATAATGAAACTCTTGAGTTCTCAATTTGACTTCTTGATCCCCAAAATAAGTCCTTACCTCGATCATGAAAGGGAGGGAATTCTATTATGACTTAAAAATCAGAAGATCTCAAAATATGGTTAACTTATTAAGGATCTTGATATTTGACTCATGATCTTGTCAGATATGATTTGATAGTTGATACTCACCCTTTTTGGATACACTTGATGACTCATGATTAATATGGATTACTGTGTTAGATTAGGGTGGTAGTTGACATATGACTCCCAGAGCCTATGTCACATCTCTATTATGACTCCTCTAAATTTCCATCTTGTTGGTGGTTAAGTTCCTAGAAAGACCTAGGCCTAGATCATTCATCCACCTTGAACACCATGAAAATCCACTCGATATTGATGCCACAAAATGTTGAATAATACTTGAAACATTGCTCAATTGTTGTATATGATTGAATGATCACCCTAAGGTCTAAATAGGAATATAGACCCTAGCTTTGACATCTTTGGACCTATTACTTGGATGTCCAAACATGACTCTTGATTGCATAATGAAATCTTGACTCGTGTTTAATAACTTGATGTTGATTTGACTCCTATGATAACCCTTTTTGGATCTTGAGATCACCCTTGATATATAACTAACGACTTTCATGTTCCCAAATCTTGAAATTGAAATGATGACTATTATGATTCGCTCAATTTATGACTTAAGGATGAGCTTCATGTGGACTAGGGTGGGACCTTCCATTGATTTGAGCATGAAATTACGATGTTGAAATATGATATTGGTCTTGAATTTTTGGAATATGAAATCTCAATCACGGACCCTACCTAGGCCGATGTAGAAGCTAGAAACCTAAATTTTAGGAATGAAAGTCTTTCTTTACTCTTGAACTCTATTCTATTAACCTAAAACATGATCTCTCCAAATTGGTGATCTATATGACAATCTTCCCAAATATGTGACTCGTGTGATGATCTTTCCCAATTTGATGATCCATGTGACTATGATTTGACCATGATTCTAGATCACTCATTTTTGAAACAATGTTGATGTTTATGGAATACCAAGTTGATTACGATATGGATTATGATTCCAAATCTTAGTTGATGGCTTGATTTAGTTTAAGGGACAAATTTAAATTTTAAGGTGGGGAGGATGTGATAAACTAGAAATTCACACTTTAATTATGACTTCTGTTGTTGACCTATATCTTTTTCTCAAAGTTAATTTCATTTTTGGTATGTATATTGATGCACAATTGATCCATCTAGATTGTGTGTATCACCTTGGTGATACTGGAATTGACAAAAATCAAGTCTACTTACATATCACACATGATAACCTTTCCCTTTTTTTGATCATATTATTGTAAACTTATGTACTACATCCTTGTGCTCATGTTCTACATCTCTCTCTATTCCAACAAATCAAATTTCACTCAATTCTGAGCAAGTATGTGAGAGATATGCCCAATTGAATATCACATAGTTTAAACCTTGCTTTAACCCCTTTTAAATCTAATTTGACCTTATGGTCCAGGAAGGGCATGCATGGCACACTAAAAAAAGCCCTTAGTTGCCTCTCCTTTCCCTCTCCCAGCAATCTGTGCCCCACTCTTTGGACCAATCATCTTGGTTCGATTGCTTGGAAAACAAATGATGACCAACAAATCTCGTAACCTTAGATTCAAGTCTAATCTAATGGATGAGACATCATCTCCCAACTCCATATTGGGGTCAACAACCATGGCACCAGGTTCTACCTACTCCTACTTTGGCACCACCTTTTCATGCCTTCTTTCCCCCAATCAACCCCTCCTTTTCCTATAAAGCTCCGTTCGTAGCCTTTCCCCTCATTTTTCTTGCCCTGACGGCAACTCAAAAACCCTGACCTCTGTTCATTTTCCCTCCTGCTCCTTACAGTGTCTCCACCCTTCTCAATTTGGGGGTTCCTTTCCCATTGTTCATCTGCCACTAGAAGGATGTTCATATCACATGTGAGACCGTTCTGAGCATGAACGACTAGCTCCCTAGGGCGATCATGGCCATCCCTCATACATCGACATCCAATACCAAGCCACCATTGTGGCTTGCCTGCCTGGTCATGGTGAGGTGCTCATAGAAAGGTGGGTTCTTCCCCGACTGTCAGATGAATTGAGGTTCAGGCTGAATCATGCATTGGAGGGCCCAGTTGTCATGTTCTCTTCGCCCCTCTTACTCCTAGGGTGTGTTTGGTTTGATGGTGGCTTACATCCACGAGGCCCACCGTAGGGGTCTGTAAGTGTATGGAGCAACCTAACTGGCCAACACCTATGAGGCTCACCTACAAGCCACTACGGGCTCAATTGTTTGAGCCGACCCACCAGAGCCTTCTATGTATAAAATACTACCCAATAATCATGAAATATATGTGTTTCTTCAATAAACTACATCTATCCACCCCTATGTCCAAACCTAGCATTGGTGTATACCATTTTGATTAGAAAAATTCCATCTTGTTAATGATTCTATTATATCATGTTGTTTTTGTACCATATTCCACTTTTTTGCTAAACATTCTCGATTTTGAGGTCTAATCAACTTCTACCATGCTTAAACATGTATGTTTTGTGATTGATTGGTCAACCTTTACGAAAATCAGTAACTTTATTCCTAATGAACGTAATATACTATCTAGGACCATCTATATGCACCCTAATTCCATATTGACCTACATTGACCCAAATGGTTCTTATATGTACTTAAATGATGTTCCTTGAGCATTTGTGAAGTCTTGGACTTAATTACTCCTTATGATATGTTTGAGTCTTAAAATCAGTAAGCCCTATGATGATTTGTCATGTTTGACCAATACCCTATACCTAATTGTCTTGAGTAACTCATATGACATTAAAGACTCACCTTGGTACACCTTATTCCCCAATTTGAGATTTCTAGTAATTATGTAGATGGAACCTAAATGATTGTGCTAAAATGAATCCTTAATATTCAAATATCTATGTTCACTCCAAAATTAGTCCTTAAATGACTTGTTTCATTAAAATGTCCTGTAGCACACTCATGTACTGTCCTGACTACATGTAGCACCTAGTATGACCTAAATACATATGCTACTTGTTTGATATCTAACCTTTCTAAGAACATGCTATAATGTGACACATGCATCTTGAGACTTCATATCAGTAGAATTATCATGCTATTACTTTATAATCCTAACTTGATCTACTTAGTGTATCTATGGTTTGGAAATGTCCAATATTGTGTTGAATAGATCTATTGTGACTAATTATGATCTTGCTTGTCTAAACCTTGATGATAATCTAAATTCCATGCTTATCTTACTCGTATCAGACCTTATCCTTATCTAGTAGTACTCATAATGTGGATGGTTCACTGAGACCTAAGGTTTAGCGTCAATGTATGCATGTTTGACAAGATGGTACACCACTTGAACTATTTAATACTTAGGTTTAGGAGAACATCCACATGACATGTTTCATGTTTGCATTAACTAAACCCCTTTGAACTAAGACATCATGCTATATCTTTTCCTTACAAGGTTCCCCTGGTTTTGATGATCTATAGGAACCTTACTCGAGAATCATAGCATGCTCATCACTCAAAAGGTATGCTTTTCTCTTGACCCTACTATGGTATTGGCTTGTTTGTATGTATGCTCATATGAATGTTTGGCTAGATAAATACTTGTTTGAGATACTTTTTTCCTATGATTAGTATGTTCATTTTACTTGATATATGTTGAACAAACCTTGAACATAATTGAACTTGTCCATTATACAAACCTTGTTTACCTGTCTGTATTCTTAGGGTAAGGGAATAAGGTTGGGCGCCTTACTTAAGATGTCAAGATAAGGCGGACCATGTCGATAAAAAGGGTTATCTAATCTTGAGCACACTTACGGATCCTTCCAATGGGAAGTTGGTCAATGGCCATAATATGTCGTTAAGTATAATGGAAATGCACTTAAAACACACTTTGTATAAAATAATGTTGTTAAGTGTTCTTGCCTTGTTTCTAATTCTTGCTTTACAAGGTGGTTCTAGCCAAGAAACTTTTATTATACTCTTATATAGTTTACATGCCTTTTCATAGTGTACTTAATGCTTTAGCATTAATATATTGTGTTTTTTGAATTCATAGTTGCTAAATGAAGATCTGCTTCACTCAAGGCTCTAAGCTCTGAAATACAACACAAATGGGTATACTTGAATCTAGAAATGGGTACATATACCTTATATACATGTTTAGTATCTTTTTATATGTTGTTATTACTTTTACATATATAATGCATGTGTGAAATAATTGTGTCATTTTATGGACGGGCACCCAAATGCACTTAACTTTGGCTTTGTCACCATTAGGAGTGTGGACATAGGGTAACAAATAATTTTGTGACAAGGTCGGAACCATATGGAAGAGTACCTGAGACGGGGCCAAAACAACCTGCACTGCCTCTATTTGACCGTTCAACCATGGATTATCTAGCCTTTAAATCCATGTTTGGATAGCTCATGGTGATGATTATGCATTTAGCAGATAGGGTGCCTGCACCTCAACCAAGGGCACATACCCCTAATGTGGAATTTCAGGGTCTAGGGAAGACCTTTGAGAGGCTGAAGCACATAGGAGCCACTGAGTATGCGGGTACAACAGACCCGAAAGATGCCAATATGTGGTTAAAAGAGCTGGAGAAAGCATTTAAGATCCTAAAAATCCCATTTAAGGACAAGGTCAAGCATGTAGTTTACCTCTTAAAGGGTAGTGTTGGCCATTGGTGGGCCGTTGAAGAGGAGAGGAAAGTAGGATTTGTGGTGAGTTGGGAGTGTCCTAGCGGGAGTTTGTGAAGCATTACTTCCTAGAGACGTATTAGACAGTCTAGTTCGAACGATTGTACCACATTTTGTTGTCTATCAACAACTATGATGTGAGATTTATGGAGCTATTGAGGTTTTTCCTCACATGGAAAGCATACAAAAAGAGAGGATTCGAAGCTTCAAGAAGGGTCTGAACTCTGATTTGTCTAAAAAAGCATCTTCTTTGGAGAATTGGAAGAAGTTATCTACCTTTATGGAATCTATGAGAAGGATAGAGAGGTATGTTGATGAGAAGCGAGAAGCCAAAGCTAGGAAGAGACCAACTCAATTCCAAGGACACTCATCTAGTAGCTTCAAGAAGCTAAGTTTCTCATCGTTATAGTACCAGTAATAACATTAGAGATAAACTTTTTCTAATACAAGAGAATGAGTACAACCATAGTGGTCTCCTAGTAAAGGGATATGGTCGTGCCCTATGAAGGATGAGGAAGTGACACAATGGACAAGGTAGAGTCAACGAGGCTCATAGCAACAACAATAGTATAGTACTAGTGGTGGTAGAGAATGGGGTCAGACATCACAAGTAGGGTCATCTGGACCAACTAGCAAAGGACGAGGATGACATTAGGTGATAGCTAGATTCTATGCAATGAGTCCGTCAAAAGGAGTGGTCAACCCACATGTCATGATAGGTCATATGGAACATTTTCATTTTGACTTATTTGCTTCTTCTTCTGTATTTGTTTTGGTTGACCTAGGTGAGGCACACTCATTTATCATCATAGAGGTGATAAGTAATTTTAATCTACATGTCTATAGTAAATCTAATAGCCTCTTATTAGTAACCCTTTAGTTGATTCCGTTGTGTTGTGGGAGGTATGTCCATCTTGTGTTCTTTCTTTTCTGGGGATGCAACATTTAGGTGGATCTTATGTCACTTGACATGCATAGATTCTATGTGATCCTAGGGATGGATACCTTGGAGAAGTACAAGGTTGTCTTGGATTGTAGTTCTAAGTTTAAGACATTTTGTGATGGGGATATCTCTTGGACCTTCCAAGGAGATAGGAAGATTCTTCCTACGTATTTGGTGTCAGTTGTGATAGCAGAGAAGCTGATGAGACAATGATGTGAGGCTTTCATAGCATGTGTTGTGGATACCAAGGTGAAGAGTCCTAGTATCAAGGAAGTACCAATAGTGTGAGAGTTTTAGAATGTAATTCTCGATGAGTTTCTTGGTGTTCTACCTCCTAGAGAGATTGATTTTGAGATCAATCTAGAACCTGAAACACAACCCATATCACATGTATCTTATAGGATGGAACCGATAGAGATGAAGAAGTTCAAGAAATAGTTGCAAGAGTTGCTGGAAAAGGGATTTATATGACTGAGCACATCCCCTTGGGGTTCTCCAGTGATTTTTGTGAATAATAAGGATGGTTCTATGAGGTTTGCATAGATTACTAGTAGTTAAACAAGGTCACAGTGAAGAACAAGTACCCACTGTCAAGGATTGATGATTTGTTTGAGCTATTGAGTGGTGATACAATGTTTTCCAAGATATATTTGAGGTTAAGATATCACCGATTGAGGATTGTTAGAGAGTCTTTTTATTAGTTATTTATGTTGTCCTTGTAATATGGGCCTCACTGTGTCTTGGCCCATTAGGGTTTCGTTAAGTCTGTATGCTTCCCTGTTCTCCTATTTATAGGAGCATGGTTTCTCTTATCTAATACAACGATTAGCCTTCTTTTATTATTTAACAAGGATCAAGGTGGATGACATACCTAAGATTGTGTTTAGAACTAGGTATGATCATTATAATTTTGTGGTTATGCCGTTTGGGCTAACCAATACACCTGTAGCTTTTATGGACTTGATGATAAAGTGATTGGACTGTATCTTGATCAGTTGGTGGTTGTGTTTATAGATGGCATCTTGATATACTCCAAGGATTGTCAGTAGCATGAGCATCATCTTCATCAAGCTTTAGAGTTGTTGAGGCAGCACTGGTTGTATGCTAAGTTCAGCAAGTGTGAATTTTGGGTGACTGAGGTGTCTTTTATTGGTCATGTCATATCTAATAAGGGTGTTTATGTAGACCCAAATAAGATGGAGTATGTGCTACAACTGGAGTAGCCCAATACACCGATTGAGATCTGAAGCTTCCTAGGTCTAGCTGGCTACTACATGAGATTTATTAAGAATTTCAGTGTTGTAGTGCTAACTTTGACCAAGTTGACTAGGAAGGGTGTTCTTTTGTCTGGAATGACAAGTGCTAGCGTTCTTTTTAGTTGTTCAAGAAGAAGTTGATGAGTGCACCAATACTAGTATTGCCAGAATAGCTACATTAATTTTTGTGATGCTTCAGAGAATGGCTTGGGGTGCTTGTTGATGCAAGACAAGAATGTGATTTATTTTGCTTCATAACAACTGAAGAAATATGAGGAGAACTATCCAACCAATGACCTGAAGTTAATAGTTGTAGTTCTTTCTGTAAATATTTGGAGACACTATCTACACAGGGAGAAGTGTCATATCTTCACATATCAAAAGAACCTCCAATATATCTTCTCAAAGTAGGAGTTCAACATGAGGCAAACAAGATGGATGCAGTTTATGAAAAGACTATGATTGCATGAAAGACTATCATCTAGGGAAGGCAAATGTGGTGGAAAATGCACTGATCAGGAAGTCATCTTCATCATCGTCTGCAGCCAAAGCACTGTTACACTTAATGGCATGTTACAAGAAGGGCATGTTAGTATCATTTCAGCAGATGAATGTACAGTTGGAGGTTTCCTTATTGACAAGGTTGTTGGCATAGTTGTAGGTCAAATCAATATTGATACAGTAGATGGGAGAGGAACATAAGGGTGATATTGTGATACATAATATCATATCAAAGTATGGTAGTGAGAAGCATGATGCTTTCCATGAGTCAGATGATAGAATAGTGTACTTTCACAATAGAATAGTGCTTCCAAATGTTGATGGTCTAAGGGAAATGGTACTTGAGGAGGCTCATTCCTGAATGTACGCAATGCATCCTAGTAGTATAGAGATGTATCATAATATAAAGGACTTATACCGGTGACCAGGTCTAAAGTGTGATGTTGTAGAGTTTGTTTCCAAGTGTTCAGTTTGCCAACAAGTCAAGGTGAAGTATCCCCTGGTGGTGTTGTTCAGAATTGTTTCTCCCGTAGTGCAACCGGCCTTTGTGTGACTTAATGGGCTATGCTCCTTACAGGATGGGGTTGAGCTCCCTAGGTTGGACTCGGCACAAGCCTTACAAGTCTCCTGAGTTACCAAAAAAAAAATATGGGCTCCATTCATTCCCTTAAGTTTATGTCAGTCTTTATTGTAATCAACATGAACTATCATTCTTTGAGATTTTTGGAAATAAATTGTGAAGAAAAGAAATCTTATTTGTTGATCACCTTTTATGCATAAATGCCTCATCTTTTGACACAGTTAATCTCTGAAAGGAATTTCCTCTTAAACTTCCTATATTTACCATACCCCCTTGTATCAAAATTTTCATACTTATTTTACCATTTTTAGTACATGCCCAAATGTTCTATATTGCATGTACTCAGTTTATACAAACACATAATTTATTTTATTTCCTCTTTGTTGGTGTTGTTCCAACCCAACCAAACATAAATATGTAGAGGAATATGGTTTAGGTGAGACATGTACCAGAAAGTAGGGCTTCAAGGATAGCTTGAGATGGCCAGGTTGTCCCTTGAAACTAATAATTTTCTACAAATTTTTATGGGTGAAGAAATAATGTAAATGAATTATTTTTGAGAAAATATAATAGTCGTGATTTTTCCATTGCTAAATATTCATACTTCTTGTAAGTCATTATTTTGAAATATGAAAACTACAACTAATATCCCATGCTTGATTGTGTGTTTAAATTGGATGAATTTATTCCTGAATTTAGTAAGGAGCACATCCCCTCTCATGTCCCACTCTTTACAAGTTGGTATTAGAGCAGGAACAATCAATAAATCTAACTATTTCAAGTGATCCTGACTTGTTCCTATACCTATACTGTGTGTAGGTAGATATATAACTTATAGAGGCGGTTGAGGGTTCTATCTTTAAGTCACATGATACCAATTAGGGTGTCAATATTTTTTAATTTGATCTGTCATGTGGATGTGACTGATCCTATGCTAACACTAACTAACTCTCCCCTCTTTAAAGTGTCTAGAACGTCCACTATGTAAGAGTTGTCACTTTTACCATTTAGAACCTAATTCTTGACTTCAATGGAAACCCTAATCTCTTTCTCTGATGGTTGGGTGGCTATGTGACTCATAGTTATCCATGATTATCATATTATATATGCTAGGAAATTTTTTATTCAAGAGGAGTGGTACTTTGTGGTTAGTGTAACCTACAAGGATCTACTGGAAGATAATATCATAGAATAGGAACACTATGAGCATGTCTGTGCTTAAT
This sequence comes from Alisma plantago-aquatica, assembly GCA_963693085.1. Classification (NCBI taxonomy): domain Eukaryota; kingdom Viridiplantae; phylum Streptophyta; class Magnoliopsida; order Alismatales; family Alismataceae; genus Alisma; species Alisma plantago-aquatica. The sequence goes on along the minus strand of OY856415.1, from coordinate 574,468,646 downwards.
AGGTAAATTATGGTTTACTTGGATGATTACATGTTTGATTATATTGGTCATCACTTAAGCCCAAGTAATGATGGTAGCCCAATTATGATGTTTCAAACCTAATGAAAATTTTAAGTATGATTATGTTTTGAATAATTATGGCTTGAGAAGTACGAATTCTGGTCAGCAGGTGTTAAGGTTTTGATAGTACATGAATAGAGAATTTGATAAAAATAGTGGCATAATAAATTATTTTTACTAATTTATACATAATTTGTATTTACTTGAAACTTTGAAATGATTTAGATAACTTAATTATGCATGTAAGTGAAAAATATCAGAATTTATGGACATTCTTTGAGTCTGTTTGTCGATCAGATTGTAGTTCAACTGACCATGCTGTAGACTGTAGTATAGCAGTGCAGTGTTTGATTTTCACTTATTTATTGGTATATATGAAAGACCTCAAATTATTACTAGAGATCTGTAACCTAATTGCATACAACATACTAATTTTTCACAATTTTTGGGTTGTATAAACTTACTTAATAAATGTTTTTTACTAACACTTTCTGACAAAAAAATTTGCTGAGATAAAAGAAAATGTAAAGTAAGGTTAATTTACAATTATCCCAAGCACCTTAATTTCTCTATATGAGTAAGCTAATACACTAGTAGCTCCCATATTTTGTTTTTAATTCTAGTAAATCCAAATCCTAGAGAGAGAGAGGGAGAGTTAGGGTTTATAGGAAGAAAGAGGTGAAGATGGCGATCTACAATTTTCTCTTCCTAGATTTTATGAAATCAAGTAGTACTCATTAGATATCTTTTCTTGGTGATTCTTCTCTCACACATCTAGATTCTATCCCTCCTCTAATTTGATTCAAAATGATATCAAAGCACCATCTTTTCTCATTCTTTCTCTACAGTTCTCTATTCCTAGGGTTTATGAGTCGGAAGGAAGAAGAAAGCGCTAAATTTCTTGAGGTCTGATATGGATTCAAGAATTTTAGATGTTGGGCTACAAAATTTAATGTATTTTACACCTTATGTGAGTGGATACTTTCATTTAACACTAGATTGCAAATATATGGGTTGAATCTAATAAAATCTCCAATTCTTTTTACATGTGACAATAAACCATACATTTGCCTTTCAGTTCTAGCTTTTACAGGATGATCTAAAAACGGATTATTTTCCTATTGTGATGATTTTAAAATGATGAAATAATGTTAATAATATATACAAATCATATAGAATAGAATTCATTAAGTTTTTATAGAAGTTAGAAGAATATATCAAAACCTAGGTTTTTCGATAATGCCTAAAATTGCTATGTAAATAAGCGAAGAACTTCACATATTGAATATTCTTATTTACTGATAGATTGTTTTATTTGAATGTCTAGTACACATATGTAATCAACTGATCCTTATGATCATATATTTACAATATTGTATAAAAAATATAAACTAATCTTTTGACAATCATGCTTTACATCATAGTCGTGGAAGCATACTTATACATACGACTACAAATTAAAAATATGAATAAGTCTTATCTACTCTTCAATAGGGGAAAATTCATACACATCTCTTGTAGTACTCCTTTGTATCACCTATACATGAGTTCCCAGAGTGAATGAAACTACATATGGACCCCAAGAAGGGAAAATATAGGTTAGCATGGATGGTACTAAATCTATTTATTGAGCTACTTTAACAATTTTATGATTTATGAAACCAAGTATAGGTAAGTTTTCTTGGCGGACTAGGGCATTAATAATGACACAATTTTGACACCATGGTGATTTCAGAAGGGTATGATAATTAGTAACTAGAAATAATAAGAAGATTCTCAAACTAATATCAATATATCAATATTTTCAAAATGAAATGAGTAATCCATTGGCACAACCAATCCAATATTGTATTCACCAGTGGATAGGTGCCTAGTCTCCTCCCCTCTATGAGAGAACACCGCTTTATCCTATGGGGGTGACCACTACAGGGGTACCTCTAATTTTCCATTATCCACTATATAGGGTTGGTGGATATGACCCCCCAAATCTAGTGAGCCAAAGCTCTTAGACAATACTTAGAGTTTTTGTGCCAATATCAAAATAAACCAATATTTCAATTACTCAATAATGTTATGACCTCCAATATGAGGGAAAGGCTACTAATAAATTGGTTCACCAATTCTGCATAATTATATTAGTTAAATCAAAGAGGGAGATAATGAGTTTAATAATAGAATCAAGCATTTAGTACATGTTCCAAATGAGAGTTTCCAATCAAGATGTCCACAAGAATCAAAGATGCAAATGTATCACAAATCTAGCAAGAGAGAATGTACTAGGGTTATTTGATGTTTCTTGTCTTGGTTGCGAGGAGGTGTTAGACTCTGGGTAACGACCATCAATGTTGTTATTTCTTAGTAAGGGGATTGTGATTAGGAGACATGCATTTTAGGGTTAGGGGCGGTTTCTGTGTCTGTTGTTTAGAATAAGAGAACAACATCTCATATGGATTTATGAGTTAAGTGAGGAAGGAGAGATAGATGAGGGGGATAGCTTCTAGTCACTGCTCCTTTGCAATTGGCAACATATGTGAGGAGAAGAACCCATGTTGAGTTATTTGCATATTTGACTAGTGAATTAATCTGGGATTTAATTTCCTCTTTTCTACATATTCCTATTTCCTCTAAATTTTATATCTCCTAATCTATACATTTCTTTTCTTTCAAATCTTAAAAATAAGTTTAATTGCAATTACAATGGCACCTATAAATATTAACTCCCCTATTCATGAGTCTAACGTTGCTAAAATAACTATTCTCACAATTAATGTAAATATGAATATCTAAAAATCAATAACAACTTTTATGCAATTCCAAAGACAAGAACCTATCATTGAATGCTACTTTTCAAATGTGGATTCCACATGGAATAATTAGATCAAAATGATGACACATTGAATTTTGGTGCTCAACTTTCTAGATAATTCACTGAAGTTTAATTATGAATGGAAATTTAGCAAAAGGGAAATTCAATTGAGAGGATATGTATAATAGTTCAAAAAATTAAGTTTAGTACCAGAATTCGGTATGTCACCACACTTCAACCCTTTCAAAATTATTTCATCCTTAAAATTGATACGACCATGGTCTAGTCAGGTACTACTCTCCCCCCCTAAAAGGATTCAACTAAAGATCTAAATAGATATGCCAACTATGATGTAGTATCCTAAACCTTACCATGTACCTAACTCTAGATCAGTAAAGTTCACTCGGTCCTTGTCACTCTAGGTCATTATAAAGAAATAAGAGATGTAAATGATGATGTGTAACTTTATTTTCCTATTAATAGAGTATGCATCCAAGTATTAAGTCATATGTACATGGAAGTGTGAGAGACAAAATGAATGTGTAGATATGCATCTTTATTATTGAAACTTGATTATAGGAATAAAGGTTTAAATTTCCTTGAAAAGTTAGTTCATGTGATTTATGTGATTGAATGTGAGAAAACAAAGAGTTTGAAATAGTAAAAAAGTTAATGTGATCTTTGTATTATGCTCAAATATCAATTGATGCCCTAATCTCATGATTAGTGGTTATTGTGAGATGTGGGTGTAACAACTTGGTATTAGGGCTTATGATGAGTTTTTAGGGACCATAACGATAGTAAGTTATAATCATAAATGTGGCAGTTAGGAGGTGATCTAGCTATATCTATGGAAGTATGAGTATTTAGATATCTTGTCCCAGTATATGAATACTTAGGTTGACCAATAACAAGCTACTATGTCTATTGTTCTTTGGGTGCTAGCCAACTATGCAGAGGGAGTGTGGGCTAGAGACTAACCTAGAAGTATTAGGGTTAAAAAGCCATAAAGTAATGAAGGAATAAGAGAACAAAGATAGAATGTGATACACATTTTTATATTATATTGTTGTTTTGATTAAACACTGATAGAAATGATCTTGTATATTTGAATTTAAATATTCAAATTTTTAGAAATATATATGGTTCATTAAGATTGTTGTACACTATGAAGTTACTTTAGTTATTGTTTACATTATTTGAATCAAGTAGACTAGAAATTATCTTTAAATGAGTTTTCCCTAAGTGGATGCTCTTTTCACATATTTGAAATAAATGGAAGTTGGTTAATCCTGAGTAGCTCTTGGCTTCAGGACTGTAGGTTCATCCTATCCCAGTTAGAAGGACACATTATTGGGATCTAATAATGCCTATTAACAATGTAATAAGAGTGAACTCTAGATAAAATAAACCATCATTGTAGTGGGTATGTACATACACTAAGATATTAAAGTATAAGGGGTAGAATACAATAACTAAGAATTAGTTGGAACTAATAACTACATTCAATTTGGGCATTGGGAAAGAAACTCTAGTTTGAGAATATAGTAAGTAGGAATGCATATTCAATAAGCATATTAGTATATAGCACTGGAAATGAAGAAGAAATAATGGATAAAGAGAACATAATCATATAACTAATTGAGGCATATTATTCGAATTGAAACAAATGAAAGTAAATAAGAAATGAGTTAAGATATTGAAAGTCACATAAGAGATGGATCAATTGTAAAAAGCCTCAAGATAGTGAAGCATGCCAAACAAAGAAACAAATAGAAAAGCATAAAAAATAAATGATATAAGGTTGGGATTAAGCTTAATGATCATACATGAAGTTTGTAAATATGAATTACGGGAAAGAAAAGAGAAAACTACATAAAAGGAAAAGATAGAAAGAATAAATTATAAGGAATTGACCATATAATCTGTACAATGCATTTATGTACTAAAAATGAAAAATAGGAGAAAAAAATTAAGCATACAATAAGTTCATAGAAGTGGAGGATTTTATAAAATGTTAAAGCCAAGAAAACTAGATGAACATGTAAATTATAAGATTAGGCTAATAAACTTAGATGAAACACATATAAATGTTGGAAATGTTGAGTCTGATTAAGGAAAGAGGATTACATTATATAATATAGATCATGGAATGTGTCATTACTTTATGAACTCTAATGCATTTGTCCTTACCATCTTTTGATTTAAAGTCTCGATAGAGTAGCAACCTAGTTTCCATCATGTATACTCAATAAGTTCCTTGTGATGAAATGGAACTAGTTTTTAAAAGAAGAAAAAAAAGTGAAAATAAATAAATGAACAAGTCATATAAATCTAAAATTTATTTAGAATAGAAAATCTTGATTGAAAGAGAAACTATGCTTGACCCCTGCATGAGATGTTTGATTTGAAATGAATGAAACGTAATATATTAAGCATAAGATGAAACAAGTAGGAAAAATATTGATTTAAACTTTCTACTTCCTATTGGTAAGAAGTTAATAAGAAATATATGTGGAATGGAATACATAATCATACTCATGAATGAGGAACAAGATCATAAGAGATAAGTAGAATTTAATGATGATAGATGGAAGAGTATCATAGAGGGAGAGAATGATGAACATTAAAGAAATGTTTTTCAAGAATTGTGAAGTAGTGTAGATGAAACAAAGAGTGGGTTTACGACATTATGAGATGTAAGAAGTTAAAAATTAATCAAGTATCCTTGATGATAACCAATCAAGGCTAGATTTGAGGTATGTCTTAAGTAAATACTTGAAAAAATTGAATTCTGAACCTCACAATTATCTTCTCTTTTGTATCTTCTTTAATGAGAGTAACATGGGGATGAAGTGACAAGAGAATAAATTTTAAATTATGCATAACCATAATGATAGAAACATCTATTGAATTTACTAATGACACATGATGTGGTTATGAAACCACATCGGGGTATATAAACAAAAATGTCAAGTAAGAGAAAAGAAATTCAAGTTGTAAATATAAGGAAGATTTTAGTAAACTTCAAGAGAGCTAAAGTTTGTATTTGAATTAAGGGAGTAAAATCATGTCAAAACAAGATCATGCTATTGAATGAGGTTCACATGTTGCAATATTTAGGGCTGTAGTAATTCTAGGTATGTCACAAGTGGTTTGCCCTTAAGTGATAAAAATAACATAAAAGAAGATCTTGAGATTAGCAATATGAGAAGTAAACTGGCAATGACAATATTACATGATTTAAAGGTAAAAAATGAGAATGATAGACAAACAACATGTAAATGACTAAGAGGGTAGGATAATAGATAGATTGGAAATGTAAGAAGTGTTATTTAAACAAAAGGAGAAGTGCAACCTGAACATAGTGTGATATAAAATAAATTCTTATAGTGATAGAAAGAATGATGAATAATTCATTCTTACATTGAATTTTTAAACAGTAGAGATGTTTATTCTATATGATCAAAATGAAAAGAAAAAGTAATAAGAAGCAATAAATAGTAAATAAGAAAGAATTAGAGAAAACAAATGGATTTTTGTAATTCAAGATTTCTTTTAGAAGTATAATTCGTTTAAGGTATATCAAGAGATGTAAATTTGTTTCAAGTATGATTTCAGATATACATGTGCAATCAATAAATTAAATTAAAAAAGGTGTTCTGGTTGTAGTCATTCACATCATTAATCCATTTTAGTATTGTACAATTGCTGTTAAATCTAGTATTTTTGCCTATGTGTGTCTTGCTTTGCTATTGGAGTAGAATGATAGAAAAACTCAAAACGAAAAGGTATAAATACATAACAATAATATAGATTGAACCATATAAACTGAGATACTTGGATCGTGTTACCTATACTAAGGTAACACTTCAAGATAGCATGATAGGATTAAAAGTTGATATATTTTTTCTTTCCTAGTAATTGATTATAATATAGAAAATTCTTTTCTGGTCATTAAGAGGTCTTCTTAAAAATTTGTGTGATTAGAAGTAAAATAAGGACTCAATGTTGAAGTCAGTTTTAAAAAATACAAGAATAATTTAAATATAAGATTTCATAAGTTTAAAAGAAACCTAGAATGTACTTTTTCTGCATACTTATGTTATGAGGATGAAATTCTATTAAGGGGGGAATATTGTTATGGCCACATTTGAGCTTAATTAGTAAAATAATGTTTTCTAGGATGATTACATGATTAATTTGATTGGTCATTGCTTAAACCTGATTAATGATGGTAGTCCAATTATGACATTTTAAACCTAATGAAACTCTTTTTTGGGAAGTTAGTGGGTGCTTTTATTCATTATGTTCTCCTCTTTTGAGAAAATCATCTAAAGAGTTACAATTTACACTATCATTTTTAGAATCAAACTTGGCAGTACTATTGCCATTACAATCCTTCAAATTAAATGAACTAACTCCTCAAGAGCTCTAACATAGTGATTAGCACTATGGTCGTGGTTTAGATGGTACTCGACTAGTTGGTCGACCAGTTGATTTCTTCACCTATTGGTATAGGTTATATGCTACTCTCTCCTCATCATCTATTGAACACAAATAATCTATCTAGGAAATCTTGGGCTACTCCTAACAACCCTTGTAAAATGCTTACAACTAATTTTCTATCCAATTCAATTATAATTCTCTCAAGATTCATATATGATGTTGTGTCAGCTACTAACACAATTTTATGGATCTCTTTTTCAACAACATACTCTACTTTCTTCATGTCTCCCCATATAGTAATCCACTTGCCTTCATTCTCCCTATCCGCTACCACTACGCTCACTTTCTTCCTTTTCATGGACGCTTCAACGTTGAACTTCAACCATTATGGTTCTATTTGATTCCAATTATATTGTCTTTCCTCTTTACTGCTGTTAGCCTCATGCTACCAAACTATGCTACTAAGTGTTGCTTCCTTTTGAATGTAATTATCTTGATGGAATGCATGAACTTCCTTGCCTTTAAAGAGTTGAAGATTGCAACACTTCCAAATATACTAGCAACCATACATGAAGGTGAGATTATTGGACTTGTCACTGAGGATGCAACAGATCTACTCATCTAGGTTTTCATTAGTTAGAAAGTTCCTAGGAACACTATCCTTGATAATCGTACTCCATACCTCCATGGATTTACCATAGTCTCGTAGTGCATGGATGCAATCTTCCTCCTCAAGGTTGTAGTGCATGCAATAAGCTATTTGTAGTCATTTGTCACTCAGTTCTTATCTTATTAGTCAAGATAGTGTTATGAATAACTGACCACATAAACACTTTTACTCTTGTCGCCACTCTAGCCTTATATTTGGTTTCCCACTCCCCTTTCCTTCTAGTCTCCTTAGCTTCTCTAATGAGCTTATCCATAGTATTCATCAAGAATCTACCTATGATGGTGTGGGTCCATAATATGGTATCATGTCCTTCCTTATGTTTAGGTGTATGAAGCTTTAAGACAGTCTCAATTAGATTCCTAGGTAACCAATCTAGGAGGAAATCTTTATTCCATCTTCCATCATCTCAGACTTGGAAATGCACCACAAGGTCACTGATGTCATTCTATATGGGTCTTATAGCAACATCCCAGATATATGTGCTATTTCTCCACCAAATATCATGCTAGAAGCTGATATACTTGCCACTGACCGACACAATGAAGAGTTGGTATCAATCAGTTGCCTTCTCTCCATTGTTACCCTTCCTAGTCTTGACAGGTTAGACCACTTCTAATTAGTGTGGTCTTAATATCACCAGCTCACCAGTTTGCACCAAATTGTGCCACTATTGGTGATGACTCCCATTAATTCTTCAACAGGAGGGCTTGATTCCAATCTCTCATCTATTTAATGTCTAATCCTCAATTCCCTATATTGTGAGTCACTTTGTCTCAAGAAACAAGTGATAGTGGGTTATTTTTGTGGCCTCCGCCCCATATGAACTTTTGAATCATACCGTCTATGTGTTCACATAGTCCCACAAGTAGCAAATCCTTCTACATTACATATGATGGGATGACCAATAAGGTTGCATTTTCCAGGCATACCTTTCCTTCAAGTGATAAGCTTTTCGCCGACCAAGACAAGATCCTAGGTGAAACATTTTTGAGAACTTATACGGAGGTGTTTGTGTCTGAAAAACCACTCGAGGGAGTGAATAGGGTTTTATAATAATTTTGATATCAATTCCACCAAGCAACAATAATTGAAAATTTGGAGAAGGAGACATGACGTTTAGAGTGGTTCCACCCTTAGCAAATACTAAGGGAGTCAGTCCACTACCCAATTGTTTCCAATTGGGATTTTGAAAGCACTTGTATTTTATTATCTCACAAGGATGTTACATAAGATACAAATACCTTCACCCTTAGGATAGCCTTCACCTAGAAGTAGTCTTACCACTTCCTTGAAGTTATTCCAAGATCCCCCTTGAAGTAGCCTTCCTCTTGAAGTAGCTTCCCATTGAGACAACCTTCTTGAAGTAATCCTAAGTCCTCCGAGATACCTTCACCACCTGAAGAAGCTCCAATGACCTCCTTTCCATAGCCTCCAACCTAGGAGTAGCAAAGGAGAACCAAAGCAATAAAAAGGAACAAGAAAGAAGTAGGAAAGTACAACTTTACTAATGTAGTACAAGGCTTGAATCCTATATCAAGTGTTTGATCTCCTAACCAAAGTGGATGGACATGAATGTATAGTGGATAGGAGATATCAGCCTATAGGACACAAATTCACAGCTTGTGGAAATGTATTGCAAGTGAAATCTTTGCTAATGACTTGCTACAATGTGATCTCAAGTGAATTGTATATGTAAGTTGTGTACTCAAGTGAGTTTTGGTGTCCTAAGGCATGTCCTATTTATAGGAATGGCCTACTACTACTTAGGGACGTTATAGACACTTTCTAGGGGTTCTTAGTGCTTAACTAGCCCTTAGGTATCTACTAATTTCATTAGTAATGACTAGTTAATTACTTCTAAAAAGTGCAGACAGACACCTTCTTGGTCGAGAAGTTTGTCGACCGAGAGTCTCTCAGTCGAGGAAATTGTCGACCGAGGGTGATTCTGGAGTAACATTCAAATCAACTCCCAACCACTTTTTCTACTAATTCTAACGGTTATATAACCAAGTCTAACGACTATAGAACCTTCTCGAGATACTATCTCAGTCGAAGTAAAGTTCGACCGAGCCTTTCTCTGTGATTGCTTTTAGAAGGTTATGCAAAGATGTTCGTTCTTTAGACTTGGGAGTTTGTCAGTCGAGAAAATGTTTGACTGAGAGTATCTCAGTCAAGAAGTTTGTCGACCGAGACCAACTCTGTTTCAAAACTGTAACTCATATGCTAAGTGTAAGAAATGAATGTGCAATTGTGATGATCACTTAGGGATGACCTATCTAAGTGTTGTGTGTGGATAGGGAAGATCTAAATGATTGGTTTACATGATATCTAAGTACTTGTACATTATAAACTTGTACACATTTTTACATTGATTACAATCATGAAAATAAAGCAATTTTACCAAATTGATCTTCCAAGTCTTCACTATCCACCACCTTATATGCTTGTCCATGAAACACTCAAATAGCAAGTTAAAACCACAAGAAAGAAATGTTTGTCATCATCAAAACAAAGGGATTATAATAATGTCCAATTTAGCCAACAGTGTCCACTCATTTGTGTAGAAGAGGGACTCCATGATACTTCCCTAAGATCATCTGTCTCCTTAAATTTGTGAATACGACATATCTCCTTCCTTGTTCTCTTCTTGACACTGCTAGCAAAGTAGATACTCATTTTTTGGATGGACACCACTTGGTATGATGCCTCCTTGAACTCTAAAAAGCACTCTTTGATAACCTTCATATTATTCTTGCTAGCTTTTACAAATAGAATGAGGTCGTTTGTGAAACACATGTGAGCCAGTTGCAGGCCTTTTTTTGTGAGATCGATAGATTTCTAGAGACCTAAACATACCTTGTCTTGAATCATCTGAGTTAACCTCTCAATACATAGTACTAATAGATACAGGGACATTGGGTCTCCTTGTCTTAAGCCTCCATAGTCCTTGAACATGGGTAATTCTTTGCCTTTCCAAATAATTGATGTGGTACCAGTTGTACCTAATGAAAAATCTTAGCATGCTTTTGTTTTGAATAATATTAGGGTATTAGAAGTATAAACCCTAGTTAGCAAGAATTAGGGTTTTGATAGTATATGAATAGAGAATTTGACAAATATAAAGGTGTAGTAAAATATCTGAAGTAAATTATAGGTAACTTCCTTTACTTGAAATTTGTGTATGATTTAGATAAATCAAATATACATTTTAGTATAAAATTTCAGAATATTTAGATGTTCTTTGAGTATGTAGTTCGGTCAAATTGTAATTCGTCTGACTGCAGACTGTAGTATAGCATTGTAGTGTTTGGTTTTTATATACCTATTGGTAACTCTCAATGGCCTAAACTTTTTAGTAGACCTTAAAACATAATTTCAGACAACAAACTAAATTTTCATAATTTTTGGAGTAGTATGAACCTATTCAGTGAACATTTTTTATTAAAACTTTATGACAAAACATTCTACTAAAATAAAAGAAAATGTAAAGTAGAGTTAATTTGCAATTGTCCCAAGCACCTTAATTTCTCTATATGAGTAACATAAACACACAATTAGCTCTCATATTTTTTTATTTATTCTACAGAAACAAAATCCTATAGAGAAAGAGAGAGGGAGAGTTTGGGTTTGGAAGGAGAAAGAGGTGAAGATGGCGATATAGGGTTTTATCTTCCAAGAGTTGATGAAATCACCATGACTTTCTCTCTAGGGTTTCTCTCGCTTCTTTCTAACCGGCAACACTGCTGGGGGGAGGGGCATCTTCTCTGACGCGCCCTCCCCTTGGCCTCCAACCTGCCATGGTGACTGAAGCGTAGGATTCATATTCCTGGAGGTGAAGGCATCGATCGGATCCAGCTGCTCAACAATTGCTTCTCTCGGTGGGGGAGCGCAGGCGGTGTCTGCGCTGCGTGAGCCGCGTCTTGATTGAGGTCGGAATATTCAATCCATTCGACTCCTTTTTGTTCAAGAGAGATGAAAGGAGAAGAGCTCTCCCCTGGAGTCGCTCATATGTGTTGCTCTACCGTCCTGGCTCCAGCGCCTCCTCCCCCCACCCCCCAAGATAAGACCTGGATATCCAGGTTCTTGGCACCACTGTCTACATCTAGATCAGCTCTGGCGTCCTAGGTGGAGTTGGATCCTTGGTTGGGATCTAGTTTTCACTGTTTCTACCGCACGACCTATCAAACAAAACTTAGATCCGCCCTCATGGGCTCTGATGGCATCCTCCAGGCCCGATGGGGTTCCTCCCCTAGGCTCTGACGGTGCCCTCCTCACCCTACAAGTGTCCATTGAGGGTCTTCCGGTTGGCCGTTCGAGTCCTCGTGTTGACTCTCGAGCTGGTTTCCTATGGTCTTCTCCTGCTGCTTGTTGGACGCCATTGAACAACTCGTCAAAATGATGCTGTGCAATCAGGGGCATCGAGCTCTTGAGTGGCTAGCTAGGAAACATCGCAGGGTATGTTGTGGTGCTTCTGTGCAAATAGTTGCATGCAGAGTTGTCCGTTCTGGTTTCATCGGACTACAAGTTGGTGCCGGCCGGGGAGCAGGAGAAGATGTTGCTGCTTGATTTCAGTACCCTCTCATCACAATTTGTGGGTGTATCTAAAGCTAGTGATGAGAGGTCTGTGGTCTACATCAATGGATACTTCTGTTCTTTGCTGTCCTAGTGTTCTGGTTCCGTTAAGATTGCAGGATGTGCTCGTTCATCCATATTCTGGCTTGGGCTTTGCCTAAGTTCTGGTTCTGAAGGAACACTTTAAGTGTTCAATGATATGCCTCTATGAAAACAGGGCATCACACGATGGAGCTTTTGGTCTCTGGTCGGGGCTTTTTCCCTAAACTTCTGAGTTACCATTTTGGTTGAGATGTTTGCAGGCCCTTCACTGGACATCACATGGCTGTTTGCCTAGGTTCTTGGCTGAAGGAAATCTCGATTTCTTTGCATACTACCACACTTTGTGGGTGGTTATGATGATAGTTGGTGATGTGCAAAGCATGAAAGGTGGAATTCAGTTTCCCCTTGGCTGCTCACTATTGTGTGAATGCGTTGTTTCTGCCTTCCCCAAATGGCTTGGTCCTTTTGTGGTTAGTTTTCATGAGGTTTCTTGGTGGATGTACAATCCATACAAATACCTAAGATCTTGAAATTCAGAGAAGGTCAAAATGTTATTAAATCTAGCTCAAGACAGGAGGTCCTGGCGTTTGCTCTGCTTTATTCTGTAATTACTATTTGTGGGTGGGATGAATGTATGTAATTGCAGGCTATAATATCCATTCCCCTGATTGAATGTCTAGTTTTTGGTTTTTATAGCTTGTTAGGCCTTCTTTGCTTTGGTTTTTTCTAGAGATCAACTGAGTACCTCCTGCGAGAGGTTTCTGATCCAAATCTGAGTTTTTTTAACTCTTATGCTGTGATGGGGTACTTAGTGCCCAAAGTTTTTGGTATTTTAGTCACACGCTTTTTGACCGACCAAAAAAAAGAGTTGATGAAATCAAGTAAGTTGGTAATCATTAGATAGATTTTCTCAGGGATTCTTCTCTCAAATGTCTAGATTCCTTCCCTCTCATGATTTGATTCAAAATGATATCAAATCACCATATTTTCTCATTCTTTCTCCACAATTTTTCATTCATAGTGTTTCCAGGTTGGAAGGAAGATGGAAATGGTGAATTGCTTGAGATTTAATATGGGCTTAGGAATTTTAGATGTTGTTCTATGAAATTTAAGGTGTTCTACACCATAGGTGAGTGGTTACTTTCATATAACAATATATTTGACTAAAATGTATTGACTCTGATAAAATCTCCAGTTCTTTCTATGTGTGACAATTAACCATAAATGTGCCTTTCAATTATAGCCTTGACAAGATGATCTAGAATTGCATTATTTTCTTGAATGAATTTTAGATGATGAAACCATATTACAAATGGATACAAATCATGTAGAAAAGAATTCCTAAAGTTACTATAAAAGTTAGAAGAATATATCAAAACCTAGGATTTCAAGTTATGTCTGAGATTGTTGTATAACTAAGTGAAGAACATTGCCTATTTAATATTCTTTTTCTTTATTGATTGTTTTTATCAGAATGTTTAGCACAAATATTTTATGTATTATATAAGTATTTAATTGAAGTTATTAAAATGTTTTCTTGATATCTCAACAAAAAGTGTGAAACCCTAGACAAGTGGAATGTTGGAAGTTTACAAATAAACATCATGAAATCAAATAAAAGTGATTCTTTTTAACATTATAGATTTATTTATTCATTCAAGGTTATTCTTGATGCATGATATTTTAGCAAAAGGTGTCGAAACCCTAGTTTAGTTTCATACCAGGGTTTCATATACATGTTAGTTGTATGTGAACTATTGAAAGCAATCTTTTTACGAATTAACATTTATGAAGCAAAAAATCCTTATGCAAGTCATGTTAAATGTTAATGAGGCAAATAAAACCCTAAGTATAGGGTATACAATAAATCAAGTATTTTCATTTTAGTGTTTCTCCATATGATAAGTGGAGTTTCTCAATAGCTCAGTTTACAATATAGATTACAAGTAAGCTATGAAAAGAACTAATTCAAGAATAAGCTAGGAAATGTAGATTGGATGATTGAACAATGAATTTAAAGTGTGAATTGGACATTAGATGTGTTGAACACTTCATAATCCTTCACATGAGGCCTTAATTTGAGGAGGAAACATGCTACTCAACTGAAGGATCAATCCAGATCAAGTTAGCCAAAATGCACGAGATCAACGTCTGGGGATCTAGGTTAGTGAGGGTAGCTTGTAATGTGGTACCCAACACCAACCAGGGATTCCAGTGGTAACTATATTGCTAGTTAGTGGTAATATTTGGTAGGAACCCTAATGTAGAATTTGGTCAGTGGTCATCTTCGGTAGGACCACTGATACAGAATAGGCCATAGTGGTTTGACTCTTCACTTGAGTACCTATGTTTGGAGGAGGAATCAAGATATTTAGACGCTCCAATAGCCACTGAGAGCTAGGCATGGCGATGTCTACTTCCGATGGGGTAGTTTTTAGACTTAGAGTCCTAAGAATTATTCTATGCCTTTTATAGCGAGATGGTAGCTTGTTATGATGCCTTCACATGTGGTGGTAAATTTCATGTGCGTTCAGGGAATAATATGATGAAATAGAGATTATTCAAGTACGTTCATTTATTTATTTACTCTTTGTAATTATCTAGAGTAGCCTCCCATTTGTATGTATATGAAACTAGTTCCCTTTGAGATTCGTCAATTATGTTCAGACATTGATTTAGTCATTGTAGTTATCTATAACAATCCTGTTAAATTTAAGTTTATGAATAATTGGTTCCTTTATATCTTGCAACTGTTCCAATTTAAAATAGATTACTCAATAGTATGTATTTTGACTATTTAAGTGCTTTAAACTCGTTCATGCACTCATCCACTAAGTGAATAGTTTCAACCCTCTACTCACAACATTTTAGGGAAACCTTGTGAATTGAATAATGTTAATGCTAGAGTAGATCTACCATAAGAGCTAGGTATAAAATTAGTCATGTTCAATCTGTTGTTGTCACTCTAGGTCCTTGTAAAGAATTAAGAGAGTTATAAATGATGTTGTGTAACATTATTTCCTTATAAATAGAGTATTTATCCAATTATTTCCCTAGTAAAGTTAGTTTATGTGATTGAATGTGAGAAAACAAAGAGTTTGAAATTGGAAAGAGGTGAAGAGTGATTTTTGTATTATGCTTAAATCCTCAATTTATGCCCAAATCTCATGATTAGTGGTTATTATGTAACAAGGAAACCCATTATGTCTATCCTATGCTATAAGTTAGAGATGCTTGATAAATCTCTCTAGATTCTTGAAGAGGTAAACCCTCTTGGTGGATGTGTGTGATGAGAAAGCTAAGCGAAGATGTTTAAGTCGATGAATTTTTTTTGTATTGATTTTGGTGCCATTTTTTAATTTACATCAAAACATTTTCCTTTTTTAACTTTTTTCATTATTATAATATATGTAAAAAGATTTTTTAAAAAAAAATTATGATTTTATAATTCAAATCACCTCCATAAGAAGTTTTGAGTAGTAAGAATCCCTTAGAAGAGAAACCCCTTCCTTGTTAGGTCAATCATTTAACCTTAGACGTAAGCATCAAGCAAAGAGTAAGAATAGGTTTTGTATTTAGATATGAATTAGTTTTCTTATGCCCTTTCTACCTCTTAAAGTTGTTAGTTGGGAAATATATGAATCATATCAAGTTGTAGAGTTTTGTGATAAGTATTTTTTAGGATTATAATTCTACATTAGGAATGCATGAACCTAACAATGAATACATAAACTAACTTTTGTGCATCCTCCCCAAGCAATGTCAAATGATTACAACTACCACCTAGCTAAGGTCAATGAGGAACCTTGATATGTGGACCACCATTAATTTTAGTTTAATATTTAAATAAATTTATCCTTAATTATCTAATGAACTAAAAATAAACAAGGTAAGTAGTATTTTAGGCTAAAACATGCATAAAATAGTTGAACTTGATGCCCCTTTACCTCATCTTGCTTTAAGTGTAAAAATGTGGATAACTGTCCTTTAGAAACTAGGGTAAACACTTTACAGATGTAAAGCTTAACTAATGTGCATCCCTTGCCCATTTAATATTGACAACTGGAGTGAAATGAAAGTAAATACACCTTAATTGCAACATGTTTATTTATTGTGTAAACTAAGATCATAAATGATTAGTTCAATAATTTAAATGCAATACACTCTAATGTTCATATGTGGCTGCATGATACTTAAACTGACATGGTTTCTTAATTTATAATGATTCCAATACACAACTAGGTTTTTTTTGGGTTACGAAAGAAGATTTTCTCCAGTCTCCCCCAAACTGTAGCAGAGGCTGGATGCTTGGAGGGTGGTAAATAACAACAAGGCAACTGTGCATTGAACTTGGGCCCCTTCATGAGAGGACTCTGTGATTGAGCACTTGAACCACTCCTTGTTGGAACACAACTAGGTTTTGGTTGCTTGGAGTTTAGGGATAAAATCATCTTTAATGATGGAGTGTTGTAACATACTCAACTTAAGGTATCTAGCCTAATCCTATATTATCTTACATCTTTTGATAATGTTGGCTTTGATACCCTTTTTTGTGACTTAGAGTATACTAGGATTTGTAAAAATCTAGAAACATAGTGGTTTAGATCTTAATCATCTTATTTGAGGCTTTCATCAATGCAACCAGGATAATGTTAGAATAGAGGTTAATTCTGAAATTTTACCACCACAAGATATTTTAAATGTAAAATTGATTCTCTAGATTTATTTATATAACTATATAAGAGAAAGGAAGAGTCAAGACAAAAACTAAGAGTTAAATGATTAAAGTAAAAGATATATAATAAAAGATTTCTTCACCTTCTTTTTTTTGCTGAACCATAGAGCTTAATTATTATTCATCCTTTGCTCTATACCCACACTTTGTTAAGAATTCCTTCTGAAGATTTTGTCACCATCAAGTCATGGTTTAATATAAATCAAGATGTTAAAAGTAGAAACTTGAGCAAAATTTGGATGAAAGATGGACGTAGATTTTAAGGAAATTTTTTAATGGTTTGATGACTCAAAACAATATTAACTTCCAAACATGGTAATCAAATAACAATTATATAAATATTTATTTAAATTTTAGTAAATGTGGCTTGATGTTAGATCTTCTAACAAGAAACATATGTTGAATTGGGACTATACACATAATAATTGGTCTAGATTTAAGATTTTGTTTTAATTGGATGAGACTAGTTCCTTTAATTTAATTATAAATAAAAAATAACTCTAAAGGACTCTAATCTATTAAATGACATAATAAACATAAAGTATAAATTTAAGAACTTTTAGATTCTACACACCTTGATTAATATATATGTAACATTTCCTTATGTCTGGGTAATCTATGTTTCTTGAAGTATAATATATAGATTATATGATTATAGGGAGAAATAATGGACTAATATAGGTATTCAATCAATTTGATTTTTTGGAGTTAGTTTTGTCATACCAAAGTTTTGAACTTTCTATTTTTATATGTATGCAGGATCATCAACAACCCTCGATTCATGATCAAAAGGTGATAACCTTGTCTTATCCCTTGGTTCAAGAATGGCATGTGGATGGAAAGGTACCATGACCCTTCTCTACATGAGATCTCTATAATATCTCCTTATCTTCCTAGGATTTTTCTTCCAATGCTTTCTTGATGTAAATACAGAAGATATGATCCTAACTTTCCATACCTAATCTTCCTCTATCTAAAACCCCCAACTTCTACTTTATCTCCCAATTTTGTGGTTATGATCATACACTGGAGGCCATTCATTACACATACCCAAGTGACTCCTTTTGTATGTATTCCTCCACCAGACCACCTTATCAAGGATAAATGAGGAAATTGACCAAGAAATCCCAGAGCGTCCCTCCTTGGGGTTGTATTCAATCTTGAGGTAGTAGTTTAGGATATGTATGCCAACCATCATGAATTGCGTCCATGTAAACCATGATGGGAATTCCCTTGACTTACTTGTATGTGTGCTCTTAGTTTTCGTTTACTTGTGGTGCCCTCCCAACCAAGGTTACGATAGACCAGAGAAGCATGTCCATGATGGGTTCAAGATCATACCGACACCCGAAGACATCACACTTGTCTTTAGTTATGGACCTCAAACCCCTCTTGTGATTCATTTTTTTATTATCTCAATAAGGGATTACCCCAAATCCATTTTGTCTCATTTTTATTAGCTTGGCATTGAAAGCATTTCACAACATAATTTTCAATGAGCCTTATTCCTCAAACCTCATGAGATATGTGCAACCTTTTTTTACACACTTTTGCTTTGCTTGCTCCATCTTTTTGTGTTCTCCCATCTCATGGGAGCAACGTCAATGCGATTTTCTGCTTGACATTGTTCTACATCATGAGGGAGGACATGAGGCATGATTTGAGTGTCATCAATACCAAGTTTTGCCATCACTTTAAATCAAATTGTTCATACGAGCAAGGGCAAGATGGTCTTTTCACATCCTCAATTCATTCTAAAGATGAAAGGTTTATATATTCAAGATTATCATGGAGCATGTAATACATGATTGTTTTAAATCTATACAAACATGGGCATTTTGGTAATTTTAACACTACTTTTGGTTTGTAAAATCCAAAAACATTAAACTTATAATTCTGGAACTAATTGTTTAGAGATTGAAAAATTAAGTAAAAGTCTATTTTGAAAAAAAAATCTTGACATCCGTTGAGGTTGCTTAGATATAGTTTGACTCCATCAAAAGTCAATTTTTAGGGTTTTGAATATTTTATAGAATTCAACCCCAATCCTTATATAAATGTTATTAAGTGTTTTAGACCTTGACTTGGACTAGGGTATGACCCTATACTCTTATAGGGATGCATAAAATGTATGTGCATCTACTTAGTTTCTTTTGGGTGTATGATGATTGAAACCCTAATTTTCCCATATGAGGTATGTCTTTTAAATGTGTTGATCCTTTTGCTTGACTCTTGCAACCTTTTGAAAATCCTTTTATTTTGAGATTTTCTCTCTGATTAGTTACTGAAATATTATGAAATCATTATTGATGGGTTCTCTGACCCCACATGTTTTTCTAGATATGTTTCGTCCCTATTTGGTACATAAATATTATTTGGGTTTAGATTATGAACTCACCTACTCTATTATGCATGTGTGATTTTGACTATTCATAACTATAAGTAGATACACCATATATTAAGGCATTGTGTTTTACACCCTTGTCAATCATTAGCTTAATTCCCCTACTACATATGACATGTTTAGGAATTGGGTTCTATTCTCGTACCACACATTGAGGTTTTATTCTTCCAACAATGCACTAAGGTTTTATTCCACGTGCAAAGCTATATTTGATTTGACACTAATGTTTTATCCTCCTATCACTGTTTATGATATATGGGTTCTACTCCTTCCTCTTAGGTTATGCTAGTCTTTAATTTATTAAACTTGCATGATTATTGTTTATGATATTGTTGAAATAAACTATGAAGGCAAGAACTCTTATTTATTGATCACCTTTTACATAAGGAAATGCCTCATACTTTGACATGATTAATCTGTTGAAGGGAATTCCTCTTAAACTACCAATATTTACTGAATTCTCCTGTGTTTGGGAATTTTCTACTTATTTTTCCTTTTTCTAGTAAAAGACAAATGTTTATATTATCATATACTCAATTTTTTTGATACATAATTTCGTTTGTTTTTCCTTTTTGGATGTTGTCCCCAACCCAATAAAACAAACATGTGTGAGGAATATTGCTCAGGTGGGACACATATCAAAATCAGGACTTTGAGAATAGCTTAAGATGGCCAAGTTGCCCTCTGAAATCAGCTCTTTTGCATAAGTTAAGTTTATAACATCTCATGTATGTCATGTCATCCTTGATGAGTGAGTAATAATGAAACTAAATTATTTTTTAGATGATGTAGTAGTTGTGATTTTTCCACCACTAAATAGTTATATTACTTGTATGTCATGATTTTGAGAAATGAAAAATAAACTTCATCCATCATACTTGTACTTATGTTTGTATTGGATGGATTTATTTATCAATTAAGTAAGGAATGGATCCCTCTTACATCCCACTCCTTACCCATAGACCCTAGCCACAATTTCGTCCATGATCCTTCATACATTTAGTAAACCATGGTGGTATATTGTTTTTTGTAGGAAGCTCATGTACTTGTGCCTTTCTCTTCTTATCATAATGGCAATTACCACCACAATTGTTGTTGTTATCTTGGACGTTCTTCTTCCACATTCAACACAACTAATACTCATGATCAAGGGATGCATATAGATCCATATGCATAGTCATGAGGCACAGAAGATATAGGGAAAAACATATATTTGGCTTGATACCATGAACACATTTCTTTCTCCTACAAAGATATGTGAAGAAACAATCATTGTTTTGGATCCCATAGAACTTCGTTGCATATTGTATAAAAGTCATGTCACTTTATTGCTTTAGAGTGAGAAAATCCTTCTCCTTCTTTGACACCATGTGTAAAAACCTTACTTTTTAGCATCCTCCAATTAAGGAAAGACCCAAAAAGTTGATAAGCCTTTACTTAAGATTCCCAAGGATCCAAATTTAACCAAACAAAAAATAATAAAAAAATAATGTCCATTAACTCAAATATTGTTTACAAAATGATCCTTTAAGAAGTTACAAGAAATTCTCATCAAAATTGAACATATGTGAAGAAGTATCTATCTAATAATACTTTACTTAGCTTTAATACCTTCAAGTAGATTTCATTGATACATCATGTCTTGTCATCTCCATATATTTAGCATGTACCTAAAATGGTGTGAAATAAAACACAGATCCATATATCAAAATATATTGTGTACGTGGGGTGAATGCAAAAGTGTGAAAGTATACAACAACCTATAATCATTCAATTACTTGAAAATAAGAATTGACATTTTCATTACATATTCTTAGCCCTTACTGGATATATTATCTTGGGTGTGATCACTAACGCTTCCCATGGCTCATGTGTGTCACCCCTTGATACTCATCAACCTAGGGTTCTGAAAATGATATCTTACTTTATGGGATATTCATAGTGGCATAATCATTAAATTGAATGTAAATAAACATCCAAAAGTTTAATTGTTTGATTCTTGAAAAAACCTCGATAAATAATGATAAACTATATTACAGGTAGTCATAATCATAATATGCATACCTCAATGGTGAGCGATACAGATTTTGCAATTATACTTCAAGTAATACTCAATCAATCTAATCAACATATCCAAGAAATCAACATTTTAATATGTATGTAAGTAAATCCTAAAGTGTCATCACTAAATTGTTCATATTAAACCCTACTTGGGGTCATAATTTAGGGTTTAGAGTTGTATTAGGTTTAGGATGAGGAATAAGGGTACAAACCCTATTTCCATTGTATATTAAACATTAGGTGAGGACTGTAATTACAATATATGACATATCAGTTCATTACAATCACTTATATCCACTTATGTTCATTAACATATAGCAAGTTATGACCTTGAACCCTAATTATTCATATGCATGGTTATTCACATTACAAACCATAATTCTACATCATAATGACCATGAGCATATTAAGTCATCATTATATCACATAATATCAGATTACATACCAAGGAAACATATTTAACATGATTTACAACCTATTTATAAAAAACTAGGGTTTACATTTACTAATTACTACTTAAACAAGTATTGACTCTACTTTTGGATTTAGAATCACAATTAGGTACTCGTTATATTTTAGTTCTATTCCTATCATTTTTATGATCGACTTTGATATATAAATTATTTCAATGTGATACTCCTAGGAAATACTATAATATTCACAAGTTTAAGTTACATGAGCCAATGGAAACTTGACATGTCAACAAATTTAAGCTTTATATTTTCTGGTTTACTAGGCTATCTTAGGTCAGTAAAAAGACTCTCCTGCCCCCACACTTAACATACCCAAACTAGGGATATCTGGGTCATTTGGTACGGACCCGTCCCCTTCCTTACAAATGGGTTCTGTTTACGGTTTGCCTCTTGCCAGGCGTCCGTCGATGCCTTGACATGATGCCCTTGTTGGCCCTACTACAGGGCACCACCACCCTAGCATAATCATTACAATCTACTCCTGATATCCTCCACGACCTCATGGATCTATAGGATGAGGTTCTTTTCTCTCTACGAATGGGTGGAGGAGAAGAATGACTAGTTGTCGTGGAGATGCCCTTGGTAATCTTAGGGTGTCAAACCCTATAATGGAGGTACGGGTAACCTATGACATAGGCAGATGTGGATGATGGTAGGAGTTGGAGAAGCTCCTTCATCCCAGTATTTCTCTAGGAACCAAAGGATCTTATACACCTATTGTCCTTCTGGACTATCCTCACATGCGCAAGATGATCCCCCTTGGGTTTAGAGAACATGTATAGGGATTCCTACAGATAATCGAGATGGGGTAACAGGTCCAAGATGGTTCATGAGGGTTCCAATTGTCTCCTTTATAGGAGATAGCTAGTGTTTTAGGGTTACAAGAAGGATGGTGGAGAGGGAAAAAGATAATGGAAGTCCAGGGTCTAAGTCCCTTTTATCTACAAGGCAAGGGGACGGTCTTCTAGGAATGTATGGTTGCTCTACTTAAATAACCATAGACAAGAGGGAGAGAGTTGTGGATTATAATTTGTTGATATGGAAGGAAAACTAAAACATTTAACCACCAACCCCAACACCGTTCGTTCCCTTAATTCACGATTATATTCTTTATATGAAAGCCATCAAAGAGTAATACTCCTTTTCATCCTGGGTTTGGCCAACCCCTTCAACACAATGGTACTTGGTTAATTAACCCAAAATTATATTAAGGAAGGTACATAATGGGTTCTTGTCCATTAACCTTTTAGGTAAACCCCTCATGGCTTAAATATTGGATTAATCTTTACCTATCTCTCTCTCTCTTTGATACATTTATTCATCAAGTATAGGAACTCATTAACATTTTCCCACCTATACCCAATTTGTGGAATTTATTAGGGTATCCTTCATGTACTAAACTTGCTATTTTAAACCTTTATAGTAAACAATTATCAGTATCTCATGGAAAAGTCATTTTCTCCCAATTTCTAAATTCTCTTCTATTTGTTATTATCTTCAATGACACCAATAGGCAGGCCAAAATAATACTAATTGATGTCTCAAAAAATGTGCTTCCAAACTAGCTAGATAATTATTCCATTAATTATCCAAAATTCCACACAATTTATTTTCTTTTGGAAACTTGCATATTATCTCATGTTTCTAGTATCCAATAATTCATAAAGTCATTGATATTTATTTTTATACAAAATCTCTTATTCCTATGTCTTGTAACCCAAGGACATATTTGCAATGAAAATAGTCTCATGATTAACATTATCATTCTATCAATAATATCATCAAGTAATTATGAATTCATGGCTTGCATTTATATAATTTAATTTTGCCAAAATTGAGGATATTACACCATGGATTCAGATATAGAATGGTTATGAAACTATATAACATAATTCATTTATCTAAGTGGTGAAGACTTAGGGTCTATGGAATCATAAAAGTTATGCCACCACACTCTTGCTAATCCTCTGATCATATATATCTTGAACCAAACTTTTGAGTGGTCATATCATCCCTGGTCATGGAAACAATACTCCATATCCCTAGTACAAGCCTTATTCTTTCCTATAACACCAAGCCCCTCCACACCTACGAAAGTTCTTAGCTTGATAGTGAGAAAATCAAATAAATCTACTTCATAGTTGTTCCATAGAGGTTGCGGATGTCTCTCCTCATGTCCAACCATAGAAATTGCAATGGCAAGAACTAGTATGTTGAAGAGAACATTACAATCATCCTATTGGATAGAATATGGTTGAGACTTATACCTAGTGGCACTATCCTCAGAGTCCATTAGTTCCTTATCCCTTGTCATGTCTTCAAAGAGGAATGTGTGACAATGAACCAACATCATAAGCATATCATAGAACTTGTTTATATCGTTGTTACATTTTCTCTAACACCATTATGTTACACCTTGTTGACTCCACATTCTTGTTTGAAAATAAGGGCTTTTATGCTTTTGGGATTCAAATTAGAACATATTTGTATGTTCCCTAACTCAATAATCGTAAGCAAAGTGAAAATGAATCAAAGCACAATACTTGAACATTAGGGTGTATCATAGTAAATGGTTCTTATATTAATTATCAACTATCAACATTAAGGTTTACTTATTATTATCAAATAACATCATGGCCTAGGGTTTCTCATACCACATTTAACCTTTTTTAAATTTAAGAGGTAGTCCCTTAAGGAGAATAGAGAAGTATTTTCATGGATATGATAGATGTTCTAGGTAGTGGGTGAATAATATAAAACATTTATTAAGTTGATGAGGTTTAAATTTTACATGTTGTTGATTTTCAAGAGGATTGGGGTGTTAGTGTAAAATGACACCATGTGCTACTTTGCGTACCCTTGGTTAGAGAAGGGATGGTATGGTGGATAAGATCATGTGTATGTTAGCATTATGGGCTGGTAGTGTGATGACCCTAATTTTGGGGTTTAGATACAATATAATATCGGAGAACGTGCATGCTCTATAGATGAAAAGTACCAAATTGAGGAATTGGTAACTCATTTATGGATAGTTTCACCCAAATTAGGTTTTTTGAGATATGATAGAGGACTACGATGCCTAATTGAATTCAATTAGGTATGAATAGACTTTATTAATAACCTGAGTATTTCTGAGACCAAACATCTTGTTAGTGATACAAGGGGTGAAAGGATCCTTTAGATGAATTTATTTAAGTGATCAAATAAAATTATTTGTGGCTCAAACTAGGTATAGAGAAAGAAAAATTGATAATGAAGGCATGGTTAAAAGTTTCATAAACATTGAATGATCCACGTGAGAGATAGTGATAGTTGAACTTTGTATGAATAAGGTTTAAATGATTTAGACCTACGTTTAATTTCCTTATCATGCATACAACTCAGTAACATGTGACTAATATTTGTGACTTGGCTTGGTGAGGTGGCATCTTATGACCTGGGGATTGATCCAAGGAGTCGATGGTTTTCACCTACCTCCATTTTTAGCAGAGTGACTAGCATCTAGGAGACCAAGTCATGAGGAGTAATGATGAGGCTGTTAGAAGTTTCAGTGAGGTCTTTGGATCCATCGTGCCACCAACATCCAACCAACTCCCCTGAGACCCTGGATTATAAGATCTAAAGGCAATGTGAGGGAGATCATCACCCTTTACCCCCTCTTCCCTCTCCTTTCCCCATTACTAACAGTAGTAACTAACCCTAGAGATGGAGGAACTAGTACTTCTCACCTCCCTGACCTATATATATTAGAGGGCCATCGATAGTGTGTATGATGTTCCAACCATTTTGAGTCTCACAACGCAACATAGATTGGAGGCCTATTCCTCCTGGGGTCCATAGTCGGAGCACCTATATGTAGCACAGCTCACAACACCTGCAACCCTCTATGACCTCATCCCCTCTTATCCTCACACAGGGAATAGTCAGGGAGAACAATGAATCAAAACTAACCCCATTTTCATCGGTGGTAAGACCACAAGATCCTACCTTTGGTCATTAGAGATCCAACAAAGCAATGGAAACCTTGCTACTGAAGAATACTGGGTAGATGGGACAATCAGGTGTGAGGCCATGCACACCACCAATCTCTAGCACCTAAGCTTCTACCACCATGATGAAGGTGGTGCCACCATGGAACCCAACTCCAGAACTTGGGAAGGCTTCCTGAGAACGTCAGAGTCCACTCAACGATATCAATCCTATCCTGGCAACATTGCAAGGGTGAAGAAGAATACCTAAAGGGAAGCCAGGTCGAGACTCACAGACATCTAGGGATGTGCTTTCCACTTCTCCATCAATCACCACAGATGGTCCACGTTGAGGAGTTTCTTGAAGGAGATGGATATCTATGTGTGTGTGTGTATCCTTGTGAGGTATCACGATGCAGTTGATCATGATGGAAGGGGGAGAGATGAGAGTACAGTTGGACCAGGTCCAATGTTCTTCCAAATTGACCAGCTTAGCAGCTAGCTTGATCCACTCTCTACAACACCACGTGGAGGCAATCTAGACTTCTCAAGAGAGGATCCAATGGCCCACTTAAATCCCAAAGGTAAATACATGTTTACGTTTCCATAAATACACTAAAAATTAGAAAATGCCTAATAAATAGCTCCATTAGCCGAATAATGCCCCAAAAATATCCTTATACTTAGAAAAATGTACACTTTATTACTAGACCCCTAGATGAAAACCTTGAACCTCTTTCAATGATGATATATAATTTAAACTATAATGTTCCTTTTTATGGTTAATTAAATGAAATAAAAATATCCAGTTGATATTAATTCTCATAAAATTGTCCTAGAACCCTAAGGATGATTTAAGTCCAACTTTGAACTCCGATCTGAGTAATATACCTAAATAATAGGTCATTTTATATTAATGACTAATTAGATGCTTTTAGCCCCATATAAATCATAGACAATAAACCAATCATTAGAAAAATATGAAATTTGGAACAAGCCCTAAAAATGATATCATGATCATTATCAATATACTAGAGACATATTTCATATTAGTAACACCTAGATTTGACCTAAACCCTAAACTAGACATAAATATCATTAATAATGGTGAAACTTTTATTAATGATGATTAATTGTTAGTAATCAGGTGATGACTGGAGATAGTACATGGTAAAGGATAACTTAGCTTCTGTTAACTCGGGTACGTGGATATAATTATATGACTAGTTTCTAGATGGAATATGTATGAATACTTGCTTGTACTACTTGCATAGAATTTCTCAGATGTATGCATATTATTGTAAACTTCGGCCTTGAAAACTAAGAACATTAAAGAAAGAAAAATGAAATGTAGTTACTAATGGTGTAATTAATCTCTCTATTAGAGAGGAAAAGTATTAATGTTGACTAGAACATCCCTAATGCTACATGGTATAGGGGAGATCCCTAATGGTACAAGGTACCCATGGATTGGGCTTAATAATATATGTGATGTTGTGCTGAGTCCACCATAGTAATGCATCTTCATTGAAATATGATCAATAACTTGGGTTTACCTAATTCTTAGTCCTAACATAATGTTTCCTTTTTATTTCTTTCTAAAATCTTTCATTATGCAAGTTACTATATAAGTATTTCAACCACGTACCAACTTTTGTTGATCGTCTATTTCATGTATTTTCTAGGTTTAGAGTTTGCACGAGAGAAAAGATGTGAAGTGAGCAATGTCCACATTGTACCTATTGTGTAGATCCTAATTTATTTCATACATGCACCGACTTGTAAAATTATCCTTTCAATATGTACTATAAAAATTGTAATAATTCATGTTGTAATTATATAGATGTTGAATGTTGAGAATGTATGGTGTATGTAATTTTTGAATGTTCATGCATGCATATATCACTTCCACATCATTCTCTGATACAATTAGCTAACATTTTTGGGTTTTTCCTCACATGCCTTCTAAGTCTCGAGATGGCAGATTCCGGTGGCATTACAGTTGGCATCAGAGCATGAACAATAGCTACACCTAACAAATACTCACCATGAAATATATAAATGAATTTCACCTTTCACTTTAAAGTCTAGAAACTTAGTAAGTTGTTCAATAGGAACTATATTTGACTTAGCCTATAGGTTAGAACCTAAATGTTCGAGAACTAGGTTTAGACAAATGTGTGAAACCCTTTCCATATAGAGCTCATATGTATTGGGTAGCTACACTAGTCTACACCTTGTTATCACCATTTCAATAGGTGGCATGACACTAGACTATCTACTATGTGTAGGGCACTCATTTTGCTGATTTGGTTTCATTTTCCAATCGGCTCGAGCCTCGACAGTTTTCTCAGACGTCTTCTTTCTTAGAGAAAAACTATATAATATTTTATTATATATATTAATATAAAAATTTGTCCCTCACACAGGGGAGTAGTAGGTGTTCATGCAATCTCAATGAAAGGGAGTGACATTAGTCTAGAAGAGAGAGTAGTTCTTGAATAGATGTCT
This sequence comes from Alisma plantago-aquatica, assembly GCA_963693085.1. Classification (NCBI taxonomy): domain Eukaryota; kingdom Viridiplantae; phylum Streptophyta; class Magnoliopsida; order Alismatales; family Alismataceae; genus Alisma; species Alisma plantago-aquatica. The sequence goes on along the minus strand of OY856415.1, from coordinate 574,439,895 downwards.
AGAGCCTTATCAAATATTTGAGAGTTAGAGTAGATGATAGATTGATAGATGATATAACCAAGGATAATCTTATCTATGTACAATCTCTAATGATATAAGTGTTTTATATAGATTGTATATGAGGTCTGAATATAATTTTGTATAATCTAAGATAGGTTAAGGTGATGAAAGTACATACTCTTTTCCTTAAGCTAAGTTAAGATAAAGTTGAATATGCATGAGCTTCAAACTCTTTTACAATGGAGGACCTCTAGTGTTAGGACAAGATATGTGGTGAACTCTAGAGAGAGTGAGACCCACAAGGAGGGGGTCATAGGACCTACCCTAAAATATATGTAAAATATGAGTTCTATGTGAAATGATGTGTCCTAAGCTAGGTTACTCCTGAGTATACGAGTTGAGTTGTTATGCATGATTCTATAGTTGATATAAATGCTAGATGTGATATTTAGGTGTTAAATACGATGAGTAGATGACTCATTATGTGGAATTCAATCCTTTGACTAAGTTTAGTCTTAGCTTGAGTGACTTAAGTTTGAGATACTCATCATTAGCTACAAGTGGAGTGATATATAGAACTCTTGTTCTTACAGTAAAATGCCTTGTGTATTAGATAATCACACATGTTGTTCCTTCTTCCTCTCTTCTTTAATATATGATGCTAGAAAACTCACTTGAGCTATAAAGATGATTTATAGATGAAAATTCACTCAAATAAGCTTGGCCTATTAATTTATCCTTCCCTCATATCATTCATGAAAGATATTAGTTTGAAATCATGATAAGATTGACTTAGTGTATTCTATTTCCCTTCATTTCATACATGAAAAGTATGAATTTGAAATAATGAGCTTGGAATATAAATATATTTCGATCATTGAGTACATGATCATGAAAGAAAGTTCTTAACCACAAATCTTCAGAACCTAAATTCCTAGGTGAATGCTATTTCCCACACAATAGGGTGAAGCCCTAATATACAAAGATGAATATTTGTTTCCTCTAATAATCCAATCATAGAGCGTGGTGAACATAAAAATAGATTGATGATGTTAAGTGTGATAGTTCCAATAATTAATGACTTGAAATCTTGATATCACCTTACATAGGTGTGTGGCGTGAAAGATGAAATCTTGAAAAATATTGTGGCACCCTTTGTCACACAACGAACATAGAATTAACACTAAATAAGTGGATTACTAATAAACACAAGAAATTAAAACCGATTTCATAATCATGCATTAAGGTGAACACCTCATGTCTAAAGACATAAACTAGAACCACTTGTATTTCATTTATATCAAAAGGAGTTACATAACATTGTTCACTGGCTAACTACCCACAATCTATTACATGTGATAACCTACTCATGTACACAAACCATCTCTGTACCATCATCGTATAGACTCAAAAATTAAAACTGATGTACAATGTCTTTAAAACACCCCCAAGGACCTGAGTGTACAATGACGACACATAGGACTCTATTACTAGACACTAGTTTCATATCCATGATCCAACAACCACAATAGCTCAAAATGTCTATCTCAGCAACATGATCTCTATCCTAGTATGCGCATCCACCCAAAAGATGTGGAACCCCACAGGGTGTGACCAAACATCCCAATAATAGTTATAACTCTCGGCCAACATCTATTAAAAGCACAGACAACTACACAGGAGATTGTAATATTAACATGTAACCAGATTCAGTTAAAAATGATATAAGCATAGCAATTAATATTCTAAAAAGGAATTTGAATAACATGTATATTTTCTATCCACAGAATTATACAAAAGCAAAGTAAGGCCTCAACTAATGTTTCATAACTGATCCTAAGAAAAAATTCTACATGACTGATTACATATTTTATTATGCCCTGAGGATTTGAGTTGTACCTCCCAAATCCAAACGACCACTACTAAGTCTAAATCGGTGCCATACAAGGTCTATGGAAGAGCCAGAATCCACGTCCTCACCAAACCTCATGGTCAATACACGAGTACACAGTAGAGACATACCAGTCAACTACAACCTGTGACATATAATCAAGAGTGAAAGTCCTAGCCCACCTTGGTATAGGTCATGATGCTAGTGAAACTAAGCTATGGCCCACAACTACACTCATTCCAGGGTATGTCCCACAGACAAACCTATGAAACCTCATAATCATCAAACCTCTGAGATATGGCCCACAACCACATTCCTACCAGGGCATGGACTACAACCAATCCTATGAATACATAAACTCAATAATATATGACTCCAAGCCTTCACTAGGGAAGCATGTTTCACCATCTAGCAAGTAAAGCTAACACAAGAATGGATCTATGGCCAGGGAAAACCACATGATTAAGTTTCACTTGATTAGTTAGCCAATTGGGTGAGTTTTAGCATCAATCAAGTTAGAACGTATAAAGTCATAACAAAATCTACAAAGATCAGGGCATGGTATACTTCCAGAAGATATAACTTATAAGGTGTGAAATTGTCACACTATCACCACATGATGCTTATATCATTTCCATTCACCACATTATCAATATCAAAGTCACCTAATATGGGATATCAATCCCTCAATGCACAATTCATGTAGCACAAATGTTTTAGCATGCCTCTTGAAGGCTCATACAACCTGTATCATGTTTAATCACCATAGCATACACTAGCTATGATTGTCAAGCTCATAACTGTTGGGTTTTAGGGGAGACAGAGAAGGCAGCGGAAACAAAAAACATTTTCTCCCCAACCCATACCGAGGAAACGCGTCAACGTCTATATAATAGGAAAGGATGGTTTGCGGAATCATACCTTGTCCCGAGGCTTGCTCGGCGACAATACCTCGCGCAATGCGTGGTCTTCAACTCCGGACTTCGACGGTGTCTGTGCAGCTCCTGGTCGCACAGGGACTGACAACTCCTACTCGAACCGGACTGTCGGATGATAGTTGTCCTCCTAAGCGGTAGTGTCCTCCCGCCTCTGTAGTAGTCCACACGGACCACCTGGAACTCCACACTCCTTGTCCCACAAGGAAGTGGAAGGAGTCGCACCTTCCTGTTGACGTACTAGTCGCCAACACACTCTCCTGCCTCCTATTGCAACTGCAGTTGTCCTTCCCTTGCTGCACCTCCCTTTTGCGGGAAGCACTTGCTCGGGCTCTCTCACGGTTACCAAAACCAGAGAGAACGACAACTTGCAGAGCAACTGGTTGCACTGAGCTGTGTAGTGAGAAGCCCACAATACCCCTATATATATAGGAGAGTCATGGGACAGGGTTCTCCATCCCAGGCAATGCGGGACTAATGCAGGAGTAGAAGGGTTCGAGAATTTTCCACAAAAAGCAACCGGTTCGCAACCTGAAATGATCGGTTCACAACTGAACCGATCGGTTCAGCCATTGAGCCGATCGGTTGGACCTGAGCCGATCATTTGGGGCACTCCAACCGATCAGTTGTTGCCCTGAACCGATCGGTTCATGGTCCTAATCCGGCTCAAAAAGACTTTCCTTGTTTCTTTCCCAATTGGTATCGAATACCAATATTATTCCCAATCGAATTGGGCAATTTGAAACCAAAGGAAAATTCTTGCCGACATGACTTTTTCCCAACTAGTCGGTTGCACCAGTTGAGCCGATCGGTTCAACCCTTGAACCAGTCGTTTCAACCTGGGAATGAGCCGATCGGCCTGGACACTCCAGCCGACCGGTTCAGCAACCTCAGCCGACCAGTTCATCACATGAGCCGATCGGTTGGGAGCACAGGTTGGGCAAAATCAGTCAATTGCGATTTCAATCAATCCGATACTCCAATCAATGCGTCCATCACCTTGAACCATACGATATTGAGCTATCGACTGATTGAGTGTTTAATTGAACTACTAAACTCCTTTAGTAATCAATCTAAACATTGCTTTGTGGACAAAACTCCTCTTCCAGGTTAAATCCTATGTGTGTGACCCATCAGGTCCATTTCACGTTGGCAGTGAAAGTCCATAACACTTATGACTTCACAAGCAAAGAGCGGTGCCTAGTCACACATCAGTGCTACCCAAGTGAAAGTAGAAAGTTGGAGAACAACTTTCATCCTACGATCCATGAATGGTGTTACAGCGAATGTATAATTCCTTTGTCACTGATATCCCGAATGAACTCGAGGCATGGAACAGTCATCCTGTCAACGTTCATTCACTTCCTTGATCTCAGAGTAGACTGGAAGAGATATGTATGACATCAGTATCATATACTGATTCACACATGCGTGCACGCCTTTCTCAATCCTACTCATCAAGTGGCCATGGATATCAAACTCCCTCAGGAGGGACAAATCCCATATCTATCACTCACCCCTCAAAAGCCCCATGTGTCAAAGCCACCCAATCATCACCTTTATAACAACCCATGTTTCAGGACTGCGTTTGATGATGTCAAAGTGTGCCCAACGACATGTGTTGAGTGCAGTGATTTCAGGTCTAAGAATCACACTCACCACCATCACTGTGAGTACTGACTGTGACTACCATCTCATGGTTCCATGTGTCAAACTCACGGTGGGTCTGTCCGGTACCTTGTTCTCTAACAAGTACCTATGTGTTTGGTTTGATATCTCTATATCATGACTAATGAGATTTTGTCATCAACCAACACCACAATCTAGTCTTGTGTGTCATTGCTGTCTATCTACCTTCCACAATGACATCCGACTAGGGACATAACAAGAATGTACAAACTCTTAGCATCCGTATGATCTCATCGTTCAAGTCCTCAACCTGAAAGCATACGTTATTGAGTACTATCATTCTCTAGACATTCAATCTGTTCTATCACTATCTCATATGACTGAACCAGAAAGAATTGGAAGCTCGCCTTTGATGTTTATCAAATCAATTTTAATGTATCCCATCAATCATCCCATGATTGGCTCTCAAGGCATACATACCAACAGACTCCCACTTGCACTGCGAGCCAATCACCCATGAATCATATTCATAGTGATTTTCAAACATGTCCCACATGTTACTGGGCTGTAGTGCCAACATAGTGAGTAATGGCAACACCTTGCCAAAGTCTGTATAAATTGCATGTCTCTCATCTCTCCGCTGTACGTCACACGTATGAGATGGAGTTGCCGTAATATGCGATATTGTATTCCATTTGCTAACCTTTAGCCACATTGCATGATCAAGGATTCCAGACTTGTCATCAATGAGTGGAATATAAGTTCATCTCATGAACTTTCAGATCCATACAGTATCCACTGTTGTTCACTAACACATAGATACTCGGCTTTTCCCTTTTTCAAATGGCTTTATTGGAACATTTCCAATTATCAACAAACATTCACTTTTATACATCTCATGTATATATATTGCGATTAATTTTCTGTCCTTTCGGAAGTTCGCATCAATGTAACTCTTTACATCGAACTCTTCTCCATAGAACTAGTGCTTCACAAGCACTTATCAAGTTCTCATGGTATTCCAGTAACACTTACTGGAAGCAGACAGACATCCCCTCGTCATGTCACACATACGAGTTATCAGGATGAGCATATCATATTGCCATGTCCTACATACAAGATGATGAATACATTTTATTCTTGCCATGTCATACATGCAAGATAATGGGATGATTACATACATGATAGATCCATATCTATTCTTAGTGTTCCCATTCTTCATAAGAATTGGACACTTGGCCTTGGGATACTAATATCCATGTAACATGGACAAGTTTTCTCCCACTGAATATGTGCATACTGAACACTTCAGTACAGATTGCCAATGTATGCTTTCTCTTTCCAGGTCAAGAGATTTTTCGAGAACTATCTCTATAGATCTCTATTCCTATCACATAGGAAACATCTCTATCTTCCTTGAAGATAATTTCCACATTCGGATTTCCAATCTAGAACATTTCCATTTCACATCAATATGTGGAATGTGAACACGCTCCCACTAAATCACAGATCCCTTCTTTATCTTTGACATATCAGTCAAACCCTTTGACTATATCATCAAAATAAAGATCCAATTTTGAGTTGCTTGTACTCAATCAATCACATTGATTAGTCCATTGTAACTTATAGACTTCATTTGCATTAGTGGATTCATAAACCTTATAGGCTGTGTCACGTACACATCCTGGTTTTATTCCTCATAGGAATGCGGTTTTAGTATCCATATGCCAAATGTCTTAGCCATTAAGTTGCAATCAACAAGCATCATCCTTCTCAAAATGTTATCCATGTGTCTTAACACTTAAGACTCATCTGCACTTATGGATATGATCCAATGAGTGCTACCATCAAGGTCATACCTTATGGTTCACATGGAAGTCATTTAGGATGTAATGGTTTTAAACCATAACTCAAGATTCGGTTCCTCATATTCATCTTGATAGTTGACTCATCACATGAACAACTCATCACACAGATAATTGAGGTGTATCTGTTAAAGATATAAGAACTCACAACCTTTGTGATTCTTAATTTCTTTTATTAGTATGGGGTATTCTTTTATTAAGAAGAATTCAGTTATTTGATAATCATTCTCTAACTCCTTAGAGTATGATTCCTTCTTGATTCAGACATCACCATGCCTTAATCATGAGTTCACTATGATACACTATCATAATCACTCATAAGGATCTCAAACATTTGGTCCAAGTATTTCATTCATTGATCTCATCAAGAATTAATACTTTACCAAATTTATACTTCATTTATGATAATCTTGAACATTTTAAGACATTCATATTGGTATTTCTCTAAACACCATTTGAAGTATTAGCATTTATTCCAATAGGTATGTAAATACATCACATGTATTATACCTAATAGGATAATCACTCTCCCACTACATTAGTGAAGATTGATCAATCATGTCTAAGATATTCATGTCCCTTACTGGTTCTCTAACCAAAAGAGTCTAGTTTTATCCATCACATGGAAACTAGAAATGAATTTCTCATGATTAATGCTAATTAATTGTTTGAGTTATTTATAACTTTTAGGTATCGTCTTATCTTATGCATATCAAATATTATAAGATAAATAAGGCATTGCCACAAAGATCATATCTTTAAGATTGAAAACACAACTTTATTAATTGCCATCATTGTCATACAATATGCAAAAATAAAGTGTTTCTATCTATTGGCAAGTATGAAATAACAGTTCATAACTGTATTACATGCCTTATTGGCTGAAAATAAACTAAAGTATTCCTATCTATAAAGGCAACACTTGCCCCAAGTAAGAATGCTTTACACTTTACATCTTGGTATCATATACCTCAAAAAGTGTTACAAGTTTATTTACATGACACCTTTAAGTAGAGGCTTCAATCGCCTCCTTCTTCTTTTGTTCTTCCAGGTAGAGAGGAAAATTCCTTTTCCAATGTCCTGGATTTTGACAATGGTGGCAATTTCCTTTCTTTGTCACGCCTCCCTTGGCCTTGAGAGCTGAAGATGGCTTGGAGTCCTGGCTAGCTTCAGAACCTTTCTTAGCTTTTCCCTTGCCCTTGCGCTTGGACTTGCCTTTCTTGCTCGTGATCACCATCACGGACTTAGGCTTGTCCTTCTTCATCTGTAACTCGGCTGTCCTCAACATGCCTAACAACTCTGACAGTGGCCTATCAAAGTTGTTCATGTTGTAGTTCATCACAAACTGACTGTAAGATTTTGGCAACGATTGCAGTATCACGTCAGTAGCCAACTCTTGGCTCAGTGGAAATCCCAGTCTCTGCAGGTTCTCCACATACCCAATCATCTTGAGTGTGTGAGGACCAACTGGATCTCCTTCTGTCATGACGCACTTGAACAACGCCCTAGAAACATTGTACCTCTCTTGCCGTGCCTGATCTTCATACATGTTCCTGAGATGCAGAATCATCTCTATGACACCCATGTTCTCATGTTGCCTCTGCAACTCATGGTTCATTGAACATAGCATCAAGCACTTTGCATCAATGGCATCATCAGAATGCTTCTTGTAAGCATCCCTTTCTGTCCTTGGTGCATTAGGAGCGGGTTCCTCTAGAATTGGAGTATCCAGGACATAGAGCTTACGCTTTTGAGTGAGAACAATTCTCAATGTACGATACCAGTCGTGGAAGTTTGTCCCATTTAGCTTGTCCTTGTCAAGGACCGATCGCAAAGAAAAGTTGTTGTTGTTTGTTGCCATTTGAACTACAAAAGGAAAATATGCAATTTTAGTCCAAAACTCATTTTTGACTTATTTGATTGATTTGAAAGTTTGACGATATAATTAGGCCTTTAATTAATTATCGCTCCCACTATTTTACTTCAAATTGATAGCCCTCACCATCAATTCGGAAGATTGCAGCGTACAACCTTCTAGTGGGCAAGATCCTGAAATCCTCTAAGTCATGGACCAGGTTGGGCTATCACCCACAACATAGATCTCTCAGGTAGGCAACTTTTGCCAATTGCATCATATGCAACTCTTGATAAGATGTCATATACAACTCCTTGCAATGATCATCTCTATGCCTCAAGGCGCTAGATCCTATCTAGGTCACCTTGTTAAGTCTGACCCAAAGCAAACACGATAAACATGCACCCTGCTTGGGCAGACCCACACATTCATCCTTCACGCTTCCACGAGATAGACGGTGCACCACGCTTGGGCGTGCCCACACTTGGTCGATCAAGCTTTTCACGTGTGTTGCATTTGGAAGGCATATAAAACTTAATATTTTAATGAGGGATTTGGTTTTATATACATATACATATCCAATCACCACAATACATAGTACGTATCATATACATGCTATATCCCACAGAAAACATGCACAAACGATAAAAAGCGATGATTATGGCCATCCTAATGTGATTCCTCGAGCCAAGAGGAATCACGGTCATCTAGGTCTACATCACATGCAACCTGTACAAGATGAACTTTGTGCCTTGCCATCCGAGTAGATCAACTCATCACATGAACGATCTGTACTCTCTAGCCGGTCGTCTGGGTGCCACCAGCCGATCGGCTGGCTCCTCCAACCGATTGGTTTGCCTGTTCGTCGTGCATCTCGTCATGTCCGCCACCCGCTCATCTCGCTCCTCAAACCGGTCATCAACCGATCGGTTCACTCCTTGAACCGATCGTCTGGAAGGTCAATCGATCGGTTCACTCCTTGAACCGACCGTCTGAGCAGTCGTCTTGATGTCCGCTGGTCTTTGACATAACAGGAAATAAAATCCTATTCTATTAATTACGTTGCTTTAAAAGAGAAACCCCGATTTACATTCGGGGGGAGCAAAGGTAGGAAAGAATCTCGAATTATTTTGAGTTACATCAGGAATAAGAGAGGGAAGATCGGTGCGCAGACCGAGATGCAAGCAACCACAAACAACCACACACAGATAGGGGTTTATAGGCCATAATCACGCTACACACATCCACCACAAAACTCGTTTAAGGGCGACGCGTATCGAGTGCATTAATAATACATATCATATATGTAATTAGGGATTTGTGGATTTAGGATTGGACATGCATAAAGCCGATATTATTCGCATCGCATGCAATAAATAAAGGCGACAAACCAAAATCGATCATATCGATATTCCTAAAACATAGAGCAGTTGACGTGGCTCTGATACCACTGTTGGGTTTTAGGGGAGACAGAGAAGGCAGCGGAAACAAAAAAAAATTTCTCCCCAACCCATACCGAGGAAATGCGTCAACATCTATATAATAGGAAAGGATGGTTTGCGGAATCATACCTTGTCCCGAGGCTTTCTCGGCGACAATACCTCGCGCAATGCGCGGTCTTCAACTCCGGACTTCGACGGTGTCTGTGCAGCTCCTGGTCGCACCGGGACTGACAACTCCTACTCGAACCGGACTGTCAGATGACAGTTGTCCTCCTAAGCGGCAGTGTCCTCCCGCCTCTGTAGTAGTCCACACGGACCACTTGGAACTCCACACTCCTTGTCCCACAAGGAAGTGGAAGGAGTCGCACCCTCCTGTTGACGTACTAGTCGCCAACACACTCTCCTGCCTCTTGTTGCAACTGCAGTTGTCCTTCCCTTGTTGCACCTCCCTTTTGCGGGAAGCACTTGCTCGGGCTCTCTCACGGTTACCAAAACCAGAGAGAACGACAACTTGTAGAGCAACTGGTTGCACTGAGCTGTGTAGTGAGAAGCCCCCAATACCCCTATATATATAGGAGAGTCATGGGACAGGTTTCTCCATCCCGGGCAATGCGGGACTAATGCAGGAGTAGAAGGGTTCGAGAATTTTCCACAAAAAGCAACTGGTTCGCAACCTGAAATGATCGGTTCACAACTGAACCGATCGGTTCGGCCATTGAATCGATCGGTTGGACCTGAGTCGATCGTTTGGGGCACTCCAACCGATCGGTTGGTGCCCTGAACCGATCGGTTCATGGTCCTAATCCGGCTCAAAAAGACTTTCCTTGTTTCTTTCCCAATTGGTATCGAATACCAATATTATTCCCAATCGAATTGGGCAATTTGAAACCAAAGGAAAATTCTTGCCGACATGACTTTTTCCCAACTAGTCGGTTGCACCAGTTGAGCCGATCGGTTCAACCCTTGAACTGGTCATTTCAACCTAGGAATGAGCCGATCGGCCTGGACACTCCAGCCGACCGGTTCAGCAACCTCAGCCGACCGGTTCATCACATGAGCCGATCGATTGGGAGCACAAGTTGGGCAAAATCAGTCAATTGTGATTTCAATCAATCCGATACTCCAATCAATGCGTCCAACACCTTGAACCATACGATATTGAGCTATCGACTGATTGAGTGTTTAATTGAACTACTAAACTCCTTTAGTAATCAATCTAAACATTGCTTTGTGGACAAAACTCCTCTTCCAGGTTAAATCCTATGTGTGTGACCCTGCAGGTCCATTTCACGTTGGCAGTGAAAGTCCATAACACTTATGACTTCACAAGCAAAGAGCGGTGCCTAGTCACACATCAGTGCTACCCAAGTGAAAGTAGAAAGTTGGAGAACAACTTTCATCCTACAATCCATGAATGGTGTTACAGCGAATGTATAATTCCTTTGTCACTGATATCCCGAATGAACTCGAGGCATGGAACAGTCATCCTGTCAACGTTCATTCACTTCCTTGATCTCAGAGTAGACTGGAAGAGATATCTATGACATCAGTATCATATACTGATTCACACATGCGTGCACGCCTTTCTCAATCCTACTCATCAAGTGGCCATGGATATCAAACTCCCTCAGGAGGGACAAATCCCATATCTATCACTCACCCCTCAAAAGCCCCATGTGTCAAAGCCACCCAATCATCACCTTTATAACCACCCATGTTTCAGGACTGCGTTTGATGATGTCAAAGTGTGCCCAACGACATGTGTTGAGTGTAGTGATTTCAGGTCTAAGAATCACACTCACCACCATCACTGTGAGTACTGAATGTGACTACCATCTCATGGTTTCATGTGTCAAACTCACGGTGGGTCTGTCTGGTACCTTGTTCTCTAACAAGTACCTATGTGTTTGGTTTGATATCTCTATATCATGACTAATGAGATTCTGTCATCAACCAACACCACAATCTAGTCTTGTGTGTCATTGCTGTCTATCTACCTTCCACAATGACATCCGACTAGGGACATAACAAGAATGTACAAACTCTTAGCATCCGTATGATCTCATCGTTCAGGTCCTCAACCTGAAAGCATACGTTATTGAGTACTATCATTCTCTAGACATTCAATCTGTTCTATCACTATCTCATATGACTGAACCAGAAAGAATTGGAAGCTCGCCTTTGATGTTTATCAAATCAATTTTAATGTATCCCATCAATCATCCCATGATTGGCTCTCAGGGCATACATACCAACAATAACACCTGCATGGTTATAAGTTCATAAATAAGAGAGATAATAACATATCCTCATAATCATTCCATGAGAGAGAAACAAGAAAGCCTCATTTCATATTATTAGGGTTCGGGTTTCTTCTTAGCTGATTAGGGTTTTCAAAGCTATTTTCTATCATCAACCCTAGATTCACTACCTCCCATCATCTTGGAGTATATTAGGATTAAGGAACATCATCAGTTTACCATACAAGTTCATCATGTCAAAAAACCTAGGTGACACTATAATATACATGTATATGTAGACAATATCATGGTGTTATGTGCACATCACAACCACACACTAACTAGGTGTTGTGACCCCGTACTGACTAGGTGACACGATCCGCCATTGACTACATGTCGCGATTCCACACTGACTAGGCATCATGACCACCATTCCACCTAGTGTCATGACCGTGACATGGCATGGTGTTACGATCAAAATCTTGACCATAAACACTACATGGTATCGCGACCCCAACATAGAGTCACGATCGCTACTGCATAACAACATCGTGCCCACGATAGAGCATGGGACAGACAACATCAAAGCATGGGGTTGCAATTAGTCATTTCAGCCAACATTATGGTCAACACAAGAACATGCAACCTGACCAGAACTAAAAACAAGGAGTCTTGACCCAAAAGTAGTAAGAAAGCGCATGACTCGACCCTATACATAGAGGCTCAAAACTATCTTGGTCAAAACAAGATCTAACAATGGAAGACCAAGCGTCATCAAGGTTTAAAACTCAAGGATCTAAGACTACCAAACCCTAAAACAAACACTACTAAGATCATATAATAAAAACCACTTAGAAAAGAGAAAGTTGAACCTCAACATGTGAGGGAAATACCCAAAACACCAAGGAAAACATAAAGGCCGAAACTTAGCATGGTGATAAAACCCAAGCTTATATTGCATGCATCAATATCACCTCAACCGACACATGATTGAATATGTTACATGAATTTTAGGGTTTAGTAAAAAGAGTGATCTACATGAGAATACTACAAAGTCTTGAACCCTAAATTCATGATAACATCATCTAGCTCAATAATATCATATCTATAGGTTAAATCAGTAGATTACAATAAGGAAAACAACCATCCTTAAGGAGAGTAACTTCACTCAAAATCAGTAACTAAAAACCTTAAAACTTGTCTCATAAAATCATCATGAATGGTCTTTGTGCAATAGAGAGAAGACCACATTTTAAACCTTCCAAATAGAATCGAGACTCCATGATACATCAAGGCACATGGACCTCATGTATGTGACCAAAACCAAGATCAAAACATGGTAAGTAAACACCGTAACACATCCATCCTCCAATTCATGTACTTATCATTAGGGTTTTGTATCATATATCATCATCAAACCCTATGTGTATTGTTTCCCACTTTCTTAGATCACATGAGAGTCAAGTATAAAGTTTAGAGTCAATAATCATGTTATCCAAATAGTATCATAGATGTAGCATCATGTATTCAAGTACGTGTGTTAACCACATATCAAGTATAGATGTTCATCCATACCACTTACAAGTGTTGTGACCCGCTAACATCTAGGTCACAACCATACATATAACCAAGGGTATCGACATGTCCTAGTCATGTGTTACTGTAACACACCCCCTTGTTGTGACCTCAACCTCTCTTGTGCTTATCACATCCACAACAACCCAACTAGGGTTAGGGTTATGTTAATATACAAAGCCCAAGCACCACTTTCATCATATAACGACCACCCATGAAACTATGGTCACAACCTTACACCTTTACTACTGCTTCGACCTACACTCAACAGCTAGAAGGTCAACCACATATGTGCTATCATGACTGCAACAAATGTTGATCCAAACTAGTCCATAAGGACATGGTTTCAACTGCTATTAGGAAAGGTGTCGACCTACCACTCAAAAGGCTATTATGTTATGACCATGTTGTCCCAAAGCTAGGGTATGACCGCAACACTCAAGGGGTAGAGACCCTAAGGTCATGACCATCCCCAACATACCCCCAACATTGAAAAAGGAAGGAAAAGGATCTAGAACAACAAGGAACACCATGGAACACATTCCATCATCAAGGTGGAAAAACTCCACACAAGATGATCACCAAGAACCCAAAACTTTCACCAAGAGAAATCCATAAAAGCACCACGTGCAAGGGTGGAAAACTGTGGATATCATACTCAAAATAGAACCTAAAACACCCTAAGGTATCGAGGTACACGAACCCAGAGAACATACTCAATATCATAGCCCAAATATGAAGTAAAACCACCATTATCTCATAGTTATCAAAAATCAGGTACACAATTAGGGTTTCTAATTCTTATCAAACAAAAAAAAATTCTCCATCAACCAGATCTAATGATCATCATTATCTACTAACCTGATAAGGGAACATTTTAGAGAGAGAAACTAGCAACATGTAGATAAAATTAAGAGTGCTAATAATAGAGGAGGGTAGAAAGTTATAAAACCAGCCTTAAGAAGCTCTACACCAAGGATACTCAAGCTTCAAGGTTCCAAGATCCAAGCACACGATTCAAAAATTGAAGAAGATCCACCAAAGGTCCCACTTTCAGCCACAACATCACCTCCAAGAGAAGAAGATGTTGAGGTCAAGTTAGCCCAAGAAAAGGAGAAATAAAGGAAACCCTAACCGAACCAAGGAAGAAGAAGGAGGAAAAGGTGAAAGAACTTCATCCCACCATGACCCAAGACCTTAGAGATGAGGGTTTCTTCCTCAAGAACGACCATCACATCCAAGCATGGTCCATGTCTGAGAAAAGGGAAGAAGATGAAGTAGAGATTCCAATGAAAACGTTGCAAAAGAAGAGGATATACTTACCAAGGTTGAAGATGAGCAAGGATCACCACATGTAAGCGATCCGATCACTAAAGCTCCAAGGACCAGCCCTTCTTTGTTCCACCAAGCTCCAAGGTTGAGAAAAAGAGAGGGATGAAGAAGGAGGACTGAAAGGTTCATTTGTAAGAAGAAGAAAGAGTTTATATACCAAAGGAGGAGGGATATAGGGTGAAGATGAGGTGTCAACACCCAAAAGCACCAAAGAGACACTTGTCCACCCAAGAAACCAACATGCAACCACTTAAACATTTCATGCACGAGCTGGTGATAAAACCTACGTTGGGTATCAATCTACTTAGGTCCGCAATAGGTGGTCCAGGTCACTAAGCCTCCTACAGGTCGAAAAAAGAGCCAAACATCAAGGTGAGGTCGAAACGGGTTCATCACCTTCAAGGAGGTCGAAACACAGAAGGGTAAGCCTCTAGGTAGAAACACATAGTACCAAACCATCATGGTCATAACAACATCACACCTAGGAAAACATCCCCCACGTCGCTACCTAGGTCACTAATAAGACCAAGACTCAAGCAACATTGAATAAAAAGGTTACCATACATGTAAGGTCGACACACTTCAGAAAAAGACAAACCATTACATCCAAATTCAAATAAGACCATCATGGTCAAAACCACAACATATAGGGAAGGTTTTTCAGTTGTAACACAACCAAAACACCTACTAGGGTCGAGACAAGGGCCACTGCCCTCCAACTATGGTCATCCAGGTTGACACTCACAAAGCCCTAGAAACTCTAATCACCTCTAGTGATGCCACTACTCAACTAAGGCCAAAACAAGGCAGACAATTTTTCCTATCTTTTATAGATGATTCCAAGGGATGGAATACACACTCAAGAGGTGAAAAATTGCACACCAACCCCCTATTTTGGGTAAATTGCAATTTGCACCAAAACTAGCACACAAAGCACAAACATCACCCAAACAAGATCAAACTTGAAACTTAAGCTCTCCACAAGCTCTATGATCATCTCAAATGAATAGAGCAAGGTTATAAGTGCATCATCAAGCCAAATCAACCAAGGTTAATCTAAAACCCAAGTCAGGGGCCTTACAAGTCATAAACGCTACAAAGGATTTCACCCCTGGAATCCTCAATGGAAAGAGACGAGCACTACCTCCGCAGTTCTACCTCAAGCTCCCACATGGGTTCTTCTGTACCTTGGTGATGTAATAACAATTTTTATCCAACATCGTGATCTTTATTCAAGATTTACACATGATTTGTCACATATGACACACCCTCAACTTAGAAACATTGTTCATACCTTGTACAACTTAGATGAAAATTTTAATCTGTAAGTTACCTTATCAATTTGTAACATTATAAGACAAGGTTAAAAAATATGGGAGTTTATCATATTTATATGAGATAAAAGGTAGGACTACAAGTTTAAGGGATACATCATCGAATTATCATTATTAGAACCAAAACATTATACTATCAACTTCATTATAAATCATTGGATGTTATGGCATTTATTTACAACTACTGAATTAGGTTTTATTATTTCAAAACTATTGGTTGATATGTAGGTTTAACTCTTGAATAATATAACTAAAGGAAATATTAGTTAATGGATTAATTAAAGTAACTCAAAATACTTAGTTACATTATGGTGTGGTAACATGAACCATCATCTGTTATGAAGCATCATGTCTCCATCGGCTGATGGGGCTAACACCATCATCTGTGAACACTTCTCAGATGTTGAGCGTAAAATCACCATTAGTTGATGTCACACGACCTGTGGGTTAAGGGCCCACCACGCTTCTGCTATTCCACACTGATATGTTAACCCAACATCGATCTTACTGGTGATTGTATCAACAATCCAACTAATGGGGAAGGGTTTACCAACTTTCTTCATTATCATACAAAGTTACAACTTATTATATGTCATTTTGTCTTTTTCAACTTGGATCCCTTGCTATCAACATAGGAATAATCAAGGTTAAAGCATCTTATTACTTCATTTCTGGTTATTTTTCATCATCCTAATGTATGTTTTCTATTTTTAATACATTTTTTAAGTGGTAAACCACATATTTCATATTTCTTTTGTTAAGAAGAGATCATCCCTCTTTAACTCTTTCATATATAATGAAGGTTTTCATTTTGGAAGTTTCTTATTTACATAGGTTGGTCTGAGGTTAGCTCAGATTCTACTTTGTTAGTTTATCATAATTCTCATGTGTTACCTGTGTCATGCTTATCTTAGGAATTCTCTTCATCTTATTTGAGTTTTACACCTTGACTTACCTTATTAACATATATTTATCTGTCTTTTACATTAGATACTTCTTGGAATTACTTCTTCAATGATCTCTTATAGCTTATTTGTGTTCAAATTCAGGTTTTACAGTGTCATATTCTTCTCTTATGATTATCAGTCATTCAAGTTTCGATAGGGTAAGATGTAATTTTGTCCTTCTTTAGAGAAAGATGAAGGCATTATTACCATGATTCATGTTTAATAATGTTCTTTAGGTTGTTTCAAAATGGCTACTTGATCAGGGTAATCATAAACAAAGCAACCTAAGAGATCCATACTCACCTTCTTGTCAATAGTTGTATGCCTAGATAGGGCACTCAAGTACTGAGATTAGGTAGTATGCACCATGTTTTATGTCATGTTCTCAACTTAGACACCATCCTAATCATAGTCCTAGTATCCCTGTGGACTCAGTGAACGTAGAGCTTTGATACCACCAAATGTGAAACCCTTTGTCACACACAGAATGAGATTACTCAAAATCAAACATGAAATTAACACTAAGCAAGAAGATTACCAAAAAAGACAAGAAATTAAAACCAATTTTGTAACCATGCATCAAGATGAACACCTCATGTCTGAATCCCTGAAGTGGAACCACTTGTATTTCATTTATATCAAAAGGAGTTACATAACATTGTTCATTGGCTAACCAACCACAATCTATTACATGTGATAAACTACTCATGTACACAAACCATCTTTGTACCATCATCATATAGACTCAAAAACTCAAACTGATACACAACATCTTTAAAACACCCCAAGGACCTGAGTGTACAAGGATGACACACATGACTCTATTACTAGACACTGGCTGCATATCCATGATCCAACAACCACAACACCTCAGAATGTCTGTCTCAACAACATGAGCTCTATCATAGAGAGAGTTATAACTCCCTGATGCATGTCCACCTAAAAGATGTGGAAACCCACGGGATGAGACCAAATGTCCCAGGGAGAGTTATAGCTCTCTGCCAACATCTATTAAAAGACATATAGATACACAGGAGATTATACTATTAACATGTAAGCAGATTAAACTAAATGATATAAGTAGAGAAATTAATATTCTAAAAATGAATATGAAGAATATGTATATTTTTATACATAGAAATATACAAAAAGCAAAGCAAGGCCTCAACCAATGGTTCATATATGTCCCTAAGCAAATATGCTATGTGGTTGATTACATATTTTATTATACCCCAAGGATTTGAGTTGTACCACCCAAATCCAACTGACCACTGCTAAGTCAAAATCATTGCCATACAAGGTCTATAGAAGAGCCAAAATCCATGACCTCACCAAGCCTCATGATCAGTACATGAGTACACAACAGAGACATACCTGTCAACTGTAACATGTGGCATATAGTCAATAGTGAAAGTCCTATCCCACCTTGGTATATGTCACATTGCTCGTGAAACTGAGTTACGACCCACAGTCACACTCCTACTAGGGTATGGCCTGCATCCAATCCGGTGAAACCTAATAAGCACCAAACCTCTGAGCTACGACCTACAACCACACTCCTACTAGGGAATGGCCTGCAACCAATCCTTTGAATGCATATACTCAACAATATATGACTCCAAGCCTCCAATAGGGAAAGCATGTTTCACCATCCAACAAGTAAAGTTGATACTAGAATGGATCTATGGCCAGGAAAAACTACATGATTAAGTTTCACTTGATTAGTTAGCCAATTGGGTGACTTTTAGCATCAATCAAGTTACAATGTATAAAGTCATAACAAACACTACAAAGATCAGGCCATCGTATACTTCCAGAAGATATAAACATATAAGGTGTGAACTTGTCACACTATCACCACATGATGCATGTATCATTGCCATTCACCACATTATCAATATCAAAGTCACTTGCAATGGGATATCAATCCCTCAACATATAATTCCTTGTAGTGCAAATGTTTTAGCATGCCTTTTGAGGGATGATACAACATGTATCATGTTTAATCACCATAGCATACACTAGCTATGATTGTCAAGCTGATAACACCTACATGGTTAGAAGTTCATAAACAAGAGAGATAATCACATATCCTCATAATCATTCCATGAGAGAGAAACAAGCAATCCTCATTGCACATTATTAGGGTTATAGATTCTTCTTAGTAGTAGGGTTTTTAAATCTAGGTTCCACCATCAACCCTAGATTCACTACCTCCCATCATCTTGGAGTATATTAGGATTAAGGAACATCATCAGTTAACCATACGAGTTCATCATGTCAACAACACTAGGTAACACTATAATATATGTACATATGTAGACAATATCGTGGTGTTATGCACACATCACAACCACACACTAACCAGGCATTGCGACCTCATATTGAGTAGGCGATGTGATCCCACACTGACTAGGTGTCACAATCCCACACTGACTAGGCATCTTGATTACCATCCCACCTAGTGTTTTGACTGTGATAGGGCATGGTGTTGCAATCAGAATAAACACAAACGTCTTGACCAGAAACACTACATGGTCTCATGACCCCAACACAATGCAGAGTTGCGACCGCTACTACATAACAACGTCATGCCCGTGATAGAGCATGGGACAAACAACGTCAAAGCATGGCATTGCAAATCAGTCATTTCAGCCAACGTTATGGTCAACACAAGAACATGCAACCTGACCAGAACTAAAAACAAGGTGTCTTGACCCAAAAGTAGCAAGAAAGCACATGACTCGACCCTAGACATAGAGGCTCAAAACTATCTTGGTCGAAACAAGATCTAACAATAGAAGATCAAGTGCCATCAATGTTTAAAACTCAAGGATCCAAGATTAGCAAACCCTAAAACAAACACTATGGAGATCATCTAATAAAAACCACTTAGAAAAGAGAAATCCAAACCTCAACATGTGAGAAAAATATCCAAAATGCCAAGGAAAACATAAAGGCCGAAACTTAGCATGGTGATAAAACCCAATCTTATATTGCATGTATCAAGATCACCTCAACAGACACATGATCAAATCGGTTACATGAATTTTAGGGCTTAATAAAAAGAGTAATCTACATGAGAATACTACAAAGTCTTGAACCATAAATTCATGATAACATCATCTATCTCATCAATATCATATCTTGAGGTTAACTCAGTAGATTACAACAAGGAAAACAACCATCCTTAAGGAGAGGAATTTCACTCAAAACCAGTAACTAAAAACCTTAAAACTTGTCTCATAAAATCATCATGAAAGGTCTTTGTACAAGAGAGAGAAGACCACATTTGACACCTCCAAAATAGAACTGAGACTCCATGATACATAAAGGCACATGGACCTCATGTATGTGACCAAAACCAAGATCAAAACATGGTAAGTAAACCACCATAACACATCCATCCTCCAATTTAGCTACTTATCATTAGGGTTTTGTATCATATATCATCATCAAACCTTATGTAACACTTCATCCTCGACAAAACACGATTACATGCTAACCAGCGGATTACCGAAAAACACGGGAAATTAAAACCGATTTACAACAAGCACCACAAGATGAAACATATAACATCGGAGCCAACACTTTTCATTTCATAGCATATATCCAAGGTGCTACAACATAATTTCCCATCATCTTGTTACATGAAATAACTGTTGCAGGATGCTTTACATCAAGATACATATCAGAAACCATACAACGATCATTGTACGAGAAACATCAAAAACTCTCCCGAAGACCTGAGTGTACAGGGACGACACATAGGACTCTACTGCTAGACACTATCTATCCCACCAGGTATGATACCTATGCATAACATCCGTAGCCACATGATCTTCATCTCGCCAGGCACGTCCACCTAAAAGGGTTATCAACCAGTGGGGTGAGACACACAGTCCCAGCAAGAAACATAACCCTCTACCAACTTTATTATGATCACAGATAACTGATATAAGCAGATTATAAGAGTAGTATACTGAGCAGGGTTATTCTTACCAGCAATCTTACCAAGATATTCATGAGGCCTATAACCAGACATTCTGTAGGAAACATGATTGAGAAGATAAACTTTATACAATATTATCACATGATATAAGGAAGGTATGATAAACTGCAAGTTTATAACCAGAGCAACTATACAAACAAGGCCTCAACCAATGTTTCATATTTTCCCTAAGAAAAGATACTATACGGCTTGCTTACAAATTATTATGCCCTTAGGAAGTGAGTCGTACCTCTCAAATCCAAATGACGGCTGCGAAACCCGGAGCCGGTGCCATACAAGGTCAATGGAAGAGCCGAACTCCATGACCTCCCACCTCGTGGTCAGTGCACGAGTACCACACAAGCAGGACCGCAGTCTCATGCTTAAGTGGCCTCAGTCACAGGGTCAGACTACCCTCTACCTAGCCCGTCTTGGTACATGTATCGACGCTAGTGAAACTGAGCCACGGGCCTGTTCACCGTGCTCTGAGCCATGAACGCATTCATGCTCTTCTTATCACACATTCCGAGCCATGGGTCGTTCACCATGTCCAACATTTTGAGCTACGGGCCTGAAACCGAACTCTGGAGTCTACAACCGAAGTTGCACTCTTACCTCCTCAGTTTAGGCTAGGAGCAACCTCTCATATTCAATAATATGCACTCTGGGTTAACCCATAGGAGAACCCGTTTCACCATCACCAACTCCTAACGATGATGGATCTATGGCCAGGGCAAACTACATGAGAGATTCCTCTGTAATTAGTTAATGTATTTTAAGTAGATTGTTGGGGCAATCAAGTTGTATTAAGCAACCATATATAAAACATGAACAACATGATATTTATTACATTGGTATTATATTGCAACTACTATTTCCATTTCCCTCAACAATCATCACATTGCCATGTGATATAAATCCTTCACATCATCTCATAGTGCTACTTCCTCTCAAGGATTCATCATTTCACATCATCATGGGATATCAATCCCTGAGTTCATCACATTACACCAGTGCCTCTCAAGGCATCATCAACATCATTAGGGAATATCAATCCCTCATGTCATTACTAGAGGACCACACCTCAACATGCATTTCTCATCATACTAGTAATATGTTATCTCATCAACATTATTACTTGGATATTGTACATATATCAAGTGCTATACGAAGCACATAAGCATATAATCACCATAGCTCTTACTTGGCTATGAATTCAATACACCTGCATGGTTAGCTTGCATAAAAAAAGAGATAACTGGATCACCAAACATAGAACATAGAACCTTTAGGGAACATATTATGATTATCATGTTATCAAGGATTTAGCTGTACAGGATTGGAACAACATCCATGTTCATAGTTGTGTCTGTAGTTAACTTAGGTTATTGATATCAAGCTGTGGGCATCCATCATGCCCCATATCTCATGAACATGTCTTTGATTATCATATCACTAAGATTTAAAGTTTATAACATTGGAATATTATGGACATATGCAGATTAATGTCATGACCGGTGTATAAATCAACATACCATCACTATCGATTCATCATCCCTAAGGATTATCTTAAGGATCATACACCATAATCCACCATATAGTCTTTTCCAAGGTTCATCTGTAATTACTCATAATTAACCACAACACAAAGGTCTGCAACCCATTTCATCTTGGGTTCATCATACTTATTATTATATATGGACACACACACATCATGGTCCATACTTGTAGTCATACACCTGTGTCATGTTGACATGTGTAGCAACAACATCTCCTTTCAAACATACCGTGGTCACAACCTATCTAACATAGGTGCAGGGTTCAAGGTGATCATATACATTAGCTATATGCATTTTGGGTTATCACAAACCCTCACCAAAACTTCCTCAACCCTCACTAGAGGTCTAGCGGGCAGCGCCATCCCTCACCAAAGGATATGCTCGGTAGCAATACCCTTACCAAAGGTATAACGAGTAGGGTTTCTAGCCCTAAGGCAACTCACCGCCATATCGGCCAACCACTGCACACCCTCTATCATGCATCAAGGTACCATCATCTCTCATGGTATCAGGCAAGGTGTATCATCCAAGATCCAACTCCACCAAAAGGGTAACGGCCAAGCTCAACTAAGCCTATCGGTTAGAGGAACATCACCACAGCAACCCTATCGGTCAAAGGGGTGTCACCCATGGTGTCCCTACTACAAAAACATCTTGTATCATCCATGGACCACTTCTATCGGCCAAGGCACCAAGAACCATGTTGTGCATAGCCATGACGCTGCATAACAGCTATCATCTAGGGTTATTCTGTCGGGCATCAAGCTAGCACCACCCACTGGCCAAGTTCATCTCAAGACAAGGGAGGTGTGTCAGGCATCCTCTGCACATGGTGTATCATCCAACCATATCGACTAAGTGTGTCGGGCAACCACCTCTACAAGGTGTAACGGGCAGGGTACTCAGCATAGTGTACTGCCCATCCATCATCTCCACAAGGAATGTCGGCCAAGGGGCCATAACGGTTACCAACTCAGCTTTACTAGGTATAACGACCAAGGATACAAGGATCAACCCAACGCCCAAGAAAGCATACCTACCAAGGATTCCACCTCAAGAACATATCATGCCACAAGGGTAGACCACTTATTTCGCCCAAAGAAACTCTAACGCCCAAGCTAGGGTTGAGGCTCTATATCGGCCAAGATACAAGGTTTAGGGTTGTGTCGGCCAACTACCATTCCACCTATCACCCTGTCAGGTAGAAGGGCATAACGACCACAAGGTCCATAAGGAGTTAACTTCTCATATCATCCTAGACTCAACCCAAAAGAGTGTATCAGGCAATATACTCAAAAGTTCATTATGGAAACATATCGGCCAAGAGCCCATCCAAGGGTCTAGCAACTATATCGTCCAAGGCTTTTCTCTAGGGTGGATAGGGGGGGTATCGGGCATCAAGGTACAACTATTACTGACTCATCATATCGTCCATAGGTCTAGGTCATAGGCTCACCTTTCAAGTCCAAAGGAGAGAAAGGGGTGTTGCCATAACCATCAACCAAAGCATAAGCTATAGAACAAGGTACTGTGTCAGGTAGAGACCCATATCGGGCAACCTAGTTGTATCGGCCAAAGATTTATATCGTGCAAGTCATCTTCAACCTCTAGCCACCCATTACCATCTTGTACAAGGAAAACAAGCTAAAGACAGTAACGAAACGTAACATTCTTATTAGATAAGATTCCAAGTCCCACATGCAGAAAAGGTAACAATTTAAATACAAGAACCATCATATACATATATGGAGAGAGTGCATAATAGAGATGGTTTAGAGTTATGTAACCTGCCTTAAAAGGATCTCCATGAAAGGCACAAAACTCCATGATCCAAGCAGCAAACACACATTCTCTTCCAAGAATAGCACCCATCCAAAGCTCCAAACATGCCTTCGGCACCATCATCACCACCTCAAGAAACAAAGGTAGAAGAAGAAGAAGAAACCATGGTTATGTATAGCTCAAGAAGAAGAAAGGAGGGAAGATGACCACCTCCTTTCTTACTCTTAACAAGGGCCTATCCATGGCCTAGAGGGAAAGAGGAAGGTGGAAAAGTAAGCACAAGGAAAAACTAGCAAGGAAGCATGACTCACTGAGGTCGGATCTTGAGTAAGGAGTTTCCATGGCCAAGGAGCTCGCCCCTCCATGCTCCATGGGAGTCTTCCTTAGCTCCCAAGCTCCCATGCCTGACACAAACAGATAGGATAAGGTAGGTGTCCTAAAAGGATTGCTTGGCTTAGGAGGAAGGGAGTTATATACACCAAGGAAGAGAGAGGTAGCAAGAGAAAGGTGTCATAACCACATAAACCAAGGTGCCACTTGCTCTAGCTCATAACGCCACTTGTTGCCACCCTAGAAGCTCATGCATGGCCTGGTGATACACTCTAGGAAGTGTATCGTGCATCTGGGCAGCAGACATGGCCGACACACCCCTATTGGGTGACACACCTTCATGTCCTAGTCGATACACTAAAGGACAAGGTGACATATGCAACACATATATGTTATAAAGACCATATAGGATGTCATTCCTCATCTATCAAACAAACATGGCGCCCCATCATCCATACTCATTCTAGATGATGTCACACACAAGAAAGAAGTCTCTAGAGCTTATAAATTGCACATTGACCCCTCCTCTTTGGGTAAATTGCAATTTACACCAAAACTAGCACAAAAAGCATAAACATCAACCAACCAAGCTCAAAATTGAAACATAGGTCCTCCACAGGGTGCCCCAAGGAATAATTATCTTTCTAATGATGCAAGAGAACTATAGGAATGCTTTACATGTAACATATTGCAATATAACCCCTTACTTTGGGTAAATTGCACTTTGGTCCAAAACAAGCAAACATTGCTCAAACAACATCCAAACGGAACCAAACTAGAAACATGAGCTTGTCACACGATACCAAAACATCTTAGAAGATTAGATTAAGGTTATAAGCACCTTTCATAAGCAAAGCAAATAGGGTTAGCCCAAAACCTGGGTCAGGGTCCTTACAAGTTATAAACCCCTAACAAGGATTTCGTCCTTGAAATCCCGAGCGGAAAGAAGACAGGTGTTACTTGTGCATCACATCAAACAACTCTGCAAGTCTCCCAGGTGTCACAAATCTGAGACCAACATACTTGCTCTTATCCCAGAGCCACTCAGAGTTTCCTTATACAGGTCACACACTCAAAGCCTTAGCTCATCAACATTTGCCTGGTAACACTCTTAGATACTAGGACATTATATGCAACTCGTATTACTCAGGTATCAGTTCCTTCTACTGATGTATCATATTCCTTGTTATGTTTCCGCTACGCTACTCTGATCTCATAGGCTTGACACGTTAAGCTTTGCATAACTTGTATCACTGTCTTTCTACTATATATGTTTCAACTGTTCCTTTTCTTTGCACAAGGGATGTCTCTATTCCAGGGGGAATCTTTCTCAGAAGAGGTTATCACAAGGTACATACTCTACAAAACACCTGTATACACATGATAGGGCTCAACTAGATGAACTTTCCCAAGATGACCCTACATCACTTCTTTCTCTTGGGTGCATACCTTCTGATGTCATGTTTATGCAGAGCATAAACCCCTAAACATGAGATAGACACACTATAGGCACTTAGCTGGATCAAACCAAAGCCGACCTTTCCATCTGAGACAACTTCACGCCTTTCCGAGGATATCCATTCCCAGGGTTATAATAATCCTTGACATGTCACACAAAAAGGGATTTACCCGACTATCACATCTAGGAAAGGAAAGGGTATGAAGAAGGGTATACTTCATTCTGCACAACCAGGTCATCAACAAGGTATTCAACAACAGACTATCTCTCTCTGACTCATAGGAAGGAAACATCTGCCAAACGTACAACAAGCGCTTCAAAGGAGGGTACATCCTGAACTGGATTAACTAGAGAAGATAAGAGGCAAGAAGAAGACAAAGCAAAATGGAGTGACTCCATTCGTCCTGTCACCATACACTGGTCGTTCTACCATTTCTGGCCAGCTTATACCACACGATATAGCTATCGCATGTTGCCACCTGCCGCCTAATCAAACCATCCAGTCCTCACGTTCTTATCCTTATCAACATTCTTTTGTGGTGTTGAACTACTACTTCTAGGGTCACCACATAGATCCATACTTCTAAGACAAGCTTCCAACTGGTAGGTACAAGGTCAAGGACGATCGATCAAGACAGTTCACTTTCATACCTCCACGATCTAGGCATCTTGATTCTCAACCCCTTCTCAGAAGGCATGCCAAGAGGATCCTACCGTCATCATCCCTCACAGACATCCCCCATCTTGGAAACCAAAGTCCAAGATCAATTGATACTTTTTGAAGTATCCAAACAGCGATCACTACACATATCAAGTGACACAAGGTCCACTTGACTGCCACTCCCTCGAAAGGAAGGAACACAAAGGAACAAACTCTTCCCATCAACCCATCAACATATATGGTTTCATATCAAAGGGGAGGATATTATCACTTTCTTTGATCCTTACATGAGTTTCCAATTGTTTATACAACGTTAAACATTGTTCCTTCTAGTTCTTATCTTGTATCTTCTTGGGTTCCTTGCACTCAGCACAGGAAACATCAAGACCATAACATGTCATTATTCTTCTTACCTTGTTTCCATTTCATCATAATCATGATTAGTTCCTGATTATATCAGATTTTTTTTTTCTCTTTATGAAAAAGATCGTTATTCTTCACATATTTTTTATTGAACAAGGATCATCTCCCTGGTTCTCTTTTTCTTATCATGAATTTGCACTTTATTCTCTCACATTTTTTTTTGCTTACGTTCATTGGTTGGTCTGAGATTATCTCAGGTTCCATCTTGTTTACTCATCACTTATTCTTCTCTTTCTTCTAACTTTATCTTTGCTTTCAGGTACTTTCTTCATCTTGTGTAAGTTCTATGTTTTAACTTACACTGTTATCACAAGTTAATCTATCTTTTATCATATATATCTCTTGGGATTATAGTTTCAAGAAATTATCTCATCATAATCTTAATTTTGTTATGCTCTTTAGATTGCTCCAGAATGACTACTTGATCAGAGTAATTAAGGAGGAAACAATCTAATGCTCCATACTTACCTTTGTCTTCAATATTTGAATACCTGGCCAGGGCATCAAGTATTGAGACTAGGTGGTATGCACCATATATTATGTCATAGTCCAACCTTAGACACCATCCTAATCCTAATCCTAGTCCTAGTGTCCCTGTAGACTCGGTGAACCTA
The DNA here is from genome assembly GCA_963693085.1 of Alisma plantago-aquatica. Taxonomy (NCBI): domain Eukaryota; kingdom Viridiplantae; phylum Streptophyta; class Magnoliopsida; order Alismatales; family Alismataceae; genus Alisma; species Alisma plantago-aquatica. The sequence continues at coordinate 574,412,031 of OY856415.1, read as the reverse complement.
GAGCACTAATACCAAACTTGTAACACTTCATCCTCGACAAAACATGATTACATGCTAACCAGCGGATTACCGAAAAACACGGGAAATTAAAACCGATTTACAAAAAGCACCACAAGATGAAACATATAACATCGGAGCCAACACTTTTCATTTCATAGCATATATCCAAGGTGCTACAACATAATTTCCCATCATCTCGTTACATGAAATAACTGTTGCAGGATGCTTTACATTAAGATACATATCAGAAACCATACAATGATCATTGCACGAGAAACATCAAAAACTCTCCCAAAGACCTGAGTGTACAGGGACGACACATAGGACTCTACTGCTAGACACTATCTATCCCACCAGGTATGATACATCTGCATAACATCCGTAGCCACATGATATTCATCTCACCAGGTACGTCCACCTAAAAGGGTTATCAACCAGTGGGGTGAGACACACTGTCCCAACGAGAAACATAACCCTCTACCAGCTTTATTATGATCACAGATAACTGATATAAGCAGATTATAAGAGCAGTATAGTGAGCAGGGTTATTCTTACCAGCAATCTTACCAAGATATTCATGAGGCCTATAACTAGACATTCTGCAGGAAACATGATTGACAAGATAAACTTTATACAATATTATCACATGATATAAGGAAGGTATGATAAATTGCAAGTTTATAACCAGAGAAACTATACAAACAAGGCCTCAACCAATGTTTCATATTTGCCCTAAGAAAAGATACTATACAGGTTGCTTACAAATTATTATGCCCTGAGGAAGTGAGCCGTACCGCTCAAATCCAACCGACGGCTGTGAAACTAGGAGCCGGTGCCATACAAGGTCAATGGAAGAGCCGGACTCCATGACCTCCCACCTCGTGGTCAGTGCACGAGTGCAACACAAGTAGGACCGCAGTCTCATGCTTAAGTGGCCTCAGCCACAGGGTCAGGCTACCCTCTGCTTAGCCCGCCTTGGTATAGGTATCGGCGCTAGTGAAACTGAGCCACAGGCCTATTCACCGTGCTTTGAGCCATGAACGCATTCATGCTCTTCTTATCACACATTTCGAGCCATGGGTTTGTTCACCATTCTCCAAAATTTTGAGCTACGGGCCTGAAACCACACTCTGGAGTCTACAACCGAATTTGCACTCTTACCTCCTCAGTTTAGGCTAGGAGCAACCTCGCATATTCAACAATATGCACTCCGGGTTAACCCGCAGGAGAACCCGTTTCACCATCACCAGCTCCTGACGATGATGGATCTATGGCTAGGGCAAACTACATGAGAGACTCCTCTGTAATTAGTTAATGTATTTTAAGTAGATTGTTGGGGCAATCAAGTTGTATTAAGCAACCATATATAAAACATGAACAACATGATATTCATTACATTGGTATTATATTTCCACTACTATTTCCATTGCCCTCAACAATCATCACATTGCCATGGGATATAAATCCCTCACATCATCTCATAGTGCTACTGCCTCTCAAGGCTTCATCATTTCACATCATCATGGGATATCAATCCCTGAGTTCATCACATTACACCAGTGCCTCTCAAGGCATCGTCGACATCATTAGGGAATATCAATCCCTCATGTCATTACTAGAGGACCACACCTCAACATGCATTTCTCATCATACTGGTAATATGTTATCTCACAACATTTTTACTTGGATATTGTACATATATCAAGTGCTATACGAAGCACATAAGCATATAATCACCATATCTCTTACTTGGCTATCAATTCAATACACCTGCATGGTTAGCTTGCATAAAAAAAGATAACTAGATCACCAAACATAGAACATAGATCCTTTAGGGAACATATTATGATTATCATGTTATCAAGGATTTAGTTGTACAGGATTGGAACAACATCCATGTTCATAGCTGTGTCTGTAGTTAACTTAGGTTATTGATATAAAGTTGTGGGCATCCATCATGCCCCATATCTCATGAACATGTCTTTGATTATCATATCACTAAGATTTAAAGTTTATAACATTGGAATATTATGGACATATGCAGATTAATGTCATGAACGGTGTATAAATCAACACACCATCACTATTGAGTCATCATCCCTAAGGATTATCTTAAGGATCATACACCATAATCCACCATCTAGTCTTTTCCAAGGTTCATCTGTTATTACTCATAATTAACCACTACACAAAGGTCTGCAACCCATTTCATCTTGGGTTCATCATACTTATTATTATATATGGACACACACACATCATGGTCCATACTTGTAGTCATACACCTGTGTCATGTTGACATGTGTAGCAACAACATTTCCCTTCAAACATATCGTGGTCATAACCTATCTAACATAGGTGCAGGGTTCAAGGTGATCATATACATTAGCTATATGCATTTTGGGTTATCACAAACCCTCACCAAAACTTCCTCAACCCTCACTAGAGGTCTAGCGGGCAGCGCCATCCCTCACCAAAGGATATGCCCGGTAGAAATACCCTTACCAAAGGTATAACGACTAGGGTTTCCATCCCTAAGGCAACTCACTGCCATATCGGCCAACCACTGCACACCCTCTATCATGCATCAAGGTCCCATCATCTCTCATGGTATCAGGCAAGGTGTATCGTCCAAGATCCAACTCCATCAAAAGGGTAACGACCAAGCTCAACTATGCCTATCGGTTAGAGGAACATCACCACAGCAACCCTATCGGTCAAAGGGGTTTCACCCAAGGTGTCCCTACTACACAAACATCTTGTATCGTCCATGGACCACTTCTATCGGCCAAGGCACCAAGAACCATGTTGTGCATAGCCATGATGCTGCATAATGGCTAGCATCTAGGGTTAGTCTGTCGGGCATCAAGCTAGCACCACCCACTGGCCAAGTTCATCTCAAGACAAGGGAGGTGTGTCAGGCATCCTCTGCACATGGTGTATCGTCCAACCATATCGACTAAGTGTGTCGGGAAACCACCTCTACAAGGTGTAACAGGCAGGGTACTCAACATAGTGTACCGCCCATCCATCATCTTCACAAGGAATGTCGGCATGGGGCCATAACGGTTACCAACTCAGCTTTACTAGGTATAACAACAAAGGATACAAGGATCAACCTAACACCCAAGCAAGCATACCTACCAATGATTCCACCTCAAGAACATATCATGCCACAAGGGTAGACCACTTATGTCGCCCAAAGAAACTCTAATGCCCAAGCTAGGGTTGAGGCTCTATATCGGCCAAGATACAAGGTTTAGGGTTGTGTCGGCCAACTACCATTCCACCTATCACCCTGTCAGGTAGAAGGGCATAACGACCACAAGGTCCATAAGGAGTTAACTTCTCATATCATCCTAGACTCAACCCTAAAGAGTGTATCGGGCAACATACTCAAATGTTCATTATGGAAACATATCGGCCAAGAGCCCATCTAAGGGTCTAGCAACCATATCATCCAAGGCTTGTCTCTAGGGTGGATAGGGGGGTATCGGGCATCAAGGTACAACTATTACTGACTCATCATATCGTCCATAGGTCTAGGTCATAGGCTCACCTTTCAAGTCCAAAGGAGAGAAAGGGGTGTTGCCATAACCATCAACCAAAGCATAAGCTATAGAACAAGGTACTGTGTCAGGTAGAGACCCATATCGGGCAACCTAGTTGTATCGACCAAATATTTATATCGTGCAAGTCATCTTCAACCTCTAGCCACCCATTAACATCTTGTACAAGGAAAACAAGCTAAAGACAGTAATGAAACGTAACATTCTTATTAGATAAGATTCCAAGTCCCACATGGAGAAAAGGTAACGATTTAAGTATAAGAACCATCGTATACATATATGGAGTGAGTGCATAATAGAGATGGTTTAGAGTTATGTAACCCGCCTTAAAAGGATCTCCATGAAAGGCACAAAACTCCATGATCCAAGCAGCAAACACACGTTCTATTCCAAGAATAGCTCCCATCCAAAGCTCCAAACATGCCTTCGGCACCATCATCACCACCTCAAGAAACAAAGGTAGAAGAAGAAGAAGAAACCATGGTTATGTATAGCTCAAGAAGAAGAAAGGAGGGAAGATGACCACGTCCATTCTTACTCTTAACGAGGGCATATCCATGGCTGAGAGGGAAAGAGGAAGGTGGAGAAGTAAGCACAAGGAAAAACTAGCAAGGAAGCATGACTCAGCAAGGTCAGATCTTGAGTAAGGAGTTTCCATGGCCAAGGAGCTCGCCCCTCCATGCTCCATGGGAGTCTTCCTTAGCTCCCAAGCTCCCATGCCCAACACAAACAGATAGGAGAAGGTAGGTGGACGAAAAGGATTGCTTGGCTAAGGAGGAAGGAGTTATATACACCAAGGAAGAGAGAGGTAGCAAGAGAAAGGTGTCATAACCACATAAACCAAGGTGCCACTTGCTCTAGCTCATAACACCACTTGTTCCCACCCTAGCAGCTCATGCATGGCCTGGTGATACACTCTAGGAAGTGTATTGTGCAGCTGGGCAGCAGCCATGGCCGACACACCCCGGTTGGGCGACACACCTTCATGTCCTAGCCGATACACGAAAGGACAAGGTGACATATGCAACACATATCTGTTATAAAGACCATATAGGATGTCATTCCTCATCTATCAACCAAACATGGCGCCCCATCATCCATACTCATTCTAGATGATGTAACACACAAGAAAGAAGACTCTAGAGCTGATAAATTGCACATTGACCCCTCCTCTTTGGGTAAATTGCAATTTACACCAAAACTAGCACAAAAAGCATAAACATCAACCAACCAAGCTCAAACTTGAGACATAGGTCCTCCACAGGGTTCCCCAAGGCATCATTCTCTTTCTAATGATGCAAGAGAACTAAAGGCATACTTTACATGTAACATATTGCAATATAACCCTTACTTTGGGTAAATTGCACTTTGGTCCAAAACAAGCAAACATTGCTCAAACAACATTCAAACGGGACCAAACTGGAAACATGAGCTTGTTACATGATACCAAAACATCTTATAAGATTATATTAAGGTTATAAGCACCTTTCATAAGCAAAGAAAACAGGGTTAGCCCAAAACCTGGGTCAGGGTCCTTACACCTTAGATGTATTATTTCCCACTTTCTTAGATCATATGAGAGTCAAGTACAAAGATTAGAGTCAAGCATTATGTTATCCAAACAATATCATGAATGTAACATCATGCATTCAAGAACTGGTGTTAACCACATATCAAGTGTAGATGTTAATCCATACCACTTACAAGTGTTGCAATCTGCTAACATCTAGGTCACCACCATACATATAACTAGGGGTATGGACCTGCCCTAGTCATATGTTATGGTCGTAACACACCCCCTTGTTGTGACCTCAACCTCTCTTGTACTTATAACGTCCACAATAGCCCAACTAGGGTTAGGGTTAGGTTAATATACAAAGACCAAACACCACTATCATCATATAACGACCACCCATGAAACTATGCTCACAACCTTACACCTTAACTACTACTTCGACCTTCACTCAATAGCTAGAAGGTCAACAACCTATGTGGTGTCATGACTGCAACAAAAGCTGAGCCAAACTGGTCCATAAGGACATGGTTTTGACTGCTACAAGAAAAGGTGTAGACCTACCACTCAAGAGGCTAATATGTTACGACCATGTTGTCCTAAAGCTAGGGTATCGGCCACAACAATCAAGGGGTAGCGACCGCACAACGTCAAGACCATCCCCAGTACATCCCCAAGGTCGAAAAAGGAATGAAAAAGATCTGGAACAGTAAGGAACACCATGGAACACCTTCCATCATCAAGGTGGAAAAAATCTAGACAAGATGATCACCAAGAACCGTAAACTTTCACCAAGAGAACTCCATAAAAGCACCGCATGCAAGGGTGGAAAACTGTGGATATCATACTCAAAACACAACCTAAAACACCCTAAGAAGGTATAGAGGTACATGAACCCCAAAGAACATGCTCAAGATCATAGCCCAGAGATGAAGAAAAACCACCATTATCTCATAGTTATAAAAAATTGAGTACACAATTAGGATTTCTAATTCTTATCAAACTAAATAATATTTTCTCCATCAACCAGATCTAGAGATCTATAGGGTTTTAGGGGAGGCAGAGAAGGCAGTGGAAACAAAAATTTTCTCCCCCAAACCCGGAACAAGGAAACGCGTCAACATCTATATAATAGGAAAGGATGGTTTGTGGAATCATACCTTGTCCCAAAGCTTGCTTGGCGACAATACCTCGCGCTATGCGCGGTCTTCAACTCTGGTCTTGGACAGCGTCTGTGCAGCTCCTGATTACACCGGGACTGACGACTCCTCCTCCTACCAGACTGTCGGATGACAGTTGTTCTCATGAGCGGCAGAAACCTCCCGCCTCTGAAGTAGTCCACACGGACCACCTGGAACTCCACACTCCTTGTCCCACAAGGAAGTGGAAGGAGTCGCACCCTCTTGTTGACGTACTAGTCTCCAACACACTCTCCAGCCTCCATTTGCAACTGTAGTTGTCCTTCCCTTGATGCACCTCCCTTTGCAGGAAGCACTTGCTCGGGCTCTCTCTTGGTTACCAAAACTAGAGAGAACGACAACTTTGTAGAGCAACTGGTTGCACTGAGTTGTGCTTTGTGAATCCCCCAATACCCCTATATATAGAAGGGTCATGGGACAAGGTTCTCCATCCCGGGCAATGCGGGACTAAAAGCACGAGTAGAAGTGTTCAAGATTTTTCACAAAAAGCAACCAACTCACAACCTGAGCCGATCGACTGGGACCTGAGGCAATCATTTGGGGCCCCCAACCGATCAGTTGGTGCCCTGAACCGATCGGTTCACGGTCCTAATCCAACTCAAAATGACTTTCCTTCTTTTGTTTCTAATTGGTATCGAATATCAATCCTATTCCCAATCAAATTGGGCAATTGAAACGAAAGGAAAATTCTCACCGACCTGACTTTCCCAACTTGCTCGGTTGCACCAGTTGAACCGATCGGTTCAACACTTGAACCGCTAGTTTCACTCTGTACATGAGCCGATCGGTTCAACACTTAAGCCGGCCAGTTCAGCAACCTCAGCTGACCAGTGCAACACTTGAACCGATCGGTTGGGAGTGCAGGTTGTGCAGAATCAGTCAATTGCAATTTCAATCAATCCGATACTCCAATCAATATGTCCAACACCTTGAACATTATGATATTTGAGCTATCAATCAATTGAGTGTTTAATTGAACTACTAAACTCCTTTAGTAACCAATCTAAACATTTCTTGTGGACAAAACTCCTCTTCCATGTTAAATCCTATGTGTGTGACCCTGCAGGTCCATTTCACATTGGCAGTGAAAGTCCATAACACTTATGACTTCACAAGCAAAGAGTGGTGCCTAGTCACACATCAGTGCTACCCAAGTGAAAGTAGAAAGTTGGAGAACAACTTTCAATCCTACAATCCGTGAATGGTGTTACAGTGAATGTATAATTCGTTTGTCACTGATATCCCGAATGAACTCGAGGCATGGAACAGTCATCCTATCAACGTTCATTCATTTTCTTGATCTCAGAGTAGATTGGAAGAGATATGTATGACATCAATATCACATACTTATTCACATATGCGTGCACGCCTTTCTCAATCCTACTCATCAAGTGGCCATGGATATCAAACTCCCTCAGGAGGGACAAATCCCATATCTATCACTCACCCCTCAAAAGCCCCATGTGTCAAAGCCACCCAATCATCACCTTTATAACAACCCATGTTTCAGGACTGCGTTTGATGATGTCAAAGTGTGCCCAATGACATGTGTTGAGTGCAGTGATTTTAGGTCTAAGAATCACACTCACCACCATCACTGTGAGTACTGACTGTGACTACCATGTCATGGTTCCATGTGTCAAACTCACGGTGGGTCTGTCCAGTACCTTGTTCTCTAACAAGTACCTCTGTGTTTGGTTTGATATCTCTATATCATGACTAATGAGATTCTATCATCAACCAACACCACAATCTAGTCTTGTGTTTCATTGTTGTCTATCTACCTTCCACAATGACATCCGACTAGGGACATAACAAGAATGTACAAACTCTTAGCATCCGTATGATCTCATCGTTCAGGTCCTCAACCTGAAAGCATACGTCATTGAGAAATGTCATTCTCTAGACATTCAATCTATTCTATCACTATCTCATATGACTGAACCAGAAAGAATTGCAAGCTTTCCTTTGTGGTTTATCAAATCAATCTTGATGTATCCCACCAATCATCCCATGATTGTCTCTCAGGGCATACATACCAACAGACTCCCACTTGCACTGTGAGCCAATCACCATTGAATCGTATTCATAGTGATCTTCAAACATGTCCCACATGTTACTGTGCTCTTGTGCCAACATAGTGAGTAATGGCAACATCTTGCCAAAGTCAATATAAATTGCATGTCTCTCATCTCTTCATTGTACGTCACACGTATGAGATGGAGTTGTCGTAATATGCGATCTAGTATTCCTTTGCTAACCTTTAGCCCCATTGCATGATCAAGGATTCCATACTTGTCATCAATGAGCAGAATATCTATAAGTTCATCTCATGAGCTTCCAGATCCATATAGTATCTACTGATGTTCTCTAACACATAGATACTCGACATTTCCTTTCAAATGGTTTTATTGGAATATTTCCAATTATCAACAAACTTTCACTTTTATATATCTTATATATGTTTTGCGATTATATTTTCTGTCCTTTCAGAAGTTTGCATCAATGTAACTCTTTACATCGAACTCTTCCTTATCTCCATAGAACTAGTACTTCACAAGTACTTATCAAGTTCTCATGGTATTCCAGTAACCCTTACTGGAAGTAGACAGACATCCACTCATCATGTCCCACATACGAGTTATCAGGATGAGCATATCATATTGTCATGTTGTACATACAAGATGATAAATGCATTTTGTTCTTGCCATGCAAGATAATGGGATGATTACATACATGATAGATCCATATCTATTCTTAGTGTTCACATTCTTCATAAGAATTGGACACATGGCCTTGGGATACTAACTCCATGTAACATGGACAAGTTTTCTCCCACTTAATCTGTGCACACTGAACACTTCAGTACAAATTGCCAATGTATTCTCTCTCTTTTTCAGGTCAAGAGATTTTTGATAACTATCTCTATATATCTCTATTCCTATAACATAGGAAACATCTTTATCTTCCTTAAAGATTATTTCCACTTTTGGATTTCCATTTTAGAACATTTCCATTTCACATCAACATGTGAAATGTGAACACACTCCCACTAAATCACAGATCCCTTCTTTATCTTTGACATATCAGTCAAACCCTTTGACTATATCATCAAAGTAAAGATCCAATTCTGAGTTGCTTGTACTCAATCAATCACATTGATTGGTCCATTGTAACTTATAGACTTGATTTTGCATTAATGGATTCACAAACCTTATAGGTTGTGTCATGTACACATCCTTGTTTTATTCCTCATAGGAATACAGTTTTAGTATCCATATGCCAAATGCCTTAGTCCTTAAGTTACAATCAACAAGCATCATCCTTCTCAAAATGTTATCCATGTGTCTTAACACTTAAGACTCATTTGCACTTATGGATTTCATCCAATGAGTGCTACCATCAAGGTCATACCTTATGGTTCACATGGACGTCATTTAGGATGTAATGGTCATAAACCATATCTCAAAATTTGATTCCTCATATTTATCTAGATAGTTGACTCATCACATGAACAACTTATTACATAGATAATTGAGGTGTATCTGTTAAGGATATAAGAACTCACAACCCTTGTGATTCTTAATTTCTTTTATTAGTGTGGGGTATTCTTTTATTAAGAAGAATTTGGTTATTTGATAATCATTCTCTAACTCCTTAGAGTATGATTCCTTCTTGATTTAGACATCACCACGCCTTAATCATGAGTTCACTATGATACATTATCATAATCACTCATAAGGATCTCAAACATTTGGTCCAAGTATTTCATTCATTGATCTCATCAAGAATTAACACTTTACCAAATTTGTACTTCATCTATGATAATCTTGAACACCTCAAGATATTCATATTGGTATTTATCTAAACACCATTAGAAGTATTAGCATCTATTCCAATAGGTATGTAAATACATCGCATGTATTATACCTAATAGGATAATCATTCTCCCACTACTTTTAGTGAAGATTGATTAATCATGTCCAAGATATTCATGTCTCTTAATGGTTCTCTAACCAAAAGAGTATAGATTTATCCATCATATGGAAACTAGAAATGAATTTCTCATGATTGATGCTAATTTGATTGTTTGAGTTATCTATAACCTATACGTATCATTTTATCTTATGCATATCAAATACCACAAGATAAATAATGTCTTGCCACAAAGATCATATCTTTAAGATTGAAACATCAACATTATTGATTGCCATCATTGTCATACAATATGCAAAATAAAGTGTTTCTATCTATTGGCAAATATGAAATAACAGTTCATAACTATATTACATGCCTTGTAGGCTGAAAATAAACTAAAGTACTCCTATCTATGGCGGCAACACTTGCCCCAATTATGAGTGCTTTACACTTTACATCTTGGTATCATATACCTCAAAAGTGTTACAAGTTTACTTTCATGACACCTTTAAGTAGAGACTTCAATTGCCTCCTTCTTCTTTTGTTCTTCCAGATAGAGAGGACAATTCCTTTTCCAATGTCCTGGCTTTTGACAATGGTGGCAATTTCCTTTCTTGGTCACACCTCCCTTGGCCTTGAGAGCTGAAGATGGCTTGGACTCCTGGCTAGCATCAGAACCTTTCTTAGCTTTTCCCTTGCCCTTGCGCTTGGACTTGCCTTTCTTGCTTGTGATCACCATCATAGGCTTAGGCTTGTCCTTCTTCATCTGTATCTCGGCTGTCCTCAACATGCCCAACAACTCTAACAGTGGCCTATCAAAGTTGTTCATGTTGTAGTTCATCACAAACTGACTGTATGATTCTGGCAACGATTGCAGTATCACATCAGTAGCCAACTCTTGGCTCAGTGGAAATCCCAGTCTCTGTAGGTTCTCCACATACCCAATCATCTTGAGTGTGTGAGGACCAACTGGATCTCCTTCTGTCATGACGCACTTGAACAACGCCCTAGAAACATTGTATCTCTCTTTCCGTGCCTGATCTTCATACATGTTCCTGAGATGCTGAATCATCTCAATGACACCCATGTTCTCATGTTGTCTCTGCAACTCATGGTTCATAGAACATAGCATCAAGCATTTTGCATCAATGGCATCATCAGCATGCTTCTTGTAAGCATCCCTTTCTGCCTTTGGTGCATTAGGAGTGGGTTCCTCTGGAATTGGAGTATCCAGGACATAGAGCTTACGCTCTTGAGTGAGAACAATTCTCAATGTCCGATACTAGTCGTGGAAGTTTGTCCCATTTAGCTTGTCCTTGTCAAGGACCGATCGCAAAGAAAAGTTGTTGTTGTTTGTTGCCATTTGAACTACAAAAGAAAATATGCAATTTTAGTCCAAAAACTAATTTTTGACTTATTTGATTGATTTGAAAATTTGACGATATAATTAGGCCTTTAATTAATTATCGCTCCCACTATTTTACTTCAAATTGATAGCCCTCACCATCAATTCGGAAGATTGTAGCGTACAACCTTCTACTGGGCAAGATCTTGAAATCCTCTAAGCCATGGACCAGCTAGGGCTGTCACCCACAACATAGATATCTCAGGTAGGCAACTCTTTCCAATTGCATCATATGCAACTCTTGATAAGATGTCATATGCAACTCCTTGCCATGATCATCTCCATGCCTCAAGGTGCTAGAACCTATCTAGGTCACCTTGTTAAGTTCAACCCAAAGCAAACACGATGAATATGCACCCTGCTTGGGCAGACCCACACATTCATCCTTCACGCTTCCACGAGATAGACGGTGCACCACACTTGGGTGTGCCCACACTTGGTCGATCAAGCTTTTCACGTGTGTCGCATTTGGAAGGCATCTAAAACTTAATATTTTAATGAGGGATTTGGTTTTTATATACATATACATATCCAATCACCACAATACATAGTATGTATCATATACATGCTATATCCCACAGAAACCTTGCACAAACGATAAAAGTGATGATTATGGACATCCTAATGTGATTCCTCAAGCCAAGAGGAATCACAATCATCTAGGTCTACATCACATGCAACATGTACAAGATGACCTTATGTGCCTTGCCATCCGAGTTGATCAACTCATCATATGAATGATCTGCTCTCTTTGGCCGGTCGTCTGGGTGCCACCAGTCGATCGATTGGCTCCTCCAATCGATCGATTCTCCTGGTTGTCGTGCATCTCAACATGGCCACCACCCGCTCATCTCGCTCCTCGAACTGGTCATCAACCGATCAGTTCACTCCTTGAACCGATTGTCTGGAACGTCAACTGATCGGTTCACGTCTTGAACCGATCGTCTCAGCTGTCGTCTAGATGTCCGCCTTCTTTGACATAACAGGAAATAAAATCTATGCTAATTTTACATTTCTTAAAAGGGAAACTCCGAGTTACATTCGGGGGGAGCAAAGGTAGGAAAGAATCTTGAATTATTTCGAGTTACATCAGAAATAGGAGAGGGAAGATCGGTGCGCAGACCGAGATGCAAGCAACCACACACAACCAATCACAGATAGGGTTTATTGGCCATAATCACGCTATACATCCACCACAAAACTCATTTAAGGGCGACGTGTATCGAGTGCATTAATAATACATATCATATATGTAATTGGGATTTGTAGATTTAGGATTGGACATGCATAAAGCCAATTTTATTCGCATCATATGCAATAAATAAAGGCGGCAAACCAAAATCGATCATATCAATATTCCTAAAATATAGAACAGTTGACGTGGTTCTAATACCACTGTAGGGTTTTAGGGGAGGCAGAGAAGGCAGCGGAAACAAAAATTTTCTCCCCCAAACCCGGAACAAGGAAACGCGTCAACGTCTATATAATAGGAAAGGATGGTTTGTGGAATCATACCTTGTCCCAAGGCTTGCTTGGCGACAATACCTTGTGTTATGCACGGTCTTCAACTCCGGTCTTGGACGGCGTCTGTGCAACTCCTGGTCACACCGGGACTGACGACTCCTCCTCCTACCGGACTGTCGGATGACAGTTGTTCTCCTGAGCGGAAGAAACCTCCCGCCTCTGAAGTAGTCCACACGGACCACCTGGAATTCCACACCCCTTGTCCCACAAGGAAGTGGAAGGAGTCGCACCCTCCTGTTGACGTACTAGTCACCAACACACTCTCCTGCCTCTAGTTGCAACTGCAGTTGTCCTTCCCTTACTGCACCTCCCTTTGTAGGAAGCACTTGCTCAGGATCTCTCTTGGTTACCAAAACCAGAGAGAACGACAACTTTGCAGAGCAACTGATTGCATTGAGTTGTTCTTTTAAAAGCCCCCAATACCCCTATATATAGGAGGGTCATGGGACATGGTTCTCCATCCCGGGCAATGCGGGACTAAAAGCAGGAGTAGAAGGGTTTGAGATTTTTCACAAAAAGCAACCAACTCACAACCTGAGCCGATCGGATGGGACTTGAGCCGATCGTTTGGGGTCCCCAACCGATCGGTTGGTGCCCTGAACTGATCGGTTCACGGTCCTAATCCAACTCAAAATGACTTTCCTTCTTTTGTTTCTAATTGGTATCGAATACCAATCCTATTCCCAATCAAATTGGGCAATTGAAACGAAAGGAAAATTCTCACCGACCTGACTTTCCCAACTTGCTCAGTTGCACCAGTTGAACCGACCAGTTCAACACTTGAACCGCTCGTTTCACTCTGTACATGAGCCGATCGGTTCAACACTTGAGCTGACCGGTTCAGCAACCTCAGCCGACCGGTGCAACACTTGAACCGATCAGTTAGGAGTGCAGGTTGTGCAGAATCAGTCAATTGCAATTTCAATCAAACCGATACTCCAATCAATATGTCCAACACCTTGAGCTATCAATCAATTTGAGCTATCAATCAATTGAGTGTTTAATTGAACTACTAAACTCCTTTAGTAATCAATCTAAACATTGCTTGTGGACAAAACTCCTCTTCCAGGTTAAATCCTATGTGTGTGACCCTGCAGGTTCATTTCACGTTGGCAGTGAAAGTCCAAAACACTTATGACTTCACAAGCAAAGAGCGGTGCCTAGTCACACATAAGTGCTACCCAAGTGAAAGTAGAAAGTTGGAGAACAACTTTCAATCCTACAATCTGTGAATGGTGTTACAGTGAATATATAATTCCTTTGTCACTGATATCCCGAATGAACTCGAGGCATGGAACAATCATCCTATCAACGTTCATTCATTTTCTTGATCTCAGAGTAGATTGGAAGAGATATGTATGACATCAATATCACATACCGATTCACACATGCGTGCACGCTTTTCTCAATCCTACTCATCAAGTGGTCATGGATATCAAACTCCCTCAGGAGGGACAAATCCCATATCTATCACTCACCCCTCAAAAGCCCCATGTGTCAAATCCACCCAATCATCACCTTTATAACAACCGATGTTTCAGGACTGCGTTTGATGATGTCAAAGTGTGCCCAACGACATGTGTTGAGTGCAGTGATTTCAGGTCTAAGAATCACACTCACCACCATCACTGTGAGTACTGACTGTGACTACCATGTCATGGTTCCATGTGTCAAACTCACGGTGGGTCTATCTGGTACCTTGTTCTCTAAAAAGTACCTATGTGTTTGGTTTGATATCTCTATATCATGACTAATGAGTTCTGTCATCAACCAACACCACAATCTAGTCTTGTGTGTCATTTTTATCTATCTACCTTCCACAATGACATCCGACTAGGGACATAACAAGAATGTACAAACTCTTAGCATACACATGATCTCATCGTTCAGGTCCTCAACCTGAAAGCATACGTCATTGAGTACTATCATTCTCTAGACATTCAATCTGTTCTATCACTATCTCATATGAATGAACCAGAAAGAATTGGAAGCTTGCCTTTGTGGTTTATCAAACCAATCTTGATGTATCCCACCAATCATCCCATGATTGGCTATCAGGGAATACATACCAACAAGATCATCATTATCTACTAAGACGAGAAGAGAAAATTTTAAGAGAGAAAATAGCAACATGCAAATAAAATTAAGAGTGCTAATAATAGAGGAGGGTAGAAAGTTATAAAACCCACCTTAGGAAGCTCTACACCAAGGATCCTCAAGCTTTAAGGTTCCAAGCTCCAAGCACACGATCCAAAAATTGAAGAATATCCACCAAAGGTCCCACTTTTGGCCACAACAACACCTCTAAGAGAATCAAATGCCAAGGTCAAGATATCCCAAGAAAAGGAGAAAGAAAGGAAACCCTAATCTAACCAAGGAAGAAGGAGGAGGAAAAGGGAAAGAACTTCAGCCCACCATGGCCCAAGACCTTAGAGATGGGGATTTCTTCTACAAGAATGAACATCACATCCAAGCATGGTCCATGGCTGAGAAAAGGGAAGAAGATGAAGTAGATATTCCTAGGAAAACGTTGCAAAAGAAGAGTAAATACTTACCAAGGTTGAAGATGAGCAAGGACCACCACACGCAAGGGATCTGATCACCAAAGCTCCAAGGACCAACCCTTCTTTGCTCCACCAAGCTCCAAGGATGAGAAAAAGAGAGGGAGGAAGAAGGAGGACTGAAAGGTTCATTTGTAGGAAGAAGAAAGGGTTTATATACCAAAGGAGGAGGGAGGTAGGGTGAAAATGAGGTGTCAACACCCAAAAGCACCAAAGAGACACTTATCCACCCAAGAAACCAACATGCCACCACTTAAACCTTGCATGCACGAGATGGTGATAAAACCTATGTTGGGTATAGACCTACTTAGGTCCCCAATAGATGGTCTAGGTGGAAACACCTCCTAGAGGTCAAAACAAGAGCCAAACAGTATGGTTAGGTCAAAATAGGTTCACCACCTTCAAGGAGGTCGAAACACAAAGGGCAAGCTTCTAGGTTAAACACATGGTCCCAAACCATCATGGTCGTAACAACATTACACCTAGGCAAGTTTTTTGGTCATAACACAACCAAAACAGCCCCTAGGTTGCTACCAAAACCAAGACTCAAGAAAGGTTGAAACAAAAGGTCACCATACATGTAAGGTTGATACACTTCACAAAAAGACAAACCATTATGACCTAACCCAACCAAGGCCATAATGGTCAAAACCACAACATATAGGGAAGGTGTTTTGGTCATAGCACAACCAAAACACCTACCAGGGTCGAGATAAGGTCCACTACCCTCAAACTATGGCCATCCAGATTGACACTCACAAAGCCCTAGAAACCCTAATCACCTCTAGTGATGACACTACTCAACCAAGGCCCAAACAATGCACCAACTTATTCCTCTCTAGTCTACGTAAGACACACTCCAGAGGTGAAAAATTGCACACCAACCCCTATTTTGGGTAAATTGCAATTTGCACTAAAACTAGCACATGAAGCACAAACATCACCCAAACAAGCTTAAACTTGAAACTTAAGCTCTCCAAAAGCTCTAATATCATATCAAATGATTAGAGAAAGGTTCTAAGAACATCATGAAGACAAATTAACCAGTATTAACCCAAAACCCAGGTTAGGGGCCTTACAAATACCTGCTCAACTTCCTATGTATGAACAAACCTTTATCTCCCAAGGGTAATAAGGATATGTAGATCCTAATATTAAAGAATGTCACATGATTACCAAGACATTTAACTATGATTGAACCATTATAAGGTGGGGTGGGAACATCTAATAATATCTAAATCCTAAGATGCAAACCTAGGGTTCGTTAAGAACTATAATGGCCTTGACACCTAGAAGTAGGTGAACATTATGAAGTTAGACACTTTGCTATCTCCTTAAGAATCACCTAAACATAGTAGAAATATTTTATGTCACCTTGAGTATGACAATAGTTGAATTTTGAGGATGAAATTCTATATAGGGTAGGGTGAATGTGATGACCCTGATTTGGGGATTTAGATACACTATGGAATTAGAGGACCATGCATGCTCAATACATGAAAAATACCAAATTGAGGAATTGGTAACTCAATTATGGATAATTTCAACCAAATTAGTTTATTTGAGATATGATAGAGGACTATGATGCCTAATTGAATTCAATTAAGCATGAAAATCCTTTATTAATCAAATGAGTATTTCTAAAACCAAACATCCAGTTAGTGATCTATTTGAGGGGTGAAAGGATCCTTTGGAGGAATTAATTTAAGTGATCAAATAACATTATTTGTGGCTCAAACTAGGAATAGATCAAGAACAATTGATAATGAAGGCATAGTTAAAAGTTTCATAAACATTGAATAATCCACGTGAGAGATAGTGATGGTTGTGCTTTGATTGAATGAATAAGGTATAAATGATTTAGAACTAGGTCTGATTTCCTTATCATGCAACCAACTCACTAATAGATGGATGCAACACTAATATGTGTGACTTGGATTGGTGAGGTGGCATCTTAGTGACCTGGGGATAGATCCAATGAGTCTATGGTTGTCACCTACCTCTATTTTTAGTAGATCGACTAGTGTCTAGGAGACCAAGTCATGAGGATCAACGAGGAGGTTGTTAGAATTTTCAATGATGTCTTTGGATCCATTGTGCCACCAATATCCAACGAACTCCCCTGAGACCCTGGCTTGTGAGATCTGAAGGCAATGTGAGGTAAATCATCACCCTAAACCTCCTCTTCCTTCTCCTTTCCCCATTACTTCCAGCAGTAGCCAATCCTGGAGATGGAGGAACTAGTGCTTCTTGCCTCCCTGGCCTATATAGATTGGAGGGCTGCTAAGAGTGTGTGGGAGGTTCCAATGAGTCTGACTCTCACAGTGTTGTACAACTGGGAGGCCTATTCTTCCTATGATCCATAGTTGGAGCACCTATATGTAGAGCTTGCAGCACCTGCAACCCTCAGTTACCTCATCTCCTCTTATCCTCACACTGGGAAGGGGTAATGAAGGGTAGTCAGGGAGAACAATGAATCAAAACTGATCCTGTTTTCCTTAGTGGAGAGACCACAAGATCTCACCTTCAGTCACTGGAGATCCAACAAAGAGACATCAACCTTGCTACTGAAGAATATTGGGCTGAAGGGGCAATCAAGTGTGAGTATGTGCATGCTTCCAATCTCAGGCTCCTAAACTCCTACCACCATGGCAAAGGTGGCATCACAATGGAACCCAAATCCAAAACCTGGGAAGGCTTGTCGAGCACGTCAGAGTCCACTCTATGACATCGATCTAATCCTAATGGCACTGCAAGGTTGAAGAAGAAGACCTAAAGGGAGCCAAGATGGGACTCAAAGGTGACTAGGGTTGTGCTTTTCACTTCTCCATTGACCGCCGCAAATGGTCCCCATGCAGGAGTGTCCTGAAGGAGACATGTCTCTCTCTCTCTCCCCTTGTGAGGTATCACGATGCAGTTGATCGCGAAGGAAGTGGGCAAGATAAGAGTAGAGTTGGATCGGGTCCAATGTTCTTTAAAACCAGTTGGCTTAGCAGCTAGCTTGAGCCATGCACACCACACATGGAAGCAATCTAGACTTCCCAAGAGAGCATCTTATGGCCCACTTAAATCCCAAAGGTAAATACATGTTTACATTTTTAGAAACACACTAAAATTTAGAAAATGCCTAATAAATAGCTCCATTAGCCTAATAATTCCTCAAAAATACTCCTAGACTCAGAAAAATGTTGTAATGTTCCAAGATTTGAGGCCTCAGATAAAATTATCTTATAAGGAATGATTGGACTACCCATATCGCCAAGGTGCACCTCCTTTTCAGGGAGCCCATCTCTAAAGAACTCCATAGTTAAGCGTGCTTAGCTTGGAGTAGTACTAGGATGTGTGACCAGTCGGGATGTTGATATTGGCTTGCGCGTCAGTGTGGACAAAGTGCACAATTAAGGCTAGTGGTGGTCTATGGGTCCAGTCGTCATTCCTGAAACTCTACTAGAGCCATGGGAAATGGGCCCAGATGTTAGAAATGGTATCAGAGCCATAACCCCTCCAGTAGGTGGGGCCCACATGAGCATGTGGCATGCTAGTCTTGAGTCGTACGATCCAAGCATGTAGGAAAGGGCTATCCATGGTGATGTAGCCACCCTAGCACTGGTATTCCGTGTTTGGGAGCTGGGTGTCCATAGGTCATGTTGGGTCTTCACTAAAATGGGGAAATATTATGATCCCATATAGTTGAGCCTTGACGAGGACGTCAAGAGTCTAAGTGGGGGTGATTGTAACGTCCCAAGATTTGAGGCCTCAGATAAAATGATCTTATAAGGAATGATTGGACTACCCATATCACCAAGGTGCACCTCCTCTTTAGGGAGCCCATCTCTAAAGAACTCCATAGTTAAGCATGCTTAGCTTGGAGTAGTACGAGGATGGGTGACCAGTTAGGAAGTTGATCCTGGCTTGCACGTTAGTGTGGAAAAAGTGCGCAGTTAAGGATAGTGGTGGTCTACGGGGCCATTCGTCATTCTTGAAACTCTACTAGAGCCATGGGCAATGGGCCCAGGCGTTACAAATGTACACTTTAATACTGTATCCCTAGATCAGACCCTTGAACCTCTTTCAATTATGATATTTAATTTTTGAGTATAATGTTCCTCTTTACAATTCATTAAATGAAATAAATAATATCCAGTTGATATTAACCCTAAGGATGATTTAAGTCCAACTTTGAACTCTAATCTGAGTAATATACCTAAATAATAGGTCATGTTATGTTAATGACTAATTAGATTCTTTTAGCCCCATATTAATCATAGAAAATAGACCAATCATCATAAAAATATGAAATTTGGACCAAACCCTAAAAATGATATCCTAATCAGTATAAAAATACTAGAGACATATTTCAGATCAGTAACACCTAGATTTTACCTAAACCCTAAAATAGACCTAAATACCATTAATAATGGTAAACCTTGTATTAATGATGATTAATTGCTATTAATCAGGTGATGACAAGAGATGGTACATGGTCAAGATAACTTAGCTTATATGAACTTAGATACGTGGATATAATTATATGACTAGTTTTCTGGAAGGAATATGTATAAATACTTGCTTGTACTACTTGCATAGAATTTCATGGTTGTATGTATATTATTGTACACTTCTGCATTGAAAACTAAGAACATTAAAGAAAGAAAAATGAATTGTAGTTATTGATAGTGTCATTAATCTCCCTATGAGAGAGGGAAAGTATTAATGTTGACTAGAACCTCCCTAATTGTACATGATATATGGGGAGATCCCTAATGGTACAAGGTACATGGGGAATGGGTCCAATAATATATGTGATGTCGTGCTAAGCCCTCCATAGTAATGCATGCCCATTGAATTATGATTAATAACTTGGGTTTACCTTATTCTCCGCTCTAACATAATGTTTTCTTTTTATTTCTTTCTCAAATCTTTTATTATATAAGTTACTATATAAGTATTCCATCCACGTACCAAATTTTTTTGATCTTCTATTTCACGTATTTTCTAAGTTCAGAGCCAGCATGGGAAAGGTGTGAAGCGATCAATGTCTAGGTTGTACCTATTATGTAGATCCTAGTTAGCATACATGTTCAAGCATGTAAAATTATCCTTTCAACATGTATTGTAAAGATTATAATAATTCATGTTGTAATCATATACATGTCGAATGTTGAGAATGTATGATGCATGTTATGGTTGAATGTTCATGTATCCGTATGTTGCTTTGACATCGCTCTCTGATGCAATTAGCTAATGTGTTTGGGTTTGTCCTCTCAGGCCTTCTAAATCTCAAGATGGTAGAAATCGGTGACGTTACATGTAGGATGTTGTTCTTTCTAAAAAAGACTGGCCTTAATCATGTAAGTGACATGTTTCCTTCCTCTTTGTACCAATACAATACATGAGTTGCATATAAAACTCATATATGAAGGGGAAAATAAATATGGTGTGTAACGTCTAGGATTTGAGGGATGGGGAGCATATTGTAAGTTGGGCCAAATGAAAAAGTCATTAAATTAGTGGAATAAGGTGGGTTTGCACTTGGCTAGATAAAATATATGTATCCTACTTCTCATATGAACTCATCATGGAGTGTGCCAGAGGATGATTCAATTTGGGTAATAGATTATAGAGACAAATATAGGAGGAAGGATGTGATAATGGGTTTGGATCACCCTTTATTCCAGAAAAGGTAGCTTAGCCGTAGTATTTTTAGAAAATGGTGTAGCATATCCTTTTGGTCCACTATGCATGGTAGAGGTAAATGATATATCTTAATGATGAATGGGTATTTCAAGAATGTTGTCTAACCGTAGATGATGCTAGAAATGTTAAGGGAGTGGTGTTGGAGTTAGACATTTACCAAATGTTGTTGGGATTAGTGTTTCCAAAGGAGATTGTGATTGGACTGAGTAGATATAAAGACTAGGTAGTATCGGAGCCAAGAGATGATGATAATTTATCCTTGATTTTGACTATTGCAATGGTGAGGAGGTTAGGTATATATAGAGTTAGGAATTCACATGATGGAGCTATATTGAGGGATGGTTTTTTGCCTTTGAAAGTGAGCATTTTCACTTGGAAAGATAGATGTAAGGTACTTTTGACGAACCATGAGATTAGAAGTTGTAGGGTTTTGCTGGATTCTTTGTGAAAATGTTACAAGGAAATCGTTACACAATCTATCAATTGGCTTTTCTTAAATGGCTAGATAGGTTTTGTAGGAAAGTTGAGGAAGTCTTAGACGTTGGGGCGTTCTCCTTAAAAGATAGTATAAAGAAGACTCTTACAAGGTTCTAGGGTGAAAGAAGATAGTTGCAACTAGATATGGGTGACAAGGGGGTTTGTGATGTGATCATTTTGGTTAGCATAGTTTGATAGCCTATAAAATTTGAGGAAGATGGATGTCAAGAAAGTTTTCCTAGGGGGAAGGTGGTTGACTTAATGGAAGGGGAATACAGACTGAGTGAGACTTTGAAGATAAATATTTTTACCATCAACAAACATTTGAAGGTGGAAATTGCATGTGGTTAGCTAGATTAGACCATTGCTTGAGGACTTACACATGATGTAAGGAAGTGATTTTGGAAAGCAAGGACTAAGGGATCAACAATTAGCATGGGTGGTGTGGGGGTTTGTCGTACTAGGAGGTAGATATGATAGTAATCTCCTTATGTAGATTTGAAGGGCCAGTTTCCCTTCCTTTGGAGAATATAGTAGCAAATGAAGCTTGTGATGGACTCTTTATGGGTACGTAAATATTCTTGCTGGTTGATAAATAGGCGTCGAACATGATTTTGATTTGTGGGGCGGTAATGATGAGTTGTAACGTGTTTCATAGTTCTACTGAAGTGTTTCTCTTGATCCAGAGTGTTTACATACTTGATAGTTGTGGCTTCGCATACTTCAAACAGGTCGAAGGATGAGAATGCCTTCCAGACAATTTTTTGTAGACCTGGTATTCATGTAGGCCTCTCGGGGTGGGAAAAATGCACTACCTTATAATTGTGAAAGTAAAGAGCTGGTCCTTTAATAAGTCCACATAAAGATGGGTAAGTGTTTCCAATGCACAGTCCGGCAGCTGTCTCTGTTGAAATCATACACCGAATGAAAACTGGAGAGGAAGAATGAGACCTGACAAGGTGCATATTTATTCTTGCATGGAGCACATCATTTTCAGGCTTCAGCCCACGTTTTCTAGGCTGCATATATCTACATATGTCGAACTTGTAACATTCTCGGGATTTAACTCTTCGTTTCAGGCTTCTGATGATTTTCACAACAAGCCAATAATTTAAATAAATTTTGATCTGTTCTTATTTAATTTTTTGATGAAATTCAGATGACTTCTTATATTTCTTAATAATCAACTCAATTACAATGAAATAGAAGGTAAGCGGGCAACAAGCTGCACCATCTTTTTGATGACAAAACTAATCACGAAAACAAACCACTTCGCTTTTCTGAGGTATATGAGGAATTTGCTTTTTGGTCCCTTTCGTCCAGTGGTTAGGACATCGTCTTTTCATGTCGAAGACACGGGTTCGATTCTCGTAAGGGATAGATACTCTCATTCTCAGCCGCTTTCAGTTAGTTAAATAATCCAAAATTCTATTATGACTGATCTTTTCACAGTACCCGCAACTTAATTTCTTGATTGAATTTGACATTTTCTTTGGATTCTTCTCCATCTTAAAATTTATACATATAACCCCTTTCTCGCTTAATGTAGTATCCACCTATTGACACTATTAAGCTAGATTGAGACAATATATTGCACTACTAATGTACAATATTAAGTAATTACAATATTAGTGACTCTTGTTATTAGTGATTTTTTAATGTTAATCATTAATTTAAGAGAGGATATTTTCAAATTTGGACACAGTTTTGGGCTTTTCAATTCAAACTCTTATTATAGGTGTGCATTTGTTCGAAATCCAGGTATCATTTGAATTAGGATTAGCAAGCCCTTGACCATCTGTTGACTGACCTACTCCAAAATCAAGTCGAACTTAGTGCAAACACATATATTGATTACAAATATAATATTAAGTAAATATAACGCCGGCAATTAATCAAAATGTCCACTTGCATTTACTGATACATACCTTACAGATATTGTATGGCCAGGCGGGTGGCGACGATAAATATTGTTATGAATACGCTTGGGTGGTGGAGGCCGTGGGTGAACAAAATCCTTGTAGTTACAATCCCCATCTAGCTTCGCGTTGGCATTATTATCTAAATCAGATATTAATAAATATATTAATAAATCAATTTGTCAAAACAATTACAGTCACCACTAATACGTACATTAGAGACTGAAAATCACGTAATCTTTATGTTATTAATTATGTTTTTGCACTTGTTCAGAAGTTCGGCTTTAAGTTTGGAGTTGGTTACTCAACATAAGGCTAAGTAATTGCTCCATTTTAACATGATGCAAACTCGGTTTGTTTGAGAAAAGACGCACCCTGTTACGAAAAGAATGTGAAAAGAATAGCCGGAAACCGGACGCACAGTTAAACGTATCATATATTTTTATCATAGTAATATTAACATAAAACAACAGTTGTGATTATCATAATTATTTAATAGCATAGTTAGCATAGGTGTGGACATAGTTGGACTTGGTTCGATTTATCATTAAAACCACAAACCAAGCCATACATACCAGTTTGTAATATTTTAAAATTGAACAGAACCACTAACTGATTCAAAATCGAATCAGACTGATTTTTTGATTTGTGGTATGATTTGGTTTGGTTTCGCTTCAAATTTTATAAGATAAATTATAAACTATTGTACTAAGTTTTTTAATGAAAAATTCAACCACTTTTCCTCATCTTAATTAATGCATCTAGCATGATTAACAAATTTCAAATAAAATTATATTGTTTAGAAATTATTAATAAAAGAACACATATACACACTACTAGTAGATAGTGTCTAACTAACTCCAAATAATTATGTTTTATACCAAAACAATTTAAATTATTTTAAGCCTAAGTTTCATTTATTTGAGATTAATTGTACACATTAAAATATAAAAATTATTCAGTATTGTAAATTTATTTTATATAAGTATTTTTTTAAATATAAGTGTATATATTAATAGTATATAGATACACGTATCGGTTCGGTCTGGTTTGGTTAAACTGCACCCTCAAACTGAATCAAACTGTTATTTGATTGTTTGAATAATTTTAGAACCAAATCAAACAATTTCGCCCTATAAAACCAAACCAAACCGGTCGGTTTGGTTCGATTTGGTTGAGTTCAATGGTCGTAAGGAGGGAGGAGGTATAGAGGGTCGTCAAGGCGCTCATGACGGGAGAGGAAGGTAAAGAACTCAAATGCGCGGCCAGTAGGGTGCAGGAGGCGGCGAAGAGTGCGCTGGGCGACAGCAGCCCGGCGGATGGCTAAATGGAAAGCGACCGTTGCGTCAAAACCCATTGTACCAGCGACACGTTAAATGGAACACTGATTATTGTGGTGGTCCATATGCATGGCTCTATGTACTGGATAGCAGAGTGGTAGTGCACTTCAGGCGGAATCTCTTATATCCTCGTTCGTCTTTTCCTCAACTATTGGATGCCACCATTGATGTTTCAATCAATGGATTTGGATGTGTCGCCCCCATTTTCTCTATCCCGATAACTAGGACCTTCCCGTCTAGTGTTCTATCAAAACTTCTTTCTAGTTCGCTATAAATCTGAGTAGCCCTCTCGTGATTTGTCATGTAATGTAATGTAGGGAGGTTTTCAATTGTAACTATTACGAACTTGTATGCTACTAGTGGTTATTTGTAATTTCTAATTAATTATAAGGTTGTTAGAGTTTGTTGGGAAAATTTTAATTTTGGCACACCAGCTAAAATAAATCTCTTCATAATAGACTTTTTTTGTAATTCCTTATTGATTTATAGGGTCGTATGCTACTAGTGGTTATTTGTAGTTTCTTATTGTGGCAGTCCCTATCCATTGCGCTATCAACTGGATAGCCGAGTGGTTGCGCACCAGCTTGAGTCCTTTTCACCCTCCATCACCGTTTCCTCAACTTTTGGATGCCACTATTGATGTTTCAATAAAAGGATTTGGATATCCCGCTTTCATTTTCTCTATCCTGATTACTAGGCACTTCCTCATCAGGTGTGTCATCAGAAACTATTTCTAGTTGGCTATAATTTTGAGTAACCCTCTCATGATTTGTCACGTAAAATAATGTAGTGAGGTTTTCAATTGTATCTATCGGGAAGTTGTTTGCTACTAGTGGTTATTTACAATTTCTTATTAATTTATAGGGTTGTTACAGTTTGTTGGGCAATAAATCATTTGGCACAATTTAAGTAAAACAAATCTTTTTGTAATGCCGCACAAATAAATATTTCAATGTAGCACATCTTATGTGGAACCTATCACTCAAACTGGCATTTTACGTATGTCACATTAGAAACAACCATTTCGTTTGGCAATTTATATAAAATGCTAAAAAAATTATTCAAAAAGAATTGGAAAGTGATACTTATTTTGACTTATTCAACTTCGACGTAAAGTTAAAAATGCCAAATAAAGAGATTCTTGGTTAGTTATAACTTTGACGTTATTTCTCATGAGCTGTCACATATATGTTGTAGCAAGTTTTTCAAGTACAATTATCATTTGGTTGTTTGCTACTTGCAAATAATTAGTGGTTTTTTGAGAATCCTCATTTTTTGTTTGGTTTGTCAGAACTCATCATTCGAATAAAAATTAGGACACTTTGGATGAAATTTTCTCTCCTTAGCACCATAGGGAATATAACTTCCGAAATAGCACATGTTGTGTAGATACTACCACTCAAAGTGGCGCTTTACTTGTGTGCCACTAGATATTGCCATTTTTTTGGAATTTCACTTAAAAAATAAGATTACAATGACTCTAAAATTAGTTGGAAAGAACCATTTAACTTGGTGGTACAACTTCGACGCAAGGCTGAATACACCAAACTAAGTGGCGCTTTCCACTTATTTGTTATTTCCGTGTATTTTTTATTTTTATATAAATAACATCAAGTAAAGTGCTAGTTTTTGGTGTTGTGCCTATAAAGAATTTTGTGTGGTGCCTCTAAATCTAAGTACTGTTATTCGGAAAACATTTACGTGAAAGTGTTATAAAGGGTGATATTTTGGCTGAAGTGTGTCAATTTATTTTTATTTTGAATTTATTTGCTATCATGAAGGTTGTCTGGAAATACCTAACTTATGTGGGTTTTATCTCAAGCAGTGCAAATTGAAGTTTTTATGGTTGGTATAAAAGTAAATACAAATAAAATACAAAGATAATAAAAAGGACATAACCACCATATTTTTAGAGAAAATAAAGAAAAGAATTGATCAATGGTTAAATTGGTAGGAAAACCCAAAAATACCCAAAACGACTCCACCTAATGGTGAAAAAACAAATGAAACATGGATAATAAACCTATTAAGGAATTATAGTTAGACCAAGGAAGGTGTCAAACAACCCCATGTCTCCAATTAAGAATTAGTATTGGTATATGCTTTTTAGTATAATTTTTTTCTTATTTGGGTTGGAGTTTAGAGTTAAAGAAGTCAATAATGGTAAAGAAAAAATTGGTTGTCAATTCTATAAGGTTTCAAGATACTATCCACCATCGATCTAGAGGACCTAGCTAGCGTAGATTAAGATGCTAACCACCTCAAAATTTCCCACTTTACATTTCCATCTCCAGCAATTGGGATCGGATTAGGAGTGTTTTAGAGAGATGGTAGAAAGCATGTCAACAATCGAACCAATATGACAAAATTCAACCAAGATTTGAATGATTAGATTGTGTTATTATCAAGATATTTTGTTTTCCATTAAATGATAATTGAAGATATAATTGTAGGCGATACCAAAAGTTTCAGACAAATCAAATTGAGATGAGTTATTTTATTGAGAAATGTCAACATGGAGACCATTGCATTCACAACTAAGTGGAATGTGATCATTGTGCCAAAAATCACTGTGTTAGGGACACATGTCTAGTGACTCCTTAAATTTTGTAGCCCACATCCATCCTCTATATATATGGTAGCCAAGTGGGTGTGTACTTCATGATGTATGGGATATCTTTCCCACCCTTCATTATCTTTACCTCAACCTTTTGATGCCACAACTGATGTTTTTATTTCTCTACCCGTGTTACTACTGCCATTCTAATGGAATAGTTACCAAAACATACTTCTAGTTCGTTTTAATATCAAATAACCTTCTTGTGAGTGTCACATGATATATTGTGTTAGAGGGCCCATTTAGAAAATAAGTGAAGTTTTTTGCATTATTTAGTTTATTGGTCGTTCGAGATATACTTTGTATCTATATGAGTTATAAATAGGGATGACAATGGTTCTGTGGAAAAAATTGTATTAGCTGGATATTGCACCACATGTTACACTACATCTCGCAAAAAATGATTATGAGGTGGATATAATTTTGAAATTTCAAAACATTATAGTGTGGCACGACTATGGTTATAGAGAAAAATGGATACAAACTACACTGCATATAATTCATTAATATATGTAAAAAGTAATATTAACATCATAAATTATTATCATTGCATGTATATATAGCTAGATATCTAACTCTAAATTCCAATTAATATATAACCAACATATAAGTCAGAAGTTCAAATTTGTGCAAAGGACCACAAATGAATGTTCATTTTGTACACCTAGTAAAACATTTGTGTGTCCCTTATTTGTGAAAAATATAACTAAACGTATTGTACTTTGGTCAATGTTGCAATTCACATTCATTTTCTATTTTCAAAAACTTATGAAGTCACTTGTGTAATGGTTGCAGAGAGAGTTGAGGTCACTGCAGGAAGCATCTAACATAATTATTTTGTTTTATTGACTTATTTTGTGCAAATCTTGAATAGAAACATACAACAATTGAAAAGAAGAAATAGATAATCAAGGTGAGAGTTTGTTTACCAAGTTGTGTAATTACTGTAGAAATAAAATCAAGTTAAGAAAATTAAGGAAGGATAAAAATAATATGAGAAGATTAAATGGAAAGAGAGCCAAAATAGTCATAATTATGTCCATCATCGGTTCTGTAACATACCAAAATTTAGAACCTTATCCTATTCCAAGGTTAAGAGGTTAGAGACCTTAGTTCTTTGGGCTTAGCCAAACAAGGTTGAGGATATACCTAATGGTAGTTAATGGTAATAATAATATATAATGCATGATTAAATCACCCTAACATATATGTATGAAAATAAATATGACATAATACACTCATATTAATTATAAGACCAATAATGGATACAAAAAATATGTCACATGAGATAAATGATAAATATAATATATAATCCATTTGGTTGTAATGTGTAGATATCAGACACAATTGGAAACACGATAATAATAATGATAAAATAATCTTGATCTAGAATTTTCTATGGTTTTTTCGAACAAGAATGAGAAAAAGAAATAAACAATAACTCCCTAAACAAGATAATGTGATATTGAATTATGAGAAATAGTGATAATAATTAATAATGGGCTAAAATTGATAAAAGGAGTACAAATCGGATAACAATAACTTCATATTTTTTTCTTTGGATATGATATGGCTTGAAGGCTAAGTTTGACAAATTTGGGATAACAATAGTTATATCAATTTTATTCAGAAAACAAAATGTGATTTTCCTTCAAAGTATGAGATAAATCAATTAATGATTCAAAAAGTGGAAAATAATCTTAGATTCATAATCTACACATTAAAAATAGCCTTTGAGTGAATTTTCATGTAAATTGGATAATCTTTAATATACATGTGTAGATTAGGAGAGAGAAAGTATGTAAAAGCCCAAAATATTACATAATATATTAAATAATACCAACAGATAAAATTAATGGCCAAAATCCATGTTTCATATGTTTTACTTTGCTTGAGGGTGAAGTTTCATATTATTTGCACAATGATAACTATTTTATTTTAATAGTGAAAGAAAAAATGAATAAGAGTCAAATATATTAAATAAATTATTAATGACTCCAAAAGAGAAAATAAATCTCAAATTCAAAATAAATATAAAAAAGTTAGCCTTGAGTTAAATTTTTAACTAATTTGGACAATCTTAAATATTTTAGTTAATTTAGGAGAGAGAATATAATTTAAGGAAATAAAATATTAAATAATACGCTAAAAATTAATTAATAGAAAAATTATGTTCCTCATGTTTAGTATTGCTTATAGGCCATGTTTCATATTTTGAGAGAGTTTCTAGATACCTCTAACTCATTAAAGGGATAAAATAAGTGATAATATTTAAAAATATTGAATAAAAGATTACAAGTCTTCAAATAATAGAATAATACCAAAATCAGATTGCTTATCCCAAAATTATCTAACCTATTAAATTTAGATTTTGTTTGTATCCTTATAAAACTATAGAAAGTTTTGTACATTAAATGCATTAAAAGAACAAAGTTGAAAGTTGAATTAAATGACATTCATCGCCGCCTGCATGAATAGTAATTGCAGACCACGGTCCAGTATTTTGGCCATAACTCCTGCATTTCTCAATGAAACTTTCCAAAATGAGTTGCATCATATTGAAAATTTAATCTCACATCTATCCATACATTACTCCAGACCTATAATGGAGATTTCTAGAAATGTCTAAACTTGTTCCTCAAGTCTTCCGAAGTAACTTCTCACACACCCCTTGAAACTCAAATTCATATATATAGGACCCCTACCCTCATATGAAACACACACCCAAAGATTC
The DNA here is from genome assembly GCA_963693085.1 of Alisma plantago-aquatica. NCBI lineage: Eukaryota > Viridiplantae > Streptophyta > Magnoliopsida > Alismatales > Alismataceae > Alisma > Alisma plantago-aquatica. Next base: position 574,381,561 of record OY856415.1, on the reverse strand, counting down.
TCCTCTAATTTCAATTTCATCTTGCATCGTCATTTCGTCCACCGTCGAACATGGTTCTTGGTTTTAGTTTGTAGAACCTCTCCCCAATGTCTTGCTTCTTCGAAGCGTAACTAGACTTCAGGTAAACAACTTTGACACTTGTTCATCATGATAGGTTAATTAGTTTCATGAACGAGTGGCGAAAAAAGTATTTCCCAAAATCTTGGACAAGCTTCTCATTGCCCAACTGGCCATGTCGTGTGTAGCGAGGAAAGGGATGATCCCTTGTGTTTTCCCCTTTTTGCCTCTCGATTCTCTTTTATTTTCTTTTTCCCATTATGGGTATTCTTATAATTCATCATATTATAATTTTATTTTTGTCCCTTGTCATGCCAGCACAAATAGTACATTTGTACCCTTTCATAGCGTAAAGTTTTGATTTTTTATTCAAGTGCAAATAGGTTTCTTACAATTTAATTTCACAAATAAATTAGTAAATAAAGTGAATCTTGTAAAAACAATATATTTTTATTGGAAACTACAAAATTATAAATAAATATATATTGGAATCGAAAAAATGAGCTCTATCTAATAAAAAATGGTTTCAGTGTCCGATTTCCATGTTTTTTGAAGGATGATTATTGGGAAATGAAATATATGCATTAAATTCATAAAAATTATAACTTTATCATATAAAGTCCAAAATTAATATAAAAATATATTTTCTTGATCTATAGAACTTAATAAGTAGATTGGTGAGATTTCCATAGTCAAAATCTGAGGTTTTCCAAAAAGGTCTAGATTTAGGGTTTCTTTACACATTATAAAACCCTAATACATGTGAATAATTTTTAATTAGGTAAAAGTGATTTTGGAAACAAATAAATTGGTGAAGAGTGTTTCTAGGACTCTGGTTTAAGGTATGATTGAATCCAACATTATTTCTATGTTGAGCAATTTTTAATTCCTCTCTCTAAATGTATGCTTGCATCTCCTATTATTCTACATTGAGTAATAACTTGTTTCCTTCTTTCTCTTGGTCCTAAGGATACTAGCCTACACATTATCTCTTTTTCTTTGAAGATTATGGTTCAAGTGAAAAACTTTATTTGGTACTGATCTTGTGATCATTTTAGGACATTCTCTTGGTCTCTTTCTTGTGCTTTGTTCATGATGAGACTCAATTCGTTGATTTGTGCCCACTTTGAGGTGGATGTTCATGATGGTCATTTTTGTGGTGACTACTTTGTATAATCTGAATATACTTTCTACTTGCCTCTATATTAAACATGATATGTGGTTTAGTAGTACCAGAGTAGTGATTTCATTGGTTTATGGGTAGTATGCCCCTATTATAATTGGGATGGATGTGGTGGTGCCCCATACCCCGATTTAAAGTTTGTGAGGTTCGGTCCACTTTTATATATATTGGGAGTTTGGCAGTACATCATTCTCTATCAGGTTTCAAGTTTGTGAAGCTTGGCCGCCATTGTCTTTATATTGTTCTAGTATTATGCTTATCTCACATGCATTTAGTTTTATGATTATGGGGTGCGTGCCCTAACTCTTTATAAGTACTTGGCACTATTTCATTTGTTTATTTTATGGAAAGTAGCTCTTTTATTATGATTCATTTATATTATTCTCTCTTGGGTAGTACTTTACTTTTTCTATGGGAAGCCTTTTATTTGGCATCCTTTATTTCACAATGTTGTTCAGTTTTATTTTTGTATGCACATACTAGCTTTTGTTGATGTCATTTTTTTCTCCTCTTGATGGGGTATGCTTCCAACCCAGGTGTAGGTAAAGAAGAACATAGCATCCAACATGGACTTAGCTTAAGGAGGTGATGCTTGGAGAGAAACTTGATATAATTTAGATTTCCCTCTACTATATCCTTATGTTGTATCATACATGAAAACCCTATGTGGGAGATTATGATGTATTTTTGTAATCTTGTTGTAAAACTAAAAATAGTCATTACTTTTATTCCACTGCTATACTCTTCGGTCTTTTGTATACTGTTATTTAAAATTTGAAAATTTTACACTTGTTTTAGCATACCTTTTAAGTGTGTTTGGAATGGATGTTTTATTCTTCAAATTTTTAGTAGGGAGTGGATCCCGTCTGGGTTCCACTTCTTATATCATGGTACCTGAGCTCATGGTAGTTGGAATCTGACTATATCAAATTTGTCTCCCTAATTAGAACCCTTACCTTGCATAGTTGCCCTCTAAGTGAGATGTTCACCCTAGAATTGATCCATTCTATTCTTAAGATGATGAAAGGTTGATATAAGTTTCACATTAGAATCATGATTAGTAAACCCTAATATGATGAGGTTTCAGGTGATCTTACCCCACTATATAGGTTAATGATGACATATATCTTTGGATTTTATGAGTTTTTGGCATGAGGATGAGGAAAATAGTTGTGAAGGAGAAACTATATGGGAATATTATGACTTGGTCCTCACTTTGATTTTGGGCTCTGGTTTTAGTTTTCTATCGCAAAAGTTTTTGCATCAAATTATTTTCCTTAAAAAACTATGTATACAAAAATAATGTTTTTTTGGATTTTATCGATGAACGGAGTCACAATGAAGATATTTATGAAAGCCTAGTTAGAGAAACCCTAGAATTAGTTAAAAGGGAATCTTAACCATAGATTTACTATGAAGAGGTGACTAGGAATATGTGGAATAATATAAAATTTTCGTTGACCTATCCTCTTTGACAATTGGTTGTTATGTGAACCTTAGGGTTGTTATATTATAGAAACAAGGACATAAAACTCAACCCTAGTTGGTTATGACTTTTTAGTTAGATATATGGATATTTTAAACTCCTAAAATATTTCTAATTAAAAGATGCAAACTAACTATAGTACCTTGGTGATATTTAGTTTGACTTGTTAGGTTGAATCATTTAAGGGGTGGCAAATAGTTTATCTTTAGATTTTGAGGATGAAATCTCTTTAAGGGGTGGTATGTTGTAACATACCAAAATCTAGAACCTTATCCTATTCAAGGTTACAAGGTTAGAGATATTAGTTCTTTGGGTTTAGCCAAACAAGGTTGAGGATATACCTAATGGTAGTTAATGGCAACCATAATATGTAATGCATGAATAAATCACCATAACATATATGCATGAAAATAAATATGACATAATACCCTTATATTAGTCATAAGACCAATAATGGATACATAAAATATGTCACATGAGATAAATGATAAATATAATATATAATCCTTTTGGTTGTAATGTGTAGATATGGGACACAATTGGAAGAATGATAATAAAGATGATAAAATAATATTGAGCTAGAATTTTCTATGGTTTTTTTGGAACAAGAATGAGAAAAAGAAATAAACAATAACTCCCTAAACAAGATAATGTGATATTAAATTATGAGAAATAGTGGTAATAATGAATAATTGGATAAAATTGATAAAAGGAAGACTAATTGGATAAGAACAACTTCAGATTTGTTTTCTTTAGAAATGATATGGCTTGACAACTAAGTTTGACAAATTTGGGATAATCGTAATTATAACAATTTTATTTCAAAAAGAAAAGGTGATTTTCCTTCAACGTATTCGATTAATCATCTAATGACTCAAAAAGTGGAAAATAATCTTAGATTCGTAATCTACACCTTAAAAATAGTCTTTTGGTAAATTTTCATGTAATTTGGATAATATTTAATATACATGTGTAGATTAGGAATGAGAAAATATGTAAAAGTCTAAAATATTTTAAAAAATATTAAATAATATCAACAGATAAAATTAATGGTCAAAATTCGTATTTCATATATTTTAGTTTGCTTGAGGGTGAAGGTTCACATTATTTACATCATAATAACTATCTTTATTTTAACAGGGAAAGAAAATAAGAATAAGTGTCAAATACATTAAATAAATTATTAAATGACTCCAAAAGAGAAATAAATATTAAACTAGAAATATAAATGACAAAATTAGCCTATAGGTAAATTTTCAACTAATTTGGACAATTTTAAATATTTTAATTAATTTACGAGAGAGAATATAATTTAAGAAAAATATTAAATAATATGTTGAAAAAAACTAATTAATGGTAAAATTATGTTTCTCACATTTAGTATTGCTTATAGATCATTCTTCATATATTTATAAAGTTTCTAGATGCCTCTAACTCATTAAAGGGATAAAATAAGTGATAGTATTTAAAAATATTGAATAAAATAATATAAGTCTTCAAAAATAGAATAATGCCAAAATCTGATTTCTCATCCCAAAATAATTTAACAAACCAAATTTAGATTTATTTGGACTTTGTTTGTACCCTCAAATAACTATAGAAAGTTTTGTACATTAAATGAATTAAAAGAATAAAGTTGGAAAGTTGTATTAAATGCCATTCGTCGCAGCCCGCATGAATAGTAACCGCAGACCAAGGTCCAGTATTTTGGGCATAACTCTCTCATTTCTCGATGAATTGCATTATATTGAAAATTTCATTTCTCATTCATCCATACCTTACTAGAGACCTATAATGAAGAATTCTAGAAATTCTTAAACTTGTTCCTCAAGTCTTACGAAGCAACTTCTCGCACACCCCTTGATACTCAAATTCATATAAATAGGACTCCTACCCTCATATGAAACACACACATAATGACTCTCCTCTAGTTTCAATTTTGCCTTGCATCATCATTTCATCCACCGCCGAACATGATTCTTGGTTTGAGTTTGCGTAACCTCTCCCCGATGTCTTCCTTCTTTGGAGCATAATTAGACTTCAAGTAAATAATTTTGGCACTTGTTCATTGTGATCGGCTAGTTAATTTCACGAATGTGCAATGAAAATATTTTTTTTCCAAACTCTTGGACAAACTTCTCATTGCCAGCCAGCCATGACATGTGTAGCGGGAAAAGGGCAAATTGGTTTCTTGCAATTTAATTTCACAAATAAATTAGTAAATAAAGTAAATCTTGTAAAAACCATATCTCTTATTGCAAGATCCAAAATTATAAATAAATATGTTTTGGAATTTAAAAAATGAGATATATCTAATAAAAATGGTTTTGGTGTCTGATTTCTATATTTTTGAAGGATGATTTTTGAGAAATGAAATATATACAGAAAATTCATAAAAATTGTAACTTTGTCATATAAACTCCAAAATTAACATAAAAATATGTTTTCTTTATCAAGAGAACTTAATAAGTAGATTGGTGATATTTTCATTATCAAACCCGATGTTTTCCAAAAAGGTCTACATTAGGGTTTCTTTACATATTATAAAATCTTAATACATATGAATATTTGTAATTAGGAAAAAGGGATCTTCAAAACAACTAGATTGGTAAAGATTGTTTCTAGGACTCTGGTTTAAGGTATGATTGCATCCCATGTTATTTTCACATTGAGAAATTTCTAATTCCTCTCTCTAAATGTATGTTTGCATCTCTTATTATTCTACATTGAGCAATAACTTATTTTCTTCTTTCTCTTGGTCCTAAGGACACTATCCTACACATTATCACTTTTTCTTTTGAAAATGATGGTTCATGTGAACTACTTTATTTGGTAATGATCTTGTGATCATATTTGGACATTCTCTTGGTCTCTTTCTTATGCTTTATTCATGATGGAACTCCAATTTGTTGATATGTGCCCACTTTGAGGTGGATGTTCATGATGGTCATTTTTGTGGTGACATTTTTGTATAATCTAACTATACTTTCTACTTGCCTCTATATTATACATTGTATGTGATTCAGTAGCACTAGAGTAGCGTAATTTTTGATTTTTTGGATAGTATGCCCCTGTTATTATTAGGATGAAGGTGGTGGTGCCCCATACCTAGGTTTCAAATTTTTGAGGCTTGTCCCACTTTTATATATATTGGGAGTTTGGAAATACGTCATTCTCTATCATGTTTCAAGTTTATGAGGCATGGCCTCTATTATCTTTATATCGTTCTACTATTATGCTTATCTCACATGCATGCAAGTTGATGATCATGGGGTGTGTGCCCTAACTCTTTATATGTGCTAGTATGGAAAAATTTCATTTGTATATTTTAAGGGAAGTATCTCTTTTATTGTGATTCATTTCTTTTATTCCCTCTTAGGTAGTTCTTTACTTTTTCTATGGGAAGACTTTCATTTGACATCCTTTATTTCACAGTGTTGCTCATTTCTTTTTAATATGCATATACCAACTTTTTTTGATGTCATCTATTTTTCTCTTCTTGTTGGGGTATGCTTCCAACCCCAGGTGTAGGTAAAGGAGAACATGACATCCAACATGGACTTTAGCTTAAGGAGTTGATGCTTGGAGACAAACTTGATATGGTTTAGATTTTCCTCTACTATATCATTATGTTGTATCATACATGTAAATCCTATGTGGGAGATTATGATGTACTTTTGTAATTTGTTATAAAATTGAAAATAGTCATTACTTTTATTCCACTGCTATACTCTTTGGTCTTTTCTATACCATTATTTGAAATTTGAAAATTTTACACCTGTTCCAACATACCTTTTGAGTGTGTTTGGAATGGATGTTTTATTCTTCAAATTTTTAGTAGGGAGTGGATCCCCTCTAGGTCCCACACCTTATAGGTCCTTTCCTTATTATTCATTTAACTATTCTATCACCATCCTATGGTAGTCATATTGATATTCCCCTCTTTAAGAAAGTCATTACATTTAGTTCTAAATATTACATTACATGCATGAAAATGAAATAAACATAACTTACATGTTTTAGAAAGAAAATAAAATGAAGGGGTAAGAAATAAATCAAGATATGTAGGTTAAGGTGGTCGGCTTTGTAGGATAAAGAGACTTGAGGAGCCATTTAAAGAAAAATGCTGCTCGTTAAGGAAAGAACATATAGTAGTTGGAGAGGGAGACTGAATTAGCCATTTATAAGAGAAAGGCGTTTGAAATTTTCATTAGAAAGAATGTAGAGTTGGAAAAGTAGTGTGTCATTTGATGTGATTCTTTTAACTATAGTGTTGTGAAGTTTTGTGACATGTGGTGTGGTTACTTTTTTTTTGTAGTACAGATATGGATTCTCATATTACAAATTATGATGGAAATGATGAACATATGGTATTTAGTTTTTCTATTATGGGGTGTTTATGGTTTTATTACTATCTGCATCATATATCAACCACTTCTACCCCTAGTTGTAAGGTGTTCTTTACTATAATGGAAGCTATCTTGAATTGTCTATTTATGTGGATTTTGAAAAAGTGAGGAAGGAAAAAATGTTGTGCAAAATAAATCCTTTTGCAAGTTCTTGCCATTAAAAAAATGCTTACATTTGTTGTGAATAGGAAAGATTACCTATTGTTACATGCTTTTCAACTAGCAAATGTGAACTACAAAGTACAATCCTAGGTGCATCTTGCTAGCTTGCATGCCAATATGAAGCATCTCAAAATGATCTTACTTTTAGTGATGAACATGATATGGATGATAATTATCTCATGTCCTAATTATGTTGTCACTTTGTAATCATCCAGATTTGTCTAATGTGAGTTCCAAATCAAGGGTCGACTATTGATAGATTTAAAACTTCCTTTCACATTTAAATCTTTCAAATAAAGTTAACTAGAGTTGAATTTTAATGGGTGGACAAATTCTAACATAGCCAACCGCACCTTGGTAAACCAACTTAGCATGTACATGACTCTCAAATTATCTGATGAAATTAACAATAAATTAAGTACTAGTGCACATTTATCTATGTTAAGGCCATCTAGATGAGGCTTATAATCATTCATTATTTCACATCTAAAGTTCTTCACTTTTGACTTTAGTAGCATACGATTCTCATGCCTTCCACACACATTCTCATAGATATTGTAAGTATCTGAAAATGTAACCCTTATTATTATTCAAAATGTGAATGATTGTGATGTTAGAATCAACACAAAAGATATATATGAAGTGATTATCAAAATGGTATTCATTAAGTTGAAATCCTTATCCCAGAATCATGGTGGGGAATCCTGGTCAATGTATAAAATATGTAAGCCTTATTTCTTGGGTCCAAGCTTGTAATTGGAAGCCTTACTAGTTTTATTGTTATCTATATAGAAAACACTTATTCATTTGACCAATATGCTCCTTCAGAGACAAGTTTTCATTTATACTTCATGCTCGTTGTTATACCAATGATCTTTTTTATCTCATCCTCCATTGTTTTTTATATTCAATCTAAGAGGCAATGTCATTCATCCTGCCCTCTGGGTGTAGATAGTGAGCTGATGGTTATGTGTGTTGCCTAGATGCCCCAATATCACCCCTAACATACTCAACGATGAACTTCGGGTAATGCATCCATTGATAAACCCCTTTATAGATGTAGAACTCCATTTATCAAGTCCATCCATAGCCTTGTTCAGGTTTCTTTGATTGTAGACGACAAGCATGTCCTGCTTCTTCTGCATTAACACTAATAGAGATACTATCTATAGCGTGGATTATCATACACCTTTAGCGTCAGTTACAAACTAACACTAAGTGGGTGACACTATAATTAAGGATCTTTAGCGTTGATTTTTAGGGCAAGATATAACTCACAACACAAACACATTGTCGGTTTCTATGAAGTGCAAAATTCATGTAACAATAGATGTATATTGTCAGTTTTAAGAAAATAATCTGATGACATAATCTAATATCAATAAAAATTATAAGAATGTTTTCGGATTATAGACGTCGGTTGAAAGGAAGCAATCAACAACCGAAGAACAATATACATCATTGGTTCCTTAATAAAACTAACGATCTACTTCTTTATCAGTTACAATTTTAACTAATAAGGAGAGTTGTGTCATCCGCTTTGTTGGAAAATGGATGACACATATTTACATCATCGTTCATTAAGGAAGTTGATGTTGTAGGTCTGAGTTTTTTTATAGAAGTTATGCAAACCTATTGTCCCACTATTCATTATGATGTAGAACTTCTAGTTCCATTGAACTGTATGTTCCGTCTTGTGTTAGCCTAACAACAAGATAGTAGTATGTGTAAAACCTACAATAACAAACATATATAAGAGTGCACAGCCACACAATTCATTTACACACATGCAATTTTATTCTCATCCACCTTCATTCCTTTTTTATGCACATGTGCACATACACAAATTTGAAAACAACCATGCAATTCCATTCTCATCCGCATGTACAAGTGCAATTCTTATCGAATTCATTTTTCTTCTTCATTCACACATATATTCATATATATACATGTACATAGTTCACATGTGGACCAAAAAATCACTTGAATCAAATTTCAACTTGCAAAAAGTCATAAGCATCACATGTATGTGGAAATCATAACATCAAAGTTTTAAACACATCATATTTATCACAATCAAACAAAAAGTTGTCTTCCTTAATGAAGGATTGAGCCCATTCTTCTCTATCTCATCCAACTCTTCTTTTGTATAGGGCTTTTTTGTGTCAAATAGCTGCAAAGAGAATGGTATACATCAAGTTTGATTTGATTTTTTTATATTATCAAATGTGACTATTTGCTTATGATTGAAGTCCATATAGATTTCCTTTGCTAAGAACTACATGTCTGGTGCCGCTTGTTTGACAATTATGTCCATATATTGCATCACATAATATCTGCATGCCCAATTATTATGTTGTGCAGGACACTATAAATTTACAGTTATGTGAATCATTAATAAATGCAAATAAGTGAAGTTGGCATGTATATGCATTGGAGTCTATAAACTACCTTAACATTCTTCCAATGTATTGATTTCTTTTATTTATCTACCTTTCCTCCGACATGCGTGAATGTTTTTATACCCCTGTAAGTTGAAGTAAGACATTTAACTGAATTAGTAAGTAATCATGTAATGATGCAGACATTAATTTATGTTGGTAGATAAAAAATATTTATGCTACAATTGTCATTTTTATTGTGTGTCCCCAATCCCTACTTTCTGTGACTTCCCAAGATTTGAGGCCTTGAATAAAAAGATTATAAAAGGAATGATTGGACTACCCATATCACAAAGGTGATCCTACTTTTCAGGGAGCTTATCACTAAAGAATGGTGTAGTTAAGCATGTTCATCCCAGAGTATTACTAGGATGGTTGACCATTCGACAAGTTTATCCTAGCTTACATGTGAGTGAGGACAAATGGTAATGAGATAATTCTCCACTAGTAGGTGGGGCCCACATGGACATATGGCATGTCTGTCTTAAGATGTGCAGTCTAGGAAAGTTGGAAAGGGATATACGTTGAGATGAGATGGGGCCGCCTTTGCGCTGGTAGTCGTGGATGGGAGTTAAGTGTCCATGGGCCATCATAGGTCTACACTAAAATGGGAGACTGTAACAACCCAATATTTGAGGCCTCAGATAAAATGATCTTAAAAAGAATGATTGGACTACCCATATCGCAAAGGTGAACCTCCTTTTCAGGGAGCCCATCATTAAAGAACTATGTGGTTAAGCATTCTCAGGCTAGAGTAATACTAGGATGGGTAATTTGTAATGACCCATTTTTTAATTAGTCATCTAATTAGGGTTTGCTTGGATGATTGTATGCTTAACTAAGTTGATCATTATTTAAAGCTTGATTAGTCATGGTAGTAAATTTTTTATGTTTTAAATATAATGAGAAGGTTTAATCATACTTGTTTTTAGCGAAGTCGGGAGGCTGTCTTATTCATCCCACCCTCCCCTTGCGAGCAAATCCAACAAAATCTTACAATCACTAATTAAGCAATTTGAACTAAACAATGTAGTACTACTACCCTTACATCGATCTTCTAGAAGGATTTTAGTAATCTCTAAAGGAGGAGTAACATAACTCCTGTAAAGTAAGGATCTGGGGATATTAAGTTTAGCTAGGCCATCAGCCACTCAGTTACCCTCTCTGACTATGTGTCTGATAGTCCAATTCTCACGTTTGATCCACATAATAAGGGTTAACATTTGGAAACCCTAATCGGCCCAATTTAGGGTTTTGATGACATATGAATACATAATTTGATAAGTATAGTGTCTCACTAAATGATTTTTAGTATTTTATGTGTAACTCTGATTTAACTAAAATTTGGATATGATTTCGATATCTCAAATGTGAGCATCACTGAAAAATATCAGAATTTTTGAAGACATACTATTAAATTGGTGTAATTTTTTTGATGATGTTTGATCTCTACAGAGAGGGGTGTCGATCGAGTTCTGTGAAGGACAAACTCGACCGACCATGATGTAGACTGCAATATAGTAGTGTAGTATTTGATTTTTAGTTATTTATTGGTAACTCCAAATAATCTAATTTTTTTATTGTTGATAAGAAACTCAATTTCAGACATTCTTTTAAAGTTTCATAATTTTTAGATGATGTTTATGTTCTGAAGAGTGTGGTGTCGGTCGAGTTTATAACTCAGTCAACCAACCAGTCTGAGCAAAATAAAAATACAATGAAGGGCTTGTTTGCAATTGTTCTAAGCACCTCAATATATGCTAATACACGATGAGCTATCATAACTCATCATTCCTGTAAAATAAATGAAATTCTATAGAGAGAGAAGAGCAAGGTTTTGAGAAGAGAAAGTGGTGGAGATGTTGACCTATGGTTTCTCTATCTAAGATATGATGAAATCAAGTAAGTTTAGCTTCTTTGCATAGAATTTCATGGTGAAACTTCTCTCACATTTCAATATTTCGTCCCTTCTATGATTTGATTCGAAATCACATCAAATATCCCCCTTTTCTCACTCTTTCTCTTGTAATCCCCATTTCTAGGGTTTCTGAGTTGAGAGGAGAAAGAATTGGATTCATTTGCTAGAATTTGATTGGGTTTCCAAAACTTCAGAGGTTGAACTACACTTTTATTGTGCTTGGCACCTGAGGTGAGTGTTTTTCTCCCTCTTAAGCTTTGTATTCATGTTGAAAGCCTAATTCTATCCAGCTAAAACAATCAGAAACCTTGCATGTATATGTGATTGAATATTGATTTGGAAAAGAGATTGGGGGATCCAATTCAATTGATTTTGATTATTTCTCATTGATTGGAACTTGATTAGTTCTTGATATATTGATTGAGGATACATGAATAATCTTATGGGTAGATGACTATGATATTTCATGTGAATTTTGCCTAAAAATCATCCCAATGGCAGATATGCTTGGAATTGAATTGACATGTATAAAATCATATTTGAATTGTACTAGATTGTATTATACAAGTGTATTGTTGAATGTTAATAGAATTGAATATATTATATGTATAAGGATCAGTATGAGGTGAGCACATATCCTGTTTTGGTTTTGTGATGAGGAAGTGAATCAAATGTGTCAATTAATCAATGTACGCTAGATGTTTAGTATTAAGACGAGTATGAGCGATGAAGCTAGAACTTATATATGATGTTGTAAATGTGATGAAATGTTGAATGTAAGCATTAATACTTCAATTAAAGATGATGAGTGTTACTAATATGATTTAAGTGTAATGCATTTGTTTTAGTACAATTTATGGAATATTGAGTAGCCCTCATGTGAATGTGGGTCCTTTTATACAAGTTACATAACAATGATTTGTGAAGGATGATCAGAGATTATGATGTAAGAAGATGTAACCTAAACCATTTTTTTAAGATAAAGTGATGAGTATAATAAAGAATGATCGATGTTGATTATGGAAATGACATTAGTAGTCAATGACATGGTACAAGAAAAAGATGTAACCTCTAAATATACGAGACGATATGAAAAAGATGTACTTATTGGTGATTGCAAGTTAAAGATGAAACTAATGAAGTTAGTATGATGAAGTATGTTATCTTTTATTTTAATTACATGTGGATTAACCTAAATTAAATGAAATATACTAAGAACTGGATTTTGATAAATGTGAAGTAGAAGAGAAGCATTGTATGTAAAGTGAATCAAGAAAGATTGGTCTGAATAATGTAATGAACATGGAATGAAAGAAGTTGAGACTACTGAATATAAAATTAAGGAAAAAGATTAGAATTAGTACATGATTTTAATAATGTAACTCTTACTCTAAAATGATGAGTTTGATGATGCTAGTGAATGACAATCTCAAATGAGGGATTAAGAGATGCACATAACTGTAGTTGAATTCAACTAAAAGATGAAAGTCAAGTATTTGAATTTATTTACAAGAATGTGTTCTTGAATTGTGACTTGTTCTCTGAGAATGGAATAATAACACAAACTTCAAATGATAGTCAACATGTGTTGATTAGTAACCCCATCTAAAGAATGTGAAATAAAAGAAGAAGAGAACTAAGTTTGTTATGCATGTATATGCATGAAATTCTTTTGCATCTATTGAGATTGGATGGAACAACCATATGTTGTATGATAAATCTATTCTGAGTATGATGAATGCTACTTGATATCTATATGCTTTTACTATTTCTAGTTCTAATGCCATTGCTAATATTTGTTAAAAACTATGATATACAATGAACTGATAAGAAATATGTTGAAATTGAATTTTATATGCACTCCTTACATTTGAGAAACCCTGATAAGGGTAAATGTTGTATAATGAGATTATGTCTACAGCTAAAATCCCACTAATGATGATAAAACCCTGATGGGGTAAATGATGGACAATAAGTTTATGTCTCGGGCCGAAGGCCCACTGTTGATGATTGCTATGAGATGATGTAGAGGATAGAAATAATCATATGTGTTGCAATATATAGATTTATTGTGCTTCTTGCTTTGATCATTGTCCTTATTGATCAACTTAATATGTTTCATGTTATTCTAGCTACGTGAGAATACACATATATGATATATGATGTTTTGAATTCTTTTAAGATGAGTAAAAGAGATTAATAACAAGTGAAATGATGGAACATCTAGTTAGGTGCCCTGAACACCGTGAGTTTCCCTTGAGGACTACACTGGGGAAACAAAATGAATATCCTTATAGTAATCAATGAATTATGAGAAGGATTTTCGAAGTCTGGATCAAGACCTTAAAGGTTAGACTACTAGTATTTAGGAGTGAGTCATCTGGAGTGGCTCTGACCCTAAATCCTTGTTGTGAAAGTCTATGTCCAGATAGAATAGACTCTGATGAAATGCAATATGTGAAATGTGAAAATATGTGAAATATTGTGATATGTGATATACTATTTTGTTGGTTCCTATCTTGTGTATCCGAGATGAGGATGCCAGCCTCTTTAGGCAACCCTGAGGTGACCAGGTTGTGTTGTTGATATCTAGGGTGGCCGGATAAACCCTAAGATAGGGATGGTGAGTCGTTGACATGAGAATTAGGCGTCGTGACTTCTACTTGGTGAAGTACAAGCTAAGTAGTTTCAGGGCAAATGAATAAAAGATGATAAGTCATGTAGAACATGCTATGAATGGTTGTTACATTCCTTGAACTACTACTTGATGATTTGTCATTGTTGATTTGTCTTCTTGTTGTGGAAAGTAATCAAGTTTCTAAGGACATTTTCTATTTCATATTATGATATGTCATGTTGACAAGTTATAAATGATGGGATTTATACCCATTCTGAATATGAGTTGGATTGCTTGCTACTTGATAGTATTGTTTGGTAGATATGTATTATGTGTACTTCAACTTCAGGACTGCAGGATGTGTTCCTAGTCTGACTGGTGGAGTGTCATAAAGATAATGTTATTGTTATTTATTAATTCAAAATGATTAGAGCTTGACTTATTATTCATGCAGTAAGATTCTTAATCTGAACTAGAAGTATCTGTTGATTTGTTCATAGACATGCTCTAAAAGATTTTTCAAAGTAATAATTGGTTTAAGTGATTACCTTATCTATTAGATTAGATTACCATTGTAAGGTAGATTTGACTTAGATAGAACTATTTTCTAGACTTTTCAAAATTTGCATGTTTCTGTTAAGTTTATTATACTTAATCAGGTGTTGATGCATGTACCTAGCTTGATTGGGAGGTATCCTCTCACTGGGGCTCTATATCAGTATCATGAGGTTGTTTCAAATGTTTTTAGGTATAATGTTATCCAGCAGAGAGGTCGTGACAAAGAAGATATAAATAACATAATCTAGATAAATTAGAATGTCCCTGTACTCTCTCTTTCTCGGGATGGGTTGTAGACTAAGTTTGTTCATCAATGTGCATGTATCTAATGTAAATTGAACTGCATATGAGAACAAGATTTGATTCTGATTTTAATGGAGTTGGATAAGGTTTGTGATATCTAAATGTGATGTCCTTGATGTGACATTAATTTATGAATTTGTCAAGAAAGAAAAAGGAAAATTTTATCTGTGTTTTTCATATATTTTTTAATCGCCTTTGTCAAAAACTCATTATTTTATTTCATAATTTGGGTTTAGCTTTTGGGATTATCTCTAATGGTTGGTGTTTATGTTGATCAAAAGAGTGGGTCCCAACAATGTGGTAACAGAGCCTAGGTTAGATGAGTCTACTGGGACAATAGGATCTAGGACTATATGATAATGTAGATGTTGAATATAACATGAATGATGTGCATACTAACTGGACTAAGTATCTAGATACTCTGGTCATGTATTTGGGTATTGAGCTAAGCTAGTATGGAACTGTTGACTATACTTCTTATGGATGCCCTAACCAAGTATCCAGATGAACATAGTTTGGTAGTATAATAAGATTCACTAATAGAAGAATGGTAATAAAATGGTGAAAAAGAGAAGGATTTTATAATTCAATATGGAATAATGGCAAGCATGAAATTTAATATAAGAAAGATGAAAGCTTAATGGATTATGAAGACAATCTCTAATGAGTTTGAATTTGAGTATGAAATCTAAAATTGTGAAAAAAAAACTATGAATTAAGATGCACACTAGATGATCTTTTTCATAAAGGAAAATGATGAATGTGGATGATAATATGTGAATGAGTCCTAATCTTATCCATCAGATACACAATCAAATTTTTAAAAGGATTAGAAAAGTGATGGGAATCATATCTTGATAAATGAAGTATTACTAATATTTGTGAAGTAAGTGTTTGTAATACTCAAGGAGAGATATGATGATGACAAGGGATGAAATATCCATCAAATGTAAAAAAAAGCATATGAAAGAAAGATAAAATGAAAGTCTTTATAATTTGATGCCCAGAGAGGTGAACAATTAGATGATATGATATTCTTCCATATCTTTCTTAGATTTTGGGACGAAATCAAATGTAATGACTCATTTTCAAATTAGTCATCTAATTAGGGTCTACTTGGATGATTGTATGCTTAACTAAGTTGATCATTGTTTAAAGCTTGATTAGTGATGGTAGTTAATTTTTGATGTTTTAAATATAATGAGAAGGTTTAATCATAATTTGATCCACATAATTAGGGTTAACATTTGGAAACCCTAATCGGCCCAAATTAAGGTTTTGATGACATATGAATACAGAATTTGATAACTATAATGTCTCACTAAATGATTTCTAGTATTTTATGTGTAACTCTAATTTAACTAAAATTTGTATATTATTTGGATATCTAAAAATATAGAAGTGTGGTAATTTAATTTTATCTTTTTATTGGTAACTCTAAAATTTTATGAGCACTCTCTAAAAATATCAGATTTTTTTAAGAATGTTCTAACCTGGACCGACCATATTTTCATATTGATATAGAAGTGTGGTAATTTGATTTTATCTTTTTATTGGTACATCTAATTGATCTCAAATTTTAATTTTATTTGATAAACTTCATTATATACATACTATTATATTGGAATAATTTTTTTGATGATGTTTGATCTCTACAGAGAGGGGTGTCGGTCGAGTTCTGTGAAGGACAAACTCGACCGACCATGCTGCAGACTGCAATACAGTAGTGTAGTATTTGATTTTTATCTATTTATTACTAACTCCAAATGATCTAATTTTTTTTAGTTGATAATAAACTCAATTTCAGACATTTTTTTAAAGTTTCATAATTTTTTCACGATGTTTGAGTTCTGAAGAGTGTGGTGTCAGTCGAGTTCATAACTCAGCCGACCAACTAGTCTGAGCAAAATAAAAATACAATGAAGGGCTTGTTTGCAATTGTTCTAAGCACCTCAATTCAACTATATGACAAAGATAACACATAAGGTGCTCTCATTACTCATCATTCATGTCAAAGAAATGAAATTCTATAGAGAGAGGAGAGCTAGGGTTTTGACAAGAGAAAGTGGTGGAGATGATGACCTAGGGTTTCTGTATCCAAGATATGATGAAATCAAGTAAGTTTAGCTTATTTGCATAGCATTTCATGGTGAATCTTCTCTCACATGTCAAGATTCCATCCCTCCTCTGATTTGATTTGAAATCACATCAAATATCCCCTGTTTCTCACTCTTTCTCTTCTAATCCCCATTTCTAGGGTTTCTGAGTTGAGAGGAGAAAGAATTGGATTCATTTGCTAGAATTTGATTGGGTTTCCAAAAATTCAGAGGTTGACCTACATTTTTTAAGGTGCTTAGAACCTGAGGTGAGTATTTTCCTTCCTGCTAAGCTTTGTATTCATGTTGAAAACCTTATTCTATCTGGCTAAAACAATCAAAAACCTTGCATGTATATGTATGTGATTGGATATTGATTTGGAAAAGAGATTTGGGGATCCAATTCTACTGATTTTGATTATTTCTCATTGATTGGAACTTGATGAGTTCCTGATATATTGATGGAGCATACATGAATAATATTATGGGTAGATGACTGTGATATTTCATGTGAATGTTTCCTAAAAACCAGCCCAATGGCCGATATGCTTGGAACTGAATAGACATGTATAAAATCATATTTGAATTGTACTAGATTGTATTATCCAAGTGTATTGTTGAATGTTAATGGAATTGAATATATTATATGTATAAGGATTAGTATGACGTGAGAACATATCCTGATTAGGGTTTGTGATGAGTAAGTGAATCAAATGAGTCAATTAATCAATGTACCCTAGACGTTAAGTATTAAGACGAGTATGAGCGATGAAGCTAGAACCTGTATATGATGTTGTAAATGTGATGAAATTTTGAATGTAAGTATTAATACTTCAATTAAATATGACGAGTCTTACTAATATGATTTAAGCCTAATGCATCTATTTTAGTACAATTTATGGAATAATTAATAGCCCTCATATGAATGTGGGTCTTTTTATACAAGTTACATAACAATGATTTGTGAAGGATGATCAAATATTATGATGTAATAAGATATAACCTAAAGCATTCTTTTAAGCTAAAGTGATTAGTATAATAAAGAATGATCATTGTTGATTATGGAAATGACATTAGTAGTCAATGGCATGGTACACTTATCTAAATATAAGAGACGATATGAACAAGATGTACTTAATTGTGATTGCAAGTTAAAGATGAAACTAATGAAGTTAGTATGATGAAGTATTTTATCTTTTATTTTAATTACATGTGGCTTGACCCAAATTAAATGAAATATACTAAGAACTAGATTTTGATAGATGTTAAGTAGAAGAGAAGCATTGTATGTAAAGTGAATCAAGAAAGATTGGTCTGAATAATGCAATGAACATGGAATGAAAGAAGTTGATACTATTGAATATAAAATGAAGGAAAAAGATTAGAATTAGTACATGATTATAAGAATGTAACTCTTACCCTAAAATGATGAGTTTTATGATTCTAGTGAATGACAATCTCAAATGAGGGATTAAGAGATGCACATAATTGTAGTTGAATTCAACTAAAAGATGAAAGTCAAGTATTTGAATTGATTTACAAGAATGTGTTCTTGAATTGTGACTTGTACTCTGAGAATGGAATAATAGTACAAACTTCAAATGATAGTCAACATGTGTTGATTAGTAACCCCATTTGAAGAATGTGAAATAAAAGAAGAAGAGAACTAATTCTGCTATGCATGTATCTGCATGAAATTCTTTTGCATCTATTGAGATTGGATGTAACAAGTATATGTTGTATGAAAAATCTATTATAAGTATGATGAATGATACTTGATATCTATATGATTTTACTATTGCTAGTTCTAATGCCTCTAAATATGTTGAAATTGAATTTTATATGCACTCCTTACATTTGAGAAACCCTGATAAGGGTAAATGTTGCATAATGAGATTATGTCTAGGGATGAAAGCCCACTAATGATGATAAAAACCTGGTGGGGTAAATGATGGACAATAAGATTATGTCCCCAACTGAAGGCCCACTATTGATGATTGCTATGAGATGATGTAGAAGATAGAAATAATCATATGTGTTGCAATATATAGAGTTATTGTGCTTCTTTCTTTGATCATTGTCCTTATTGATAAACTTAATCTATTTCATGTTATTCTAGTTATGCGAGAATACACATATATGATATATGATGTTTTGAATTCTTTTAAGATGAGTAAAAGTATTAATAACAACTGAAATGATGGAACATCTAGTTAGGTGTTGTGTACATCGTGAGTTTCCCCTGAGGACCACACTGGGGAAACATAATGGATCTCCTTGTATTAATCAATGAATTATAAGAAGGATTTTCAAAGTGTGGATCGACACCTTAAAGGTTAGACAACCAGGATTTAGGAGTGAGTCATCTGGAGTGGATCTGGCCCTAAATCCTTGCTGTGAAAGTCTATGTCTAGATGGAATACATTCTGATGAAATGAAATATGTGAAATGTGAAAATATGTGAAATACTATTATATGTGATATATTATTTTGTGGGTTCCTATCTCGAGTACCCGAGATGAGGATGTGAGCCTCTATAGGCAACCCTGAGGTGGCCAGGGTCTGTTGTTAATATCTTAGAGTGTCTGGATAAACCCTAAGATAGTGACGGTGAGTCGTTGACATGGGAATCAGGGATGAGCTAGGTTCACCCAAAAAAAACATGGGAATCAGGCATGGCGACTTCTACTTGGTGAGGTACAAGCCAAGTAGTTTCAGGACAAATGAATAAAAGATGATAAGCCATGTACAACATGATTTCAGTGGTTGTTACATTCCTTGTACTACTACTTGATGATTTGTCATTGTTGATTATGCTTCTTGTTGTGGAAAGTAATCATGTTGCTAGAGAAATTTTCTATTTCATATTATGATATGTCATGTTGATAAGTTATAAATGATGGGATTTATACCCATTCTAAATATGAGTTGGATTGCTTGCTATTTGATAGTATTGCTTAGTAGATATGTATTATGTGTACTTCAAATTCAGGGCTACAAGATGTGTTCCTGGTCTAGCTGGTGGAGTGTCATAAAGATAATGTTATTTTTATGTATTGATTCAAAATG
The DNA here is from genome assembly GCA_963693085.1 of Alisma plantago-aquatica. Lineage (NCBI taxonomy): Eukaryota > Viridiplantae > Streptophyta > Magnoliopsida > Alismatales > Alismataceae > Alisma > Alisma plantago-aquatica. The sequence continues at coordinate 574,361,262 of OY856415.1, read as the reverse complement.
ATTAGAACTTGACTTATTACTCATGCAGTAAGATTCTTAATCTGAACTAGAAGTATCTGCTCATTGGTTCATAAACATGCTCTAAAATATGTTTCAAAGTTATAATTGGTTTAAGTGATTACCTTATCTGTTGGATTATATTACCATTGTAAGCTAGATTTGACTTAGATAGAACTATTTGCCAGAATTTTCAATATCTACATGTTTCTGTTAAGTTTATTATACTTAATCTGATGTTGATGCATGTACCTAGCTTAAGTGGGAGGTATCCACTCACTGGGGCTCTATATCAGTCTCATGAGGTTGTTTCAAATGTTTTTAGGTATAATGCTATCCAACGGATAGGTCATGAAAAATAAGATATAAATAGCATAATCTAGATATATTAGAATGTCTATGTACTCTCTCTTTCCCAGGATGGGTTGTTGACTAAGTTTGTTCATCAATGTACAAATATCTGATGTAAATTGAACTGCATATGAGAACAAGATTTGATTCTGGTTTTGATCGAGTTGAATAAGGTTTGTGATATCTAAATGTGATTTCCTTGATGTGACATTGATTTATGAATTTGTGAAGAAAGAAAAAGGAAAAATTTATGTGTTTTTTGTATATTGTTTAATCGCCTTTGTCAAGAATTCATTATTTTATTTCATAGTCTGGGTTTAGCTTTTGGGATTATCTCTAATGGTTGGTGTTTACGTTGATCAAAAGAGTGGGTCTCGATGTAATCTATCGGGAAGTTTATCCTGGCTTGTGGGTGAGTGAGGACAAAGAATGTAGTTAAGGCTAATGGTGGTCTATGGGGCTAGTCGGCATCTTGAAACTCTACTAGAACCTTGGGCAATGGTCCCAGGCATTACATTTTTCTACCTGAAGGATCAATATAATATACAAATAGTGTCACTAGGATAACTAATGATAACTCCTAATGCTTATTACTGAGTGAAAAGAAGACAAAAAAAAAGAAAACTCAAATTTCATATTGAAATTAAATTCATAAGTCAAAGGTATAAGTAAAGAACTTGAAAGTTATGTAACAATGAAAGAAGCTATAATCACTTGCTTTCCCACAATACCAACATATTTCAATATGGTAGAGCAATAATCACATAAAAAAGTTTGATCTCTACATAGATAACCAATAATGGAACTAGAAATGCCACATAGATAACCAATAATGGAACTAGAAAAAAAATCAACATATAAGATCTCACCATATACAAAGTTCTATCACGGTTATATTCAGTTAATCATATTGGAATAACTCCACATTATCTATCAAGAATACACTAGTATCATGTTCCTTCCCTACATCATCCTCCTAAATACATACCATGATAGTCGACCCTTCCTTTACGAGGTCTAACCATAATGCCAACTCCTAACATTTAGGACCTAGAAGGTCAAATTGGTCCTTTGCAATATAAGAAATTAATAAAATCTTTGGAAGAGGAATTGGAAGAGGATATGTATGAGACTTCATGGGTACTATGGTTTGCATGTATTCTCATGTCAGTTTCCAATTATTTATAAAATCGAAAAGAATCATAAATACAACTACAATGTAAATTTTTCATAGATAACTCCGGATTAGGGCCAGGAAACCCACCACCTTCTACGTATCCTACCATGTCATGCTCGGGGTGGCGAAATGACAATGGTGTCTGTTTTTATTCTAGATACAAAAGCATGATAGTCACAAGAAGCACATAGTCAGGCATTGGAGAACCATGAATCTTGTCACATTCAAGGTGTGGGAAAGCCTCACCCACTCCCACGATAGATAATTTTGGTTCTACCAATGCAAGATGACATTTTTTCAACTCCAAAAATGTGTATATAATGTTATATATACTCAAACACAACATGTCACAAATTCACTTGGAAGACTATTATATTAAAAGAAAACTTACACCAAGAGTATTTGGAGGACCCCCAGGTTTACTCCCAACCGTCTTTGTCTAAGGAGGGTCCACCTCATAGGAAGAGGGGTGCAACACAAGTACTATTTGAGGAGGTTGAGACTGACAACCCTAAAGCTATATCATTACTTCTTGTATTCTTCTTGCAACTATGACTCTACCTTATCTCATGATAATTCACCTTTCTTGACAAATCTTCACTTTTTTTACTGATTTGCCAAAAAAGTATCTTTCATTCCAACACTAGCTCCAACTCCCCTAATACAATCATCAGGGGATGATCTTTAATATCCAGATCAATTGTCAATTCATTCCTTTGGCCCACATGGATGAACTTGTCTTCTTTTCTTTTCTCATAGAGCCCCCTATAATTATCATTAATAATAATTGGTCACTAAAACATAACAATCGAGGTAAAATAATGAACATGCACTCTGAGAGTTAAATTTTACCATTTCTATAGCCACCTCAACAGTTGAAGGGTTGGGTATTTCTCTAGTGTGGCCTATCCCCACATCTATCCACACCTCATGGAGAATTGGTCGTATGTAATAGAATGTGGCTAGTTATCCAGTGAATAATGATATGTAATATCTTTGACAATGAATGAAATACAAGTGGCACAAGTTTATGTCTTCAATTGTGAATTGTTTTGCTTTAGATCCTATCATGATATTGGTTTTAATTTACCCTATTTTGTGGTAATATTCTTATTAGTGATAATTCCATGCTTTGTATTTAGATATCTCGCTTTGTGTGGCAAAGGGTATCACGTAATGCGTGACTAGGCACAACTCTTTATTTGTGATGACATAAGTATTTATGGAGATTCACTACAATGTAATATGGGACATATAGGATCACACACATAGGATACACCTAAAAGAGGAATTTTGATCGTGAATGATAATTAAATTGGTTACTTAAGTGTTTAGGTATTTGATTTAAACATCAATTGACTAACTGGACTCCCAACTGATCAGTTCATGTGATGAAACAACTGGTTGGAGTGTTAGGTTCATTGAGTACTGAATTGGCTAACTTCTGGATGAGTCGAGGAGGGAACCGACCAGTTCACCTAGTGAACTGACCGGTTCACGGTCTCTAGATGACTGTGTCATGTGATGAGACGCTCAGTTCAAGGTGCAAATTTGATTGCATCAAGGGTTAGTGTTGGCATCATGTTGTGCATTAATTGGATTAGAATTGTCAATTCATATGTAATTGGGGAACATGACGAAACAACCATTTCACTAGGTAACTGATTGACTCGCATGTCAATCGATTGGTTCTTCCAGCGAACTGACCATTTCATCATTTGCAAGTTGCAAAAATTCTTGAGATTGTGGTCCCTTGTACTCCCGCATAGATTGGGAATCCTAACACTAACCCTCCCATAAATAGAGGGAAACTGGGGGCTTCCCAAAGACACAACTCAATTGTCTCTGATAATTATTGTCCTCTCTGGTTGTGGTAACCAATACAGAGCTCGAGCAAGTCCTACCCACTAAAGGGAGGGATAGCAAGGGAGAATAATTGTAGGAGACCAAGTTGGTGACTAGTACACCAATGAGAGGTAAAACTCCTTCCTCTATGCTCTAGTAGGATGACTTGAGCTCTAAGCAGTCTTTGTGGACTTATCTAGAGGCGTGGATAGTTTTTCTGCTAGGAGGACAACATCAACCTGTTGTCCGTGGTGAAGACCAGGAGGCACAACATACATCATCCAAGTGCAACTAGAAGATAGTCGCACGACTACAACAATGAGGAGATTGTCGATGGACTTTTTGTAGGACCAAGTATATCCTAAAAAATATCCTTTATATTATATAGTTAGTGATGCAATATGCTTATTTAATGGGTAGTATGGCAGTAAAAGTTTTATTTCTACTGCCTACCTGATGCCATATTTTCTTACGATCATGTGGTGTCTGACTTTAGAAAGGTAGTAGCATACATCCATGACAAGGAGTGATTGACAGAGTATAAAGTGGTGGTTGAAAGGATCAAGTAGAGAGGGATACAATTAATGGGAGCTATAGGTCTCCTTGTAGAAACATAAGAGTAATCATGTTGTTGATTGATTGGTCAAACTTTACCTGCTAAGGATGGATATGTCTTGGACCATGAAAGAATGCCTGGATAGATCATGCATGCATGTGGAGAGGATGAATATGGAGTGAATTGTAACTCCATTGAGAAGGTAGCGTTGGCTGAGGGGGAATGGAGTATGTCATGTTCTTCTAGGTGAATAAAATAGAGATATTTTTAGGTGCATGCATGTAGAGGTGTTCCAATGTTATGTAGATGTGCTTTAATGTTTAGAAGCAATAACTCCATCATTTGTTGAGGAGTAGATGCATATTATTGGAAGGCCATGGTTGAGATGAACCAAAAAATGAATGATTTGTTAGACTTCCAAAAATATCTCCAAGTGAAGTGGGCATAGACAAAAACAATCATAGAATATCACCATACAATGCTAAATGTATTGATCTTGCTTGGGATTGTAAGAATGACCTCCAATTATCCACAAATGTGCCCACCTATAAAATGTTAAATAGTAGTTAAGAAGCAATTTGAATTGTATTATCATTGGTGACTAGTTAGCATAGTATACAAAGTAAAAAAAATACATGTATTTAATAAGAAAGATTCCTTAGAGGTAACTAAAATGGGTGTGAAATAATGATAGGAGCAACAGTTGGACTAGGGTGGTATGCATTCCATTAGAAAAGGGAGGAGAGATTATGAGAAGAGTGTGTGGTGTCCAACCAAAAGGAGAAGGAGAGTGATTGTGACGCCCAACACGACACAAAGCGAGATTACTCAAGACAAAACTGCGGAAGAAGATTAATGAACAGATAACTGAAAAACACTAAAAATTAAAATTGTTTCATTAGACTCCCAAATAGCAAGAAATTCTAAATAAAGATGCTTTCATGCCTCAAACCACTTACCTAAGTGTGCCATCAATTATTATTAGAGAACATGTTCCAAAACATATATACATTTATCCATTGTAGTTGTATACAAAAGGGCACACAAGACAAACACGTATCGAAAGCACATTCACAAAGCATCTACAAAACATCCCCAAGGACCCGAATGTACAGGGATGACTCTAGGACTATATCAACAAAGACATCTAGCAACACTTCCAACCTGGTCAACTATTGCTCCTCTTGTTGCTGCTCAACCTCCGCTGCACGATCTCTACCTCTTCGTGCTCCTCCACCTAAAAAGAGTGTGGGAAACCTACGGGGTGAGATTCCAAATCTCAACGGGAGATATAACTCTCCACCAACTCTATTACTATCACAGATAAGATAAAATAAGCAAAAGTAAAGTTACAACTATGTGGAGTAGGTAATTATAATTAATAGGAAGAGAAATTATTGATGAATAATGCAAAATCTTAATAATTAAAAAGGAATATGAAGAACATGTATGATTACTATCAACAATATTTTATAAAAATCAAGCAAGGCCTCATCCAATGTTTCCATATTTGATCCTATATATATATATTATACATTTGAATTATGTATTTTATTATGCCCTGAGGATTTGAGTCATACTAGCCAAATCCCACCAACCACTTGATAAGTCAAAATTGGTGCCATACAATGTCTAATGGAAGAATCAGAATCCACGACCTTACCCCCTCGGTCAGTATGAGAACATGGAGTGACATCATAAGTCAGACTGTTGTCAGTGACATATAGTCCAGTTGTACATATCTAGCCCACCTTGGTACATGTCATGACACTGGGGAGTTATGACCACAGTTGCACTCTTATTGGGCTTTGATCACAACCAATCACACACACACACACACACACACACACACATATATATATATATATATATATATATATATATATATATATATATATATATATATATATATATATATATATATATATATATATATATATATATATATAGACACACACACACACATTCAAGATACAAGGAGATACCTCAACTTGCACCCTACATATTCCACAATATGTGTTCTGAGTTGACCTCATTTCACCATTCAACAAGTACTGACACTGAATGGATCTATGGCACAAGACAAACTACAATATTTAGGTTTCACTTGATTAATTAGGTTAAAGTATCTTTTAGCATTAATCAAGTTACAATGTATAAACTCAAAAAAACATTCTTCATAAGAAAGGGCATGGCACATCACCAGAACATATTGAAACATATAAGGTGTGGTCTCATCATTTCATTACTTCATGTCTATATTTCAATATGTGTCCATCACAAGGACCATATATCTTGGGGTGACAACCCCTCCTCTGATCACTGAGGAAACTATCATCTCATATGAGGCAGTAAGCCATTATCAGGTCATAAGACCATTAGCTCCTCTTTCTGTGTTACAACATCACATGTGCCTCACAAGGCTTATTCAAGCATAACATAACCACCATATCTCATACCTGGTTGTGTACATCAACTAGTGCTACCTACATAGTTAGAAACTTGTAACAAGTACAACAATGCATCATCAACACTATCATCTTATAAGATCCATGCCATACATATATATATATATATATATTACATCTTTAGGGTTAGGGTTTCTCTTTACCCGATTAGGGTTTACAAGGTTTGATCAACAACTACCCTTAGATCATCACTTCCATCACTATTAAGAAACAAAGGCCATAGAAACATAACTCTTATTGTTGTACACACAACCACCCCATAGGGTAACATATCCTATGTAGCTTTAACACCAACCTCATGTATCATAGAAACCATCACAAGATATCGGTTAGGGCCATCATTTAGTGTATCAGATTAACCCTAAGTGTCAGGCAACCAAGTCAAGGATTATATATTGATTGGATCAGTGTGGTGTATTAAATAAGAAATCATGGTGTCGGGCTACCCACTTAGGAGGTGTATTGGTTTATCATCTAAGGAGAGTATATTAAGCAACAACACCTATGGGGAGTGTGTTAGACAACCTATCCTGTCAGGTGAAACCTCCTTAAGGTGTGATGGCTTCACAACATGATAGGAAACACTTGTGTATATCAGGCAATGCCAGCCCAAGGCGAGATAGGTGTCATCATGCCAACATCTCGTCATGACAGGCTATAGGGTTAGGTGTCATAACAGTTTAGAACACTCTCTTGGGTCATGACGGATAGCCTATCCAAAACATTTCCACCATATTGATTCAATAGACACCAAGCAAACTAACACTCTTGTCTCATATTGGCCTATTCATGCAAAAGGCATGACGACCTAGATGTTACCAAGGCGTGTCGACCAAGGCCTCACCAAGGTCGTGATGACCTATCACAAGGTGTGACGGTCTGTGGCATCACAAGACATGAAGGCCACCCACCAGAATGTATCGTCCAAGTCATCTTCAACCTAAGGTCGCTCGTCTATAGCAAGGAAAGAAGGTAAAAAAATGGGCAACAACTAAGAGTAACTCCTTCAAAAATAGATGAAAAAACCACTAAGAAGCACTACTATCATGCAAGAGATAATGAACCAAAGATGAAGAATAAGATATCATGTAAGGAGTGATAATAACAAAGAAGGATTAGAGTTATATAGCCCGCCTCAAAGATCACCACCAAGATCCAAGCTCTAAGGTCAAGCTCCAAGCTTCATGAACTCAAGGTAGAAGAAGACCTTCCAAACTTGGTCATCAAAACACCTCCAAGAAAGAACATGGAACCAAGGTTAGGAGGGTTCGGGATGAAAGAAAGATAACCAAGATCCATGGCTGAGAAGAAGAAAGGAGGAGAGAAGAAGAGATACAAACCATGGCTTACCAAGATAGAAGATGAAGGGAACACCACAAGCTTGGGACTCGTCCACCAAGCTTCCAAGAGAGATCTTCTAGCTCAAGGTCATCCACCAAGGGGAGAAAACAAGGATAGCCAAAAGGATTCTCTTGCATGGAGAGAAAGAGGTATATATACAAGATGGATGAAAGAGAGATCACAGAAGAGGTGTCACCACCTTAGGAGCTTAGGTACCACTTGTCCACGAGAAAGAGCCACATGCACAAAACCATGCAAACAAGGTGATAAGATCTAGGTCTCGTCCTCTAGTTCACCTATCATTTTCAAGTGCAATAACACATCTCCACACACCCATAAATTGATAGGGAGGTAACTCAAGACACCCACAAATGATACAAGGCCTCTCCAAGTCTCTCATACCTGAGACAACACTTCTAGGTGCAAGGCATGCCTCAAACATAAGTGCAAAACATCACCAAAGATGTCACCACACAACCAAGATCCAAATAAGGTGCCCATCTCTCTCTCCTCTAGATGATGCCAAGAGAGATAAGGAACACACTAGAGGTGGCAAACTTGCATATCAACTCCAACTCTTGGTGAATTGCAATTTGCACCAAAACCTCACCAGAAAACACAAACAGCCACCAAACAAGCTCAAAACAAGAAACTCAAGATTCCAACATGACCTAATTACATCTTAGATGATTAGAGAAAGGTTTTAAGGATCATGCTTAAGAAAAACAAATAGGGTTAGCTCAAAACGTGGGTCAGGGTCCCTTACAAGCCATAAACCCGTAACAGGGATTTCACACCCAAAATCCTAAGAGAAAAGGAGGGGTACTTCGTCCTCATCTCTTCCTCGAGCTCGTAGGTTGCTTCCTCAACACCGTGATGATGCCAAAGAACCTTCTAAAGCATAGGGTCCTTCCTCTTTAGCTTCTTTACTCTCTGCTCAAGGATCAACACTAGACCTTCCACATAGGTCATATCCTCTGTAAGCTCTACCTCCACAAGTTACAACACTAACTCTATGTCTGGATGGCAGTTTCTTAGCATACTCACGTGAAACACTGGATGCAAGCTGTGCAACTCAGGTGGAAACTTCAACCGATAAGCCACCTTCCCAACACGTGCCATCACTAGGTTAGGCCCCATAAATATGGGAGCCAACTTACCCTTCTTCCCAAACCTCTGAACACCCTTCCAAGGAGAGACTTTCAAGTATACCTTGTCTCCTACTTGGAACTCCAATGGTCTATGACGACTATCTGCATATGACTTATGTTTGTCCTATATGGCCTTCAACTGTTGTTGTATCACCTTTAATCTTTTCTATTGTCTGCTATACAAGCTCAGGACCAAGAAGCTGATACGTACCTATCTTGTACCAACACAACAATGATCTACAATGTCTCCCGTATAATTCCTCATAAGGAGCCATATCAATGCTACTCGGATATCTGTTTTTGTAAGTGAACTCTATCAAACTGAGGTGTATGTCCCAATTTCCTGAAAATTGAAGAACACAAGCTCTCAAAAGATCCTGCAAGGATTGAATGGTCCTTTATGATTGACCATCTGTCTATGGGTGAAAAGTAGTGCTAAACCTTAACTGCGTACCCAATGGCATGTGCAGTCATTCCCAAAAGCGACTCGTGAACTAAGGACCTCTGTCAGACATGATAGTAGTTGGAACACCATGCAAACACACTATCTTATCCACAGAGATTTGGGCAAGCTTCTTTGTTGTGAACATTGTCTTCGTGGGAAGGAAATGCACTAACTTGGTCAACCTATCAACGATCAAGCAAATGGAATCATAAGCTTTGCCTGTCCTAGGCAGACCAACCACAAAGTTCATAGTCACATGATCCGACGTGTATTTTGGTATAGGAAATGGTTGCAACATTCCTGCAAGCTTCTGGTGCTCTTCTTTAACCTGTTGGCATACACCACATCTTGCAACGAACTCAGCCACATCCTTTTTCAAGCCTGGCCACCAATACATATCCTTCATGTTACAAAACATTTTGGTGCTACCTGGGTGCATAACATACATGGACGAATGAGCCTCTTCCAGCACCATCTTCCTTAAGCTATTAGCATCAAGAACCACTATCTTTTCATGGTAACAAACTATCCCATCATCTGATTCATGGAAACCATCACACTTTTCACTGTCAAACTCTGATCGAATATGTTGTATCATAGTATTTGTATGTTGTGCCTCTTGGATATGTTGTCTTAGTGTAGGGTTTGCTTGTAGATGTGCCAGAAAACCAGCTAGTAAGGAAATATCCAACTTAACATTCATCTGACGTAAAGATACTAGCATGTCTCACTTGTGGCACATCAAAGAAATCAACTAATCTCTATTGTTACAACCCCAATTTTGGGTTTATTTGGTGAGAAATGTAATTTCACATATTAAAGATATTTGAACAAAAAATGATATATTTTGTTTGGAATAAATGGATTTCGTTTACAATAGCCTTGATGATTGTGTTGTGGGCTTTATTGTCTATTGGGCCCAAATAACAAGAAAATTCAATTAGTTTATGAATAATTGAGTTTTTGAGAAAAGAATGAGATAGAAACCTCTATAAGGCAAAATGATGTAATCCAAGGATGGATTTTCCGCATGTTGGATTCCTTGGGTCCCAAGGAGTCCAAAGTTTCATAAAGAGTGCAATAAGAAAAGAAAAGATCAATTAAATATTTCTTTATTAAGAAAGAAATTGAAAACAATGGTAAAATGTGGAGACTAAGTAAAAAGAGGTACAATTGAGTTATCCTTAGTGGAATTTCGTATCTCAAGGATTCCTAATGATAAAAGGAATACCAATGAGGAAAATAAAAGAGAAATAAAGAGAAATCCTCAAAAAGAGCTATTTTAATAAGAAATAAACAAGATAATGAAAATAATAAAGAATAATGCATTTAGATGCATCTAGAAGGATAATGAGTATCCAATAAAAAAGATTTCGAAATAATAGAGTTTCTTGGGATCCAAGGAGTCCCAAAAAAGAGGAAAGAAAGAGAAAATACCAAAATTGCAAAATAAAGGGATAATGGGAATACATAATTAATGAATTATGTGGTTTTGTTAAGAAGAAAGTATTTTCTACTTAAGGAAATATATTTTCGTGGCCAATTATTAAAACGCATGAATAAAGAGAATAAGAGAGAGAATTTTTGTATTTCTAATTATCCATGCAATAAAGAATATCAAGAAGGTAAATAGGAGAGAAGAATTTCTTCTCCATAAAGGAATTTGATTCCTATTGGAAATAGAACTAGTTGACCCATAGATGGTCGTCTTAGGGTGTGGATACTCACCCTATATAAAGGGGTAAAGCCCTAGTTCGAGCCCAAGAGAGAGAGAGAAAGATCCCACATTCTCCTCCTTGTTCCTTACATGTAAACCCTAGTCGAGGGTATAGATCTAACCCTGGAGCAACACAGGTGTGTTTTGTGGTCTTGCTTGAAGCAGGAAACTTCCACGACCACCCAGGGCCGCTTAGATACCGCCCCATCGACCCCAGATTTGTGCAATAGCAGCTACATGGCTGCAACAGCAGCCATGCTTGGATGATTGAGTGCTCATGCACTAGCCAGATAAACCATGACCTGGGCGGTGCCCTAGGTGCGACTAAGGGCGGGGAAGCTTAGGCGACCATCGACGGAGGTCTGTGGGCCCCATGAAGGAGGGGGGCACGCTTGCATAGCCATGCCCTCAGTGGCTAGGGCGGCCACCATCGGGTTGCTGAAGGTTGAAGAAGGGAGGGGTGCTCTGGATGGTTATGCCCTCTGCGTTCTAAAGAAGCCCATCACTTAACCAAGGGCTTTTCAGTCTTTTCAAAATGTTTCCCAATGTGCCAAAGCAATTTTGCTTGGAAATAGCCACGTGGCGCCCTCCGATTGGCCACAGTTAGTGAATTTTGATAAATTCATAACTAATTAACGGTAGCTCGGATAGATGTAATTTATACATGAATTTTGATCAGGAGACTCAAGGAATGCAATAAAAATATATTTGAAGCCTAATTCCTCTTGCAATTTGAAAAGTAGTGTAAATTATCAACTTTAATGGATTAAAGGTTAAGAAACCCTATTTTGATATGATTAATGTGATTAGTAGGGTTTAATTGATGATTAAGGTTGATATTAGCCCGTTAATGATAAAAAAAGGAACATTAGGAACAAAAAGGATGAGCCTTGCACGTAGTTAGTTAATTTAGAGTTTCATGCACATGTATATACTTTAATGGTCCTTGAAACCCTAATGTTGGTAAATGTGACTCTTAATGGCTTTAATTATTCAAAGTAGTGAATAAAGATAAGATATAATGATTCTAAGCTATTTTGAGCATTAAAGTTCCTAATTGTGGTTAAATACCCTTAATGTGGAAATTAGGGTTTCCTAGTGGATAAAAGGTAGAATTAATGATAAATAACGTTCATATGAGTATTAGAGCATAATGAACTATGAATTGATGATAAACGAGCATAATGACCTTGTCATAGATTAAAAAGGATAAAAACGGTAGCTTTAATGTAAAAGAGGCTTAATGGACTGAATTGATGGTTAATTGTGCATTAGTCTGGAATTAGGGTAACATTAATAACCTTCATGAAGGATAGATGAGAAAATTAGGGTTTAAAAAGAGAAAAGGGAAGTAAAACCCTAATTGCAAAGTAAACCCTAAAAAGAGGAAGAAACCCTAAAAAGGAATAGAAACCATAAGTAGCAAGATGGTTTGGATAGTTTTTGATAAAAAGGAATTGGATGTATATTTCAGGATTGAACTGTGTACTTGCTTGATTCTGGATTACTTGCTTGTTTGGACTATTCCTGCATCTGAGTCTGCCTGACAGGTATGTGGTTACGCTTATGATTATCCCGCATTAGTTTTCTGATGATTTTATCCATGTTTACATCGTGGCTTGAATTAATTGTTGGATGAATTTAATTCATGCAAATTATGATGTGAATATGACTATCACATAAGAGATGTGCCTACTAGCTCAGATCCTAGTCCCCTCTGTAGCTTAATGGGTTGACCTAGTACATGGCTACCAATGGGGTAGGCCCATCAGGTCATTGGATGACTTAGTATATGGCTACCAATGGGGTAGGTCCAGCAAGTCACTTTGAGTCAGAGATTAGACTACCTATGGGTAGTGCCATGCGACTCAACCCTAGATATTGATCTACCTATTAGGTAGGATCATGCGGGGTTTAATAAGGATCTAACAAGAAAGAGGTAGTATCTCAGTGCACTGTAGGGATAACACAGAGATAGGGGATAGGAGAGGGTTGAGTAGTACGGTTTAAAACATAAACTTGGTTGTTAAATGATAATTAGTTGATTACTTTGTTATTATAGTTGCACGATTATTGTTTCCCCACATACCGACTTCTTGCTGACTGACGTTTTGTTTCTCGACATTTTAGGTACAAATGAAAAGAACAATTGGCATATGTGGAATTAAATGAGAAATAATGTGCACAGGAGGATTAGTTAGATTAGTATCTTCATGGATAGAAGTTTAGAAATCCTAATTTTTAAAAGGTAAGCAAAGTTTTATTTTATACCAATTTTTAGTTTAATGGGAAAAGTTTATTAATTGTTATTGATTATTTGTCGAACCTTTGATCCGGGTTATTGGTTAACGGCTCTGACCTTTCAGTCTCCCTTAATTGGGGGTTACCAGGAGGTGGGGTCGTTACAATTTGTATCAAAGCGAAGGTTCCTCACTTAATCTTTAATAATTATTAAATTTTACAAATTATGTAGAACCCAAGGAAGTTATTAGAGGATTATCCAAAAGACAGAGGTGTCTAGAAAAGGATCACGACCGTGGGCTGGAAATATTTTCCTCCGCACCGCTAGTCGGAATACGAGGACTCCCAGATCCGTGTGACTTAATGGCCAAAGTCTTAGGGTATGAATCGAAATAAGATACCTTTAGGACTCCCTCATCTTGTTCATCCCTTCTCAACTCAAATTCTATTAAGGACCTTAAGGATTAGGGTTTTCTCTCTTCTCCTCACCCTCTTGAGGTATGGGTAAGGTTAATAAGGTTTAAGGAATCCTCCACCAAATTAATGAAAAGCATGTAAATAAGATGTCATGGTCATGAGCTTAATAGATTAAGCGCAAACTAAAGAATAGATACATGCTTAGGTTGTATGACACAAGTTGTCATTGCTCTTAGGAGAAACCTAAGGATAGACCTCTTTGTCAGAAGGATGAGTAGATGTAGAGACCTCCATTAAAAGTAGAGACCTAACACATCCTTTGAGGATGATGTTAACCCTGACCCTAAGTGAAGGTTAGAGAGAAAGATGACATGATGAGTTAGATGTCATGGTTGACCGAGTGTTTGGTTGGACATGCATTTGGGATGCCATAAGAGGTTAGATGACCTAGTACCTTTGGCAACCCAACCCTGTAGAGGGTCGTCCATGTTAGAGTGAAGGATAGCTCCTTCATGGATGAGTTTAGAGGAGAACCTATAGATACACTATGGGCTTAGGCAAGTAGGGTATAGCTTGCACCCAGAGTGCTTCAGTAGTACGAGCAGTAAGTTAAAACTGAGGCTAGAAGGACATGATGGATGGCTTATGAGATAATCATAAGGGTCTATGGATAATCATGAGCAAACATAAACTTGAGTATAGGCTTCACCAACATAGAGGTATGCCTGTGAGCTTGATCCTTCATGGAGAGATGACCTCTAGTAGTGTGACTGGATGTGGAGTTAGCTTTAGAGAGAGAAAGAAGGAACCAAGCAAGAGGGTTGGAAACCTAAAACCCCGAGATGTGAGGAACAATGGGGAGACGAGAATGATGCGACCTAAGTGGATGATAGTGGTTGCCTCATGCATGATCCCTAGAGGTTGATGATATCTTGGTTACATTTAGAGGAACCAGACCCTAGAGAGAGGATGATGCTTCTGGTACCTATGTGCATGTGGTATAGGTGTTTACCTTATGAGATAGGAAGAAGAGTTCCTTAGACCTGGAGAGGTTTGGTAACAGGTTGTGAGGCCTTGTACCTTGTTGGTTGTCCTTGAGGAGGACTCGACCCTGATGTATTGCTCGAGTAGAAGGATGACAGGGAGTGCATGTCATGTCTTATACATGCTTGATTCGTGGTTAAGAGTTTGAGCATGCAGTTGGACACCCAAAGGTGAACCTAGGGTTCCTAGGCCTAAGAGGGGAAGCAGTGTACCCAATGCTCATGATGAGATTTGAGTCTCTATAGTTTCGAGCATGGTACTCCTCATGCGTAGAGGTAAAGGAAACCCCTTAAGTTAAGGTTATGTTTGTTGAACCCCTTACAACTAAGTTGGTATAATGTTGAGGATGAGAACAAGTGTGACCTAGCATGGTTTGGTAAGTGTCTTCTTGTGTCTTAGTGGCTTGCTAGGGCTAAGAATGCTCATGTGGATGCATACCCTAAACATAAGGACATTTGTGACCGTTGTTATCAAGGTGTAGTTTCCTCCCATCCTGGGAGAGGGACCCTTTTGTAGGTTGTATACCAGTTTCGTTGGTTTTGAGGTAACCTAAAGAGGTTTCTAAGGATCTTGTGAAGCTAAGTGAAGAGTACATGGTATGAGAATGAACCTGCAAACCCATAGATAACCATCTCTACGTGCATGTAGACGTGTTACCATGGAGGTAACCGGTATGGGGCTTGACCAAGGTAGGCAGGTTGCCATGATCCCTATGAAAGGATGAAAGTCAGCCCATGAATGCAGAGAGAAAGATGATGGAGGCTTGGGTAAGGTTCTAAGTTGAACATGTACTATGTTAGAATCCTAAGTCTATCCTAGGGTCAGGTAGGGTTAAGACCGATGGAAGAAGGAGTTGCCTAATTCCCAAGTTGCACATGACCATCGGGTCGGGAGGTAACAACTATCATTGTGTGATGGCCATGGGTTAGGAGATTGATCACCTTCATGAACTCATGGGACCCAAAGGGCAGATGAGTAGGGCACTCTCTGGATGCATAAGGGAAGATGGATGACCCCTAAAGTTTCGACACCCTATAGACCTAGAGGAGATGACCAAGGAATGGGTGTGGACCCAAGTAGGTTCGAAACCAGTTTTCCATGGAAGCAACTTTGATATCAAGATGATGGTGATGTAGAGACATAAGTTGCACGTTTCAACTTAGATTTGAAAGTGTACTGGCAATGTGGGATGTACCATATCTACTCTTGGAACAGGAAGAACTTTGTGTTTGGACGACCGCCAAATGCTTATTTCCTCTTGTTATGGGAGGGAGAGATAGGACAGTACGCATGCCATACACCAAGGATAAAATATGATGCAAGTTGGAACGTTGCTACGAGGTATGGGGACAGAGATGATAACATGCCTTGGTGGAGTGAATGATACATGGATGGTTTGCAAACAATAAAAGGAATAAGGTAGTCATCTTATAAGGATGTTTTTTTAGCATGAGCTATGTGGAATCTACAAGTGATGCAAGGTAGAGTTTGATCACCAAGAAGATGAGCTCAAAGTGTGCTCAATGAAGATAGACTTAGAGTGTGAGTTTGAGATGACAAGTGAAATACATGGAAGTGTATGTATTCAATGTTACCTAAGGATGTGAAGTGGTAATGGATGCTCTGGTTGAGATATAGCTGCCTAGTTTGGCTAGAGACTAGAAGAGGTTGTTAGGCTAACCCTAAGTCTGGAAAGGAGATGTGTTTGGCTAACACTCATATGTAACGTGATATGTTGAACAAGTTAATGGTTGTTTGGTGAGCCAACATAGGCTTTGATGCAATGAAAGGATGGTGGGAGAACCTCAGATACACCTCTTTGGATAGGAAGGTAATAAAACCCTGATGAGAGTGGTTTACGGATTCTGAGGAATCGATCTTGAGGAATCATGACATACAGGAAATCATGATTTTAAGATTACCATACACCATGGTACTACTGAGATAATGAGTGGTAGTAGTACTATGGATGTTGGAGATGAGGCTGCATGTGGTATGTTGCATGCAGTCCAAGAGGTAAAGGACGAACACCAGTAACCCAGTGTATCGATATAGAGGATAAAAGAGTCCCTGAGAGGGAATGGGAGTTCATCACTATGGATGATGTGGAAAGTCATGATGCAATATGGGTTATGGTAGATCGCCTTACCTAGATGACATGAGAAAGAAAAAGTACTGTCAAGAGACAGATCGAGTTGAACTACACATGAGAGAGACAATTCAACTACACCATGATGTGAGTTCAAAAGTTCTTGAGTATGACCTAAGGGTTCACTACCCTTCCATAAGGTGGAAGTAGGAACATGAAGAACTCAGTGTCAGTACTGCTTATTACCCCTAACTAATGGTTAGTATGATCCAGATTAGAGGGTCTGATGAGAGCATGTATGCTCATTTAGGGTGATACATAGAGACAGTTCTTGTCCTGTGTAAGATGTGATAATAACCACCATAGCCTATTATCGGGATGAAAGAAGTTCTAGAAGGAGGTTGTGTCAGTCACCACTTCATTAAGATGATGTTAGGGAAGGAGGCCTCACGAAGGTCAGAAAAGAACCACAATGTGTGCAGATGAAGTCGCTTTGATCATGCAATGGCTGAGAGAGAGCCCAGTGGTGACATGAGTCATGAGCTAATGCAAAGCAGACTGACATGTAGTTCACTGTGGGAGAATATAATGTGAAAATGTGACCCCTCTAAGCTACAGCTGAGAAAGTCGAGTCCCAGATATATGGGTCCATTTGAGATGGATTGGTGGAGAAGGTTGTGTTTAGCCTTACCCCTCAGGATAACATGATGTATAAGGTGTTACATGAGTCCAGTCTAGAGCACTATGTGAGGTACCCAAGCCAGGTGATGAGCCCTAAACCTATTCAGCTTTTCAGAGGCTGAAATGTCCTGAGTCACCTATGAGGGTATGCTATACCAAGGTAAGAAAGAACTGAGATGAAAGAATATGAGATGATGAAGGTTCTTGGGAAGCACCATGGAAAGGGTAAGGCCACATGGGAGCCACGATGAACATAGGAAATGTTTATCCTGATTTGTTTGTTTGCTTGGTGGAATTTTGAGGACAAAATTCTTATAAGAGGGGAAGGATGTTACAACCCCAATTTTGGGTTTATTTGGTGAGAAATATAATTTCTCATATTAAAGATATTTGAACAACAAATGATATAATTTGTTTGGAATAAATGGATTTCGTTTACAATAGCCTTGATGATTGTGTTGTGGGCTTTATTGGCTATTGGGCCCAAATAATAAGAAAATTCAATTAGTTAATGAATAATTGAGTTTTTAAAAAAAGAATGAGATAGAAACCTCTATAAGGCAAAATGATGTAATCCAAGGATGGATTTCGTGCCTCTTGGATTCCTTGGGTCCCAAGGAATCCAAAGTTGCATAAAGAGTGCAATAAGAAAAGAAAAGATCAATTAAATATTTCTTTATTAAGAAAGAAATTGAAAACAATGGTAAAATGTGGAAAATAAGTAAAAAGAGGTACAATTGAGTTATCCTTAGTGGAATTTCATATCCCAAGGATTCCTAATGATTAAAGGAATACCAATGAGGAAAATAAAAGAGAAATAAAGAGAAATCCTAAAAAATAGCTATTTTAATAAGAAATAAACAAGATGATGAGAAATAATAAAGAATAATGCATTTAGATGCATCTAGAAGGATAATGAGTATCCAATAAAAAGGATTTTGAAATAATAGAGTTTCTTGGGATCCAAGGAGTCCCAATAAAGAGGAAACAAAGAGAAAATACCAAAATTGCAAAATAAAGGGATAATGGGAATACATAATTAATGAATTTTGTGGTTTTGTTAAGAAGAAAGTATTTTCTACTTAAGGAAATATATTTTTGTGGCCAATATATTAAAAGGCATGAATAAAGAGAATAAGAGAGAGAATTTTCATATTTCTAATTATCCATGCAATAAATAATATCAAGAAGGTAAATAGGAGAGAGAAGAATTTCTTCTCCATAAAGGAATTTGATTCCTATTGGAAATAGAACTAGTTGACCCATAGATGGTCGTCTTAGGGCGTGGATACTCACCCTATATAAAGGGATAAAGCCCTAGTTTGAGCCCAAGAGAGAGAGAGAGAGAGAAAGATCCCACATTCTCCTCCTTGTTCCTTACGTATAAACCCTAGTCGAGGGTATAGATCTAACCCTGGAGCAACGCAGGTGTGTTTTGTGGTCTTGCTTGAAGCAGGAAACCACCACGACCACCCAGGGCCGCTTGGATACCGCCCCATCAACCTCGGCTTCACGCAACAATAGCTACATGGCTGCAATGGCGGCCATGCTTAGATGATCGAGTGCTCATGCACTAGCTAGATAAACCACGACCTGGGTGGTGCCCTAGGTGCGACTAAGGGCAGGGAAGCTTAGGAACAAAAAGGATGAGCCTTGCACGTAGTTAGTTAATTTAGAGTTTCATGCGCATGTATATACTTTAATGGGCCTTGAAACCCTAATGTTGGTAAATGTGACTCTTAATGGCTTTAGTTATTCAAAGTAATGAATAAAGATAAGATATAATGATTCTAAGCTATTTCGAGCATTAAAGTTCCTAATTGTGGTTAAATACCCTTAATGTGGAAATTAGGGTTTCCTAGTGGATAAAAGGTAGAATGAATGATAAATAACGTTCATATGAGTATTACAGCATAATGAACTATGAATTGATGATAAATGAGAATAATGACCTTGTCATAGATTAAAAAGGATAAAAATGGTAGCTTTAATGTAAAAGAGGCTTAATGGACTTAATTGATGGTTAATTGTGCATTAGTCTGGAATTAGGGTAACCTTAATAACCTTCGTGAAGGATAGATGAGAAAATTAGGGTTTAAAAAGAGAAAAGGGAAGTAAAACCCTAATTGCAAAGTAAATCCTAAAAAGAGGAAGAAATCCTAAAAAGGAATAGAAACCATAAGTAGCAAGATGGTTTGGATAGTTTTTGATAAAAAGGAATTGGATGTATATTTTAGGATTGAACTGTGTACTTGCTTGATTCTAGATTACTTGCTTGTTTAGACTATTCTTGCATCTGAGTCTGCCTGACAGGTATGTGGTTATGCTTATGATTATGCCACATTAGTTTTCTGAGGATTTTATCGATGTTTACATCATGGCTTGAATTAATTGTTGGATGAATTTAATTCATGCAAATTATAATGTGAATGTAACTATCACATAAGCGATGTGCCTACTAGCTCAGATCCTAGTCCCCTCTGTAGCTTAATGGGTTGATCTAGTACATGGCTACCAATGGCGTAGGCCCATCAGGTCATTGGATGACTTAGTATATGGCTACCAATGGGGTAGGTCCAGCAAGTCACTTTGAGTCAGAGATTGGACTACCTATGGGTAGTTCCATGTGACTCAACCCTAGATATTGATCTACCTATTTGGTAGGATCATGCGGTGTTTAATAAGGATCAACCTAGAGAGAGGTAGTATCTCAGTCCACTGTAGGGATAGCATAGCGATAGGGGATAGGAAAGGATTGAGTAGTATGGTTTAAAACATAAACTTGGCTGTTAAATGATAATTGGCTGATTACTTTGTTATTATAGTTGCACAATTATTGTTTCCCCACATACCAGCTTCTTGCTGACTGACGTTTTGTTTGTCGACATTTTAGGTACAAATGAAAAGAACAAACAATAAAGTGGCATATGTGGAATTAAATGAGAAATAACATGCACATGAGGATTAGTTAGATTAGTATCTTCATGGATAGAAGTTTAGAAATCCCAATTTTTAAAAGGTAAGAAAAGTTTTATTTTATACCAGTTTTCAGTTTAGTTGGTAACGTTTATTAATTGTTATTGATTATTTGTCGAACCTTTGATCATGGTTATTTGTTAACGGCTCTGACCTTTCAGTCTCCCTTAATTGGGGGTTACGGGGAGGTGGAGTCGTTACATCTATCCATAGGAGATGATGAAGACTTCCTTCTCAATGCATCTACCATAACATTTGCCTTTCCCAAATGACAATCAATCATGCAGTCGTAGTCTTTGATCAACTCCATCCAACGACATTGTCTCATATTCAACTCCTATTGTAAAAAGATGTGCTTCATGTTCTTGTAATCCATGAAGATTTGACACTTCTCCCCATACAGGTAGTGCCTCAAAATCTTCAAAGCATGGTCTACCGCTACTAACTCTAGATTGTGGGTTGGGTAATTCTCCTCGTGTTTCTTAAGCTGTCAGGTAGAAAAAGAAACCAATTGCTTGTCTTGCATCTGCATACATCCCAAACCATTACTCAATGCATCACAAAAGATGATGTATCCTTTTTATTGCTCAGGAAAAACCAGAATCGGTGCACTTGTCAACTTCTCTTTCAACGTCTGAAAAGTACGTTGACATCTGTCATCCCAAATGAATGGCACATCCTTCCTCATTAACTTAGTTAGGGTTAAGGTGATAGCACTAAAGTCCTTGATGAACCTCTAATAATAGCCTTCCAAACCAAGAAAATTGTGCACTTCTTGACACATTTCTCCATAAAGATAATGCCCATAAATCTTCAATGCATGGACCACTGTAGCTAACTCTAGATCATGCGTTAGATAATTCTCCTCATATTTCTTAAGTTGTCGGGAAGAAAAAAAACTACATGATCACTCTAC
The DNA here is from genome assembly GCA_963693085.1 of Alisma plantago-aquatica. NCBI lineage: Eukaryota > Viridiplantae > Streptophyta > Magnoliopsida > Alismatales > Alismataceae > Alisma > Alisma plantago-aquatica. The sequence continues at coordinate 574,339,850 of OY856415.1, read as the reverse complement.
ATCAACACACATCCTAGACCATTCTTAGAGGCATCACAGAAAACAATGCATCCCTTTCCCTGCTCAGGTAAAACCAACATAGGTGCACTATTCAACCTTTCTTTCAACAACTGGAAAGAATGTTGACACTTGTCACTCCAAATAAAAGGAACTTCCTTCCCGGTTAACATAGTTAGGGGTAATGCTATAGAACTGAAGTCTTTAATAAACCTTCTATAGTAACCTACCAGACCTAAGAAACTGTGAATCTTAGTTGGTTTCTTGGGTTGTTCCCACTCTACAACAGACTCCACTTTCTTAGGATCAACACAAATACCTGAAAAAGATATAACGTGTCCTATAAAAGACACTTCTAACAACCAAAACTCACACTTGCTAAACTTAGCATATAGCTTGTGTTTTCTCAACAAAGTCAAGGCTTGACGAAGGTGTTGTTCATGTTGTTGATCATCTCTACTGTACATCAGGATGTCATCTATGAAGACCAATATGAACTGATCAAGAAATGGTCAGAAGATTCTATTCATTAGCTCTATGAATGTATCTGGTGTATTAGTTAGTCCAAACGACATAACTACAAACTCATAATGACCATACCTTTTCCTAAAGGATGACTTAGGTATGTCACTCTCCTTGATGTATAAGTGATGACATCCTGATGTTAGATCTATCTTAGAGAACACTATTGCACCACACAACTGGTCAAATAGATCATATATCCTTGGCAGAGGATATTTGTTCTTTATAGTCACCTTGTTAAGCTGTCTACAGTCTATGCATAGTCTCATAGACCCATCCTTCTTTTTAACAAAAAGAACTGGAGCACCCCATGGAAAAGTACTCGATCAAATAAAATCTTTCTCAAGCAACTCCTATAATAGTTTCTTGAGTTCTATCATCCCCGCATGGTCCATCCTATAAGTTGTTTGGGCTATGGGTTGCGTATCCGGAATTAGATTAATCTCGAAATCAATCTCTCGAGGTGGAGGAATATCAGGAAATTCTTCAAGAAACACATCCTTGAATTCCCTAACTACAGGAACTTCAGAAAGACCAGGACTTTCTACTTTGGTATCTACCACATGTGCCAAGAATGCTTCACATCCTTGTCGCATCAATCTCTCAGCTACCATTGCTGATACTAGACAGGTTGGAAGAATCTTTCTGTCCCCCTGAAAGACCCATGTCTCATCACTGTTTGCGAACATAGCTTGCTTGGAACTACAATCCAAGACAACCTTATGCTTTTATAGGGTATCCATCCCAAGAATTACATCAAACATGTGCATCTCAGGTAGTATAAGATCCACCTAAATGTTGTGTTCTGAAAAAGAAAGAGCACAGGGAGAACATACCTCCTGCAACACTACAGATCCGACTAATGGAGTTTCTAATAATAGATTATCTACTCTATGACTGACAGTTATATTATAGTCATGAATCACTTCTCGAGTGATAAAGGAATGTGTATCACCCGGATCAATCAAAACAAATACAAAGCAGGATGAAGACATATCAGAATGAAACAATTCCATCTGACCTGTCATGACTTGTGGAATGACTACTTCCTTCAGCTGATTCATAGCATAGAATCTCATCGTTTCCTATTGCCAACTCCATGCTCTATTTTTGGTATAGATGAACCTGGTTGGGACACCTGTCCACATCCTCTTGTGCCACTGCTAAACCGTTGCCTTTGAGAGTCTTGTTGACTCTACCTTGGTGGTTGGGTTACCTCCATGTCTCTAATTGGACATTCTCTATCCGCCTAACTGACTCCACAAAGGTGGCAACCCTCTCTCTATTCTCTAGATAAGCTACAACTGTGGATAACTCAGCGTTTAGACCCTTATCAAAATGTCAAATCCTCTCCTCCTCTGTAGTAGCCATGTGCAGACAAAATTGCAGAAGCTCCATGAACTTAGCATCATACTCACTAATCTTCATTGATCCTAGCTTAATATGCTCAAATTGTGAGATTTTCTCACCCAAATAATTCCTAGGAAAGTATCTACTAACAAATCATGACGAAACTCCTCCCATCCAACCTCAACACCCGATCTTTTCCCTTCTTTAATGGCCCACCAATGGCCAGTGCTTCCTTTTAAAAGGTACACAACATGCCTAACTTTATCAGTTTCTGGATTGCTAAGGATTCTAAAGGCTTTTTCCAACTCAGTGAGCCATAAATCTGTGTCTATTGGGTCAGTTGTACCGGCATATTCAGTGGATCCTACCCGGTATAACCTCTCAAAGGTCTTACCAGGTCCATGTTCCTCATTGGGAACTGGTTCCCTATGTGCTGGTGTTGGCATCCGGTCTTCCATGTGCATTATTGTGGTCATAAACTTCCCAAAAAGAGCATGAAAGGTTGGGTTTTCTAGCATGGATTGATCAAGATAGAAATTCTCAGGCACTAATTCCTCTCTTGTCTGATCCCTTGCACCTCCTCCCATTGCAGCAATACTGCTCTCAGTAACATGTTCTACATGTGCTCCAACCATCTTTTAGCTTTACTTCTTCTCCTATATGAGCAGAAGTCACTATAAGATAAAATGGATGACACTATAATAGACTCAACAACCTTATTCCTATGTCTATGTAGACTCATCAAACCTTAGGCTCTGATACCAAAAACTTGTGGCGACCGCTATCAAACTGACAGCCAAATCACACAGTAATTATATGGAATAACCATTAGCAACGGATTAACAAAAATCACTAAAAATTAAAACCATTTTGCAAAGAGATTTATTAACATGAAACTCTTAAAGAAAGAACCAAAGAAATATATACATCATGGTTCACATTGTACCATCTCATCTCCAGGATATCATATACCATTTGCTTTGCCCAAACATATACATAAGAAACATAAACCTCGAGGCATACAAGACAAAATCTCATATCATTTATAAAACCATTACATACTTACTCCCAAGGATCGGAGAGTATAGAGATGACACATAGGACTTCTATCTACAAGACACAAAAGGCATCACACTCAACTTGAGTTGTTACTGTTGCTCATGTTGCTATTGTCCTCCCTCTACAGTACGGTCTCTACCTCCTCGTCCGAGTCCACCTAAAAATTTTGGGACCAACGGGGTGAGATAAAAGTCCTAGCAAGAGATATAACTCTCCGCCAACTATATTATTATCACCGATAAATAGTATAAAACTGAGCAGAGGATTTTTCATATTAATAATCAACATTAATCATAATTTATAAGCAAAACAGAGCAATATCATCTTTTCAAGCAGTGAAGCTATCTATGATAGAGAAATAAATCATCTATTCACTTTATAAGGAATACGAAGAACAAATATAACATCTATCCATTTAAGATGTATAAAAGTAGTGTAACATCAACCAATGTTTCCATATTCAATCCTTAAGCAAATACACTACATGACTGATTACATATTTACAATCACACTTATGCCCTAAGGAGATGAGGTATACTACTCATGCTCCAACCTACCACCGCTTAGTCAAAATTGATACCATACAAGGTCAAAGGAAGAGACAACTTTCAAGACCTCACATGTCTTAGTTAGTATGAGACCACTTGCAGTGACATAATGTGTCAAACTGCAATTATCTTGCCAGGGTTTAGTGGCATCTTACAGTCACAACATACACTCTCTTCGGGGAGATCACACAGCAACCCTTGTGTATTCTCTTCTCGGGGAGATCACACAGCAACCTCGGTATATGAGGGAAAGATCACACATCAATTCCTATTTGGACGTAAGGATATTTTCTCCCATCACCCCCACATATTCAAGAATATGCTCTCTGAGTTAACCTCATGTCATCATTTAACAAATTCTAACACTGAATAGATCTATGGCCAGGGAAACTACATGATAAGGTTCCACTTGATTAATTAGGTGTATTACAATATCTTTGAGCATCAACCAAGTTACAAGCAGGAATTGTAACAGATGCTACAAAGAAAGGTGTAATACATTTATCAAGTACTTTAATAATCTTTAGAACACATTGAATGCATAACACTCAGGATCTCAGTCCCTTATCACATTATTGGGGATTCTCATCCCTTAACATTACCATCATCATGATTGCTAGATCTAGGTATTCAAACCCTTAGTTTATCATTGAACATTGTCACCTCTTATCAAGTAACTATTACCTCTAGGTCCTCAGACCCAGGTATACATTATACTTGTTGCACAAGTATTTCATATGGCTCACAAGGCCCATTTAATCTGTATCATATGAAACATCATAGCTCGTACCTGGATATTCTCACCATGTCATGATACCTGCATGGTTAGTATTTCATGATAAAAACAATATCAAGCACATATCATCACCATGCAATACAAGAGAAATACAACCTTCCCATTATTAGGGTTAGGGTTTCCCTTTTTAGCCGATTAGGGTTTCAAGTTCATATTATCAAGAATAAAAAACCTAATTCATATCTCCACACATATTAGGAGTTGTAAAGAGCTGGGATAATAGCCCAACCCTCTACTAAAAGTATGGTAAACAAAAAACACCAATGTGAAGCCGCAAAATTTAAAACTTTGACTATATTCAATTGTATAAAGAGTACTTTACAAAATTTCCCAAAAGGGTGTACAACTTTATACAAAACAACATGATCTAGGTAGAGGAAGACTCAAACCAAATCAACTTGTCTCCAAACATAAACAACCTAATATGTACCTAGCTAAGTACAAGCTAGAAGGTTGAACTAAACATCCCTAGCCTTAGGCTACTTCACCAAGCTTCAGTTGCACACTCTGATCCTATACCTGGGTGGTTGGGATCACCCAGAAAGAGAGAGGTAAAAGTATGTGTTAATAAAAAAGGAATAAGGACAATTATAAGATAAATCATTGCATAATAAAATGATACACTATTATAATAGATTTCAAGAGTATGAGGCATGTTAACAATTTAGATTTTGTACCAAACAAATACCATGTACAGAGCAAGCATGATACATTATGAATAAATTAAGCTAATATAGGGATGCGGCACCTACCTAACCTCAACCAAGAAGATAGGGGAAAATTCACATCTCAAACCTTAAATATAAATAAAAATAGGGAGAAAATGCTCATTCCCCAGGGAGAAATTACACATGCCCTCTATGGGTGGTTTGTACTCATGTACACTATATTAGTTAACTAGTCACATACATCATTAACATGCTTTAAATACTCAAATGGAAGATATAAGAAGTTTGCAACATTGCGAGTGGGTTCCAAGACCCAAAAATCATCAAGGAAATCACAATAACCAAGATATAGTGTAACATGCATATGGGCTCAATTCTCAATATGAAAGTCATGGGGCAACAAGTAAATGGCTCATGCCTCAATTGGAAATTAAGTTGGATTAAACAGATGCCCAATTTAGGTGTTAGAATGAACATACCTAATATTAGATCCCTAAATGTGATTTATCTACCAAAAGATTAGTACCAAGACTTTTTATCCCCTAGGTACAAGGTTCATTACATGTATTAGATATTTGAAAGGGATTAAGTGTAATCCAAAATTTGGACCTTTGAAACAAACCATCAATTTTGGGCTTGAAAACCTGACCAATCGATTCCTAATATTTTTCTAGTTAAGAAAACATATTTATTTATCAAAATTGGACTTAGAATGCATTAGTTATCATTTTTAAAATATTTAATATGATTAAGATGGTACACATATTAAATATCAAAATAAAACTGAGATTCAGTAATCAAAAACACAAAATTAGAATTCTACTCAAAATTAGCTTTCCAACGAGTGTTTATTCGCATTTTCCCGATAATGCATCAATTTTCTTTTTATTAAACAGTTTTGACCAATCAGGATAAATCGAAAATGCCACTAGGTGGGGAAGCAAATGACCGAAATGCCCCTGACATCGAAATGGAAGAAGGGAGGCACGTGAGGGAAAAACGGTCAAAAACCAGTGGGTCATCTTCTCCCTCTTGTGCCAACCATGGTCGCGGAGAAGGAGCTCCCCCATATGGGCATTTCTGCATTTCTTGACTAAAACAAACGTACAAGTACTCGAAATGAAGAGGGAGATGAGACAAACTCACCTGAATCCTTAATTTTGTTGCTTATATCACCAAGGAGGTGGGAAGGGGGGAACAAGTTAGGGAGGAAGATGGTGATGTCAAGGCTAAGTGAGGAATCTCTGGACAAATTGCGAGAAGAGGAGGTAAGTGCGGGGGGCGACGTAGCTCTTGGTGGCCTTTTATAGGTGTGGGGAGGACCATGGCTCCCTCTGTGCACAATGGAGGAGAGGGGGAGAAGGGTTCAAATGGCCGATTTGGATGAGGTGCACAGGAGGCAATGAGTGGCGGCTCAAAACGTGCGGCTCAAGAAGACGAACTCGAGGCAAGAAAAATCTCGTGAAATGGTGAAGAGGAGAGGGAGAACGGGTCACAGAACCGAGGAGTCCTAGTCTACCCGGCGGCTAGAGGTAGGAGACGAGCTCCTAGTCATTGGATTGAGATCATACAGCGATCAGGGGCATGTGACAATGAAATCAATGACATAAGTGAAATCTGATTGATATTCTAGTCACACTTTATTAAAACTTGTAAAATCCATTTGGAGGGTCAAATAAAGTCCAAAAGCCACCAAAATTTAACCATAGGTTAATTACGACGCCTAGATCAATGCTATGCATTTAGTTCCTCATAAATCACATGGTTTGTCCCTTAATTAATATATTGACTATTAATGCATATATTAATGTATAAAATGAGTGATTAATGTGAATATAATCTTTTAATGACATAATTGAGTGAATTTCAAGATATTAGTCACATATCAATATTGAGAGTCATATATCACCATATATCCTCTTATTAATTCATTATTTCCCTTTTTGGAGGAGAGAGAAAGAAAATAGTTAATTACTCTCATACATTAACTCAAATACACATTATTACTCATATCTTTATCCAAAAGTATATAAAATATCTAAATTAACATTATCCACTAATTATCTATCATTAATGGCCATATTGCATCATTAGTCCCCAAATATTACATTAGGTGGGTTATTTGTGCAAAAGCCCCTTCTTTGACAAGAATGGGGGTAATTATGAATTACAACCTCAAGTAAGGCTCAACTTCAACATTGAGGCAAAAGAAGGCTCGAAAGGATGGAAAATTCTTGAAAAAGGTCCAAAAGGACTAGAAATCAAATAAAAGCTCAAAAGTGGGTAAATTGTAGGAGAGACCCTGGAATTCAGTCTGTTACAACACTCCACCCCTTAAAGAGGATTTCGTCCCCAAAATCACAACAAGAGGGAAGAGAGGGTGAGTGTGTAACATCCCAACATTAGGTAACTAGGTATTACTTCAAATCTATGGTAATTCACAAGCTCTATACATAATCCAAGTCTCACTAAGGTTTCTACCGTATACATATCCTTTTATCAGACATAACAATAAAGGTATTTTGGCTTATAAGCATAATCTCTATCATGAAAAGGCATCATCTTAATATTCTATCACTTGTGTCACATTATTCTCACATTATTTTAATAAGGATTACACCTCAACATTAAGTACCAAAACATATGTATTTCCCTTATAAGGGTTTTAAGCACAATTAGGGTTCATAAAGAAATCTTGACATGAATAATGTATTAGGTCACAAACCTGAACAAATTAAATCTAATCTCCATTATCCTCATAGTAACATCATATAGGATTATCACAGATTATTATGTAAGAAAAGGATAACATTATCCAACAAGTTATTAAGCCTATATTAATCCAAATAATGTCACATTAATTTCTATATTACACATAATCACATTAATGACATCATAAACCATTTTCTCATATCACATTAGGTATTTAAGCATGTGCTTATATGAATCCAATTACTCATTATCATATTTGAGTCATTACATGCATTTTACTAAATAAGATGGAACACAATAAACATTAATGAATTGATTCATATACTAAATCATGATAAGGTGATTAATGAGATGTATATTAGGGTACAATATGATATGCCTTACATATATTGATAACTTGGTCTCAAATATAATTAGGAGATTATAATCCATGTATATGTATCAAGGAATTTTATATGATGATGGCACTTAAGATCACTAAGGTATCATGAAGGCATCAAAGATATGCATGTATTTATTGTCAAGGCTCGATGATTACACATTAGGGTTTGGGTCAACATGACCATTTCATGTTATGCCTCCTTAGCATGCACTGATTCCATAATCTTACTAACCATACTATTAGGGTGACATGGTCAACATTAAGTGTATTCACAATCGGTGATGAATAACTCACTAGTATGTGCATCAAGAATATGTTAAGGACAAGCATATGAACTATCCCATTAGATGACTTATTATACTTATTCATTTGAATATAAACAAACAAGAGGAATTATGATTGTCATTTTTTTTGGTTCAACACTAACCATATAAGTTCACTAATCTCTTGTCTAAGGAATTAGGGTTTCCAAATTTTAGAGTAGCTAGATTTCAATGCATTGTGGGACTCCACCCCCTTAAAGAGGATTTCGTCCTCAAAATCAGCAACTCTAAAATCTAACAAGGTATAACCACTACCACTAGTGCTCTATAAGAGCTTGACCTACCAAGTCAATATAAACTAGGGGTAAAAGAGCAACTCTAATTAAACCATGTGATTCAACACTTAATTGTTTTACTAAACACCCAACTTCAAAGTCTAGCATAGGGTAGGCTATTCCCAAACATGGAAATCTAAGGATCACATAAGGAACTTATGGAATATAAGATGTTTTATTTGGCTAACCAAAGCATCATATACTAGGTTCAAAAGGTTACTCAATAATAAAATAATTTTCCCAAAGGTATGCTATTTTGGACAATCAGTATCAGCTCAGGCTAGGTAGGAGTCATATGGATCTGGGAGTCCTCATACGCCAAGCTAGTGGTGCAGAGGAAAATATTGTCAGCCCCCAGACCCTGACCCTTTCTAGACAGCTTTGCTTTCAACTTATGCCCTAGTAGCAACCTAATAGACTAATCACCAAAAGTGGATCAAATTATATTTCTAGTATGAAATTGTTATGATCCTAATTCAATCATTCACCATTGGTCAACTCTAAGGTGAAAAGCTTACTAAAGGGAAACTATATAAGGTAAATGTTTCTAACTAGGAGACATATTGAATTAGTCAAGACTCTGACTACCTTAATGCTTTGATACCATGTTGTAAAGAGATGAGATAATAACCCAACCCTCTACTAAAAGTATGGTAAACAAAAAAACACCAATGTGAAGCATCAAAATTTAAAACTTTGACTATATTCAATTGTATAAAGAGTACTTTACAAAATTTTCCAAAAGGGTGTACAACTTTATACAAAACAATAGGATCTAGGTAGAGGAAGACTCAAACCAAATCAACTTGTCTCTAAACATAAACAACCTAATATGTAGCTACCTAAGTCCAAGCTAGAAGGTTGAACTCCATATCCCTAGCCTTAGGATGGTTCACCAAGCTTCAACTGCGCACTCTGATCCTATACCTGGGTGGTTGGGATCACCCAGCAAGAGAGAGGTAAAGGTATGTGTTAAAAAAAAAGGAATAAGGACAATTATAAGCTAAAGAATTGCATAATAAAATGATTCACTAATCTAATAGATCTCAAGAGTATGAGGCATGTTAACGATTTAGATTTTCTTTCAAACAAATAACATGTAAAGAGCAAGCATGATAAATTATGACTAAATTAAGCTAATATAGGGATGAGGCACCTACCTAACCTCATCCAAGAGGAGAGGTGAAAATGCACATCCCATACCTCAAATATAAATAAAAAGGAGGAGAAATGCACATTCCCCAGGGCAAAATTACACATGCCCTATATGGGTGGTTTGTACTCATATACACTATATTAGTTAACTAGTCATATACATCATTAACATGCTTTAAATAATCAAATGGTAGATATAAGAAGTTTGCAACATTGCAGGTGGGGTTCAAAACCCAATAATCATCAAGGAAATCACAATAAGCAAGATATAGTGTAACATGCATATGGGCTCAATTCTCAATAAGCAAGTCATGGTGCAACAAGTAAATGGTTCATGCCCCAATTAGAAATAAGATTGGATTAAAAAGATTCCCAACTTAGTTTTTATAATGCACATACTTGATATTAGATCCCTAAATGTGATTTATCCACCAAAAGATTTATTCCAAGACTCTTTATCCCTTAGGTACAAGGTTCATTACATGTATTAGATATTTTAAAGGGATTAAGTGTAAAGTGTCCAAAATTTGGACCTTCGAAACAAACCATCTATTTTGGGCTTGAAAACCTGACCAATCAATTCCTAATATTTTTCTAGTTAAGAAAACATATTTATTTATCAAAATTGGACTTAGGATGCATTAGCTATCATTTTTAGAATGTTTAATATGATTAAGATGGTACACATATTAAATATCAGAATAAAAATAATATTTATTAATCAAAAACCCCAAATTCGAATTCTACTCAAAATTATCTTTCCAAAGAGTATTTATTCACATTTTTCTAATAATGCATCAATTTTCTACTAATTAAACAATTTTGACCAATCAGGAAAAATTGAAAATGCCACTAGGCGGGGAAGCAAATGACCGAAATGCCCCTGACTTCGAAATGGAAGACTGTGTGAGGTCAAAATGGTCAAAAACCAATGGGTCATCTCTTTCCTCTCGTGCCAGCCATGGCCGCGGAGAAGGAGCTCCCCCATATGGACGTTTTCCGCGTTTCTTGACCAAAATGAACGTGCAGGTACTCGAAACGAAGAGGGAGATGACACAAACTCACTAGAATCCTTGATTTTGTTGTTTCTATCATCGAGGATTCAGGAAGGGGGCCACAATTCATGGAGTAAGATGGTGATGTCGGGGCTAAGCGAGGAATCTTTGGGTGAATTGCGAGAAGAGGAGGTACGTGCAGGGGCCGACGAAGCTCTAGGTGGCCTTTTATAGGCGTGGGGAGGAGCATGGCTCCCTCTGTGCACAAAGATGGAGAGGGGGAGAAGGGTTTGAATGGATGATTCAGCTTTGTTGCATGGGAGGCAATGAGTGGTGGGTCAAAACATGTGGCTCGAGAAGATGAACTTGAGGCAAGAAAAATATCATGAAATGGTGAAGAGGAGAGGGAGAATAGGTCACGAAACCGAGGAGTCCTTGGGTGCCCGACAGCTAGAGGTAGGAGACGAGCTCCTAGCCATTAGATTGAGATCTTATAGCGATCAAGGGCGTGTGACAATGAAATCAAAGGACATTGGCGTGACAATGAAATCAATGACATAAATGAAATCTGATTGATATTTTATCGTCACACTTTATTGAAACTTGTAAAATCCATTTGGAGGGTCAAATAAAGTCCAAAAGCCACCAAAATTTAACCATAGGTTAATCACAACTCCTAAATCAATGATATGCATTTAGTTCCTCATAAATCACATAGTTTGGCCCTTAATTAATATATTTACAATTAATGCATACATTAAAGTATAAAATGAGTGATTAATGTGAAGATAATCTTTTAATGACATAATTGAGTGAATTTTGAGATATTAGTCACATATAAATATTGAGAGTCATATATCACCATATTATCCTCTTATTAATGCATTATTTCCCTTTTTGGAGGAGAGACAAAGAAAAGGGTTAATTACTCTCATACATTAACTCAAATACACATTATTACTCACATCTTTATCCAAAAGGATATAAAAGCTCTAAATTAACGTTATCCACAAATTATTTATCATTAATGGTCATATTGCATCATTAGTCCCCAAATATAACATTAGGTGGGTTATTTGTGCAAAATCCATGTAAAGATGTGAAATCACTTCTCTACTAAAAATTTGAACAATAGAACCTCCAGTCCAAACACACTCAGAAGGTATGATGGAGTGGGTGCAAAATTTTCAAATCTTTATTAATGGTAATCAAAAGACCAAAGTATAGCAGCGGAACAAAAACATGACTATATTCAATTATAAATAGGGGAACATCTTAAACTTACATCATAAGGATCCATGTAGAGGAAATCTAAAGCACCTAAAAATTTCTCTAAGCTTTAACTTCACAATCTATGTCTAGGTCAACATGTCTTATCATCCAAATCCTCCACCTAGGGTTGGAAGCATACCCCAGAAAAAGAGAAACAATAGGAGACATTAGCAAAAGTTGGTATGTGCCTACTAAAAAGAAACTTTGGGCAATATAAGGATATAAAGGACATCAAATGCAAAGGATTCCCATGCAAGAGATAAGGACAACCCAAATCGAGCATAAAAGATAAGAATCATCATCAACATAAAAGAAGATACTTGCCATAATCAAAACAATAAAGATTGTGTAATACTGGGACATAAAGAAAGTAGGGCACACACCCCACAATCCACATCAATAACCTGCATGCATGTGAGATAATCATAGCCCTAGAACAATATAAACTCAAAGGCGGCCAAGCACAAACTTGAACCTGATAGAAAAAGAAATACTTCGAATCTCCCAAATATATAAAATTGAGTATGGATTACTACCACCATCGGGTATAGAGAAGTGGTTTACTGCCACCCTCCTTAATAAATAATAGGGGATTACTGCCCCAAAACAAAAGTAATTTACACTACTCTAGTACTACTGAATCACATAGCATGTTTAATGTAGAGGCAAGTAGACAGGTATGGTCAGAATAATACAATGTTGCCATCACACAATGGATAACACAAACATATAAACATCTACTTTCAAGTGGTCACATATCATTATAAGAGACCAACATGCACCAAGGCACAAGATAAGATAACAAGGAAATATTCAAGTCCATAACAAGCAAGATAGTTCACAAGAACCATGATAATAAGAGATAAGAGCAATGTGTATAGGCTATTGTCCATAGGACCAAGAGAAAGGCAAAATATAAGTGAACCGCTCAATAAAAAATAATTGGGGATACAACATACCTCAACATCAGAGTCAAACGATCCAAAGTCACATCTAGGTCCAAGCCTAGGCATCCAAATAACCTATTAAACATATATGTGGAATTAGAGTTAGGTTTCCATTACTTATTCAAAACCCTAAAATCACCTTTTTATTATAAGTGAATTAGGTCATCAAAACCCTGCCATGTTTTAAGTTATATTTTTATGAGTTCATAACATATTTTATTATGTTTTTCTAACTCGTAAATATTTAGTTATGAATTATACAAGTTATTAACTTATTAATAAGATCCATGAAAATCACCTCTTTATAACATTTTATTCAGGCAACAAAATGAAAACCATTAGAAAGCTTGCATTTTTCTGAATCCAATGAGTATTTATTTGTAATTTTTGGCCCAAGTGATAATTAGTTATCAATTTTACAAAATTGACTAATTAAGAAATCCGATAAAGCCACATAGGCGAAGAAAATCCACTAAAAGAAAGGGAAGAGCAGGTTGGGCACGCATGACTTGGCCCAATCAGGGTCGTACAAGTCACCGTGTCAACCCTCAACCTTGACTCACCCAAACTAAATAAAATGAAGGAAAAGGACTAAAGTGCCCTTGGAGAAGAAAAAAAGAAATAACAGAGAAACGAGGGGCATGTAGGTACTTTCGTTAGGGGTCATCTTCCCTATCGCACTGTGCGTCGTGGCCACTGGTAACAAGACTGATACCAGGTGCAGTATTGGGTGAAAACAAAACATGGCACGATTCAAAGAAATGAAGGTACGGAAACAAAGCCCAAGGCAAAACGAACTCACCACCGAAGAGAATCAGAAAATTCACAGTGTCCACGACCCGCACAAGCCACTACAAGACAGGAGGGTAAACTTGATCTGTGATGGTCCATAGATCTCCAACGAGGCCAATTGATGTGTGAGGAGGGATTCTGGAGTTTGGACAGAGCTGAGGGAACCCATAAATATAAGCGGGTTGCGGTAAGGAAGCATATATGAAAACCATGGAGAAGAAGGAAATTGGGGGTTCCTTTTATAGGCCATGATAGAGATGGTTCTAGGGGTCAGGTGGAGAGGAATCGGAAGAGGAATACAATGCCGAAGAAATCTCGCAAAAAGGTTAAGAATCGGGGAAGAAATCCTTGAAAAACATCCCCGTTGGTACAATTGTTGGCGCCCATCCTGCTCGAGGTAGGAGATGGGTTCAGCGTCGCTAGATCAAGATCGGACAGTCTGGATCCAAGCCGAAATCAAAAAAATAAATAGAATCTGCGTGACACTTTAATTCCAATCCGATTAAAGTCATTTATTCGATTATTTAGTTTTTCTCTCTCCTATTTTGAGGGTGCAAACGAACTCCAAAATAGGTAAAATTTTGCAAAGAGGCTAAATAAAGCATGTAGATTCCGAATATAAAATTAGATTTGCATTTTCAAAACTTTTAATGTGTTAAATAAATCAATTACTATTTTCTCTTTCTTCCTTCATTAATGGCTTTAGGATTATCCAAATTTGATTAGGATTATCCAAATTTGATGAAACTTGACCCACAAGTCATATTTAATGTGTTTGATATGAATTTTCCATCAATTTTATATATTGGAGTTGTTTAAGCATTTATTTAATATTTTCAAGGTTTTACACACCTTCTCTCTCCTAAATTCACCTTTTAAGCAAACTTTCTCCAAATTGGATGAAAATTAACCCAAAGGCTTTATTAATCATGTAGATTATGAATATAAGATTAGTTTCCTCTTTTGGAGTCATTTATTATTATATTTTATTTTTAGGGAAAACACACATCTTCTTTTCTAATTTGAATTAAATGAACTATTATTATGTGAATAATGTGAAACTTGACTCCCAAGGTAATTGGGGCCCAAGGAACACAATTTTAAACTTAGATTTTATTTTTGGAACTTATTTTTATGAGATATTTCATATGGCCCATTGATGGTCCATTATCATAATTACTCATTCAATTAGGTTATTAGGGTAGTTTTGCATGCATTAGCTCACATTGGTCATCCTAAACATTTTCTTTCAAGTCTAACCTCAAGCCATGTTTGGTCAAACCCAAAAGATCACAATTCTAGGGTAGGGTCCAAGATCTGGTATGTTACAACACTCCACCCCTTAAAAGGATTTCGTCCTCGAAATCAATAGATCAAACATCAACAACTAACTACTATCCACCCCTTAAAAAGGTTCAACCTAACAAGTCAAAACTAAACAACTTTTAGAGATACCCACATCTCTTAGTTGTGAAAGTTTTTGAGATTTATATTTTTTTATGTATCCAACTAGAATTCATACCAACTAGTGTCACTACTACAGAAACAACCTTTGGCGTCAGTTTTTAAACCCCCTTTGGCGACGGTTTTCAAGCGACGCCTATGTGGGCGCCGCTAAAGGTCAAACTCTTCGACGTCAATTTTATAACCGATGCCTATATAATATATAGGCGTCGGTTATATATAGTTGGCCGACGTCTATAGGGTTCGCGACACAAAAAAGGGCACTACCTAGGACACTTTCGGCATCGGTTAACAACTGAACAACTGACGCCATACTCCCAGATGACACGGTCGTGCTTCGCTGCACGGCCGTGTTTAGTACTATAGGCGTCGGTTTTATACTAATACGCGACGATGTATGCCCTTAGGCGTCGGTGTTCTATAAATAACCGACGCCAATACTTTAATTTTTTTTTCTTATCAGTTTGTAGGCCTGCTGTGGCTGGTCAGCAGGATGAGAACTGGCAATTCAGTTTCCTGAACTACAGGTTTACGACATCCATTGATATCAGCCTACAAACAGGCCACAAACCTACAAAATCAACAAATATTTTTTCACACAAGTAGATACATTCAGACATCAATTCAATTCTCACATTCACACATGTAGAAGCATTCAAATACATGTAGAAACATTCAGACTTGTATAAACATTCAAAAATATTTATTTACAAAATATCATTCAGCATCTCAATTATATCTTACAATCGCCACTGCTTGTATGGCTTTTGCCCATTCTTCTCTTATTTCATTTAATGCTTCCATCGTATATGGAGCATGCACATTTTTTAAGCATTTACCTATAGTGTGGTCAATTTTAAACACCTGCAAAGAGAATGATGTATATATATAAGTAATAATATAAAAATAAGATTGATATGTGCATGCCCAGCCGTTGTCTTGTGTAGCGCACTATAAATTGAAACATACAAAATTTTAAGAAAGTAAACTTACTTGACACAAGGTATATAGATGTATAAACAAGATCTCACCTGTTTCTTCTTGGATTATGTGGCGTTTTGTTACAGTGGCAGGTGTTACTCTCCTCTAGTATCTCACTCGGTCCCTCCACAGACTGGCGGTGTATCATGTTACTTTAGTATATATGTCCTGGCATGAACTCAGTTGTTCCTCACCTGCCTACTACCATTCCCTCACAGACTCCTGTGTAGAGAGGGACATTCCAACTCGAGATATCGTCTTCCGTTTCCTCCTCCGCAGCAATATCCTCATCTCTGAACGTTTCTCACAGGATTTTGAACCCTTCCGTCCCTCTACTACATCGAAGCCATGCCGTAGTTGAACCCTTTTGCCGAGCCCTACCCGGCCAAGCAGGCGTCGCCTGAAGCACCACCACCGTCGTCGTCTCCACCTCCATCGCAACTTGTTGTGCCAGTCCTGGCAGTTTATCACCCCACATACCTTCCTCCCCAGTTCCTGCCGCTAGAGGCGCTCCCGCAGCACCCCCATCCTTTCTTCCCATATAGATCCCTGATATGTCCTGCGTTTTATGCCAAACCATGCGGGATGTACCCTCCGATACCCACCGAGCAACTGAGGGTCGACAACTTGGTAGGACAAGCGAACCCGCTACTCTATCCTCCATATCAATAGGGGTCAGCCGTTGAGGTGTACGACGCCTCCATGGGCGTCCACCAGCAAGTGGTCGTCTCCCGATCATATGATGATCGGGAGACGACCACTTGCTGGTGGACGCCCATGGAGGCGTCGTACACCTCAACGGCTGACCCCGGTTGATATGGAGGATAGAGTAGCGGGTTCGCTTGTCCTACCAAGTTTTCGACCCTCAGTTGCTCGGTGGGTATCGGAGGGTACATCCCGCATGGTTTGGCATAAAACGCAGGACATATCAGGGATCTATATGGGAAGAAAGGATGGGGGTGTTGTGGGAGCGCCTCTAGCGGCAAGAACTGGGGAGGAAGGCATGTGGGGTGATAAACTGCCAGGACTGGCGCAGCAAGTTGCGATGGAGGTGGAGACGACGACGGCGGTGGTGCTTCAGGCGACGCCTGCTTGGCCGGGTAGGGCTCGGCGATAGGGTTCAACTGCGGCATGGCTTCGATGTAGTAGAGGGAAGGAAGGGGTTCAGAATCCTACGAGAAACGTTCAGAGATGAGGATATTGCTGTGGAGGAGGAGGAAATGGTAGATGATATCTCGAGTTGGAATGTCCCTCTCCACGCATCAAGTTGCTCCAGTGCTTCAGTGGGTACATGTGCATCATCAATCTAAAATTTGATAAAAATAAACACACTGAATTAGCATTTGTATTAAAAAAGCAAACATTTAGCTTCAATAAAAAAATATAAACATACATGTCTCTAAAATTGTGATCTTTTATCAATTAACAATCCTTCATTGTGATGTCCGCGCACATATAAGTCATCATTAGCTTCAATATTTTGTGGAGTTGGCAACCCAACTGAGAATGGACTGGAGTCATCATACTTACCATAGTACTCTTCTTCAACTATAGGATCTTCAATGAACTGTCTTTTACCATGAAGAACAACCGACCATTTATCATTTGCAGGATCATCGATATAGAATATTTGTTTCGCCTGTGATGCCAATATGAATGGTTCACCCTTCTCGCCAATCTTTTCAAAGTTCACCAAAGTGAAACCCAATTCATCCACTATAACTCCTTTGGTGTTATCAACCCAATTACATTTAAAGAGCGGAATTCTGAAATCTATGTAGTCAAACTCCCATATGTCTTCAATGACATCATAATATGACATTTTAGCTTCAGGAGGACTCTTATCCTTTGCACTTGCAAAATACATAGTCGACGCTTGAAGAGTGACCCCACTCTTTTGGACGACACTCTTATAATCTTGGCGCTTTGTGTAATATGTGAACCCATTAATGTCAAACCCTTCATAAGACATAACATTTGGTTTTGGTTTAAAGGCGAGGCATTTGAGAGTTTTTGTAATATCATTTGGTGTTTGAGATAGTTGATGTAAGACTTTATCTTCAAACCACTTAGTAAAAGTCTTATAATGCTCTCTAGCAAGCCACATTGAACTTGCTCGAGGATGTTGTCTCTTGATGAAATCGGTATGTTCCTCGATATAAACACTCACTTCGTCCATGTTGTGTAAAATATACAAGTGAGCTTGTTCCAACTACTCACGGCTGATTACTTTCACCCGTGATCCCAAAATTTCTTTGCCCTCCTCAATATTCTTGTCATTAATAGGAGTGGTATTACCACTCAGAAAGTCATTGCAAAAATCCATAATCTCTCTCGCCACATAACCTTCAATAATACTCCCTTCAGGCCGATAACGGTTTCGAACATCACCTTTAAAAACGCTCATGTATCATTCAAAGGGATACATCCAATGCAAGAAAACAGGTCCCAACATTTTCACTTCCCTAGTCAAGTGGACAACAAGATGTACCATGATATCAAAGAACGAAGGAGGGAAATACATCTCAAGCTGACATAGGGTAACAACCACTTCTCTTTGCAAATTATCGAGAGTATCAGGGTGAATAACTTTGCTGCATAGACTGTTGAAAAAGAAACAAAGTCTGGTGATTGCAAACCTTACATGCTTCAGCAATATAGATCGAATTGCCACGGGAAATATTTGTTGCATTAGAGTGTGACAATCATGAGATTTAAGACCTATCAACTTCAGATCTTTCATTGATACCAATCTACAGATGTTGGATAAGTAACCATGTGGCACCTTAACATTTACCAAGCATTCACAAAAAGCTTTCTTCTCCTTTCTTGACAACGTGTAACAAGCGGGAGGTAAGTATGTTCTTTTATTACCCATTTCATGTAATTCTGTTAATTCTGACCTTATTCCCATTTCACGTAGGTCCAGTCTGGATTTTATCCCATATTTAGTCTTACCTGGTATATTTAACAGAGTACCAATGATGCTATCACAGACATTTTTCTCAACGTGCATTACATCGATACAATGCCTGACTGTCAAAGAACTCCAATAAGGAAGATCCCAAAATATTGACTTCTTCTTGAATGAAGAATTGTCACTCCGTGTGGCCATACTACATTGTGATTTCTTACCAAATTCATTGACAATGTCTTTTACTCTTTCATAAACAACATCCCCTGGTATAGGTTTAGGTGCACTCTGTTCATCATTCCATCCTTTGAATGCTTTGCGCTTCCTACGATACAGATGGAATTTTGAAAGAAACCTTCGATGACCAAGATATACAGTCTAGCCGCCATGTTTTAGTCTTATTGAATCAGTGTTTTCTTCACATATAGGACACGCTTTAGCTCCTTTGATACTATATCCAGACAAATTCCCATATGCTGGAAAGTCATTAATAGTGCAAAACAACATAGCGTGCAAACGAAATGTCTCTCTTCCTGAAGCATCATAGGTCATCACACCTTCAGCCCAAAGTTTCTTTAAGTCATCAATCAGAGGTTCAAGATAAACATCGATATCATTTCCGGGTTGTTTAGGGCCCGATATCAACAACGACAGCATAACGTACTTATTTTTCATACACACCTAGGGAGGAAGATTGTATATAACAAGCATGACTGGCCAAGTGCTATGTTGGCTGCTAAATGTCCTGTACGGATTCATCCCATCTGTACAAAGCTCAAGTCTTAGATTCCTATTTTCTTCACCAAATTTGGGGTACAATAGATCAATCTTCTTCCACTGTGGGGAATCAGACGCATGTCGTAGGATCCCATCATTATTTTTCTTAACATCTGCATGCCACCTCAAATTCTTTGCATCTTTCGGATTTGCAAACAAGCATTGAAACCGTGATATCATAGGTAGATACCACAACACATTGGCAGGAGAACCAGTTTTGGACTCCCCCAAAGTCGTCAATTTATACCGTGACGCACCACATTTTGGAAAATCTTTCAAATCTACATAGTCCTTTTGAAATAATACACAATCATTCGGGCATGTGTGTATCTTCTTGGCCTCCATTCCCATTGGGCACAACATTTTCTTTACCCGGTATGTTGAGATTGGCAGCTCGTTTCCTTCAGGAAGCATTTCTTTCAACAAAGTCAACAATGAAGTGAAGCTTTTGTCGCTCCATCTATTGTTAGCTTTCAACTTATACAATCTCAACACAGCGCTAAGCTTCGTAAACTTAGCACAGCCTATGTATAACGGTATCTCAGCATCACGCACAATGTTTCTAAAGATAGGAGGTGGATCAGTGTGCTCTACCCTACAACTATCCAACATCGCATCAACGATGTCTACTAGAACTTGTTCGTTCACATCTACGTCATCGGAGGTAATTTCTTCTTCCACCCAAGCACTGCTATCGACATCTACTGGTTTCGAGTTTGAAATCTCTCCATGCCAGTGCCATTCTGTATAGCCTTGTACAATCCTGTTGCACATGACATGACTTTTGATTTCCTCACCAGTGTTGACTTTCAAGTTGTTACCGCAATATATGCATGGACAGTAGAACCTATCTGTAGGTTTTTTTCCTATGTTCCTCGTAAAATCTAATAAACTGATCCAGACCAGATATAAACTCTGGGGTGCAGCGATTGCGAATGTACATCCATGATATATCCATTCTATGATCAAAGAGAAAACAAGTATATATTAGGACAAGATTGGGGTATACACTTACATCCTATCCAATATTTACTCCTATTATCTACAATGAAGCTGGACTCCATACAAACAGTATATAATTTAGTGATTGTTCATTCTAATTTATACCAATGTACAAGTAATATAAATAACAATGATTGTTCACTTTCTAGGACAACAAACACATGTGATGTCATTTATATATAATAAATGTGTACCACCTATCCCATCCTTGAACACCTAATCTCACTAGTAAGTGTATAATGTGTATTGGGTTTTCAAGAAAATTTTGACAGCATTTCCCCGTTGTTCTCTAAGTACATATGTACTTAGAGAACAAACGAGGAAATGCTACTAAAATTTTCTCGAAAACCCAATACACATTATACACTTACATCCTAAGTGAGATTAGGTGTTCAAGAACAATCCCAAACAGGGGACTATCCAAGATTTACTCCTAATGAGTAAATCTTGGATGGGTTTCTAGGCCAACAAACACAATAATAGATATGTACATGTTAGGGTTTCATCACAATTGAATTAGGATTAGAAGCACAAATATATGCAAGCAAAAGATTTGTTCGTATCCTAGAATTTACATAAAGCATTACATATAGATTTGTTCATATCCTTACCAACAGCAAACACGGTTGTGGCTGTGCTTCCCAGCACGGTCGTGGTAGGCCATTCTTCTCAGTTCTCAGTGAAAGAAGTAGAACACTAACTAGTCTTTAACGAAGGTATCTCACTGAATTTCCAGGTAACCGTAGCCAAGTGGCTAAGGTTCTTAGGTTTTGAAATCAAAGCAGCAAGCAGAGCAGAGTAGTGGGCGGCAAGGAAGAAGACAAGGAAGAAGGTGCTACGGCTAATACCTGGAGAGCAGAGCAGCAAGAAGCGGGCGGAGCAGAGCAGCAAGCAGCGGGCAGAGCAGCAAGCAAGATAGCGTCACAATAGGGTGCAATGAGGAAAGGCGGCGCGGCGGCGACGCAAGGAGGAAGCCGGCGGCGGTGATGCAGAGCAGCAGCAGGGATCGTCGGCTGTGAGCGAGAAGCAGCAGGCACCAGGCGGCGATTTTGGGAGAGCGACGACGAGCAGCGCACAGGAGAATCATGAAACAGGTAGAAAGGGGGAAGATTCGGGTGATCGGGCCTCTATTAAGTTGCTCAACGGCGTCGGTTATCTACAACACTGACGCCTATTATTCTTTCGCGTTGGTTGATAGTAAAAGACCGACGCTTAACTAGACAACCCTTGCCCTAAATTATTTGGCGGGAACCATTATCAGCGTCGGTTATCTAAGGATAACCGACACGGAAAGTGGGACTTTTCATGCAAATTTTCATTTTAAATAGGCGTCGGTGAATAGTTAAAACACCGACGCAGTAGGTGACCTAAAATGTTTTCGCTCGAAAATTGGATTTCGCGGGCAATTTTATGCGTCGGTCTGTTATACGCAACTGACGCTGAATACAAAGTGGTACCCGTGTCTGGCTGGTCTTCGAATATAGACGTCCATTTTTCTAAAGAATCGACGCCTAATAGTATAGGCGTCGATTTTCCTCAATAACCGACGCCCAGAAAAGCGACACTAAACATTGTTTCTGTAGTAGTGTATTGAGTTTTAGGTCCTCGTGTCTCTAACCTATCAACCCTACATGAACATCAAAAGTCATAGGGTAGGTCAACTACACCTTTATATCAATCCTAGTCACAAAAACTAGGATTAGATTCTATACAACTAATACTAGGGTTTCTCTTCATTGTGACTTAGTTCGAGAAAACATCGACAAATCATAAAAAAGTTTTGTATATATAGTAGTATAATGAAAATATATCTTTTTGCTGATGAAATACTTTGTGATGTAAATCCAACATGTGCACAAAAATCAATACGATAACCAAGTCACAATATTCCATATTAAGACTTCATAATTTCATCCTCAAACCAAACCTTATTACATGAAAAGATCATCATTGATCAAATCTAGGGTGAACATCTCACCTAGAGGCAACTATATAAGTCAAGGGTCCTAATGGGGAGACAAAATTGAAATTGTCAGATACTGACGACCATGGGCTCTGATACCATGTTGTAAAGAAGTGAAATCACTTCTATACTAAAAATTTGAACAATAGAACCTCCAGTCCAAACACACCCTTTAGGTATGATGGAGTGGGTGCAAAATTTTCAAATCTTTATTAATGGTAATCAAAAGACCAAAGTATAGTAGTGGAATCAAAACATGACTATATTTAATTATAAATAGGGGAACATCTTAAACTTATATCATAAGGATCCATGTAGAGGAAATTTAAACCACCTCAAAATTGTCTCCAAGCTTTAACTTCACAATCTATGTACAGGTCAACATGTCTTGTCATCCAAATCCTCCACCTAGGGTTGGATGCATGCCCCAACAAAAGAGAAACAATAGGAGACATCAGCAAAAGTCGGTATGTGCATACTAAAAAGAAACTTTGAGCAATATAAGGATATAAAGGACATCAAATGTAAAGGCTTTCCATGCAAGAGATAAGGACTACCCAAATTAGGCATAAAAGATAAGAATCATCATCAACATAAAAGAAGATACTTGCCATAATCAAAACAATAAAGATTGTGCAATACTGGCAAATAAAGAAAGTAGGGAACACACCCCACAATCCACATCAAGAACCTGCATGCATGTGAGATAAGCATAGCCCTAGAACAATATAAACTCAAAGGCAGCCAAGCACAAATGTGAACCTGATAGAGAAAGGAATACTGTCAATCTCCCAAATATATAAAATTGAGTATGGATTACTGCCACACTCGGGTATAGAGAAGTGGTTTACTGCCACCCTCCTTAATAAACAATAGGGGATTACTGCCCCAAAACCACAAATATCATTATAAGAGACCAACATGCACCAAGGCACAAGATAAGATATCAAGGAAATATTCAAGTCCATAACAAGTAAGATAGTTCACAAGAACCATGATAACAAGAGATAAGAGCAATGTGTATAGGCTATTGTCCATAGGACCAAGAGAAAGGCAAAATATAGGTGAATTGTTCAATAAAAAATAATTGGGGAAACAACATACCTCAGCATCAGAGTCAAACGGTCCAAAGTCAGATCTAGGTCCAAGCCTAGGCATCCAAATAACCTATTAAACATATATGTTGAATTAGGGTTAGGTTTCCATTACTTATTCAAAACCCTAAAAAATTGCCTTTTTATTATAAGTGAATTAGGTCATCAAAACCATGTCATGTTTTAGGTTATCTTTTTATGAGTTCATAACATATTTTATTATGTTTTTCTGACTTGTAAAAATTTAGTTATGAATTATACAAGTTTTAACTTGTTAATTAGATCCATTAAAATAACCTCTTTATAACATTGGATTCAAGAAACAAAACAAAAACCATTAGAAAGCTTGCATTTTTCTGAATCCAACAAGTATTTATTTCTAATTTTTGGCCCAACTGATAATTAATTATCAATTTTACAAAATCGACCAATCAAGAAATCTGATAAAGCCACATAGGCGAAGAAAAACTACAAAAAGAAAGGGAAGAGCAGGTCGGCCCCGCATGACTTGGCCCAATCAGGGTCGGACAAGTCACCGCGTCAACCCTCAGCCTTGACTCGCCCAAACTAAATAAAATGAAGAAAAAAGACTAAAGTATCCTTGGAGGAAAAAAAGAAATAACAGAGAAATGAGGGACATGTAGGTACTTTCATTAGGGGTCATCTGCCCCATCGCACTGCGTGTCGTGGCTACTGGTAACACGACTGATACTAGGTGCAATATTGGGCGAAAACGAAACATGGCACGATTCAAAGAAACGAAGGTACCGAAACTGAGCCTAAGGCAAACCGAACTCACCACCGAAGAGAATTGGAAAATCACAGTGTCCATGACTTGCACAATCCGCCACAAGGCAAGAGGGTAAACTTGATCAGTGATGGTCCATAACTCTCCAACGAGGCCAATTGAGGTGTGAGGAGGGATCTTGGAGTTCGGAGGGAGCCGAGGGAACCCATAAATATAAGTGGGTGTGGTAAGGAAGCATCTGCGAAAACCATAGAGAATAAGGAAATCAAGGGTTCCTTTTATAGGCCACGATAGAGGTGGTTCTAGGGGTCGGTGTTGAGTAAAATCAGAAGAGGAATACACTGCGGAAGAAATCTCGCAAAAAGGTTAAGAATCGGAGAAATCCTCAAAAAACCAGCCCCTTGGTACAGTTGTTGTGCGCCCATACTACTCGAGGTAGGAGATGGGTTCAGCACCGCTAGATCAAGATCAGGCGGTCCAGATCCAAGCCAAAATCAGAAAAAAAAAATAGAAGTTGTGCGACACATTAATTCCAATCCGATTAAAGTCATTTATTCGATTATTTAGTTTTTCTCTCTCCTATTTTGTGGGTGCAAACGAACTCCAAACTAGGTAAAATTTTGCAAAGAGGCTAAATAAAGCATGTAGATTCCAAATATAAAATTTGATTTGCCTATTGAAAATTTTTAATGTGTTAAATAAATCAATTACTATTTTCTCTTTCTTCCTTCATTAATGGCTTTAAGATTATCCAAATTTGATGAAACTTGACCCACAAGTCATATTTAATGTGCTGGATATGAATTTGCCATCAATTTTATATATTGGAGTTTTTGAGCATTTATTTAATATTTTGAAGGTTTTACACACTTTCTCTCTCCTAATTTCACCTTTTAAGCAAACTTTCTCCAAATTGGATGAAAATTCACCCAAAGGCTTTATTTATTATGTAGATTATGGATCTAAGATTATTTTCCTCTTTTGGAGTCATTTATTATTATATTTGTTTTATTAGGGAAAACACACATCTTCTTTTCCAATTTGAAATAAATGAATTATTATTATGTGAATAATGTGAAACTTGACTCCCAAGGTAATTGGGACCCAAGGAACACAATTTTAAACTTAGATTTTAATTTTGGAACTTCTTTTTATGAGATATGTCATATGGCCCATTATTGGTCCATTATCATAATTACTCATTCAATTAGGTTATTAGTGTAGTTTTACATGCATTCGCTCACATTGGTCATCCTAAACCTTTTCTTTCAAGTCTAACCTCAAGACATGTTTGGTCAAACCCAAAAGATCACAATTCTAGGGTAGGGTCCAAGATCCAGTATGTTACAACACTCCACCCCTTAAAAGGATTTTGTCCTCAAAATCAATAGATCAAACATCAACAACTAACTACTCTCCACCCCTTAAAAAGGTTCAACCTAACAAGTCAAAACTAAACAACGTTTTAGAGCTACCCACATCTCTTAGTTGTGAAAGTTTTTGAGATTTATATTTTTCATGTATCTTACTAGAATTCATACCAACTAGTGTTGAGTTTTAGGTCCTCGTGTCTCTAACCTATCAACCCTACATGAACATCAAAAGTCATAGGGTAGGTCAACTACACCTTTATATCAATCCTAATCACAAAAACTAGGGTTAGATTCTATACAACTAATACTAGGGTTTCTCTTCATTGTGACTTAGTTCGAGAAAACATCGACAAACCAGAGAAACGTTTTATACATATAGTAGTATAATGAAAATATTTTTTTTGATGATGAAATACTTTGCGATGTAAATCCAACATGTGCAAAAAAATCAATATGAGAACCAAGTCACAATATTCCATATTAATACTTCCTAATTTCATCCTCAAACCAAACCTTATTACATGAAAATATCATCATTGATCAAATCTAGGGTGAACATCTCACCTAGAGGCAATTATATAAGTCAAGGGTCCTAATGGGGAAACAAATTTGAAATTTTCAGATTCTGACTACCATGGGCTCTGATACCATGCTATAAAGAAGTGAAATCACATCTCTACTAAAAATTTGAACAATAGAACCTCTAGTCCAAACACACTCAGAAGGTATGATGGAGTGGGTGCAAAATTTTCAAATCTTTATTAATGGTAATCAAAAGACCAAAGTATAGCAGTGGAATATAAACATGACTATATTCAATTATAAATAGAGGAACATCTTAAACTTACATCATAAGGATCCATGTAGAGGAAATCTAAACCACCTCAAAATTGTCTCCAAGCTTTAACTTCACAATCTATGTCCAGGTCAACATGTCTTGTCATTCAAATCCTCCACCTAGGGTTGGAAGCATACCCTAGTAAAAGAGAAACAATAGGAGACATCAGCAAAAGCTGGTATGTGCATACTAAAAAGAAACTTTGAGCAATATAAGGATATAAAGGACATTAAATGTAAAGGCTTCCCATGCAAGAGATAATGACTACCCAAATCAGGCATAAAAGATAAGAATCATCATCAACATAAAAGAAGATACTTGCCATAATCAAAACAATAAAGATTGTGCAATATTGGCACATAAAGAAAGTAGGGCACACACCCCCACAATCCACATCAATAACCAGCATGCATGTGACATAAGCATAGTGCTAGAATAATATAAACTCAAAGGTGGTTAAGCATAAAATTGAACCTGATAGAGAAAGGAATATTGCCAATCTCCCAAATATATAAAATTGGGTATGGATTACTACCACACTCGGGTATAGAGAAGTGGTTTACTTCCACCCTCCTTAATAAACAATAGGGGATTACTGCCCCAAAACTAAACTAATTTACACTACTCTAGTGCTACTAAATCACATCGCTTGTTTAATGTAGAAGTAAGTAGACAGGTATGGTCAGAATAATACAATGTTGCCATCATACAATGGACAACACAAACATATAAACATCCACTTTCAAGTAGGCACATATCATTATAAGAGACCAACATCCACCAAGGAACACGATAAGATAACAAGGAAATATTCAAGTCCATAACAAGCAAGATAGTTCACAAGAACCATGATTACAAGAGATAAGAGCAATGTGTATAGGCTATTATCCATAGGACCAAGAGAAAGGCAAGATATAGGTGAATTTCTTAATAAAGAATAATCGGGGATACAACATACCTCAGCATCAGATTTCAATGATCCAAAGTCACATCTAGGTCCAAGCCTAGGCATCCAAATAACCTATTAAACATATATTTGGAATTAGGGTTAGGTTTCCATTACTTATTCAAAACCCTAAAAATTGCATTTTTATTATAAGTGAATTAGGTCATCAAAACCATGCCATTTTTTAGGTTATATTTTTATGAGTTCATAACATATTTTATTATGTTTTCCTGACTAGTAAATATTTAGTTATGAATTATACAAGTTATTAACTTATTAATTAGATCAATTAAAATCACCTCTTTATAACATTGGATTTAGGAAACAAAACAAAAACCATTAGAAAGCTTGCATTTTTCTGAATGCAACAAGTATTTATTTGTAATTTTTGGCCCAACTGATAATTAGTTATCTATTTTACAAAATTGACCAATCAAGAAATCTGATAAAGCCACATAGGCGAAGAAAATCCACTAAAAGAAAGGGAAGAGCAGGTCGGGCCCGCATGACTTGGCCTAATCAGGGTCGAACAAGTCATCGCGTCAACCCTCAGCCTTGACTCGTCCAAACTAAATAAAACAAAGGAAAAAGACTAAAGTGCCCTTGGCGGAAAAAAAACAAATAACAGAGAAATGAGGGGCATGTAGGTACTTTAGTTGGGGGTCATCTTCCCCATCGCACTCCGCGTCGTGGCCACTGGTAACACTATTGATACCAGGTGCAATATTGGGCGAAAATGAAACATGGCACGATTCAAAGAAATGAAGGTATCGAAATAGAGCCTAAGGCAAAATGAACTCACCACCGAAGAGAATCAGAAAATTCATGGTGTCCACGACCCGCACAAGCTGCCACAAGATAGGAGGGTAAACTTGATCAGCGATGGTTCATAGCTCTCCAACAAGGCCAATTGAGGTGTGAGGAGGGATCCTGGAGTTCGGACGGAGCTGAGGGAACCCATAAATATAAGCGGGTGTGGTAAGGAAGCATTTGCAAAAACCATAAAGAAGAAGGAAATTGGGGGTTCCTTTTATAGGCCACGATAGAGGTGGTTCTAGGGGTCGGGTTGAGTAGAATCAGAAGAGGAATACAATGCTGAAGAAATCTCGCAAAAAGGTTAAGAATCGGGGAAGAAATCCTCAAAAAACCATCCCTGCTGGTACAGTTGCCACGCACCCATCCTACTCAAGGTAGGAGATGGGTTCAACACCACTAGATCAAGATCAGGCGGTCCATATTCAAACTGAAATCAGATAAATAAATAGAAGTTGTGTGACACATTAATTCCAATCTGATTAAAGTCATTTATTCGATTATTTAGTTTTTCTCTCTCCTATTTTGAGGGTACAAATGAACTCCAAACTAGGTAAAATTTTGCAAAGAGGCTAAATAAAGCATATAGATTCCGAATATACAATTCGATTTGTGTTTTGAAAACTTTTAATGTGTTAAATAAATCAATTATTATTTTATCTTTCTTCCTTCATTAATGGCTCTAGGATTATCCAAATTTGATGAAACTTGACCCACAAGTCATATGTAATGTGTTAGATACGAATTTTCCATCAATTTTATATATTGGAGTTGTTTGAGCATTTATTTAATATTTTGAAGGTTTTACACACTTTCTCTCTCCTGATTTCACCTTTTAAGCAAACTTTCTCTAAATTGGATGAAAATTCACCCAAAGGCTTTATTTATTATGTAGATTACGAATCTAAGATTATTTTCCTCTTTTGGAGTCATTTATTATTATATATGATTTTTTTAGGGAAAACACACATCTTCGTTTCCAATTTGAATTAAACGAATCATTATTATGTGAATAATATGAAACTTGACTCCCAAGGTAATTGGGACCCAAGGAACACAATTTTAAACTTAGATTTTAATTTTGGAACTTCTTTTTATGAGATATGTCATATGGCCCATTACTGGTCCATTATCATAATTACTCATTCAATTAGGTTATTAGGGTAGTTTTACATGCATTAGCTCACATTGGACATCCTAAACGTTTTCTTTCAAGTCTAACCTCAAGACATGTTTGGTCAAACCCAAAAGATCACAATTCTAGGGTAGGGTCCAAGATCTGGTATGTTACAAGCCCCTTCTTTGACAAGAATGTGGGTAATTATGAATTACAACGTCAAGTAAGGCTCAAATTCAACATTGAGGCCAAAGAAGGCTCAAAAGGATGGAAAATGTATGAAAAAGGTCCAAAAGGACTAGAAAGCAAATAAAAACTCAAAAGTGGTTAAATTGTAGGAGAGACCCTGTAATTCGGTCTGTTATAGGAGCATACATTGATATCATAAGTATTCAATCATACTTGTTTATTCACATCATTTATGATTAAATCATTATCACACAAAGTATGAGTTTCTCTCTCATCCTTACTAGGATATTGCTCACATCATACTTTATTAAGTTTTCAAGGTACATTGGCCTACACTTATCAAAATGCATTAAACTCTTTACATATTAATGTATCATTTAACATAACACACTTCATGTGTTACTCAATCAAGTATATCCAATTTGAGGTGCTTACCTCCATATTGGTTTTGAGGTGCTTCCACCATATCGGGTTAGAGGTGCATGCTTTCTACCATATCGTTCAAGAGGTGTTAGCTTACCACCATATCATCCAAGAGGTGTGTGCTTACCACCATATCGTCCAAGAGGTGTGTGTGTCACTTATATCAAGTTACTCAAGTGTAGGGTTTTGCATATCGAGTTAAACCCTTATGCTCATACCTTTTCAAACCTTCAAAGTATCAACTTACCATGTGTTGAGTGACATCCTAGACAATTGGTTAGTCCTTTTACAACCTACCCAAATGTACAAAATGATAGGGGTGTGGGGTTCCAAGGTATAACGGATTTCATATCACCATATAGGGTTTCATTACCATATCGGGTTAGAGGTGCTTCGACCTGATATCTGTTCGTGCCATGATGAAGTCATCATCATCAAGCTCTAGGCTTTCATCCCTTACTATTCTAGTTCAGGGACAACAGTCCTATGCAACTATTAGAACTCATAGATTCATCAATTATTTAAGAAAAAATCAAAATTGAAAGTAGATCAACAAGTATAATAAGATTGAATAATAACATGATTGGGTTCAAGTTATATAACCCGCCTCAAGAACAACTTCAAAACTCCAAAATCCAAAGTTTCATGTTCCCAACATTGAAGATGAACTGATCAAATATCCAAGACTTATTCACAACTCCTCTATATGCAAAGAATCACCATAGATAAGAACTTGGTGAAGAAGAAAAGAAAGGAAGAATCACATCTCGAGATTCATGCTTCAACCAAGGTTGAAGATGACCATGGCTTCACCTTAAGCTTAAGTCTCAAGATCCTCCTTGCTCCTCAAATACTATGCACACTATCTAAGAGAAAGAGAGTTGTAGGATTTGAAAAGTTTCACTAGTAGGTGAAAGGAGTGGTATATGTAATTGAGGCTCGTGAGAGAGAGTGAATAAGAGGTGTCATCACCTTATACTACTAGGTGACACATGTACATGCATGGGTTGACACATGTCCATGCATGCACACGTATTTATCTTGACATGTAAAACTCTTGGGGATAATCTAGTGATATGATTTATGTGAGAACTCATTACACTAAACGAGATTACTCAAAACATAAAACACAATCCATCACTAATTAATCACATACCCAAAAATATGGGTAAATTAAAACCGATTTCAACGTCAACACCCACTCAGAAACATTTGCATAAGAGCCCAACATCTTTCTTATATCCATACTATGCCAAGAATTTGATACAAATTATTCTATTGTCTTAGCCACCACATATATACACAGGAGAACAATATTCATATATGCCACACAAACAAGTATTAATATGCTAACAAAAGTCTGATTCGTTTGAAACACCATATACAAACTTTTTCTCACCCGGACCTGAGAGTACAAGGACGACTCTAGGATACACTAGACATCTAATCAATTTTATCAAAGATTCATTACTATAGCTCCTCTTTGCTTCCACATGTTTGTTTTTGTCACTTCCAATTACCTAAAAAAAATGTGGCAAACCACAAGGGTGAGACCCATGTCCCAGCAAGAGATATAACCTCCAACAATGTTTATTGATTACAACATTTTAGGTAATGAGACAGTTTAAGCAGTTCAATCATATATAACAAATAGGCTCAGCAACACTGATGATTAACAAAATACATAAAGGAGTTGATAACAATTATCATCATCAAACTGACTACCATCATTTTCCTTATTAACCATCTATGAAGTCCTTGATTTGTGCTCTATAAAGAGTCACCATCTAACCCTAGACATCCCTTGATTAACAACACAAAAAGTTCCATTGAGAGTAGGGTAAAACCCATAATCGACTGTTCAGTTAAAATAAGCCATCCATTGTCAACAAGTAAGATCCTTAAGTTGATCATATAAAGGAAACCATCTAAATCCCATTATTAGGACCAACATATTACATTATCCATCATTCCACTTTATTGAAGAAATAAACAATATATCTTGACCATTGAGTCAAGTTCATATATTAAACCCATCAATTACAGTATAAGTCTGACCATTGCATCAAGTTACCCAAGAAACCATTGGTCTAAGGCTTAATTGATGATACAACTATATAATTAACTCACCATAGGTTTTGGAGACCCGATCCACCATCATTAGTGACCATTAAGTTGCCATAGGTTGTTAGATCATCACTATATTCATTGATCAGCATCAAATATTAAACTAATATCACCATTGATTGATAGCATCATTAGGGTACTTAGTTGTTAATCATTAGGCTTCTAATTAGGCCAAAACATAACCTAAGGGGGTGAACGTCAGTTGACACCTTTGGTTACCACCATACATTGTCATGAAGACAATGCCATAGGGTTGTTGCAATGGTACCATCATCAAGTCATGGGTTTATAGAAGCAATCAGCCTAAAACCCTAAAATTGACCATTGGATGATAGGTGCTTAGCACCATAGGTTGTCAAAACAACATGATACAAGTCATATTATACCTTAGGAATAATGTAAACATGATCACATGTTCATATATAACTGAAATTAGAATATGAAACATTATAAAAATAGAAATCCTAGTCAAGCATAGCTTTTTAGTGCATGGATCATCATTTTCAAGCAAGAACATGATCTCAAAAGCTTATGGTAAGTAATAAACATGGAGCAAGTTAATAAATTTGCCTCTAATGAGAAGATGAAACCCAACATAGAAGAAATATTGAGCATGTAGGGTAGAAAATCCAAGAATAAGCTATGAATTCATCCATCTAGCACCTTTCCTCATCAAATGAGAAAACCCTAAACATAAGGAGCAATAAAGGTAGGGTTTTAGGGCTTTAGAGAAAATTATACCATGGAACAGAAAGGTTACAACCTGGAGGAAGGTCTAAGGAAGGATAATAGTAAGAAAAACGAAGAAGGAAGGAAGAAAACAACTTGCCTTGGTCGAATTCTCTAGAAGATGACCTTGGAAACCCTATGTAGGGCTAGATGGAGCCCTAGGAGACCTTCTTCTCCAGAAAGGGATTGTCTTCTACCATAGAGAAGTTGGTTCCATAGAAAAATAGAGTGAATTAGTTGCTCCAGGTTAGAGGAAAGAGAAAGAAAGTATAGATTCGTATTTGGGCAAGGAAGAGGCAAATATAGCCCATGGATAAGGATTAAAGCAAGCATGAGGTGTAAAAGTAGCTTCCCCATGAGTTTATGGCCTTAAACTATTGAGAATATGCAATCACACACACAAGAAGATCCCCCACCGTCCATATTAACCTGCTTAGATTTCCTTTGTCGAAATTCCCAGCCAATCACATAATTCATTAGTTGATGGCTACTAAAAGTAGTTCATCCGTGAAGGGGTAAACCCTAAAATACCCTTGATGAAAACACCTTCAAACCATGGCCCAACTAGGAGCCCCATGGCTCAAAAATGTTAATAATGATAATATAAAATCTAAGGAACAGAATGTATGTGACAAATTGCAAAGAAAACTCCTCAATTTGGGTAAATTGTAGAAAAGTCCAAAATGTACAGAAAATTGCATAACTTGCTCAAACAGTGTCCAAATTGGACCAAATTTGAAACTTAAGCTTGTCTTATGATTTCAAAACATATCAAAAGGTTAGATTAGGGTTCTACGTATTCAATTATGGTAATTAAGCTCATTCTAATCATTTAGAAAATTCAGGGGCCTTACAATTTCGGTTATTAATTATCTTCTTGAATAAGATATTTCAACCCAACTTCACTTTATTGACAAACCGATACAACTTTTCCAAGGAAAGTTTTAAACTGATATTCATCACCTTCTTGACGCATTAACTCATCATAGACTTTTCCAAGAGTTGTATGGGACCTCCT
Source organism: Alisma plantago-aquatica (assembly GCA_963693085.1). Classification (NCBI taxonomy): domain Eukaryota; kingdom Viridiplantae; phylum Streptophyta; class Magnoliopsida; order Alismatales; family Alismataceae; genus Alisma; species Alisma plantago-aquatica. The sequence goes on along the minus strand of OY856415.1, from coordinate 574,305,541 downwards.
CTATGTCTTCTTGGACAATAGGCACTCCCATATAAGCTCTACAACTCAATACAACTCATTTAGGGTTCCAACTATACAACTCTTCTTGGTCTTTTCATCACCAAAAATACCATCACTCAAATATGATTAAAAATGGTGCCTATTTCTTTATATCTCCTCTAGATGATTCTAATAGAGAGTAGGGATACTCTAGAGGTATTAATTTGCATATCAACCCTAGATTTTGGGTAAATTGCAATTTGCACCAAAATTGGTACACAAGGCACAAACATTATTCAAACAAGCTCCAACATGGAACTTAGGCTTTCCACAATCCACCATTTAGAATCATTCTCTCTTTTATGATGCTAAAGAACTTGAGGCACATTCAAAATATGACATATTGCAATATAACCCCTCATCTTGGATAAATTGTAATTTACACCCAAACTATCATATAATGCACAAACAGTTTGCAAATAAGCTCAAACTTGAAAATTAAACTCTCCTTGAGTCTTAATTACTTTTAAAAGATTAAAAAAAGTTTATAAATAAATTAATTAAGAAAAACTTCCAAGTTTATGCCATAACCCAGGTCAGGGATGTTACACTTCTATCGGCGTCTTAGGTTGTTCCCACTCTGTCACAGACTCCACTTTCTTATGATCCACACGTATTTTGTCAGCAGATATAATATGTCTCAAGAAAGCTACATTCTTCAACCAGAACTAACATTTGCTAAACTTAGCATAAAATTGGTGTTGTCTCAGCATGGTCAATGCCTGACGAAGGTGTTGCTCATGTTTTTTACTGTCACGACTGTATATTAAGATGTCATCTATAAAGACCACCACAAACTGATCAAGAAACAGTCGAAACACTATATTCATCAAATCCATGAATGTTGATGGTGCATTGTTAGACCAAACGGCATAACCACCAATTTGTAGTGACCAAACGTCATCCTAAAATATGACTTAGGTATGTCATCCTCCTTGATCCTCAATTAATGATATTCTGATCTCAGATTTATCTTTGAGACCACCATCATGCCACGCAACTGATCAAACATGTCATCCATCCTCGATAAGGGATATTTATTCTTTATCGTTACCTTGTTCAACTATCTGTAGTCTATGCACAACCACATAAACTCATCTTTCTTCTTAACGAATAGAACTAGAGCACCCCACGATGACGTACTCGGCCTGATAAAACCTTTGTCAAGTAGTTCTTGCAACTGTCTCTTCAACTCTGGCATCTTTTTTGGTGCCATCCTGTACAATGTTTGAGCTATTGTTTACGTGTCGGGAACCAAATTGATCTCAAAATCAATCCCTCAGGGTGGGGGGACACCTAGAAACTCCTCAAGAAACACATCCTTGAACTCTCTAACAACCGAAACCTCCTGAATACTAGAAATCATTGCCTCAGTATCCATCACATGTGCCAATAACACCTCGCAACCCTATCTTAGAAGCTTCCTTGCTACCATGGCTGGTACTAGACACGTCTAAAGAATCTTCCTATGTCCTTGGAAGATCCACGTCTCACCAACATCCACAAATGTTACTTTCTTAGAATTACAATCCAAGACCACTCTGTACTTCTCTAAGGTATCCATCTCAAGGATTACATCAAATCCATGCAAGTTAAGTGGGATGAGATCCACTTGTATGTTATGTCATGAAAAGGAGAGGACACAAGAAGGACACATCTCCTACATCACTACAGAACTGACTAACGGGGTTTCTAGGAACAAACTATTCTACTTACGACTAACAGACAAAGGACAACTACTAAGCACCTTCATAAGTGATAAAAGAGTGCTTTGTACATGGGTCAACCAAAATATATACAAAGCAAGAATAAGACAAATTAGAATCAAATAACTCCATCTTGTCACCACTCACAGGTTGACCATCGCCATCGACTGACTTATAGCGTAGAATCTAGCCATTGCCTGTTGTCACCCCTGTCCTCTACTTCCTTGAGCAGATGATATGCCCTGCAATGTTTGGCCACGTCCTCATCCTCCCGTGCCACTATTTTGTTGTCTCTACTAGCCCTGCTGGCTCTACCTTGGTTGTTGGGTCACTTCATCATCTCTCACTGGACACTCCCACTTCAGATGTCCTACATGCCCACATTGATGGCAAGTTCAGGTCTAATATCGCGGCCTAGATGGTATTGTCACTGATGCTGATGCAACACCATGGGCTTTTGTGGGAAGAATACTACTGCCTCTGCCCTTACTCAGTGATGACTGTGTCAAAGTACTAAACCTCTGTGATGTTGGTGATGTGGAAAACCTCAGCTTCTTAAAGCCTCCTAAAGACTACCCCTTAGATAGTGCAGACCTCTTCTTGGCACTTGCCTCTCTCTTCTCCTTCATAGACCGCTCTATCCTCCAAATAGACTCCACAACCATGACAAACCTCTCTCGATTCTCCATAGTCGCTTTTGGGGTAGATAACTCAACATTCAACCCCTTCTCAAAATGACAAATCCGCTCATCCTCTGTGGCATCCATGTGAAGACAGAACCTCAACAACTCCATAAATCTTGCCTCATACTCATTTATCATCATGGATCCCCATCGAATCCTCTCAAACTAGTTGATCTTTTCATCAATACACGTTTGAGAAAAGTACTGACTAACAAACTCACATCAAAACTCCTCCCAACTTATCACAATATCGGGTCTCTTCTCCTCCTCTATGGCCCACCAATGGCCAACACTCCCCCTCATGAGGTACACCGCATGCTTCACCTTATCCTCTTCAGGGATACTCAGGATCTTAAAGAACTTCTCAAGCTCGTTCAGCCACAAATCTGCATTCGCTGAATCAACCATTCCAGCATACTCCACCGCTTCAACACGGCAAAGCCACTCAAAAGTCTTCCTAGTACCCAAAGATTCAGTATGAGGAACAGGTGCCCTAGGCTAAGGTGCAGGCATCTTGTCCACCATATGAGTCATAGTAGCCATAAACTGCCAAAAAAGAGATTGAAAGGCAGGGTTTCAACCATAGCTGGGTCAAACTAGGGGATTTCAGGCACACGATCTTCTCATGCCTGGTTCCTTACACCACCACCTGGTGGAGCAACACTTCTCTCGGCAGCATGCTCTTCGTGTTCTCCAGACATCGTTAAGCTCTCTTCTACTTCTTCTACATAAGTAGAAGTCATTATAAGATAGACTAGAGGATACTAGAACAGACACAAATCTTAGTCCTAGGTCCCTATAGACTCACCGAACCTAAAGCTCTAATAACAACATGATTGTGACACCTCACACCACACAAAGAGAGATTAACTAAAAAACACTAAAAATTTAAATTATTTCATAAGACGGGCAAACAATAAGAACTTCTACATAAAGGTGCTTTCATGCCTCAAATCACTTAGTAGATGTGCCATCAGCATGTTACCATAGAACATGTTCCAGAACATATAAACATTTATCCATTATAGTTGTATACAAAAGGGCACACAAGACAAACATGTATCGAAAGGACATCCACAAAGCGTCTACAAAACATCCCCTAGGACCCGAGTGTACAGGGACGACTCTAGGACTCTATCAACAAAGACATCCAACAATACTTCCAACATAGTCATCTACGGCTCCTCTTGCTGCTGCTCAACCTCCACTGCATGATTTCTACCTCTTCATGCTCATCCACCTAAAAAGGGTGTGGGAAACCTACAGTGTGAGATTTCTAATCTCAGCGGGAGATATAACTCTCCACCAACTTTATTATTATCACAGATAAGATAAACTAAGATGCAGTAAAGTTACAACTATGTGGAGTAGGTCATTATTATTAATAGGAAGAGCAATTACTGATGAATTATATAACATCTTAATAATTAAAAAGGTATATGAAGAACATGTATAATTCTTATCAACAATATTGTATAAAGATCAAACAAGACCTCATCCAATGTTTCCGTATTTGATCTTATACAGATATGCTATACGACTGAATTGTATATTTTATTATGTCCCGAGGATTTGAGTCATACCACCCAAATCCCACCGACCACTTGATAAGTCGAAATTGGTGTCATACAAGGTGTAATGGAAGAGCCAGAATTCATGACCTCACCCCCTCGGTCAGTACGAGAACATGTAGTGACATCATAAGTCAGATTGCTGTCAACGACATATAGTCCAGATGTACATATCTATCCTGCCTTGGTACAGGTCCTGGTGCTAGGGAGTTATGACCGCATCTGCTCTCTTATTGAGGTATGACCGCAGCCAATCCCATATGACATGTCACTGAGCTACGACCGCAGCCGCATTGTCAACAATATGCATTCTAAGTTGAACTCATTTCACCATTCAACAAGTACTGACATTGAATGAATCTATCGCACATGGCAAACTACAAGATTTAGGTTTCACTTGATTAATTAGGTTATTTAAGTATCTTTTAGTATCAATCAAGTTACAACGTATAAACTCAAAATAAGTTCTACATAAACAAGGGCATGACACATCATCAAAACATACGGAAACATATAAGGTGTGATCTCATCACATCACTTCATATCTATATTTCAACATATGTCCAACACAAGGACCATATATCTTGGGGTGACAACCCCTCCACTCATCACTGAGGAAACTATCATCTCATATGAGGCAGTAAGCCATTATCAGGTCATAAGACCATTTCCTCCTCTTTCTGTGTTACCACATCACATGTGCCTCACAAGTAGGACTGTAAATGGATATGGCTATACCCGCAAACCCTCAAACCCATACCCACTAAACCTGTCATGGATATAATTTTTATAACCATGTAATAACTTACTCTTATACCCACATACCCGCCTCTTACAAGGTAAGGTTATTGTTATGTATATATGCATACCCTCTATACCCATATACTCATTTATTTATATTTTTATGTAAATAATTTACATTAAAATGTAATGGTGCATATTGTAGGACTTACATTTGGCAAGTATATTTACCTTCAAATAATAAACATTTATATTAGAATGTAGTGATTTATATCATAGCGCTCACATCTAGTAAATCTAAGTACCTTACAGTAGTATAATGAACAAATCCATTAATGCACATTTATAGTCACACAAGTACATTTCATTAAATTAAGAAAGTCATAAAGTCATTCTCTCAGTCCATATACTCGGTGGTTATATGGATATGTGTATTTTGTTGTAACTCGAAGTCTGTGGTGCAGTATTATAGCAAGTTAACAAAACCGCATATCAGATTACCCAACCATATACTCGATGGTTATACGGATATGGGAATGTTGTGGGTATAATTTTTACAAAGTGGGTATATGACTGTACGCATATCCGTTTAACTAAATAGTTATGGTTATAGATATGATCATATAATTGCACCATTTACAACCTACTTTCACAAGACTTATTCAAGCATAACATAACCACCATAGCTCATACCTAGCTGTGTACATCAACAGGTTAACAAGTAGAGCAAAAGCCTCCCTCCTCTCCCGTACGACACGTACAGCACCGACCCGGCGGGCTGGTCGTCTAACCAGCGAAGACAAGGGCAGGACGCGTCGGCGGTGGCGGCGTCAGCCACGTCCGTGATGAGCGGTTGGGCCTCTCCCTGAGCGCCTTGACAGGCCCGGTCTCGATGCCTTCGAAGCTGTTAACGAGTATCCAGGGACTTCAGCGGCTCAGCCATGTCCCTATACTCCCCTCTCACAGTCCTGTCAAGTTCCGGCAAGTGCAACATCGAAACCATCGGTGGCGAATAGATCCACGACGAGCGCAGCCATTGCTGCCATCGGGATTAAATGGCCCATACCTCGAACTCGTCGTCGAGGTCCGGCGGTGGGAGCACGTCGACGTAGATCCCGTCGGGTAAGGCGCGGATATACGCTGACGTCTTGGGGTTTGTGTCGGTGAGGAGGAAGGATACCTCGAACCCGTGGTGTGCCACGATCGAGGCGGCGCGCCATGGCTGTTATCCGGATTAAATGGCCCATACCTGGTGATGGAAGCATGGCTGCCATCCGGAATAAATGACCCATACCTGGTGGAGGGGATCGGAGGAGGAGATGTGTCGCCGGTGGCCTGTGTTGCTGGTATGGCCCTGGTTCGATGGGTGCAAGGAAGAGGACGAATTGTACGTACCGGTGATTTTGGCGGTTTGTGTGGTGGTGTTATGATGTAAGGGCGACGTAAGACGGACGTATGCCGCATCCATTCCATCTCAAGAGAGAGAGGAGGGGGCTGGAGCAAAGCAGGATGAGAAAGTTCGATGGAACCCTCCACAATTGATATTGGTGGGTTGCACTTGCAGTCGCGAAGTCGGACTTTTGTTCGTTCCAATTGATCCATTCACCAATCACCAGCACGTCCCTTTCCGGACAGCACACCGTCCTCAACTGTCGTCTGCTGGTGAGGGTGAGGGTGAAAATGCAGGTGGGGGATCTCTAGAACCTTACATTACGTATTGGTGACACCAGCATGCGTGCGGCGAAACATTATTGGCAGAATCAATCGTTTTGGTGGCCTAGTTAGGGAATAGGATTTAAAAAGGATGGATGTTAGCGTAGACAGTATCTTTCTAAAATTTCACAATCCAAAAAGAAAAATGTGGAGCCCAAACGTGAACGTCATGGTTTGATTTACATAAGCCAAGAAACGATGCGGATATCCAATCCATCGCCATAATCAGCATGTAATAGTATGAAAAAAAGTATGTTCTAAAGACCGAAAGGGACATAACTCCAATATTGTTGAGGATCCCCAACCTCGTGGACAACCAATTTTAGTTGTATGTTTTGCTTCGTGTAGGTCTCCTCGCACTCGGGTCTTCAATAATGAAATTGATCTGTTTGCTTTCAATTAATAAAAAAAATATGTTGCGACTTTCTGTTGGGAATTTAGCGCATTGTATTTATAACTCTTGGGTCATCCGGTCTCTGGCACCTATTTGAAGAGGGGGTGGGGGTGGGGACTAAGTCTCCTTCTAACTCAAAAAAATATTATTAACGACAGGAAAAGAAGAAAACAAAGGAGTGTTGTCTTTACAGGTCTCACTGTTACAACTACAGTGGTATACTTTCAAATTGTATGGTGGGATAATAAAAATTGGATCGCCATGATAAGTTATTTTATAATTAATGAGATAATGCCTCTTATTATCAGTTCTTTTGTTTTGTAACTTTTTTCCCATATTCATCAGTCTCACATCTATTAGTTAGTTGTCCATCATTCTCCCTTTAACTATATAAGAGAGACTCAGGTGTGTCTTTTCATATTGATTATTGAATATAATCACTCCAATCAACGTGACATCAGAGCAGGAGATCCTAATGAAACCCTAAGTACATCAACCTTAATCGTTGCTCTCTCTTCCTATTTTGGGTATCTGTCGTCAACATAGGGCCCCCACAAGAAGCAATTGGGAAGCCTCTCTCCTTCGTCTTCACCACACCCAGGGATATGAGAACCGTAGTTGGCGCCTGATCTGGAACCATATACCCTTGATGTTATTATCATGATCGGGAGTTGACTCTATCAATTCTTCTGAAGAATTCCACAAATGTCACACCATGGTTGACAAAAATGACGTTGTGGCAAAGAGCTCTACCATGAGCACCCTAGTTGGTATCAACATCAAATTAGTTGGTACCAATTATTTTATCTGTTCAACAACATTCGAGCTCTATGTAGGTTCTCAAAGAAAGAAACTAATCCACATGAAAGATATGCATGCTCCTGTGACGAAAGATTGGGATCCAGGCAATGATTGGGTATCATCTTCTATCTTGAGTAGCATGGAGGAAGTTGTGGCTAGACATGTTATGGTGTATAATTCTACAAAACTTTTGTATATTATATTGAACAAATTGCATTCTCACAAGAGTAATATCTCTCATCTTTATAGGTTATTTAGGATACTCAATCATCCAAGAAGGGCAATATGAGTCTAACAGATTATTATGACACCCTTACAAATATGTGTAATGAGTAGGATATTTATCATCCACTAGCTACCGATCTAGAAGAATCGAAGAAGAAACTATAGACAACATATTATATGTGATCTTTCTCTTGACGTAGATTTAAATTTGAATTAGTTGAAGATCCACTCATGATGCATGAGAAAATTCATACATCGAAGAACCCTATGCACATATTATTGCATTGATGAACCTTCTCCTCTAATGGATAACTCAACCTATGCTATCTCAAGTGGTTGTGGGTGTATTTACCACTCAGACAGGAGATGAGGACAAGGACTCAACTATGACACTGGTTGCCGTAAAAAATACTTCTATGAATATTGACAAAGCCTAAGATATCATATTGATCATTGTTGGATTAAGCACATGTACCTGTATGATTATCTAAAGTACAACAATGTGTCACCTAACATGAAATGTCACTCTAAAGATGGGATACAAGATGAATATGACAACTCTTCGCAATCTTAAGGATCTCACAATGTTGTAGTGATACAATTAGGTACAAGTGTTCGTGCTTTCTCATTTATGACTCAATCTGATTGGATAGAAGACTTTTGGTGCATCTTCACATATTAATGGTAATGCTTTGATATTTAATTATTTTATAACATTAGCCAAACCTTTTCGTGTCAATGTAGTTGATGGTTCTATTTCCCCAATTACAAGTATTGGTAGTGTAACAAAAAGAAACCTAGGACTTAATCCTATTTTGGGGTTAAGAAGTTAGAAACCTTAGTCTTTGAGGTTTAGCCAAATAAGGATAAGAGTATGCTCTTTGGTGACCTTAAATATGTTAATGCATGAATAAATCACCCTAAAATGTAGAATATAAATTAATATCACCTAATACCTTCAAATTAATCATAAAATCAATGATAGGTGTATAAGACATGTCACATGAAGTAATAATGTGCATAAAAAGACACGGTGTCCATAATTGAGAATAATGAGTTATAATTCCATAAAAATACGAAATAAATAAGCTTATGTGAGATAGTGATAGAGTAGATTCATTCTAGATCATTCATTTTCCTTATGGTGCAAGGAATAGAAAAAGGAATAAATAATAATGCTTAAAATATGTCAATGAGATATTGAATTATTAATGAGAGAAATAATAGAGATAACAGATAATGGGTTAAAAGGAAAACTTATTGGATAAGAATAATCTCATATTCATTTTCTTGTCTTGGAGGCCAAGTTTCACCAATTTAGGATAATAATGATCACATCCAATTTATTTAGAAAAGAAAAGGTGTTTTTCCTTAAAAATATGAAATAAAATAATTAATGACTCCAAAAGTAGAAAATAATCTTAGATTCATAATCTACACATCAAAATATGCCTTTAGGTGAAATTTCACTCAATTTGGAGAAAATTTGCTTAAAAGGTGAATTCAGGAGAGAGAGTGTGTAGAACCTTCAAAATATTAAATAAGAATACAAATAACTTCAACATATAAGATTGATGGAAAATTCATATCCAACACATTAAATAAGACTTGTGGGTGAAGTTTTATTAAATTTGGGTAATCTTATCACCATTAATGAAGGAGGAAAGAGAAAATAAGTTTGAATTATTTAACCCATTAAAAGTTCTCAAAAGGTAAACCTAATTTCATATTCATGTTCTACATCTTAAAATCATCCAGGATGTCAATTTTATTAAATTTGATATTTTTTTTGCACCCTCAAAATAGGAGAGAGAAAACAAGAAATAATTTCTTTAACACTTTATTCGATTTGGATTTGGATTTGGATTTGGATTTGGATTTGGATATGTCACATGGTTTAATTATTTTCCTTATTTCGCTCCATTTCTTGGTTGTTGGATCCATGCATGGATGGTGAGGATTGCGTCTCCTACCTTGGGTAGGAGAGCAACTCGCGCGTGTATAGTACCGCTCCTGGGGGGATTTTGCGATCTGATTTTCTCACGCTATAGTTGGTCGTTTTCTGAGATTTTTTGTGCTTTGTGTTTGTGGAGACTTTCTACATTGTTTGGTCCTCAAATCGTGACCTATGTTTGAGTATTTTACAAATGCCCAACTTTCCTACTTCATGCTTCTCACGGTCAACTCGTTTGGAACCTAACTCTACACCCCACCTATAAATAACCATGCCTAGGGCTTCACCTCACCCTACTTGACTCTTTTGTCCATCCAATTTCATTGCATCTTGCACGTTTTGCCACCGGTAATTATATTTTAGACCTAGGCTTGCGGTTGCTAGGGCCCTCACCTAGCGGAGTTGCCTCAATTCCTTGCTACATCGGGTCTGGTTCCTCCTCCCCTTTCTTTCCATGTACTTACTTTGTCGAATCGTTCCCTTCGGTGGATTCGTCTAGACTCGGCCTACTGCTGCTCGCATTGTAGCCATGGTGGGTAATGGGTAAGGGGGAAGACACCCCATCATGATTTTCCACTATTACCCTCAATTGGTTTCTTTTCCTTTGTTTTCTTGCTTGGGGGTAATTCTGTCTTTTCACACCTTGCTTTCTTTTGCTTTGGGCAAGGTCAATTGAGAAGTTGACTGGTGACACGGCCTATTCCTATTGGGCCAAGTCAGCCTGGCCCCACTCTCTCTCTATTTTAAATGAAAATTCATTTTTAGATTTTCCAATTGGCCAGTTTTCAAAAAATAATAACTAATTATTTACTAATCAGAAAAATACAAATAAATACTTCTCGGGTTTAAAAAAATGTAAGCTTCCTAATGGCATTGGTTTTCTCACCTGAATCTAATGTTTTAAAGAGGTGATTTTAATGGATCTAATCAAATAAGATAATAACTTGTATAATTCATAACTAAATATTTATAAGTCTAATAAAATATGTTTTGAACTCAGGAAGATATAACCTAAAATATGGTGTGGTTTTGGTACCTAATTCATTAATAATAAAAAGGCAATTTTTAGGGTTTTGAATAATCAATGTAGTTCTAATCCTAATTTCACATATCTGATATTAGGTGCTTTGGAAACCTAGATTTGGATCTTGAAGTAATCTTATTTTGTTAAGACTCTGTGAGAGGTATGTTTGCATCTCCTATTCTTCTTTATTGAGAAATAACCTAAATTGTCTTTCTTTTGGTCCTATGGACAATAACCTATACACATTGCTCTTATCTTTTGATATCATGGTTCTTGTGAACTATTTAGTTTGTGGTTATCTTGGATATTCTCTTGACTCTTTTCTTCATGCCTTAGTGCATGTTGGACTTATTTGTTGTTATATGCCTACTTGAGGTGGCTGATAGTGATGATCACTTATGTGGTCATTAATTTGTAAAATCTAACTATACCTTTTATTTGCCTCCCTATTAAGCATGTTGTGTGACTCAGTATCCTAGAGTAATATAATTTGCATTGGTTTCAGGTTATGCACCCTTATTAATATTATTTTGGGATGGAGGTTATGTGCCCCATACCCGGGTTTCAAATTTATGAGGTTTGGCCCAATATTTATTTTTATTGCGAGTTTGGTTATGTGCCAATCATTATCAGGTTCAAGTTTATGAAGCTTGATCTCCTTTTTTATTTATGTTGTTCTAGTGTTATGTTTATCTCACCTACATGCAGGTTTTTATGGGTTTTGTTCCCTAAGAACATTATGAGTGTTTTTGTGGCACCACTTTTATTATTGAATTTATGGCAAGTATTCCTTTTATCAGATGTTTGTGATTCTTTCCTTTTATGCCCGGTTTGGGTAGTTCTTATCTTTCTCATGGGAAGCTTTCTATACTTGATGTACCCCTTTCCTAATATATATATATATATATATATATATATATATATATATATATATATATATATATATATATATATATATATATATATATATATATATATATATATATATATATATTGCTCAATTTCTTTTTAGAATGCTCATACCAGCTTTTTGTTGATATCCTCTTTTCTTTTCCTTTTGTGGGTTATGCTTCCAACCCCCAGGTCTTGGACAAGGAGAAGGAGATCTAGGAGGACCTGGACAACAACAAGTGTAGCTCACTTCGTGGGAGACTTTGCTTGAAATTGTTAGGTGATCCTCAACTAGTCTTATATATGTAGTTAGATTTCCTTTATGTCACCCTGCATGGTGAAAGTTTAGAATGATAAGAAGATTTGTAATAGTTAGATATATCTATAATTTCGTTGCTACTTTGTGTTATGATACAATCATGTTAAATAAATTTGGTTTCATCCCTTACAAGAAAACGTTTTTGTGGATGTGCCTTTTATTTTTAGTAGGGAGTGGATCCCTATGGGATCCTACTCCTTACAGGTAGTGTATCTCTAACCAGGTCAATGTCTCTTGATAAATTTTTGCATGCACTATTTTTTTTCTTAGAAAATTTTCTATTAACTAGATCACAATTTCTGTAAAGTGTCAGGCTATCTTTATGATAACTTCTTGTTTAATAGGGTCTCCTGAAGATGAATCATATTGGTGGAATCTTTGAGTAGGAGGGCCTTTACTACCTGAAGTCATCCACCACTCATCCTACAACCTACTCTACAAGAATCTCCCTACAACTCCATTGATGTCTTGGACATCTTTGTATTACTATGCTTCTGTAAGGAGTGGCACCCTAGAGGAGAGCCACTCAACTTACTCAAAAGTAATTATAGAAAACCACTCAATTCCAATTATCACAAGTAATTTAAAAAAAAGGATGATAACTATAATTCAAGTATTTAATGTATCAAATACCAAAAGTATAATAATAAACATACAATCTAACTATTACAATATTCATTCTTTAACATTGTTCTTCACCACTCTGGGTGTACATAAGAGAATACTAATCATCGCATAGGATCAATAGAGGGTAAACCAACCACTTCAATCTATCTTCAAAAAGAACAACTACTCTCGATCAAGCTGCAACTCAGGGTCACCTACGGGAGGATCCTTGATGCGATAATTTTGAGTCGCATTTATAGACTTGTTTTACTTGCGTTGTATGCATTTATTGGTCATGTTGGAGGTTAATATTGCATAATTCACTTACTTTAGTCTATGACCCTTCTCAGTGTCAAATTTCCCTTATTTTATTGTTTTGAGTATAAATGATTATAATGATAGGTTTTATCTCAGCTTATGTGGTTTTGTTTTGAAATTTCAGGAAAAATGCATATCGACAGTTGTCGATACCATCGACGGCTGTCGATACTATAGACACAGCCACAGGCAGCCAGCCGCAAGGAGCAGCACGGAGTCGATACCATCGACAGGGAAATCGATGGTATCGAGTTACCATCAGGTTGCTGGCGAGCAGACAGTCGATACTATCGACCTAAAAGTCGATACTATCGACACAAGAAGATTCAGCTATGGAAAAGGGACAAAACCGACGCCTCGGGGTGTCGATGGTATCGAGTCAGCATCAGGCGTAATGAAGAGAAGAAAAGAAGACTTGTTGATATCACGCAGTCGATACCATCGACCCGTGTCGATGGTATCGACGCCGTCAGATTAAAGTTTGTTTCAGATCGATCCAAATCTGATGGTTGTGATATTTTTGCAACCTAACTCGGTGATTATACCTAATGACGGCGGCCAAGAGAAGAGGATCACGTCATTAGCCGTTGCACACGTCCCGAGAAGGTGTGGAGAGGAGAACGGAGCCCAGAAGCACGCCTGGACCATTCCGGAAGTTGAAGAAGATGTTTTCCACCGGCGGAAGGCTGTAGATCGTGCATTTTACGACGAGGAACGCTTGGATCTTCTCTATTCAAGGGTTTCATTACTTATTCACGTTTTTCTCCATGTTTCCCCTTTTCTCAACCATGTTTTGCTCTAAGATGAACATGCGGAGCTAATCCTCTTTATCTTTAGGACCGGGAGTAGCCCGGGGAAGCATTGTATGACATTTTTATCATAGTAATTCATAATTTATCTCTTAAATCTATGGTATGACTTTGTTTTCTCAATTATATTGTTATGCTTGATCACCATAATGATAATCTAATTCCTATAATTACTTTGAAAGAAGAATTAACGGTTGAAAAGAGACGAAATTCACATTAATTAACAAATCCCTTGAACAAGGTGATGTAAGGTTAATGGTGGAAACCCAGAGGTCGATTATAATGCACCTAGTTTAGGGTATAGGTTACTACGACGGTGGAACCGACCTAGACATAGGTAGTGAATTACACCACGACAGTGGACAATTCTGACTACAGGCCACTATCCGGATTAAGAGATGAACCTGAATTATTATATGGAAATTCATACAATGAAAACCCGCGGTGAAACCGCAATCCTAAAGATCTCCACTTGAATTGATTAAACGAAACATTTAATCAATTGCTCTGTTTTATTTTATTTTTTTTCTTTTTCAAACAACTCTTATAACCTTTTTATTGGTCTAGCTAATTACGAGTAGTTAGTAGTAGTCTACTGATAATTTAGTATCCCTGAGTTCGACTCGGGCCTCACAAGGGCCTTTACTACATTGACACGTGCACTTGCGTTCTACGCACGGTATAATCGTGTCAAGTTTTTGGCGTCGTTGCCGGGGACACGACAATTGTCGGCACTACGAGTGCTGCAAGCGGCCATTCTAGGCCACATTTTTATTTTATTATTTTAATTATCATTTGATAAATTCATAGTTTCATCTTTCATATTATTGAAATCGTCTAGCACGGTACTGAACTGAAAATATCATCTTGCAGGTACCGGTGCATGGTGAGGACGCATAGCACCGACTACACGCAGCAATCACCAGAGGTTCCATTGTCGGGACCAGACGACAAGGAGAGCTATATTCAAGACCAACCAGACGAAATAGATTCAGATTCTGAACCAGAAGCCATGGAAGAAGAGCAGACGATATGGGAGAAGATAAAGGCTTCTTCCTCATCCGCTTCAAAGGGGCCAATAAAGAAGCAGGCGATCAACATTCCGACTTATAAGATTGATCATGCATTAATCAACTTAGTCAAGTCAAATGCATTTCATGGGCTTAAAAACGAAGATCCGGTGACGCACATAAGTCAATTCATGGAGAACTGTGATATGATCAAAAAAGACAGGTTCCCGCAGGAGACGCTTTACCTGAAGCTGTTTCCAAGCTCTCTGGCAGGAAATGCACGAGAATGGTTGCATAATCTTGATGATGAGTACGTGGAATCATGGAACCACATGGTGGAAGTGTTCTTTGAAAGATTCTTTCCACCTGAGAAGACAAATGATATGATCAGAAAAATTCATAATTTCAGCCAGAAGGCAGGGGAGATGTACTCCGAGACCTGGGAAAGATTTCAGATCATGCTAAGGAGGTACTTGCATCATGGGCTTGACAAGGAGAAGTAGGTTAAAATCTTCTATTTTGCTCTCTTCGAGCATGATAGAAGTAACTTAGACTCCACAGGTTCAGGTTTCTTCCTAAACAACACAGGCACGAGGTGTTGGGAAATATTGAAGAACATGGCTAAGAAGCAATCTTGGGGTGATAGAGACGACGTAGAGCATGTTCGGGATGTAGGGGAGTCAAAGGCCATCAAAGAACTAAATGAGAAGATGGACCTTCTAGCAAAGAAACTGCTTGCAAAAGAAGACGCAGAATTAGATGATGAGGCTCAAGTAAAGTTCATGCGCCAGTAGTAGGGGTATAGAAACAACGATTATTCATGGAGGAAAGACAAGAAATTTTCCTGGAAGGATCCAAATAATTTTTTGCAGAACCCCGACGCAAAACCCCAACCGGTGGCGGAGGATAAGAGTACTGAGTTACTCAACCAAGTGATCAAGCAAAATCAAGAACTAATAAGCACGTTTGGTCAGCAGATCAAGCAACAAGGGGAATTCATGAACCAATTTGGGCAGACCCTACAAAACCAAGGGGCTCAGATGAGGACGATAGAGACATCCTTGGCGCAGATGGCAGTTGAGATAGCAAATCTGAAGAAGCCAGCGCAACAAGGTTTTTTGGGTAATACAAACATTCCAGGAGGAAACCAACAGGCTAAGGCAATCTTACTAAGGAGCGGTAAGAAGATTTTAAACCCCAGGGCCGATGAACCGAGCATACACCAACCAGAAACCACAGGTGAGGCCACCGAGGAGGTTCAAATTCCAATCACCGAGCCGGTAGAGGATGTAGTGGAGAAAGTCACATCCGAATTAGTTGCTGAGGAGAGGACACAGAAGAGGACGCCATATGTGCCACCACATCAAAGGGCACAAACTGTCTCGATCCCATACCCCAATAGCATGAAAGCCAAGAAAGTGGACGCTCAATTCAAGAAGTTTCTAGATAGCTTTAGGAAGCTGTCAGTCAACATTCCTCTTTTAGAAGCAATCGAACAGATACCCTCCTACAGGAAAAATTTGAAAGACATCATCACAAAGAAAAGGAAAATCCCTGATACTGAGGTTGTGGTTCTCAAGGAGCAGGTGAGTGCCTTCATCATGGGCACATTACCACCTAAAAGGCAGGATTCGGGTTGCTTCAATATTTCATGTTACATTGGTAAGGTGAAATTCAACGAAGCACTGTGTGATTCCGGGGCAAGAATAAATATGATGCCTCTCTCTACGTTCAAGAAATTGGGATTGAAAGAATCAAGGTTGAGCAATATGACAATATAGTTGGCGGATAATTCCGTGGTAAAACCGTATGGTATTTGTGAAGATGTGTTGGTGAAAGTTGATCGGTTTGTATTTCCAGCAGACTTTGTTGTAATGGAAATGCAAGATGAACATGGTAATGAGATACTCCTTGGACGACCCTTCCAAGCCACTACTGACATGATACTTGAGATGGGGAGAGGTCACTTGACCTTGGGTATCGCCAATGATCGGTTTGAAATGGTCATGCCCTCAAGAACTATGACATCTAAAGTAAAGGAGCAATGCCGCATGATGAAGCACTTTGATCAGAATATTTCTATTTGTCTAGGGAAGCCATTTCTAGATATGGCTCATGTAATGACTAAAGTAGAAAAAGGGACACTGGTTGTAGACATCATGGAGCAGACCAAGGTTTTGTCTCTTAGCAAGGCTGTGGGTTTTCCCAATGATGAAGAGGAGGACATTCTGCCTTCTACTGAAGATGAGGACATAGTAAGTTCTGTCTTTAATGCATATCCAGAACTGCCTCTTGAAGCCTGCCTGGTTAACATAACACATGATTGGATGAGAAGCAAGTCACTCCAAGAGTTTGCCAAGATGCTTCAGGTGCTGTCGTGTTTCTACGCTAGGTACTATGAAGACCTTGGAGAACTCCCACCATCGCTTCAGTCATCCTTAATCAGCCCACCAGAATTAGAATTGAAGCCATTGCCACCGCACTTGAAATATGCATTTCTAGCTGAAGGTGAAAAACTGCCAGTGATTATTTCAGCATATCTGAGTGCCGAAGAGGAGGATCAACTGCTGATCGTGCTGAAGAACCACCGAGGTGCATCTGGGTGGTTGGTAGCAGACATCAAGGGGATTTCCCCTACTTTGTGCCAGCACAAGATCCGACTCGAGGAAGGAGCCAAACCGGTAATTCAGCCACAGCGACGACTAAATCCTAGCATGATGGAGGTCGTCAAGAAGGAGGTGATCAAGCTCCTTTCTGTAGGTACCATCTATGCCATATCTGACTCGACGTGGGTGAGTCCTACACAGGTAATCCTTAAAAAGGGGGGAATTACTATTACACATAACTTGTTGAATGAGCCGGTCACGACCCGTCTGGTAACCGGGTGGTTTGTATGTATAGACTACTGTAGATTGAATGTTGCTACGCTTAAGGATCATTTTCCTCTCCCATTCATTGATCAGATTTTAGAGCAATTGGCAGGTCGATCTCATTTATGTTTTCTCGATGGTTATTAGGGCTACAATCAGATATCCATTGATCCTAAGGACCAAGAAAAGTCCACCTTCACTTGTCCTTATGAAACCTTTGCATACCGCTGTATGCCCTTCGGTTTGTGTAACGCACCGGCAACCTTTCAGCGTTGCATGCTTTCCATTTTCTCCGATGTGGTTGAACGATGTATGGAAGTCTTTATGGATGATTTCTCCGTCTATGGTGCGTCTTTCGACGAATGTTTATACAATTTGGAAAAAGTTTTGCAACGATGTGAGGACACGCATTTGGTTCTCAATTGGGAAAATGTCATATGATGGTTAGCGAAGGGATCGTGCTTGGACATAAAGTGTCTAGCAAGGGGTTGGAGGTAGATCCGGTGAAGATTGAAGTTATTTCCAAATTTCCTCCACCGAATTCGGTAAAAGGGGTAAGGCATTTTCTAGGTCACGCCGGGTTTTATCGCCGATTCATAAAAGATTTCTCAAAAATCACCAAACCATTATCTGACCTGCTGGAGAAGGATGTTGTGTTTGATTTTAACGAAAAGTGTTTAAATGTTTTTAATGTGCTCAAAGAAAAATTGATTTCCGCATCGGTTGTGCAAACACCGGATTGGACAAAGCTGTTCGAACTGATGTGTGATGCATCGGATTTCACAGTGGGGGTAGTTTTGGGATAACGTGTGGGCAATAAACCCATTGTGATTTTCTATGCATCCAAAACCTTAAATGAAGCACAACTGAATTACACGACAATCAAAAAAGAACTTCTCACCGTTGTTTTTGCTTTTGAAAAATTCCGGCAATATCTTGTAGGATCTAAAGTCGTGGTATGGACGGACCATGCCGCCATTAAGTACTTGATGGAGAAAAAAGATGTCAAACCTAGACTGATTAGGTGGATCCTACTGTTACAAGAATTTGACATTGAAATCAAAGATAAGGCGGGAATAGAAAATGTGGTTGCGGACCACTTGTCTAGGTTGGAAAGGGTAGATGAGAAGGACGTGCATATACCCATTACCGATACGTTTCCTGATGAACAACTTCTATTTGTAAAATTGAAAGATCCTTGGTTTTCTTACATTATTAATTATCTTGCCTACAAAATTATCCTAGATGATTGGACATACTAAGAGAAAAAGAAAATTTTCCATTCTTTGCGTTATTATTTCTGGGATGACCCTATTCTATTGAAGCAGTGCAGGGATGGTGTGTTGCGCAGGTGTGTATCGGAGGTGGAATATGAAAGTGTCCTTCGCCATTGCCATACTCTACAGATGGGTGGCCACCATGCTAGTTCTCGAACTGCGGCCAAGGTACTTGATAGTTGCCTTTACTGGGCTACTTTGTTCAGGGACGCATATGACTATGTGCGACAATGCGATTCCTGCCAACGGGCAGGTAACATTTTAAAAAGACAGGAGATGCCCCTCAATGTATTTCAAGAGGTCGAGGTGTTTGATCTGTGGGGTATTGATTTTATGGGACCCTTTGTGTCCTCCAATTCTAATTTGTACATTCTATTAGTTGTTGACTATGTATCGAAGTGGGTAGAGACAATACCCACTAGGACTAATGATGTTGCCGTAGTGTGCAGGTTTTTCAAAGAATACATTTTCTATAGGTTTGGTGTACCAAGAATGATTATTAGTGATGGAGGTACACATTTCCAGAATCAGAAGTTTACGGCATTGTTGAAAAAGTATAGGGTAAAGCACAATATTGGTACCCCGTACCACCCGCAGACACAGGGGCAAGTGGAAGTCTCCAATAGGGAAATTAAGAAGATCTTGGAGTGCACTGTGGCTTCGACGAGAAAAAACTGGAGCACCTTGCTATCAGATGCTTTGTGGGCGTACATGACGGCGTTTAAGAAACCTATAGGCACTACGCCTTTTAGGTTGGCTTACGGCCGCGCCTGCCATTTACCGGTGGAGTTGGAGCATAAGGCGCATTGGGTGCTGAGGAAGTTGAATTTGAACTATGATGAAGCCAGAAAGAAACGTATGTTAGAGCTAAATGAACTTGACGAGATGAGGATGAATGCATATGAAAGATCGCGGATCTACAAGGAGCGAACAAAGCTAATTCACGATCAACATATTCAGATGCGTGTCTTCAAGAAGGGAGATCGTGTACTCTTGTTCAACTCCAGGTTGAAGTTGCATCCCGAGAAATTGAAATCCTGATGGAGTGGACCTTTCACCGTAGAGGAGGTCAGGCCACATAGCACAATCATGGTGCGTGATAGCGAGACAACATTCTTGGTTAATGGGCAGCGATTGAAGTTGTATTTCGGTGAGGATTACACAAGGAAAGTGAATGAGGTCAAACTCATTGCGCTTCCAGATGCATGAGGAGCTTGATTTCGTCTAGCCTAAGACGTTAAATAAGGGCACTTGTTGGGAGGCAACCCAGCCATTGGTAATTTTGTTTAGTTTCTTTCACATTTGTAAGTTAGTTTGATTTGATAGTATTTTTAGTGTAAACAATATACCTTGATCGTTTGTTTAATGTGCAGGACTGAGGCAGGGTCGATACCATCGACCCTTGTGTCGATTGTATCGACAGGGGTACAGTTAGGCGGCTGTAGAAATCTTTCTGAGTCGATACTATCGATGGCCTCGTCGATGGTATCGACCTGCCATCAGGTTGCTCGCCAAAATGGAGTCGATACTCGTGAGATCTCTGGAGATATTCAGATGAATTTGTCTCGGTGAAGTCGATACCATCGACGGGCCTGTCGATGGTATTGACCCAGTTACAGGCAGGAAGCGGCGGTCAGGCCTCGCGAGGGTGTTTGCCCTAAGCAGAGTCGATACTATCGACGCGACATGTCACCGATCCGTGAGAGGAAATCAACGGTGATCGTTGCATCAAGAGAGTCGATCCATGGGATGGGTCGATACCATCGACACCCGTCGATGGTACCGACGCGTCATCGATCTGGGCCTCCACATCAGGCTATCGACAATCGTCGATACTAGCGGAAGACCGGATTGCGTCACAGGAGTCGATACCATCGACTCGCTTGATGGTATCGATGGGTGCACAGCAGCAACAACCGTGTTTATAAAAGGGAGATGTTGTTGTCAACTTGATTCACACCTTAAAGGACTACTTCATCCACTTGCGTCCTGCGTCTTGTTGTGCAATCGGAGCCTAGCTACGAGCATCCAAGGAGTGAGTTCTTCCCCGAGCCTTCACCGAGCGGAGATTGTCTTCTCCGATCTTCACCAAGCTCCATCTTCTATTCCTTCTTCCTCGATGATGGTGCGTACAGTCGTTGCATCCTCTTCACAGGTGAATCCTATGGAGATCCCCGAGTTCATTCCTTCACACACTACATCTATTCCGCGCCCACGGATCGTCCATCCTTCCACGGAGGTCCGGAAGGTCTACGGGGAACTTATGAAGAGAAAGATCGAGCCCACGCGCTATGTTGATCGGACAATGGTCCGTGATCTGGGGTTCGAGGCCAATCTTGCCTACGTTCTCAAGGGGCAGGCAAGGCATACAGGCAGGAGGCCCGATGAGATGGAATTCCATGCCGACGACCAGCCATTCTTCGGTGAATGGCCGACATATAAGGAGCTAGTGGCGGAGTTCATGGCGTCGCTGGACATATGCGTCATGCCAAACGACATTATCACCACTGATCAGAAATGGATCAAGGGTCGCGTTTCTTTCTGGCTTTACAACAATGATTACACTCTCACCCCCAGGCAGTTCAATTCCATCTACAACTGGAATCATGGGAGAGACCAGTACCGGAGGCCAGACAACCAGACGAACTATGATGCTATTTTCGCTGAGCTAGTGACTGCGCCTCCCGGCAAATCCGTGAGCTACCACAACGCTGCAGTGGCAGATTTTGAGCATCCATTTGTGTGGGTTCTTCACCGCATGCTCTGTACCACGTTGTTCGCTCGTGGCGACCTATCTCTTAGTAAGTTTCAAGAGACGGATTTGTTTTTCCTGCACAAATTGCTGAAGCGCGAAGAGTGTAATTGGGGTGCATTTTTATTGATGCGCGTGTTGGCTGTAAAGAGGAGTACGCAGAAGGCTCCGATCCATTTTGGAGGGCTCATCACACCGTTGGCCCACTATCTTGGGTTAAATTTCTCCCAGCTTACTCCGCTCTCCAACAGGAGCAAGGTAAACCTGTAGCATTAAACTGCTCCAACCTCATCCTGCTTCGTGATGGCTTGACATATGCACACTGCCATGTCAATCAAGCATATCAAGAGTGTTCACTTCCAGACCCCGTCTTCCACATTGAGGGCGCTCAACATTTCTGATGGCCTGTCATTTCCATTGACAATTCCGATGAACCGCTGGCCCACTATCTTGGGTTAAATTTCTCCCAGCTTACTCCGCTCTCCAACAGGAGCAAGGTAAACCTGCAACATTTACACCGCTCCAACCTCATCCTGCTTCGTGATGGCTTGACATATGCACACTGCCATGTCAATCAAGCATATCAAGAGTGTTCACTTCCAGACCCCGTCTTCCACATTGAGGGCGCTCAACATTTCTGATGGCCTGTCATTTCCATTGACAATTCCGATGAAGACGGTGGTGATGATGACAATAATGATGAAGGTGACGAGCTTGAAGAGGAAGAGGAGGCTTTCACTCCTCTTCGGGCACGAGTAGCACCCCAGAAGCGTCCCCGCATGCATCTGGGTGCATCTTCATCTTCACAGCCTCCACCACCTCAGCCCTCTCATCAAGGAGAGGATGCCTACTCCATGCAGGGGATGTATACAATGCTGCAAGAGATCCAGCACACCCAACTGCAGCATACAGCTTCATATGTCGGTATTCAGGATACAACGAACCGGATGTTAGATAATCAGAGGGCTATTTTCGAGAATGAGCGCCTCCTCCTCGACAACCAACATCACATCCATGACATGTTGCATAGGATGGAGATGCAGCAGCATCCCTTCTATGATCATTATTGGAGCCAGAATTATTTTGGGGGGTATCCACAACCTCCACCAATGCCCCAGTATGATCCGAGCTTTCAGGGGCAGTACCCATCTTGGGACCCCATGGCTCCACAGTACCCGCCTCCTCCGGAAGAATGATCGATATCTCTATTCCACCTTTTAAGGTTGTTTTTTACTATGGGGCCATAGTCGAATTCAAGCTTAGGGGGGGAGTTGGAACACCTCTATCCTTTAGTTTTCTCAGTTTTGAGTTTTTATTGTTTTGTCTTTTGTCATTTGTTTTCTTAGTTCTTAGTTTGTTTGTAGGATCCACACTCTATCTAGTGTAATTGTGGATGTCTTAAGTCATGTGTCATCTCATTGCTTGTATATGGGAATCAAGGGAAAAATTTAAAAAAAAATTAGTGTTTTGCCAGTTTGTGTTGTTCAACGTTGAGTACATAATTTAAGGAAATAATTGGGTTCGTCAACTTTAAAACAGGAAATCACTACTGTACATTCCTATGGTTCATGCAAAGTGGACGGAACTGGTTGTTTGAGCCTAAACTGATCAAATGATAATGAGACTTTAATTTGAAATAAGAGAGAGAAACCTCTTAATTACCACACAAGTCAGTAAGGAGGGACACATAATAATTTTCAAAGGTTCAGTCAATTAGTCTTGTGATCTATCCACCCCATTGTTTTCTTACTCCACCTTAAGAATTGGAAGTACATTACGGTTTTAATCTCTTTGATTGCATCTCGTAGGTAGGTTTTGCATTGCAACTACTTTCATATATTTTGCATGAAAATAAAAAAAATTAGACTAGTTATACATGCACATTATCCTTAAGTGCATGTCATTTATTTGCATAACTATCATGTTGTAGCTGCATGTCATTTTGTGCATAGAGTACATCATGCGTCTTATATCTTCTGAACATTAAGGGTGATTAACTTGTTCCATATCTTATGATTGCTTCAAATGTATAAGTTATGCAGCAATAAGTGAGCCCGACAAACAATTTGTTGTCAGCTATGAAAATAAGGGCTTCAAGAAAAAAAAAGTAGTGAGAAGCAAGTAGAATGAGAAGAAGAAAGGAACATAGTCTCACCTGCATCTTAAGAAGAATAAGGACATGATGTAGTTCTCCTAGATATTTCATCTCACCTTGAGATGGGATGATAGTGCATGCATCATTTTACCCAAATGTAGGCATTAGGGCATTCATCATTTAAGTCATTTTTGCTTTGTGCATGTTAAAACTGTATAATGCTTTCATTTCTTCCACTAGCCACCCATTCCATCCACTCGTTGCTCGAATTGGTAGGCTACCATGATTTTCTCCTCACTCATTAATACTAGGAGAGCTGCTTCCATGTAGATGGTAGTTAGGGCGAGCAACGTAGATAGAAGATCACAAGATGCACCGAGTCTGAACTGGAGAATTTTATTATGTTAACTGCCTTATATGATAGTGTTCATCAATTTTGAGGTAGACACCTTTTATGGATGATTACTGTCGCCTTTAAGGTAATTATCATTCTGTGGTTAGTGAGGGCCGGAATGTGAATGTCTGGCGGGGATCACATGGTGATGTTTGTTGTGATAATCTGTTCTTTAGTTGACCCTCGCAATTCTATTCTAAAGTTTAGCTGCTCGAGGATGAGCAATGTTCAAGCTTAGGGGAGTTTGATGCGATGATTTTGAGTCGCATTTATAGACTTGTTTTACTTGCGTTTTATGCATTTATTGGTCATGTTGGCAGTTAATATTGCATAATTCACTTACTTTAGTCTATGACCCTTCTCATGTCAAATTTCCCTTATCTTATTGTTTTGAGTATAAATGATTACAATGATAGGTTTTATCTCAGCTTATGTGGTTTTGTTTTGAAATTTCAGGAAAAACGCATATCTGCAGCTGTTGATACCATCGACAGCTTTCGATACTATCGACACAGCCACAGGAAGCCAGCCACAAGGAGCAGCACAGAGTCGATACCATCGATAGGGAAGTCGATGGTATCGAGTTACCATCAGGTTGCTGGCGAGCAGACAGTCGATACTATCAACACAAGAAGATTCAGCGATGGAAAAGGGATAAAATCGACGCCTCATGGTGTCGATACCATCGACCCGCGTTGATGGTATCGAGTCAGCATCAGGCGCAATGACGAGAAGAAAAGAACACTTGCCGATATCGTGCAGAGTCGTTACCATCGACCCGCGTCGATGGTATCGACACTTTCAGATTAAAGTTTGTTTCAGATCGATCTAAATCTGACGGCTGTGATATTTTTGCAACCTAACTCGGTGATTATACCTAATGACGGAGGCCAAGAGCAGAGGATCATGTCATTAGCCGTTGCACACGTCCCGAGAAGGTGTGGAGAGAAGAACGGAGTCCAGAAGCACGCCCCGACCGTTCCGGAAGCCGAAGAAGATTTTTTCCACCGCCGGAAGGCTGTAGATCACGCATTCTACGCTGAGGAATGCTTGGATCTTCTCCGTTCAGGGGTTTCATTACTTATTCACGTTTTTCTCCATGTTTTCCCTTTTCTCAACCATGTTTTGCTCTGAGATGAACATGTGGGGCTAATCCCCTTTATCTTTAGGACCAGGAGTAGCCCGGGGAAGCATTGTATGACATTTTGATCATAGTAATTCATAATTTATCTCTTAAATCCGTGGTATGACTTTATTTTCTCAATTATATTGTTATTCTTGATCACCATAATGATAATCTAATGCCTTTAATTACTTTAAAATAAGAATTAACGGTTGAAAAGAGATGAAATTCACATTAATTAACAAATCCCTTGAATAAGGTGATGTAAGGTTAATGGTGGAAACCCAGAGGTCGATTCTAATACACCTAGTTTAGGGTATAGGTTACTACGATGGTGGAACCGACCTAGACATAGGTAGTAAATTGTACCATGACAGTGGACAATTCTGACTACAGGCCACTATCCGGATTGAGAGATGAACCTGAATTATTATATGGAAATTCATACAATGAAAATCCGCGGTGAAACTGCAATCCTAAAGATCTCCACTTGAATTGATTAAACTAAACATTTAATCGATTGCTCTGTTTTATTTTATTTTTTTCTTTTTCAAACAACTCTTATAACCTTTTTATATGTCTAGTTGATTGTGAGTAGTTAGTAGTAGTCTACTGATAATTTAGTGTTCATGAGTTCGACTCGGGCCTCACAAGGGCCTTTACTACATTGACGCGTGCACTTGCATTCTACGCACGGTATAATCGTGCCAATCCTCTCTACCTAAGGGGTTGGGAACACCCCCCACAAGAGAAGACAAGGTGGAAGATTATCAACAAAACCTGGTATGCACTTATGATAGAAATTGGACAATTTATATGAGAAAAAGTACATCAAAAGTAAAATAACATGGTTCCCAATTAAGAGGGAGGAAAAGGCATCCAAGTGCATATCAAAAGAGTTATTCATATAGTAGTATGAAAAGATTATATGAAGAAATTAAAATACAATAATACAATTATTACCTTTAAATCTCAAAATAGAGAACAACAATAAATAAAAAGAATTTTGCATGTTGATTAAATATTAAAATACAACCATGTAAAAATAAGGCCAATACACTTCTACATATCAAGCCTAGGAAGGAGGAGAGAGCACCCACAATCATATATATATATATATATATATATATATATATATATATATATGATAATTATTGAATGCCTGCGCGGGTAGTTTTCTTAAGTTACATGTGCCTTCCCCATCTCGGCAATCTCTGTTTGGCACTGTTCCAAAGCCATCTATGATGATTGTAATTGCGAGTAAGTCCAACTCATCAAATTCATTTGGCAACCCTCCCACCCTCACCCTCCACTTCTTAATCACACCACCCAGTACGAAACTGCCGTCCAGGACCCTAAAGCTCCTCACAACGATGGTGTTCTGGAACACGTACTCTATCAGCAGATTTTCTCTGGTAACAAACTATAAGGAGCTCACCAAAACGTCAGTCGGAGGTAGTTGAATGTGTGTCGCTGGTGGTAGGGAGGTCAACGTTGTGCTCCGTGTTATAGATTCGCTGACAGGAGGGAGCAGAGTGCGTGATGGTGTACGTGAGGACCATGAATCAGCCAGTGTCGTTGCGTGTGGCATGCCTGAGGCGACGAAGGTTCCAGCTCCTACCATGTCGCGCAGACATAGGGCAATTAGTTGAGGCTGGAAGAGGGACACGATGGTGGACAAGAGGAATTCAGAAGAAGAGGTGGGAAAGACAAAACAGCATGAGAGGCCAAGTTTGGGTCGGCAGACGCGAAATACACCAGAGAGTTGTGTAACAGAGATTGGGCAGATGAGCAACGCCGGTGTTGCTAGGAACGACATGGGTGCTAGTCGGGCAACGTTGTAGAGGATCTCAATGTTTGCTCTTGGACTGAAGGGGTGCACATGTGACTGGATGGAGGACATCAAGCCATGGGAAATTGAGGCCGCATATATATTCATTACTCTACACGTAAGATGTTCGACAAAAAAGGACGCTACTACCCGGCCAGCGTAGCCCGGGCGGTCAAGCCAGCACGCCCCTCATGAAGGGTCGTTGGTTCGATTCCCCACTCGGGTCAGCTGTATTTATCAACCTCTTGGGTCATCTGGGCTCTGGCACCTGTTTGGGGAGGGGTGGGCTTCGGCCCATGCAGATCCAAAAAAAAAAAAGATGCTACTATTTGTAGCCACCCAACACTAGCGGTAGTAAATATAATACAAAAATCACGTCAGTGGTCCATTTTTTGTAAAAGTAATTTGTATTATCAAGCCAGACATTCATACTTAAGAAAATTATTGATACATAAACTTACGTTCGGTTAAGCATTTTTCCCTGTGCATGCCAGCACAAACCATGATAAGTTCAATTTGACTTTTCCAACAATTATAGAAAAATGGATAATGGTTAACTCAAATCAGTTTTCACAATCTCAACTCATCCCAAATATAACTCGCTAGATCTGTAGCCGGATCAATGTCTATTTTGTTGAGCGCTGCATCTGTTCATAGTAGCTCATCAATTATATCGCAATATTTTGATGTATGAAGTTTTAATAGGAAACTTTTAAATTTTTTTCATGAAATTTGTGTATACAGAGAAATCAGTAAGTTGGGTGGATATATTGTAATATTCAGAACGAGATCGTAATTGCAAGGAACAAACTGTAAGGTGGTTGAACATTTTGTAACAAAATTACAAAACATATAAAATGCAGAAACAAATTGCAAGATTGGAGGACATTTTGCAATGTACATAGAGAAACTGTAACATACATGAACAAACCGCAAGGTGGGTGGATAGTTTCTAATGTGCATATAGAAATTATAAAATGTAGGAATAAACAGAAAGGGAAATGAATATTTTGTAATGTAAATATAGAAACTGTAACGTTTAGGAATAACCTGTAAGGTGGGCAATAATTTTGTAATCCAAACAGTTGTAACATACAAAAATAAGATATAGGGCAAGTAGACATTTGTAATATATATGGAGAAATTATAACATGTAGAAATAAAATGTAAGATTGAAGGACATTTTAAAACGTAAATTGTAACATACATGAACAAATTGTAAGATGGGTGGACATTTTGTAATGTGTATAGAAAAATTAAAACATACATCAGCAAATAACAAGGTAAATGGACATTTTGGTATATACATAGAAAATCAGTAACATTTATGAACAACTTATAATGTGGGTGAACATTTTGTAATGATAACAAAATATAACATACAAGAATAAGTTGTAATATGGATGGGAATTTGTAATATATATGAAAAAATTATAGGAATAAATTGTAAGGTGGGAGGACATTTTGTAAAATCCATAGAAAAGTTGTAACATTTAGGAGCAGACAACAAGGTAAATGGACATTTTGTAATGTATGTAGAGAAACTATAACAAGTAGGAAAAACATATAAGATGGGTGGACATTATATAATGTAAGAGGAAAAACTATAACATATAAAAATAAGTTGATATATTGTTATAAAACCAAAGAAGTTGTTATGAAAAAGTGTAAATTGTGATCAAGAATGACATTTTGTAATAGAACTTGGATGTATTCCATTCTGTTGTTTCAGAGAATGAAACCAAATATAGTATATATTGTAACAAGAAGGAATAATTTGTAAGGAGAACAAAGAATCTGTAATGGGAATGGAAAAGTAGTAACCAATGATAAAAAATTATAACTAAATATGGATGTGTCACATTCTATTGTCTAAGAGAATGACCAATGTAAAATATTATATAATAAGAGAATGAACAATGGATATTAGAACTCAAGCTAACTTGAATTTAATATTATTCTAAAACTAAAATCTCTAAATGGTGTGTTGGTACAGCAAAATAATTTTTTTTCCCGTGTTGTGTATATCTAATTCTCTGACTAGTTCCCTTCGTATCAATATGGGAAATGACAATCAATCAGTTAAGAGAGACTCATTATTCACCAGCTTTGTGAAATTCGACACAAATCATATAGGATCTAATGAGGCTAATTGCTCCATTCATCACAATGTGAGTAGGTGCGCTACTCACAAGCGAGCCACCAACACTTGTCAAAATTACCAATAAATGCCACCGTTATCACTTGAGTCATAATAGGACAAGAATGATGTTACAACCCCAAGTTTTGAGTTCATTTGATGAGAAATATGATTTCTCATAATAAACATAAATGAATAAATCATGATGTCTCTTGATTGAATGCATGAATTTCTTTTACAATAGCCTTGATGTTTGTGTTGTGGGCTTTATTGGCTATTGGGCCCAATAATAAGGAATTTCAATTAGTAAATAAATAATTGACTTTTTGAGAATGAAAGAGGTGGAAACCTCTAGAAGGCAAGAGAATGTAATTCAGGGATGGATTTCATGCCTCATGGGTTCCTTGTGTTCCAAGGAGTCCAAAATTGAATAAAGAATATAATAAGAAAAGAAAAGATCAAATGAGTATTTCCTTGTTAATAAAGAAATTGAAAACATTGATGAAATGTGGAAAATAAGAGAAAAGAGGTATAATTGAGTTATCCTTGATGGATTTTCGTATCCCAAGAATTCCTAACATTAAAAGGTATACCAATGAGGAAAATAAAAGAGAAATAAAGAGAAATCCTCAAAAAGAGATATTTTGAAAAGAAATAAATAAGATAATGAGAGATACTGGATAAAAGATAAGTAAAAGGCTAAGGTATATCCCCAAGATGAGATTTCGAGCCATTAATGTTCCTTGATGTCCAAGGAATCCAATATGTCAAGATAATGGAAAAAGAAAGAGGAAATATCAATTAATTTGATTTTATTAGTAATAACTTGCATATGAAGGAAACACCCTTTTCCTTTGGAATTTGGGTTTCAAATTTGGTACTCGAGTAGATAATGCCAAAATAGAGATTCCTCTAAAATTTTAATGAAAAAGGATTAACAAGGAGAGAGATATGGTTCTTACAAGATTTCCTAAAGTGGATGGGTAATCCTATAATCATATTAAATGTCGCAATATCTCCAGGAGGTATTTTTGGATAAGGAATGACGCAAGCGATCAGGACCATTGATTAGAAGATCAACGGGGGATAAGTCATCCCCTACCTCACACTGAATCAGGAAACAGGAGCAGTGGCAACTGAGTTTCCCAAATCAATTTTCTTGCAAGCCAAGACACGTCAGAGGCAGCAAACATTCCCAATAGATTCAGGGGATCAGTCCGAATTGATCCACCCCTAGATTCCCTAGGTTTTGTTGCCCCTAGACGTTTTGCCCAAACCTAGATTCTGGGGATTCACGGGAGTCATAAGAGGGACCTATAAATAAAGGGCCATGACCCTCGTGCAGTACCCCAAGCACACTGCAACGACCGCGAGAGGGATTCGACCTGCTATGCACGCTTAATTGAGAAAGGATGTTGACCTGTACCCTGACCGGCCATGTTTCTCGCCAAGGAAGGGCCGCTCTGGTTCGACGACTCAGGAGAGAATCAGAGCAATGGAGTTTGCGACTGAGTTCGGTGGACCAGATCGGAGCGGTGGGGGCCATCGCAATCTTCTGGGAAAGCTTGACGATCGAGGTCAACCCTAGGGTTGACCACGGCAGGAGCTGCTTCGCGCGTAGAGGAGGCAACGCGAGGTTGCTGATGACAACCCGGGTGTTTACCAATCTACCCCCCAGGAATGCTGGACCCTGAACGCTATGGCGGGAGGGTAGAGATGTCTTTCGCTCATTTTGCCAGCCTGAATAAATGAAAAGCAAAAATCAAGTAAGTAGATGACGTGGCAGCCAATGATTGGTCTAAATGGTATATTCTTCACAATTTCATAAATAATTATTTGTATCTCCGATGATAGAAAGTAATACATGAAAATTGATCAGAAAAACGTGAAGAATCCAATAAAAATAAAATTGAAGTCTGATTCGGATTGCAATTCAAAAAGTATAGAAAGATGCTATCTTTAATAGTTTAATCAATGAAAAACCCTAACCTTGATGATTAATGAATTAGAAAGGGTTAAATGAGTGTCTAAAGTTGATATTAACCTGTTAATGGTGAAAAGGAACATTAAGATCGAAAAAGATGAACTTTGCATGTAATTAGTTTAATTTAGAGTTTTTGTGCATAAATAGGCTTTAATGGGTCTTGAAACCCTAATGTTGGTAATTAGGACTACTAATGGCTTTAATTATTCGATTTCATGTATAGAATTGAGTTTTCATGGTTATAAACTATTTTGAGCATTAAAAGTTCCTAATTTGTGGATAAATACCCTTAATGTGGAAATTAGGGTTTCCTAGTAGATAAAAGGTAGAATTAATGATAAATAACGTTCATATGTGAATTAGACCATAATGAATTATGAGTTGTTAATCCGAAAGAAACTAAAGGTGATAATTGAGTCTAATAACCTAGAAATAACGTAAAAGGATAAAAATGGTAGTTTTGATATAAAATAGAAATAATCGACTTTAATTGGGCTTGTGATGTTGAAATTAGGGTTTATGAACTAAGAGAGCATTAAATATGATAAAAACCTTATGGAGGCAAAAACCCTAATAAAACCCTAAAGTGGTCTAGAAAGCCTAAGGTGGAATCCAAGTCTAGCTTTAGAATGTTCTGGATAAACTATAACACTTGGATCCCATGCATTAATTTCAGGATATTGTTGATTGCTTGTTGCTTGTTCTTTATCCTTATTGCTTGGACAATCAAGTTGCTCTGGATCAGGTATGTGGTTAATTATGAATAATCGCCTTAGTTTCCCGTGGATTTTCTGGATGGTTAACCGCATTGAATGCAAATTATCAGTTCGGATGTTCATACTTGCAAACTATAAAGTCACTATGATTATCGCATTAATAATAGAAGGATGTATTCTCACACCTACATGCCACCCTGATGGATGATGCCAAAGGTCAGGCCCAGATGGGTAGACCAATGGACACCTTGAGTGGTGACCCCAAGAACCAAGCTCGGGAATGAGAAGGTGGCCTATGATATTACATGACTACAGGGCACCATGAGTGGTGACCCCAGGCACCAAGCTCGGGATTGAGAAGGTGGCCTTAAGTCATTAGCAAAGGAAACCCTAAGGTGGGTATGCCAGGGTTAGGGCAAAAGCGGTGGAGAATGTCATACTGGAAAATGTAAATTGGTTGGTTAATTAACTTGATTGTGATAATTAGATTGTTATGCATATGTGCAAACTTTTGGTTGTCCCCACATACCAGTATATTTTTATATACTGACCGACGTTTTGTTTGTTAGCATTTTAGGTAAAATCCTGAAAGCACAAATAGTAAAGTGACATATCGTGAAATTAAGAAATAAAGTGCAAGGAGGATTAGATAGAATAATTCAAGCTGTGGATAGATAGATTTCCAAAGTTTTAAAAAGGTAAGAAAAGTTTTATTTTCTACCAAATTTCGGTTTAGTTAGTAGAATTTCATAAATATAATTGATTATTTGTTGAACCTTTGATCCTGTTAATTGAATAAAGGCTCTGACCTTCGGGTCTCCCTTAATCGGGGGTTACCGAGAGGCAGGGTCATTACAATTGGTATCAGAGAATAGGTTCCTCATATAATCATTAATAATTATTAAATTTTACAAAATTCCATAGAACCAAAGGATTTATTAGAGGAGTGTCCAAAAGATTGAGGTGTCTAGAAAAGGATCACTTCCGGGGGCTAGCAATATTTTCCTCTGCACCGCTAGTCAGAATACGAGGACTCCCAGATTGTGTGACTGCCTGGCCGATGTCTTAGAAATGACTCGAAGTAAGATACCTTTAGGACTCTCTCATCTTGTTCATCCATTCTCAACTCAAATTCTGTTAAGGACCTTAAAGATTAGGGTTCCTCTCTTCTCCTAACCCTCTTGAGGTTTGGGTAAG
The DNA here is from genome assembly GCA_963693085.1 of Alisma plantago-aquatica. NCBI lineage: Eukaryota > Viridiplantae > Streptophyta > Magnoliopsida > Alismatales > Alismataceae > Alisma > Alisma plantago-aquatica. Next base: position 574,272,358 of record OY856415.1, on the reverse strand, counting down.
GTTAATAAGGTCTAAGGAATCCTCCACCAAACTAATGAAAATCATGTAAATAAGATGTCATGGACATAAGCTTAATACGCAAACTAAAGAATAGATACATGCTTAGGTCGTATGACATGAGTTGTCGTTGCCCCTCAGAAGAAGACCTAGGGCTAGACCTCCTTGACAGGAAGATGAGTAGAGAGAGTTAGTCTTGGAGGTAGAGATCTCCATTAAAAGTAGAGACCTAGAACATCCTTTGAGGATGATGGTAACCCTAACCCTAAGTGAAGGTTAGAGGGAGAGATGACATGATGAGTTAGTTGTCTTGGTAGACCAGATGTTTACATAGACATGCCTTGGATGTCATATGAGCCATGAGAGGTTAGATGGCCTAGTATCTTTGGCAACCCAACCCTGGAGAGGGTCGTGCATGTTTGAGCGAAGGATAGATCCTTCACGGAGGAGGTTAGAGAAGAACCTATAGAAACCTTATGGGTTGTTGCAAGTAGGATATAGCTTGCACCCAGAGTACGTCAGTAGTGTTTTTAGTAGGATGAAACCTTGGATAAGGGATCATGATGGATGGCTTATGGGATAAGCATAAGGGGCTATTGATAATCATAAGCAAACATAAGTTTGAGCATAGGCTTCACCCACGTGGAGGTATGCCTGTGAGCTTGATCCTTCATGGAGAGAGGACCTCTAGTAGTATGGCTGGATGTGGAGTTAGCTCTAGAGAGGGAAAGCAGGACCCAAGAAAGAAGGTTGGAAGCTTATATTTTGGAGACATGAGGAATAGTGGGGAGTCGATGATGATGTGACCTAAGTGGATGATAGTGGTTGCCTTATGCTTGATCCCTGGAGGCTGATGATATCTTGGTTACCTTTAGAGGAACCAAACCCTAGAGAGAGGATGATGCTTCTAGTACCTATATACCCATGGTATAAGTGATTACCTGCTGGATGAGATAAAGAGTGCTTTAGACCCTGAGGAGGTTTGAGTAACCAGTTGTGAGGCTTTATACCTAGTTGGTTGTCCTGGAAGAGGACTCAACTCTGAAGTGTTGCTCGAGTAGAAGGATCATGGAAGTACATGACATACCTTGGACATGCTTGATTCATGGTTAAGAGAATGAGCATGCGTTTGGACACCCGAAGGTGAACCTAGGGTTCCTAGGCCTAAGAGGGGAAGTAGTGTATCTGATTCTCATAATGCGATTTGAGTCTCTATAGTTTTGAGCATGGCACTCCTTATGTGTAGAGGTAAAGGAAATCCCTTACGTTGAGGGTATGTTTGATGAACCCCTCACAACTAAGTTGGTCTAATGTTGAGGAAAGAAAACAAGTATGACCTAGCATGGTTTAAAAGGTGGTCTTCTTGTGTCTTAGTAGCTGTTGGGTTAGTCATGCTCATGTGAATGTAAACCCTAAGGATGCTTGTGACCTTTGTTATCAAGGTGTAGTTTCCTCCCATCCTGGGAGAGGGACCCTTTGGTAGGTGTGTACCCATTTTTTTGGTTTTGAGGTAACCTAAAGAGGTCTCATAGGATCTTGAGAATCTAAGTAAAAAGTACATGGTATGAAGACGAACCTCTAGACCCATAGATAGCCATCTATATGTGAATATGGATGTGTTACCATGGAGGTAACTGGTATGGGGCCTGACCAAGGTAGTCAGGTTGCCATGACCCCTATGAAGGGATGAAAGTCAGTCCATGAATGCAGAGAGATGATGAAGGCTTGGGTAAGGTTCTAAGTTGGACATGTACTATGTTAAAATCCTAAGTCTATCCTAGGGTCAGGTAGGGATAAGACCGATGGAAGTAGGAGTTGACTAATTCCCTAGTTGCACATGACCATAGGGTCGGGAGGTAACAACTATCATCGTCTGAGGACCATGGGTTAGGAGATTGATCACCTTCATGAACTCATGGGACCCAAAGGGCGGATGAGTAGGGCACTCTCTAGATGCATAAGGGAAGAGGGATGATCCCAAAGTGTCGGCACCCTATAGACCTAGAGGAGATGACCAAGGATTGTGCTTGGACTAAGTAAGTTCGAGACCAGTTTTCCATAGAAGTAACTTTGTTATAGAGATGTTTGTGAAGTAGGGACATATGTGGCACGTTTCAACTTAGATTTGAAAGTGTACTGGCAAGGTGGGTTGTACCATCTCTACTCTTATAATAGGAAGAACTCTGTATTTGGGCTGCAGGCAAATGCTTATTTCCTCTTGTTATGGGAGTGAGAGATAGGACAGTACGCATGCCTTACACCAAGGATAAAAGATGATGGAAGTTGGAACATTGCTACAAGGTATGGGAACAAAGATGATAGCATACCCTTGTGGAGTGAATGATACATGGATGGTTTACAAACACTAAGAGTATTAAGGAAATCATCTTGTGAGGATGTTTTATCTTGAACTAGGTGGATTTTTACAAGTGTTACAAGGAATCACGAGGTGGAGCCTGATAACTAAGAGGATGAGCTCAGAGTGTTATTGATGAAGATAGACTTAGAGTTTGAGATGAGATGATAAGTGGAATACATGGAGGTGTATGTCTTCAAGATTACCTGACACCTAAGAAGGTGAAGTGATAATGAATGCTCTAGTTGAGATATATTTGCCTAGTTTATCTGGAAGCTAGAAGAAGTTGAGGTTGCTAGGCTAACCTTAATTAAGTTGAGGAAAAGAGATAAGTTTGGTTAACACCCAGATGTATCAATAGCGGTTAATCAAGTTAATGGTTGTTTGGTTAGCCAGCCTAGTACTTGATGTGTTAGAAGGATGGTTGTAGAACCTCTGATACACTTCTTTGGAAAGGAAGGTGATGAAACCACAACTATAATGGTTTAGGGTTTTTGAGGTATCAAGCTTGAGGAATCATTACATATAGGAGATCATGGTTTTAAGATCACCATACACAGTAATACTAAAAAGCTAGTAAGTGATAGTAGCACTTTGGATGCTTAAGATGAAGTTGCATGTAGCATGTGGCCATGCAAGCTAGGAGGTGAAGAACGAACACCAGTAATGTAACATCCCTGACCTGGGTTATGAGTCAACCCTAGGTGTTTTGCCTAAATATGTAATTAAATCTTTGTGATTAACTCTGAGCATGTAATTAAGTTTCTCAGAAACATATATTTCAGTATTTGCTCCTTTTTATTTAAAGTTGTAGCATTGTTTTGATATACATGGACCTATGTGCAATTTACCCAGTTGAAAGGGTTAGTTTGCAATTTACACATGATGAGATGTTCCTCTGATGTTGAGACATCATGAGAATCTCTTTGGCAAAGTTTGAGGGATTTCCCAAGCTAGAGCACCAAGGTGCAGCTGTGGAAGCAATCCCAGGGCTTGAAACCCTAATTTGGGGTAAAATGCAATTTACCCAAATAAAGGGATGCAATTTGTAAGGAATGTCATCTAAAGTATCTTTTTAGACTCTTGCCACCATTTAGAGAAGAAATGATGAGGAATTCACCTCAATTGAGTTATCAAGTTAAGAAATAGGCTTTGTGATTGAATAATCAGGGTATATGTGCAATATCCCTTTAAGTATGAACTTTATTATTAGATTGTTCTTCCTTGCCTTCTTTTCTATAAATTAAGATAAGGTTTGTCCTTAGAATAAAGAGGAAGGGACGAGCAAGTAATAAAGGAAGGACTTAGTTGGAATTAAGGGAAACTTATGAACTAATGTTGAAAATCCTACCCCATGTATATAAGCTCTCCTTCCCTTAGTTGCAAGGGAACTCACCCTTCGTTCCCTTACTGTTTCATTTCACCAAAGACGACCAAGGACTTCCTTGGAGCTAAGGAGGACGACCAAGGGGTGCAAGGTAGGTTTAAACCCCTCTTCTTGCCTAATTCCATGGTTAAAACTCGAATTCAAGGTCATCTTCATGGCTAACTCTTGAAACCCTACCTTTCTAGCCGTCTCTTTTCATCCTTCCTTGGAGTTTTCACCTTGGCCAACCTGAGGGAACTCAAGGACGCCATTAGAGCTTGGAGCTTGAAAGCTTGGAGCTCAAGAAGCAAGCTTTAGGCGGGTTTTATAACTCTAAACCTATGCTTTACTATGTGCATCTTTATATGCGTTGTGATGATAGCTCTTAGTGTTTCCCTACTTTTCCCTGCTATTTTGCAAGCAAACCTGTGGAATATCTGTACTGTTCTTGAGATAGAAGATGAAGGCGTGATTTCCAAGAAAAACCCACCGCTTTTCTTTTCCTTAAACGGTCCTAACAGTTTGCTCTCTCGGACTCAAGACCGCGAGGTGAGCAAACGGTCTTGAGACCGCGACAGGGCAAACGGTCTCAAGACCGTTTGGACCCATTGACCGAGCGTGGAACGTATAAGAAATCTGTTCCTAATTATATAGGATAATTACCCTCAAAATTTGGGAGACTAACTCCAAAGGAATCGGGAGATATGACCTTTTTAAGTCACAACTTTAAATGAATTAATTGCTGATTTTCAAACGGTCTGAAATTGCCTTTTTGGGTAAACGGTCTCAAGACCGTTTGGGGGTCACCAAACGGTCTCAAGACCGCGAGGGCAATCAACCAAGACCGTTTGGAGGTCTGGGGTCAAGATTTGTTGACCAATTGAAGGTACAATCACATCAAATTACATTGCAATTAAATATTGACATGATCATCAACTCAATGGGTCAGACCTTAATGAATCTGCACTAGAATCCAAAATTTGGATGGGCAAACGGTCTCAAGACCGTTTGGAACTCATCCAAATGGTCTCAAGACCGAGAGGAAAATCACCCAAGACCGTTTGAAGGTCTAGGGTTGAGTAATTTGACCAATTCAGGACCCAATTGAAAATAAGTTATTAATTTAATCAAAATTCTGTTTTGTGGTTCAATCATGGTTCAACCCCTATCAAATCACCTTAGACTTTGATGAAATCTTGGGCAAATGGTCTTAAGACCATGTGGGGTCCACCCACATGACCTCAAGACCGTTTGGGCCAAGTTTGGGCCCAATTGGAGCTCAATTGAAGGGTTCAACCTTGTGTTGATGCACACTGTTGAGTGTTGATGGGTGAACATTGATGGACCCTAATTGAATCGATTTCAACCATAATTGGTTAACCATTATGGGTCAAATGAATGACCAAGTGATCAAGAATAATCTTAATTGACTAAATCCATAAGTGGTCAACATAGCTTTGACCATTTGAGGGCTTCAATATGGGTTGACATTATCGGTTGCATCTTTGAGCCTTGTTGAAGGACCAAGCGGCTGAGACCATGAGAGCCTCGCGGTCTCAAGACCGTGAGAGGGCTCGCGGTCTCAAGACCGTGAGGGGGATCACGGTCTCAAGACCGAGAGGAGGCTCGCGGTCTCAAGACCGCGAAGGGCCTCGCGGTCCTGAGGTCAAAGAAGGGCAAACGGTCTTCATGACCCTCGCGGTCTCAACTCAAATTGGTCTTCGCGGTCTCAACATTAACTTGAACCAATGGAAGGCTTCGCGGTCTTGAACCCTTGAAGAGGCTCGCGGTCTTGAAGCCTAAGGGGGCTCGCGGTCTTGGAGCTAGAAAGAGGCTCGCGGTCTTGGAGGGTCAAAGTGGGCAAACGGTCAACACTTTCAACCAATCTCAACCCAATTGATGATTAATGATTGAAATCAATCAATGTGATTCAAGGTTGACCTCATTCAATCATTTGATGATGTAAATGGTTCAATGTTGCCCAAATCAAACCCTAATGATAATCTAGGATAGTAAGAGGTTATTTGACTAAGGTTTTTGACCATGATGATGATCAATGGGGTGAATTACCAAAATACCCCTGAAGGGTCAATTAAGTTATACCTTGCTCAATTCAAACCCTAATTACATGAGAATGATGTTTTAGTCATAATGACTCTATCCAACTTGATCTAATCTAATGTTACCATCAACCATTAGTATGATGAAAGAGAGAGTACTCTAGAGAAAGAAAGTACCCTAGAGAGAGAAAGTAACTCTAATCACATAATGGTGATGCTTTTGGCTATGTTAGCCTATGATGACTCAATCTAACCTGTTTTAGAGTGATGTTGACATCACCTAACATTATGATGAGAGAGAAAGTACTTCTAGAGAGAGAAAGTACTTCTAGAAAGAGAAAGTACCCTTTTTAAGTGGAAACTCGAGTAAAGTATCTCCAATGCACATAAATGAGCATAATTAGGGTATGATCCACCTGTGTGGGATCATAGAAACCCTAATTATGATAAATGATGAACCTTTAACTAATCCAAGAGTATCAATGAAGATGTTACTCATACATGATGATGTTATGAGTTTAATTCACCTTGATGTGAATAGTAAACCCTAATTCAAGGGTAATGGCATGCTTTTGAGCAATAAACTCTATTTGATTTGAATTAAAGATTTAACTCTTATGACAAGAGTAGGAAGTACATTCCTTATTGTTGTATTACCTTTATCAGATGTATTAACCATGCAGGTTGTGATATGAAGGTAATCATATCCAGGTATGGATGTTGATGTTATATTCATTGAAGGCATGTTGTTAGCCTTATGAATAAGTAAAGTAATCTGATGCCTTGCCAGTGGCATCCTATGCTGATAATGGGCTATGAGAGCCATGAATACCATCAAGGTCATGCCTTAGAGATGACTTGTGATGAGGATAAGGAGAAATAATGATTGATATGAGTTAGGCCTGTTACATTTAGTATTCTTCTTTTATAGCTGCTATGCTATTGTTATTGTTTGAAGAACAATGTATGCTGTTAAAGAATACTGAATGTACCTAACTAATCAAGTATAATGTAGAGCCCTGATCATAGATCCATCATTGTCAGAAATTAAGTGATGGTGAAACAGGTTTTCCTCAGGGAACTCCTGGAGCACATACTTTTGAGTATGTGGGGTACATGGATGTGTAGAACCTTACATCCTAGTGTAGGAAAGTGATGTAGATGTGGAATCCATCCATCCTTCACTATAGTTCCATACCGTATCAGTGGTAGGTAAACATGAAACATCCTGATGATGAAGAAAGCACAGATATCCGTATCAGTGGTAGGTAAATATGAAACCTCCTGATGACGAAGAGAGTACAGAACGCCACTGTGACTCTAGAATAGCGAAGGACCAGTTTACCCTGGTAAGCTATAGTAGTAGAGACACGAGATGTCCTACAAGTGATCCTCTTACTGACTGAGGAAGGTGAAGGTCAGGAGAATCTGGCTCTCTTAATGACCTATGTATGATACTGATGCGGCTTCTCAGCGATCAGTTGGAGTATGAGTGGTAAGCCTCATCTCCACAGGGCATAATGTTGTTTGTAAAACATAATCAACCATATAGTATAACTTGTTAGAGATAACTCCAAGTTAGTTGATTGATGTTACATTGCAATAGTGATTATATTCTCCATATCTCCTAAATGGTTGAGATCTTGTTATACCTGCAACTGTTACAGAATGCTTTGAAGGCTTTACTGTTTAAAATATTCTTTGATGTTATAATAAAGCTTCTGGTGAAGAGTTATAACTCTCGCTGGGACAATTATGTATAATTGTCGCACCCCGTAGGCTTCAACTTTTTAGGTGGACGTCGGAGACGAAGGAACCATCCTACAGGTGATCAGTCTCAGCAGCAGCACCAGGGGCAGCAGTAATCTCAGGTGGAGATTTGTCCTGCCATGTGGTGTAGTTAGAGTCAGTCCTATGTGTCCTCTGTACTCTCAGGTCTTGGAGTCTTGTGTTATGTGATCTTGAGATTTTGTATCTTGATGTATATAATTACTCAAGAAGTAATTATCCTGAGATGTAAACAGTTACCTCTCTTTATGAAAGAAGCTTTTATGGATCCAAACTCTTGTCTCGAAAAGTTTTAATTTCCCGTGATTTTTGTCTTCCGTTGATTACCGATTCGCTTCCGCTAAGTTTTAATCGTGTTTATGTCATGGTTTGGAGATCAGAGCCCACATCTAGTGGTATCAGAGCTCCAGGTTCAGTTGAGTCTACAGAGGCATAGGACTTAGGATGTCGAGTCTACCTTTAGTACTCCTTCCTCATCTAATAGAATCTTCTACTCCTCAGGAAAAGAAGATACATAAGAATGTCAGAACATCATGATGAGCACGTGGCAGAGAGTAGTGCTAGTGCACCTCGAGGCGGTGCAAGAGTTCCGAGAATAGAACAACCTGCACCTGAGTCGCCAAGAGAGCCACCCCAGTTCGACCCAGCTGACATGAGTGATCCAGCTGTACAGACGATGTTCGGGCAGTTCATGACTGCCATGACACATATAACCGATAGGATGCCCATTCCTGCACCTAGGGCACCTGCCCAGCCTGAAGTACAAGGTATTGGTAAGACATTCGAACGACTTCGTCGTGTCGGAGCTACCGAGTACTTCGAAACTGCCGACCCTGCAGATGCTGACTTATGGTTGACAGAGTTGGAGAAGGCTTTCAGGATTCTTATGATTCCAGAAGCTGAGAAGGTTAGACATGTTGTCTATCTTCTCAAAGGCAGTGCTGGTCACTGGTGGAACATGGAAGAGCAGAAGAGGCCTGGAGTAGAGTTCTCATGGGAAGAGTTTCGTCGGGAATTTATCAATAGATATTTTCCAAAGACCTTCCTAGATGAGAAGATATCTCAGTTTGAGAAACTAAGGCAGGGTATGATGAACATTAGTGAGTATGAAGCTAAGTTCATGGAGTTATTGCGGTTCTGTCCGCACATGGCTACTACGGATGAGGAAAGAATCAGAAGATTCGAGAAGGGTTTGAATTCTGATATGTCAACCCCTGTGTCTGCCTTAGAAAACAGAGAGAGATTCTCTACCTTTGTTGAGTCAGTCCGAAGGATAGAGAGATCTGTGGTTGAGAAAAGACAAACCCATAAAAGATATCCACAGTTCCAGGGTTCTTCATCTAGGGATTCCAAGAAACCTAGATTCTCTGCACCTAACCCTCCACCACCCAGATCAAGTTTTCAAACTCAATGGACACCAAGCAGAGGTAGAGGGCGGAGTCAACCGCTTCAAGGGACGCACAGTTCTGCATCAGTGTCAGTTACTGGACCACCCAGACCACAGCAACAGGAGAAGAGTTGCTACAACTATGGTAAGGTGGGACACTTGATGAAGGATTGCCGTTCTAGGCCTGTCGGTGTGACACAACAACCCCCGAGACAGAATCAACAGGGATCTCATAATAGACAACATCAAGGAGCAGCTCGAGGACGTGGACAAGCGTCTCAAGCTGGATCATCAGCACCACCTCAACACCAGGCGACTGCGAGGTTCTATGCTATGAACCCACCTGAGGCAGTGGTCAATCCACGGGTAGTGGCAGGTCAGATGAAACTTTTATATTCTGATATGTCTATATCATGTGTTGTATCCGTTCTGATTTATCCGGGTGCTACGCACTCTTTCATCACTCGTGAAGTGATTCGTAACTGTAATGTGACTGTTATTCATAGAGCAGATAGTTTGTTGTTAGAGACTCCGTTGAGTGGGTCTGCCGTTTTGCAGGAGGTATGTTCTCCCTGCATCCTTTTCTTTTCTGACCATCGCATTCAAGTGGATCTTATACCACTTGATATGCAGGGATTTGATATAATCCTCGGGATGGATACCTTAGAAAGGTATAGAGTTGTCTTGGATTGTGAGTCCAAGTTGGTTGTGTTTGCTGATGAAAGCAACACATGGATCTTTCAAGGTGAAAGAAAGATTCTGCCCACCTGTCTTGTATCAGCTATGGTTGCTGATAAGCTGTTGAAGCAAGGATGTTATGCCTTCTTAGCCCATGTGGTAGATGTTACCAAGGAAAGGACCAATCTTGCTGAAGTTCCCATAGTCAGGGAATTCGAGGATGTGTTTCCTGAAGAACTTCCTGGTATACCACCACCTCGGGAGATTGATTTTGAAATTAATCTGATCCCAGATACGAAACCCATAGCTCAAACTCCGTATAGGATGGCGCCTGCTGAGATGGCAGAACTCAAGAAACAGCTTCAAGAGTCACTTGAGAGAGGTTTTATCCGACCGAGTACTTCACCTTGGGGTGCTCCGGTCTTGTTTGTTAAAAAGAAAGATGGGTCAATGCGGTTGTGCATCGACTATAGACAACTCAATAAAGTAACAATAAAGAATAAGTATCCTCTGCCGAGGATTGATGATCTCTTTGACCAGTTGCGTGGTGCAACAGTCTTTTCAAAGATAGACTTGAGGTCTGGATATCACCAACTCTGTATTAAGGATAGTGACATATCCAAGTCTGCCTTTAGGACAAGATATGGTCACTATGAGTTCACGGTTATGTCGTTTGGACTAACCAATGCACCAGCTGCATTTATGGAACTCATGAATAGAGTTTTTCGACCTTTCCTTGATCAGTGTGTTGTCATCTTCATAGATGACATACTGATTTATAGTAAAGATGCTCAGCAGCATGAGCAGCATCTTCGCCAAGTTTTGACCTTGCTAAGAGAACATAAGTTGTATGCTAAGTTTAGCAAGTGTGAGTTCTGGCTGCCGGAGGTATCTTTTCTTGGACATGTAATATCCGCCTCGGGAATTCGTGTTGACCCTACAAAGGTAGAATCTGTTCTACAATGGGAACAACCGAAAACACCGACGGAGATTCGAAGTTTCTTGGGATTAGCTGGCTATTATCGAAGGTTCATAAAGAACTTTAGTTCTATAGCTTTACCTTTGACCAAGTTAACCCGAAAAGATGTTCCTTTTTCTTGGAGTGATAAGTGTCAACAATCTTTCCAGTTGCTGAAGGAGAGGTTGACAAGTGCACCTGTATTAGTGCTACCTGAACAAGGAAAAGGATATATAGTTTTCTGTGATGCTTCCAAAAATGGACTAGGATGTGTGTTGATGCAGGATAAACAAGTGATTTCTTTTGCTTCCCGACAGCTTAAGAAACACGAGGAGAATTATCCAACACACGATCTGGAGTTAGCAGTTGTGGTTCATGCTTTGAAGATCTGGAGACATTATCTCTACGGAGAGACATTCCAGATTTTCACAGACCACAAAAACCTTAAGTATATCTTCTCTCAGCATGAGCTCAACATGAGGCAACGTCGCTGGATGGAGTTAATCAAGGACTACGACTGTACAATTGATTACCATCCAGGTAAGGCCAATGTTGTTGCAGATGCCTTGAGTAGGAAATCAGCAACATCAACCATGAATAGAGCACAACTAAACTCTTTAGTATGCTCTAGGAGAGATATGCTTATCTCTTTAAGGCAAGACAATGTACAGTTGAAGGTGTCATTGCTAGCCGGTTTGTTAGCTGAGATGCATATTAAACCTACCCTAAGAGAGCAGATTAAAGAAGCACAGCTAGGTGATGCTGCAGTTCAACATATAAGATCTGAGTATGGAAATGAGAAGCAAGATGGGTTTCATGACTCAAAAGATCAAGTAGCTTGTTATAATGGAAGAATGATAGTGTCGGATGTGGACAACTTAAGGAAGTTAGTCCTGGAAGAAGCCCATTCTTCCATGTATGTTATGCATCCAGGGAGCACCAAGATGTATCGGAATTTGAAGGATCTGTATTGGTGGCCTGGGATGAAGAAGGACGTTGCAGAGTTTGTTCTGAGGTGTCCTGTGTGTCAGCAAGTTAAAGCTGAACACCAGAAGCCTGCAGGAACAATGCAACCTTTACCCGTATCACAGTGGAAGTGGGACCATGTGACCATGGACTTTGTTGTTGGCCTACCCAGGACAAGAAAAGGACATGATTCCATTTGGGTAATTGTTGATAGGTTGACTAAGACAGCACATTTCTTACCTGTCAAAACAACCTATTCTGCTGAAAGGTTATCAGAGTTGTATGTTCAAGAGATAGTGCGGTTGCACGGAGTTCCTGTCACAATAGTTTCGGACAGAGGTCCTCAGTTTACAAGTCGTTTTTGGGAACAGTTGCACAGTGCCTTAGGCACTAAGCTGAGGTTTAGTACGGCCTTTCATCCACAGACTGATGGACAGTCAGAAAGGACCATACAAACCTTAGAAGACCTGTTGCGAGCATGTGTTCTCCAGTTCACCGGAAGTTGGGATCTACACCTAAGCTTGATAGAGTTTGCCTATAACAATAGCTATCAGCATAGTATTGATATGGCACCTTATGAAGCCTTATATGGTAGACGTTGTAGATCACCCTTGTGTTGGTTTGAGACTGGTGAGAACCAGTTGTTAGGTCCTGACCTGGTGCAGCAAACCACAGAAAAGATTAAAGTTATACAACATAAGATTAAGACTGCTCAGGATAGGCAGAAATCTTATGCTGACAAACGTCGTAGACCCTTAGAGTTCCAGGTTGGAGACAGAGTGTATCTTAAGGTCTCACCTTGGAAAGGGGTCCTTCGTTTTGGAAGGAAGGGGAAGTTAGCTCCTAGATATATGGGGCCTTATCCAATCATTGAATGGATTGGAAAGGTAGCATATAAACTAGAGCTTCCCCCAGAATTATAGAGGTTACATCCTGTGTTTCACATTTCTATGTTGAAGAAATGTCACCCAGACACCGAGTCAATTCTACAACCTATGGAAGTAGAATTGAATGATGACATATCCTATGAGGAGGGACCAGTGTCAATCCTTGATAAACGAATTAAAAAGTTAAAGAAGAAAGATATAAGTCTTGTGAAAGTCCTCTGGAACCATCGTGGTATTGAAGAATCCACTTGGGAGTTAGAGGATGAGATGAGAAGGAAGTATCCTGCCCTTTTCTCTTAGTATGTTTTATCGATTTCGGGGACGAAATCCTTGTAAGGGGTGGATAATTTGTAACATCCCTGACCTGGGTTATGAGTCAACCCTAGGTGTTTTGCCTAAATATGTAATTAAATCTTTGTGATTAACTGTGAGCATGTAATTAAGTTTCTCAGAAACGTATATTTCAGTATTTGCTCCTTTTTATTTAAAGTTGTAGCATTGTTTTGATATACAGGGACCTATGTGCAATTTACCCAGTTGAAAGGGTTAGTTTGCAATTTACACATGATGAGATGTTCCTCTGATGTTGAGACATCATGAGAATCTCTTTGGCAAAGTTTGAGGGATTTCCCAAGCTAGAGCACCAAGGTGCAGCTGTGGAAGCAATCCCAGGGCTTGAAACCCTAATTTGGGGTAAATTGCAATTTACCCAAATAAAGGGATGCAATTTGTAAAGAATGTCATCTAAAGTATCTTTTTAGACTCTTGCCACCATTTAGAGAAGAAATGATGAGGAATTCACCTCAATTGAGTTATCAAGTTAAGAAATAGGCTTTGTGATTGAATAATCAGGGTATATGTGCAATATCCCTTTAAGTATGAACTTTATTATTAGATTGTTCTTCCTTGCCTTCTTTTCTATAACTTAAGATAAGGTTTGTCCTTAGAATAAAGAGGAAGGGACGAGCAAGTAATAAAGGAAGGACTTAGTTGGAATTAAGGGAAACTTATGAACTAATGTTGAAAATCCTACCCCATGTATATAAGCTCTCCTTCCCTTAGTTGCAAGGGAACTCACCCTTCGTTCCCTTACTGTTTCATTTCACCAAAGACGACCAAGGACTTCCTTGGAGCTAAGGAGGACGACCAAGGGGTGCAAGGTAGGTTTAAACCCCTCTTCTTGCCTAATTCCATGGTTAAAACTCGAATTCAAGGTCATCTTCATGGCTAACTCTTGAAACCCTACCTTTCTAGCCGTCTCTTTTCATCCTTCCTTGGAGTTTTCACCTTGGCCAACCTGAGGGAACTCAAGGACGCCATTAGAGCTTGGAGCTTGAAAGCTTGGAGCTCAAGAAGCAAGCTTTAGGCGGGTTTTATAACTCTAAACCTATGCTTTACTATGTGCATCTTTATATGCGTTGTGATGATAGCTCTTAGTGTTTCCCTACTTTTCCCTGCTATTTTGCAAGCAAACCCGTGGAATATATGTACTGTTCTTGAGCTAGAAGATGAAGGCGTGATTTCCAAGAAAAACCCACCGCTTTTCTTTTCCTTAAACGGTCCTAACAGTTTGCTCTCTCGGACTCAAGACCGCGAGGTGAGAAAACGGTCTTGAGACCGCGACAGGGCAAACGGTCTCAAGACCGTTTGGCCCCATTGACCGAGCGTGGACCGTATAAGAAATCTGTTCCTAATTATATAGGATAATTACCCTCAAAATTTGGGAGACTAACTCCAAAGGAATCGGGAGATATGACCTTTTTAAGTCACAACTTTAAATGAATTAATTGCTGATTTTCAAACGGTCTGAAATTGCCTTTTTGGGCAAACGGTCTCAAGACCGTTTGGGGGTCACCAAACGGTCTCAAGACCGCGAGGGCAATCAACCAAGACCATTTGGAGGTCTGGGGTCAATATTTGTTGACCAATTGAAGGTACAATCACATCAAATTACATTGCAATTAAATATTGACATGATCATCAACTCAATGGGTCAGACCTTGATGAATCTGCACTAGAATCCAAAATTTGGATGGGCAAACGGTCTCAAGACCATTTGGAACTCATCCAAACGGTCTCAAGACCAAGAGGACAATCACCCAAGACCGTTTGAAGGTCTAGGGTTGAGTAATTTGACCAATTGAGGACCCAATTGAAAATAAGTTATTAATTTAATCAAAATTCTGTTTTGTGGTTCAATCATGGTTCAACCCCTATCAAATCACCTTAGACTTTGATGAAATCTTGGGCAAATGGTCTTAAGTAACCCAGTACATGGATATAGATTATAAAGAGTTCGAGAGGGAATGGGAGTTCTTCACTGTGGATGTTGTGAGTCTCCCCTGGACCAAGGAAGGTCAAGATGCAATATGGGTTATGGTAGATCGCCTTACCTAGATGACACGAGAAAGAAGGAATGTTGTCAAGGGACAGATTCGGTTGAACTACTTAAGAGAGAAAGATGGTTCAACTACACCATGATGCAAGTTCAAAAGGTCTTGGGTATGACCTAAAGGCTTACTTCCATGAGGTGGAAGTAGAAACATGCTGAACTCGATGTTAGTACCGCTTATCACCCCTAACTAATGGTTAGTATGATCCAGACTAGAGGGTCTGAGGTGAGAAAGTGAGCTTGCTCAGGGTGATACAAAGAGAAAGTTCTTAAGATGTGATGTTAACCACCATAGCCTTTATTGGGATGTAAGAAGTCTTATAGAGAGGATGTGTCGGTCACCACTTCATTAAGGTGATGTTAGTGAAGGAGGCCTCACGAAGGTCAGAAAAGAACCACAATGTGTGCAGGTGAAGTCACTTTGATCGTGCAATGGTTGAGAGAGGGCCCAGTGGTGACATGAGTCATGAGATGATGCAAATCAGACTAACATGCAGTTCACTGTGGGAGAATATGTGATGTGAAAATACGACCCCTCTAAGCTACAGCTAAGAAAGTTGAGTCCCCGATATATGGGTCCATTTGAGATGGATTGGTGGAGATGGTTGTGTTTAGCCTTTCCCCTCAGGATAACATGATGTGTAATGTGTTCCATGAGTCCGATCTAGAGCACTATGTGAGGTACCCAAGCCATGTGCTGAGCCTTGAACCTATTTAGCTTTTGAGAGGTTGAAATGTCCTGAGTCACCTATGAGGGTATGATATACCAAGGTAAGAAAGAACTCATATGGAAGAATATGATAAGATGAAGGTTCTTGGGAAGCACCATGGAAAGGGTGAAGCCACATGGGAGCCCTGATGGACATATGAAAGGCTTATCCTTAACTATTTGTTTGCTTGATGGAATTTTGAGGACAAAATTCTTATAAGAGGGGAAGGATGTTACAACCCCAAGTTTTGAGTTCATTTGATGAGAAATATGATTTCTTATAATAAAGATAAATGAATAAATCATGATGTCTCTTTATTGAATGCATGAATTTATTTTACAATAGCCTTTATGTTTGTGTTGTGGGCTTTATTGGCTATTAGGCCCAATAACAAGGAATTTCAATTAGTAAATGAATAATGGAATTTTTGAGAAAGAAATAGGTGGAAACCTCTAGAAGGCAAGAGAATGTAATCCAAGGATGGATTTTGTGCCTCATGGGTTCCTTGTGTTCCAAGGAGTCCAAAATTGAATAAAGAATACAATAAGAAAAGAAAAGATCAAATGAGTATTTCCTTGTTAATAAAGAAATTGAAAACATTGATGAAATGTGGAAAATAAGTAAAAAGAGGTATAATTGAGTTATCATTGGTGGATTTTCGTATCCCAATAATTCCTAACATTAAAAGGTATACCAATGAGGAAAATAAAAGAGAAATAAAGAGAAATCCTCAAAAAGAGATATTTTGAAAAGAAATAAATAAGATAATGAGAGATAATGGATAAAAGATAAGTAAAAGGCTAAGGTATGTCCCCAAGATGGGATTTCGAGCCATTAAGTTTCCTTGAGGTCCAAGGAATCCATGATGTCAAGATAATGTCAAAAGAAAGAGGAAATATCAATTAATTTGATTTTATTAGTAAATAACTTGCATATGAAGGAACTTTTCCTTTGGAATTTCGGTTTCAAATTTGGTACTCGAGTAGATAATGCCAACATAGAGTTTCCTCTAATATTTGAATGAAAAAGGATTAACGAGGAGAGAGATATGGTTTTTACAAGATTTCCTAAAGTGGATGGGTAATCCTATAATCATATTAAATGTCGCAATATCTCCAGGAGGTATTTTTGGATAAGGAATGACGCGAGCGATCAGGACCATTGATTAGAAGATCAACGGGGGACAAGCCGTCCCCTAGCTCTCGTTGAATCAGGAAACAGGAGTAGTGGCAACTGAGTTTCCCAAATCAATTTTCTTGCAAGACAAGACACGTCAGAGGCAGCAAACATTCCCACTAGATTCAGGGGATCAGTCCGAATTGATCCACCCCTAGATTCCCTGGGTTTCCTTGCCCCTAGACGTTTTGCCCAAACCTAGACTCTGGGGATTCACGGGAGTCATAAGAGGGACCTATAAATAAAGGGCCATGACCCTCGTGTAGTACCCCCAAGCACACTGCAACGATCGCGAGAGGGATCCGACCTGCTATGCACGCTCAATTGAGAAAGGACGTTGACATGTACCCTGACCGGCCATGTTTCTCGCCAAGCAAGGACTGCTCTGGCTCGACGACTCATGAGAGAATCGGAGCAATGGAGTTTGCGGATGAGTTTGGTGGACCAGATCGGAGCGGCGGGGGCCATCGCAATCTTATGGGGAAGCTTGACGATCGAGGTCAACCCTAGGGTTGACCACGGCAGGAGCTGCTTCGCGCACAGAGGAGGCAACATGAGGTTGCTGATGAAAACATGCGTGTTTACCAATCTACCCCCCAGGTGCGCTGGACCCTGAACGTTATGGCGGGAGGGTAGAGATGTCTTTCGCTCATTTTGCCAGCCTGAATAAATAAAAAGCAAAAACCAAGTAAGTAGATGACGTGACGGCCAGTGATTGGTCTGAATGGTATATTTTTCACAATTTCGTAATTAATTATTTGTATCTCCGATGATAGAAAGTAATACATGAAAATTGATCAGAAAAATGTGAAGAATCTAATAAAAATAAAATTGAAGCCTAATTCTTATTGCAATTCAAAAAGTATATAAATATGCTATCTTTAATAGTTTAATCAATGAAAAACCTATCCTTGATGATTAACAAATTAGAAAGGGTTAAATGAGTGTTTAAAGTTGATATTAACTTGTTAATGATGAAAAGGAACATTAAGATAGAAAAAGATTAACTTTGCATGTAATTAGTTTAATTTTGAGTTTATGTGCATAAATAGGCTTTAATGGGCCTTGAAACCCTAATGTTGGTAATTAGGACTACTAATGGCTTTAATTATTCGATTTCATGTATAGAACTGAGTTTTCATGGTTATAAACTATTTCGAGCATTAAAAGTTCCTAATTTGTGGATAAATACCCTTAATGTGGAAATTAGGGTTTCCTAGTAGATAAAAGGTAGAATTAATGATAAATAACGTTCATATGTGAATTAGACCATAATGAATTATGAGTTGTTAATTCGAAAGAAACTAAAGGTGATAATTGAGTTTAATAACCTTGAAATAACGTAAAAGGATAAAAATGGTAGTTTTGATATAAAATAGAAATAATCGTCTTTAATTGGGCTTGTAATGTTGAAATTAGGGTTTATGAACTAAGAGAGCATTAAATATGATAAAATCCTTATGTAGGAAAAAACCCTAATAAAACCCTAAAGTAGTCTAGAAAGCCTAAGGTGGCATCCAAGTCTAGCTTTAGAATGTTCTGGATAAACTATAACACTTGGATCACATGCATTAATTTCAAGATATTGTTGATTGCTTGTTGCTTGTTCTTTATCCTTATTGCTTGGACAATCAAGTTGCTCTAGATCAGGTATGTGGTTAATTATGAATAACCGCCTTAGTTTCCCAAGGATTTTTTGAATGGTTAACCGCATTGAATGCAAATTATCAGTTTGGATGTTCATACTTGCAAACTATAAAAGTCACTATGATTATCGCATTAATAATAGAAGTATGTATTCTCGCACCTACATGCCACCCTAATAGATGATGCCAAAGGTCAGGCCCATATGGGTAGACCAATGGACACCTTGAGTGGTGACCTAGGCACCAAGCTCGGGAATGATAAGGTGCCCTATGATATTGCATGACTAGAGGGCACCATGAGTGGTGACCCCAGGCACCAAGCTCGGGATTGAGAAGGTGGCCTTATGTCATTAGCAAAGGAAACCCTAAGGTGGGTAAGCCAGAGTTAGGGAAAAAGTGGTGGAGAATTACATACTGGAAAATGTAAATTGGTTGGTTAATTAACTTGATTGTGATAATTAGATTGTTATCCATATGTGCAAACTTTTGGTTGTCTCCACATACCAGTATATTTCGATATACTGACCGACGTTTTGTTTGTCGGCATTTTAGGTACAATCCTAAAAGCACAAAGAGTAAAGTGACACATCGTGAAATTAAGAAATAAAGTACAACGAGGATTAGATAGAATAATTCAAGTTGTGGATAGATAGATTTCCAAAGTTTTAAAAAGGTAAGCAAAGTTTTATTTTCTACCAAATTTCAGTTTAGTTAGTAGAATTTCATAATTATAATGGATTATTTGTTGAACCTTTGATCATGTTAATTGAATAACGGCTCTGACCTTCGGGTCTCCCTTAATTGGGGGTTACTGAGAGGCGCGGTCGTTACAAATGATCTCTTAGTCATAATAGTACAAGAATGATCCATGAATCATTTAGTTGATAAAAGCATGTAGAGTTACTAATCTAGATCAAACATGATGATTTTTAGTTCATATAATCAAGTTGATAATCAAGATCAAGATAATTAGCATCAATGTCTAAATTACACATATTACATGGCTCATTTCATACGTTAGAGGCATCAAAGGGACTAAGAATGGTCAAGTTTGATTCACTTGTAACAATATAGAATTATTTACTGACTAGGGTCATCAAATCAAGTGTATTCATAGCATAATCATGGTTGATCATCTTTCATTTATCATGTAAAAGAGATGCATTTGATGTCATTTTCAACATAAAAGGATATATGAATATTATTAGACTCTAAAATCAATTTCATTGGATAGATCTCGTTAGTAGATCAAACTTCATATATAATATGTCCCATTTGGACGAAGGAATCATTTAATATGATTTTTGCAAGATTTAGAATATTTCACGTAAAAGAGAGGGAGGGGGATCATATACCATTAAGGGATGAGCCACATGTCACTCAGTTATTGGGTGCCAGTGTGGGTCCACGTCAGTTGTGGGAGTAGGTTTGGGTCTTCTCTTAACCCAATAAAACTCGAGAAGGAGAGAGGGGCAGAGGGGAGGCCTGAGATCTGATTGCAGGATCACGATCCTGCGGCTGAGGCCTCGTCTCCTTCGTGAAGATGGACTCGTGCCCAGGCTTCGTTCCGCAGTGGTGTGAACTCATTGTCCAGCAAGCCATGAGGGGTTCCTGGCCACCCCACTCTTTTTAAGAGGCTACTCAAGGTTGGAAGATCATCATAGAATCAATTCCACCAAAGATTGGGCTTGAGAACGACCAGGGCAAAAAAACCCCAAAGTTGAGTCATACGGTGGTGCCATCCAAGTGGACCAATAAGGACAAGATGACGAGGATATGATAGGGCCATATAGGGCAATGCAAAGTGTTGGGGAGGCATAGAGGGGGCTCGTGAATTTGTTCATGGGGTTTTATATAGGTAAAAGAGGTCGAGGCCCCTTGATTCATTCTTATCATGACCACAACAGCCAGCGAGGTTGTAGGATATCCCATGCCCCTTAATCAAGGCCCGAACAACAACCTAAGGATATAGGATCTTATAGTATAATGAATGAGGAGTTTGGTGAATAAAAATGGTGACAAAGAAGTCAAATGAGCATGTGGGGGCGGTGGACTAGGGGCATGGCCGCCACTCTAGCCACTGACCCCTGCTCGAGGTGGGGGATGACTCTCTGACCGTTCGGTCAACATGGGAGATTCATGATGCTTATATTGGTGATATAGGGTGCACAAGAAAAGGGATCCATATATATTCTCCCATGGAATGAGCTCAAAAGAGGTAGCATTGGTTGAGGCCCATCATGGAGAAAAAGGGTGGAAATAAACTAGAAATCAAATCAACTTGTTATAATCATAACTTTCACCTCGATTATCCGATTTGGGTAAAATCCCCACCATTGGATCAGAAATTTCATAAAACTTCTAATGGACAAGGTTTTAGATCAATATCAAGATGTTTAATAGTCTCAAAATTCAACATCATCCTCAAAGTTAATTAGGCACTCAAATGTTGCATAATTGAGTTCTGAAATTACAATTAGTCATCACAACTCATCAATTGAGTAACATGCCATTCCAAAACACCCTATTTTTTATGAGGGAAGGTCATTGCATCAAGATGTGCATAGTCAGAGGAGAGAGAAAAATCAAGGTTGTTACACATATACATAGGGATCAATATGAGGGTTCGAGATGGTGATATTCCCTGTTTAGGGTTTGTGTTGTGGGATTGACTCAAATGATCTAATGTATAAATGCATACTTATGATTGATGAATGAATGATGTGAAAATGGAAACTAGGGTTTCCATGTGTGTGAATATCCCTAATGAATCCCATGTGCACCATGATGATACTATTAAGTAATATGGTTCTTAAGATGTTTTAAACTTAGACGACTTATTGAAAACCCTAGTAATTTGGCATCAAGGCAAGTATGAGAATAAAGATCAAAATTGTACATAACCTTGTAAATGTGAGGAAATTCTCAATTGAATGTATTATTACTTAAATTGAAGATAATAAGTCTTATGAAGATAATCTACACCTAATGCATCTATTCTATTATAATATATGGAATAATGATTAAACAATGTATGGATGCAAGTTATTTATACAAATCACATAATAATGACCTGAGAAGTTGACCAGAGATTCTGAGGGAAGAAGAACTAACCCTAATTTGTGATACCTTCTAATTTTGAAAAGTTTTATAAAAAATAGAAGGATTGGTTTTATTAATCAAAATGCCATTATAAGTCAAATGACATGGTACATGTATCTAAATGAGATATAAGATCAAGATAAGGGTGAACGAAAACTTTATGAATTGAGTAAATATAGAATAATTTATTCCATGATGGATGACATAAGATGTCTATTTGCTTATATTGTTGTTGGTTCCAATATCTCTGTGAATACTTGATGAGAATTTTGAATGAATTGATAAGAAATATGTTGAGATTGAGTTAACATGCATAGATTACATTAGAGAAACTTTATTTAGGGTAAATGTTGGATGATGAGATGATATCTCAGGTTGATATCTGACTAATGATAAGTCATGTGAAATGATGTGGAAATGGGAAAGAAACATGAATGTTGGAAATCATTCATTGTTTTAACTCTTGATATAATGTGTTGTCATTCTTGTGAATCTTAATATGATTTATGTCATTCTAGTTGCATGAGTATATACACATATAGTAGATGATAATTTGGATCTTCTTTAAAATGAGTAAAAAAGATTAATAACATGTGAAATGATGACACATCTAGTTAGTGTCGTGAACACCGTGAGTTCTCCCTGAGTTCCATACTAGAAAAATGAAATAGATCTCCTTGTAGTAATGAGTGTTGTGAGAAAATTTTTAGAGTGTGGATCTAGACCTTGAAGGTTAGACCACCAGGATTAGGGAGTGAGTCGCGCATCATGATTCTAACCTAAGATCCTATGTTGTAAAGTTTATATCCATGGTGAATAGACTGTAGTGAAATGAAAACTATATGGCATGTGAAGTATAATGATATGATCTGGGTTTAGGTTTTGTGATTCTTTATTATAGTTGATATTTATGTTGTTCAAAAGATAGGCCCCAACACTCATGATCCATGACACACATGGTAGCTAGGTCTCTAGTGGTGGAAGTAGGAATGGTGGCAGTGATCCCATGGTAGGAGAGATTTTGGTGAAGCTGAAAGAGTTGTCCACAGAAGAGGTTACTAGTGAAGTAAAGTGTCAGGTGGTGTATGACTCTAGCAAGGGAGTAGAGTATATCCAGGATGAGGAAGAGTACCTAGAAAAGTATAAAGTAGTGGTTGACATGATCAAAGATAGATGGGGTTACAATTGTTGGAGTTGCATGTCTCCCACTGGAAACATGAGGGTAACCATGTTGATGATCGGCCAACCAGGCTTTACATGAAAAGGATGGATATGTCTTGGACCATGAAAGAATGCCTAGAAGATATCTTGCAAGCATGGGAAGAGGTCAAAGATAGAGTGAGTTGTAACTTTGTTAAGGAGTTAGTCTCGTTTGAGGGACAATAAGGTGTGTCTGATTCTTCTAATTGGTGAAAAAATAGAGGTATTTTGACGAACATGCATGTGGAGGTGTCCGAGTGTATATATATGAAGGTGTTTCAATGTTCAGAAGCAGTAATTTTGTTAATCTGAAGTTGTTGTTCTATTGTTCAAATGTTAATAAGACGTAGATGGAGTGGAAAAAAAGAATAATGAATTGTTGGACTTTTACAAAAAAAACTCCACATGACGTGGATGAAAAATTGCTAGATTATTATGTAAATGAGGCTTCTAATTATTAATTATGTGCACACTTCTAAAACGTATAATAACAATATTTTGGATTACTAATGAAGTATATCCACGATGAGGAAGAGTTGTAGCAAGGGAGGAGAGTATATCTAGGATGAGGAAGAGTACCTGGCAAAGTATAAAGTAGTGGTTGACATGATCAAGGACATAAGAGGTTACAATTGTTGGAGTTGCATGTATCCTACTGGAAACATGAGGGTAACCATGTTGATGATCGGCCAACCAGGCTTTACATGAAAATGATGGATATGTCTTGGACCCTAAAAAATGTCTGGAAGATATCTTGCGAGCATGGGAAGAGGACAAAGCTAGAGTGAGTTGTAACTTTGTTAAGGAGTTAGCCTTGATTGAGGGAGAATAAGGTATGTCCAATTCTTCCAATGGGTGAAAAATAGAGGTATTTTGACGAACATGCATGTGAAGGTGTTTGAGTGTATATATATGAAGGTGTTTCAATGTTCAGAAGTAGTAATTATGTTGATCTAAAGTTGTTGTTCTATTGTTTGAATATTAATAAGATGTAGTTGGAGTGAAACAAAAAATGATTTGTTGGACTTATCAACCACCGTGGCATTATCAACCACCGAGGCTGAGTACATTGCAGCAAGGAGTTTTTGTGCCCAGGTCCTATGGATGAAGCAAATGCTCCAAGACTTTAACATTCATTTTGATGCTTAACCTATCTTTTGTGATAATACCAGTGCAATTAACTTGTCTTATAATCCTATATTGCATAGTAGAGATAAACATATAGAGGTTTTCCATCACTTTCTTTGTGATCACATTGCCAAGAAGGATATTTATATCACGCATGTGGACATGGAAAATTAGTTGGCGGACATTTTCACTAAACCTCTAGCTAGAGAGAAATTTAATATTATTAGATCAAAATTGCTTATAACTACTTTGGATTAACCTGATATTCCTTCTAGCTAGTATTCATCTATCCTATATGTTTTGCATCTATCTTGATCATCTTTGAGTGCTATATGCTTAAAATTGGTTTTTCATGTTCTTTTTATCTTGATTTTCTCTTATTTTTGGGTATTTTTTGTAAACGCTTGTTTTATCGCAAAATAGTACCCAATGATGAGTGATATGTACCTAAGTGTGTTAAATATACATAATAGAAAAATAAATTTAATTAGCATTCAAATGTCTATAAATTAAGTTTGATGGTTTTAGGTCAGGTTGACCATCGGTTGAGTTTCCCCCAAGGCAAACTCGACTGATCCATGGCTGAGAGCTTTTTAAAAAGGGACCAATCAGTCGTGTTTCTGACTCACAGAAATTGACCAATCGGCAGGCTAAATCCAACTTAAGTTGGATTCGACCGATTATTCTCCCTCTCAACGAGAGAATAGTTGACCGATTCCTCTCTTTCTAGCCCTAAGATCTCAACCCCAGACCTTACCTTCCCTAACCTAGACCTTATCCAACCTAGATAGATCATCCTAGACCTTCCCCCTTGCTCAACCTTGGTGTGTGAATGTTTTTGGTGGATTGGTTTGTGTGTTTGCTCTCTTCTTCTCCTTCTTTTCACCTCCATGGCTTCACATAGAAGAAAGAGACCCGCCCCTAGCAATGCACCATCCTCTTCTTCATCCTCTTGCTTCATTTCGTGTGATGAGACCGTCCTTGTCTCAATAGAGGTTGTAAATAGGTATAAGGACCTTCTTCCTAGGAGTCCCTTTCCTTTTAGAGGCCTTGATGAGCCTAGCCCTAGGTGTCAAGCCATCATTGATCAAGTGGCGAGGTTGCTTTTTGTTCATCACCTATCCATCCTGGTTGTTGAGCATGATTGCTTTCATAATTCCATGTCAAGAACGAAAGCATTTCACAAATTCTACGCAAATTTGTTTTGGAATTATGACTCCTTTGTACCCCATCCAAATACTCAAGTGATCCTTACTTTGATGATCGTCGGGAAGAAATTCCAAATCTCTGAGGACATCCTAAATGTTTTCTTTTTAGGAGTCGATGAGAATGACACCTGGCGTAAGGATTATGGTGAGTATTTTACCTTTTAGACCCGGAAGATTTCTACAAGCAGAATGAGATCACTCTTCCTGATATCCATCACTATCGAAAAAAACCTAACGTTCCCTATAAGAAGAAGAGCACCCTACCCTCCTCCTCCCTTGATCTCAAGAAGCATATATTAGCCCTAGTGGTCAACTGCAACATCCACTCAAAGAAAAATCAAATGCATATTGCAGAGAACACTATGGTGATAATGTACTGCATCTTAGAGAATGTCGGAGTCAAGTGGTCTAGATATATCCTCCATCACATGACTTGCTTTGACTCTGGAAAGAACACCTGCGACACCCATCCTCCTTATCATGCCCTGATTTGTGGTCTTTTCCAGTTCACCACTGAGAAATCACTCTTCTATGACTTCCACTATAAACCTGCCAAGAAGGGAGTGTGCATCAGTGAGACCACCATTTAGAAATTCGTGCCTATACTTGCCTCTACCACACCCGGTACTTCTCCCTCTGCCTCTGCCTCAGTTGCACCTGCCTCTACCTCCACCCGAGCTCCTCAGCCTCCTCAGCCTACCCGACCTAACTGTGCCTCATTTCGTGTATCCAATGAAACCCTCATGGGTTATATGATGCACCAACAGGCATACGACCTCTAGATCTAGGAGCATCTGTACTAGGATTTATGTTCAATCTTGTCAAACATGAACTTATCCTATGCACACCCATACCCCATCTACCAGCCATACCCCAGTAGTGATTATGCATCCTATGCATACAATCACTTCTACCAGCACATGAGCCTTCCATTGCTGCTCCCACACCCTCTGCTACTAGTGGTCCTACTCCTATCTTCCTGACATTACCTGTTGGCCCCTTGGCCACTCTGCTTGCTAGTCTGGGTGATTCTACTCCCTCCTTCCCTATTGAGCTTTATGCTCTTGGTATGACTTGGGATGAGCAGAATGCTTGTTGGCCCAGTCGTATCTTTGGTCCTTATGTGGATGAGGAGATGCCTAACCAGGATGATGCCGAGATTGCTGATGCTGATGAGGATGCTGGTGATGGTGAGGATGATGGCGATGGCTCGGATGGCTTCATTGGTGACTCCGGTGATGACGACACTGTTGTTGCACCTTCAAACAAAGATGATGACTATGATCCTGCTGAAGATGATGATGATGTGAACATAGATAGCTTAGATGTCTAGATGTTCTTAGTTTTTAGTCTATTTTTCTGATTATATATATCTTTCTAGGCTATTTTGTATTAAAAACATCTAGGCACATGATCTGAGATGTACTATTTTATCTGTAACTTTCATCGACTCTCGCTTGTAGTTGTTTTTATGAGACCATGCTTCATGATTTGTAATCTATTTTCTATACACTCTTGCTCTTTGATTGGTTATATCTTATGAGTTGGTGCCATATTTCACCATATTTTTATTATGACCTAGCTTTAGTGTTTCTCTCGTCTCTATTTGATATATGTTATGAGATTACATGTTTGAATATCTGTGTGGTTGTGCTTGGAGAAGACTTTCTGTATGCTCTTCTACCCCCCTTACTTTTTGATAATGATAAAAGGGGGAGAGAAATTCAATGTCTTGAAGATCAATCATATTGCTATTATTTCTTATGTGATCCTTTTCTTGTTCTTTATATGCCTTATCATGTGACTTGCGAAAGGACCATATTCTTAGGACCCTCTTTGCTTTTCTTATGAAAGGTTCTTAGAACCTTAATCTAATCTCTCTAGATGTTTTGATATCATGTCACAAGCTCATGTTTCCAGTTTGGTCCTATTTGGATGTTGTTTGAGCAATGTTTGCTTGTTTTGGACCAAAGTGAAATTTACCCAAAGTAAGGGGTTATATTGCAATATGTCACATGTAAAGCATGCCTTTAGTTCTATTGCATCATTTGAAAGAGAATGATGATGTGGGGCGCCTTGTCGAGGACCTATGTTCCAAGTTTGAGCTTGGTTGGATAATGCTTGTGCTTTATGTGCAAGTTTTGGTGTAAATTACAAATTACCCAAAGTGGAGGGTCAATATGCAATCTATCAGATCTAGAGCCTTATTGCTTCTATTTGACATCATCTAGAATGTGGATAGATGTAGGGGTGCCTTGTTTGGATGTTTGATGAGGAGTGACATCTCTATATGGTCTTTATATCATATATGTGTTACATATGCTACCTTATCCTTTAGTATATCGGCTAGGGCTTGGAGGTATGTCGCCCAAGAGGGGTGCATAGGCCATGGAAGCTGCCCAGCTGCATGATACACATCCTAGAGTGTATCACCAAGCCATACATGAGCTGCTAGGGTGGCAACAAGTGGTTTTATGAGCTAGAGCAAGTGGCACCTTGGTTTATGTTGTTATGACACCTCTCCCTTGCTACCTCTCTCTTCCTTGGTGTATATAACTCCCTTCCTCCTTAGCCAAGCAATCATTTTAGGCCACCTTCCTTCCCCTACATGTATGGGACGAGCATGGGATCTTTGGGACACTAGTACATAACCGACCTTTAGTGTCAGTTATTTAAGGCATTTAGTGTCGGTTTCTAAGCGACACCTATGTGGGCGACACTAAAAGCCCATCCGTTACGCGTCGGTTCCAAAACCGACACCAAAACCCTTCGCGCACCACCAAAAATGCACCAGCAGGGCACTATAGGTGTCGGTTATTAGATAAGAAACCGACGCCATATACCTTCGCGCCACAGAAGGGTGCCATCTTGGGCACTATCAGCGTCGGTTATTAAATAAGAAACCGACGTCATATAACTCCCAACACGGCCGTGCTATCTAGCACAGCCATGGTGTCTGGTCCGCTGCCACAGCCGTGCACTCCCACCGTGCTGGCCAACACGACCATGGTGTCTGGTCCGCTGCCACGACCGTGGTGTTAAGGAAATAGACGTCGGTTACTGTTAGAAACCGACACTGTAACGATGTGGCATCGGTTTTATACAAATAACCGACGCCTATTTTTTGTTTTTTTTCTATCAGTCTGCAGACCTGCTGTATGGCTGGTCGCAGGATGAGAAACCTGCAGTTCAGTTATGAACTGCAGGTTTTACGATATCCATTGATATCAGCCAACAACAGGCCACAAACCTGCAAAATTAACAACAAAAATATTCACACATTTAGCAATGCAACCTGCAGTTCCATTTGATTTTCACACATTTAGAAACATTCATGTAGCTAGCAATCTGTAGTTCCATTCATTTTCACATTCACACATGTAGAAACATTCATATAGCAACCAACAGTTTCATTCATTTTCACTCAGACACATGTAGAAACATCCAGACATGTAGAAACATTCACACATATATTATAATTCAGAAATTCATTTACAAAATATCATTCTTTAGTCATTATTCGCTATCAACATCCCAATTATATTTTAAAACCCCCACTATTTGTATGGTTGTTGCCCATTATTCTCTTACTTCATTTAATTCTCCCATCGTATAGGGAGCATGTACATCTGGTAAGGCCGTTCCTGTAGTGTGGTCAGTTTTAAACACCTGTAAAGAGAATGATGTATATATATAATTAATGAGCTATAAATAAGATTGATATATTTCATATTATCTAATGAGACTATATAATACCTCAGCAATACAATCGATGTCCATTGCGGCATATTTGATAATCATGTGCATAAATCGCATCACATAGTATCCACATGCCCATCCGTTGTCTTGTGTAGCACACTATAAATTCAAACATACAAAATATTAAAAAATACAACTAATTAAGCATTATTCACATAAATAATATATACATATATTGCAGTCGGGAACTTACTTTCACATTCTTCCAAATTATTAGTTGGTTCTTTTTTGTGGGGACCTTTCCTCCAGCCTTTTTGAACTCATCAATACCCCTACATGTTAATGTAACACAGTACATTGCATAATTAAATAGTAATGTAATAACATATGTTAACGGATATGAAAATGAAATATTTCTCACTGGAATAATGCCATTTTCATTATGTGTCCATATTTTGTATTCAATTTACTCCCCTTAGGATCTAGATAATAGACAATGAACGTCTCGGGGACAATAACCAGTAACTCCCAATGCATACCACTAGAGGTAAAAAAAGTTAAAAATTAATAACTCAAAATCCACAATAAAAATGTAATTTTCTTAAGTCCAAATTATAATAAGCAAAGTAAACTTACTCTACATTGAATGGAGCCATTATCACCGTCTTCTTATTTTGAGAAAAAATTGTAAAAGCCTCACAGCAGTATTGTTGAACTGATGGAGGGTCTTTAGCTACTAGACTAATCAAAGATGGAATCAAAAATCCTACATGTTCGAATGCAAAATCTGCACATATCTTGTCTAAGTAGATGCAAAATATGTATTAATTACGCATGCATTAATAAATAAGAAACCATATCACCAGATCCTACACAAGGTATATGGATGTATAAAGAAGATCTCACCTTATCCATAGCTCTATCACAGATGTATTTAGCCAATCATATCGAAACAACTCCAAAATATCTTGTATAAATAGTTTGCTTTCGTATGATTGACCTACAACATCTGAATCTATAGAAACAGTTATAGGGCAATTTATATCATGTTCGCCTAACCATATTGCCATACTCCTACAGTTAGGACCTAACGGGATAGGTAGTTCCTGTGGAACCCAACTGGGTAATGTAGGAGGTGGAAGTGGAGGCCTAGATGTTGTGGGTGTCTTCTTTTTAACCTGTATATATATAATAATTTCATATCAACTGACATCATATACACACACTAACAATTTAACGTAATGTAAATTTACCATATAGTTTCAGTAAAGAGGACATCTGCTTTTAGCCACAATATCACTCCGCCTTCTGCCTCACCAAGCGTTTTACAATCTGGGTGGGCATATGGCAATGGAAGATCCATCCACTTGGGGAATATATGTACCGGGCTCACACAAATCCAACCAGCTGGTAATGGAGACCCGTGAAACATTTCCCCTGGTAGGGATGGGTAAGACGACGCCTCTACAATGACATATTCATTCACTTTTAGACGACATGGCTTCAACCCCTACAAATTTTTGTGTAAAGAATGTTATATACATATATACATATCATCTTTTTTTGAAACGACTACAATTTCATATATACATATCATCTTGAATTAAAAAACTAGTTACTATGTCATAAAAATACTTACAGTGGATTTGCTAGGTGGTGGGTCTACAGGATTACTCCCAACCTCTGTAGTAGGAGTAGAGCCTACTGTAGGAGACACCATAGGTACTGTCTGGTAAGTGGCAGTCTGAGATGCCAACCACTTTTTCATTACCTCTTCGAGTTTCCTATCAAAGAGCTTATCTACCTATACATGGATAAAAGAAACGTCAAATTCTAATTATTGAATTCTCTTTTATAGTAACATCTACAAGGAAAAAATATGTTACCTCTTCTTGTGAAAGTCCCACTTTTGGGAGATGTTTGCGCTGGGATGGCCCAAAAAAAGCTTTGATGCCCACACCAGTGCCTGCAACCCTAACACGTCCAGGATGCTCTGGGTTACCCAGAGCAACTGTCAATTCATCCCTTGTGCCCTCAGGGATGAACTTGCCTTATTTCCTCAGCTCGTGCAGCTCCCGCTAATTGCCAAAAAAAATTTGTAATTAAGTAAACACCACAAATAATCAATATTCGAATGATTGTTGTAAGAGTTGTATTTTACCATTTTTGCATCCGCCTCAACCGTTGTGGGATTCCTTATTTCTCCCTTCTTATTTTTCCTCCCAGCTATCCAGACATCATGGCGAGGCAGAGGTGTGCTACCTATAGTGGAGGACTCCTGAGAAGTAGCCTCAGACTGTAGTCTTTGGCGAATGCATGCATACCCCTTTGGACCCATTGTGTGGTCATGTACATTCAGTGCACGCCTTGATCTTTGTGCCTCACTGAGGGCCTAGTTAGTATGCACATTAATGATTTGGTTAGTAACAGTAAATGTTAATCTTGAATAGATGAATACAACATATATTAATGAGATTGGGACTGACGCCTAATACCTTGAATTCATCAGTTTGTCTTGAAGCAACAAATGCGTCCCATTCTTCTTTGTCCAGGAAGTTCCACTATTCAGTGGTTGTCTTCTTCCTCTTGTCAGCTTCTTTTATGTATTCTCGAGTGAGATTTGTCCTATAGTTCCTCAGGACTCTTCCATAGTGTTGCATCACGCATTTACGATGCAGCTTTTCATCCAATTCAAATATACTCTGCAAATTAGAATTGCTATTAACTAGTATCCAAAAAATTAGTAATCTACAAAATTGAATTGTAAATTAATGATAACTCACGCATAAATCCTTCCATATTACGTCTTTCTTTTCCTTAGAAACTTTATGCCAAGAATCTATCTTACAACCGCAATGGCTACGAGTAACATACCCAAGATATGAAACAAATGAATTGCGATTCACACCAGATGCATTTCCTGCATTATCAAAATCCACAACAAGTTTGGGTCCATTGTCCTTTTGCGCTATTAACTTCTTCATCATAGTGATGCCCCTTCTCTTGTCAACTTTTTGGTGTTGCTGATCAAGTGCCTCAAGTGCTTCAGATGGTACATGTGCATCATCAACCTAAAATTTGACAAAATAAACACATTTACAAGATATAACTATAAATGGACATATAGATATAAATATATGATATATTTTTAAAACTTACATTGTGAGGCAGCGCATTGATGTCCTCACCCTCACGGTAATCATCAACATGATCATCAGGAGAATGCTCAGCCATTTGAAAATTCACATTCACATTATAAAGTTCACATTGTAAAGTAATTCAAATTGTAAAGCTCACATTGTAAAGTTCACATTCACATTGTAAAGTTCACATTATAAAGTAATTCACATTGTAAAATTCACATTGTAAATTTCACATTCACATTGTAAAGTTCACATTCAGAAAAATAAAACATATAAAAATATATAAACATGCCTCTAATATTTTGATTGTTTATCAATTAACAATCCTTCATTGTGATCTCCACGCACATACAAGTCATCATTAGCTTCAATATTTGTTGGTGTTGGCAAACCAACTGAGAATGGACTGGAGTCATCATACTTATCATAGTATTGTTCTTCATCTATAGGATCTTCAATGAACTGTCTTTTACCATGAAGAACAACCGACCATTTATCATTTGCAGGATCATCGATATAAAATACTTGTTTCGCATGTGATGCCAATATGAATGGTTCACCCTTCTCTCCAATCTTTTCAAAGTTCACTAAAGTGAAACCCAATTCATCCACTATAACTCCTTTGGTGTTATCAACCCAATTACATTTGAAGAGCGGAATTCTGAAATCTATGTAGTCAAACTCCCATATGTCTTCAATGACACCGTAATATGACATTTTAGCTTCACATGGACTCTTATCCTTTGCACTTGCAAAAAACATAGTTGATGCTTGAAGGGTGACCCCACTATTTTGGATGACACTCTTATCATCTAGGCGCTTTGTGTAATATGTGAATCCATTAATGTCATACCTTTCATAAGACCTAACAGTCAATTTTGGTTTAAAGGCGAGGCATTTAATAGTTTTAGTAATATCATCTGGTGTTTGAGATAGTTGATGTAAGACTTTATTTTCAAACCACTTAATAAATGTCTTGTTATGCTCTCTAGCAAGCCACATTGTATTGTCTCGAGGATATTGTATCTTGATGAAATTGGTATGTTCCTTGATATAAATGTTCACTTCGTCCATGTTGTGTAAAATATACAAGTGACCTTGTTCCAACTACTCATGGCTGATTACTTTCACACGTGATCCCAAAATTCCTTTGCCAAATTGCTCGTCAATATTGTTGTCATTATCAGGAGTGTCATTACCACTGAGAAAGTCATTGCAAAAATCCATAACCTCTCTCGCCAAATAACCCTCGATAATACTCCCTTCAGGCCGATAACGATTTCGAACATCACTTTTAAAAACGCTCATGTATCGTTCAAAGGGATACATCCAATGCAAGAAAACTAGTCCCAACATTTTCACTTCCCTAGTCAAGTGGACAACAAGATGTACCATGATATCAAAGAACGACGGAGGAAAATACATCTCAAGCTGACATAGGGTAACAACCACTTCTCTTTGCAATTTATCGAGAGTATCAAGGTCAATAACTTTGTTGCACAGACTGTTGAAAAAGAAACAAAGTCTGGTGATTGCAAACCTTACATGCTTCGGCAATATAGATCTAATTGCCACAGGTAATATTTGTTGCATTAGAGTGTGACAATCATGAGATTTAAGACCAATCAACTTCAGATCTTTCATTGATACCAATCTACGGATGTTGGATGAGTAACCCTGTGGCACCTTAACATTTACCAAACATTCACAAAAAGCTTTCTTCTCCTTTCTAGACAATGTGTAACAAGCTGGAGGTAAGTATGTTCTTCGATTTCCCATTTCACGAAATTCTGTTAATTCTGACCTTATTCCCATTTCACGTAGGTCCAGTCTGGATTTTATCCCATCTTTAGTCTTACCTGGTATATTCAACAAAGTACCAATGACACTATCACAGACATTTTTCTCAACGTGCATGACATCGATACAATGCCTGACTGTCAAAGAACTCCAATAAGGAAGATCCCAAAATATTGACTTCTTCTTGAATAAAGATTTGTCACTCCATGTGGCCATAGTACATTGTGATCTCTTACCAAATTTATTGACAAAGTCTTTTACTCTTTCATAAACAACCTCCCCTGGTATAGGTTTAGGTGCACTTCGTTCCTCATTCAATCCATTGAATGCTTTACGCTTCCTACGATACAGATGGAATTTTGTAAGAAACCTTCGATGACTGACATATACAGTCTTACCTCCATGTTTTAGTCTTGTTGAATCAGTGTTCTCTTCACATATAGGACACGCTTTAGCTCCTTTGACACTATATCTAGACAAATTCCCATATGCTGGAAAGTCATTAATAGTGCAAAACAACATAGCATGCAAACAAAATGTCTCTCTTCGTGAAGCATCATAGGTCATCACACCTTCACCCCAGAGTTTCTTTAAGTCATCAATCAGAGGTTCAAGATAAACATCGATGTCATTTCTAGGTTGTTTAGGGCCCGATATCAATAACGACAGCATTACGTACTTATTTTTCATACACAGCCAGGGAGGAAGATTACAAGCATGACTGGCCAAGTGCTATGTTGGCTGCTCAATGTCCCGTACGGATTCATCCCATCTATACAAAGCCCAAGTATTAGATTCCTAACTTCTTCACCAAATTCAGGGTACAATAGATCAATCTTCTTCCACTGTGGGGAATCATACGCATGTCATAGGATCCCATCATTATTTTTCTTAACATCTGCATGCCACCTCAAATTCTTCGCATCTATCGGATTGGCAAACAAGTGTTGAAACTATGATATTATAGGTAGATACCACATCACCTTGGCAGGAGAACCAGTTTTGGACTCCCCCGAAGTCGTCAATTTATACCGTGACACACCACATTTTGGACAATCTTTCAAATCCACATAGTCCTTTTGAAATAATACACAATCATTCGGGCATGCATGTATCTTCTTGGCATCCATTCCCATTGGGAACAACAATTTCTTTACCTGGTATGTTGAGATTGGCAGCTCGTTTCCTTCAGAAAGCATTTCTTTCAACAAAGACAACAATGACGTGAAGCTTTTGTCGCTCCATCTATTGTTAGCTTTCAGCTTATACAATCTCAACACAGTGCTAAGCTTCGTAAACTTAGTACAACCTGTGTATAATGATATCTCAGCATCATGCATAATGTTTCTAAAAATGGGAGGTGGATCAGTGTGCTCTACCCCACAACTATCCAGCATCGCATCAACGATGTCTATTGGAACTGGTTCATTCACATCTATGTCATCGTAGGCAATTTCTTCTTCCACACAAGCACTGCTATCGACATCCACTGGTTTCGGGTTTGAAATCTCTCCATGCCAGTGTCATTCTGTATAGCCTTGTATAATCCCGTTGCACATGATATGACTTTTGATTTCGTCACCAGTACTGACTTTCAAGTTATTACCGCAATGCCTACATGGACAGTAGAACCTATCTCCAGGTTGTTTCCTATGTTCCTCAGCAAATCTAATAAACTAGTCAAGACCAGAAATAAACTCTGGGGTGCAGCGATTGTGAATGGACATCCATGATCTATCCAATCTATGATCAAAGAGAAAACAAGTATATATTACAACAAGATTAGGGTCTAGGGTTAACAGATTAGAGTTTTTGCATGGTTAAAACTTTAGGCCAACAAATACATGTGTTGTCATTCTTATATATAATAAATGTGTACCACCTATCCCATTCTTGAATACCTAATCTCACTAGTAAGTGTATAATGTGTATTGGGTTTTCGAGAAAATTTCGGCAGCATTTCCCTGCTGTTCTCTAAGTACATATGTACTTAGAGAAAAAACGGGGAAATTCTACCAAAATTTTCTCAAAAACCCAATACACATTATACACTTACATCCTAAGTGAGATTAGGTGTTCAAGAATAGTCCCAAACTGGGGACTATCCAAGATTTACTCCTAATGAGTAAATCCTTGATGGGTTTATAGGCAAACAAATACATGTGTTGTCATTCTTATATACAATAAATGTGTACCACCTATCCCATTCTTGAACACCTAATCTCACTAGTAAGTGTATAATGTGTATTGGATTTTCAAGAAAATTTCGGCAGCATTTCCCCATTGTTCTCCAAGTACATATGTACTTAGAGAAAAAATGGGGAAATGCTACTGAAATTTTCTTGAAAACCCAATACACATTATACACTTACATCCTAAGTGAGATTAGGTGTTCAAGAATAGTCCCAAACCGGGGACTATCCAAGATTTACTCCTAATGAGTAAATCTTGGATGGGTTTCTAGGCTAATGAGTACATATCCACTACATGTATTTGCTCACTTACATTGCATCACTCACAATTAGAGCATTATTAAATAATATATCAAGAATTCAATAGTTTCAAACATGCAATAATTCACAATTAGAGCGATAAGATTCACTTTGTACAAACATACATGGCATAATTCAGGCACAATAGCAGGTGTGGTCATTGACCCGATTCAACAATATAAGAATAATTTTAGAAGAGTAATAACCAATAGCAACCACGGTCTGTGTGGGCTGGCACGGCCGTGACTGTGTTGGCCAACCACACGGCCGTGATGGGTAGCACGGTTGTGTGGTCATCCAACACAGCCACGGTCGTGCCAGCCCACACGGTTGTAGTTGCTGTTGGTAAGGAGAGGGAGAAGGAAGAAGAAGAAGAAGAAAGGAGGGCCTACTGTTGGTAGCAGCATGGAGACGGAGGTGGCGGTGAGCACACCAGTGGCAAGAGACGGCGCGAAGGCAGGCGAGCAGAGAAGCAGAGGTGTCGGCGTCGAGCAGAGAAGAAGAGGGCACCGGCGGTGAGCAGAGAAGGAGAGGTAGGCGGTGGCAGTGGCGAGCAGCTACAGTAGCAGTAGACAGTGGCGTGGAGGCAGGCGGCAGGTGACGCAGCAGCAGGCGGTGGCGACGCAGCAGCAGGTCGGGAATCGTCGAAGCAAAATCGTGCGATCTCAATAAAACAGAAGAGAAAGTGGGAAGAGTTCGCTGTGCGTGGGGGATATTAAGTTACTAAGCGGCATCGGATATTCATAACAACTGACACCTTTATTATTAGGTGTCAGTTATACAAAGACAACCGATGTCAATTGGACATTCCTTTACCCTAATTTTTTTGGCAGGGACGGCGCGCGGACCCTTATCAGTGTCGGTTATTCTAAGAAAACCGACGCCCATATTATAACTTTTGGCACAGATTTTATCTTCATTTAACATCGGTTATTAGGTAAAACACCAACATTGTATATGATACTTTGGCGCAATTTTTTTTGCTCGAAAAAATTGGATTTCGCGGGCTACTTTAGGCGTCGGTAGTTTATTCTAGAACCGACGCTAAATAGAAAGCGATACCCATGTCTGGCCACTCATATACGATATATGTCGGTTTGTGTTGTACACCGACGATGTAGGTTTTATGCGTCAGTTCTTATTTAATAACCGACGCATGGAAAGTGACTTCATAAGCCATTTCTGTAGTAGTGGGAGATAAGGAAAACTCCCATGGAGCTTGGGAATACGAGCACCATAGCCATGGAGACTCCTTGCTCAAGATCTGACCTTAGTGAGTCATGCTTCTTTGCTAGCTTTTCCTTGTGCTTTCTTCTTCACCTTCCTCTTCCCCTCTCAGCCATGAATAGGCCCTTTATGTGAGAAGGCAAGGCCGTGGTTATCTCCCCTCTTTTCTTCTTCTTGAGCTATACATAACCATGGTATCTTCTTCTTCTTCTTCCTTTGTTTCTTGAGGTGATGATGATGGTGTCGAAGGCATGTTTGGAGCTTTGGATGGGTGATGTTCTTGGAAGGGAACGTGATTTTTTTGCTTGGACCAAGAAGCTTTATGCCTTTCATGGAGATCCTCTTAAGGCAGGTTACATAACCCTTAATCACCTCTATTATGTTCACCCTTCTTATGTGCACATATTGGTTCTTGTAATTAATTTGGTACCTTTCCCCATGATAGTTTTATATATGGAATTTGGGATCTGATCTATTGGATATGGTCACGTTTTATTACTGTCTTATTCTTGTTTATCTTATGCATAATGGTTTTGGGTGACTTGAGGTTGAAGATGAACCACCCGATAGGGTGCCTGCACGATACAATGGTTGCACGATATAGTGCCTTGCCCGTTAGGTCTTGTTTTGGTTGTTGATACATGAACGATATCCCTTGGACTTGAGAGGTGATCCATGCTCTAGTATCTTGGTAAAAACTCCTCTCTCTCCTTGGTTGATGAAGAGTGAACCTATGGTCTAGGCGTTTGGATGTTAGGTTGAGTTGGTTGGCCGATAGGGTGTTGCTCAACCCTAGTTTCTCGTTATGCTAAAGGTTGTGCAAGACCCCTCTCACTTGGTTGTTGAGAGGTGAGCCACGTTTTGGTACTGTTGTAAGATATGGTGTGATGACCGATATCCTTTTTCCTACCCTAGGGTTTAGGGTTTGGACGTTATGGGTGGTTGATACCTAGTTGGACCTTTGACCGATGTGAAGTGCTAATCTTTAGTGGTGAGTTGATGGTCAACCTTTGTTGCACGACATGCTCTTGGGGTTGCATCCTTGGATGATATCATAGGTGTTATGGTGATGATCCCTTTGATGGTTTAGGAAATCAATAAGCTAATCCTTTGGGTGGGTGATAGCCCTAGATGTAGTGCCTTGGATGATAAGGTTGCTCTAACCCTAGGTGATTGATAGGTGGTGTTCTTGGGCGTTATGGGTGGTTGGCACCTTGTAGACCCCTTGCCCGATATGGTGTTTGATAGATGAGTTAGTTAAGTGTTGCACGATATGATGAGCTGGTCGTTATGAGGTGTTGGGCGATATGGACTTGTTGGTTGTACATGATGCTTTGGATGAGAGCCCCACTCTTGGTTAAGCTTTGAGTAATACTAGTATCCCTGTCCAATATGCCTTAGTTAGTGCTTGTGGGAGTTATGCCTTTGGCCGATAAGATGCTTGATAGATATCCCCTTGTACCTGGTTTCCTGATACCACCATGCACATGGATGCACGATACAGCTTATAGCTCTAGTGGCATGATGCACCTTTCGTCCTAGTCTGTCGTTACACCATGTAGGTGTGTTTACCGTCTCGACGTTGCCCATCTCGGGGCGTTTCCCGATATAGATAGCATGACACAGCGTTACATGTGGGTTCTTAGTTGTTGCCCGATATGATGTCTTAGGTGTTTCACTTGAGGATGTGATGCTCGTTACCAACTTGCTGGTGGTGCTTCCCGGCATGATGCCTTAGTGGCTTGGGAGATACGAAGTGGACAATAGGGTTTGTTGCCTTGGGCGTCACGGGTTGTGTATCGGCGTAGCCCTAGATGGATGCTGGCCGACACAGGAGAAGAGTTGCATGATTAACCGATATAGTGTCAGGCATCACACTCTTTGGTGAGAGACGATGTGATTTTAGTGAGGGTTGTGCTCTAACCTGATACCCTTATGTATGTTATCTTGAGTGTACACCTTTGTTATTTATGAAGCTATGACAAGATAGGTTGTGAACCTTGTATAGTGGTTACCTATGGTTAATGATAGATAAACTTCTAATAAAGTTGGTTGATGGATCATGGTGTATGATCCTTAAGGATAAATCCTTAGGTATGATGTGCTTAATAACTTGAGATGTAGGGTATGATGGGATACCCCTGACATGATAGTAGTGGTGTGTATTATTTAATACACCAATTATGGCATTAATCTGCATATGTTCATAATAATGGAAGAATATTCCAATGCTATAAACCTTAATCTTGAAAACATGATAATCAAAGATATGTTCATGAGATATGGGGAATGATGGATGCTCACAGTTTGATAACAATAATATAAATTGACTACATACATAACTATGAACATGGATGTTGTTCCAATCCTGTGCACCTAAATTCTTGATAGCATGATGATCATGATATGTTCTCTAAGACCTATGTTCTATGTTTGGTAATCTATTTATCTCTTTCTTATTCAAGCTAACCATGCAGGTGTATTGAACTCATAGCCAAGAAAGAGCTATGGTGATTATATGATTATGTGCTTTGTATAGAACTTGATATATGTGCAATATCTAAGTAAAAATGATATGTATTGTTGATGAGATAACATATATCACCGGTATGATGAGAAAGGCCTGTTGAGGTGTGATCCTCTAGTGATGACATGAGGGATTGATATTCCCTAATGATTGATGATGATGCCTTGAGAGGCACTGGTGTAATGTGATGAACTCAGGGATTGATATCCCATGATGATGTGTAATGATGAAGCCTTAAGAGGCAGTAGCACCATGATATGATGTGAGGGATTTATATCCCATGGCAATGTGATTATTGTTGAGGGCAATGGAAATAGAAGTAGCAACATAACACCAATGTAATGAATCTAATATTGTTCATGTTTTATATATGGTTTCTTAATACAACTTGATTGCCCCAACAATCTACTTAAAATACATTAACTAATTACAGATGATCTGTCATGTAGTTTGCCCTGGCCATAGATCCATCATAGTCAGTAGTTCATGATGGTGAAACAGGTTCTCCTGGAAGTGCATATTATTGAATATGTGTGGTTTCTCCTAGCCGAAAATGAGGAGGTTCGAGTGCAACTTCAATTGTAGACTCCAGAGTGCGGTTTCAGGCCTGTAGCTCGATATGATTGGAGCATGGTGAACAGGCCCATGACTCAGGATGTGTGATAAGAGAGCATGAATGCGTTCATGGCTCAGAGCACGGTGATTATGCCCGTGGCTCGATTTTACTAGCGCTGATACCTATACTAAGGTGGGCTAGGCAGAGGGTAGCTTGACCCTGTGGCTGAGGCCACTTAAGCATGAGACTGCGGTCCTGCTTGTGTTGCACTCGTGCACTAACCACGAGGTGGGAGGTCATGAAGTCCAGCTCTTCCATCGACCTTTTATGGCACCGGCTTAGGTTTTGCAATCGAAGGTTGGATTTGAGCGGTACAACTCACTTCCTCAGGGCATAATAATTCGTAATCAAGCCATATAGTATCCTGCTTAGGGCAAATATAGAACATTAGTTGAGGCCTTGTTTGTACAAGTTGATCTAGTTATAATCTACAGTTTATCATATGAACCTTATATCATGTGATGAGTTCTTATAAAGCTTATCTTGTCAATCATGTTCCATAAAGAGTACCTGGTTATAGGCCTCATAAATATCTTGGTAAGATTGGTGGTAAGATTAGCCCTGCTCAGTATGATGCTCTTATAATCTGCTTATATCAATTATATATGATCATAATAAAGCTGGTAGAGGGTTATGTTTCTCGCTGGGACTGTGTGTCTCACCCCACTGGTTAATAACCCTTTTTAGGTGGACGTGCCTGGAGAGATGAAGATCATGTGGCTACGGATGTTATGTAGAGGTATCATTCTTGGTGGAATAGATAGTGTCTAGCAGTAGAGTCCTATGTGTCGTCCATGTACACTCAGGTCTTCGGGAGAGCTTTTTGATGTTTCTTGTACAATGAGTGATGAACGGTTTTCGGTATGTATCTTGATGTAAAGCATCATGGCAAACAGTTATTTCATGTAAAGAGATGATGGGAAATTATGTTGTAGCACCTTGGAAATATGCTATGAAATGAAAAGTGTTGGTTCAGATATTATATGTTTCATCTTGTGGTGCATTTTGTAAATCGGTTTTAATTTCCCGTGTTTTTTGGTAATCCGTTGGTTAGCGTGTAATCGTGTTTTGTTGTGGATGGGGTGTTAAAGTGTTTGGTATCAGAGCTCTAGGTTCGCCGAGTCTACAGGGACACTAGGACTAGGATTAGGATGGTGTCTAAGGTTGGACCGTGACATAATATATGGTGCATACTACCTAATCTCAGTACTTGATGCCCTGGCCAGGTATTCAAATATTGAAGACAAAGGTAAGTGTGAAGCCTTAGATTGTTTCCTCCTTGATTACTCTGATCAAGTAGTCATTCTGAAGCAATATAAAGAGCATAACAAATCAAGAGTATGATGAGATAAGTTCTTGAAACTGTAATCTTGAGAGATGTACGTGAAAAAAGATAGATTAACCTGTGATAACAAGGTAAGTTAAAATGTAAAACTTTTACAAGATGAAGGAAATGCTTGAAAGCAAAGATAAAGTTGGAAGAAAGAAAAGAACTAGTGGTGAGTAAACAAGATGAAACCTGAGATAATCTCAGACTAACCAATGAACGTAACCAAAAAAAGGTGAAAGTATAAAGTGCAAATTCGTGATAAGAAAAAGAGAACAAGGGATATGATCCTTGTTCAATAAAGAATATGTGAAGAATAACGATCTTTTTCACAAAGAGAAAATAGAAATCTGATATAATCAGGAACTAATCATGATTATGATGAAATGGTAACAAGTGAACAAGAATGATAACATGTAATGGTCTTGATGTTTCCTATGCTAAGTGCAAGGAAACCAAGAAGAAACAGGATGAAGCCGGATGGAACAAGGTTTAATGATGCATAAATGGTTGAAAACTCATGTAAGGATTAAAGAAAGTGATGATATCCTCCCCTTTGATATGAAACCATAGGTTTTGATGGGATGATGGGAGGAGTTTGTTCCTTTGTGTTCCTTCCTTTCAAGGGAATGGTTGTCAAGTGGACCTTGTATCACTTGATATGTATGCTTTTAGAGTGATCTCTGGTTGGATACTTTGGAAAGTATCAGCTGATCTCGGACTTTAGTTTCCAAGATAGAGATATCTGTGATAGATGATGACGATAGGATCCTCTTGATGTGTTTTGATCCTATGACAACGGTAGTCTATAAAGAAGATCTGGAAGTGATGAGTTTTGACTCAAGAGATGGATACCAAGGTAAGGAAAACTAGTATATGAGAACATGCCTTCTGGTAAAAGGTTAAGAATCAAGATGCCTAGATCGTAGAAGTAAGAAGGTGAACCGCCTGGATATATCATCCTTGACCTTGAACCCACAAGATGGAAGCTTATTTTGGAGTTTGGATCTATGTGGTGACCCTCGTGGCAGCAGATCAGCATCATGGAGGAACGCTGATAAGGATAAGCAAGTGAGGATCAGATAGTTTGACCAGGGTGTACTGGCAGGTTGAATGGAGTCACTCCATTCTAGTTTGTCTTCTTCTTGCCTCTTATCTGCTCTAGTTGATCCAGTTCAGGATGTACCCTCATTTGAGCGCTTGTTGTACGTTTGGCAGATGTTTTCTTCCTGTTAGTCAGAAAAGAGATAACTTGTTGTCGAGCACCTTGTTGATGACCTGGTTGTGCAGGATGAAGTATACTTTCCTCTGTATCCTTTCTCTTCCTGGATGTGATAGTCGGGTGAAACCCTTTCCGTATGACATGTCAAGGATCGTTATAACCCTGGGAATGGATATCCTTGGAAAGGTGTGAAGTTGTCTCAGATGGATAGGTTGGCTTTGGTATGATCTGGCTAAGTGTCTATAGTATGGCTATCTTTGTTAGGGGTTTATGCATGACTTTGGAAGATATGCACCTAAGGAAAGGAAGTGATGTAAGGTCATCTTGGGAAAGTTCATCTAGTTGAGCCTGATTCCTTGGAATACTCCTAGCTATGTTTCGAGTAACGAAAGATCCAGGTGGGATGTGCAGTGGTTAGAGCTGGATGAATAAGGTTTGGAAATCCTATCCTGATCAGTTGAGATAGTTCATATTTGTTACCATCCGATTTGGTACTTGTTGTGCTCTTAGGAGCTGATATGAACCCATGACAAGCTTGAAACTGAGGTGATATGGTTGTCGATAACCAAGATGTTTAACTCCTTTTCGTGTTCAGCCTTAAGTGATGCATAGTGAGGTGCCTTATGAGCCCTGTTATGTGCATACATGTGTTTTATAGAGTATGTATCTTGTGATAACCTCTTCTAGAAAGATCTTCCCTGGATTTGAGATATACCATGTGGAGGGAATGGAATAGTTGGAACTTATATATCAAGAGGATAGTGATACAAGTCATGCAAAGTTTAAGTGTTGAGCCTATAACATCAGAGTAGCACAGCGGAAACGTATCAAGGAATGTGATATATCAGTAGAAGGAACTGATACCTGAGTAATATGAGTTGCATATGATGTTCCAGTATCCAGGAGTGTTGCCAGACAAGGGATGATACAGAGGGTTGAATCCGTGACCAGTACAAGGAAACCCTGAGTTAGCCCTGGGAAAAGAGCAAGTATGTCAGTAACATATCTGTGACACCTAGTATCCTTGCGAAGTTGTATGATGCGATGCACCAGTAACACCTGCCTTCTTTCCGCTCGGGATTTTGGGGACGAAATCCTTGTTAGGGGTTTATGACTTGTAAGGACCCTGACCCATGTTTTGGGCTAACCCTATTTTCTTTGCTTATGAAAGGTGATTATAAACTTAATCTAATCTCTCTAGATGTTTTTATATCATGTGACAAGCTCATGTTTCCAGTTTGGTCCCGTTTGGATGTTGTTTGAGCAATGTTTGCTTATTTTGGACCAAAGTGCAATTTACCCAAAGTAAGGGGTTATATTGCAATATGTCACATGTAAAGCATGCCTTTAGTTCTCTTGCATCATTATAAAGAGAATTATGGTGTGGGGAGCCTTGTGGAGGACCTATGTTCCAAGTTTGAGCTTGGTTGGATAATGCTTGTGCTTTATGTGATAGTTTTGGTGTAAATTGCAAATTACCCAAAGTGGAGGGTCAATATGCAATTTATCAGAT
Organism: Alisma plantago-aquatica; assembly: GCA_963693085.1. Taxonomy (NCBI): domain Eukaryota; kingdom Viridiplantae; phylum Streptophyta; class Magnoliopsida; order Alismatales; family Alismataceae; genus Alisma; species Alisma plantago-aquatica. The sequence goes on along the minus strand of OY856415.1, from coordinate 574,227,787 downwards.
CTAGAGCCTTCTTGCTTCTGTTTTACATCATCTAGAATGTGGATGGATGTAGGGGCACCTTGTTTGGAAGTTTGATGAGGAGTGACATCTCTATATGGTCTTTATATCATATATGTGTTACATATGCCACCTTGTCCTTTAGTATATCGGCTAGGGCTTGGAGGTATGTCGCCCAAGAGGGGTGTATCGGCCATGGCAGCTGCCCAGCTGCACGATACACATCCTAGAGTGTATCACCAGGCCATGCATGAGCAGCTAGGGTGGCAACAAGTGGCGTTATGAGATAGAGCAAGTGGCACCTTGGTTTATGTGGTTATGACACCTCTCCCTTGCTACCTCTCTCTTCGTTGGTGTATATAACTCCCTTCCTCCTTATCCAAGCAATCATTTTCGGTCACCTTCCTTACCCTACCTGTATGGTATGTGCATGGGAGCTTTGGGAGCTAAGGAAAACTCCCATGGAGCTTGGGAAGACGAGCACCATGGCCATGGAGACTCCTTACTCAAGATCCGACCTTGGTGAGTCATGCTTCTTTGCTAGCTTTTCCTTGTGCTTTCTTCTTCACCTTCCTCTTCCCCTCTCGGCCATGAATAGGCCCTTTATGTGAGAAGGCAAGGCCGTGGTTATCTCCCCTCGTTTCTTCTTCTTGAGCTATACATAACCATGGTATCTTCTTCTTCTTCCTTTGTTTCTTGAGGTGATGATGATGGTGTCGAAGGCATGTTTGGAGCTTTGGATGGGTGATGTTCTTGGAAGGGAACGTGAATTTTCTTCTTGGACCAAGAAGCTTGATGCCTTTCATGGAGATCCTCTTAATGCGGGTCACATAACTCTTAATCACCTCTATTATGTTCACCCTTCTTATGTGCACATATTGGTTCTTGTAATTAATTTGGTACCTTTCTCCATGATAGTTTTATATATGGAATTTTGGATCTGATCTATTGGATATGGTCACGTTTTATTACTGTCTTATTCTTGTTTATCTTGTTCATAACGGTTTTGGGTGACTTGAGGTTGAAGATGAACCACCCGATAGGGTGCCTGCACGATACAATGGTTGCACGATATAGTGCCTTGCCCGTTAGGTCTTGTTTTGGTTGTTGACACATGAACAATATCCCTTGGACTTGAGAGGTGAGCCATGCTCTAATAGCTTGGGAAAAACTCCTCTCTCTCCTTGGTTGATGAAGAGTGAACCTATGGTCTAGGTGTTTGGGCGTTAGGTTGAGTTGGTTGGTCGATAGGGTGTTGCTCAACCCTTGTTGCTCGTTATGCTAAAGCTTGTGCAAGACCCCTCTCACTTGGTTGTTGAGAGGTGAGCCAAGTTTTGGTACTATTGGAAGATATGGTGTGATGACCGATATCCTTTTTCCTACCCTAGGTTTTAGGGTTTGGACGTTATGGGTGGTTGATACCTAGTTGGACCTTTGACCAATGTGAAGTGCTGATCTTTAGTGGTGAGTTGATGGTCTACCTTTGTTGCACGACATGCTCTTAGGGTTGCATCCTTGGATGATATCTTAGGCGTTATGGTGATGATCCCTTTTATGGTTTAGGAAACCAATAAGCTAATCCTTTGGGTGGGCGATAGCCCTAGATGTAGTGCCTTGGATGATAAGGTTGCTCTAACCCTAGGTGACCGATAGGTGGTGTTCTTGGGCGTTATGGGTGGTTGGCACCTTGTAGACCCCTTGCCTGATATGGTGTTTGATAGATGAGTTAGTTAAGTGTTGCACGATATGATGAGCTGGTCACTATGAGGTGTTGGGCGATATGGCTTTGTTGGCTGTGCACGATGCTTTGGATGAGAGCCCCACTCTTGGTTAAGCTTTGAGTAATACTAGTATCCCTGCCCGATATGCCTTAATTGGTGCTTGTGGGAGTTACGCCTTTGGCCGATAAGATGCTTGATAGATATCCCCTTGTACCTAGTTTCCCAATACCACCATGCACATGGATGCACGATACAACTTATAGCTCTAGTGGCATGATGCACCTTTGGTCCTAGTCTGTCGTTACACCATGTAGGTGTGTTTCCCGTCTCGACGTTGCCCGTCTAGGGGTGTTTCCCGATATAGATAGCATGACAAAACGTTACATGTGGGTTCTTAGTTGTTGCTCGATATGATGTCTTAGGTGTTGAACTTGAGGATGTTCTTCTCATTATCAACTTGTTGGTGGTGCTTTCCAGTATGATGCCTTAGTGGCTTGGGCGATACGAAGTGGACAATAGGGTTTGTTGCCTTGGGCGTCACGGGTTTGTTGGTATGTATGCCCTGAGAGCCAATCATGGGATGATTGGTGGGATACATTAAGATTGATTTGATAAACATCAAAGGCAAGCTTCCAATTCTTTCTGGTTTAGTCATATGAGATAGTGATAGAACAGATTGAATGTCTAGAGAATGACAGTACTCAATGACGTATGCTTTCAGGTTGAGGGCCTGAACGATGAGATCATACAGATGCTAAGAGTTTGTACATTCTTATTATGTCCCTAGTCGGATGTCATTGTGGAAGGTAGATAGACAACAATGACACACAAGACTAGATTGTGGTGTTGGTTGATGACAGAATCTCATTAGTCATGATATAGAGATATCAAACCAAACACATAGGTACTTGTTAGAGAACAAGTGTACCGGACAGACCCATCGTGAGTTTGACACATGGAACCATGAGATGGTAGTCCAGTGATGGTGGTGAGTGTGATTCTTAGACCTGAAATCACTACACTCAACACATGTCGTTGGGAACACTTTGACATCATCAAACGCAGTCCTGAAACATGGGTTGTTATAAAGGTGATGATTGGGTGGCTTTGACACATGGGGCTTTTGAGGGGTGAGTGATAGATATGGGATTTGTCCCTCCTGAGGGAGTTTGATATCCAAGGCCACTTGATGAGTAGGATTGAGATAGGCATGCGCACGCATGTGTGAATCAGTATGTGATATTGATGTCATACATATCTCCTTCAATCTACTCTGAGATCAAGAAAGTGAATGAACGTTGACAGGATGACTGTTCCATGCCTCGAGATCATTCGAGATATCAGTGACAAAGGAATTATACATTCGCTGTAACACCATTCACGGATTGTAGGATGAAAGTTGTTCTCCAACTTTCTAATTTCACTTGGGTAGCACTGATGTGTGACTAGGCACCACTCTTTGCTTGTGAAGTCATAAGTGTTATGGACTTTCACTGCCAACGTGAAATGGACCTGCAGGGTCACACACATAGGATTTAACCTGGAAGAGGAGTTTTGTCCACAAGCAACGTTTAGATTGATTACTAAAGGAGTTTAGTAGTTCAATTAAACACTCAATTGATTGATAGCTCAATATAATATTGTTCAAGTTGTTGCACATATTGATTGGACTATCAGATTGATTGAAATCACATTTGACTGATTCTGTACAACCTGTAATTCCAACCGATCGGTTCAAGTGTTGAACCAGTCGGCTGAGGTTGTTGAACTGGTCGGCTCAAGTGTTGAGTCGATCGGCTCATGGTCAGAGTGAAATGATCGGTTCAAATGTTGAAATGATCAGTTCAACTGGTGCAATTGAGCACGTTGGGAAAGTCAGGTCGGTGAGAATTTTCCTTGCGTTTCACTTGCCCAATTTGATTGGAACAAGGATTGGTATTTGATACCAATTAAAAACAAAAGAAGGAAAGTCAATCGGGAACTGATCAGGACCACGAACCGACCGGTTCAGAAGTGAACTGATCGGCTCATGGGTCCCAACCGATCGGTTGGTGTTCCAACCGACCGGTTCAGGTCCCCAACCGACCGGTTCACTTGTGAACCGATCAGTTCAGGTTGCGAGTTGGTTGCTTTTTGTGGAAAATCTTGAACCTTTCTACTCCTGCGTTTAGTCCCGTATTGCCCGGGATAGAGAACCCTATCCCATGACCCTCCTATATATAGGGGTAGTGGGGGCTTCTCAGAGAACAACTCAGTGCAACCAGTTGCTCTGCAAAGTTGTCGTTCTCTCTGGTTTTGGTAACCGAGAGAGAGCTCGAGCAAGTGCTTCCCGCAAAGGGAGGTGCAGCAAGGGAAGGACAACTGCAGTTGCAAGTGGAGGCAGGAGAGTGTGTTGACGATTAGTATGCCAATAGGAGGGTGCGAATCCTTCCACTTCCTTGTGGGACAAGGAGTGTGGAGTTCCAGGTGGTCCATGTGGACTACTTCAGAGGCGGGAGGTTTCTTCCGCTCAGGAGGACAACTATCATCCGACAGTCCGGTAGGAGGAGGAGTCATCAGTCCCGGTGCGACCAGGAGCTGCACAGACACCGTCCAAGACCAGAGTTGAAGACCGCGCATTGCGCGAGGTATTGTCGCCAAGCAAGCCTCGGGACAAGGTATGATTCCACAAACCATCCTTTCCTATTATATAGACGTTGACGCGTTTCCTCGTGCTGGGTTTGAGGGAGAAATTTTTTTTTTGTTTCCGCTGCCTTCTCTGCCTCCCCTAAAACCCAACAGTGGTATCAGAGCCACGTCAACTACTCTATATTTTAGGAATATCGATATGATCGATTTTGGTTTGTCGCCTTTATTTATTGCATGTGATGCGAATAATATTGGCTTTATGCATGTCCAATCCTAAATCCACAAATCCCAAATTACATATATGATATGTATTATTAATGCACTCGATACGCGTCGCCCTTAAACGAGTTTTGTGGTGGATGTGTGTAGCATGATTATGGCCTATAAACCCCTATCTGTGATTGGTTTTGTGTGGTTTCTTACATCTCGGTCTGCGCATCGATCTTCCCTCTCTTATTCCTGATGTAACTCGAAATAATTCGAGATTCTTTCCTACCTTTGCTCCCCCGAATGTAACTCGGGGTTTCCCTTTTTAAAGCAATGTAATAAATAGGATAGATTTTTATTTCCTATTCGGCGGACATCAAGACGACAGCTGAAACGATCGGTTCAAGGTGTGAACCAATCGATTGACGTTCCAGACGGTCGGTTCAAGGAGTGAACCGATCAGTTGATGGCCGGTTCGAGGAGCGAGACGAGCCGGTGGTGGCCATGACAAGATGTACGACAACTAGGCAATCCGATCGGTTGGAGGAGCCAACCGATTGGCTGGTGGCACCCAGACGACCGGGCCGGAACGAGCAAGACGTTCATGTGATGAATTGATCTACTCCAAAGCAAGGCACAGAGTTCATCTTATACATGTTGCATGTGATGTAGAATTAGATGATCGTGATTCCTCTTGGCTTGAGGAATCACATTAGGATGGCCATAATCATCGCTTTTATCGTTTGTGCATGTTTTGTGGGATATAGCATGTATATGATACGTACTATGTATTGTGGTGATTGGATATGTATATGTATATAAAAACCAAATCCCTCATTAAAATATTAAGTCTTATATGTCTTCCATTAGTGGCACACATGAAAATCTCGATCGACCAAGCGTAGGTTACGCCAAAGCGTGATGCACCGTCTATCTTGTGGAAGTGTGAAGGGTAGACATGTAGGTTCTGCCAAAATAGGGTGCATGTTTACCGTGTCGGCTTTTGGGTTAGACTTAACTGGTAATTCTTAGAGCGTCTAAGCCCAGAGGCAAGGAATTTTCATGGCAAGGTGTTGTGCATGTTCATTCAACAAGAGTTGCATATGATGCAATTGGAAAGAGTTGCCTACCTGAGAGATCTAAGTTGTGGGCGATCATCCAAAGCTGACTCATGACTTAGAGGATTTTAGGATCTTGCCCACTAGAAGGTTGTACGTTGCAATCTTCCGAATTGATGGTGAGGGCTATCAATTTGAACTAAAATAGTGGGAGCGATAATTAATTAAAGGCCTAATTATATCGTCAAACTTTCAATCAATCAAATAAGTCAAAAATGAGTTTTGGACTAAAATTGCATATTTTCCTTTTTGTAGTACAAATGGAAAGAAACAACAACAACTTTTCTTTGCGATCGGTCCTTGACAAGGACAAGATAAATGGGACAAACTTCCACGACTGGTATCGGACATTGAGAATTGTTCCCACTCAAGAGCATAAGCTTTATGTCCTGGATACTCGAATTCCACTGGAACCCGCTCCTAATGCACCAAGGACAGAAAGGGATGCTTACAAGAAGCATTCTGATGATGCCATTGATGCAAAGTGCTTGATGCTATGTTCAATGAACCATGAGTTGCAGAGGCAACATGAGAACATGGGTGTCATTGAGATGATTCAGCATCTCAGGAACATGTATGAAGATCAGGCACGGCAAGAGAGGTATAATGTTTCTAGGGTGATGTTCAAGTGCGTCATGATAGAAGGAGATCCAGTTGGTCCTCACACACTCAAGATGATTGGGTATGTGGAGAACCTGCAGAGATTGGGATTTCCACTGAGCGAAGAGTTGGCTACTGACGTGATACTGCAATCGTTGCCAGAATCTTACAGTTAGTTTGTGAAAAACTACAACATGAACAACTTTGATAGGCCACTGTCAGAGTTGTTGGGCATGTTGAGGACAACCGAGTTACAGATGAAGAAGGACAAGCCTAAGTCCGTGATGGTGATCACGAGCAAGAAAGGAAAGTCCAAGCGCAAGGGCAAGGGCAAAGCTAAGAAATGTTCTTATGCTAGCCAGGAGCCCAAGTCGTCTTCAGCTCTCAAGGCCAAAGGAGGAGTGACCAAGAAAGGAAATTGCCACCATTGTCAAAAGCCAGGACATTGGAAAAGGAATTGTCCTCTTTATCTGGAAGAACAAAAGAAGAAGGAGGCGACTGATGTCTCCACTTGAAGGTGTCATGAAAGTAAACTGGGAACACTTTTTGAGGTATATGATACCAAGATGTAAAGTGTAAATCACTCATAATTGGGGCAATTATTGCCGCCATAGATAGGAGTACTTTAGTTTATTTTCAGCCTACAAGGCATGTAATACAGTTATGAACTGCTATTTCATTTTTGCCAATAGATAGAAACACTTTATTTTTTGCATATTGTATGACAATGATGACAATTAATAAAGAGATGTTTCAATTTATAAAGATATGATCTTTGTGGCAATGCCTTGTTTATCTTGTGGTATATGATATGCATGAGATAAAATGATACCTAGAAGTTATAAGATAACTCAAACAATCAAATTAGCATCAATCATGAGAAATTCATTTATAATTTCCATGTGATGGATAAATCTAGACTCTTTTGGTTAGAGAACCAGTAAGAGACATGAATCTCTTGTACATGATTAATCAATCTTCACTAATGTAGTGGAAGACTGATTATCCTATTAGGTATAATACATGTGATGTATTTACATACCTATTGGAACAAATGCTAATACTTCAAATGGTGTTTAGAGAAATACCAATATGAATATCTTGAAGTGTTCAAGATTATCATAGATGAAGTACAAATTTGGTAAAGTATTAATTCTTGATGAGATCAATGAATGAAATACTTGGACCAAATGTTTGAGATCCTTATGAGTGATTATGATAGTGTATCATAGTGAACTCATGATTAAGGCATGATGATGTCTAAATCAAGAAGGAATCATACTCTAAGGAGTTAGAGAATGATTATCAAATAACCAAATTCTTATTAATAAATGAATACCCCACACTAATAAAGGACATTGAGAATCACAAGGAGTTGTGAGTTCTTATATCCTTGACAGATACACCTTAATTGTCTATGTGATGAGTTGTTCATGTGATGAGTCAACTATCTAGATAAATATGAGGAACCAAATTTTGAGTTATGGTTTATGACCATTACATCCTAAATGACATCCATGTCAACCATAAGGTGTGACCTTGATGGTAGCACTCATTGGATAAAATCCATAAGTGCAAATAAGTCTTAAGTGTTAAGACACATGAATAACATTTTGAGAAGGATGATGCTTGTTGATTGCAACTTAATGACTAAGACATTTGGCATATGGATACTAAAACCACATTCCAATGAGGAATAAAACAAGGATGTGTACGTGACACAACCTATGAGGTTTATGAATCCACTAATGCAAATGAAGTCTATAAGTTACAATGGACTAATCAATGTGATTGATTTAGTACAAGAAACTCAGAATTGGATCTTTACTTTGATAATATAGTCAAAGGGTTTGACTGATATGTCAAAGATAAAGAAGGGATCTGTGATTTAGTGGGAGCGTGTTCACATTCCACATGTTGATGTGAAATGGAAATCCAAAAGTGGAAATTATCTTTAAGGAAGATAGAGATGTTTCCTATATGATAGGTATATAGATCTATAGAGATAGTTCTCGAAAAAATCTCTTGACCTGGAAAGAGAAAGCATACATTGGCAATCTATACTGAAGGGTTCAGTATGCACAGATTCAGTGGGAGAAAACTTGTCCATGTTATATGGATATTAGTATCCCAAGGCCAAGTGTCCAATTCTTATGAAGAATGGGAACACTAAGAATAGATATGGATCTATCATGTATGTAATCATCCCATTGTCTTGCATGTATGACATGGCAAGAATAAAATGCATTCATCATCTTGTATGTAGGACATGGCAATATGATGTGCTCATCCTGATAACTCGTATGTAGGACATGACGAGTGGATGTCTATCTACTTCCAGTAAGGGTTACTGGACTACCATAAGAACTTGATAAGTACTTGGAAGTACTAGTTCTATGGAGATAAGGAAGAGTTCGATGTAAAGAGTTACATTGATGCGAACTTCCGAAAGGATAGAAAATTAATCGCAAAATATACATAGGATGTATAAAAGTGAAAGTTTGTTGATAATTGGAAGTGTTCCAATAAAACCATTTAAAAGGGAAATGCCGAGTATCTGTGTGTTAGTGAATAGCAGTGGATACTATATGGATCAGAAAGTTCATGAGATGAACTTATATTCCACTCATTAATGACAAGTCTGGAATCCTTGATCATGCAATGTGGCTAAAGGTTAGTAATGGAATACTAGATCACATATTACGACAACTCCATCTCATACGTGCGACGTACAACGAAGAGATGAGAGACATGCAATTTATACTGACTTTGGCAAGGTGTTGCCATTACTCACTATGTTGGCACTAGAGCACAGTAACATGTGGGACATGTTTGAAGATCACTATGAATATGATTCAAGGGTGATTGGCTCACAGTGCAAGTGGGAGTCTGTTGGTATGTATGCCCTGAGAGCCAAGCATGGGATGATTGGTGGGATACATTAAGATTGATTTGATAAACATCAAAGGCAAACTTCCAATTCTTTCTGGTTCAGTCATATGAGATAGTGATAGAACATATTGAATGTCTAGAGAATGATAGTACTCAATGACATATGCTTTCAGGTTGAGGACATGAACGATGAGATCATACAGATGCTAAGAGTTTGTACATTCTTGTTATGTCCCTAGTCGGATGTCATTGTGGAAGGTAGATAGACAACAATGACATACAAGACTAGATTGTGGTGTTGGTTGATGACAGAATCTCATTAGTCATGATATAGAGATATCAAATCAAACACATAGGTACTTGTTAGAGAACAAGTGTACCAGACAGACCCACCGTGAGTTTGACACATGTAACCATGAGATGGTAGTCACAGTCAGTACTCACAGTGATGGTGGTGAGTGTGATTCTTAGACCTGAAATCACTACACTCAACACATGTCGTTGGGCACACTTTGACATCATCAAACGCAGTCCTGAAACATGGGTTGTTATAAAGGTGATGATTGGGTGGCTTTGACACATGGGGCTTTTGAGGGGTGAGTGATAGATATGGGATTTGTCCCTCCTGAGGGAGTTTGATATCCAAGGCCACTTGATGAGTAGGATTGAGATAGGTGTGTGCACGCATGTGTGAATCAGTATGTGATATTGATGTCATACATATCTCCTTCAATCTACACTGAGATCAAGAAAGTGAATGAACGTTGACAGGATGACTGTTCCATGCCTCGAGTTCATTCGGGATATCAGTGACAAAGGAATTATACATTCGCTGTAACACTATTCACGGATTGTAGGATGAAAGTTGTTCTCCAACTTTCTACTTTCACTTGGGTAGCACTGATGTGTGACTAGGCACCGCTCTTTGCTTGTGAAGTCATAAGTGTTATGGACTTTCATTGCCAACGTGAAATGGACCTGCAGGGTCACACACATAGGATTTAACCTAGAAGAGGAGTTTTGTCCACAAGCAACATTTAGATTGATTACTAAAGGAGTTTAGTAGTTCAATTAAACACTCAATTGATTGATAGCTCAATATCATATTGTTCAAGGTGTTGGACATATTGATTGGAGTATCAGATTAATTGAAATCACATTTGACTGATTTTGTACAACCTGTACTCCCAACTGATCAGTTCAAGTGTTGAACCGGTCGGCTGAGGTTGCTGAACCGGTCGGCTCAAGTGTTGAGTCGATCGGCTCATGGTCAGAGTGAAACGATCGGTTCAAATGTTGAAACGATCGGTTCAAATGTTGAAACGATCGGTTCAACTGGTGCAACCGAGCACGTTGGGAAAGTCAGGTCGGTGAGAATTTTCCTTACATTTCATTTTCCCAATTTGATTGGAACAAGGATTGGTATTTGATACCAATTAGAAACAAAAGAAGGAAAGTCAATCGGAAACTGATCAGGACCACAAACCGACCGGTTCAGAAGTGAACTAATCGGCTCATGGGTCCCAACCGATCGGTTGGTGTTCCAACTGACCGGTTCAGGTCCCCAACCGACCGGTTCACTTGTGAATCGATCGGTTCAGGTTGCGAGTTGGATACGTTTTGTGGAAAATCTCAAACCTTTCTACTCCTGCATTTAGTCTCGTATTGCCCGGGATAGAGGACCCTGTCCCATGACCCTCCTATATATAGGGGTAGTGGGGGCTTTTCAAAGAACAACTCAGTGCAACCAGTTGCTCTGCAAAGTTTTCGTTCTCTCTGGTTTTGGTAACTGAGAGAGAGCCCGAGCAAGTGCTTCCTGCAAAGGGAGGTGCAGCAAGGGAAGGACAACTGCAGTTGCAACTGGAGGCAGGAGAGTGTGTTGGTGACTAGTACGTCAACATGAGGGTGTGACTCCTTCCACTTCCTTGTGGGACAAGGAGTGTGGAGTTCCAGGTGGTCCGTGTGGACTACTTCAGAGGCGGGAGGTTTCTGCCGCTCAGGAGGACAAATGTCATCCGATAGTCCGGTAGAAGGAGGAGTCATCAGTCCCGGTGCGACCATGAGCTGCACAGACACCGTCCAAGACCAGAGTTGAAGACCGCACATTGCGCGAGGTATTGTCTCCGAGCAAGCCTCGGGACAAGGTATGATTCCACAAACCATCCTTTCCTATTATATAGACGTTGACGTGTTTCCTCGTGCTGGGTTTGAGGGAGAAAATGTTTGTTTCCGCTGCCTTCTCTGCCTCCCCTAAAACCCAACAGGGTTGTGTATGGGCGTAGCCCTAGATGGGTGCTGGCCGACACATGAGAAGAGTTGCATGCTTAACCGATATAGTGTCGGGTGTCACACTCTTTGGTGAGAGACGCTATGCTTTTAGTGAGGGTTGTGCTCTAAACTGATACCCTTATGTACGTTATCTTGAGTGTAAACCTTTCTTATTTATGAAGCTATGACAAGATAGGTTGTGAACCTTGTATAGTGGCTACCTATGGTTAATGATAGATAAACTTCTGATAAAGTTGGTTGATGGATCATGGTGTATGATCCTTAAGGATAAATCCTTAGGGATGATGTGCTTAATAACTTGAGATGCAGGGTATGGTGGGATACCCCTGACATGATAGCAGTGGTGTGTATTGGTTAATACACCAGTTATGACAATAATTTTCATATGTTCATAATATGGAAGAATATTCCAATTCTATAAACCTTAATCTTGATAACATGATAATCAAAGATATGTTCATGAGATATGGGGCATGATGGATGCTCACAGTTTGATAACAATAATATAAATTGACTACAGACACAGCTATGAACATGGATTTTGTTCCAATCCTGTGCACCTAAATTCTTGATAGCATGATGATCATGATATGTTCTCTAATACCTATGTTCTATGTTTGGTAATCTAGTTATCTCTTTCTTATGCAAGCTAACCATGCAGGTGTATTGAATTCATAGCCAAGAAAGAGCTATGGTGATTATATGATTATGTGCTTTGTATAACACTTGGTATATGTGCAATATCTAAGTAATAATGATATGTCTTGTTGATGAGATAACATATATCACCGGTATGATGAGAAAGGCCTGTTGAGGTGTGATCCTCTAGTGATGACATGAGGGATTGATATTCCCTAATGATTGATGATGATGCCTTGAGAGGCACTGGTGTAATGTGATGAACTTAGGGATTGATGTCCCATGATGATGTGTAATGATGAAGCCTTGAGAGGCAGTAGCACCATGATATGATGTGAGGGATTTATATCCCATGGCAATGTGATGATTGTTGAGGGCAATGGAAATAGCAGTAGCAACATAACACCAATGTAATGAATCTAATATTGTTCATGTTTTATATATGGTTGCTTAATACAATTGATTGCCCCAACAATCTACTTAAAATACATTAACTAATTACAGATGAATCTCTCATGTAGTTTGCCTTGGCCATAGATCCATCATCATCAGTAGTTGGTGATGGTGAAATATGTTCTCCTACAGGTTGACCTAAAAGTGCATATTATTGAATATGTGTGGTTTCTCCTAGCTAAAAATGAGGAGGTTAGAGTGCAACTTTGGTTGTAGACTCCAGAGTGTGGTTTCAAGCCCGTAGCTCGATATGATTGGAGCATGGTGAATAGGCCCATGACTCAGGATGTGTGATAAGAGAGCATGAATACGTTCATGGCTCATAGCACGGTGATTATGCCCGTGGCTCAGTTTCACTAGCGCCGATACCTATACCAAGGTGGGCTAGGCAGAGGGTAGCCTGACCTTGTGGCTGAGGCCACTTAAGCATGAGATTGTGGTGTTGCTTGTGTTGCACTTGTGCACTGACCACGAGGTGGGAGGTCATAAAGTCCGGCTCTTCCATCGACCTTTTATGGCACCAGCTTGGGTTTTGCAACCGAAGGTTGGATTTGAGCGGTACGGCTCACTTCTCCGGGCATAATAATTCATAATCAAGCCATATAGTATCCTGCTTAGGGCAAATACGAAACATTGGTTGAGGCCTTGTTTGTACAAGTTGATCTAGTTATAATCTACAGTTTATCATATGAACCGTATATCATGTGATGAGTTCTTATAAAGCTTATCTTGTCAATCATATTCCATAAAGAGTACCTGGTTATAGGCCTCATAAATATCTTGGTAAGATTGGTAGTAAGATTAGCCCTGCTCAGTATGTTGCTCTTATAATCTTCTTATATCAATTATCTGTGATCATAATAAAGCTGGTAGAGGGTTATGTTTCTCGTTGGGACTGTGTGTCTCACCCCCTGGTTAATAACCCTTTTTAGGTGGATGTGCCTGGCGAGATGAAGATCATGTGGCTATGGATGTTATGCAGAGGTATCGTATCTGGTGGAATAGATAGTGTCTAGAAGTAGAGTCCTATGTGTCATCCTTGTACACTCTGGTCTTCAGGAGAGCTTTTCGATGTTTCTTGTACAATGAGCGATGAACGGTTTTCGATATGTATCTTGATGTAAAGAATCATGGCAAATAGTTATTTCATGTAAAGAGATGATGGGAAATTATGTTGTAGCACCTTAGAAATATGCTATGAAATGAAAAGTGTTGGTTCAGATATTATATGTTTCATCTTATGGTGCTTTTTGTAAATCAGTTTTAATTTCCCATGTTTTTCGGTAATCTGCTGGTTAGCGTTTAATCGTGTTTTGTTGTGGATGGGGTGTTACACATATAGTACATGCATGTTATATTGCTTTGTGTAGAAAGAGTAACTATACAGGTTAATGTAAGCATAGATTGAGGAGGAGCAATTCACATTGTTCAAATCTTAAATCCCCCAAATTCACTAGGCAAAGGTATACTTTCAATATTCTTTTCAATATGTTTTAGGAATGATTTGTCATTGTAAAAAATGGGGAGAATGTTGACCTAGAGGTTATACATTGTCCATATTTTGATAATGAATCAACCATTCCATTCATATGTATCTAATATGTGTGGTACGTGAAAAGAATCAATTTACACAAGCCCTAGCTTGTCAAAGTTCAAGTCAAAAGCAATGCAAGTGTGCTAACTTGGAAATCCATTCAAACAACCTTAGAAGAATTTTGCAATCACTTGTATTGATGATATGACTTGTAACTAAGATGAAAAAAATATGTGGGACACTTAGTACCAAGTTTTAATCACTTTTTAACCACATTTGAAAATTGATCACAGACTGTTGATCGGTCGAGTTGTAATCTTGACCGATCCCTTGGATCAATTTTCTGATGTGTGCATCGGTCGAGATATGCATTCACAAAACTCGACCGAACGACTTACTGGCCAAATGTGATTTTAACTAATTGGTCGAGTTTCCCAGACAAACTCGACCAATAGTTTGAAAATTGTGTTTGTCTTTTATCTGATCGGTCGAGTTACCTTTATTGAAACTTGACCGAATGTACTGTACGAAAAATGCAGAAAAAATGATTCTAATTGTTGGTGACTTGTTTGGACGAAAATAGATCTGTTGTCTTGAGCAAAAAGGCTATAATTCGACCCTAAGTGTTCCCCAACTCAAGGGAGCACCCCCAGATATAAATAGGATCCCTTAGAGTTATTCTAATTGATGCGATGATTTTGAGTCGCATTTATAGACCGATTTCATATGTGTTTTGTGCCTTAATTACTCATTTTCATGGATATTATTGCATAATTCACTTTATTTGGTCTTTGCCATCATTTTATATCAAATCCCCTTTGTTTCACTATTTTAAGCATTATTGATCATCTTATCATAAATCGTGTGGATTTACTTGGTCTTGTTGTGCAATTTCAGGAAGAACAAGTATCTGCATCCGTCGATACCATCGACGGATGTCGATACCATCGACCAAGCCACAGGTTGTCAGCCGAGAAGAGCAATACAGAGTCGATACCATCGACACCCATGTCGATGGCATCGAGATGTCTCCAGGCTGCTGGCGAGGATGAAGTCGATACCATCGACGCAAGTCGATGCCATCGACTCAAGGAGAGCTACAGCGTCGCTAAACGACAACAACCGACGCTAAAGGAGTCGATACCATCGACACCCAAGTCGATGGTATCGAGATCATGACAGGCGCTCAGAATAAAAGAAAGGAAAGTTGCCGCTAATCCGCTGTGTCGATACCATCGACTCGCGTCGATGGTATCGACGCCGGCAGATATGCGTTGGATTTGTTTTGATTTCGATCGGACGGCTGTTGTTATTTGACGACCTAATTAGGGACTTATACCTAATGACGGCCGCCCTGACGTGGAGAGGATCTCATTTTTGGATTGCACGAGTGCCGAGGAGGAGAGAAAGGAGAACGGAGGCCGAGAAGCTCATTCCGGGTGATTCGGACGCTGCCGAAGACAATTTCCACCACCGACAGGCGGGGAAAGCTTGTGTTCTATGCCAAGGATCCACCGGTTCTTCTCCGTTCAGGGGTTTTCCCATTTATTTCACGTTTTTCTTATGAATTCCCCAATTTCTACCATGTATTCGTGTGAGATGAACATGAGAGGCTAAAACCCTCAATCTTTAGGACCGGGAGTAGCCCGGGGATACATTGTATGATGATTTTATATTGATAATTCATATTTTTCTCTCATATCCGTGGTATAAATTCGTTTTCTCTATTGCTATTGTTATGTTTGATCACCATAATAATAAATTAATGCCCTTAATCACTTCGACAGAAGGATTAACGGTTGAAAAGAGACGAATTCTACATTAATTAATAAAACCCTTGACAAAGGAGTTGTAAAATTAATGGTGGGAACTGAGGGACCGATCTTAATGCGCTTAGTTTAGGGGAATGATTACTATGACGATGGAATCAACCTAAATCTAAGTAGTGGATTACACCACGACAGTGGGTAATTCTCATTTCAGGCCACTACCCGGATAGAGAGAGAAGTGTGAGGAATTACATGAAATCTAATACAATGTTGACCCGCGGTGAAACCGCCATCCTAAAGATATCCTTTTAATTGATTAAATTAACCTTTAATCGATTGTTTTCTTTGTTTGATTTTTATTTTCTTTTAATTTGAACAACAAAACCTTACTTTGTTAATCGGTCTAGCTGATTGCGATTAGTTAGTAGAAGTCTCTAATAATTCACGTATCCCTGAGTTCGACTCGGGCCTCACAAGGCCTATATTACTCGACGCGTATACTTGTGTTTAATCGCGTAGTAAAATACACGTCAAGTTTTTGGCGCCGTTGCCGGGGATACGGCGAATTATTGGCACTTTGAGTGCTAAGAGCGGCCATTCTAGGCCACATTTTTTTTTTTATTAATTTTAAAACAATTTCAAAAATTCCTTTATTTCTCTATAATTGTGTTGACTCGTTCAAAGCATTGTACTGAACCCCTATTTCCATATTTCAGGTGCTTTGCATGGTGCACACACGTAGTCGAGACTACGTGAATCGCACACCTGAGGTTCCATCTGCGGGACCAGAGGACGAGGACTACTACGAGGAGGAACACCACAGTGATATACATTCTGAATCTGAACCAGAACAAGAAGAAGTAATGGCTGAAGCACAGACAATATGGGAGAAGATCAAGGCGTCTTCTTCCTCGGCATCAAAGGGGCCTATAAAGAAACAGGGGCTAAACATACCTACATACAAGATCGACCCAGCACTGATTAATTTGGTCAAATCCAATGCATTTCACGGACTGAAAAATGAAGATCCAGTGGCACACATTAGTCAGTTTGTGGAGAACTGTGATATGGTGAAGATAGATCGATTTCCGCAGGATGTGCTCTATCTCAAGTTATTCCCGAGTTCCTTGGCTGGAGTGGCAAGAGAGTGGCTTCATAACCTCGACGACGAGTTTGTTGAATCATGGGATCACATGGTGGAGGTTTTCTTCGAGAGGTTCTTTCCTCCTGAGAAGACCAATGATATGATCCGGAAGATCCACAATTTCACCCAACAGGCGGGTGAAACCTATTCTGAGACTTGGGAGCGATTTCAAGTCATGTTGAGGAGATGTCCACATCATGGATTGGACAAGGAAACCCAAGTGAAGATCTTCTACTTTGCTCTCTCCGAGCATGATAGAAGCAACTTGGACTCGGCCGGTTCTGGATTCTTTCTAAATAACACTGATACAAGATGCTGGGAAATACTGAAGAATATGGCACGAAAGCAATCTTGGGGAGAAAGAGAAAGAGGCCCAGTTGAGCAAGCAAGAGTTGCCAGTGAGTCAAAGGCAATGAGAGAGCTGAATGAGAAGATGGATCTTCTCGCAAAGAAGTTGCTGCAGAAGGAAGACAATGAGTCCGAGGATGAGGCTCAGGTCAAGTATATGAGGCAACAGCAGGGGTACAGGAACAACGATTACTCATGGCGGAAGGACAAGAAATTTTCATGGAAGGATCCAAACAACTTCCTGCAAGATCCGGACGCCAAACCTGCACCGGTCACGGAGGACAAGAGCACGGAGTTGCTCAATCAAGTCATAAAGCAAAATCAAGAGTTGATGAACACTTTTGGGCAGCAAATAAAGCAGCAGGGTGAATTCATGAACCAGTTCGGGCAGACGTTGCAGAGCCACGGGGCTCAGATGCGGACTATAGAGACTTCCATGGCACAGATGGCAGCGGAGATTGCAAGCTTGAAGAAGCCGGCACATCCGGGTTTTCCGAGGAACACCAATGTTCCCAGGGGAAACCAACAGGCCAAGGCCATATTGTTGAGGAGCGGTAAGAAGGTGCTTAATCCAAGGGCGGATGACACAAGCACACCGCAGGACACAGTCGAAGAAGCAACCGCTAAGGAGCAGCCCGCACCAGTCATAGAGCAAATTGATGACACAACCGAAGATGGTAAGGAAGGACAAGCCACTGAGGAGGAACCACAGAAATTAACTCCCTATGTGCCACCTCATCAAAGGGCACATACCGTTCCGGTTCCCTATCCCAATAGTGCAAAAGCAAGAAAGGTGGATGCACAGTTTAAAAAATTTCTGGACAGCTTTCGAAAGTTATCTGTGAATATTCCCTTGTTAGAGGCAATTGAACAAATCCCGTCTTATGGAAAGTTCCTTAAAGATGTAATCACCAAGAAGAGGAAGATACCCGACACTGAGGTTGTGGTATTGAAGGAGCAAGTGAGTGCTTTTATTATGGGCACTTTGCCGCCAAAGCGACAGGATCCCGGGTGTTTCAATATTTCATGCTTTATCGGGAAGTTCAAATTTGGCGAAGCGCTTTGTGATTCCGGGGCAAGCATCAATCTGATGCCCCTTTCTACATTCAAGAAACTTGGATTGAAGGAGTCAAGGCCAAGCAATATGACTATCCAATTGGCCGATAATTCTGTGGTGAAACCATATGGAATCTGTGAGGATGTTTTGGTAAAGGTAGACCGCTTTGTTTTTCCCGCTGATTTTGTTGTGATGGAGATGCAGGACGAACACGGCAATGAGTTACTTCTTGGTCGCCCATTTCAAGCTACAGCTGACATGATCTTGGAGATGGGGAGAGGTCGCTTGACCTTAGGCATTGTGGATGATCGCTTTGAGATGGTCATGCCCAACAGCAATACATCTACTAAAGCAAAGGCACAGTGCAACATGGTGAAGCATGTGGAAAGCAATATCTCACTTTGTCTCGGGAAGCCATTTTTAGATATGGCCCATGTGATGAGCAGGATAGACAATGGGACTTTGGCGGTAGACCTTATGGAGCAAACGAAAGCTGTCTCTTTATGCAAGGCTGTCGGGTTTCCAAATGATGAGAATGAGGACATTCCACCTTCGTGGGAGGATGATGTGATAATTACTTCTGTCTGTGATGCATATCCGGAATTGCCTCTAGAGGCGTGCTTGCTTAATGTCACTTATGATTGGATGCGGAGTACTTCACTCAAGGAGTGCGCCAAAATGCTTCAAATGCTTCCATGTTTCTACACGAGGCACTATGAAGATTTGGGTACACTGCCCCCACCGCTACAATCATCCCTTATCTGCCCACCTGATCTGGAGTTAAAGCCATTGCCCCCGCACCTGAAGTACGTCTTTCTAGTTGAGGAGGACAAGTTGCCAGTGATTGTTTCTGCATTCTTGAGTGCGGATGAGGAGGAGCAGCTATTGATAGTGCTCAAGAACCACCGTGGAGCCTTTGGGTGGTCAGTGGCGGACATCAAGGGGATCTCCCCTACACTTTGTCAACATAAGATTCGGCTTGAGGAAGGAGCCAAGTCAGTCATACAGCCTGAAAGACGTATAAATCCAAGCATGATGGAGGTTGTCAAAAAGGAAGTCATTAAGTTGCTTGCTGCAGGGATTATTTATGCCATATCTGATTCGACGTGGGTGAGCCCCACACAGGTAGTCCCTAAAAAGGGGGGAATCACTGTCACTACAAATCTTATAAATGAACCTGTCACCACCCGATTGGTAACCGGGTGGCGTGTATGCATTGATTACCGCCGATTGAACGCCGCAACTCTGAAAGATCATTTTCCATTGCCATTCATTGATCAGATTTTGGAACGCTTAGCCGGTCGGTCACATTTTTGTTTCCTAGATGGTTACTCGGGGTACAACCAGATTTCTATTGATCCTTTGGATCAAGAGAAGTCTACGTTTACATGTCCCTATGGGACTTTCGCCTACCGCCGTATGCCGTTTGGTTTATGCAATGCGCCGGCGACTTTTCAACGCTGCATGCTCGCCATTTTCTCTGACATGGTGGAGCGGTGTCTCGAAGTCTTCATGGACGACTTCTCGGTTTATGGAGCGTCTTTTGATGAATGCCTTTATAATTTAGATAAGGTTTTGCAGCGGTGCGAGGACACACACTTGGTCCTCAATTGGGAGAAATGTCACATGATGGTGACAGAAGGAATTGTGCTAGGACACAAGGTGTCTAGCAAGGGTCTAGAGGTAGACCCCGTAAAAATTGAAGTGATTTCTAAGCTACCCCCACCAAATTCTATAAAGGGGTGAGAAGCTTTTTAGGACACGCTGGGTTTTATCGGCACTTTATCAAGGATTTTTCAAAAATCGCAAAGCCATTATCGGAATTGTTGGAAAAAGACGCAGTTTTTGATTTCAATGAGAAATGTCTTCACGCATTTGAGGTTTTGAAGGAAAAGCTGATTTCGGCTCCGGTTGTTCAAACGCCGGATTGGACAAAGCCTTTCGAGTTGATGTGTGATGCGTCTGACTATGCTGTGGGGGCTGTTTTGGGGCAAAGGGTAGATAACAAGCCTGCTGTGATTTTCTACGCCTCAAAAACACTTAATGATGCTCAATTAAATTACACAACCACGGAAAAAGAGTTACTTGCTGTTGTTTTTGCTTTTGAGAAATTTCGGCAATACTTAGTGGGTTCTAAGGTGGTTGTGTGGACGGATCACGCCGCAATAAAATATTTGATGGAGAAGAAGGATGCGAAGCCTAGACTAATTAGGTGGATTTTGCTCCTACAAGAATTCAATATTGAAATCAAGGACAAGTCGGGAATTGAAAATGTGGTGGCTGACCACTTGTCTAGATTAGAGAGGGTGGATGAACAAGGTTTGCATATACCCATTACCGAGACTTTTCCCGACGAACAACTTTTAAAAATTGATTCTAAAGAACCATGGTTTGCGGAAATTGTGAATTATCTGGCTTGCGGGATCATCCCGGAAGATTGGTCTTATCAAGAGAAGAAGAAATTCTTCCATTCATTGAGATACTATTTTTGGGATGACCCAATATTGTTGAAGCAATGC
The DNA here is from genome assembly GCA_963693085.1 of Alisma plantago-aquatica. NCBI lineage: Eukaryota > Viridiplantae > Streptophyta > Magnoliopsida > Alismatales > Alismataceae > Alisma > Alisma plantago-aquatica. The sequence goes on along the minus strand of OY856415.1, from coordinate 574,206,872 downwards.
AGGGATGGTATTCTTCGCAGGTGCGTGCCGGAGGTAGAGTACGAAAGTGTTCTACATCATTGTCATGCGTCGCCTACGGGAGGACATCATGCTAGCTCACGGACAGCAGCTAAGGTGTTGGAGAGCGGCCTTTATTGGCCCACTTTGTTCCGGGATGCCTATGATTTTGTTAGGCAGTGTGACCCGTGCCAGCGTGCATGTAATATCTCAAGGAGACAAGAAATGCCCCTGAATGTGTTTCAGGAAGTCGAGGTATTTGATTTATGGGGCATTGACTTCATGGGACCCTTTGTGTCCTCAAATTCAAATCTTTATATTTTGCTTGCTGTGGATTATGTGTCGAAGTGGGTAGAGGCAATCCCCACAAGGACTAATGATTCGAATGTAGTGTGCAGGTTCGTCAAAGAGAATATTTTCTGTAGGTTCGGGATTCCTCGAATGATCATTAGTGACGGAGGCACACACTTCCGAAATCAGAAATTTGCTTCACTTTTGAAGAAATATGGGGTCAAGCACAACATTGGCACCCCATATCATCCACAAACGCAAGGACAGGTGGAGGTATCAAACAGGGAAATCAAGAAGATTTTAGAAAGGACCGTAGCATCTACACGGAAGAATTGGAGTGCATTGCTACCTGATGCACTTTGGGCTTATCGAACGGCGTACAAAACACCTATAGGCACTACACCTTTTAGGTTGGCGTATGGCCGGGCGTGCCATCTTCCGGTAGAATTGGAGCACAAGGCCCATTGGGCGCTAAGAAGGATGAACTTGCGCTATGACGAGGCCGGGAGGAAAAGAATGTTTGAATTGAATGAATTGGATGAGCTACGCATGACGGCATATGAGAATGCCCGTATTTATAAGGAGCGCACAAAGCTGATCCACGATCGCCACATTGAGATGCGCACGTTCAAGAAAGGAGACAGTGTCCTATTGTTCAACTCTCGTCTCAAATTGCATCCCGGGAAACTGAAATCCCGATGGAGTGGACCCTTCGAGGTGGAAGACGTGAGACCGCACAGAGCGATTCTCGTGCGAGATGGAGAGGCCACGTTCTTGGTGAACGGGCAACGCTTGAAGCTGTACTTTGGTGAGAACTATAAGAGGAAAGTGAATGAGGTTAAACTCATTTCACTTGTACATGAATGAGAAGAGGGACCGACGTCTAGCCTAAGACGCTAAAGAAGGGCGCTTGTTGGGAGGCAACCCAACCATTGGTACATTAGGATAGTTTAATGTTAGGTGTAGTTTGCTTTTATTTTGTTTACTTTTTAGTTTAAAAATGATACCTTGATCCGTTTGTTGAATGTGCAGGAACAGGCAGGGTCGATACCATCGACACATCAGTCGATGGTATCGACATGGGTTCAGGTTGACACCAGCAGAAATCGCACTGCGTCGATACCATCGACGGCCCCATCGATGGCATCGACATGGTCACAGGCAGGTCGCAATAAAAGTGTCGATGGTATCGACACCCCAGTCGATACCATCGAGATCTCTGGAGATATTCAGACGAATTTTGCTCAGTCAACTCGATACCATCGACGGCCTCGTCGATGGTATCGACATCATCACAGGTTGAATGCAATAAAAAGAGGTGTCGCAATAAAAGCAAGTCGATACCATCGACACCCGTCGATGGCATCGACGGACATGTCACCGATCCGCATGAAGACATCGACGACGATCGCAACAGCCACGTCAGCGATCCGGGTGCTGCGTCGATACCATCGACTTCTATCGATGGTATCGACCCGTCAGCGATCCGGGTTTCTCGATCCAGCAAACGTCAGCCGTCGATACCAGCGACAGATGCGGCTACCCGCGAGACGTGTCGATACCATCGACCCGCGTCGATGGTATCGACGGGTCAACAGGGGCGCCGATCAAGTCTATTTAAGGGGACTTGCAACGTCATATGACATCACACCCTCAGAGCAAGTATCTCCCATTGCGCCGAGCACTCCCCCGAGCCCTCTACACCTGCGGAGAAGCGTCATCGAGCGAAGATCTTCACCGAGCGGAGAATTTCTCTCCATCTTCATCGAGCTCTTTTCTCCCAATCTCATTCTTCTCGCAATCATGGTGCATACGGGCGGAGCATCTTCATCAAGCGCGCACCCCATGGAGATCGAGGAGTTTGTTCCTCCTCCAACCGCTTCCATCTCTCGTCCACGCCTCATTCATGCCAACATGGATGTAAGGAAGGTATACGAGGAGATAATGAAGCGGAAGTTCAAGGCAACCCGGTATGTGGACCGGGGAATGATCAGGGAGCTGGGATTCGAGGCCAACTTGGCCTATGTGTTGGCCGGGCAAGCGCGGCACACCAATCGCTTCTATGAGATGGACTGTCATGCGGATGGGCAGCCGTTTTTCGGCGAATGGCCCACATACAAGGAACTGGTGGCCGAGTTCATGGCGTCTCTTGATATCTGCGTCGTACCAAATGACGTGGTACCATCGGACCAGACGTGGATCCAGGGAAGGGTGTCCTTCCGACTCTTCAACAACAATTACAACATCACGTTGAAGCAGTTCAACGACATCTTCAACTGGAACCACAGCCGCCACGATCACCGACGCCCCGACGCCCGCACCGACTACGACAAAATCTTCGCCGAGCTAGTTACAGTGCCGGCAGGGAAGACCGTGAGCTACCACAATGCCGCGGTAGCGGATTTTGAGCACCCGTTTGTCCGGGTCCTGCACAGGATGTTGAGCTTGACTTTCTTCGCTCGGAGCGATCTTGCTTTGAGCAAGTTTCAGGAGAGTGACCTGTTCTTTCTCTATGCACTCCTGAAACGTCAAGAGTGCAACTGGGGAGCATTCTGGTTACAGCGCGTCATGGCGGTGAAGCGGAGCACAAGGAAGGCTCCAATACACTTTGGTGGTATTGTCACCAAGTTGGCGCTTTACTTGGGGCTGAACTTTCAGTCCATGACTCCGATTTCTGCGCGGAGTAAGGTGAACGTGCAACACTTGCACCGTTCAAACCTCATTCTTATTCGAGACGGGTTGGCGTACGCTCATTGCCACGTCAACCAAGCTTACCAGGAGGCATCCCTGCCGGACGACGTCTTCCACATCGAGGGCAAGCAGCATTTCCGATGGCCCATCATAGCCATCGAGTCCTCCGAAGAAGAAGGCGGAGGTGAAGACCAAGAAGGTGAGTCCGAGGAAGACGAGGAGGCTTTCACACCTCTTCGAGCACGCGTGGCACCACGGAAGCGTCCTAGGATGCATCCAGGTGCATCTTCATCATCTCAGCCCCTGCCGCCATCACCACAGCAAGAGCAGCCAACTGCGGATCCCTACTCCATGCAAGGGATGTACACCATGCTGCAGGACATACAGCAGACTCAGCTGCAGCACATGGGTATGTATACCGGCATTCATGAGACTACGAGTCGGGTACTTGACAATCAACGGGCTATGTTCGAGAACGAGCGGCTCATCCTCGCCAACCAAGAGCAAATGCACACCCGGTTGCAGCGGATAGAGACGCAGCAGGAGCCCTTCTTCGACCACTACTGGAGTCGGGACTACTTTGGAGGTTATCCACAGCCTCCGCCGAGGACCCAATATGATCCAAGCTTCCAGGGGGAGTACCCGTCTTGGGATCCTACGGCACCACAATACCCACCACCGCCTCCGCAAGATTGATCAGGATATCACTGTTCCACCCTTAAGTTGGTTTTTGACTATGAGGCCATAGTCGGATTCAAGCTTAGGGGGGTGGCTGGAACAGCTCTATCTTTTATCTTTTCTTTAGTTGTTTTTAGTTCCTGTTTTGTTATTTGTTTTGCAATTTTAAATTTTTATTTAGGATCCACATCTATCTAGTGTAATCGTGGATGTCTTAAAAATTGTCATCTTGCTGTTTTCATGGGGAAATTAAGGGAATTTAAAATTTTTTTTGTGTCTTTTGGATAGCTTTACTTGGTTGTCCTTGGGGAACTTGTTCTATGAAAATGATTGATTATGTCAACTTTGAAGCAATATGTCATACTCACACCCCCATTGACTCATGAAAAGTGGATAGTAATGGTTGTTTGAGCCTAACCTAATCAAATGGTAATGAGACCTTAATCAGATGTAAGAGAAAGAACCCTTTAAACTACTACACATGTCAGTAAGGAGGGACACATAATTTTCTTCTAAGGTTCAGTCACTTAATCTTGTGATCATTCCACCCCATTTTCTATAATCCACCCAAGAATTGGAAGTAAAGTGCAGTTTCAATTTCTTTTGTGTGCATAGCATGTAGATAGAATTTGCATTGTTATTTTCATACTTTTGCATAAAACGAGAAAAAAAATGTATAGTGATTCATGCACATTACCTTTAGGTGCATGTCATGTAGTTGCACTCATACTTTCATGATTTTCATGCATAAGTACACCATGTATCTCAGTTGACCTGAAAAGTGATCTAAATTGTTCCATACCCTCGCATTAGTACAAAGATTTCCAATCATGAAGAAAATAGCCTAACACATGTATCTCTAAGCAATTATGGATATGTGGGCTAAGAGGAAAAGAAAAAAATCTGAAAGAAAAAAAAATTGAAAAAAAAGAAGAAAAAAAAAGAAGAGAATTTAGAAGGAAATGGAATAAGAGGGAGAAAGGAATGATATCACTTGTATAACAGGGGAATTGAGTACATGATGTGGCTTGAGTAGATTTCTATCTCATTTTGAGGTAGAAGGTTAGTGCATGCATCATTCCACCCACTTTTAGGTATTAGGGCATTCTTAATGTGCATTTGCATCATTTAGGGCATTTTGTTATATGCATACTGAAACTGTGTAATACTTCCATATTCTCCCATGAACCACCCATTCCATCCACCCGTTGCTCGAATTGGTAGGTCACCGTGATTTTCTCCTCACTCATGATTATAAGGAGGACTGCTTCCATGTAGATGGTAGTTAGGGCGAGCAACGTAGTTTAGGCGATCACAAGATGCACCATGGCTGAATCGGCGAACTTTATTATGTTAACTGCCTTATGTGATAGTGTTCATCGGTTTGAAGGATAATTTCTTTTATTGATGATTATTGTTGCCTATAGGGTAATTACTGTTCTGTGATTAGGGTAGGCCGGTTTGAGAACGTTCAGTGGGAGTCATGTGGGATGTGGGGTGAGGTGTTGATTGTTAGTTGACATCTGCAATTCTATTCTAAGGATTAGTTGCTCGAGGGCGAACAATGTTTAAGCTTAGGGGAGTTTGATGCGATGATTTTGAGTCGCATTTATAGACCGATTTCATATGTGTTTTGTGCCTTAATTACTCATTTTCATGGATATTATTGCATAATTCACTTTATTTGGTCTTTGCCATCATTTTATATCAAATCCCCTTTGTTTCACTATTTTAAGCATTATTGATCATCTTATCATAAATCGTGTGGATTTACTTGGTCTTGTTGTGCAATTTCAGGAAGAACAAGTATCTGCATCCGTCGATACCATCGACGGATGTCGATACCATCGACCAAGCCACAGGTTGTCAGCCGAGAAGAGCAATACAGAGTCGATACCATCGACACCCATGTCGATGGCATCGAGATGTCTCCAGGCTGCTGGCGAGGATGAAGTCGATACCATCGACGCAAGTCGATGCCATCGACTCAAGGAGAGCTACAGCGTCGCTAAATGACAACAACCGACGCTAAAGGAGTCGATACCATCGACACCCAAGTCGATGGTATCGAGATCATGACAGGCGCTCAGAATAAAAGAAAGGAAAGCTGCCGCTAATCCGCTGTGTCGATACCATCGACTCGCGTCGATGGTATCGACGCCGGCAGATATGCGTTGGATTTGTTTTGATTTCGATCGGACGGCTGTTGTTATTTGACGACCTAATTAGGGACTTATACCTAATGACGGCCGCCCTGACGTGGAGAGGATCTCATTTGTGGATTGCACGAGTGCCGAGGAGGAGAGAAAGGAGAACGGAGGCCGAGAAGCTCATTCCGGGTGATTCGGACGCTGCCGAAGACAATTTCCATCACCGACAGGCGGGGAAAGCTTGTGTTCTACGCCAAGGATCCACCGGTTCTTCTCCGTTCAGGGGTTTTCCCATTTATTTCACGTTTTTCTTATGAATTCCCCAATTTCTACCATGTATTCGTGTGAGATGAACATGAGAGGCTAAAACCCTCAATCTTTAGGACCGGGAGTAGCCCGGGGATACATTGTATGATGATTTTATATTGATAATTCATATTTTTCTCTCATATCCGTGGTATAAATTCGTTTTCTCTATTGCTATTGTTATGTTTGATCACCATAATAATAAATTAATGCCCTTAATCACTTCGACAGAAGGATTAACGGTTGAAAAGAGACGAATTCTACATTAATTAATAAAACCCTTGACAAAGGAGTTGTAAAATTAATGGTGGGAACTGAGGGACCGATCTTAATGCGCTAAGTTTAGGGGAATGATTACTATGACGATGGAATCAACCTAAATCTAAGTAGTGGATTACACCACGACAGTGGGTAATTCTCATTTCAGGCCACTACCCGGATAGAGAGAGAAGTGTGAGGAATTACATGAAATCTAATACAATGTTGACCCGCGGTGAAACCGCCATCCTAAAGATATCCTTTTAATTGATTAAATTAACCTTTAATCGATTGTTTTCTTTGTTTGATTTTTATTTTCTTTTAATTTGAACAACAAAACCTTACTTTGTTAATCGGTCTAGCTGATTGCGATTAGTTAGTAGAAGTCTCCAATAATTCACGTATCCCTGAGTTCGACTCGGGCCTCACAAGGCCTATATTACTCGACGCGTATACTTGCGTTTAATCGCGTAGTAAAATACACGTCACTAAGGTTGCTCATTCACTACACACAAGGTCATTTCTATAGTTGATTGTGCTACCACCCCTTGAGCCCCTTTCTCTCTCTAGTTTACACATCATTTTGTGATTTATGAGTGAGTTAGGATTATTGTAAGAGAGCTCCGCCTTTGTGCATGTAAAGTTCTCAAATCTTCCACTTCTTCCCTTTCCCCTTCTTTTATGAAGAAAAGCTGAAGCAAGCTCCATCGAGTGAAGAAGGAGATGTAGCGGGTCCTTTTCAAGGTTGATGAAGAGGTGGTGATCTTCTCTAGATGAAGGAGAAATCAAAGGTTTAAGATCCAAGAGGAGAAGCAAAGTCCTTCAAGGTGGAAGACTTGAGCTTGAATGGGTAAGACCTAGGTGAAGGCTGAAGATTCAAGCTAAGTGGGTAAGTTTCCTTGTTAAGGTAGAGATCTCCTGGTTGGATGGGTAAGTCCTTTGGTGGTCTATTGTTGTAAATCTCTGTGGTGATATAATAGAGAAAAGCACTTGCAAAGTCCTAGAGGATGACCTCTGTAGGTAGTGGACTAACTCACTTCTAGTTTGAAGTGTGAAACCACTCTATATCTCTTTGTCAAGTGATTGATATCAATCTCTCTCACCCTTACTATGCTTGTGTAACATCCCAGGATTTGAGGCATCGAATAAGTTGATCTTAAAAGGAATGATTGGACTACCCATATCACCAAGGTGCACCTCCTTTTCAGGGAGCCCATCTCTAAAGAACTCCATAGTTAAGCGTGCTCGGCTTGGAGTAGTACTAGGATGGGTGACCAGTCGGGAAGTTGATCCTGGCTTGCGCGTCAGTGTGGACAAAGTGCGCAGTTAAGGCTAGTGGTGGTCTGTGGGGCCAGTCGTCATTCCTGAAACTCTACTAGATCCATGGGCAGTGGGCCCATACGTTACAAATGGTATCAGAGCCATAACCCCTCCAGTAGGTGGGGCCCACATGGGCGTGTGGCATGCCAGTCTTGAGCTGTGCGGTCCAGGCAAGTTGGAAAGGGCTATCCGTAGAGATGAGATGGAGCCGCCCTTGCGCTGGTAGCCGTGGACGGGAGCTGGGTGTCCATGGGCCATTGTGGGTCTGCACTGAAATGGGGTCAGATTATGAGGTCATATAGTTGAAACTTGACGAGGACGTCAAGAGTCTAAGTGGGGGAGATTGTAACATCCCAGGATTTGAGGCCTCGGATAAGTTGATCTTAAAAGGAATGATTGGACTACCCATATCACCAAGGTGCACCTCCTTTTCAGGGAGCCCATCTCTAAAGAACTCCATAGTTAAGCGTGCTCGGCTTGGAGTAGTACTAGGATGGGTGACCAGTCGGGAAGTTGATCCTGGCTTGCGCGTCAGTGTGGACAAAGTGCACAGTTAAGGCTAGTGGTGGTCTGTGGGGCCAATCGTCATTCCTAAAACACTACTAGAGCCTTGGGTAGTGGGCCCGGGCGTTACAGCTTGTTAGATAGGACTTCAAATTGCCATTAAGCTATTGTTTCTAATTGATAAAATTTGATGGTCAAATCTATTTTGTGAGAAATTTTGTAGCTCTATTCACCCCCCCTCTCTAGAGCCTTTAGATCCAATAGCAGTGATCCCATGGTAGGAGAGATTCTTGTGAAGCTGAAAGAGTTGTCCACAGAAGAGGTTACTAGTGAAGTAAGGCGTCAGGTGGTGTATGACTATAGCAAGGGAGTAGAGTATATCCAGGATGAGGAAGAGTTCCTGGGAAAGTATAAAGCAGTGGTTGACATGACCAAGGATAGAGGGAGTTACAATTGTTGGAGTTGCATGTCTCTTTCTGGAAACATGAGGGTAACCATGTTGATGATCGGCCAACCAAGCTTTACATGAAAAGGATGGATATGTCTTGGACCATGAAAGAATGCCTAGAAGATATCTTGCAAGCATGGGAAGAGGACAAAGATAGAGTGAGTTGTAACTTTAGTAAGGAGTTAGTCTCGATTGATGGAGAATAAGGTATGTCCAGTTCTTCTAAAAGGTGGAAAAAGTAATGTATTTTGACAAACATGCATGTGGAGGTGTCTGAGTGTATATATATGAAGGTGTTTCAATGTTCAGAAGCAGTAATTGTGTAAATTTGAAGTTGTTGTTCTATTGTTCGAATGTTAATAATACGTAGATGGAGTGAAAAAAAAAAAGAATAATGATTTGTTGGACTTTAAAAAAAAACCTCCACACGACATGGATGAAAAATTGCCAGATTATTATGGAAATGAGAATTCTAATTATTAATTATGTGCACACTTCTAAAACGTAAATCAATAGTAGTTTGGATTACTAATGAAGTATATCCACGACGACGAAGAGTTGTAGCAAGGGAGTAGAGTATATCTAGGATGAGGAAGAGTACCTGGCAATGTATAAAGCAGTGGTTGACATGATCAAGGACGAAAGGGGCTACAATTGTTGGAGTTGTAGGTCTCCTTCTAGAAACATGAGGGTAACCATGTTGATGATTGGCCGGCCATGTTTTACATGAGAAGGATGAATATGTCTTGGACCCTGCCTAGAAGATATCATGCATGCAAAAACGTCAAATAGCAGTTAAGATGCAATTTGACATGTATTATCCTTGGTAGCTAATTCGCATATTATACAATGTTTTAAAAACATACGTGTATTTAATAGGCGAGATTCCTTAAGAGAGAACTAAAACGAATGTGCAATAGTGGCTGGAGCAGTAGCTGGACTAGGATGGCATCCCATTAAAACAGGGAAGACAGGAAAACGAGAAGAGTGCGTGGTGTCCAACCAAAAGGAAAGAGTGATGATACCAATGACAAAGACTAAATGTTGACAATGTCGACGATGAGGACGAAGCAAAACACAGCACTGCAGCCGTCGTAGCCGAAGGCTCAACCACCGTGGTTGTCCTATAGCCAATAGGTAGGGCAGGGTCGAATAATGGGCCGAACAAAAACAGGGACAGCACAAACACTACACGTGTGTCGGCGTCGTACTGGACTTCCACTTGATGGCGACTTCCGCAATCGCCTTGGTGGCCGCTCCGTCGTCTCCCAACGCAGTCTGCGCCGATTCCTGTACCCTTCTGGCGTTGCCCCTGAGCTTCTTGCCTTGTTCGCCTTCCATGAGCGCCAGGACGACCCTGCAAACCTCCTCCCTCCGCACGACCCCATCCTGGTCGGGAACGGGTCGGATGGCTGTCCCGACGTCCTGGGAGAGCAGCACGGCGTTGGTCCTCTGCTCGGCGTAGAGCGGCCATGCGACGAGCGGTACGCCGTGAACTGCAGCCTCAAGGACGGAGTTCCATCCGCAGTGTGTCAGGAACCCGCCCGTCGCCTCGTGCGCCAGCACCGCCACCTGCGGCGCCCACGACGGGACGATGAGTCCCACGCCTTCGGTTCTGTCACGGAACCCTTGCGGGATGAACCAGAGCGGGTCGTCGGCTTTGGCTGCTACTTCGCCGAGGGTGGAGTTGAAGAACGCCGCGTTGGCCGGTCCGCCTGTCGGTGGGCGTACGACCCATAAAAACCTCTGTCGGCTCATCTCGAGCCCGGCTGCCAGCTCCTCCATCTGCTCCTGTGAAAGAGTCCCTCCACTCCCGTACGACACGTACAGCACCGACCCCGCGGGCTGGTCGTCTAGCCACCGCAAACACGGGCAGGACGCGTCGGTGGCGGCGGCGTCAGACACGTCTGTGATGAGCGGTCCGACGGGGTACACAGTCGGCGGGTTGGGCCTCCCCCTGAGCGCCTTGACTGGTCCAGGCTCCATACTTTCGAAGCTGTTAACGAGTATCCCATCCGCCATGGAATACCTGGAGCAGTTCCTTAACAACCACCTATACGCATCGTCGTTCCTGTCCTGTACTGGGTCAAGCAAATCCTCCCCTCTCAGCGGCACGCACCCAGGGAGCTTCAACGGCTGAGCCATGTCCCTGTACTCCCCTCTCACAGTCCGATCAAGTTCCGGCAAGTGCAGGAACAGAGACAGCACAGTGGCGTTGGAGGGGAAGAACACGTACGCCTCCGCACCGACCTCCCTGGCCACATCGAACGCGTCGGTGGCGAAGAGATCCACGACGAGCGCCGCCAGGTTCGGGATCCTGGCCAGCGAGGCGCGAACGGAAGGGAGCGATCGAGCGACCGTCAGGCAGATTATGGACTCGATCTTCGTCTCCGAAGGCACGTCGTCGAGGTCAGGCGGTGGTAACACGTCGACGTAAATCCCGTCCGGTAAGGCGCGGATGTAAGCGGACGTCTTGGGGTTTGTGTCGGTGAGGAGGAAGGTTACCTCAAACCCGTGGTGTGCGACAAGGCGGCGCGCCATGGCTGCCATAGGGATTAAATGGCCCATCCCTGGTGATGGAAGCATGGCCACGTGCGGGCGGTGAAGGGAAGGAGGAGATGTGTCGCCGGTGGCCGGTATTGCTGGTGCTGCTCCTTGGCTCCCCATGGTAGGAAGATGGTGAGCCGTGTGCTGCTGAAGTGTCTGTTCACCTAACTAGCTGTTTCTTTGGGGTTTGGGACAAGAAACGGCGTTTGTTGTGGTTGGAAGCGTTGTGACAATTATTGGAGTCTCGTGCCTCTCTGGGATGCATTGGAGTGAACACCTGGTATGCATATATATACCACATTCATGTCAGATAGAAAATAAGCCGGGATGGATGGATGGAGGGAGGCAGGGAGGTAGGCTAGTCGCGTTAGACTATTCAATTATAGGGGAAGGAATGCAAGTTGGAATCGTGGTTTAGGTGTTTCAAATGTTTTTACTTGTGGTGAGTTGATGGGTGTATAAATCCCGTGGTAGGCATGCAACGGGCCCCCTGGATTTGCTGTACCTGGTTATATGTGGAGCAGGCTGCTCATCACACCATCAAATGCCATGTGGCTATTCGTTTTAATCCTGATCTTCTCATTGTAACGGCCACAATAAAAGTGAACGTGGATCGCAAAAGGAGCAGCGTGCTCCTCTTCAACGGGCACGATTTGGTAATCATGATGCGGAAAAGAACCGGTGAAATGTTTCAAGGCAAAAACCATGAGATTTTTATGAAAACCTCCCTCTATTTACAAAAAAACTCAACAAACCCTTTAGTTTGTATAGAAAAACCCCTCCATCGTCGACATTCATTTGTGTTTAACAGTTATTTTTTTTTCCTTCTTTCTTCTTTTTGTTGTAGACCTGATCGCCTATCCTCCATCTCCGAATCATGATGCTAGTTTATTATTTATGTACAACATCTAAGTAGTATGCACATTCACTCTATAATTGGGCACGTTCACACAATATTTGGATATTTTTCTATAAATATTTTATATATTATTTTAAGATTTGTGTTAATTTGCTATTTTTGCACAACATCTAAGAAGTAGGCGTATTGACCCTATAATTGAGCTCATTCACACCACAATTTGGCGGTTTTTGTACAAATATTAGGCACATTATGTTTAGATTGGGTTAATTTGCTATTTATGCACAACATCTAAAAAGTAGGCACATTCACACCATAATTGAGTATTTTTCTACAAATAATGGGCGTGTTCTGTTAAGATTTGTGCTAATTTTCTATTTTTACACAACATCTAAGAAGTAGGAGCATTCACGCCATAATTGGGTACTTTTTTAAAAATATTGGGCAAATTATGTTTAAATTTATACTAGTTTATTAGTTATGCACAACATCTAAAAAGTAGGTGCATTCACATCATAATTGGACACATTCACACCATAATTGGGCACATTTTTACAAATATTAGGCGCATTATGTTAAGATTTGTGCTAATTTACTATATTTATACAACAACTAAGAAGTAGGCGCATTCACACCATAATTGGGTACATTCACACCATAATTGAATGCTTTTTTTAAATGTTAGGCGCATTATGTTCAAATTCGTGCTAATTTACTATTTATGCACAATATCTAAGAAGTAGGCCCATTCAAACCATAATTGAGTGGATTTCTATAAATATTGGGTGTGTTATGTTAAGATTCGTGAAAATTTGCTACTTTTATACAGCATCTAAGAAGTAGGTGTATTGACACCATAATTAGACGCATTCTTGGACATTTTTCTACAAATATTAGGCATATTATGTTAAGATTTGTGATAATTTTCTATTTATACACAACATCTAAAAAGTAGACACATTCACACCATAATTGGATACTTTTCAACAATTATTGGGTGCATTATATTAAGATTTGTGCTAATTTGCTATTTTTACATAGGTTTTAAGAAGTAGGCGCATTCACACCATAATTGAGCGCATTGACAACATAATTGAGCACTTTTATCAAATATTGGGCGCATTATGTTTAGATTTATCAAATATTGAGCACTTTTATCAAATATTGGGCGGGTTATGTTAAAATTTGTGTTAATTTGATGTTTTTATAAGTATAAGAAGTATGTGCATTTACCGTAATTTGCACCATAATTGTACATTTTCTACAAATGGTATGCACATTATGTTACTCATTTGTGCTAATTTTGCACATACTATAAAAAGTAAGCACATTCACACCTTAATTGAGTGCATTTGCATCATAATTGGACACTTTTTTTTATAAATATAAGACACATTATGTTAATATTTGTATTAATTTGCTATTTATGCACAACATCTAAGAAGTAGACGCATTCACACCATAATTGGGCTCATTAACATCATAATTGGAGTTTTTCTACAAATAGCGCATGATTGCGCGTTAACACTATAATTGAGTTTTGTTTTACAAATATTAGCCACATTATGTCCAGATTTGTGCCAATTTGTTATTTATGCACATATTCTAAAATATGTGTAAATAATGCTTTTTTTAGTATGTCAATATTAGTCTTGTTCAAATGTATTTTTAATAACACATTTGATGGATTTTGTTTTACTAAAAATTCATTACAGGATGAAAGTTATAAACAAAACAATGGATTTAGCCTCTTTTGTCCCCCCAAAAAAAAATCAAAAGAAAAAAAAAGTAAAATGGGCCCCTGCACTGGGGGCAGTTTTACAACGTGTTTTCAGTGCGTGCACCCTTCCCAACGTCGTGTAAATTAAGAACAATGTATGCACACTACCAAAAATAGACTCGAGATGACCCAAACAATACTTTTTCCAATGGTTATTTGTTTACAAAAGTTTGATAATGTAGACCATCTAACCTAATCCAATGGTAGGCTACATCACACACAATTTGGTAATATAATGCGAAGAACCGGTGAAACGTTTAAAACACAAAATTATGGGTTTTCTTTTTGAATAATCACCTCTATCGACAATAAATTTCACTATAACCCCTTAGTTTTCAAAAAGACTGGTAAACCCCCTCCATCGTCAATATAACTATGTTTGACTGTGGATGTTTTTTCTACTTCTTTGGATTATACACCTCATCCCCCACCCTCATCTCTTATTATCTTATTGTTTCTATGTAGTGTTTTTTATGTGTTTATTAGAACTAGGATGGTAGCCCGTCAACCTGACTTGAATTTGACCCGACCGAGCAAAGTTAATATGAACCCAATCAAAACTATATAAGAGTTAAATTGCTGCAAACTGAACAGAATGCACACCACTTGACATAGACTCCAGATAACCCAAAGAATATTTTGTTTTCCATTTTTTTTTGGCAAAAAGTTGATAATGTAGATCGTTCGACCTAACCCAAACTATACATGCCTTGACCCAACTTGACATTACGAAATCCGGACATGACTTGAATTGGTATGAAAGAAGTACTAGAAACATGAACACATAATATGTTAATTGGAAAAAAAAATCGATAATGCAGATACATCTGGAATTGACCTAACTCAAAATGCACGAGATCCAACTTTGAATGATCTTAAACTAATTTGGATCGGTATCTACTAAATTTGACCCGGATGGGCCTTACCTAAATCATGAACAAACCGTAAATTTATTGATAAGAAAAATAATTGATGATGCATATGGATCACAACTGACCAAATGGAAGTGATAAGACCACACCTGGTCTTGAATAACCCAAACCTGACTTGTATTGACATGCACTAAGTTTGACTCGAGTCATGCATTTACCAAAACTGAACAAACCATATTTTATTTGCAAAATATAATTGATATATAATTTCCACAAACTCTAAGCTGACCTGAATTGGAAAAAACATGACCTTCAAGTAATCCCATCCTAAATGTAATCAAAATCTAATATATTCGACCCAAATCGCCCCTACCCAAAACTTGAACAAACTATATTTTTATTGACAAAAATAAATTTGATAATATAAACATGTACAAAACTGACCCAAACTGGCATTCCAAAAACTTATGTGATCTTGATTTGATTTTAGTTGTAATATACTAAACTACCAAAAGTATGATCATGCCATATTTTTATTTGTAAATGAAAACTTAACAATCTAGATAACTAATTAATTAACTTAAATGGCTTAGACAAGACACAACCCAACCTTAAATCATCCTGACCCCACTTGAATAAAAATATACTATATTGAGTGCATGTCGGTTCAAGTAGGGTCTTAAAACCGGGTGAAGTCTTATCTAGTTCTGGACAGTCAATTCAAGTTTGTCTACATTATCGTTTATCTTTTTACCAATTAAAATATGGTAAAAGTAACTATGTTTGGTACGTCATAAATCAGTGTCGGATAATATATGTTTGGTTCAGATTAAGTCGATTTTTAAGTATTTTTCAACTTGGATCAGGTTCGAATAACTTTTTGCAGGTTTGATTGGTTTAGAATAACAATAAAAAGATCAGAAGAGAAGAAGGATGAGCAATTGGTGAAGAAAAAACTAAACACATTGATCCTCATATATAGAGGAATGCTGAGTGATGGAGGGTTTTCTACTATTTGTCAGAAGTGAGGATTTTTTTTTGTATTTTGTCAGAAACATAGAGGATTACTAGGTAAAAATTCAAAACAATAACACCGAAAGGGCTAGACAAGCAGTAATGAATGGACGAGAACTTCCCAAAATGGAGGGCCCTGGATCTGCGTCCATGTGGCCCTGGTTCAATGGGGGCAAGTAAGAGGACAAATTGTACGTACCGGTGATTTTGGCCGTTTGTGTGGTGGTGTTATGATGTAAGGGCGACGTAAGGCGGACGTATGCCGCATCCATTCCATCTGAAGAGAGAGAGAGGAGGGGGCTGGAGCAAACAGGATGAGAAAGTTCGATGGAACCCTCCACAATTGATATTGGTAGGTGCACTTGCAGTCGTGAAGTGGGACTTTTGTTCGTTCCATTGATCCATTCACCAATCACCAGCACGTCCCTTTCCGGACAGCACAATCGTCATCAGCTGGCGTCTGCGGGTGAGGGTGAAAATGCAGGTGGGGGATCTCTAGAACCTTACACTGTGTTCGGTTACTAATTTTTGAAGGTCCGAGATTTTATGCGTAAATAAAGTAGACGACGTAGTTCAGCTCCTTCGTCACACTCAGCTGTAACAGGTAGGCGCCAAATGAATGGGAGGAAACAACGATCAGAAGCCAAGCAGCATTTTCAAATTCGGTCAATATCAGCGTGTTTCTGAATCACACTTTTTATTATAGAATTGGACGGTTACATGTATTTATCAAGTCCGTGTGTATTAACCGAATGCAATAACCATAATGCAGAAATACTGCAATCAAGAATCTTCTACCCAAATTAGGCCTTACATTATGTATTGGTGACACCAGCATGCGTGTGGCGAAACATTATTATTTTTCAGATAATCCGCAAAACATTATTGAGGGAATCAATCGTTTTGGCGGCCTAATTAGGGGACTTGATTTAGAAAGGATGGATGTTAGCGTAGACAGTTTCTTTTTAAAATTTCAGAAACCAAAAAGAAAAATATGCAGCCCAAACGTGAACGTCATGGTTTGATTTACATAAGCTAAGAAACGATACGGATATGAGGGATGGCAGAATTATCCACCCGAACCGAACCCAAACCGATCCAAACCGAACCAACCCGAATAAATCGCCCTGGGATTTTTAAGACGTATTATATGATCATGAATTTTGTATTTATATTCTGTAGTGAGTGAATCATCTAAGCGTATAATGTTGTCTAATCGAAGTGCTTGTTTGTGCCAATTGTTGGAAACTTGGTGATATATTGTACATGTTGGGGCGGTGATCAAGCGCTACTCTATAAATGAACACAGTCCACATGAATGTACATTTGCTAGTTTGTAAATCAATGCAGTCTACATTAATGTGCAATTGTTAGTTTTTTTTAACTGCAGTACGTTGTTCAAAATGTTGTTACTTGTCACAGACTAATTAAGTGGAAATGTTGAACTTAGTTGATGTCTGGATGCTATTTGCCATGTAAACTGGAGATGTTACAGTAGATAACAAAGGATTAAGGAATTTCAATTGTGTTATAGGGACAAAGATGATTTTGCCCTTAAAAAAATTAGTTTATATGTATTTTTGTCAAATTCGGCCAGTAGTAGTGAGAGTAGTGTTGTAATGATCGAAGGTGTGATCTGTTCAATATGGAATTTTAATTTAGTCATTGGGGCTGAGAAGAAACAAAGAAATAGACTCAGAAAAAAATGGAATTTTAATTAAGTCAAACAACAGTAAAGACGTTGATTTGATCTTTAAAACAAAGATCTCTTAAGAATTTGTTGCAATTTTCTTATTTAGAAGCTTTCCTGCTAGGTGTATATGAGCTAACCTCAAAATTGAATGTCCAATTTCGATGCAAGCCAATCCTAGTTCAAAATTGATTTTGCCCAAATGTGACTGGATTTTGATGAATCGTATGAGAAAAAGTCAAAAAAAGTGGTTGCAGATGCCAAATTTTCCAAAAATGTGGGTATGTTTCACAAAATTTTCAAATTCGGGTTAGTTCGGGCGGGTTCGGTTTTTTCATCTGGGTTCGGATTTTTCGGATTAGGTGAATTCGGGTTCACTTCGGTTTTGGGTTGTTCGGATTCGGTTTGAGTTCGATTTTGCTGGTTTTGGTTCGGGTCAGTTTCGGTTTGGGTTTGCAAAAACCCGCCCATTGCCATCCCTTGATATCAGATCCATCGTCATAATCAACATGTAATAGTATGGAGAAAAAAGTTTATTTAAAAGACTGAATATTGTTGAGGATCTCAACCCTCGTGGACAACACATTTTAGTTGTATGTTTTGCTTTGTGTAGGTCTCCTCTCATACGGGTCTTCAATAATGACATTGATCTGTTTGCTCTCAATTAATAAAAAAATATGTTGTGACTTTCTATTTTTTTCATGCATACAATTTGATGATGACAAGATTGTTCATAGAGACATCATGTGCATTTATTCCAGATAATTGATTTGTGTAAGAGACTGAAATGGTTTTGAGATTTTGATGTCGTAAGCACTAGTGACTAGGGTGTATTATGTAGAACAACATCACCTTTTGATGAGTGTCGTATGCTCCTATGAAATAAGTTTCTATTGCTTTTCCTATTAGGAGATCCTTTCCCATAGTGCCACCGTGTCGGTGGAGTTAAAATATGATAACAATACATGAGCACACTATAACGATGTCGCAAATGGGTTCTCGGTAAATGTGGGGAACTTATACCATGAATATTATTAACGATTGGAGAAGAAGAAAACAAAGGCGTCTTGTCTTTACATGTCTCACTGTTACAATCAGTATACTTTCAAACTATATGGTGGGATAATAAAAATTGGATCGCCACGACGAGCTATTTTATAATTAATGAGATAATGCTTCTTATTATCAGTTCTTTTGTTTTGTTACTTTTTTTTTTCTATATTCATTGGTCTCACAATTATTAGTTAGTTGTCCATCATTCTCCCTTTTTCTACATAAGAGAGATTCACGTGTATCTTTTCATATTGATTATTGAATATAATCACTCCAATCAATGTAACATCAGAGCAAAAGATCCTAATGAAACCCTAAGCACAATCAACCTTAGTCGTTGCTCTCTCTTCCTCTTTTGCATATTTGCCACCAACGTAGGGCCCCCCCACGAGAAGCAGCTGGGAAGCCTCTTTCGTTCTTCTTCAGCACACCCAGGGATATGGAAACTTTGGTTGGTGCCTGATCTAGAACCATATACCCCTGATGTCATTATCATGATGAGGAGTTGACTCTATCAGTTCTTCTAAAGAATTTCACAAATGTGACACTATGGTTGATAAAAATGACTCTGTGATAGTTGGTATCAACATCAAATTAGATGGTATCAATTATTTTATTTGGTCAACAATATTTGATCTCTATGTAGGTTCTCAAAGAAAGAAATTCATCCTCATGAAAGACGTGCAAGAAATTCATCCTCATGAAAGACGTGCATGCTCTTGTGATGGAAGATTGAGATCCAGACAATGATTGGATATCATCTTCTATCTTGAATAGCACGAAAGAAGTTGTGGCTAGACATGTTATGGTGTATAATTATATAAATCTTATGTAGAAAATACAAAAGAAATTGTATTTTCACAAGAGTAATACTCTCATCTTTATATGTTCTTGAGGATACTCAATCATGTTTTGAAATGATTAAGGGTCTAATAAACTATCTATGTTGATTAGGCAAAAGTAAACTTCATAGATTTATATCCAGAAATAGGCAAAAAGATGATATTAATGCATGAAAATCAATTACAATGCATATCCAGACTACTCCCGGATCCTAAGGAATCAAGGGATCTAGCCCCTCATGGTTTTCAATGACAAATGCATGGTAGAGAAAGAGAAAAATGTGGGAAACATTAGAAAGGGCAATCAGAGTCTAACAGATTATTATTACACCCTCACAAATATGTGTAATGAGTAGGATATTTATCAGCCACTAACTACCGATCTAGAAGAACTGAAGAAGCAACTAGAGACAACATATTATATGTGAATTTTCTCTTGACTTAGATTTGAATTTGAGTTAGTTGAAGATCAACTCATTGATGTAGGAGAACATTCATACGTCAAAGAACTCTATGCACATATCTCTTGCATTGATGAACCTTCTCCTCTAATGGATAACTCAACATTTGCTATCTCAAGAGGTTGTGGGTGTATTTACCACTCAGACAGGAGATGAGGACAAGGACTCAACTATGACACTGGTGGTCATAGAAAACACTTATATGAATATTGATGAAGCCCTACACATCATATTGATCATTATCAGATTAAGCACATGTACCTATATGATTGTCCAGAATACAGCAATGAGTCACCTAACACTAAATGTCATCCTAAAGTTGGGACACAAGATGAATATGGAAACTCTTCACAGTCTTATGGATCTCACAACTTGTAGTGATACAATTAGGCATGAGTGTTCATGCTCTCTCATCTATGAATAAATCTGTTTGGATAGAAAACTCCAGTGCATCTTCACATACTAATGGTGATGCCTCAATATTTCATTATTTTACTACATTAACCAAACCTTATCATGTCAATGTAGGTGATGATTCTCTTTCCTCAGTTACAAGTATTGGTTGTGTATCTCTAACCAGGTCATTGTCTCTTGATAAATTTTTGCATGCACTAAATTTTTTTCTTAGCCAATTTTCTATTAGCTAGATCATAATATCTCTAAACTGTTGGGCTATCTTTATGATAACTTCTTGTTTAATAGGGTCTCCTGAAGATGAATCATAGATTTGATTAGGAGGGCCTTTACTACGTCAAGTTATCCACCACTCATCCTACAACCTACTCTACAAGTGTATCCCTACAACTCCACTGCCGCCTTGGGCATCCCTGTATTAATATGCTTTTGTAAGGAGTGGGACCTGAGAGGGGAGCCACTCAACTTACTCAGAGATAATAAAATAAAACCATCCAATGCTAGTTACCACAAGTAATTTTTGGCAAAGGATGATAACAATAATATAAGTATGTAATGTATCAAATACCAAAAGTGTAGAAATGGAATATAAAATCTAACTATTACAAAATTCATTGTTTAACAATGCTCTTCACCACACATGGTGTACATAAAGGAATACTAATCTATTGCATAGGATCAATAGAGGGTAAACCAACCACTTCAATCTATCTCCAAAAAGAAAAACTACTCTTGATCAGGATGTAACTCAGGGTCACCTATGGCATGATCTACTCCACTTAAGGAGTTGGAAACACCCCCACAAGAGAAGATAAGGTGGTAGATTATCAACAAAAGCTGGTATGTGCTTATAATAGAAATCAGACAATATATATGGGAAGACAATACATCAAAAGTAAATAATATGGATCCCAATTAAGAGGGAGGAAAAGACATCCAAGTGGATATCAAAAGAGTTCTTCATATAGTAATAAAAATATTATATGAAGAAATAAAAAGTACAATAATACATTTCTTGAATTTAAATTTCAAAATAGAGAACAACAATAAATAAAAATATTTTTCATGTTGATTAAATAATAGACTACAACCATGTAAAAGCAAGGTTGATACACTTCCACATCTCGAACCTAGGAAGGAGGCGAGAGAACCCACAATCCTATATATATAATTTATAAAGTGTATAAAACAAGTGAGATCACCTAGGGCTAGGTGAGAACACCATCACCTAGGGCAGTAGGCATGGCAGAGCAGTAGCTAGCGGCAGTGGTGGTCGGAGCAGTAGCTAGCGGCGGTGGCAGGCAGGCATGGCAGCGGCGGCAGGCGTGGCGGTGACAAGCAGTGGTGGCAGGCGTGGAGGCAGCGCGCAGCGGCGACAGCGTGGAGGCGGCGGGCAGGCGAGCAACTACCGGGAATTGCCAGACCTAAACAGTTGGGAATGTAACAATGAAAGGGAAAGAGTCTGCTTCGTGGGGATTCTATTAAGTTATCAATCGCCGTCAGTTATTAAAACAAACTGACACTTATAACAATAGGCGTCAGTTACCACAACAAAACTAACACCTATCCTCAATGATAGTCATCAGTTTCTACTAGAAAAACCGACGTCTATCTACATATGCTGACAAAAACAAAATGTTCTCTAATTCTGACCATAGTCGTCCGTTCTCATAGAGAACTGACGCCAAAGGGGGTGAACATTTCTGCGAGGACAGTGCGCGAAAACACATCGGCATCGGTTATTGCAAATAAACTGATGATAAAAATGGGCCCAATTTCTATCTCATGAAAAACCTTAAGTCGTCGGTTGTTTTGTTAACAACCGACGCCGTATGTTAAATTTGGGAGGTAATTATTTTCCTTGGAAAAATTGGATTTGGCGGGTGATTTTAGGTGTCTGTTGCTTATTGAGGAACCGACGCTAAATAAAAAATGATACCCGTGTCTGGCCGCTCCTAATAAATATATGTCGGTTTGTGTATTCAACCAACGTTGTAGGGTTTAGGCGTCGGTTTAGTGTATACGACTGACGCCTCTAAATGTGACGTTATAATCCATTTCTGTAGTAGTGTCCGCATATTTTCCACTATATGGTGAGCCTGAGCAGTGAGATACAAGTAACTCGGACCCCAAAACTATGGATTTGGGATCCAAGCGTAGGAGTTGTAGGGCAACCACCCCCTATTGCCTACACAATTTTTCTTTGATCTTTACTTTTCAAATATTTTGCAAAATAAAGTCAATTTTAACTTTATCTTTCCCCTAACTACTAGAGATATAGTTTATTTTGCATCATTTAGTTTTCTTTTAATTTTTCATGTACTCCCATCTCTACATCCTAACAGCTGTCTTTGTCCATATCTTGTAAGAAGTTAATCGGCATTCCTTGTTGCTCTTCCATGATGTTTGATTTGGGTTTTATCTCCTAAGGATTTCCTCCCTAGTTTTTCCTCGTGTGGTAAAGCTGAAATTGTGTCTGCGGTTTCCCAGCTAGCACCACGATCATGGTCTAAAGGCAGGAACCGTGACCGCAAGCATACTAGTGAGACTGAGACCGCGGTTTCCCAGAGACTACAATCGTGGACCAGAGGGACTGCGACCGCAGACACCCAGGACCCGGGTATGCTTTTTCGGCCTACCTGATCAGCATGTCGATTTGTCTCCGCCTTTTAGACTGATTGTTTCTCTTTTGACTGAGTTTTTTGCCCCTTTTGACTGGGTCTCCGACGCCTTTTTCAGTTGTTCTACCTCTCTGTCCGCAACCTCATGTGATTTGGGGTGAGTCCAAGGCCGTGCACCCGGACTATAAATACCCCCAGGCCGAGGTATCACCTCCTTGCCTAACCACCAAGTTTCCTCCACTGTCGCGCTACTCCCTATCTATTTTTCCTTCTTCCCCTTGTCTCTACCGTAGGCTAACAGGGAAGGAGAGAGCGCATCAGTACCAGCAACAACAACTATAGCTATATTGTAACCACGGTCTTTAAGCAGTGGCCCAGCAACTCCGTCAAAACTACACGCTTTAGGCTAGATCGCGGTCTCCTAGATCGCGGTCTCCTAGATCACGGCCTCTTCGACCATGGGCGGATCAATGATCAAGACCACCTTGGTGGCCACGGTCGTGGTCACCTTGTGTATCACGGTCGCAGTGACCAACCTACCCAGGTCAAGGTATCAAAGCCTACTTCACGGTAGTGGTCGCCTTGATCGTGGTTGCACAGATCTTGGTGTCAAGACCAGTCACACACGTCGCGGTCTTCACAACGATCGCGGTCTTCACCAAGGTTGTGGTCCAGACCATGGGCGAGCTTGGTGTATCTTGGGGAAACAACACCGATCTTCACCACAATAAATCCAACCGGATCTGCATCAGAAGAAGCGACACCATGGATGCAATGAGAAATAGCTTTAATAAGCTTAGAAAGTCTATAACGAGAAAGAAAGGGGAAGGAAGCTCTACGTCACCATCAGATTACAGAAGTCGATACCCACACCACGCCACTTGAACCATGATCTGATATATGAAGATGAGGTTATGCTTTATAATCCAGGGTTCGGGTCGCAAGAGATCGGTTCAGACTACCGCAACATATCCGACACTCCTATGGATACCTATAGTGGTGAGTCAATCCAGGAAGCCTCCAGTGAGAGAACGTGGACAGCACGCCGTGACGTTGAGCTCTAGACTTCAATGAGACATCATGAGAGCCCATCAATTTTGCATAGAGCTTCATCTGTAGGTGTGGGGTCCGATCTCCAAATCACGAGATAAACTCAGCGGAAGCGATCGATTAGCAGTGGAATACGAAAAATCACTAAAATTTTAAAACTTTTTAAGAAAAGATCTTGAAACCATAAAACTTCTTTATAAGAAACAAGATAAACAGTTTACATCTCTGTTAAATCACCTCTTGAGTGATTATATACAATCAGATACAAAATCTCAAGATTAAAAACCAAAATCTCAGACCTATAGACTCCTAGGACCTGAGAGTACAGAGACGACATAAGACCAACTAACTATAGGACTGGACAGTCAGTATCTCCACCTGAGATTCACTGCTACCTTTGGTATTGATGCTGCTGATATTGTTCTCCCGCAGACTGGTTCCTTCGTCCTCGACGTCGACCTAAAAAGTTGAAATCTACGGGGTGAGACAATTTTAAATAATTATCCCATCGAGAGTTATAACTCTCCGCCAGAAGCTCTATTATAGCAAGTAAAGAAACAACATAAGCAATATAAGATTTAAGACAATCAACAGCAGATTTGATATTAAGTAAAGAAACTTCATTAAGGAATATGAAGAACATGTACACTAATATAAATAGTGTAACATCAATCATTGTGTCTCGTAGTTCAACCCTAGCAGATATGCTACGTGGCTGATTATGTTTTACAAACAATATTATGCCCTACAGAGATGAGGTATACCGCTCATACTCCAACCGATCACTAGTAAGTCGCATCGGTATCATACCTAGGCCATCAAAAGAGCCGGATTCTTATGACCTCATCTTCCTCAGTCAGTGTGAGGATCAACATGCAGGACATCTAGTATCTCTGCTACTATAGCTCACCAGGGTATTCTGGCACTTCACTATTAGAGTCACAGTGGTATTATGTACTCTCTTCGCCATCAAAAGATCTCTTGTTTATCTCTCATCGATGCGACATTAAAGATTCCTTGGGTGATTTGTGATACATCATCCCGGCATAAACATATAGTGAAGGGTTGATAGATTAGGATACATCTACATAAACTCCTACACTAGGACGTAAGGATATTCACGTCCATATTCCCCCACATACTCAAAAGTATGTGATCCAGGAGTTCCCTTAGGAAAACCTGTTTCACCATCATTTAACTTCTGACAATGATGGATCTATGATCAGGGCTCTACATGGTATGATTATACTTGATTAATTAGGTACATTTCAGTATTCTTTTAGCATCAAACATGTTTCCAATCATTTAAGTATTAAACATTGCTATAACAGAAGAATACTAAATGTATCAAGTTCAACTCACATCAGTTATCAAATGGATATCAATTCATTATAGGTCATCTAATCATTATGAACTTGATGTTACTCATGGCTCTTACAACCCATTATTCTCATATGTTGTCACTTAAGCATAGGCAACATAGCATGTATCATTATTCATAAAGCCTATAATATGCTTTCAGTGAATATAATATCATAACCCTTACCTGGGTATGATCATCCTCTTATAGGAACCTGCATGGTTATTTCAACTGATAATAATAAACAATTCATTTCCAAATCAACAATTTATAAGTAGGAATAACTTTTCAATTCAAGGGTTGTACCTTCATGCCTTCATTAAGGCTAGGTTCCCTTATTTACATCAATTAGGGTTATTTAATCCCTTGTATTATGATTAGGAATAATGATCTCTCATCTCATACCTTAATCATGAAGGTTCATGCTTAAAAGCATAACCTAAAATTAGGGTTTGTTGTACATTTCATCACATCATCTTTGATTAGGGTTTACTATTCACATTATATGTTATTACCCTAGAATTAGGGTTTACTATTCACTTCACAGTGAATTGAGCTCATAACATCATTATGTATGAAATCATCCTCATTGATTCCTTCAAATTAGGTTAAGATTCATCAATTATCATAATTAGGGTTTCCATAATCTCACCTTGATGGATCATACCCTAATCATGTGCATTCACATGTATTGAAGGTATTTTACTTGACTTTCATTCACATTAGGAGTCTTCTCTTTCCTCTCACTAATAGATGATGTTTACATCACTCTAGATTAGGTTAGATCAAATCAACTTTGATTAACATAAGTTAAGTCACCACTTATCATATCATTAGGGTTTGCTTAATCAAGGATGTCATCTACTTGAACCCTTCAAGGGCACATTGGTAATATTCACCATTGACCATAGCATGGGTCAAACTACTAAGCACTTAATCACTTAATGGCTTTAGGTATCATTAGGGTTTAGATTAAACAACCATTGAACCATCTAATCCTTCAAGGCATTAGGTATTCTTAACCCTAAAAGTTTCCAAACGGGTTCATACTTCAACCTCCAAACAGTTTTGAAACCGCATGGAGGAGTTGACCGTTTGATAACTTTGACCCTCAAACCGCATGACACTCAAGACCGTTTGACCTTAAATGGTCTTGTAACCATTTGATCATGTTGACCGTTTGGACATGGTTGACTTTGAAACCATTTGATCAAACTGCATGACCAAACCGCATGACCAAACCGCATGAGCAAAACCGTATGAGCTCCAAACGGTTTTGAAACCGTTTGAGCCCAAACGGTCTTGAGACCTTTTGGACCCAAATGGTCTTGAGACCTTTTGGCCCCAAACGGTCTTGAGACCGTTTGGACTCAAACGTTCTGGAGATCGTTTGGTCCAAATGGCTCAAAACCGCATGGACCCAAAAAACACATCAACAGTTATAATCGATTAGGGTTTTCAATGTTGAACCCCCCCAATTGGTCTCCTGCATTCTAACCACTTATCAATTGAGTTAATTAGGGTTATCCTTAACCAGTTGGACACTTTGACCCTCAATTGATAGCCGATTTGGGTTGGAACTGGTTGAATTAGGGTTTGTAATCGATTAACCATCAACATTGATCAACATGAGTCTAATTGAAGTTGAACCCATCAATTGCCACTCAACTGGGCCCCAACTTGTCCCAAACGGTCTTGAGATCATTTGGACATCCTCCAAATGGTCTTGAGACCATTTTCCCAAAGTCACACCAAAATCGAAGTCCATTTGTTAAGGGTTGAGCCCTAATTAGGTCTAAAATCATCACTTTTAATCAATTCAACAACCTATTGTGATTGGACCCTCAATTGATCAAATTACCTTAACCCTAGACCTACAAACGGTCTTTGGTGATCATCTTGAGACCGTTTGGGTGAACCCAAAATGGTTTTGAAACCGTTTGGGCCACTCAACCCAAACTTCAACAAGGTTGGTCCATAATTCAACAATTTGAACCCGATTAGGGTTTAGGTGATTAAGTGCCTTCAACTTGAGATTTACTTGCAATTAGATGGTGATTCTTTGTAGGTGGTTAATTCATAATGTGTCCAGCAGACCCTCAAATGGTCAACCCTTGGTCAAACCCCTCAAATGGTTTTGAAACCGTTTGAGTCCAAACGGTCTTGCAAACCGTATAAGATCAAAAGGTTTTGAAACCGTTTGGTCCCAAACGGTTTTGCAAACCGTTTGAACCATGGGTGAAGGACCATTTGATAAAGTAGCCTAGGTATTCACGCCTATCATCATCTACCTTGAGACCAAGGTCGGTTCTTCATGGATTGCTTGTAAGATTGCAAGGAAAGATGGGAAAGAAGAAGAACTAACTACTATTTGCAAGAACACAGATATAAATAACAAAGCAAGAGGTTTAGAGTTATAAAACCTGCCTTAAGGTTGATCCTAGAGCTCCAAGCTTTCAAGACTTTAATGGCGTCTTGAGCTCCACAGGTCGGCCAAGGGTGTTTCTCCAAGAAATGGTTGGGGAAGGTCGACTAGAAAGAGAAAGCTAAGTAAGAAATCCATAAAACCAACCTTGTAACCCAACTTCCCCCATGAATCCGAGCAAGATGATGGTCTCTTCTTACCTAGAACAGGTTGGTCATCTCCCTTTGCTCCAGAGCTCTGCCTTCAGTCAGTTTAGCAAGAAGATAAGTGAGTAAGTGAAGGGGAAACGTTTCTTTGGCTTGCAAGGAAAGAAGCTTATATAGCTTGGGTAAAGTTTCAACATAAGGACCCTATTTTTCTTGGTTTGTCATCTAGGTCCCTCTCTCCTTTAGGCACGTCCCTTCTCCTCATTTCTAAATCAAAACTCCTTCTAAAACCAAGGACTAAAGGCAAAGAAGGTCAACTCATTACTAAGGTGCACATATATAAGGGTCTCCTCACTTACAACTTGGTGATTTAATTACAAAGATTATCATTCTTGTTTGATTATCCAATTGAAGTGCCCTCTTCATCATTTTTACTCTAAATGATATCAAGAGTCATAAAAGATACTCTAGAAGGTGTATTTTACAAGTTGCACCCCACATTTTGGGGCAAATTGCACTTTATACCAAAATTAGGGTTTTAAGCACAAAGATTGCTCCACAAGCTGCATCTTGATGCCCAAGCTTGGAGAATCCATCATACTTCATCATATTTACTCATATGATGTCTCATCATCAGAGGAACATCTTTAACATGTGCAATTTGCAAGTTAACCCCTCTAATTGGGTAATTTGCATATAGGTCCCTATATTACAAAACAATACTACAACTTTGTTTAAAAATGACAAAAATGGAAATGTATGTTCCTCAGGAACTTTAATTACATACCAGGAGATAATCACAAGCATCTAATTACATAATTAAGCAAAATACCTAGGGTTAACTCCTAACCCAGGTCAGGGATGTTACAAATTATCCACCCCTTACAAAGATTTCGTCCCCAAAATCAACAAAACATATTAAGAGAAAAGAGCAGGGTATTTCCTTCTCATCTCTTCCTCTAGTTCCCAAGTGGCTTCTTCGACACCACGATGATTCCAGAGGACTTCCACAAGACTTATATCTTTCTTTTTTAGCTTTTTAATTCTATTATCAAGGATTGACACTGGTCCTTCCTCATAAGTTATATCATCATTCAATTCTACCTCCATAGGTTGTAGAACTGACTCGGTATCAGGGTGACATTTCCTCAGCATAGAAATGTGAAACACAGAGTGTAACTTCTGTAACTCTGGTGGCAACTCTAGTCTATAGGATACCTTTCCAATCTGTTCAATGATTGGATAAGGCCCCATAAATCTAGGAGCTAACTTCCCTTTCCTTCCAAAACGAAGAACTACTTTCCAAGGTGAGACCTTGAGGTACACTCTGTCTCCAACCTGGAACTCTAAGGGTCTATGACGTCTATCAGCATATGACTTCTGCCTATCCTGTACAGTCTTAATCTGTTGTTGTATTACTTTAATCTTCTCCGTGGTCTGCTGTACAAGATCAGGACCTAACAGCTGATACTCACCGGTTTCATACCAACATACAGGTAATCTACAACGTCTACCATACAAAGATTCATAAGGTGCCATGTCAATACTATGTTGATAGCTATTGTTATAGGCAAACTCTATCAAGCTTAGGTGTGGATCCCAACTCCCTGTAAACTGGAGAACACATGCTCTCAGCAAGTCCTCCAAGGTCTGTATAGTCCTTTCCGACTGTCCATCAGTCTGTGGGTGAAAGGTTGTACTAAACCTTAACTGGGTGCCTAAAGCTTTGTGTAGTCGCTCCCAAAAACAACTCGTAAACTAGGGACCTCTATCAGAAACTATAGTGACAGGAACTCCATGCAGTCGCACTATCTCTTGAACGTACAACTGTGCCAACTTCTCAGCAGAATAGGTTGTTTTGAGAGGTAAGAAATGTGTTGTCTTTGTCAACCTATCAACTATTACCTAGATAGAATCATGTCCTTTCTTGTCCTGGGTAGGCCAACAACAAAGTCCATGGTTACATGGTTCGACTTCCACTGTGGTATGGGTAAAGGTTGCATCGTTCCTGTAGGCTTCTGGTGTTCAACTTTAACTTGCTGACACACAGGACACCTCAGAACAAACTCAACAACATCCTTCTTCATCCCAGGCCACCAATACATATCTTTCAAGTTTCGATACATCTTGGTGCTCCCTGGATGCATGGCATACATCGAAGAATGAGCTTCTTCCAGGTTAACTTTCTCAAGTTATCCACATCCGATACTATCATTCTCCCATGATAACATGCTACTTGATCATCTGATTCTTAGAAACCATCTCACTTCTCATCACCATACTCCGATCTAATCTGCTGAACCGCAGCATCAACTTGATGTGCCTCCTTAATCTGCTCTTTTAGGGTAGGTTTTATATGCATCTCAGCCAACAACCCGGCTAACAACGATACCTTCAACTGTACATTGTCTTGCCTTAAGGAGATAAGCATATCTCTCCTAGAGCATACTAAAGAGTTTAATTGTGCCCTATCAGAGGATGGTGTTGCTGACTTCCTACTTAAAGCATTTGCAACTACATTGGCCTTCCCTGGATGGTAATCAATTGTACAATCATAGTCCTTGATTAACTCCATCCAGCTACGTTGCCTCATGTTAAGTTCATGCTGAGAGAAGATATACTTAAGGTTCTTATGATCAGTGAAAATCTGGAATGTCTCTCCGTAGAGATAATGTCTCCAGATCTTCAAGGCATGAACCACGGTAGCTAACTCCAGATTGTGTGTCGGATAATTCTCGTCGTGTTTCTTAAGCTGTCGGGAAGCAAAAGAAATCACTTTCTTATCCTGCATCAACACGCATGCGAGTCCATTCTTGGAGGCATAACAGAAAACCACGTATCCTTTGCCTTGCTTAGGTAACACCAGTATAGGTGCACTTCTCAACCTCTCTTTTAACAGCTAAAAGGACTACTGACACTTATCACTCCAGACAAAAGGAACGTCCTTCCGGGTCAACTTGGTCAAGGGTAAGGCTATAGAACTGAAGTTCTTAATGAACCTTCGGTAATAGCCAGCCAACCCTAAGAAACTACGGATCTCTGTCGGTGTCTTCGGTTGTTCCCACTGTAGAACAGATTCTACCTTTTTAGGGTCAACGCGAATACCCGAGGCAGATATCACGTGTCCAAGAAAAGATACTTCTGACAACCAAAACTCACACTTGCTAAACTTAGCGTATAGCTTATGTTCTCTTAGCAAGGTCAGAGCCTGACGAAGGTGCTGTTCATGCTTCCGAGCATCTCTACTATAGATCAGAATGTTATCTATGAAGACAGCAACACACTTATCGAGGAAGGGTCGGAGGATTCTATTCATGAGTTCCATGAATGCAGCTGGTGCATTAGTTAGTCCAAACGACATAACTGTGAACTCATAGTGACCATACCTTGTCCTAAAGGCAGACTTGGGTATGTCACTGTCCTTAATACAAAGTTGATGATATCCCGACCTCAAGTCTATCTTCAAGAAGATGGTTGTTCCACGCAACTGGTCAAAGAGATCATCAATCCTCAGCAGAGGGTACTTATTCTTTATTGTTACTTTATTTAGTTGTCTGTAATTAATGCACAATCGCATTGATCTGTCTTTCTTTTTAACAAATAGGACCGGAGCACCCCAGGGTGAAGTGCTCGATCAGATGAAACCCTTCTCAAGCAACTCTTGAAGTTCTTTCTTGAGTTATGCCATCTCAGTAGGCGCCATCCTATACGGTGTCTATGCTATAGGTTGTGTATCTGGAATCAAATTGATTTCAAAATCAATTTCCCAAGGCGGTGGTACACCTGGAAGTTCTTTAGGAAATACATCTTCATATTCCCTGACTACAGGAATTTCAGCAGGATTAGGACTCTCCATGGTAGTATCTACCACATGGGCTAAGAATGCATAATATCCTTGCCTCATCAACTTCTCAGCAACCATAGCTGACACAAGACAGGTGGGTAGAATCTTTCTCTCTCCTTGAAAGATCCACATGTCACTACCATCAACAAACACAGCCTGCTTGGATTCACAATCCAAGACAACCCTATACCTCTCCAAGGTATCCATCCCAAGGATTATATCAAATCCTTGCATCTCAAGTGGTATAAGGTCCACTTGAATGAGATGATTAGAAAAGAAGAGGATGCAGGGAGAGCATACCTCCTGCAACACAGCAGACCCTCTCAACAAAGTCTCAAGCAACAGGCTATCTGCCCTATGACTGACCATCATATTGCAGTTACGAATCACTCTTCGAGTGATAAAGGAGTGCGTAGCACCCGGGTCAATCAAAACAGACACAACACAGGATGTAGACATATCAGAATATAACAACTCCATCTGACCCGCCACAACCCGAGGGTTGATCACTACATCAGGTGGGTTCATCACATAGAACCTTGCTATCACCTGAGGTTGAGTTGGTGCTGACGATCCAGCTTGGGACGCTTGTCCATGTCCTCTAGCTGGTCCTTGAAACTGCCTCCTCTGGGATCCTTGCTGACTCTGCCTCTGTGGCTGTGTCACACTGGATGGTCTAGCCCTGCAGTCCTTCATCAGATGCCCCACTTTCCCACAGATATAACAACTTCTGTCTTGTTGCTGTGGTCTGGGTGGTCCTGTAACTGACATCGATGTTGAACTGTGAGTTTCTTGAGGTGGTAGGATCCGTCCTCTACCCCTACTCGGTGTCCATTGTGTCTAAGCACTAGATCTGGGTGGTGGAGGTGTAGGTGCAGAAAATCTAGGCTTCTTGAAGTCTCTAGATGAAGAACCCTGGATCTGAGGATATCTCTTATGGGTTTGTCTCTTCTCAGCCACAGATCTTTCTATCCTTCAGACTGACTCAACGAAGGTAGCGAATGTGACGACCGTCTCGCGAAAACAAGATTAACTAATGCGGAAGCGTTCATCAAGAAGCGGATTAGCGAAAATCACTAAAAATTAAAACTTTTTGCAAAGGGATCCATTCATAGGAAAACTCTTTCATTCAGAACCAAAGTAAAACTTTACATCCTGGTTCATATATATACATCTCATGTACTTTTGATTCTCGAGGAATACAAACATTAACTACTCTGTCTTAACTGTACACAGGTAGTATAAAACCCTCGAGGCACTAAGCCAAAATCTCGAAATCATTAACTACTACTCCAAGGACCTGAGAGTACAGAGACGACACATAGGACTCACTACTACAGAAACGGCCTTTGGCGTCGGTCGTTTAACCCCATTTGGCGTCGGTTTCCAACCGACGCCTATGTGGGCGCCGCTAAAGGTCGAACACTTCGGCGTCGGTTTTTTAACCGACGCCTATTTAGCCTATAGGCGTCGGTCGTTTAGTAGATATCCGACGCCAAACAGGGTCCGCGCCACAGAAAATGGCGTCAGCTAGGGCACTTTCTGCGTCGGTTATTCATCTCAAAACCGACGCAGAAAGTGCCCTAGCTGACGCCATTTTCTGTGGCGCGGACCCTGTTTGGCGTCGGCTATCTACTAAACGACCGACGCCTACAGTTTAAATAGGCGTCGGTTTGATATGAATATCCGACGCCAATTCCAGGACTGCTTTGGCCACATAAGGCGTCGGTTATATTAAAAAACCGACGCTGTAGGTCTTTGCTGACGGTTTTCGATAAATAACCGACGCCTATTTATATTTTTTTTTTTTTCATATCAGTTTGCAGGCCTGCTGTGGCTGGTCAGCAGGATGAGAACCTGCAGTTCAGTTTTCTGAACTGCAGGTTTACGACATCCATTGATATCAGCCTACAAACAGGCCGCAAACCTGCAAAAGTCACAAGCAAAATTCTACACAAGTACATTCATTCAGACATCAATTCAATTCTCACATTCACACATATAGAAACATTCAAATACATGCATTAACATTCACAAACATTCATTTACAAACATTCATTTACAAAGTATCATTCATTATCACTATCAGCATCCCAATTATATCTTACAGTTGCCACTGTTTGTACAGCTATTGCCCATTCTTCTCTTACTTCATTTAATGCTTCCATCGTATATGGAGCATTTATTTTTTTTAAACGTTTACCTGTAGTGTGGTCAGTTTTAAACACCTGCAAAGAGAATGATGTATATATATAAGTAATAATATAAAAATAATATAAGATTGATATATTGCATACTAACTAATGAGACTATATATAATACCTCATGTATGGTATCGATGTCCAATGCGGCATATTTGATAATCATATGCATAAATCGCATCACATAGTATGCGCATGCCCAGCCATTGTCTTGTGTAGCACACTATAAATTGAAACATACAAAATAATACAACTAAGCACAATTCACATCAATAATATATATATTCGAGTCGGGAACTTACTTTTACGTTCTGCCAATTTATTGGCTGGTTCTTTTTCGTTGGGACCGTTCCTCCAGCCTTTTTGAATGCATCTAAACCCCTACATGTTAATATAACACAATAAATTGCATAAGTAAATAGTAATGTAATAAAAGATGTTAACGGATATAAAAATGAAATATTTCTCACCAGAATAGTGGCATTCTCATTACGTGTCCAATTTTAGTGTTCAATGTACTCCCCGCAGGATCTAGATAATAAACAGTGAATGTCTCGGGGGCAATAACTAGTAACTCCCAATGTCTACCGCTACAAGTAGAAGTTAACAATTAATAACTCAAAATGCAAAATAAAAATGGAATTTTCTAAAGTCCAAATTATAAATAAAGTAAACATACTTGACATTGAATGGAGCTATTATTATCTTCTTCTTTTGCTGACCAAAAATTGTAAAAGCATCTATACAGTATTGTTGAACATTATCAGGGTCTTTAGCTACCAAACTAATCAATGATGGAATCAAAAATCCCACATGATCAAATGCAAATTGTTTGCAATGATCTTCGACTAGGTAGCTGCAAAACATATAGGCGTATGCATTAATATATAAGAAACCAGATCACCGGAGCTTACACAAGGTATATGGATGTATAAACAAGATCTCACCTTATCCATGTCTCTATCATTGATGTATTCAGCCAATCATACTTAAACAGCTCAATAATATCTTCTATCAATAAAGAGCTATCGTATGATTGACCTGCATAATCTGCATCTAAAGAAATAATTATAGGGCAATGTACATTATGTGCCCGTAGCCAACATGCCATTCCCCTACAAGCAGGACCTAACGGGTATGTTAGGTCAGTTGGAACCCAATCGGGTAATGTGGGAACTGGAAGTGGAGGCCTAGGTGCTCCTGGTGTCTTCTTTTTAACCTGTACATATAATTTCAGATCAGTTGACATCATATATACACATTAACAGTCTAAATCAATGTAAATTTATCTTACAATTTCAGTCGTGTAGATGACATCTGCTTTGGGCCACAATATGACCCCGCCTTCTGCCTCACCAAGTGTATCAATATCCGGGTGGGCATATGGCAATGTAGCTTCTCTCCAATCGGGTAACACACGTATCGGGCTCACACGAACGTAGCCCTGTGGCATTGGAGTCCCGTGAAACATTGCCCCAGGAAGGGACGGGTAAGCCTGCGCCTCTGCGACAACGTAGTTTTGCATTCTTAAGCGGCATGGCTTCAATGCCTACAAATTTACGTAAAGAATATTATACATATATACATATCATCTTGAAAACATAACAACTTGAAAAGACTAACTACAATGTCATAAACAATACTTACAGCAGACGTGCTAGGCGATGGGTCTCCAGGATTACTCGCAGTGTGTGCATCAGGAGAAGAGTGGGTCGCCATAGGCGTATTGGAAGCCTGAGATGCCTGCCACCGCATCAATTCTTCCTTGACCTTCTCAGCAACTACATCGTTGACCTTCTTAGCAACTAAATCCTCAACTCTCTTATTCTCCTATACATGGATAAAAGAAACATTAGATTCTTATTAATGAATTTCCTTTTGCAGTAACATTCTAAAAAAAGAATAGGTTACCTCTTCTTGAGAAAGTCCCGCTCTGGGTTTGCGCTGGGATGGCCCAAAGAATGCTTTGATGCCAACACCAGCGCCGGCACCTCTAACACGTCCAGGATGCTCTGGGTTACCCAGAGCAACTGTCAATTCATCCCTTGTGCCCTGAGGGATGAACGTGCCTTGTTTCCTCTGCTCGTGCAGCTCCCGCTAATCACCATAAACAGAAATTGGTAAGTTAACACCACAAATAATCAATATTCAAACGATTTCTGTAAGAGTTGTATTTTACCATTTTTTCAGCCGCCTCAGCAGTTACAGGCTTCTTTATTTCACCCTTCTTGTTTTGCCTGCCAGCTATCCAGATATCATGGCGAGGAATGGGTGTGGTAGACTCCTGAGTAGGAGCAGACTCCTGAGTAGCCGCAGACTCCGCCTGTAGTCTTTGGCGAACGCTTGCATAGCCTTTTGGACCCATAGTGTGGTCATGCACATTCAGTGCACGCCTTGCTTTTTGTGCGTCACTGAGGGCCTAGTTAGTATGCACATTAATGATTTGGTTAGTAGCACTAAATGCTAATCTTGAATAGGTGAATACAATGTATATTAATTAAATTAGGAGTGACGCCTAATACCTTGAATTCTTCAGATTTTCTTGAAGCAACAAAATTGTCCCAATCTTCTTTGTCCAAGAAGTTCCATTGTTCAAGGGCTGACTTCTTCTTCTTATCACCCTCTTTTATGTATTCTCTATTCAGATTTGTCCTATAATTCCTAAGCATCTTTCCAGCGCGTTGCATCACATTTTTACGATGCAACTTCTCATCCAATGCAAACAGATTCTGTAAAATAGAAATGTTATTAACTAGTATCCAAAATAGAATTGCAAATAATAGAATTTGTAATCTACAAAATAGAATTGCAAATAATAATAACTCACGCATAAATCCTTCCATATCGAGTCTTTTTTCGCTTGAGGAACTTTATGCCAATTGTCATACTTAACACCACAATGGCTCCGAGTGGTACACCCAAGATAGTTCACAAAATTATTGCGGTTCACTCCAATTGGATTTCCTCCATTATCAAACTCCACCGCCAATTTAGATCCACTACCACTTAGCGCTAATAACTTCTTCAACAGAGTGATGCCCCTTTTCTTGTTAAGTGTCTGGTGTTGCGCATCAAGTTGCTCCAGTGCTTCAGTGGGTACAGGTGCATCAACCTAAAATTTGACAAAAATAAAACACACTAATTTAGCCCAATATAGAAATATAGGATATATGACATAACTAGAAGATAATGAATTTTATAGAAATACAGGATATGTTTTTAGAACTTACATTAGTATCCTCGCCATGCTCATCATGGACTTCATGCTCATCATGGACATCATGCTCATCATGGTCAGCCATCTGAAAATGTCATTAAAAAGGCAAACATTTAGCATTTGTATTAACTAGAAAAAGGCAAACATTTAGCATTTGTATTAACTAGAAAAAGGCAAACATTTAGCATTTGTATTAACTAGAAAAAGGCAAACATTTAGCATTTGTATAAACATACATGTCTCTAAAATTGTGATCTTTTATCAATTAACAATCCTTCATTGTGATCTCCGCGCACATATAAGTCATCATTAGCTTCAATATTTTGTGAAGTTGGCAACCCAACTGAGAATGGACTGGAGTCATCATACTTATCATAGTACTCTTCTTCATCTATAGGATCTTCAATGAACTGTCTTTTACCATGAAGAACAACCGACCATTTATCATTTGCAGGATCATCGATATAGAATATTTGTTTCGCCTGTGATGCCAATATGAATGGTTCACCCTTCTCGCCGATCTTTTCAAAGTTCACCAAAGTGAAACCCAATTCATCCACTATAACTCCTTTGGTGTTATCAACCCAATTACATTTAAATAGCGGAATTTTGAAATCTATGTAGTCAAACTCCCAAATGTCCTCAATGACACCGTAATATGACATTTTAGCTTCACGTGGACTCTTATCCTTTGCACTTGCAAAGTACATAGTCGACGCTTGAAGAGTGACCCCACTATTTTGGACGACACTCTTATCATCTTGGCGCTTTGTGTAATATGTGAATCCATTAATGTCAAACCCTTCATAAGACATAACATTCGGTTTTGGTTTAAAGGCGAGGCATTTGATAGTTTCTGTAATATCATTTGGTGTTTGAGATAGTTGATGTAAGACTTTATCTTCAAACCACTTAGTAAAAGTCTTATTATGCTCTCTAGCAAGCCACATTGAACTTGCTCGAGGATGTTGTCTCTTTATGAAATTGGTATGTTCCTCGATATAAACACTCACTTCTTCCATATTGTGTAAAATATACAAGTGAGCTTGTTCCAACTGCTCACGGCTGATTACTTTCACCCGTGATCCCAAAATTCCTTTGCCCTCGTCAATATTCTTGTCATTATTAGGAGTGTCATTACCACTGAGAAAGTCATTGCAAAAATCCATAACCTCTCTCGCCACATAACCTTCAATAATACTCCCTTCAGGCCGATAACGGTTTCGAACATCACCTTTAAAAACGCTCATGTATCGTTCAAAGGGATACATCCAATGCAAGAAAACTGGTCCCAACATTTTCACTTCCCTAGTCAAGTGGACAACAAGATGTACCATGATATCAAAGAACGAAGGAGGGAAATACATCTCAAGCTGACATAGGGTAACAACCACTTCTCTTTGCAAATTATCGAGAGTATCAGGGTCAATAACTTTGCTGCATAGACTGTTGAAAAAGAAACAAAGTCTGGTAATCGCAAACCTTACATGCTTCGGCAATATAGATCGAATTGCCACAGGCAATATTTGTTGCATTAGAGTGTGACAATCATGAGATTTAAGACCTATCAACTTCAGATCTTTCATTGATACCAATCTACGGATGTTGGATGAGTAACCATGTGGCACCTTAACATTTACCAAGCATTCACAAAAAGTTTTCTTCTCCTTTCTAGACAACGTGTAACAAGCGGGAGGTAAGTATGTTCTTTTATTACCCATTTCACGTAATTCTGTTAATTCTGACCTTATTCCCATTTCACGTAGGTCCAGTCTGGATTTTATCCCATCTTTAGTCTTACCTGGTATATTTAATAGAGTACCAATGATGCTATCACAGACATTTTTCTCAACGTGCATTACATCGATACAATGCCTGACTGTCAAAGAACTCCAATAAGGAAGATCCCAAAATATTGACTTCTTCTTGAATAAAGAATTGTCACTCCGTGTGGCCATACTACATTGTGATTTCTTACCAAATTCATTGACAATGTCTTTTACTCTTTCATAAACAACATCCCCTGGTATAGGTTTAGGTGCACTTCGTTCATCATTCCATCCATTGAATGCTTTGCGCTTCCTACGATACGGATGGAATTTTGAAAGAAACCTTCGATGACCAAGATATACAGTCTTGCCGCCATGTTTTAGTCTTATTGAATCAGTGTTTTCTTCACATATAGGACACGCTTTAGCTCCTTTGACACTATATCCAGACAAATTCCCATATGCTGGAAAGTCATTAATAGTGCAAAACAACATAGCGTGCAAACGAAATGTCTCTTTTGCTGAAGCATCATAGGTCATCACACCTTCAGCCCAAAGTTTCTTTAAGTCATCAATCAAAGGTTCAAGATAAACATCGATATCATTTCCGGGTTGTTTAGGGCCCGATATCAACAATGACAACATAACATACTTATTTTTCATACACATCCAGGGAGGAAGATTGTATATAACAAGCATGACTGGCCAAGTGCTATGTTGGCTGCTCAATGTCCCGTACGGATTCATCCCATCTGTACAAAGCCCAAGTCTTAGATTCCTATCTTCTTCACCAAATTTAGGGTACAATAGATCAATCTTCTTCCACTGTGGGGAATCAGACGCATGTCGTAGGATCCCATCATTATTTTTCTTAACATCTGCATGCCACCTCAGATTCTTCGCATCTTTCGGATTTGCAAACAAGCGTTGAAACCGTGATATTATAGGTAGATACCACAACACCTTGGCAGGAGAACCAGTTTTGAACTCCCCCGAAGTCGTCAATTTATACCGTGACGCACCACATTTTGGACAATCTTTCAAATCTACATAGTCCTTTTGAAATAATACACAATCATTCGGGCATGCGTGTATCTTCTTGGCCTCCATTCCCATTGGGCACAACATTTTCTTTACCTGGTATGTTGAGATTGGAAGCTCGTTTCCTTCAGGAAGCATTTCTTTCAACAAAGTCAACAATGAAGTGAAGCTTTTGTCGCTCCATCTATTGTTAGCTTTCAACTTATACAATCTCAAGACAGCGCTAAGCTTCGTAAACTTAGCACAACCTGTGTATAACGGTATCTCAGCATCATGCACAATGTTTGTAAAGATAGGAGGTGGATCGGTGTGCTCTACCCTACAACTATCCAGCATCGCATCAACGATGTCTGCTGGAACTGGTTCGTTCACATTTACGTCATCAGAGGCAATTTCTTCTTCCACCCAAGCACTGCTATCGACATCTACTGGTTTCGATTTTGAAATTTCTCCATGCCAGTGCCATTCTGTATAGCCTTGTACAATCCCGTTGCACATGACATGACTTTTGATTTCCTCACCAGTGTTGACTTTCAAGTTGTTACCGCAATGCCTACATGGACAGTAGAACCTATCTGTAGGTTTTTTCCTATGTTCCTCGGCAAATCTAATAAACTGATCAAGACCAGATATAAACTCTGGGGTACAACGATTACGAATCGACATCCATGATCTATCCATTCTATGATCAGAGAAAACAAGTATATATTAGGAAACAAGTATATATTAGGAAAAGATTAGGCAACATTTCCCCGCTGTTCTCTAAGTACATATATACTTAGAGAAGAAACGGGGAAATGCCAACAAACACATGTGATGTCATTCTTATATATAATAAATGTGTACCACCTATCCCATCCTTGAACACCTAATCTCACTAGTAAGTGTATAATGGGTATTGGGTTTTCAAGAAAATTTCGGCAGCATTTCCCCGCTGTTCTCTAAGTACATATGTACTTAGAGAACAAACGGGGAAATGCTACCAAAATTTTCTCGAAAACCCAAAACACATTATACACTTACATCCTAAGTGAGATTAGGTGTTCAAGAACAGTCCCAAACCGGGGACTATCCAAGATTTACTCCTAATGAGTCAATCTTGGACGGGTTTCTAGGCCAACAAACACATTTGATGTCATTCTTATATATAATAAATGTGTACCACCTATCCCATCCTTGAACACCTAATCTCACTAGTAAGTGTATAATGGGTATTGGGTTTTCAAGAAAATTTCGGCAGCATTTCCCCGCTGTTCTCTAAGTACATATGTACTTAGAGAACAAACGGGGAAATGCTACCAAAATTTTCTCGAAAACCCAAAACACATTATACACTTACATCCTGAGTGAGATTAGGTGTTCAAGAACAGTCCCAAACCGGGGACTATCCAAGATTTACTCCTAATGAGTCAATCTTGGACGGGTTTCTAGGCCAACAAACACATTTGATGTCATTCTTATATATAATAAATGTGTATCACCTATCCCATCCTTGAACACCTAATCTCACTAGTAAGTGTATAATGTGCATTGGGTTTTCAAGAAAATTTCGGCAGCATTTCCCCGCTGTTCTCTAAGTACATATGTACTTAGAGAACAAACGGGGAAATGCTACCAAAATTTTCTCGAAAACCCAAAACACATTATACACTTACATCCTAAGTGAGATTAGGTGTTCAAGAACAGTCCCAAACCGGGGACTATCCAAGATTTACTCCTAATGAGTCAATCTTGGACGGGTTTCTAGGCCAACAAACACATTTGATGTCATTCTTATATATAATAAATGTGTATCACCTATCCCATCCTTGAACACCTAATCTCACTAGTAAGTGTATAATGTGCATTGGGTTTTCAAGAAAATTTCGGCAGCATTTCCCCGCTGTTCTCTAAGTACATATGTACTTAGAGAACAAACGGGGAAATGCTACCAAAATTTTCTCGAAAACCCAATACACATTATACACTTACATCCTAAGTGAGATTAGGTGTTCAAGAACAGTCCCAAACCGGGGACTATCCAAGATTTACTCCTAATGAGTCAATCTTGGACGGGTTTCTAGGCCAACAAATACAATAATAGATATCTACAATGAAGCCATACTCCATACAAACAATATATAATTTAGTGATTGTTCATTCTAATTTATACCAATGTACAAGTAATATAAAGAACAATGTGGATTATATGGGACATAAATTCATTGTTCATTGTCCAACATTAGGTTCAACACTTGAAACATACATTCATTTACAACATAAAAAATTTGTATCATTAGGGTCCATCAATACCTACTATTAATCAGTAATTAACTAAGTATTCATCAATACC
Source organism: Alisma plantago-aquatica (assembly GCA_963693085.1). NCBI lineage: Eukaryota > Viridiplantae > Streptophyta > Magnoliopsida > Alismatales > Alismataceae > Alisma > Alisma plantago-aquatica. Next base: position 574,164,691 of record OY856415.1, on the reverse strand, counting down.
TACTATTAATCAACACTAATCAACACATTCATTTCAACACTAATCAATACATTCATTTCAACACTAATCAACAAATCAGTAATTAACTAAGTATTCATCAATACCTACTATTAATCAGTATCTCTAATCATTAAAATCGGCAAGCAGATGAGTAATTGTAAATAACAAACTACAAATTGTTGAATTAAAGTAATCACTAAAGTAATACTAACCAGTAGGCGAGCTCCCAGCAGTGGTGGCAGTGACCGGCAAGCTCCAGGCGGCAGGGAAGCAGTGGTGGCAGTGACCGGCAAGCTCCAGGCGAGCTCCCAGCAGTGGCCGGTGAGCAGCAATGGCCGGTGAGCAGCAGGAGGCGGCGGGCAGGAAGGCGGCGGAGAAGGAACAGGAAGCGGCGGCGGCAGAAGGAGAAGGAGCAGGAAGCAGGCGGAGAAGGAGCAGGAAGCAGGCAGGCGGAGAAGGACCAGGAGAGGAAGCGGCGGCGGCGCACAGCGGAGGGTCGGGCAGCGTCGTCGTCGGTGAGCAGCGGCGTCGTCGGTGAGCAGCGGCGTCGTCGGTGAGCAGCGGCGTCGTCGGTGAGCAGCGGCGTCGTCGGCGTCGTCGGTGAGCAGGGGCAGGAAGTCGGCGGAGAAGACAATGAAACAGGAAAGGGGACCTAAAGTCAATCGATCGTGCGGCTAATAAGTGCACAAAGGGCGTCGGTTATCTAAAACGCCGACGCCTAAGGTCTTCAGCGTCGGTTCCTAATAACAAACCGACGTCCAATTAGAAAAAATTTGCCCTAAATAAATTGGCGGGAACCACTATCGGCGTCGGTTATCTAAGGATAACCGACACCTAAGCTATAAATTTTCGCGCAAATTTTCATCTTAAATAGGCGTCGGGTTTGCGGTAAATAACCGATGCCGTATGTGACATATTTTTTTGCTCGAAAATTGGTTTTGGCGGGCAGTTTTAGGCGTCGGTTTTTTACCAAAAAAACTGACGCTTAATACAAGCGGTACCCGTGTCTTGGATACAGACGTCGGATGACCTAGATGACCGACGTTGAATGTTATAGGCGTCGGTTTTCCTAAATAACCGACGCCCATAAAAGCGACACTGAATGTTGTTTCTGTAGTAGTGACTTCTATATACATCTGAACATGGCATGACAGTCAATGTCTCCACCTGAGACTTTACTGCTGTCCCTGCTACTGCTGATGTCCGTCAACTCCTGAAGGATTCCTGTCTCCTCGTCCGCGTCCACCTAAAAATGTGGTTCCCACGGGGGTGAGACAATTATAAAAATTGCCCCAGCGAGAGATATAACTCTCCGCCAGAAACATTATTATTGCAACTTAATAAGATAAATGTGAATAGGGAAATCATATTTATTTAACAGCAGATATTTTGATGTCTAACAGATTAAATCATTATTCTATATCAAAAGCATTGCAACTGTAACTTGATAGAATAACCATGTTACTATTCCTTTAATGAATATGAAGAACATGTATAACATCTATTCAAACTACAGAATCATTATCACTGCATTAACTCTCTTCAGGCTTAGATCATATGACTAAAGCCTGGCATTATCATTGTGGAGTCATGGCTCATAGCCATACTCTTTTCACAAGGTGTTGGGATCTTAATCCCTCATTTCAACACTGGGGCTTCTCATCCATTCTCAATTTCAATACCATAACCATGAAATCCTGGGTATTCAAACCCTTTGTTCATCACTTGAGCACTATTACCTCTTTCTCAGGTAACTAACACCTTTAGGTCATTTGACCAAGGTAAGTATGATACTTGCTACACAAGCATCCATCATGGCACTTTATGCACATTAATTCTCTTGCCACCTCTTACCAGGCACAAGGTATATTATGGCACACAAGGCCCAATTAACAATTCAAACTAATAATACATCATAGCTCATACCTGGCTATGCTCATCATCTCATAATACCTGCATGGTTAGCACATATAATAGCAGTACATCAATTATCTATCAATACCATGCAAAAACAATGTATTAATATTTCAAGGGTATTACCCTTGATCCTTTATCAGGATTTGGGTTTCCATCACACATGGCTCATCAGAACACTGTACATCTTGTCACCTTTCACTAGTCAACAACTTTATTCACATGGCTCACAAAACCATTCACATCTTGTCACCTCTCACTAGGCAACAACTTTATTCACATGGCGCACAAGGCCATTCACATCTTGTCACCTCTCACTAGGCAACAACTTTATTCACATGGCGCACAAGGCCATTCACATCTTGTCACCTCTCACTAGGCAACAACTTAAAACAAAGGCTTACAAGCCCAACTCATCTTGTTACTTCTTTCTCAGTAACAAAAACATAATGGCACATATGGCCAATCAATTCTTATCAAATAAACATCATAGCTCATACCTGGCTATGATCATCAACTCATGAACCCTGCATGATTGTCACACATGATAATAGACTTATCAGGTTTACAACACATCATGCAATACAGGGTAACACCACTATTCCCTTACCAGGGTTAGGGTTTTCCATCAATTAGGGCTTTCTCTCACATATCATTACCCTTCATTAAGAATAGGGTTTTCCATTATTAACCATTTAGGTTTTCAAGATCATATTATCAATGATCAAACCCTAGTTCATTGCTCCCCACATCTAGGAGCCAACATTTATACCATAAGTATTCACTCATACTTATTTATTCTCATCAAGTATCATTAAATGATTATCATCATAAGGTATGAGTATCTCTCTCATCCTTAAATTGAGAATTAACAAAACGACCATGTTAGGTCACTTTCAATTCAGCTCTAAGTCAAGCATAGACCACCACGGCCGTGCTACCTTGCACGGTCGTGCAAAGTAAAGCTACCACGGTCGTGCTACCTTGCACGGTCGTGCTGAGTAAAGTCGCCACGGCCGTGCTGCCTTGCACGGTCGTGCTACATAGGATCATCACATGAATCATATTTATATATGAATTCTATTATTTGATCCTTTCAACTTGATTAGGTCACATCAACCCTTCAATCATATGCATACAACTATGATTAACATAGGGTACCAAGTCATTGGTCCTATAAGCAATTAGGGATGCATTACCAATTAGGGTTTCTCATGAAATCACCCTCAACTAGGGTTCCACATGGATGCACCCTCAATTAGGGTTTCACTTGGAATCACCCTCAACTAGGGTTTCACATTGAATCACCCTCAACTAGGGTTTCACATGGAATCACCCTCAACTAGGGTTTCACATGGAATCACCCTCAACTAGGGTTTCACATTGAATCACCCTCAACTAGGGTTTCACATGGAATCACCCTCAACTAGGGTTTCACATTGAATCACCCTCAACTAGGGTTTCACATGGAATCACCCTCAACTAGGGTTTCACATGGAATCACCCTCAACTAGGGTTGAATTCAATAACCCTGTCAATTAGGGTTTATATTCATGTTTAGGGTTTCATGATCTCTTTGATTAAGGATCATAACCCTTATACACCACATGATTCATATTCATGTATGAATTCATGCTATCAGCTTCTTAACTTGATTAGGTCATATCAACCCTTCAATCAAGTACATACAACTATGATTTACATAGTGTACCAAGTCATTGATCTTATCAGCAATTAGGGTTCATCCCTTAATTGACACTAATCACTTAGGTACTATTAGGGTTTTAACCTTTGTTCCTTCATTGGTTAACATTACTAACCATCATTGGATCAATAGTACATTCATCATCACATTGGACCTCCATTACATAAGGTATCCAAAGGAATTAGGGTTTACTATTCATCCTAATTAGTGATTTCACATGTAGGCAACCTCTTAATAGAGTTATACATGAAATCGGCCTCAATTAGGGTTTACATCATGTATTGGATCCATGCATTTGTTATGCATTAATGACTAGTACCATTAAAGGTATCTCCCACCTAATCACATTAGGTTTTCAAAAAGGTTTGATCCATTAGACCTTATAAGGTATCCAATTGAATTAGGGTTTCCAATGTTGATTCCTTCAATCATTGGATTCATGGAACCAATCATCAATTGGACCTATACCCATACTTCAATTGAGTTTAAATAGGTCAACCTTCAAATTATTTGACCCTTAAATAACCCTCAATTGGTCATCAATTAGGGTTTTATTCAATTGAATTAGGGTTTGGAATCGATGATTCAACAACACTAATCAATGTAAGACTAGTTGCTTTGAAACCATTGAACCATCATCCAAGTTGGGTATGACCTGACCCCAAACGGTCTTGAGGTCGTTTGGATGACCTCCAAAACGGTCTTGAGACCGTTTGCTTATAATATCCCTCAAATCCAAGCCATCCAATTAAGGTTTGAATCATTGGATTGATCACCAAATCAGCATTGCATTGTATAACAGCTTGGCACCTTTAGACCTTCAAACACCTAACCATACTCAACCCTAGACCTCCAAACGGTCTTGGGTGACCACCAAACGGTCTTGAGACCGTTTGGATGAGCTCCAAACGGTCTTGAGACCGTTTGCCCATCATATCACTCCAATCCAAGCAATCTAATTAGGGTTTGGTTCATTGAAGTGCTCACCAAATCAGCAATCTATTGCAGATAAACTTGATATCTTTAGACCTTCAACCACTGAACTATACTCAACCCTAGACCTCCAAACGGTCTTGGGTGGCCACCAAACGGTCTTGAGACCGTTTGGATGACCTCCAAACGGTCTTGAGACCGTTTGGCCCATCCAACCTTTGGACTTTAGTGAAAAATCATCATGGATTGGTCTATCGAGTTGATCAACAAATCAGCATTTAGTTGCAGTATGATTTGGTACCTTTGGACCTTCAATTGGTGAACTATACTTGAACCCAGACCTCCAAACGGTCCTGGGGTGACCCCAAACGGTCTTGAGACCGTTTGGATGATCCCCCAAACGGTCTTGAGACCGTTTGGGCTAATCAACCCAAAATCTCAAATTAGCTCATTGTGATTTCAGCACTGATTTCAATTAGGGTTAGCCCAATTGATTAGCCTTCAACTCATGACTCGTTTGGAATTAACCCCTCAAATTTGGAGGGTAATTAACCAACATCATTATGAACAAAAATCACATACGGTCAACGCTTGGTCAACACACGCAAACGGTCTTGAGACCGTTTGCCCAAGCAGGTCAAGTTGATCAGGTTGAAAATCAGCACATAATTCAATTCGATTGCCTAATTGATTGGCCTTCAACTCTAGATTCCTTTGGAGTTAATCCCTCAAATTTGGAGGGTTATCAGCCTACATAATTAGGAACAAAATTCCCAAACGGGCAATGCTTGGTCAACCATCTCAAACGGTCTTGAGACCATTTGCTCCCAAACGGTCTCAAACCGTTTGCCCTTAAACGGTTTTCTGAAACCGCATAGCCAATCAAATTAAAACGATTTGGAGTAGCTATCAAAACGGTTTTGCTTGGTAATTTTCTTTGGATAAGCATCTAGGATGATGTCATCATCCCCTTCCTTAGAACAACCAAGAATAGAAACCGTTCTTGATGGAATTTGCAGCAAAGAAGCAAAAGTTTATCAAATTGAAGAAATCAATCAACAAAGCATAGAAGATTGATGCAATAGCAATGTTTGAGGGTTTAAGTTATAAGACCCGCCTCCAATTGAGCTCCAAAGCTCCAATCTCACGCCATTAATGGTGGATGAAGCTCTAGCAACTCCCCCTAGGCTCGTCCTCAAGCTTTTGATTGCAAAAGTTGGCTAGGGTTGAAGAGGAGATCGAAATAAGAAGGAATCCATAATTTATTTTCGATTCCCACCATGAAATCAAGGAGAACGAAGGTCAAGGGCTCACCCACAGGTTGGGGACGTGCTCCCTGCTCCTCCCTATCTCCTTGGTCGGTTTTGCAAGCAAGGGGAAGAAGAAAATCCGAAAAAGGCCTTGGTTTGGGCTTGGAAATGGCACTTTTATAAAGAAATTGATGAGAGAGAATATGCCTTATAAAAATGCATTAAATTCCAAAAATATGGCCGCCTCTTCCCCCTCAAATCCCTTAAGGACGAGGCACCTTCCTTTGCCTTTAATCCTCCTTCATTATCCTCAATTTAAAGAAAAGCAAATTAAGCACCTTAATGCTTATTATATTAATATCCATATGTGAGTGGGTTTTCTTTTTCTTATAATAAGGTGAGTGGAATTTCACCTACTTAGGATATTTTCGTTCCTTATCTTGGCAAAGGAACGTCCATCCTTATTCAAAATCAACCCAAAACATTTTGGTTGAAAGCCCTTCAATTATTTTTATTCATTTTTGCCCTAAATCAAATTAGGGTTTCAATTAGGCATTAATCTTGATTATTTTAATATCAAGATTCTCTCTCCTCCAACTTAATTCAAATGAGGCACCCATCTCATTTTATTTGCTCTACATGATTCCAAGAAACATTAGGGACCTTATTGAAGTGGTAATTTGCATATTGAACCCTAGGTTTTGGGTAAATTGCACTTTTCACCAAAACTAGGTTTTAATGCACAACACTGCTTTACAAGCTTAATCTTGGTGCCCAAGCTTGTGAAAACCATACCACTATATCATATTCATTCTTATGATGTCTCAACATCAGAGGAACATCTTACCATGCAACATTTGCAATTTAACCCCTCAACTTGGGTAATTTACACTTTAGTCCAAAATAAGCAAACATTGCTTCAACATTGTTCAAACAGGACCAAAATTGAAACATAAGTTTCTCATGAGCCCTAATTACTTTTCACAAGATAAGATTAAGAATCTACTTAACCTTATTAAGCAAAACAATCTAGGGTTAATTCATAACCCAGGTCAGGGATGTTACAAATTATAAACCCCTAACAAGGATTTCGTCCTCGAAATCCCAAGAAAAGAAGGGATAGATTGTTCATTAACCATGCCCTCAAGTATCCACATATCATCTTAATATCATGGAGATATCATGAACTCTTTGATTCCACACAAAGCTCCTTTCATTAATTCCTCCTTATCACTATTTATGTTTATCAAGGCATAAACCCCTAACATATGATGTCCATATCATTGAAAGGAAGAAGCATAAAAGAACATACTTCAATAATCACTCAAGAATACTTATCAAAAGGAAAAACATATATATCTAACAAAGATAATTCACTTAGCAAACTCTATGTAATTGGGAATGTTCACATAGCTTTTCCTTTTTGTTGGGAATGTTCACATAGCTTTTCCTTTTAATTGGGAATGTTCACATAGCTTTTCCTTTTAGTTGGGAATGTTCACATAGCTTTTCCTTTTATTTGGGAATGTTCACATAGCTTTTCCTTATAGTTGGGAATGATCACATAGCTTTTCCTTTTAGTTGGGAATGTTCACATAGCTTTTCCTTTTTGTTGGGAATGTTCACATAGCTTTTCCTTTTAGTTGGGAATGTTCACATAGCTTTTCCTATTTGTTGGGAATGTTCACATAGCTTTTCCTTTTAGTTGGGAATGTTCACATAGCTTTTCCTTTTGGTTGGGAATGTTCACATAGCTTTTCCTTTTTGTTGGGAATGTTCACATAGCTTTTCCTTTTGGTTGGGAATGTTCACATAGCTTTTCCTTTTAGTTGGGAATGTTCACATAGCTTTTCCTTTTGGTTGGGAATGTTCACATAGCTTTTCCTTTTTGTCTCATTATACTCTCTAGATTGTTTCAGAATGACTACTTGATCAGAGTAATCAAAAAGATAACAATCTAAGAGTTTCATACTTGCCTTATCTTCAATAATCATATACCTGGCCAGGGTATATAAGTATTGAGATTAGGTAGTATGCACTTACATGCTGTCATATTCCTTGCTTTTCATATCATCATAAACATAAGATTTAACATACCTGGATTTTATCCAGACATCTCTTCTATACCTCTTATTCTTTCATAGAGGTAAGAACAATATAGAGCATTTATAAGAATATTGAACAGAATTCAAATTCTAGTTCTCATCATTTCTTCCCTATATAGAAACCAATAGGGAAATCAAAATCAACAATCTTCCTTTTTATAACAAAAAGGGTTTAGTGTACTCAACATGTACACATTTATAACATACCTTGTCCTCATATCATGGTCTTATTAGTCTTATTACTAATGCAAAAACTAAGCCATGGAATCTTACATGTGAAAGGTTAAGACCTTTACACTTACTTAGTGGCTACTGCCCTGGTACACTAGGCATTTATTGCACTATTAGTACAAAAAAATTGGCTTTTTAAAACCATTAGGAAAATGTCTCTAAAATTATAGAGACCATTCCCTACTTCTCAGTTTATTGCCCCTTCTTGGGCACTACCATCACAGATATACTTTTTGTCCAGATTTATGGCAGAGTCTACTTTCTTGCCATTTATTATTCTTTCCCACATTTTCCCTTGTTCCAACATGACTAAGTCATTTAGGAACTCTTTTAAAGCTCAAGATTTCTGTACTAAGGACTGATAATCTAGGTTGTAAGGCTAGTATCCAGTCCCCTATATGCATTATTGTTGCCCTAATCTGTCCAACAAGAGCATGATCATAGGATTCTCTATCCTGATCAGGTCTTAATGGGGATTCTCAGGCACTCATTCTATTCTTGCATGATCCTTGCACCACTTCTTGGTGCAACAACATTGCCCTAAGCAATGTGTTTCTCATGTTCTCCAGTCATTTTCAAGTTCTTCTTCTCCTATGTGAGTAGAAGATACTATCAGATAAACTTGAAGATGCTTAGAACAAACTCTACAACCTTAGTCCTATGTCTCTGTAGACTCAGCGAACCTAGAGCTCTGATACCACTAAATTGTGACGACCGTCTCGTGAAAACAAGATTAACTAATGCGGAAGCGTTCATCAAACAGCGGATTAGCGAAAATCACTAAAAATTAAAACTTTTTGCAAAGGGATCCATTCATAGGAAAACTCTTTCATTCAGAACCAAAGTAAAACTTTACATCCTGGTTCATATATATACATCTCATGTACTTTTGATTCTCGAGGAATACAAACATTAACTACTCTGTCTTAACTGTACACAGGTAGTATAAAACCCTCGAGGCACTAAGCCAAAATCTCGAAATCATTAACTACTACTCCAAGGACCTGAGAGTACATAGACGACACATAGGACTTCTATATACATCTGAACATGACATGATAGTCAATGTCTCCACCTGAGACTTTACTGCTGTCCCTGCTACTGCTGATGTCCTTCACCTCCTGAAGGATTCCTGTCTCCTCGTCCGCGTCCACCTAAAAATGTGGTTCCCACGGGGGTGAGACAATTATAAAAATTTCCCCAGCGAGAGATATAACTTTCCGCCAGAAACATTATTATTGCAACTTAATAAGATAAATGTGAATAGGGAAATCATATTTATTTAACAACAGATATTTTGATGTCTAACAGATTAAATTATTATTCTATATCAAAAGCATTGCAACTGTAACTTGATAGAATAACCATGTTACTATTCCTTTAATGAATATGAAGAACATGTATAACATCTATTCAAACTACAGAATCATTATCACTGCATTAACTCTCTTCAGGCTTAGATCATATGACTAAAGCCTGGCATTATAATTGTGGAGTCATGGCTCGTAGCCATACTCTTTTCACAAGGTGTTGGGATCTTAATCCCTCATTTCAACACTGGGGCTTCTCATCCATTCTCAATTTCAATACCATAACCATGAAATCCTGGGTATTCAAACCCTTTGTTCATCACTTGAGCACTATTACCTCTTTCTCAGGTAACTAACACCTTTAGGTCATTTGACCAAGGTAAGTATGATACTTGCTACACAAGCATCCATCATGGCACTTGATGCACATTAATTCTCTTGCCACCTCTTACTAGGCACAAGGTATATTATGGCACACAAGGCCCAATTAACAATTCAAACTAATAATACATCATAGCTCATACCTGTCTATGCTCATCATCTCATAATACCTACATGGTTAGCACATATAATAGCTGTACATCAATTATCTATCAATACCATGCAAAAACAATGTATTAATATTTCAAGGGTATTACCCTTAATCCTTTATCAGGATTTGGGTTTCCATCACACATGGCTCATCAGAACACTGTACATCTTGTCACCTTTCACTAGGCAACAACTTTATTTACATGGCTCACAAAACCATTCACATCTTGTCACCTCTCACTAGGCAACAACTTTATTCACATGGCGCACAAGGCCATTCACATCTTGTCACCTCTCACTAGGCAACAACTTAATTCACATGGCGCACAAGGCCATTCACATCTTGTCACCTCTCACTAGGCAACAACTTAAAACAAAGGCTTACAAGCCCAACTCATCTTGTTACTTCTTTCTCAGTAACAAAAACATAATGGCACATATGGCCAATCAATTCTTATCAAATAAACATCATAGCTCATACCTGGCTATGATCATCAACTCATGAACCCTGCATGATTGTCACACATGATAATAGACTTATCAGGTTTACAACACATCATGCAATACAGGGTAACACCACTATTCCCTTACCAGGGTTAGGGTTTTCCATCAATTAGGGCTTTCTCTCACATATCATTACCCTTCATTAAGAATAGGGTTTTCCATTATTAACCATTTAGGTTTTCAAGATCATATTATCAATGATCAAACCCTAGTTCATTGCTCCCCACATCTAGGAGCCAACATTTATACCATAAGTATTCACTCATACTTATTTATTCTCATCAAGTATCATTAAATGATTATCATCACAAGGTATGAGTATCTCTCTCATCCTTAAATTGAGAATTAACAAAACGACCATGTTAGGTCACTTTCAATTCAGCTCTAAGTCAAGCATAGACCACCACGGCCGTGCTACCTTGCACGGTCGTGCAAAGTAAAGCTACCACGGTCGTGCTACCTTGCACGGTCGTGCTGAGTAAAGTCGCCACGGCCGTGCTGCCTTGCACGGTCGTGCTACATAGGATCATCACATGAATCATATTTATATATGAATTCTATTATTTGATCCTTTCAACTTGATTAGGTCACATCAACCCTTCAATCATATGCATACAACTATGATTAACATAGGGTACCAAGTCATTGGTCCTATAAGCAATTAGGGATGCATTCCCAATTAGGGTTTCTCATGAAATCACCCTCAACTAGGGTTCCACATGGATGCACCCTAAATTAGGGTTTCACTTGGAATCACCCTCAACTAGGGTTTCACATTTAATCACCCTCAACTAGGGTTTCACATGGAATCACCCTCAACTAGGGTTTCACATGGAATCACCCTCAACTAGGGTTTCACATTGAATCACCCTCAACTAGGGTTTCACATGGAATCACCCTCAACTAGGGTTTCACATTGAATCACCCTCAACTAGGGTTTCACATGGAATCACCCTCAACTAGGGTTTCACATGGAATCACCCTCAACTAGGGTTGAATTCAATAACCCTGTCAATTAGGGTTTATATTCATGTTTAGGGTTTCATGATCTCTTTGATTAAGGATCATAACCCTTATACACCACATGATTCATATTCATGTATGAATTCATGCTATCAGCTTCTTAACTTGATTAGGTCATATCAACCCTTCAATCAAGTACATACAACTATGATTTACATAGTGTACCAAGTCATTGATCTTATCAGCAATTAGGGTTCATCCCTTAATTGACACTAATCACTTAGGTACTATTAGGGTTTTAACCTTTGTTCCTTCATTGGTTAACATTACTAACCATCATTGGATCAATAGTACATTCATCATCACATTGGACCTCCATTACATAAGGTATCCAAAGGAATTAGGGTTTACTATTCATCCTAATTAGTGATTTCACATGTAGGCAACCTCTTAATAGAGTTATACATGAAATCGGCCTCAATTAGGGTTTACATCATGTATTGGATCCATGCATTTGTTATGCATTAATGACTAGTACCATTAAAGGTATCTCCCACCTAATCACATTAGGTTTTCAAAAAGGTTTGATCCATTAGACCTTATAAGGTATCCAATTGAATTAGGGTTTCCAATGTTGATTCCTTCAATCATTGGATTCATGGAACCAATCATCAATTGGACCTATACCCATACTTCAATTGAGTTTAAATAGGTCAACCTTCAACTTATTTGACCCTTAAATAACCCTCAATTGGTCATCAATTAGGGTTTGATTCAATTGAATTAGGGTTTGGAATCGATGATTCAACAACACTAATCAATGTAAGACTAGTTGCTTTGAAACCATTGAACCATCATCCAAGTTGGGTATGACCTGACCCCAAACGGTCTTGAGGTCGTTTGGATGACCTCCAAACGGTCTTGAGACCGTTTTCCCATCATATCCCTCAAATCCAAGCCATCCAATTAAGGTTTGGATCATTGGATTGATCACCAAATCAGCATTGCATTGTATAACAGCTTGGCACCTTTAGACCTTCAAACACCTAACCATACTCAACCCTAGACCTACAAACGGTCTTGGGTGACCACCAAACGGTCTTGAGACCGTTTGGATGAGCTCCAAACGGTCTTGAGACCGTTTGCCCATCATATCACTCCAATCCAAGCAATCTAATTAGGGTTTGGTTCATTGAAGTGCTCACCAAATCAGCAATCTATTGCAGATCAACTTGATATCTTTAGACCTTCAACCACTGAACTATACTCAACCCTAGACCTCCAAACGGTCTTGGGTGACCACCAAACGGTATTGAGACCGTTTGGATGACCTCCAAACGGTCTTGAGACCGTTTGGCCCATCCAACCTTTGGACTTTAGTGAAAAATCATCATGGATTGGTCTATCGAGTTGATCAACAAATCAGCATTTAGTTGCAGTATGATTTGGTACCTTTGGACCTTAAATTGGTCAACTATACTTGAACCCAGACCTCCAAACGGTCTTGGGGTGACCCCAAACGGTCTTGAGACCGTTTGGATGATCCCCCAAACGGTCTTGAGACCGTTTGGGCTAATCAACCCAAAATCTCAAATTAGCTCATTGTGATTTCAGCACTGATTTCAATTAGGGTTAGCCCAATTGATTAGCCTTCAACTCATGACTCGTTTGTAATTAACCCCTCAAATTTGGAGGGTCATTAACCAACATCATTATGAAAAAAAATCTCATACGGTCAATGCTTGGTCAACGCACTCAAACGGTCTTGAGACCGTTTGCCCAAGTAGGTCAAGTTGATCAGGTTGAAAATCAGCACATAATTCAATTCAATTGCCTAATTGATTGGCCTTCAACTCTCGATTCCTTTAGAGTTAATCCCTAAAATTTGGAGGGTTATCAGACTACATAATTAGGAACAAAATTCCCAAACGGTCAATGCTTGGTCAACCATCTCAAACGGTCTTGAGACCGTTTTCTCCCAAACGGTCTCAAACCGTTTTCCCTTAAACGGTTTGCTGAAACCGCATAGCCAATCAAATTAAAACGATTTGGAGTAGCTATCAAAACGGTTTTGCTTGGTAATTTTCTTTGGATAAGCATCTAGGATGATGTCATCATCCCCTTCCTTAGAACAACCAAGAACAGCAACCGTTCTTGATGAAATTTGCAGCAAAGAAGCAAAAGTTTATCAAATTGAAGAAATCAATCAACAAAGCATAGAAGATTGATGCAATAGCAATGTTTGAGGGTTTAAGTTATAAAACCCGCCTCCAATTGAGCTCCAAAGCTCCAAGCTCACGCCATTAATGGTGGATGAAGCTCTAGCAACTCCCCCTAGGCTCGTCCTCAAGCTTTTGATTGCAAAAGTTGGCTAGGGTTGAAGAGGAGATCGAAATAAGAAGGAATCCATAATTTATTTTCGATTCCCACCATGAAATCAAGGAGAACGAAGGTCAAGGGATCACCCACAGGTTGGGGACGTGCTCCCTGCTCCTCCCTATCTCCTTGGTCGGTTTTGCAAGAAAGGGGAAGAAGAAAATCCGAAAAAGGCCTTGGTTTGGGCTTGGAAATGGCACTTTTATAAAGAAATTGATGAGAGAGAATATGCCTTATAAAAATGCATTAAATTCCAAAAATATGGCCGCCTCTTCCCCCTCAAATCCCTTAAGGACGAGGCACCTTCCTTTGCCTTTAATTCTCCTTCATTATCCTCAATTTAAAGAAAAGCAAATTAAGCACCTTAATGCTTATTATATTAATATCCATATGTGAGTGGGTTTTCTTTTTCTTATAATAAGGTGAGTGGAATTTCACCTACTTAGGATATTTTCGTTCCTTACCTTGGCAAAGGAACGTCCATCCTTATTCAAAATCAACCCAAAACATTTTTTTTGAAAGCCCTTCAATTATTTTTATTCATTTTTGCCCTAAATCAAATTAGGGTTTCAATTAGGCATTAATCTTGATTATTTTAATATCAAGATTCTCTCTCCTCCAACTTAATTCAAATGAGGCACCCATCTCATTTTATTTGCTCTACATGATTCCAAGAAACATTAGGGACCTTATTGAAGTGGTAATTTGCATATTGAACCCTAGGTTTTGGGTAAATTGCACTTTTCACCAAAACTAGGTTTTAATGCACAACACTGCTTTACAAGCTTAATCTTGGTGCCCAAGCTTGTGAAAACCATACCACTACATCATATTCATTCTTATGATGTCTCAACATCAGAGGAACATCTTACCATGTAACATTTGCAATTTAACCCCTCAACTTGGGTAATTTGCACTTTAGTCCAAAATAAGCAAACATTGCTTCAACATTGTTCAAACAGGACCAAAATTGAAACATAAGTTTCTCATGAGCCCTAATTACTTTTCACAAGATAAGATTAAGAATCTACTTAACCTTATTAAGCAAAACAATCTAGGGTTAATTCATAACCCAGGTCAGGGATGTTACAGCGAACCTCTCCCGGTTTTCTAGGGTAGACACGGGAGTAGTCAACTCGGCGTTCATCCCCTTCTCGAACCGTCTAATCCTCTCCTCCTCGGTAGCAGCCATGTGTGGACAGAACCACATCAACTCCATGAACTTAGCTTCATACTCGCTAATGTTCATCAAACCTTGTCTCAACCTCTCAAACTGAGAGATTTTCTCGTCCAGGAACGTCTTTGGGAAGTATCTGTTAACAAACTCTCGACGAAAGACTTCCCAAGAAACCTCCACACCTGGCCTCTTCTGCTCTTCCATGGTCCACCAGTGACCAGCACTTCCTTTGAGAAGATAGACAGTGTGCCTAACCTTCTCAGCTTCTGGGATGTTCAAGATTCTGAAGGCCTTCTCCAACTCGGTCAACCACATATCTGCATCTGCAGGGTCAGTTGTTCCAAAGTATTTGGTTACTCTGACTCGACGAAGTCGTTCGAACGTCTTACCGATACCTTGTCCTTCAGGCTGGACAGGTGCCCTAGGTGCAGGCATGGGCATTCTGTCTGTGATATGTGTCATGACAGTCATAAACTGCCCAAACATGGTCTGGACAGTTGGGTTTCCCATGTCAGCTGGGTCAAACTGAGGTGGCTCCATAGGTGGCTCAGGTACAGGATGTTCTATTTCTAGGTCCCTTGTACCTTCTCGGGGTGCAGCGACACTACTCTCGGCCACGTACTCCTCATGTGGCTCAGACATCCTTACTTATCTTCTTCTCCTGAGGAGCAGAAGACTTTATTAGATATACTGGAAAACACTGAGAATAGACTCGACATCCTAAGTCCTATGTCTCTGTAGACTCAGAGAACCTAGAGCTCTGATATCACTTAATTGTGGGGTCTGATCTCCAAATCACGAGATAAACTCAGTGGAAGCGATCGATTAGCAGCGGAATACGAAAAATCACTAAAATTTTAAAACTTTTTAAGAAAAGATATTGAAACCATAAAACTTCTTTATAAGAAACAAGATAAACATTTTACATCTCTGTTAAATCACCTCTTGATTGATTATATACAATCAGATACAAAATCTCAAGATTAAAAACCAAAATCTCATACCTATAGACTCCTAGGACCTGAGAGTACAGAGACGACATAAGACCAACTAACTATAGGACTGGATAGTCGGTATCTCCACCTGAGATTCACTGCTGCCCCTGGTGTTGCTGCTGCTGATACTGTTCTCCCGCAGACTGGTTCCTTCGTCCTCGACGTCCACCTAAAAAGTTGAAATCTACAGGGTGAGACAATTTTAAATAATTGTCCCAGCGAGAGTTATAACTCTCCGCCAGAACCTCTATTATAGCAAGTAAAGAAACAAAATAAGCAATATAAGCTTTAAGACAATCAACAGTAGATTTGATATTAAGTAAAGCAACTTCATTAAGGAATATGAAGAACATGTACACTAATATAAATAGTGTAACATCAATCATTGTGTCTCATAGTTCAACCCTAGCAGATATGCTACGCGGCTGATTATATTTTACAAACAATATTATGCCCTGCGGAGATGAGGTATACCGGTCATACTCCAACCAATCACTAGTAAGTCGCATCGGTATCATACCTAGGTCATCAAAAGAGCTGGATTCTTATGACCTCATCTTCCTCAGTCAGTGTGAGGATCAACATGCAGGACATCTAGTGTCTCTGCTACTATAGCTCACCAGGGTATTCTGGCACTTCGCTATTAGAGTCACAGTGGTATTCTGTACTCTCTTCGCCATTGAAAGATCTCTTGTTTATCTCTCATCGATGCGACATTAAAGATTCCTCTGGTGATTTGTGATACATCATCCCGACATAAACATATAGTGAAGGGTTGATAGATTAGGATACATCTACATCAACTCCTACACTAGGACGTAAGGATAGTCGCATCCATATTCCCCCACTTACTCAAAAGTATGTGATCCAGGTGTTCCCTTAGGAAAACCTGTTTCACCATCATTTAACTTCTGACAATGATGGATCTATGATCAGGGCTCTACATGGTATGATTATACTTGATTAATTAGGTACATTTCAGTATTCTTTTAGCATCAAACATGTTTCCAATCATTTAAGTATTAAACATTGCTATAATAGAAGAATACTAAATGTATCAAGTTCAACTCACATCAGTTATCAAATGGATATCAATTCATTATAGGTCATCTAATCATTATGACCTTGATGATACTCATGGCTCTTACAACCCATTATTCTCATATGTTGTCACTTAACCATATGCAACATAGCATGTATCATTATTCATAAAGCCTATAATATGCTTCCAGTGAATATAATATCATAACCCTTACCTGGGTATGATCATCCTCTTATAGGAACCTGCATGGTTATTTCAACTGATAATAATAAACAATTCATTTCCAAATCAACAATTTATAAGTAGGAATAACTTTTCAATTCAAGGGTTGTACCTTCATGCCTTCATTAAGGCTAGGTTCCCTTATTTACATCAATTAGGGTTATTTAATCCCTTGTATTATGATTAGGAATAATGATCTCTCATCTCATACCTTAATCATGAAGGTTCATGCTTAAAAGCATAACCTGAAATTAGGGTTTGTTGTACATTTCATCACATCATCTTCGATTAGGGTTTACTATTCACATTATATGTTATTACCCTAGAATTAGGGTTTACTATTCACTTCACAGTGAATTGAGCTCATAACATCATTATGTATGAAATCATGATGCCTTCAAATTAGGTTAAGATTCATCAATTATCATAATTAGGGTTTCCATAATCTCACCTTGATGTATCATACCCTAATCATGTGCATTCACATGTATTGAAGGTATTTTACTTGAATTTCATTCACATTAGGAGTCTTCTCTTTCCTCTCACTAATAGATGATGTTTACATCACTCTAGATTAGGTTAGATCAAATCAACTTTGATTAACATAAGTTAAGTCACTACTTATCATATCATTAGGGTTTGCTTAATCAAGGATGTCATCTACTTGAACCCTTCAAGGGCACATTGGTAATGTTCACCATTGATCATAGCATGGGTCAAACTACTAAGAACTTAATCCCTTAACGTCTTTAGGTATCATTAGGGTTTAGATTAAACAACCATTGAACCATCTAAGCCTTCAAGGCATTATGTATTTTTAACCCTAAAAGTTCCCAAACGGTTTCATACTTCAACCTCCAAATGGTTTTGAAACCGCATGGAGGAGTTGACCGTTTAATAACTTTGACCCTCAAACCGCATGACACTCAAGACCGTTTGACCTTAAATGGTCTTGAAACCATTTGATCATGTTGACCGTTGGACATGGTTGACTTTGAAACCGTTTGATCAAACCGCATGACCAAACCGCATGACCAAACCGCATGAGCAAACTCGTATGAGCTCCTGATGGAGCTTCCACTTACGTGGAATTGCGTGCACCAACTAAAAATCCTAAAGATGGTAAGTCTTTAGGTTTATCCTTTCTTATACTAGATAGAGAACTCCACCCACGTATGCTAAGATACGTGGAAGTCTTATCGTAGTATAGTTAAGGGTCGAATCCACAGG
The DNA here is from genome assembly GCA_963693085.1 of Alisma plantago-aquatica. Classification (NCBI taxonomy): domain Eukaryota; kingdom Viridiplantae; phylum Streptophyta; class Magnoliopsida; order Alismatales; family Alismataceae; genus Alisma; species Alisma plantago-aquatica. The sequence continues at coordinate 574,146,203 of OY856415.1, read as the reverse complement.
ACAACGGTCTTGTTGTGAACAACAAGATGAAAAACGTTAAAGCTTCACTTAGTCTCTTAATAGTAGGCACTTAGATCGAAAGGTTGGTTTTGTTGTTTTTAAACTAAGAACATGTAAAGTAAAGAAAGCAAGTAAATTTAAGGAAGTTAAACAATGATAAAAGTCACTAGGGTGTGATTCGTTTTCACCGCCACTACACATGGATCAAGACATGCAAAATAAAACATAACCTGCAATAAGAGTTTAGTCAGTTAGTATCTTTGTAGACTTAGTTTCCTTTCAGAGAACTAACTACGATAAGTGAAGGAATGTTGCAAAGTCATCCATTCCCAAATGAATGGTCAACTACTTTGCATCATTCCCTTCGCAAAGTGTGTTCCTCAACTCATCAAGGTTGTACTTTCACACGTCAACTGATTCCATTTCATAGCATGAAAGTACAACGATGGGAGTGAGTGTACTCCACTTCTTGAAAGACACTCCTAGATACCGAAACAGATGCATGGTGGATACATGCACCAAGAACCAACATACAAATGAGTTTCAAATCTAATAGTACAAACATAGACCATTCATACTAAAAGATAAAAGATAACACAAGTTGGTGATCAAGCAACAAGCATTCATTAAACGTTTGATGTTGAACTGAAAAGATAATAACTCTATATTACAAACTATGGATTACATTTACATGATATGAAAACATGGGTAGCGGGGCTACTCCCCGCACCCTAGTGAGAGAGACTACTCGCTCATAACTAGGACAAAGAAGGAGGCAAGCAGAGAGAGAGAGAGCATCATCCCCATAAAGGAGAGAGGAAAGTCAACCCCTTGGAGAGAGAAAGAGATGATCCACCAGCTTCACATGTTGCGTGATGACGAGATCCCCTCTTCCCACCTTCTTTGGCAGAGAGAGAGAGAAAGCAACTTCAAGATGGAGTGTGGATCTCAGACCGGTAGCCCCTGGGCGGAGGATGGAAGTCAGATTTGCTCTGGAGTGATTGAGGCAGCCTCTGGATGTCTGAAACTTGATATCTTTTAGAGGACCCTTGGGGTCTTATTTATAGGCCTTAAGTGAAGTCCAAACGGTTTGGAGACCGTTTGGACCTCAAGACCGTTTGGACCTTAAGACCGTTTGGACCTCAAGACCGTTTGGATCTCAAGACCATTTGGATCTCAAGACCGTTTGGTCCTCAAGACCATTTGGCTTCATGTGGTCTCGGGACCGTGTGACTCCATGTGGTCTCGGGACCGATTGGCTTCATGCGGTCTCGGGACCGTGTGACTCCATGCGGTCTCGGGACCGATTGGCTTCATGCGGTCTCGGGACCGTGTGACTCCATGCGGTCTCTGGACCGATTGTCTTCATGCGGTCTCAGGACTGTGTGACTCCATGCGGTCTCGGGACCGATTGGCTTCATGCGGTCTTGGGACCGTGTGACTCCATGTGGTCTCAGGACCGATTGGCTTCATGCGGTCTTGGGACCGTGTGACTCCATGCGGTCTCGGGACCGATTCGCTTCATGCGGGCTTGGGACCGTGTGACTCCATGCGGTCCCGGGACCGATTGGCTTCATGCGGTCTTGGGACCATGTGACTCCATGCGGTCTCAGGACCGATTGGCTTCATGCGGTCTTGGGACCGTTTGAGCCCATGCGGTCTTGAGGCTGGTTGAGTCCTTTATGATTTTTTTGTGTTTTTTTCTACAAATACAAAGGGGATAAGTTAGTCTAATAGTATATTTCCAATAAGAGGGAATATTTAGGTATTATGTCTAATTTTAATTAAGAAAGAGTGTGGAAAACTAAAGAAAAGACTAAGATAATCATCCCAAAATTGGAGGTTATCACCCCCCTAACTTAGAGTCTAGCTTGTCCTCAAGTTAGATAGAGCTGAGGCACGTAATGGCGAGGCGATTTTATTTAGTTAGGATTTCCATACTCTTACTTCAATTCTCAACCTGAGTTCTCCTAAGGTCATATCAGGTCTTATTGCTTGCCTTGACTCTTTCAGGTTTTGAGAGTTGCTTGGGTCTCAGGTTCCTTCCGTATCTTGTAGCTTGCATTGGGACCACTTTTATTCTGTGCATGTTGTTGACTCTAATCAACTTTATACCTCTCTGAAGAACCTACTGGAAGCTAGAGTGGGTATGAGGGTTGGATAAAGGCTTGAAGTGTAACTCCACCTTCAAGTGGGGGAGGGGTTGTCTATGCTTTTAGAATCTCACTACCGGGCATGACACATCTGCCTTTGTGAGGGCAGCTGAATGTACCGGCCGGGTGAGTCCTTTATAAGCCTTTCATATATTTAGATACCTTAGGGTTTCACTATCGGGAAAGACACATCTGCCTTTGTGAGGGCAGCTAAATGTGCCGGCCGGGTGAGACCTTCATTGGTTCTTTATATAGATCCTTATTTATGGCACAACTCTCATAATTTTATTCAACTCTTTGGCTTTTATTCGAAGACTCGCAGGCTTGGGTTTTGGGGTTTTTTGGGAAATTGCTTTGGGCGGCCAAGCCTCTTTTATTTGAAGAGTGGAAAGTTGTTCTTAGAGTTTTTCAACATGCACTTATTTGGTTTCTTTTTGTGGTCCACTTGCAAGACTTCTTGATTAGGAAGTCACCTGATACCCCTCTCATCCTTGAGAGCTTGGCTTATTTTTGCGTTGATATTGACCTGTGGAGAGTTAGATGTAGAAGTGAAACAAAAGCATGAAAATCAATAGTGGAGAGACATTATTAAGTCACCATTATATGTCTAAGTGCTATTTACTTTTGAGGATTAACATGATTCTAAAGTTAGCTGAGGGTGACTTTATTCCAAAAGAATTAATTTAAAAAGAATGTGTAAAGGAAAATAAGAAAATATGTACAAAAAAGGAAGGAGGAGATGGAAAAAAGAGGGTTTAGAAATGTCCGTCAGCACGTAGGTGAAACAGGTAAGGTTCATCCAAATAATATTGCTTTATATCATGGAGAAATTTCCTTTTGTCATGGTAGGAAGCGGAGGGGTGAATGATTCCTGTAGCTAGAAATTGACAATATCCGCATACCAAGGGAATCCATGAGTAACCTTCATTAGTTGGTCGTCTGGAAGAGAATCTCGGATAGGGATTTTATCTTCATCTTCAACTTCAATACAACTGAGATGGTCGACTACGACGTTTTCTACTCTGCTTTTATCTTTAAACTCCAAATCGAATTCCTGAAGCATCAACACCCAGCGGATAAGTCTGGGTTTGGCATCTTGCTTCTGAATTAGGTATCGAATGGCGGAGTGGTCGGTGTAAATGATAACCTTGGATCCAATCAAATAGGAGCGGAATTTCTCAAATGCATAGATGACAGCCAGGAACTCCTTCTCTGTAGTAGTGTAGTTCTTCTGTGCTTCATCTAGCATTTTAGATGCGTAGTAAATTACGTAAGGTTTCTTATCGATCCACTGTCCTAACACAGCCCCTATGGCGTAATCACTTGCGTCGCACATGATTTCAAATGGTAGCGACCAATCTGGGGCTCTCAGAATAGGTGCAGAAATTAAAGCATTTTTGAGAGTTGAGAAACTTTGCATGCATTCTTGGTTAAAGATGAACTCAGTATCTTTGGTTAGGAGTTGGGTCATGGGTTTTGCTATTTTTGAGAAGTCTTTGATAAATCTTCTGTAGAATCCCACATGACCCAAGAAAGCCCGTACTCCTTTTATATCTTTCGGTGGCGACAGCTTCGAGATAACATCGATTTTTGCCTTATCGACCTCGATCCCTCTGTCACTCACTCTGTGCCTGAGGACGACACCTTTAGTTACCATGAAATGGAATTTTTCCCAATTAAGTATGAGGTTCATTTCCTCGCAACGTTGTAGAACTTGTCCAAGGTTGATTAGACACTTATCGAAAGAATCTCCATAAACTGAGAAATCATCCATGAACACTTCCGTTATGGATTCTGTTAATCCAGCGAAATTGGCGGTCATACACCTTTGGAATGTAGCGGGTGTGTTACACAATCCGAAAGGCATTCTTCTAAAAGCATATGTTCCAAAAGGGCAGGTGAAGGTAGTTTTCTCTTGGTCTTCCGGGTGTATGGGTATTTGGTAGAATCCGGAATAACCATCGAGATAGCAGAAGTATTTCTGATGGGCTAAGCTCTCTAAGACTTCATCGAGAAAGGGCAGAGGGAAGTGATCTTTCCGCGTGGCTTTGTTCAGTTTCCTATAATCGATACACATCCTCCACCCTGTCACTGTCCTAGTGGGTACTAACTCATTTTTGTCGTTAAGCACGACAGTAGTGCCTCCCTTTTTAGGAACTACTTGGATGGGGCTGACCCACTGGGAGTCAGAGATCGGGTTGATTATGCCAGCTTTTAGTAATTTGAGGACCTCCAGGCGAACCACCTCTTTGAGATTAGGGTTCAACTTCCTCTGATGTTTGCGATATGGCTTAAATTCTTCAACCATGGGTAGTGTGTGCATGCATAGGGCTGGATTTATGCCTGTCAGGTCAGTTATCTTACACCAAATGGCCTTTTTGTGTTTCTTCAGCTCATCCAGAAGTCTTTCTTCCTGGTCTTCTGTTAGGGTGGAACTGATGATAACCATACATAGTTTTTCCTCGTCCAAGAAGACATGTTTAAGTCCCATGGGCAGAGTTTTCATCTCAAGAGCCTTAGGTGGCTCTGTTGCTTCTAGAATGGTGACAGCTTTGAGTTCCTCAAAGGTGACCGTTGGTGCTTCTTCGGCCTTCTCTAAGTGTTGCAGACACTGTTGAACTAACTCATTTGCAGAGAACTCATCATCTGGGTTGGTTAGAACATTCTCTAATTCGTCCGATGGCTCAGATATTTCTAATTGAGACATTTGATGAATTGCGTCTAGGAGAAAGACCTCCTCTTGGATGTTGGGGCCTTTCATGCTGTTTAGAACTCGGAATTGAATTGCTTCTTTTTTGAGTCTTCAAATGATGGTACCAGCTTCAACATCGATAAGCGCCCGGGCAGTGGCGAGGAAAGGTCTGCCAAAAATTATCGGGTATCTCAGGTCTTCCTTAATATCCATGATGACAAAGTCGCACGGGACATAGTCATCCTTGCCTATCCTAACTAGAATATCTTTGATGATTCCAAGAGGTGCGGTGATGGTAGAGTCAGCTAACTAAATTGTCATTGCTGTAGGCAACAATTTGGTGAAACCTAATCATTTGCACATAGAATAGGGCATAATGGATATGCTGGCCCCTAGGTCAGCTAATCCCTTTTTGGTTGATGCATTTCCAATGCAACATTGAATTCCGAAGGAACCTGGGTCCTTCTTCTTCTTTGGCATTTTATTGAGGATGATATCAGATGTGGTCTGGGCAAGTTTGATAGTTTCTTGTTCCTCAGTGATGCACTTCCTTGATAACAAAGTTTTGAGATATTTTGCCCAAGCCGGTACCATAGAGAGAGCATCAAGGAGCGGGATACCGATGTAAAGTTTCTTCATCGCCTCCTTGAATTTTTGGAACCTGGTATCCATTTTTCGTTTCTCACAGTCTTCCCGGATATGGGATCCTTGGTTTATACTACAAGATTTCTGGCTCTGTAGATACTTGTTCTTTTCCTTTGCCCTTTGCATTCTCTGTGGACTTCTCCGTTCCTCGCTTCAGGCTCTCATTTGTCATGAAGGTAGGTGTATCATCATCATAATCATCAAGAGTGATCCTTGTAGTTTCATGAAGAGTGCGTCTAGATCTCGTAGTAACAACATTCAACTGTTCAGGCCTATTCTGTCCATGTCTAGGGTTTGATTCAGGCTGCCCTGCAAATGTGCCTGCTGGAGGCTTCAGTTGTGCAGCAATTTGGGCTAGCTGAGCTTCTACTGCCTTTTGCTGAGCTTGTTGATTAGCGAGCATAGTTTGTTGGGATTGCAACATCTGCCTTATCAAAGTCATCTCGTCTTCAGGCTGAGAAGGGGTATTTTTCTGAGGAAGTTGTGGTTGTCCTTGTTGAGGTTGTTGTGGAGGCAGCGCTAACTGAGGTTGCTGCAACTGAGTGTGCAGCTGTGGCTGTAGAGGAGGATGAGTATACTGATAGTAGGAGGATGGATTCTTGGGGTAGTTGGCTCTTGGGAAGTTGTTCCTAGGATTCCCTTGATTTTGATTGAAATTGCTTGGGAATCCAGGTGGTAACCTACTGGAAGATCCTCCCTGCGTCTGGTGTTGCGGATTTGCGGTCCCAGCGGGGTTCCTGTATTGGAATCCTGGGTGGTTCTTTTTCTGATTAGGATTATAATAGACTTGTCCAGGAATGGAATGAATAGAGTTGACTTGTTCTGGCAATTGCTCTTCAGACTGGTCAGTGATTGGTTCATACTGTTGTGGTGGTGGATGCATATCCATCATCACATTGTAGAGCATACCGCATGAAAGAGTTGGATGATCAGATGCATGACAGGCTTCACAGGTTCCTGTGGCAGCCTTGACTTGTTGAACCGGAGGATTTTTCTTCTTGTCAAATTCTCCAAGAGAAGTTTCGAGAGCTTGTTGCTTATGAGCTATGGTTTTCAAGGCTTCAGCAATAGCCTTCATCTCCATTGATTCTTTGGCTTTATAGACCTTGAGGACTCCTTTTCCAGCTGATCGTCCCCAGTTGGACTGATTCTCAGCTCTGAGTGTGACTATTTTCCAGGCATCCTCGTAATTCTTTCTCATAAAGTTTCCTCCAGATGAGGAATCCAGAAATTGTTTGATATCATCACTCACTCCCCTATAGAAAGTTTCTATCAGTTGGTTTTGGGAGATGCCGTGATGAGGGCACTTTCGCAGAAGCTCTTTGAACCTTTCCTATGCTTCAGCAAGGGATTCTCTGGGAAGTTGAGAGAAGTGATTAATCTGCCCCCTGATCTCATAAGTCAGTGAAGGGGGAAAGAACTTCTCCAAGAACTTTTCTTCCAGGGGAGCCCATGTGGTTATTATTGGCTCCCTGTCAAGTGAGTTATACCAGCTCAGAGCTCTCCCAGATAGAGTGAAGTGAAACAGATGAAGCATTATTGCATCGAAGGCAACTCTGGCTTGAGGGACCAGTCGACATAGTGCCTTAAACCTCTTCAGATGATCCATGCAGTCATCTCTAGAACCTCCAGAGAATGAGATTCCCTGCATGATCTGAATCCACTGGGTTCGGATCTCAAAGTTGGGTATGTTGATGATCGGAGGTCGAACCGGATGGTTGTCTTCGTTGTTCTTAGGGACAACATAATCCCTCAATTGCTTGTTCCTTAGTTCCAACTCAGCAACTTGGTTTGCTGCCTCATTCTCGGCTCAGATACGGGCCTGTTCTTCCGCACGAATCTCCGCTTGAATCTGAGCACGAGTATCAGCGATGAGTTGTGCTCTTTGAGCGGAGATGGTGGCATTGACCCTCTCCATTACCAATGCAGCCTGGCGTTGATCTTCAGCCATTTGCCTGGCTCTTTGGCGATTGAGTCTGATGCGGCAATGGAAGCTTCTCTCTACCTCAGAGTCGTACTCTGGATCAAGGGAGAATCCACGGTTATGCGATGATCGCATACACGTTTTCTACCTGAGTAGAGAAAAGAAAACACCTTTTAGATGATGGCAGAGATATAATGAATTCAAGAAGATATGGATTAATGATTAAAATAAAGTGTAAAACCCTAACTAACTAGCAAGATACTAAATGAAATTAAAACGTTCTGTTGTCCCTGGAAACGATGCCAATTTTTGATGGAGCTTCCACTTACGTGGAATTGCGTGCACCAACTAAAAATCCTAAAGATGGTAAGTCTTTAGGTTTAGCCTTGCTTATACTAGATAGAGAACTCCACCCACGTATGCTAAGATACATGGAAGCCTTATCGTAGTATAGTTAAGGGTCGAATCCACATGACAACGGTCTTGTTGTGAACAACAAGATGAAAAGCGTTAAAGCTTCACTTAGTCTCTTAATAGTATGCACTTAGATTGAAAGGCTGGTTTTGTTGTTTTTAAACTAAGAACATGTAAAGTAAAGAAAGCAAGTAAATTTAAGGAAGTTAAACAATGATAAAAGTCACTAGGGTGTGATCGGTTTTCACCGCCACTACACATGGATCAAGACATGCAAAATAAAACATAACCTGCAACAAGAGTTTAGTCAGTTAGTATCTTTTTAGACTTAGTTTCCTTTTAGAGAACTAACTGCGAGAAGTGCGGGAATGTTGCAAAGTCAGCCATTCCCGAATGAATGGTCAACTACTTTGCATCATTCCCTTCGCAAAGTGTGTTCGTCAACTCATCAAGGTTGTACTTTCACACGTCAACTGATTCCATTTCATAGCATGAAAGTACAACGATGGGAGTGAGTGTACTCCACTTCTTGAAAGACGCTCCTAGATACCGAAACAGATGCATGGTGGATACATGCACCAAGAACCGACATACAAACGAGTTTCAAATCTAATAGTACAAACGTAGACAATTCATACTAAAAGATAAAAGATAACACAAGTTGGTGATCAAGCAACAAGCATTCATTAAATGTTTGATGTTGAACTAAAAAGATAATAACTCTATATTACAAACTATGGATTACATTTACATGATATGAAAACATGGGTAGCGGGGCTACTCCCCGCACCCTAGTGAGAGAGACTACTCGCTCATAACTAGGACAAAGAAGGAGGAAAGCAGAGAGAGAGAGAGTGTCATCCCCACAAAGGAGAGAGGAAAGTCAACCCCTTGGAGAGAGAAAGAGACGATCCACCAGCTTCATAGGTTGCGTGATGACGAGATCCCCTCTTCCCACCTTCTTTGGCAGAGAGAGAGAAAGCAGCTTTGAGATGGAGTGTGGATCTCAGACTGGCAGCCCCTGGGCGGAGGATGGAAGTCAGATTTGCTCTGGAGTGATTGAGACAGCCTCTGGACGTCTGAAACTTGATGTCTTTTAGAGGACCCTTGGGGTCTTATTTATAGGCCTTAAGTGAAGTCCAAATGGTTTGGAGACCGTTTGGACCTCAAGACTGTTTGGACCTTAAGACCGTTTGGACCTCAAGACCGTTTGGATCTCAAGACCATTTGGATCTCAAGACCGTTTGGACATCAAGACCGTTTGGCTTCATGCGGTCTCGGGACCGTGTGACTCCATGCGGTCTTGGGACCGATTGGCTTCATGCGGTCTCGGGACCGTGTGACTCCATGCGGTCTCGGGACCGATTGGCTTCATGCGGTCTCGGGACCGTGTGACTTCATGCGGTCTCGGGACCGATTGGCTTCATGCGGTCTCAGGACCGTGTGACTCCATGCGGTCTCGGGACCGATTAGCTTCATGCGGTCTTGGGACCGTGTGACTCCATGCGGTCTCGGGACCGATTGGCTTCATGCGGTCTTGGGACCGTGTGACTCCATGCGGTCTCGAGATCGATTCGCTTCATGCGGTCTAGGGACCGTGTGACTCCATGCAGTCTCGGGACCGATTGGCTTCATGCGGTCTTGGGACTGTGTGACTCCATGCGGTCTCATGACCGATTGGCTTCATGCGGTCTTGGGACCATTTGAGCCCATGCAGTCTTGAGGCTGGTTGAGTCCTTTATGATTTTTTTGTGTCTTTTTCTACAAATATAAAGGGGATAAGTTAGTCTAATAGTATATTTCCAATAAGAGGGAATATTTAGGTATTATGTCTAATTTTAATTAAGAAAGAGTGTGGAAAACTAAAGAAAAGACTAAGATAATCATCCCAAAATTGGAGGTTATCACCCCCCTAACTTAGAGTCTAGCTTGTCCTCAAGTTAGATAGAGCTGAGGCACGTAATGGCGAGGCAATTTTATTTAGTTAGGATTTCCATACTCTTACTTCAATTCTCAACCTGAGTTCTCCTAAGGTCATATCAGGTCTTATTGCTTGCCTTGACTCTTTCAGGTTTTGAGAGTTGCTTGGGTCTCAGGTTCCTTCCGTATCTTGTAGCTTGCATCGGGACCACTTTTATTCTGTGCATGTTGTTGACTCTAATCAGCTTTATACCTCTCTGAAGAACCTACTGGAAGCTAGAGTGGGTATGAGGGTTGGATAAAGGCTTGAAGTGTAACTCCACCTTCAAGTGGGGGAGGGGTTGTCTATGCTTTTAGAATCTCACTACCGGGCATGACACATCTGCCTTTGTGAGGGCAGCTGAATGTACCGGTCGGGTGAGTCCTTTATAAGCCTTTCATATATTTAGATACCTTAGGGTTTCACTACCGGGAAAGACACATCTGCCTTCGTGAGGGCAGCTAAATGTGTCAGCCGGGTGAGACCTTCATTGGTTCTTTATATAGATCCTTATTTATGGCACAACTCTCATAATTTTATTCAACTCTCTGGCTTTTATTCGAAGACTCGCAGGCTTGGGTTTTGGGGTTTTTCGGGAAATTGCTTTGGGCGGCCAAGCCTCTTTTATTTGAAGAGTGGAGAGTTGTTCTTAGAGTTTTTCAACATGCACTTATTTGGTTTCTTTTTGTGGTCCACTTGCAAGACTTCTTGATTTGGAAGTCGCCTGATACCCCTCTCATCCTTGAGAGCTTGGCTTATTTCTGCGTTGATATTGACCTGTGGAGAGTTAGATGTAGAAGTGAAACAAAAGCATGAAAATCAATAGTGGAGAGACATTATTAAGTCACCATTATATGTCTAAGTGCTATTTACTTTTGAGGACTAACATGATTCTAAAGTTAGCTGAGGGTGACTTTATTCCAAAAGAATTAATTTAAAAAGAATGTGTAAAGGAAAATAAGAAAATATGTACAAAAAAGGAAGGAGGAGATGGAAAAAAGATGGTTTAGAAATGATACCTCGCCCTTGTCTAATGTACCCCCCCTAACTTATCACTCACTCTGTCCTCAGAGTGTCAAAGTGATAGGTTGAGAAGTACGATGACAAGGGCTGCAGGCTAAGTTAATCCGGAGTTTGCCCCTGGTGTTTGAAGTAGATTAGCTGCAAACTTTCCGCGTAGAGCGTGATAGTCCACGTTAGTCATATCCTCTACTGGTCTTTGAAGGACCATGATGGTGTACATCCAGTAGAGGATGTGGAAGCCGCAGTCATTTGATTCTCGAATTTGTTGGGGAAATTTGTGGCTGAAGGAAGGGTGATGAAAATGTTCTTTGCCGTAAGCCCTTGTATGCTGACTTAAAAAGGCGATTAATTTGTCAGCGCATTCCTTCGCCACTACCTCCGTGGGCATCTTTGGTGTCACGACATTATTCTTCTATCGTGGATTGTACTGGCTGTCGGAACTGTTATAGATTGTAGTTGTTCCTTCTGGTAGGTTTGTTGCGAGGAGCATCCAGTGCTCATGATAAAGGAAGGGTAGCATGATGAACTTCAGCGTTTGTATGTTGTAGAAAGGAGATCAACGCTTCAGTTGTTATGAAGTTCTTTAGCTTTAAAAGATCATCCTTCATGTACGGGGACGCCATATATGTTGTGGGGTTATTTTGGCCAAGGAGAAATGGATAAGCGGCCATTAAGCTTACGGAAAGAGATCCTTTAAACTGTATAGTCTCTCGAAGTGTGTCTGCCATTATTAGAATGTCACCTGACATGAATACGAGTTCATCCTTCTCGGCGGAAAGCCTCGACATGATGAGCCGTAGTTCAATGTCGGAGAGACCGTTGCAAGCACTGAGGTCAAAGTCCGGGAAAGTTGGTTCTATGGCAGACAAAGGATCTATGTCACTTTTTCTTTGCTCGGGAGCTGTGACTGGCTCCTTGGATTTCTCCAACTCTTTCAAAGTTTGTCGGAAAGGTCATCTTTGCGGATGTTGTATTGCTGAAAAGAGGTAACGAGGGACGTCATCTGGTGCCATTGTCAGGTCCTTGAAGAACCTTCTATCACAAATGAGCTCCATGACGTAACACCCTCGCAAGGAGTGAAAATTTTCAGCGACTAGATCAGCAAAAGGGATTTCTTGGTTCAGCGCTTGGGTGTGACAGATGGTGCAAAAAGCGCAGTCCCCAGATCCCTCAGCAGCTTGAACTTGTGGGTTAATTATTTGGAACCAGGGTTGGCTCCAATCTTGACGGAGGGATGGGCGTGCAGCCCAAATTAACTTAAGCAGCCGGAAGGGTATACATCTCGCTTCGCCTGCTGCTTCACCAACAAAATTTATTGTACCGGCAGGTAGCTCAGTGCCGAAAAAATTATAAACCTTGGCGTCTCGAGCCTCGGTTTCTACAATCATAAATAGCCAGTGGTCCGAAACTTGGAAGGGCACGTAAGATAACGTGCCCGTCGTGCTAAACTAGCAGGCAGTCGCTCGATTGACTTTGCTCGTATATCTTTGTATAAAAGGCCGATAGATAGAGCAGGTGAGGTGTTAAAAATTGGCTTCTTCCTCTTAGGGCTTCTATACACTTCTATACAGTTGGCGAGTAGGACACGGAAGATTTCCATTGGCATCGTGGACCGTGGTCGTAGGATGGTGCGGAAATCTTCTCGTGTCAACTTGTGCTTAGTTTTTGTGTTATGGTAGATGATGTCTTCCCCCGCTTTTGTATCGTCGACAATAGTGTTCAGTATAAAAATGTCCTGAGCATCTAGTGTGGAGATGGCCGCCATATCTAAATCGTGCATTTTGTGCGGTAGAGGTGGTGGCGGGGGAAGCTCCTGTGGAGGGGGGGGGGGAAGGTTGTTCTAGGACTTTTGCATAGCCTTGCAGATCGTCATCCGAGTCAGAAGCAGAATCAAGTTCGTCATCTATATCTAATAGAACTCGTTCTGACTCGTCCTGGTCGTGGGGGAAAGGCACTGATTTGTCAAGTGCGGAGAAAGGTTGAGCAGCTGTTGTGGGTGGGCTTGCGTTGGTTCCTAATATACATTGGTGGAACTCAGCGAAAGCCGCATCTTTAGCAGACTCCCCAATGGATCCCAAAGCAGAATAATCAAGGAATTGGTCCCCATATGACATGTTTACATTTTCGTTGTGGGGGGACTTGGGGTGATGTCCACCTTCTTGGTGACCTTTTTCGGAACCTTTCCTAGAAGGTTATGCTGCTTGGCCTGGGTCCTCTCCATCATCAGATTTGGCACCTGAGGAAGTGGTGTCATTGTTAGAATTGGCAGAGGAGTTAGAGTCTTCTTCGTTGTCATTGTCACTGTCTTTGGCAGCTGCTGCTTTGGCTGCACGCTTCTTGTTTGTTTTCTTTTTGCACCGCTGATGGACGACCTGTAACTCATCGAACGCCACTTCCACATGCTCATGTGTTTCGAGAAGTGCTTCGTGTGTTTCTTTGAGATCGTTATATAGGCCCTCGGCGGAGAGGAGTCGTGCTGTAAGATCTGTTACTTGAGCACGTAGTTGCTGGATTTCATTATTTGTTGACTCCTCTTGGCGATTGTTTAGGTGTGTGAGGGTGATGCTGATGGTGTCCAGGCACGTGCTAAGAGCTGTTTGTTGCTGCTTGAGCTCGCGGAGATTCTCGGGCAGAGGTTGAGTCTGCGTAGAGATCTCATCGACTTGCTTCGCCATCGCTTCTTGCTGGGGCTTCGCTCCAAGGACCAGCTCGGGCAAGTTTTTATAGTGGCTGTTGATGTGATCAACTTTCTTAGCCACATCATCTTGTTGTTGCTGGAAACCTTGGAGGATGCTGGGGAAGGCGCGGTTCTGTTCGTCTATCATGGCCACCTGTTTGGATAATCCCTACACACAAGAAAAAATAGAATGCAAAATGTTAGAAGGATCGGTGAGGAGGTTTCGGATGACGTCAAATTGACGTCCAAATTCCTCACCGATATTGGAAAAGGGGACCCCAGAAGTGGAAGGGTGGGGTGGCTGTGGTTTGTGTGGGAGGGTGGTAGTGTCTTGCGGAAGAGACACTAATGGTGACGCGAACTGCGTGGTGACGATGGATGGGGTCACCAGCGGTGTCGGGGTGGTGGTGGATGGGAAAGGTGGTGGTATCTCTGGTGAAAGTGGTGGGAGTGATAGTGATGGGGTAGAGACTGTGGAGGTGGAGGGGAAGGTGGTGAAGTCGGGCATAGGAGTGGAGAAGGGAGAGCCCGAAGGGAAAAGGGGTGAAGAAAAGGATGCGGGTGGTTGTGTAGATGTGGTGAAAAAAGGAAGAGTGGTGGATGTTGGAAAGGTGGAGCGTGGTGAAGTGGTGGCGGTTAGCTCAACATTTAGACTCATAATGAAAGAGTCTAAAGACGAGGAGGTGATGTAATCGTCGGGAAGTGGGTTGTCTTCTGGATGTGGTCTTGGGACCGTGTGACTCCATGCAGTCTCGGGACCGATTGGCTTCATGCGGTCTTGGGACCGTGTGACTCCATACGGTCTCGGGGCCGATTGGCTTCATGCGGTCTTAGGACCGTTTGAGCCCATGCGGTCTTGACGTTGGTTGAGTCCTTTATGATTGTTTTGTGTCTTTTTCTGCAAATATAAAAGGGATAAGTTAGTCTAATAGTATATTTACAATAAGAGGGAATGTTTAGGTATTATGTCTAATTTTAATTAAGAAAGAGTGTGGAAAACTAAAGAAAAGACTAAGATAATCATCCCAAAATTGGAGGTTATCAGCTCCAAACAGTTTTGAGACCGTTTGAGCCCAAACGGTCTTGAGACCGTTTGGACTCAAACGGTCTTGAGACCGTTTGGTCCAAATGGCTCAAAACTGCATGGACCCAAAAAGCACATCAACACTTATAATCGATTAGGGTTTTCAATGTTGAACCCCTCAATTGGTCTCATGCATTCCAACCACTTATCAATTGAGTTAATTAGGATTATCCTTAACCAATTGGACACTCAATTGACCCTCAATTGATAGCCAATTTAGGTTGGAACCGGTTGAATTAGGGTTTGTAATCGATTAACCATCAACATTGATCAACATGAGTCTAATTGAAGTTGAACCCATCAATTGCCACTCAATTGGGCCCCAACTTGGCACAAACGGTCTTGAGATCATTTGGACATCCTCCAAATGGTCTTGAGACCATTTTCCCAAAGTCACACCAAAATCTAAGTCCATTTTTTAAGGGTTGATCCCTAACTAGGTCTAAAATCAGCACTTTTAAGCAATTCAACAACCTATTGTGATTGGACCCTCAATTAATCAAATTACCTTAACCCTAAACCTCCAAACAGACTTGGGTGATCACCAAACGGTCTTGAGACCATTTGGGTGAACCCCAAATGGTTTTGAAAGCGTTTGGGCCACTCAACCCAAACTTCAACAAAATTGGTCCATAATTCAGCAATTTGAACCCGATTAGGGTTTAGGTGATTAATGTGCCTTCAACTTGAGATTACTTGAAATTAGATGGTGATTATTTGTAGGTGGTTAATTCATAATGTGTCCAGCAAACCCTAAAACGGTCAACCCTTGGTCAAACCCCTCAAACGGTTTTGAAACCGTTTGAGTCCAAACGGTCTTGCAAACCGTATAAGATCAAACGGTTTTGAAACCGTTTGGTCCCAAACGGTTTTGCAAACCGTTTGAACCATGGGTGAAGGACTGATTGATAAAGTATCATAGGTATTCACTCCCATCATCATCTAACTTGAGACCAAGGTCGGTTCTTCACGGATTGCTTGCAAGATTGCAAGGAAAGATGGGAAAGAAGAAGAACTAACTACTATTTGCAAGAACACAGATATGCATAACAAAGCAAGAGGTTTAGAGTTATAAAACCCACCTTAAGGCTGATCCTAGAGCTCCAAGCTTCCAAGATTTCAAGCCTTTAACGGCATCTTGAGCTCCACAGGTTGGCCAAGGGTGTTTCTCTAAGAAATGGTTGGGGAAGGTCGGCTAGAAAGAGAAAGCTAGGTAAGAAATCCATAAAACCAACCTTGTAACCCAACTTCCCCCATGAATCCGAGCAAGTTGATGGTCTCTTCTTACCTAGAATAGGTTGGTCGTCTCCCTCTTCTATAGAGCTCTGCCTTCAGTCAGTTTAGCAAGAAGATAAGTGAGGAAGTGAAGGGAAAACGTTTCTTTGGCTTGCAAGGAAAGAAGCTTATATAGCTTGGGTTACGTTTCAACATAAGGACCCTATTTTTCTTGGTTTCTCATCTAGGTCCCTCTCTCCTTTAGGCACGTCCCTTCTCCTCATTTATAAATCAAAACTCCTTCTAAAACCAAGGACTAAAGGCAAAGAAGGTCAACTCATTACTAAGGTGAACATATATAAGGGTCTCCTCACTTACAACTTGGTGATTTAATTACAAAGATTATCATTCTTGTTTGATTATCCAATTGAAGTGCCCTCTTCATCATTTTTACTCTAAATGATGTCAAGAGTCATAAAAGATACTCTAGAAGGTGTATTTTACAAGTTGCACCCCACATTTTGGGGGTAAATTACACTTTATACCAAAATTAGGGTTTTAAGCACAAAGATTGCTCCACAAGCTGCATCTTGATGCCCAAGCTTGGAGAATCCATCATACTTCATCATATTTACTCATATGATGTCTCATCATTATAGGAACATCTTTAACATGTGCAATTTGAAAGTTAATCCCTCTAATTGGGTAATTTGCACATAGGTCCATGTATTACAAAACAATACTACAACTTTGTTTAAAAAGGACAGAAATGGAAATGTATGTTCCTCAGGAACTGTAATTACATACCAGGAGATAATCACAAGCATCTAATTACATAATTAAGCAAAATACCTAGGGTTAACTCATAACCCAGGTCAGGGATGTTACAGTAGGAGACCAGTGTCGACGGTCAGCAGAATGGTTTACATCCTTACGACGGTCAACATCCTCATGTGATTCTATTCAGGGGAACAAAAGACATGTCACTTATGGTGGTGTCAACCAAATCTCACTCCCCTCCCCTTTACTCAAGAGTATAAAGAAAAGGCAACACTTTGATACTCTAATCAGAGACAAGCACAAACTAGTAGGCCCGAGATATGTCGATCATGGAACACTCCTTAGACTCAGGATTAGAGAGTAGGTCGACAGATATCTTGCAGTCGTTGGCTTAGATTGTTGGTATGTATGCCCTGAGAGCCAATCATGGGATGAATGGTGGGATACATTAAGATTGATTTGATAAGCATCAAAGGCAAGCTTCCAATTCTTTCTGGTTTAGTCATATGAGA
Organism: Alisma plantago-aquatica; assembly: GCA_963693085.1. Lineage (NCBI taxonomy): Eukaryota > Viridiplantae > Streptophyta > Magnoliopsida > Alismatales > Alismataceae > Alisma > Alisma plantago-aquatica. Next base: position 574,129,124 of record OY856415.1, on the reverse strand, counting down.
TAATGATAGAACAGATTGAATGTCTAGAGAATGGCAATACTCAATGACGTATGCTTTCAGGTTGAGGACCTGAACGATGAGATCATACAGATGCTAAGAGTTTGTACATTCTTATTATGTCCCCTGTCGGATGTCATTGTGGAAGGTAGATAGACAACAATGACACACAAGACTAGATTGTGGTGTTGGTTGATGACAGAATCTCATTAGTCATGATATGGAGATATCAAACCAAACACATAGGTACTTGTTAGAGAACAAGTGTACCAGACAGACCCCCCATGAGTTTGACACATGGAACCTTGACATGGTAGTCACAGTTAGTTCTCACAGTGATGGTGGTGAGTGTGATTCTTTGACCTAAAATCACTACACTCAACACATGTCGTTGGGTACACTTTGACATCATCAAACATAGTCCTGAAACATGGGTTATTATAAAGGTGATGATTGGGTGGCTTTGACACATGGGGCTTTTGAGGGGTGAGTGATAGATATGGGATTTGTCCCTCCTAAGGGAGTTTGATATCCATGGCCACTTGATGAGTAGGATTGAGATAGGTGTGCACACGCATGTGTGAATTAGTATGTGATATTGATGTCATACATATCTCCTCCAATCTACTCTGAGATGAAGAAAGTGAATGAACATTGACAGGATGATTGTTCCATGCCTTGAGTTCATTCGGGATATCAAAGACAAAGGAATTATACATTCACTGTAACACCATTCACGGATTGTAGGATTGAAAGTTGTTCTCCAACTTTCCTTTTCACTTGGGTAGCAGTGATGTGCGACTAGGCATCGTTCTTTTCTTGTGAAGTCATAAGTGTTATGGACTTTCACTACCAATGTGAAATGGGCCTGTAGGGTCACACACATAGGATTTAACTTGGAAGATGAGTATATCCACAAATGATGTTTAGATTGATTACTAAAGGAGTTTAGTAGTTCAAATAAACACTCAATCAATTGATAGCTCAATATCATAGTGTTCAAGGTGTTGGACTGATTGATTAGAGTATTAGATTGATTGAAACTACAATTGACTGATTTTGCACAGTTTGCACTCCCAACTAATCGGCTCATATGATGAACCGATCGGATCAACTTGGTGAATTGATTGGCTCATCTTGGTGAGTCGACCGGCTCAGACAGGATGAACCGACCAGTTCAAGGGTTGAACCGATCGTCTCAACTGGTCCAACTGAGCAAGTTAAGAAAGTCAGGTTGGTGAGAAATTTCTTTTCATTTCACTTATCCAAATTGATTGGAACAAGGAGTGATATTTGGATCAATTCGAAACAAAAGAGGAAAAGTCAATAAGGAACTGACCAGGTCAGTGAACCGATCGGTTTAGGTGTGAACCGATCGGCTCAGGTGCCCCAACCGATCAGTTCAGGTGTGAATCGATCGGCTCAGGTCCCCAACTGATCGGTTCATGCTTGAAACGATCGGTTTAGCTGACGCAGTTGGTTATTTTGTGGAAAAATTTCGAACCCTTCTACTCCTGCTTTAATCCCGCATTGCCCGGGGTAGAAAACCATGTCCCATGACCCTCCTATATATATAGGGGTACTGCGGGCTTCTCAAAGTACAACTCAGAACACCAGTTGCTCTACAAAGTTGTTGTTCTCTTTGGTTGTGGTAACCAGGGGAGCCCGAGCAAGTGCTACCCGATAAGGGAGGCACAACAAGCGAAAGACAACTATAGAAAAGTGATTGGTTACAGAAGAGTGTGTCGGTGACTAGTACTGTGGCGACCGTCTTGCGAAAACATGATTAGCTAATGCGGAAGTAAATTATTTGCTACGGATTACTGAAAATCAGTGAAAATTAAAACTTTTTCAAAGAGATCCATTCGCAAGAAAACTCTTTAACCAAGAACCAAAGTATTTCAAATTCATCCTGGTTCACAAGTACACAACCTGTACCATTCCTTCTCAAAGATTACAACATCAACTGTCTTATAAACATTATATACAGATAGTATACGAATCTCGAGGCATCAAGCCAAAACCTCAGATTGATTCATAAGACACTGAATAAAAACTCCGAGGACCTGAGAGTACAGAGACTACACATAGGACTACTATCTATATGACTAGACAAACAATATCTCCACCTGAGATCTTATTGCTGTCCCTGCTGTTACTGTTGCTGTTGCTCTTTCCTTGTTCTAGGATTTCTGCTTTGCCTCCCATGCATACCTAAAAATGTTTCCCATGGGGGTGAGACAATTGAAAATTGCCCCAGTGAGAGATATAACTCTCTGCCAAAAACATTGTTATTTTAGTTTATTAAATTAAAACTGAGCAGGGGTTACTTTTACATTATTAGGCATAATTATTCATCATAGAATAGAATAAGATAATCTCCATTCTTAAGGAGGTCATTGCATCTACCCATGGTAGATAAGTAATTTATATGTCTACCTTGCAGAGAATATAAAGAAATATAATTAACATTTATCCATTAAGGAATGCACAAAGAAAATGCAACATCAGCCAATGAATCTTCATATTCAATCCTTAAGCAAACATGCTATACGGCTGATTACATTTTACAATCACACTTATGCCCTGAGGAGGTGAGCCGTACCGCTCAAATCCAACCTTCGATTGCGAAACCCAAAGCCGGTGCCATATAAGGTCCATGGAAGAGCCGGACTCCATGACCTCCCACGTCTTGGTTACTGTGAGACCACAAGCAGGACCACAGTCTCTTGCTTAAGTGACCTCAGTCACAGGGTTAGCTCCCGTAGGCTACCCTTTCTCTAGCCCGCATTGGTACAAGTCTCGACGCTAGTATATCTGAGCCACGGGCCAGTTCACCGTGCTCCCTGAGCCATGAACGCATTCATGCTCTTTCACATTGAGCCATGGGCCTGTTCACCATGCTCTTATACACATCTTGAGTCTACAACCGAAGTTGCACTCTAATCCTCCTATTTTCGGCTAGGAGAAATCCCGCATATTCAACAATATACGCTCCGGATTAACCCGCAGGAAAACCCGTTTCACCATCACCAACTACTAACGATGATGGATCTATGGCCAGGGCACTACATGATGAAATTCCACTTGATTAATTAAGTGCATTACCATATCTTTTCGCATCATCCATGTTTCAAACAAGAATTATTATAACAGATTCTACAAAGAAAGATACAATACATCTATAACTTACTTTTCAAATCTTTAAAACACATGATACTTGGGATCTCAGTCCTTTATCACATTACTGGGAATTCTCATCCCTTCACAATATCATCATCATGATTACTGGATCTGGGTAGTTAAACCCTTAGATCATAACATTGTTATCTCTGTAATAGACAACCATTTCCTCTAGGTCCTCAGACCAAGGTATTCATTTTACTTGTGTGCAAGTATTCACATGGCTCACCGGGCCATTACACATCTTGTCACCTCTCACTAGGGAACAACTTATTCACATGGCTCACAAGGCCATTACACATCTTGTCACCTCTTACTAGGAAACAACTTATTCACATGTCTTACAAGGCCATTGATCATTATACTTGTTATACAAGTATTTAACATGCCTTACAAGTCTTATGCAATAAAAGAAATACAACCTTCCCATCATTAGGGTTAAGGTTTTCCATTATTAACCATTTAGGTTTTCAAGGTCATATTATCAATGATCAAACCCTAATTCATTGTTCCACACATCTAGGAGAAAAGATTGATATCATAAGTATTCAATCATACTTATTTATTCTCATCATTTTTTATTAAATGAATCATCAATTCAAGGTATGAGTTCATTTCTCATCCTCATCATGGTATGATTACATCATACACATCATTTGGGCTTAACCCCATTCTCAAGGTACATTAATTAACACTCATCAAGGTGCAACAACTCATTACATTTCATTGTAATAGTTGCATAACACACTTCATATGTTTCTTACCCAAATATATTGGATTTGGAGTACATCAAGGCATATAAACCCTGAAGTGTTGAATGTGATAACTATCATATTTTGATGTATCACTTTCTCATCACTTCAGACTCTCCTGAATTAGCCATCTTATCTTGTATTAAGGTATTTCCCTTCTTAATACATTCCACCACTAATCACTTACCTATAGCATATAATGCATAGGCCACACATTAGAGTTGTCCAACTATCTTTAATGATATGGACTTGTCTAATGGTAAAGACATTGCTTACAATTAGGTTGCATATATTCAATCACATGAAATGTTTCACCTTTATAAGGCCATTCCTTCTATATCATCATTAGGGCTTCTTTACACCCTTACTTAAGATTAGAATTATGATTTATTGTCATATTATCCAAGATTAGGGCTTTATGTATTATGCCTCCTCATTAGAGTCTCACATGCCTTCACCCTTCTTAGGGCCTCTTATCACAACATAACATTAGTACATCATGTGGTGTTAATACTTAGTTAAGGTTTCTCATGGAATCACCCTCAACTAGGGTTTCCACCATAGTTTCCCTTCTTTTTGGGTCTACTATTCATCTCTATTAGGATTTCATTCAATTATCCATAATCGGAGATTCACTATTCATCCCAATTCGGGATTTACATCTCTTTTACCTAAATTAGAGTTTCACTTATGATTACCCTAGATTAGGGCTACATCCTTACCCTGGATTAGGGTTTCATTTAGAATTGCCCTCAATTAGGGTTAGAATTCAATAACCCTGTCAATTAGGGTTTATGTTCATGATTAGGGTTTCATGATCTCTTTACTTAAGGACCATACCCTTAATCACCACATGAATCATATTCATGTTATGAATTCATGCTAACATCATCTCAACTTGATAAGGTCATATCATCCCTTCAATCAAGTACATACAACTATGAATGACATAGTGTACCAAGTCATTGATCCTATAAGCAATTAGGGTTCATCCCTTAATTGGCACTAATCACTTAGGTACTAATAGGGTTTCAATCTTTGTACCTTCATTGATTATCATTACTAATCATCATTGGATCAATGAGTCATTCATCATCTCTATTCTCGAGAGATTCAATCACCTTGGACCTCCATTACATAAGGTATCCAATTGAATTGATCAATTGAATCTACAATCAACTTTGACTACTTGACCCCCAAACGATTTGAAACTGTTTGGTAAAGGTGGTGCTTGAGACTGTTTGCCCAAGTAGATGAAGACTGTTTGCCCAAGTAGGTGAAGACCGTTTGGCCAAGTAGGTGAAGACCATTTTGCCAAGTAGGTGAAAACCGTTTGGACAAGTAGGTGAAGACTGTTTTCCCATCACATCATCAAAATCCAAGACAACCAATTAAGGTTTGGATCATTGGATTGATCACCAAATCAGCAATTGATTACACTTTAACTTAGTATCATTGGATCATCAATTGCCTAACCATACTCACCCCTAGACCTCTAAACGGTTTTGGGTGACCTCCAAACGGTCTTGAGACCGTTTGGCTCATCCAACCCTTGGATTCTAGTGAAAAATCAATAGGGTTTGAGCTATTGAGTTGATCATCAAATCAGTACTTAATTGCAAAGTGATTTGGTACCATTAGACCTTCAATTGGTCAACCATGCTTAACCCTAGACCTCCAAACGGTCTTGAGACCGTTTGGGTGATTCCCAAACGGTTTTGAAACCGTTTGGGTCAATCAACCCAAAACATCAACTCATTCCAATGCAAAATCAGCACTTATCTGATTAGGGTTAACACCATATCTTTTGTCCTTCAATCACTTAACCATATCCAAACCTAGACCTCCAAACGGTCATGGGTGACCCCCAAACGGTCTTGAGACCGTTTGGGTAATCCCCAAATGGTTTTGAAACCATTTGGGCTAATTAACCCAAAAAGTCAAATCAGCCAAGTTGAAAATCAACATTTAATCCAATTAGGGTTTGCCTAATTGATTAACCTTCAACTCATGATTCCTTTGGAATTAATCCATCAAATTTGGTGGGTCATCAACCAAAATAATTAGGAACAGGATTATCAAAATTGCAACCCTTGGTCAACACTTTCAAACGGTTTTGAAACCGTTTGCCAAAAAAGGCAAATAAATCAAGTTGAAAATCAGCACTTAATCCAATTAGGCTTTTCCTAATTGATTGGCCTTTAACTCACGATTCCTTGGGAGTTAACCCATGAAATTTGGTGAGTCATTAACCAACATAATTAGGAACAATAATCACAAACGTTCAACCCTTGGTCAACTCACTCAAATGATTTTGAAACCGTTTTCTCCCAAACGATTTGCAAACCGTTTGGTCACCAAACGGTTTGGTGAAACCGTTTGGTCCCAACTTCCAAACCGTTTTCCCAAGATATTTGGGGAGGTGTGTGCTTATGATGATGTCATCATAATCAATCTTCGTCCCTGAAGTTATAAAACTTCTGATTTCATGAATTAATCAATTTCAACCAGCAATTAATCAAGATAATGAAGGAATCATTGAAATTACAAGATTAATGGTTGAATAACAATGTAAAAGGGTTCAAGTTATAAAACCCACCTCAAATATGATCTCCAAGCTTCACGCTACATGGATCTAATGGGGGATGAAGATTCTCCAACTATTACAAGGCTCAACTTCGAGATTTGGAGTGAAATGATCAGCTAGAATTGAAGATTGAGTGAAGAAATGAAGGAATTACACATTGTTTTATGATTTTCACCTTGAAATCATGAAGAACGAAGATCAAAGGCTTACCAACAGGTTGGGGACTTGCTACCTTCTGTCCTTAGCCTTCTTGGTCGGTTTTACAAGCAAGGAGAAGAAGTGGGGTCGTAAAAGCCTTTCATTTGGCTTGGAAAAGGTACTTTTATAAGAAAAGTGAGGAGAGAGAAGATACTTTATAAAAGTCTTTTAATTCCAAAATTGTTGCCACCACTTCCCCCTTGGTTTCTTGCATGCAAGGGCATCTCTATCCCCACCGAACTCCCTTCCATTGTTCATGAATTAAGGGAAAATAAATTAAGCACCTTAACCCTTATAATAAGAATATCCATATTTGAGTGAAAATTCTTTTTCTTATAATAATGGTGAGTGGAATTTCACCTCCTTAGGATATGCTCGTGCCTTTGCAAGGATTTAGGCTTATACACACATATATTAATCCAACCATTTTAATTTTGGTTGAAGGCCCTTTAATTAATACATTTATTTTTGCCCTAAATCAAATTAGGGTTTCAATTAGGATTAAATCTTGATTATTTTAATATCAAGATTATCTCTCCTCCAACTTAATTCAAATGAGGCACCCCTCTCATTTTATTTGCTCTACATGATGCCAAAAAGAATTAAGGACCTTATTGAAGTGGTAATTTGCATATTGAACCCTAGGTTTTGGGTAAATTGCACTTTACACCAAAACTAGGTTTTAATGCACAAACATTGCTCTATCAGCTCTTTCTTGGTATTCAGGCTTCCATAAACCACACCTCAGCATCATCTTCACTCTCATGATGCTTCAACACATGAGGAACATATTATCATGCACAATTTTCACTGGGTATTTTTCACATTAGTCCAAAACAAACAAAACATTGATTTCGACAATGTTCAAAAAGGACTAGAATTGCAACATAAGTTTTTATTGAGGCCTAATTACTTTTCATAAGATGAGATTAAGCATTTAATCACATTTCTTAATCAAAACACCTAGGGTTAAAGTATAACCCAGGTCAGGGTTGTTACAAATTATAAACCCCTAACAAGGATTTCGTCCTCGAAATCCAGATAAAGGAAGACAAATGTATTTTATTCTTCATACTATCTAGTCTTCACATAACATCTCCTTATTATGGAGACACCATAAGACTTTGATCGGCACAAAGTGTTTCCATACAAGATTCTCATAGAATCAACACACAAGGCACATGCTCCATTGTTCCTCATCATTGACAATAGAGTCAACTTTGTGTCAAACAACACTTTTCTTATTCAGAGAAACATCATACATTCTTTATGAATATGATGTTTATGCAGAGCATAAACCCCTAACATATGATGTTCATATTGTTTTATATATTCAGACTAATTTCACAGTTGACCACTCCAGGTAGACAACCTAACCCATCTGATAACTCTCAAATACCAGAATCTTTTACATTGGTATCTATCACATGTGTTGGAAACACATCATATATATCTCTTCCTTTCATCTTGGAATATTAATTATTTCATATGTCCTCATCTTGGGACCAAAGTCCAAGATAACTGATACTTTTATAAGTATCCATCACATGAACACCTTTATCTTATGCACATCAAGTGTCCTAAGACCCACTTGATTGCCATGTCCCTAAAAGGCAACAAAACAAGGATTCATATTCCTCTTATTAATTCATGTATTTTCAACTATTATTGAACTATTTACTCTTTATCTCATCCTAGGTTCCTTGCCTTTAGCATTGGAATTTGTAAGGATGATTACATGCCATTATCCCTTTCTTTATTATTATCTAGCATGTTTATGATCATCTCATGATCTCATCACATCTCCCATTTCCTCATTATGGGGAAAGATCTGTATTATGCGGGCAACATTATTGAACAGGGTTCATCTCCCATTTTTGTATTCTTATCTAATGAGGAGTACATTTTTAGTTCCTCATACAATCATGCTCATCTGAGATTATCTCAAACTTATCTTTCTTATGCATGGGATATGACACATTTATTCATTCCAGATTTCTGATTTCATGATACTCATTAGATTGTCTCAGAATGACTACTTGATCAGAGCAATCAAAAAGACAACAATCTAAGAGTTTCCATACCCACTTTATCATCAACAGTTGTATACCTCGCCAGGGTATATAAATACTGAGATTAAGTGGTATGCACTTTGTATACTATCATATTCCTCCTTTTCATATTATCACAAGCATAAGACTTATCATCCATGAATTTCATTCAGGCATCTCTTCTGTACCTCATCATTTCTCAAGGAGGTAAGAACAACATAAAACATTTGTAGTGTTTTACTATGCAAAACATAAGTCCTCATAGGACTAATCAAGGAAAGTTCAATCATTTCCTTTCTCAGTTAATCCAGGAATTCATAAATTAACATATTTGCATGACATTATCTTGTCTAACTTGTCATAATACATGAATTATTCACTGCCTTAGGCTAACTCTGCCTCAAAGGTTGATTCAACAGGCTATGGTTGAGCACAAACTCCATTTAAGTCCAGAAATTCATCATTTCCTTTTGCTTCAACCTGCTGATGCTAATTACAAATCCTGTTGATATCTATAACATCATCATTGGGACTGGTAATCGAGGTTACACTGCCAAAACTTGATCCACTATATACATTACTGTTGCCCTAAGTTCTCCAACAGTAATACTTAAAGAAGGATTTTCTTATTATAGTTGGATCAACTAGGGGATTCTTAGGCAATTGTCTCTCTCTTGCCTGTTCCTATGCACCTCTTCTTGGTGCAACATTGCTGCTCTCAGCAGCAATCTCCTCATGTGACCCAATCATGTTTAAGTTCTTCTTCTCTTATACAAGCAGAAGACACTATCAGATACACTGGATGACACTAGAACATACTCTACTACCTTAGTCCTATGTCTCTGTAGACTCAACGAACCTAGAGCTTTGATACAACTAATTGTAGCGACCGTCTTACGAAAACATGATTAACTAATGCGGAAGCAAATTATTTGCAGCGGATCATTGAAAATCACTGAAAATTAAAACTTTTTCAAAGAGATCCATTCACAGGAAAACTCTTTAACCAAGAACCAAAGTATTTCAAATTCATCCTGGTTCACAAGTACACAACCTGTACCATTCCTTCTCAAATATTACAACATCAACTGTCTTATAAACATTATATACAGATAGTATACAAATCTCGAGGCATCAAGCCAAAACCTCAGATTGAATCATAAGACACTGACTAAAAACTCTGAGGACCTGAGAGTATAGAGACGACACATAGGACTACTATCTGTATGACTAGACAGACAATATCTCCACCTGAGATCTTATTGCTATCCCTGCTGTTACTATTGCTGTTTCTCTTTCCTTGTTCTAGGATTTCTGCTTTGCCTCCCATGCATACCTAAAAATGTTTCCCACGGGGGTGAGACAATTCAAAATTTCCCCAGCGAGAGATATAACTCTCTACCAAAAACATTGTTATTGCAGTTTATTAAATTAAAACTGAGCAGGGGTTACTTTTATATTATCAGGCATAATTATTCATCATAGAAAAGAATAGGATAATCTCCATTCTCAAGGAGGTCATTGCATCTACCCATGGTAGATAAGTAATTCATCTGTCTACCTTGCAGAGAATATAAAGAAATATAATTAACATTTATCCATTAAGGAATGCACAAAGAAAATGCAACATCAGCTAATGAATCTCCGTATTCAATCCTTAAGCAAACATGCTATACGGATGATTACATTTTATAATCACACTTATTCCCTGAGGAGGTGAGCCATACCGCTCAAATCCAACCTTCGGTTGAGAAACCCAAAGTCGGTGCCATACAAGGTCCATGGAAGAGCCGGACTCCATGACCTCCCACGTCTCGGTCAGTGTGAGACCACAAGCAGGACCGCAATCTCTTGCTTAAGTGACCTCAGTCACAGGGTTAGCTCCCGTAGGCTACCCTTTCTCTAGCTCGCCTTGGTACAGGTCTCGACGCTAGTATATCTGAGCCACAGGCCAGTTCACCGTGCTCCCTGAGCCATGAACGCATTCATGCTCTTTCACACTGAGCCATGGGCCTGTTCACCATGCTCTTATACACATCTTGAGTCTACAACCGAAGTTGCACTCTAATCCTCCTATTTTTGGCTAGGAGAAACCCCACATATTCAACAATATACGCTCCGGATTAACCCGTAGGAAAATCCGTTTCACCATCACCAACTACTAATGATGATGGATCTATGGCTAGGGCACTACATGATGAAATTCCACTTGATTAATTAAGTGCATTACCATATATTTTAACATCATCCATGTTTCAAACAAGAATTATTATAACAGATGCTACAAAGAAAGATACAATACATCTATCACATACTTTTCAAATCTTTAAAACACATGATACTTGGGATGTAACATCCCAGGATTTGAGGCCTCGGATAAAACACTCTTAAAAGGAATGATTGGACTACCCATATCACCAAGGTGCACCTTCTTTTCAGGGAGCCCATCTCTATAGAACTCCATAGTTAAGCGTGCTCAGCTTGGAGTAGTACTAGGATGGGTGACCCATCGGGAAGTTGATCCTGGCTTGCGCGTCAGTGTGGACAAAGTGCGCAGTTAAGGCTATTGGTGGTTTGTGGGGCCAGTCGTCATTCCTGAAACTCTACTAGAGCCTAGGGCAGTGCGCTCGGGCGTTACAAATGGTATCAGAGCCAATTCCCCTCCAGTAGGTGGGGGTGGTGGTTTGTGAGGCCAGTCGTCATTCCTGAAACTCTACTAGAGCCTAGGGCAGTGCGCTCGGGCGTTACATGGGATCTCAGTCCTATATCACATTACTGGGAATTCTCATCCCTTCATAATATCATCATCATGATTACTGGATATGGGTAGTTAAACCCTTAGATCATAACATTGTTATCTCTGTAATAGATAACCATTACCTCTAGGTCCTCAGACCAAGGTATTCATTTTACTTGTGTGCAAGTATTCACATGGCTCACCAGGCCATTAAACATCTTGTCACCTCTCACTAGGCAACAAATTATTCACATGGCTCACAAGGCCATTACACATCTTGTCACCTCTCACTAGGAAACAACTTATTCACATGGCTTACAAGGTTATTGATCATTATACTTGTTATACAAGTATTTAACATGCCTTATAAGGCTTATGCAATAAAATAAATACAACCTTCCCATCATTAGGGTTAAGGTTTTCCATTATTAACCATTTAGGTTTTCAAGGTCATATTATCAATGATCAAATCCTAATTCATTGTTCCACACATCTAGGAGCAAATATTGATATCATAAGTATTCAATCATACTTATTTATTCTCATCATTTTTCATTAAATGAATCATCAATTCAAGTTATGAGTTCATTTCTCATCCTCATCATGGTATGATTACATCATACACATCATTTGGGCTTTACCCCATTCTCAAGGTACATTAATTAACACTCATCAAGGTGCAACAACTCATTACATTTCATTGTAATAGTTGCATAACACACTTCATGAGTTTCTTACCCAATTATATTGGATTTGGAGTACATCAAGGCATATAAACCCTGAAGTGTTGAATGTGATAACTATCATATTTTGATGTATCACTTTCTCATCACTTCAGACTCTCCTGAATTAGCCATCTTATCTTGTATTAAGGTATTTCCCTTCTTAATACATTCCATCACTAATCACTTACCTATAGCATATAATGCATAGTCCACACATTAGAGTTGTCCAACTATCTTTAATGATATGGACTTGTCTAATGGTAAAGACATTGCTTACAATTAGGTTGCATATATTCAACCACATGAAATGTTTCACCTTTATAAGGCCATTCCTTTTATCTCATCATTAGGGTTTCTTTATACCCTTACTTAGGATTAGAATTATGATTTATTATCATATTATCCAAGATTAGGGCTTTATGTATTATGACTCCTCATTAGAGTCTCACATGCCTTCACCCTTCTTAGGGCCTCTTATCACAACATAACAATTGTACGTCATGTGGTGTTAATACTTAGTTAAGGTTTCTCATGGAATCACCCTTAACTAGGGTTTCCACCATAGTTTCCCTTCTTTTTGGGTCTACTATTCATCTCTATTAGGATTTCATTCAATTATCCATAATTGGAGATTCACTATTCATCCCAATTAGGGATTTACATCTCTTTTCCCTAAATTAGAGTTTCACTTATGATTACCCTATATTAGGGCTACATCCTTACCCTGGATTAGGGTTTCATTTAGAATTGCCCTCAATTAGGGTTAGAATTCAATAACCCTGTCAATTAGGGTTTATGTTCATGATTAGGGTTTCATGATCTCTTTACTTAAGGATCATACCCTTAATCACCACATGAATCATATTCATGTTATGAATTCATGCTAACATCATCTCAACTTGATAAGGTCATATCATCCCTTCAATCAAGTACATACAACTATGAATGACATAGTGTACCAAGTCATTGATCCTATAAGCAATTAGGGGTCATCCCTTAATTGGCACGAATCACTTAGGTACTAATAGGGTTTCAATCTTTGTACCTTCATTGATTATCATTACTAATCATCATTGGATCAATGAGTCATTCATCATCTCTATTCTTGAGAGATTCAATCACCTTGGACCTCCATTACATAAGGTATCCAATTGAATTGATCAATTGAATCTACAATCAACTTTGACTACTTGACCCCCAAACGGTTTGAAACCGTTTCGTAAAGGTGGTGCTTGAGACCGTTTGCCCAAGTAGGTGAAGACCGTTTGCCCAAGTAGGTGAAGACTGTTTGGCCAAGTAGGTGAAGACCGTTTGGCCAAGTAGGTGAAGACCGTTTGGCCAAGTAGGTGAAGACCGTTTGGCCAAGTAGGTGAAGACCGTTTGCCCATCACATCATCAAAATCCAAGTCAAGCAATTAAGTTTTGGATCATTGGATTGATCACCAAATCAGCAATTGATTACACTTTAACTTAGTATCATTGGATCATCAATTGCTTAACCATACTCACCCCTAGACCTCTAAACGGTCTTGGGTGACCTCCAAACGGTATTGTGACCGTTTGGATGAGCTCCAAATGGTCTTGAGACCGTTTTTCTCATCCAACCCTTGGATTCTAGTGAAAAATCATTAGGATTTGAGCTATTGAGTTGATCATCAAATCAGTACTTAATTGCAAAGTGATTTGGTACCTTTAGACCTTCAATTGGTCAACCATGCTTAACCCTAGACCTCCAAACGTTCTTGGGTGATCCCCAAACGGTCTTGAGACCGTTTGGGTGATTACCAAATGGTTTTGAAACCGTTTGGGTCAATCAACCCATAACATCAACTCATTCCAATGCAAAATCAGCACTCAGCCGATTAGCGTTAACACCATATCTTTTGTCCTTCAATCACTTAACCATATCCAACCCTATACCTGCAAACAGTCTTGGGTGACCCCCAAACGGTCTTGAGACCGTTTGGGTAATCCCAAAATGGTTTTGAAACCGTTTGGACTAATTAACCCAAAAAGTCAAATCATCCAAGTTGAAAATCAGCACTTAATCCAATTATGGTTTACCTAATTGATTAGCCTTAAACTCATGATTCCTTTGAAATTAATCCATAAAATTTGGTGGGTCATCAAACAACATAATTAGGAACAGGATTCTAAAACGGTCAACCCTTGGTCAACTCTTTCAAATGGTTTTGAAACCGTTTGCCCAAAAAGGCAAATAAATCAATTTGAAAATCAGCACTTAATCCAATTAGGCTTTGCCTAATTGATTGGCCTTTAACTCACAATTCCTTGGGAGTTAACCCATGAAATTTGGTGAGTCATTAACCAACATAATTAGGAAGAATAATCTGAAATGGTTAACCCCTGGTCAACCCACTCAAATGGTTTTGAAACTATTTGCTCCCAAACGATTTGCAAACCGTTTGGTCACCAAACGGTTTGGTGAAACCGTTTAGTCCCAACTTGCAAACCGTTTGCCCAAGATATTTGGGGAGGTGTGTGCTTAGGATGATGTCATAATCATCAAGCTTCGTCCCTGAAGTTCTAAAAACTTCTGATTTCATGAATTAATGAATTTCAACCAACAATTAATCAAGATAATGAAGGAATCATTGAAATTACAAGATTAATGGTTGAATAACAATGTAAAAGGGTTCAAGTTATAAAACCCGCCTCAAATATGATCTCCAAGCTCCAAGATAAACGGATGTAATGGTGTATGAAGCTTCTCCAACTATTCCAAGGCTCAACTTCAAGATTTGGAGTGAAATGATCGGCTAGAATTGAAGATTGAGTGAAGAAATGAAGGAATTACACATTGTTTTATGATTTTCACCATGAAATCATGAAGAACGAAGATCAAAGGCTTACCAACAGGTTGGGGACGTGCTCCCTTCTGTCCTTAGCCTTCTTGGTCGGTTTTGCAAGCAAGTAGAAGAAGTGGGGTCGTAAAAGCCTTTCATTTGGCTTGGAAAAGGTACTTTTATAAGAAAATTAAGGAGAGAGAAGATACTTTATAAAAGTCTTTTAATTACAAAATTGTTTCCACCACTTCCCCCTTGGTTTCTTGCATGAAAGGGCATCTCCATCCCCACCGAACTCCCTTCCATCCATGAATTAAGGGAAAAGAAATTAAACACCTTAATCCTTATAATAAGAATATCCATATTTGAGTGGAATTTTTTTTCTTATAATAATGGTGAGTGGAATTTCACCTCCTTAGGATATGCTCGTGCCTTTGCAAGGCTTTAGGCTTATTCACACACATCTGAATCCAACCATTTTAATTTTGGTTTAAGGCCCTTTAATGAATACGTTTATTTTTGCCCTAAATCGAATTAGGGTTTGAATTAGGATTAAATCTTGATTATTTTAATATCAAGATTCTCTATCCTCCAATTTAATTCAAATGAGGTGCCCCTCTCATTTTATTTTCTCTACATGATTCCAAGAAGCATTAAGGACCTTATTGAAGTGGTAATTTTCATATTGAACCCTAGGTTTTGGGTAAATTGCACTTTACACCAAAACTAGGTTTTAATGCACAAACATTGCTCTATCAGCTCTTTCTTGGTATACAGGCTTCCATAAGCCACACCTCAGCATCATCTTCACTATCATGATGCTTCAAAACATGAGGAACATATTATCATGCAAAAGTTGCTCTTAAACCCCTCAACTTGGGTATTTTGCACATTAGTCCAAAACAAACAAAACATTGATTTCGACAATGTTCAAAAAGGACTAGAATTGCAACATAAGTTCCTCTTGAGGCCTAATTACTTTTCATAAGATGAGATTAAGCATTTAATCAAATTTCGTAATCAAAACACCTAGGGTTAAAGTATAACCCAGGTCAGGGTTGTTACAAGTACGCCGACAGGAGGATACGACTCCTTCTGGTGCCTTGTGCGACAAGGCGATCAGAGTTCCAGGTAGTCTGTGTGGACTGCTATAGAGATGGGAGATTCCTGCTGCTCGGAGGACAATTGTCAATCCTGACAGTCTTGGTGAGACCAGGAGCTGCATAGACACCGTCCATGACCAGAGGTGAAGACCGCGCAAGCCGTGAGGTAACGTTGCCGAGCAAGCCTCAGGACAAGGTATGTCTTTGCAAACCATCCTTCCTATTGTATAGATGTTGACACGATTCCTTTATTCTGGGTTCAGGAGAAGAATTTTTTTGTTTCCGCTGCCTTCTCTATCTCTCCTAAAACCCAATAGTGGTATCAGAGTCACGTCATGTGATGCGATGATTTTGAGTCGCATTTATAGACCTATTTTATATGTGGTTTATGCTTTTATTAGTCATTTCTATGGTTAATATCGCATAATTCATCCATTTTGGTCTTTGCCATCATTTTATGTCAAATCCCCTTAGTTTCATCATTTTGAGCATTCATTATCACATTATTATTAATTGTGTGGATTTATTTGATCTTGTCTTTGAATTTCAGGAAAAACAAGTATCTTCTTCCGTCGATACCATCGACGGAAGTCGATACCATCGATAAGACCGCAGGTTGCCAGCCGAAAGGAGCAGCAAAGAGTCGATACCATCGATGCTGATGTCGATGGTATCGAGACGTCTTCAGATTGCTGGCGAAGGAGCAGTCGATAGTATCGACACCAAGTCGATACCATCGACACATGGAGGCTACAGCGTCGCAAAATGACAGAACCGACGCCAAAAAGGGGGGTCGATACCATCGACTCGCGTCGATGGTATCGACGCCGTAGGATATGAGTTTGCTTTGTAATGATCTCAATCGGACGGTTGGAGTTAATTGGCGACCTAATTAGGGACTTATACCTAAGGACGGCCGCCCAGACAGAGGGAGAGGGGAATTAGCCATTGCACAAGTGCCGAGGAGCAAGAGAAAGGAGAACGGAGGCCAGAAGTTCATACGAGTCGATCCAGACGCTGCCGAAGACGGATTTCACCACCGAGAGGCGGGAAAGCTCGTGTTCTACGCAAAGGATCAATCGGTTCTTCTCCGTTTAGGGGTTTTCCCATTCAATTCACGTTTTTCATATGATTTCCCCTATTTCTTCCATGTACTTGTGTGAGATGAACATGCGGGGCTAATCCCCTCCATATTTAGGACCGGGAGTAGCTCGGAAATTCATTGTATGACATTTTTATAATAGTAATTCATTTTTTCTCTCTTAAATCCGTGGTATAGCTTTGTTTTCTCCATATATTGTTATGCTTGATCACCATAATAATAATATAATGTCCTTAATCACTTCGACAGAAGGATTAACGGCTGAAAAGAGACGAACCCTACATTAATCAATAAATCCCTTGAACAAGGTGGTGTAAAATTAATGGTGGATACTGAGAGATCGTTCGTAATGCACTTAGTTTAGGGAATAGGTTAGTACGACGGTGGAACCAACCTAAACCTAAGTAGTGAATTGTACCATGACAGTGGGTAATTCTGTTTTCAGGCCATTACCAGGATAGAGAGAGAAGAGTGAGGCATTATAAAAAAATCTAATACAATGAATACTCGCGGTGAAACCGCAATCCTAAAGATACCTTTTGAATTGATTAAATTAACCTTTAATCGATTGTTTGCTTTGTTTTATTTTTATTTTTCTTTTAAATTTTGACAACAAACCCCAATTTGTTATTCGGCTTAGCTGATCGCAAATAGTTAGTAGGAGTCTCGGACAATTCTGAGTATCCCTGTGTTCGACTCGGGCCTCACAAAGGCCTGTACTACTCGACGTGTATACTTGCGTTTTTAGCGTGTAGTAAAATACACATCAAGTTTTTGGCGCCGTTGTCGGGGATACAACGAATTGTTGGCACTTCGAGTGCTACGCGCGGCCACTCTAGGCCACAATTTTTTTTATTTTTCATTCAAATTCAAATATTTTTACATTGTTTCATAATAGTTTATACTCGTCTAAGCTTAGTACTGAACTCAAATTTTCTTATTTCAGGTACTGTGTATGGTGGAGACGTGTAGTACTGAATATGTGGAACGCGCACCCGAGGTTCCATTTTTGGGACATGAGGACGAGGAGCATTCCGAGCAAGAGTACCAAGAAGAGGTAGATTCTGAATCTTAACCAGAAGAGATGGCCGAGCCACAGACCATATGGGAGAAGATCAAAGCTTCTTCCTCATCAGCTTCAAAGGGGCCTATAAAGAAGCAGGCGATCAACATACCAACATATAAGATTGATCCGGCTTTGATAAATCTGGTCAAGTCAAATGCTTTTCATGGGCTCAAGAATGAGGACCCCGTCGCGCATATCAGCCAGTTTGTTGAAAATTGTGACATGGTAAAAATCGATCGGTTTCCACAGGATGCACTATATCTCAAGCTCTTCCCGAGTTCTTTAAAGGGAGCCGCACGAGAGTGGCTGCATAATTTGGACGATGAGTTCGTGGAGTCTTGGAACCATATGGTGGAGGTCTTCTTTGAGAGGTTCTTCCCTCCTGAGAAGACTAACAACATGATCCGAAAGATTCATAATTTCACCCAACAGGCCGGTGAAACATATTCTGAGACCTGGGAGAGATTCCAAGTCATGCTGAGGAGGTGCCCGCATCACGGGCTTGATAAAGAGACGCAAGTGAAGATCTTCTATTTTGCTCTCTCCGAGCACGATATGAGTAATTTGGATTCAGCCGAATCAGGATTCTTTTTGAACAACACAGATGATAGGTGATGGGAGATATTAAAGAACATGGCTAGGAAACAATCATGGGGTGACAGAGGTGCTGTGGAGCAGGTTAGAGTCGCAGGTGAATCCAAAGTAGTTAAAGAACTGAACGACAAGTTGGATCTTCTAGCCAAGAAGCTTCTAGCTAAGGATGATGCATCTGAGGAAGAGGAAGCCCAAGTCAAATTCATGCAACAACAGGGCTACAGAAACAATGACTATGCATGGAGAAGAGATAAAAAGTTCTCATGGAAGGATCCGAATAATTTTCTGTAGGATCCAGATGCCAAGCCACAACCTAGAGCGGAGGACAAGAACACTGAACTACTGAGTCAAATGGTTCAGCAGAATCAGGAAATGATGGCTATGTTTGGTAAGCAATTGCAATCTCAAGGTGATATCCTAACCAAGTTTGGGCAGACGCTGCAAAGCCATGGAGCACAAATGCGGGCATTAGAAACCACCGTGGCACAGATTTCCAGTGAAGTGGCGGCCATCAAGCACGCCAATCAATAGAAACCGGCCGAGAATGTAAATGTGGCCCAAGCACACCATCAGGTCAAGTATCTGTCTATGGTAAACAATGAGGAGGAATCTCAGGTGCAAGAAGCTAAAGAAGAAAGAAAAATGACTTTTAATGCGCATGCGTCACCGGCAATACCGTATCCACACACTTACTATGGACTGCCGGGCGGAAACCCGTTCTTCAGACAATCACAGCGAGTTATGAATATTGCATCTCCATCTAGGCAAGAAGAACAATTGAAGGCTGTTTGTGCACGTGTGGCAGTATCTAATGCGAGAGAGGAACCACAACAAGCTATTACTGTTGATGATGTCTCGCCAAAGCCCACGTCAGAGGCAGTGATTGAAGGAAGCTTAAGGGAGTTAACCCCGAAAAGCTCATATGTGCCACCCCACAGGCGTGTTGATGCAGCAGATGTTTCAAAACTGGACAATCCTAAGTCAAAGAAAGAGCATTGTCATTTTAGGAAATTCTTGGAAATATTCCGAAAACTCCACATCAATATTCCATTAGTGGAGATGATCGAGAAGGTGCCCGCCTATGGGAGGTTCATCAAGGAAATCATCAATAAGAAGAGGCGGATAAAAGACACTGATATTTGTAGGATGAATGAGACGGTGAGCTCTATGATTCACGGGAGTTCGCCAAAGAAGAGAAAAGACCCAGGGGGCTTCTACATTCCTTGCTCAATAGGTGGTCGACATTTTCCTAAAGCGCAATGTGATTCAGGCGCCAGCATAAATCTCATGCCTCTGGCGACGTTTCAAAAGCTAGGGTTAAAAGAGATAAAGAAGTCAGCCGCGACAATTGAATTAGCGGATGGGTCTATCGTGAGACCATACAGAGTGTGTGAGGATGTTCTCGTCAAAGTGGATAGTTTCATATTCCCGGTGGATTTTGTTGTCATTGATATGCCACCGCTCCAAAGCTGTGAAATTCTTTTAGGAAGACCGTTTCAAGCAACGGCGGACGTCGTGACTGCCTTAGGGAGAGGTACATTGTCCTTGTGAATTGGAGGAGATCGAGTTGAATTCAAGTTACCACATGATCCTCTAAGCACAGTCCCCAAGGTGAAAAGATGATGAGCTTCATACCGTCTAGCCTAAGACGTTAAATAAGGGCGCTTGTTGGGAGGCAACCCAACCATTGGTACATTAGGATAGTTTAATTATAATCATAGGTTGCTTTATTTTCATTCAATTTTTAGTGTAAAGAAGATACCTTGATCCGTTTGTTCATTGTGCAGGCTGAGGCAGAGTCGATACCATCGACACTCTGGTCGATGGTATCGACATAGGTTCAGGTTGACAACAACAGAGTTCATTCTGAGTCGATACTATCGACGGACTCATCGATGGTATCGACACACACACAGGCAGGTCACCCAACAACAATCGATAGTATCGACACAGGTGTCGATACCATCGAGATCTCTGGAGAACTTCAGATCGATTTGTCTCAGTCAACTCGATACCATTGACGGCCTCGTCGACAATATCGACATCGTTACAAGTTGAAGTGCAAAGTGGAGGTGTCGCAATGAAGCCAAGTCGATACTATCGACACCTGTCGATGGTATCGACCATCCATGTCACCGATCCGCGCAAAGAAATCGACGGCGATTGCGGCGTCCACATCATCGATCCGGGTGCAGCGTCGATACCATCGACCCGCGTCGATGGTATCGACTCAAGAGCAATCCGGGTTACAAGATCAAGCAATCGTTAGCCGTCGATACTCGCGAGGGGGGCGGATAGCATCGAGACGTGTCGATACCATCAACTCACGTCGATGGTATCGACGGACCAACAATGGCGCCGGCTAAGTCTATATAAGGAGATTCATGACATCATTTAACATCACACATTCAGAGCTCTCTTCTTCCTTTGCGTCGAGCACTCCCCCGAGCCATCCAAGCCCGAAGAACAGCAGCACCGAGCGACGATCTTCACCGAGCGGAGATTCAATTCTCCATCTTCACCGAGCTCTTCTTCTAATCCTTTTCTCGTCGCAACAATGGTGCGTCCAACCAGAGCGTCTCCCTCGCGCGCTCATATGATTGATATCCCCAAGTTCGTGCCACCACCGCCATCGTCGGTCGCACGTCCTCGCCTTGTCCACCCTTCTGCGGAGGTGAAGAAGATCTTCGACGAAATCATGAAGCGCAAGATTGAGCCAACCTGGTATGTGGATCCGGAGATGCTTCGTGATCTTGGCTTCAAGGCAAACTTGGACTACGTGCTCAAAGGACAAGCACACCAAACGGTCCGTGGCCACGACGAGCTGGAGTGCCACGAGGACGGTCAACCTTTCTTCAGCGAGTGGCCGACATATAAGGAACTGGTGGCAGAATTCATGGCATCCCTCGACGTCAATGTCATGCCAAACGAGATATCCTCCAGTGTCCATGAGTGGGAGAAGGGCCGGGTGTCTTTCCGGCTCTACAACCACGACTACACCATCACTCTGGAGCAGTTCAATGACATCTTCAACTGGAACAGCTCCAAGTATGACCACCGCCAGCTAGATAACCGCACCGACTACGCCGCCATCTTCTCCGAGTTGGTGACGGTTCCGCATGGGAGGTCGGTGAGCTACCACAACGCCGCGGTAGCCGACTTCGAGCACCCGTTTGCACGGGTCTTGCACAGGATGCTGAGCTCAACCATCTTTGCTCGAAGCGATCTTGCTTTGAGAAAATTCCAGGAGTCTGATCTTTTCTTTTTATACAAGCTCCTGACGAGACAAGAATGCAACTGGGGTGCATTCTTTCTACACCGAGTGTTGGCGGTGAAGAGGAGCACGAGGAGAGCCCCGATTCATTTCGGCGGGCTAGTCACCAGGATAGCCCTCTACTTGGGCTTGAATCTCAATCAGCTGACTCCTCTTACTACGAGAAGCAAGGTCAACTTGCAACATCTTCACCGGGCCAACCTAATTCTTCTCCGAGATGGCGTGGCGTTCGCACACTGCCACGTAAATCAAGCATATCAGGAGTGTTCTCTACCTGACCCCGTCTTCAACATCGACGGCGTGCAACATTTCCGGTGGCCAATCATAGCCATCGACTCTGATGAAGAAGACGGTGGCAAAGACGTTGGCGACGACGACGAGGCGGCGGAAGAGGAGGAAGAGGCGTTCACACCTCTTCGATCCCGAGTGGCACCCCGGAAGCGTCCTCAGATGCATATAGGTGCATCTTCATCTTCTCCGCATCCGCCTCCACCACCACAGCCCTCGCAGCCTAGCGAGGATGCCTATTCCATGCAAGGCATGTACAACATGCTCCAAGATATTCAGCAGACGCAACACAACCACACCGCTGCGTACGCCGGTATTCAAGATACCACCAACCGGCTTTTTGTCAACCAGTAGGCGATCTTCCAGAATGAACGCCTTCTTTTTGCAAATCAAGAGAATATCCATGATCGGCTGCATAGGATGGAGCAGCAGCAGCAGCCGTTTTACGATCATTACTGGAGCCAGAATTATTTTGGGGGGTATCCACAGCCTCCTCCGATGCCCCAGTATGATCTGACTTTTCAGGGGCAATACCCGTCTTGGGACCCCACGGCGCCGCAATACCCACCTCCACCACCACAAGAATGATCGGGTATCCCTGTTCCAATCTCTAAGTTTGTTTTTGACTATGAGGCCATAGTTGAATTCAAGCTTAGGGGGGTAGTTGGAATAGTTCTATCTTTTATTGTTTTTAGTTTTTAGCAATTTTTGCTTTTGTTCTCTTGTTATTTGTTTTCTTGCAATTTTATCTTTTATAGGATCCACATGCTATCTAGTGTAATTGTGGATGTCATAAAAGTTGTGTCATCTTGCTGTTAGTGCATGGGAAATTCAAGGAAATTTTGAAAAGTTTGTGTCTTTGGATAGCTTGTTTTGTTTTGACCTTGGGAACACATCCTATGAAAATGATTGATTATGTCAACTTTAAGACAACATTTCATACATGTACTCCTAATGATTCATGAAAGTGGCCGGAAATGGTTGTTTGAGACTAACTTAACCAAATGGTAATGAGACCTTAATTGGATGTAAGAGAGAGAACCCTCTAAACTACTACACAGGTCAGTAAGGAGGGACGCATAATATCTTTTAAAGGTTCAGTCATCTAGTCTTGTGATCGTTCCACTTCATTTTTCTATAATCCACCTAAGAATTGGAAGTAAAGTGTAGTTTTAATTCCTTTTGTGTGCATAGCATTTAGATAGGTCTGGCATTGGTATTTTCCATATGTTTTCATAAAAACAAAAAAAATATAGTGATTCATGCACATTACCTTTAGGTGCATGCCATGTAGTCGCATTCATGATTTTCATGCATAAAGTATATCATGTATCTCAATTTTTCCCAATGGTGAATTAAATTGTTCCATACCTTCTAAATAGTACAAAAATTTCTGAGTATGAAGAAAATAGCCCAATAAAATTATCTTTAAGCAATTATGGATATGTGGGCTGAAAACAAAAACTAAAAATCTGCAATAGAAAAAAAAAAGAGAAGAAAAAAAAGAATTTAGAAGAAATTGAAATAAGAAGGAGAAAGGAACGTAATATCACTTGTATTTCAGAATAATTGAGTACATGATGTAGTTTGACTAGATATCCATTTCATTTTGAGGCGGATGGTTAGTGCATGCATCATTCCACCCAATTTTAGGCATTAGGGCATTTCTAATGTGCATTTGCATCATATAGGACATTTTTGTATTATGCATGTTGAAACTGTACAATACTTCCACTTTCTTCCATGAGCCACCCATTTTCATCCACCCGTTGCTCGGATTGGTAGGCCACCGTGAATTTCTCCTCACTAATGAATATCAGGAGAACTGCTTCCATGTAGATGGTAGTTAGGGCGAGCAACGTAGTATAGGCGATCACGAGATGCACTAATGCTGAACCGGCGAATTTTATTATGTTAACTGCCGTATGTGATAGTGTTCATCGGTCGGTTTGGAGGTCAATTTCTTTTATTGATGATTACTGTCACCTTTAGGGTAATTACTGTTCTGTGGTTAGAGAAGGCCAGTTTGTGAATGTTCAGTGGGAGTCATATGGGATGTTGGGTTGGTGTGTTGTTTTTCAATTGACATTTGCAATTCTATTCTGTGGATTAGTTGCTCGAGGGCAAGCAACGTTCAAGCTTAGGGGAGTTTGATGCGATGATTTTGAGTCACATTTATAGACCTGTTTTATATGTGGTTTATGCTTTTATTAGTCATTTCTATGGTTAATATCGCATAATTCATTCATTTTGGTCTTTGCCATCATTTTATGTCAAATCCCCTTAGTTTCATCATTTTGAGCATTCATTATCACATTATTATTAATTGTGTGGATTTATTTGATCTTGTCTTTGAATTTCAGGAAAAACAAGTATCTTCTTCCGTCGATACCATCGACGGAAGTCGATACCATCGACAAGACCGCAGGTTGCCAGCCGAAAGGAGCAGCAAAGAGTCGATACCATCGACGCTGATGTCGATGGTATTAAGACGTCTTCAGATTGCTGGAAAAGGAGCAGTCGATAGTATCGACACCAAGTCAATACCATCGACACATGGAGGCTACAGCGTCGCAAAATGACAGAACTGGCACCAAAAAGGGGGGTCGATACCATCGACTCGCGTTGATGGTATCGACGCCGTAGGATATGAGTTTGCTTTGTAATGATCTCAATCGGACGGTTGGAGTTAATTGGCGACCTAATTAGGGACTTATACCTAAGGACGGCCGCCCAGACAGAGGGAGAGGGGAATTAGCCATTGCACAAGTGCCGAGGAGTGAGAGAAAGGAGAATGGAGGCCAGAAGTTCATACCAGTTGATCCGGACGCTGCCGAAGACGGATTTCACCACCGAGAGGTGGGAAAGCTCGTGTTCTACGCAAAGGATCAATCAGTTCTTCTCCGTTCAGGGGTTTTCCCATTCAATTCACGTTTTTCATATGATTTCCCCTATTTCTTCCATGTACTTGTGTGAGATGAACATGCGGGGCTAATCCCCTCCATCTTTAGGACCGGGAGTAGCATGGGAATTCATTGTATGACAGTTTTATAATAGTAATTCATTTTTTCTCTCTTAAATCCATGGTATAGCTTCGTTTTCTCCATATATTGTTATGATTGATCACCATAATAATAATCTAATGTCCTTAATCACTTCGACAGAAGGATTAACGGCTGAAAAGAGACGAACCCTACATTAATCAATAAATCCCTTGAACAAGGTGGTGTAAAATTAATGGTGGATACTGAGAGATCGTTCATAATGCACTTAGTTTAGGGAATAGGTTACTACGACGGTGGAACCGACCTAAACCTAAGTAGTGAATTGTACCACGACAGTGGGCAATTCTGTTTTCAGGCCATTACCCGGATAGAGAGAGAAGAGTGAGGCATTATAAAAAAATCTAATACAATGAATACCCGCGGTGAAACTGCAATCCTAAAGATACCTTTTGAATTGATTAAATTAACCTTTAATCGATTGTTTGCTTTGTTTTATTTTTATTTTTCTTTTAAATTTTGACAACAAACCCCAATTTGTTATTCGGCTTAGCTGATCGCAAATAGTTAGTAGGAGTCTCTGACAATTCTGAGTATCCCTGTGTTCGACTCGGGCCTCACAAAGGCCTGTACTACTCGACGCGTATACTTGTGTTTTTAGCGCGTAGTAAAATACACGTCATCATGCTACGACCCACCTCCCGATAACCCCCAATTAAGGGAGACCGAGTGGTCAAAGCCGCACCCATAACTTCCGGATCAAAGGTTCAGAAATTAACCAAGAATAATTATCAAATTTTAACATAATATACTGAAAGTTGTAAGAAAATAAATTTTTGCATACCATTTTTTTTGAAAACTTGGATCTCTAGACTTCTATCCACTTAAGGATTCTACTCTAATTAATCCTCCTTGTATTTAACTTCATGTATTTCACAATATGACGTTTTACTGTTTGTCCTTTTGGCTTGTACCTAAAACGCCGACAAACAAAACGTCGGTCAGCCGAAGCTGGTATGTGGGGGAAACAATAAACGTGCAACTATGATAACAACATCATCATTCAGTTAATCATTTAACAATCAAGATTACATTTTAAGCCATGCAACTCAATCCATACATATTCTCAAACTCTGGGCTGTCCCTGCAGTGGACATGGATACCACCTCTCTTTTAGGTAACAGAGTCGCATGGCACTACCCGAAGATAGCCCAATATCTAAATCAATGTGACTTGATGGTCCTACCTCAAGGGTAGCCATGTACTAAGTCATCCATAGACCTGATGCACCTACCCAAGAGGTACCCATGTACTAGGTCTTCCTTAGACCTGATGGACCTACCCAATAGGTAGCCATGTACTAGGTCTTTCTCTAACCTGATGGACCTACCCAATAGGTAGCCATGTACTAGGTTAGCTATAATGCCTCAGAGAGAACCAGGATCTGAGTTTGTAGGCATATATCCTTTGTGATAGTCATAGCCACATTATAATTTGCAATATGAACATCCAAACAGTTTAGTTGCATTCAATGCGATTAAACATCTGGGAATCCATCGGGAAACTAAAGAGGTTATTCATAATTTACCACATGCCTTTGCTTGCAGATTATTGAACATATACTTCATGTATATACAATCAAGCCAATCAACAGATCCAAGCAAGTAATTCAATCATCACATAATTCCTGAAAAGAATATGTACTCTATTTATTATACACTTTATCAAGAATCTACTTTATTGACTTGGATTCTCTTTCTAGGGTTTCTAATCCGCATTAAGATTTCATTAATATTCATTAGGGTTTTTTAGATCAATTTCTCAAACTTTATCCCTTTTAGGTTAACAAACCCTAAAATACTCTTTTCCATTTATATGAACCTTAATTTCTCAACTATCCATTTTAATAGTCTTTTATACCCAAATTGACTTAGTATCATCTTATCCCTATTTATTCATGGATTTGAACAATTAAAACAATTAAAAGACATATTCTCTTAAATTAGGGTTTTTAAGCTCATTAATGCATAATCATGCACGAAACCCTAAATTAAACCAATTATATAAAAAGATCATCTTTTTAGATCCTATTCTCACTTTTATTAACAACATGTTAATATCAACTTGAATTATCCAAATAATGTCATTAAGACCATTTACCATCAAATCTAAGGATTTTCCCTTAATTAAAACACTAAAGATGATAACTTTATGTACTTTTCCGATTTCAAGCATATAAACTCTAAATTAGACTAATCATGTGCAAAGTTCTTCCATTTTGAACATAATGTACCTTTTTACATTTAACAGGTTAACATCAATTCTAATGATCCATTAAACCCTATTAAACACATTAATCATATCAAAATAGGGTTTCTTAATCTTTAATTCATTAAAGATGATGATTTATACTACATTTTGAACTATGATCAGATTCAGGCTATAAAACTATTTTTATTGGATTCCTTGTGTTCTTCTGATCAAAATTCATATATTACTTGTCCTAATCAGAGTTACCAATCATTAGATATGATTTTTGCAATAAATCACTTACCACAGCCAATGAGATTGCGCCACGTCATCTCCGACTCATGCAACATTGCTTTCTTTGGAAACATAACCGAATTACCAGGTTACCCTCGTTTAATTCGGTCGTTGCTTCAGTCCGTGAAGGGCAAAAAGGTCCAACGCCTCGAGCTCCTTGTTCCTCCTCTCGACGGCGCAGACAGCCGCCCTAACAGGGTCTTGCGTGGCTCTTCCTCCTCACCTCTGACCCCGACGACCCCAAGGGTACCTTCTTCTGCCTCTGTCGCCTCTCCTCGCTCAGGGGGTATCCATATGTCGTGGTTTGAGTGGCTTTCTCGAGCCCACCAAGCTCCGCAACTTAGGCCGACCTGCAACCCTACGCTGGCTGCCACACCAGTTTCAGAGCACGGAGGAGATGGCCATTCTTCTCGTGGTGTCGTGGAAGCATCGCGGTTCTATCCAACTCCAACCCATGGATTCTCGTGTCCCAGAGGTTGGTCTACCCTCTTTGTTAGGGTTTTGCCGGAGAAGATGAAGAAAGAAAGAAGAAGGAAGAAGAGAGGGGTGGCTGCACGGAACTCCCTCGACCCTAGACTCTACCCTCTTATATAGGGGAGAGAAATGAAGCCATAGGTTGGCTTATCGTGAAACAAAGAATCCCTTTCCAAGAAGGAAATCAATTCCTTCAATGAGAAGTATATTCTCACTCTTTCTTTTATCCTTGGATATTATCTATTATTTGGATATTCAAAATTCCTCTTTTATTTCTTTGTGCTTGCCCTTTTTATTCATTGGCCACGAATTTCTATTCTCTCTTAACAGTAAATACTTCCTTGTTATCAATATTACAACATTCATTAATAATGTATCACATTATCTTTTTATTTTGTAAATTTTGGTATTTTATCTTTCTTTCCTCTTTATTGGGATTCCTTGGATCCCAAGACACTCCATTATTTCGAAATTCTTTTTATTGGATACTTATTATCCTTCTAGATGCATCTTTATGCATTATTTCACATAATTCCTTATTATCTTGTTTATCTCTTATTAAAAATAGTTCTTTTTGAGGATTTCTCTTTATTTCTCTTTTATTTTCCTCATTGGCATTCCTTTTATCATTATAAATCTCATGGATACGAAATTTCCCCAAGAAAACTCATTTATACTTCTTTCCACTCATTTTCCACATTTTATCATTATTTTCCAATTTCTTTCTTCATAAAGAAATACTTAATTAATCTTTTCTTTTCTTATTACTTTCTTTTTACAACCTCAGACTTCTTGGTACCCAAGGAACCCAAGAGGCACGAAATCCTGTTTGTATTTTCCTTCTAGAGGTTTCCACATATTTCTTTTCTTAAAAATCAATTATCCATTTACTAATTATATTTCATTGTTATTTGGGCCCAATAGCCAATAAAGCGCACAACACAAGCATCAAGGCTATTGTAAACGAAATCTATTTATTTGAAACACATTATATCATCATTGGTTCTAATATCTTTAATATGAGAAATTTCATTTCTCACCAAATGAACCCAAAATTTGGGGTTCTAACACGTCAACTACACTATACTTTAGGATTATCGATGTGATCGATTTTGGTTTGTCGCCTTTATTTATTGCATATGATGTGAATAAAATTGGCTTTATGCATGTCCAATACTAAATCCACAAATACCAATATACATATATGATATGTAATATAAATGCACTCGATACGCGTCACCCTTGAACGAGTTTTATGGTGGATGTATAGCATGGTTATGGCCAATAAACCCTATCTATGTGTGCTTGGTTGAATGTGGTTGCTTGCATCTCGGTCTGTGCATTGATTCCCTATCTCTTATTCCTGATGTAACTTGAGATAACTTGAGATTTCTTTCCTACCTTTTCTCCCCCCAAATGTAACTCGGGGTTTCTCAATTCAAATGTAAATAGGATAGAACTTTTATTTTCTGTTATGTCAAAGAATGGCAGACCACCTGATGACAACTGAGATGATCGGTTCAAGGCGTGAACCGATCGGTTGGCATTCTAGATGACCGGTTTGAGGAACGAGACAAGCGGGTGGCAGCCATGAGGAGATGCACTATGACTAGACGAACCGATCAGTTGGAGGAGACAATCAATCTGCTGGTGGCACCCAACCGACCGGCCTGATGGCGAGCCGATCAATCATGGAGATGAGTTGATCAAACCCAGAATGGCAAAGCACATAGTTCATCTTGTACAGGTTGCATGTGATGTAGACCTAGATGACCGTGATTCCTCTTGGCTCGAGGAATCACATTAGGATGGCCATAATCATCGCTTTTATCATTTCACATGTTTTCTGTGGGATATAGCATGTATATGATACACACTATGTATTGTGGTGATTGGATATGTATATGTATCTATAAAAACCAAATCCCTCATTAAATATTAAAGTTTAGATGCCTTCCAAATATGACACATGTGAAAAGCTTGATCGGCCAAGTGTGGGCACGCCCTAGCATGGTGCATCGTCTATCTCATGGAAGTGTGAAGGATGGATATGTGGGTCTGCCCTAGCAGTGTGCATATTCATCGTGTTGGCTTTGGGTTAGACTTAACAAGGTGACCTAGATAGGATCTAGCACCTTGAGGCATGGAGTTGATCATGGCAAGGAGTTGCATATGACATCTTTCAAGAGTTGCATATGATGAAATTGGCAAAAGTTGCTTACCTGGAAGATCTAAGTTGTGGGTGACAACCCTAGCTGGTTCATGACTCAGAGGATTTCAGGATCTTGACCCACTAGAAGATTGTACACTGCAATCTTCCGAATTGATGGTGAGGGCTATCAATTTGAACAAAAATAGTGGGAGTGATAATTAATTAAAGTCCTAATTATATCATCAACCTTTCAAATCAATCAAATAAGTCAAATTGAGTTTTGGACTAAATTGCATATATTTCCTTTTGTCGTACAAATGGCAACAAACAACAATCACTTTTCTTTGTGATCGGTCCTTGAAAAGGACAAGCTGAATGGGACTAACTTCCATGACTGGTTTAGGACATTGAGAATTGTTCTCACTCAAGAGCGAAAGCTCTATGTCCTAGATACTCCAGCTCCAGAGGAACCTGCTCCTACTGCACCAAAGGCAGAAAGGGATGCTTATAAGAAGCATTCTGAAGATGCCATTGATGCAAAGCGCTTGATGTTGTGCTCCATGAACCACGAGTTGCAGAGACAACATGAGAACATGGGTGTCATTGAGATGATTCAGCATCTCAAGAACATGTATGAAGATCAATAATGACAAGAGAGATATGATGTCTCCAGGTTGCTATTCAAGTGTGTCATGACAGAAGGAGATCTAGTTAGTCCTCACACGCTCAAAATGATTGGGTATGTGGAGAACCTGACAAGACTGGGATTTCCTCTGAGCCAAGAGTTGGCTACTGACGTGATACTGCAATCATTGCCAGAATCCTACAGTCAATTTGTGATGAACTATAACATGAAAAACTTTGACAGGCCATTGATAGAGTTGTTGGGCATGTTGAGAACAGCCGAGGCACATATGAAGAAGGACAAACCTAAATATGTGATGATGATCAGCAACAAGAAAGGCAAGTCCAAGCGCAAGGGCAAGAGCAAGGCGAAGAAAGTTTCTGATGCTAGCCAACAACCCAAGTCATCTTCAACTCTCAAGGCCAAGGGAGGCGTGACCAAGAGGGGCACCATTGTCAAAATCCAAGACATTGGAAAAGGAATTGTCCTCTCTATTTGAAAGAATGAAAGAAGAAGGAGGCGACAGACGTCTCCACCTGAAGGTGTCATGAAATAAACTATAACACTTTTGAGGTATATGATACCAAGATATAAAGTGTAAAGCACCCAATAAATGGCGCAAGTGTTTTCGCCATAGATAGGAGTACTTTAGTTTATTTTCAGCCTTGAAGGCATGTAATAGAGTTATGAACTACGATTTCATATTTGTCAATGGATAGAAACACCTTAAATTTTGCATATTGTATGACAATGATGGCAATTAATAAAGTTGATGTTTCAATCTTTGTGGCAATGCCTTGTTTATCTTGTGGTACTTGGTATGCATAAGATAAAATGATATCTAAAAGTTATTGATAACTCAAACAATCAAATTAGCATAAATCATGAGAAATTCATTTCTAGTTTCCATATGATGGATAACTCTAGACTCTATTAGTTAGAGAACCAGTAAGAGACATGAATCTCTTAGACATGATTAATCAATCTTCACTAGTAGTAGTGGGAGAATGATTATCCTATTAGGTATAATACATGTTGTGTATTTACATACCTATTAGAGTTAATTCTAATACTTAAAACAGTGTTTAGAGAAATACCAATATGAATATCTTGAAGTGTTCAAGAATATCATAGATGAAGTACGAATTTGGTAAAGTGTTATTTCTTGATGAGATCAATGATTGAAATACTTGAACCAAATGTTTGAGAACCTTGTGAGTGATTATGATAGTGTATCATAGTGAACTCATGATTAAGGCATGGTGATGTCTAAATCAAGAAGGAGTCATACTCTAAGGAGTTAGAGGATGATTATCAAATAACTATATTCTTCTTAAATAAAGAATACCCTACACTAATAAAGGATATTAAGAATCACAAAGTGTTGTGAGTTCTCAAATTCCTTGAATAGATACACCTTAAATATCTATGTGATGAGTTGGTCATGTGATGAGTCAACTATCTAGATGATGATGAACTGGATTTTGAGTTATGGTTTCTGACCATTACATCCTAAATGACTTCCATGTAAACCATAAGGTATGACCTTGATGGTAGCACCCACTGGGATGAAATCCATAAGTGCAAATGAGTCTTAAGTGTTAAGACACATGGATAACATTTTTAGAAGGATGATGCTTGTTGCAACTTAATGACTAAGAGATTTGGCATACGGATACTAAAACCGCATTCCTATGAGGAATAAAATAAGGATGTGTATGCGACACAACCTATAAGGTTTATGAATCCATTAATGCAAATGAAGTCTGTAGGTTACAATGAACTAATCATTGTGATTGATTGAGTACAAGCAACTCAGAACTGGGA
Organism: Alisma plantago-aquatica; assembly: GCA_963693085.1. Lineage (NCBI taxonomy): Eukaryota > Viridiplantae > Streptophyta > Magnoliopsida > Alismatales > Alismataceae > Alisma > Alisma plantago-aquatica. The sequence continues at coordinate 574,096,036 of OY856415.1, read as the reverse complement.
TCTTTATTTTGATAATATAGTCAAAGGTTTTGACTGATATGACAAAGATAAAGAAGGGATCTGTGATTCAATGGGAGTGTATTTGCATTCCTCATGTCGATGAGGAATGAGATGTTCTAGAATGGAATCCAAAGTGGAAATTATCTTTAAGGAAGATAGAGATGTTTCCTATGTGATAGGAATAGAGATCTATAGAGATACTTCTCAAAAACCTCTTGACCTGAAAAGAGAGAGCATACATTGGCGGTTCAGTGTGCACAGATTCAGTGGGAGAAAACTTGTCCATGTTACATGGAGTTAGTATCCCAAGGCCAAGTGTCCAATTCTTATGAATAATGGGAACACTAAGAATAGATATGGATATATCCCATTATCTTGCATGTATAGGATGTAGCAAGAATAAAATGCATTCATCATCTTGTATGTAGGACATGACAATATGATGTGCTCATCCTGATAACTCATATGTGGGACATGACGAGTGGATGTCTGTCTAGTTCCAGTAAGGGTTACTGAAATACCATAAGAACTTGATAAGTACTTGAGAAGTACTAGTTCTATGGAAATAATGAAGGGTTCACTGTAAAAAGTTACACTGATGCGAACTTCTGAAAAGGGCAAAAAATTAATCGCAAAATATATATGGGATATATAAAAGTGAATGTTTGTTGATAAATGGAAACGTTCCAATAAAGTCGTTTAAAAGGAAAAGCTGATTATCCGTGTGTTAGAGAACATTAGTGGATACTATATGGATCTGGAAGTTCATAGAGATGAACTTATAGATATTTCAGTCATTGATGACAAGTTAAGAAGTCATGCAATGTGGCTAAAGGTTAGCAAAGGAATACTAGATTGCATATTACAACAACTCCATCTCATACGTGTGACGTACAATGAAGAGATGAGAGACATGCAGTTAATACCGACTTTGGCAAGGTGTTGCCATAACTCACTATGTTAGCACCAGAGCACAATAACATGTGGGACATGTTTGAAGATCACTATGAATATGATTCAAGGGTGATTGGCTAGCAGTACAAGTGGGATTCTTTTGGTATGCCGTGAGAGCCAATCATGGGATGATTGGTGGGATACATTAAGATTGATTTGATAAGCATCAAAGGTAAGCTTCCTACTCTTTCTGGTTCAGTCATATGAGATAATGATAGAACAAATTGAATGTCTAGAGAATGACAGTACTCAATGATGTATGCTTTCAGGTTGAGCACCTGAACGATGAGATCATACAGATGCTAAGAGTTTGTACATTCTTATTATGTTCCTAGTCAGAGTCATTGTGGAAGGTTGATAGACAACAATAACACACAAGACTAGATTGTGGTGTTGGTTGATGGTAGAATCTCATTAGTCATGATATGGAGATATCAAACCAAACACATAGGTACTTGTTAGGGATCAAGTGTACCAGACAGACCCACTGTGAGTTCGACACATGGAACCTTGACATGGTAGTCACAGTCAGTTCTCACAGTGATGGTGGGGAGTGTGATTCTTTGACCTAAAATCACTACACTCAACACATGTCGTTGGGTACACTTTGACATCATTAAACGCAATCCTGAAACATGGGTTGTTATAAAGGTGATGATTGGGTGGCTTTGACACATGGGGCTTTTGAGGGGTGAGTGATAGATATGGGATGTGTCCCTCCTGAGGGAGTTTGATATCCATCGCCACTTGATGAGTAGGATTGAGATAGGCTTGCGCACACATGTGTGAATCAGTATGTGATATTGATCTCATACATATCTCCTCCAATCTACTCTGAGATCAAGAAAGTGAATGAATGTTGACAGGATGACTGTTCCATGCCTTGAGTTCATTTGGGATATCAGAGACAAAGGAATTATACATTCACTGTAACACCATACACAGATTGTAGGATTGAAAGTTCCAACTTTCCTTTTCACTTGGGTAGCACTGATGTGCGACTAGGCACCGCTCTTTACTTGTGAAGTCATAAGTGTTATGGACTTTTAGTACCAACGTGAAATGGGCCTGTAAGGTCACACACATAGGATATAACCTGGAAGAGGAGTTTATCCACAAATGATGTTTAGATTGATTACTAAAGGAGTTTAGTAGTTCAATTAAACACTCAATCAATTGATAGCTCAATATCATAGTGTTCATGGTGTTGGACTGATTGATTAGAGTATCAGATTGATTGAAACTACAATTGAATGATTTTGCACAGTCTGCACTCCCAACCGATCGACTCATATGATGAACTAATCGACTCAGCTTAGTGAACCAATCGACTCAGGTTGGTGAGTCAATCGGCTCAGACAGGATGAACCGAACGGTTCAAGGGTTGAACAGATCGTCTCAACTGGTCCAACCGAGCAAGTTGGGAAAGTCAGGTTGGTGAGAAATTTCTTTTGATTTAACTTGTCCAAATTGATTGGAACAAGGAGTGATATTTGGATGAATTCGAAACAAAAGAGGAAAAGTCAATCGGAAACTAACCAGGGAAATGAACCGATCGGTTCAGGTGTAAACTGATCGGCTCAGGTGCCCCAACCGATCAGTTCAGGTGTGAATCGATCGGCTTAGGTCCCCAACTGATCAGTTCATGCTTGAAATGATCGATTCAGCTGACGTAGTTGGTTGTTTTGTGGAAAAATCTCAAACCCTTCTATTCCTACTTTTATCCCACATTGCCCAGGGTAGAGAACCCTATCCCACGATGCTCCTATATATATGGGTACTGGGGGATTCTCAAAGTACAACTCAGAACACCAGTTTCTCTATAAAGTTGTCGTGCTCTCTGGTTGTGGTATCCAGGAGAGCCCGAGAAAGTGCTACCCAATAAGGGAGGCACAATAAGGGAAAGACAACTACAGAAAAGTGAATGGTTACAGGAGAGTGTGTTGGTGACTAGTACGCTGATAGGAGGGTATGAATCCTTCCGGTGCCTTATGCGACAAGGCGATCGGAGTTCCACGTGGTCCGTTTGGACTGCTACAGAGGCGGGAGATTTCTACCGCTCGGAGGATAGTTGTCAATTTTGATAGTGTCGGTGAGACCAGGAGCTGCACAAACACCGTCCAAGACCGGAGGTGAAGACCGCGCAAGACGCGAGGTAAAGTCGCCAAGCAAGCCTCGGGACAAGGTATGTCTCTGCAAACCATCCTTCCTATTGTATAGACGTTGACGCGATCCCTTTATTCTGGGTTCGGGAGAAGAAATTTTTTTGTTTCCACTGCCTTCTCTGTCTCCCCTAAAACCCAACATAGATGTCCTTGCGTATGCACAGTACAACGCCTACCATAGACTCACTTGTGAGTTTTATGCTATGATAGAGACATCTAAGGACTACCAACACACTGCCTTGCATTTTCACCTCCTCAACCAGCCCCGTGAAGTTACTATGGGTCAAATCAATAGCTGGTTGTCACGCTCTGCTGAAGACTATGCTAAGATGTCTAGAGGCTAGCTGGAGACATGGGACCACAATTTTAATGTTGTCTAAGCATGGAAAATTCTTACAGGGGAAGACAAATACATGGATAAGGGTGCCAAAGCTTCACATATCCACAACCCGACAATTCATTATCTGCATCGGGTGATTGCAAACTGCATCTTGGAAAAGCAAGATAGTCAAGGAGCACTCAGTGCAGCTAACCTCTACATTTTGTGGTGTGCGGTAGTAGGAAAGAAAGTGAATGTGGGGAATTTCATTATCCGCCACATCCACAACTCTTTCAAGAACCAAGTCTAATTCATGTCGATGGTAGGAATTGTCACTCTTATGGTGTGCCATCTCAGAATTGGAGATGAACAGTTGGCACTTATGCAAGAAATAGCTGAGTGGTTCAAGTTAGACTTAGACCACTTGATCCGCTCAAGAGTGGTCAAACAGTGCAGTGCCAGCTAGTTATATATCTTCGGTCACTACAAGCACAGAATACTATTGCCTGCTAATGCAGAGTTCACATGTATGACGACATTCATGGATGTCTCTCTATTAGACGCCCATGGTAACTGTAACACCCCTGACCTGGGTTATGACCTAACCCTGGAAGTTTTGCTTAATTATGTAATTATTATACTTGTAAATACTCCCTGGCATGTAATTAAGTCCCTCAGGGACATTTACTTTCATATTTTGCTCCTTTTTGTATAAAGTTGTAGCATTGTGTTGTATGCAGGGACCTATGTGCAAATTACCCAGTTTAAGGGTTGAACTTGCAAAATTCACAAGATATGATGTTCCTTTGATGTTGAGACATCATGGAGGTGTCTATGATGAAGTTTGAGGGATTTCCCAAGCTTGGGCACCAAGGTGCAGCTGTGGAAGCAATCCCCATGCTCAGAAACCCTAATTTGGGGTAAAAGTGTAATTTACCCAAATTGAGGGGTCCAACTTGTAATTTTCACCATCTAGAACATCTTTTATGACTCTTGTCATCATTTAGAGTAGAAATGATGAAGGAGATACATCATTCACTAATCAGATGAGAAAAATGACCTTTATGATAGAAATCACCTAAAATGGGTACAAAACCCTTTTATGTATGTACCCTAGATGAAGGTTGGATTCTTATACCCTTGGATCTTGAGTTTCTTAAGTTTTGCATAAGGTTGTATGGGCTTGGACGTGCCCTTGAGCAAGGAGGGACCTAGATGTAAATTTTTGGCTTTGAAAGGTCCTTATGTTAGAAAATAGCCTAAAACTATAAAAGCCTTTCCTTTGCAAACAAGCAAACGATCCTTCCCTGTTCCATTCACTTCCTTTCTTTCTCAAACGGCCAAGGACTTGCTATGGAGAACAGGGAGACGAGATAGCTTGCTCTAGGTAAGGAACCTCAAGTCTAGCTCGAATTCATGGTGGTTTGCACCTTCTAAGGTTGGTTTTATGGTTAGCTTGACTAGTCTTCTTGTTCTAGCCAACCAAAGCTTCAATTCCTTGGAATTCTCATCCCTGGTCGAGTTGTGGAAGCTCAAGGACGCCATTAAAGCTTGGACTTCAGAGTCTTGGAGCTTTAGGATCAAACTTGAGGCGGGTTTTATAACTCTGAACTTGTGCTTTATAATTATGCTTTGTTTCTTGCAAATTTGTTAGTAAATCTCCTTCTATCTCCCTTCTTCTTTGCACGATTGCATTTGAACCAGTGGAGAAACCGACCTTGCAAGAGGTTGAAGATGAGGGGCGTGATTCCCTATGTTGTTTTTCCAAACGGTCTTGGACCCTTTTGGTTCAAACGGTTGCAAACCGTTTGGGCTCAAACGGTCTCAAGACCGTTTGCTCCCAAACGGTCTTGAAAGACCGTTTGGATTGAAACGGTCTCAAGACCGTTTGAGGGCGTTGACCAAGGGACGACCGTTTGAGGGTCTGTTCCCAATAGATTGAATTTCATCTCTGCAAAGAATCAAAGATTAATTCTTAACCAATTGAGAGTTGAAGGCACTTCAACATGGAACCCTAATCGGGTGAAAAAGGGCTGTTTTAACATATAGATCTTGTTGAGTTTTGGGTTGAAGGACCCAAACGGTCTCATGACCGTTTGGGGATTCCTCCAAACGGTATCAAGACCGTTTGGGCATAACCCAAGACCGTTTGAAGGTCTAGGGTTGGGTAAATCTTATGGTTTGAGGGTCCAATTATAGGAAATTGATGCATTGTTGAAAAAGTGCTGATTTTGACCTAATTGGACTTCAACCTGAGTCAAAACGGTTTGGATCTTGGTCAAACTTTGGGCAAACGGTCTCAAGACCGTTTGGATGATGTCCAAACGACTTCAAGACCGTTTGGGCCAAGTTTGAGCCCAATTGAAGGTCAATTGATAGGTTCAACCTTGAATTGATTCACACTGTTGAACATTGATGACCAACCAACTTGAAACCCTAATTGAGAACGTTTGAACCCTAATTAACTTACAATTGAGGGTCAATTTGATGACTAAGTGACTAAGGCTAACCCTAATTGACTCAATTTATAAGTGGTTAGCATAGCTTTATTCAATTGAGGGCTCCAACCCACTCATCCATAAACTTTGGTGATCTTTGAACCCTTTTTGAGGTCCAAACGGTTTGAGCCCATTTGGGCCAAACGGTCTCAAGACCGTTTGGACCCAAATGGTCTCAAGACCGTTTGAGACCAAACGGTCTCAAGACCGTTTGGGCTCAAACGACCTCAAGACCGTTTGGGCTCAAACGACCTCAAGACCGTTTGGGCTCAAACGACCTCAAGACCGTTTGGGCTCAAACGACCTCAAGGTCGTTTGGTCCAAACGACCTCAAACCGTTTGAGGGTCCAAACGGTTTGGAAGTCAAACCTCCCAAACGGTCCTCATCTCCAAACGGTATTAAGACCATTTGAGACCAAACGGTCTCAAGACCGTTTGAGGATCAAACGGTCTCAAGACCGTTTGGATGGTTGAGATCATTTGAAGATTGGAAACCACTTGGAAAATTGTGGTGATCTGTACCTAACCATTTGATGGTGCAAATGGCTTAATGATGACTCAATCTAAACCCTAATGGTAACTTAGGTCATTAAGGGACTATGTGATTAGCGAGTTAACCCATAATGGTGATCAAGTGGCAAATTACCAAAATACCCTTGAGGGGTCAAGAAGGGTAAAACCCTAATCTATCAAACCCTAATCACATGATGTTGATTCCTTGGCTCATATTAGTCAATGGAGACTTGTCTCAACCTAATCTAGAGTGGTGTTGCCACCATCTACTAGAGAGAGGAAAGAGAAAGTGTTTCTAGAGAGAGAAAGTATTCTAGAGAGAGAAAGTGCCCTTTTTAGGAGGAAACTCTAGTAAGATACTTCTTTTACACATGAATGTGCATGATTAGGGAATGACCCACCTATGTGAGGTCATGGAAACCCTAATTATGATATCTAATGGATCTTAATGATAATTAAGAGTCTTAATGATGATGTTTCTCTTACATGATGATGTAATGAGTACAATTCACCTTGGAGTGAATAGTAAACCCTAATTGTAAGGGTTATTGAATGGAACCCTAGTTGGGGGTGATCCCATGTGGAACCCTAGTTGGGGGCGATCCCATGTGGAACCCTAATTGAAGGTGAATCCATGTGGAACCCTAGTTGAAGGTGAATCCATGTGAAACCCTAATTAGGAATGTATTCCTATTTACTGAATTGTTTACTATTATCTGTTGAATTAACCATGCAGGTTGTTATGAGATGATGGTCACACCCAGGTATGGAATACCATGTTATATTCATTGAAGGCATGTCTTATGCTTTATGAATAGTGAACCATCTTGATGCACTGCTAAGTGACATCCTTTGTGATTTATGAGCTGTAAGAGCCATAAAGGTTATCAAGGTCATGCTTGACAGATGACTTGAGATGAATGACTCATAATTGTGATAAGTTAGGCCTGCTACATTTTGTATTCTCATATATAGCTGTGTTACTGTATGATGATTAGAATACTAAATGTACCTAACTAATCAAGTGAAATATAGAGCCCTGATCATAGATCCATCATTGTCAGTTTTCAAAATGATGGTGAAATAGGTTTTCCTAAGGGAACTCCTGGAGCACATACTTTTGAGTATGTGGGGTACATGGATGTGTAGAACCTGACATCCTAGTGTAGGTATTTGATGTAGATTCTTGTAATCCGTCATACCGTCACTATAACAGAAATGGTGAGTGGATGATGTAGATTCTAATAGTCCATCAGACCCCACCATAAAGTCTTAAAGGTGAGATGTATCCCTACACTCCCTAAAAGACACAAACACCGCATCAGTAGTAGATAAACATGAAATCTCCTGATGAAGAAGAGAGTACAGAATGCCACTGTAACTCTAAAAATAGCGAAGGACCAGAGTACCCTGGTGAGCTATTACAGAGACATCCCGCCAGATGTCAAGTTATCAATCCTCTAATTGACTGAGGAAGGTGAGGTCATAAGAATCCGGCTCTCTTAATGACCTATGTATGATACTGATGCGACTTCTCAGTGATCAGTTGGAGTATGAGTGGTATACCTCATCTCCACAGGGCATAACAATAATGTTTGAAAAACATAATCAACAGCGTAGTATATCTGTTAAAGTTATCTACGAGTTATCTGGTTGATGTTATCTTGAATAGCATGGAGGTTCTCATATTGTTAATATTGATTGAACTCTGCTTATCATAGAACTGCTAGTGAATATCTTGAAGGCTTTTAATGCTTTAGTTTTCTGCTTTGCTATAAAGCCTAGTGGAGAGTTATAACTCTCGCTGGGGCAATTATGTATAATTGTCTCACCCCGTAGACTTCTACTTTTTAGGTGGTCGTCGAAGACGAAGGAACAAGAACTCAGGTGAACAATCCCAGCAACAGCAGCATCAGGAGCAGTAAATATCTCAGGTGGAGATCTAGCCTGCTTCATGGTGTAGTTAGAGTCAAGTCCTATGTGTCCTCTGTACTCTCAGGTCCTGGAGTGTTTTGGAGTATGAATTCTTGAGAGTTTTGGTATCATGTTGTATATAATTACTCAAGAAGTAATTGTCAGTGCTGTAAACAGTTAAATCCTTTTTCTATGGAAAAGGTTTGTGGTTTCAAGCTCTAATCTCAAAAAGTTTTAATTTCCCGTGATTTTTGTCTTTCGCTGTTTACCGATTGCTTCCGCATGTGTTTAAATCGGGATTAACTCGTGATTTGGAGATCGGAGCCCACAATTAAGTGGTATCAGAGCTCCAGGTTCATTCGAGTCTACAGAGGCATAGGACTTAGGAAGTCGAGTCTATCTTTAGTATTCCTTCCTTATCTAATAGAATCTTCTACTCCTCAGGAGAAGAAGATACTTAAGATGTCAGAGCCACATGATGAGAATGTGGAAGAAAGTAGTGCTAGTGCACCTCAAGGTGGTGCAGGAGTACCAGGATTGGAACAGCCTGTACCAGAACAACCTAGAGAGCCACCCCAGTTTGATCCAGGTGACATGGGTAACCCAGCAGTCCAGACAATGTTTGGGCAGTTTATGACTGCCATGACACACATAACCGACAGGTTGCCTATGCCTGCACCTAGGGTACCTGCCCAGCCTGAGGGGCAAGGTATCGGGAAGACGTTCGAGCGACTACGTCGTGTCGGAGCTACCGAGTACCATGGGACTGCTGACCCCGCAGATGCTGATCTGTGGTTGACAGAGCTGGAGAAGGCTTTCAGGATCCTCAACATCCCTGAAGCTGAGAAGGTTAGACATGCTGTCTATCTTCTCAAAGGAAGTGCTGGTCACTGGTGGAACATGGAAGAGCAGAAGAGACCTGGGGTAGAGTTCTCATGGGAAGAGTTTCGTCGGGAATTTATCAATAGATATTTTCCCAAGACCTTCCTAGACGAGAAGATCTCTCAGTTTGAGAGACTGAGACAGGGTATTATGAACATTAGCGAGTACGAAGCTAAGTTCATGGAGCTGTTGCGATTTTGTCCGCACATGGCTGCCACAGAAGAAGAAAGAATCAGAAGGTTTGAGAAGGGGTTGAATGCTGTCATGTCTACCCCAGTGTCTGCCTTAGAGAACCGAGAGAGATTCTCTACCTTCGTTGAGTCAGTCCGAAGGATAGAGAGATCTGTAGTTGAGAAAAGACAAACCCATAAAAGATATCCACAGTTCCAGGGTTCTTCATCTAGGGATTCCAAGAAACCTAGATTCTCTGCACCTAACCCTCCGCCACCCAGATCGAGTTTTCAAACTCAATGGACACCAAGAAGAGGTAGAGGACGAAGTCAACCGCTTCAAGGGACGCACAGTTCTGCATCTGTGTCAGTTACTGGACCACCCAGACCACAACAACAGGAAAAGAGTTGCTACAACTGTGGTAAGGTGGGACACTTGATGAAGGATTGTCGTTCTAGGGCTGTCGGTGTAACACAACAAACCCCGAGACAGAATCGACAGGGATCTCAGAATAGACAACATCAAGGAGCAGCTCAAGGAAGTGGACAAGCGTCTCAAGCTGGATCATCAGCACCACCTCAACAGCAGGCTACAACAAGGTTCTATGCTATGAACCCACCAGAAGCAGTGGTCAATCCACAAGTGGTGACAGGTCAGATGGAACTTTTATATTCTGATATGTCTAAATCTTGTGTAGTATCTGTTCTGATTGACCCGGGTGCTACGCACTCTTTCATCACTCGAAGAGTGATTCGTAACTGCAATATGACAACTAGTCATAGGGCAGATAAGTTGTTGTTGGAGACTCCGTTGAGTGGGTCTGCTGTTCTGCAAGAAGTATGCTCTCCTTGCGTACTTTCCTTTTCTAAGCATCGCATTCAAGTGGATCTTATACCGCTTGATATGCAAGGATTTGATATAATCCTAGGGATGGATACCTTGGAGAGGTATCGAGTTGTCTTGGATTGTGAATCCAAGCTGGCAGTGTTTGCTGATGAAAGCAACACATGGATCTTTCAAGGTGAAAGAAAGATTCTGCCCACCTGTCTTGTATCAGCTATGGTTGCTGATAAGTTGATGAGGCAAGGATGCTACGCATTCTTAGCCCATGTGGTAGATGTTACCAAGGAGAGTTCCAACCCTGCTGAAGTTCCGATAGTCAGGGAATTCGAGGATGTGTTTCCCGAAGAACTTCCTGGTATACCACCACCCCGGGAAATTGATTTTGAGATCAATTTGGTCCCAGATACGAAACCCATAGCCCAGACTCCGTATAGGATGGCGCCTGCTGAGATGGCAGAACTCAAGAAACAGCTTCAAGAATTACTTGAGAAGGGTTTCATTCGACCGAGTACCTCACCTTGGGGTGCTCCGGTCTTGTTTGTTAAAAAGAAAGATGGATCGATGCGGTTGTGCATTGATTATAGACAACTCAATAAAGTAACAATAAAGAATAGGTATTCTCTGCCGAGGATTGATGATCTTTTCGACCAGTTGCGTGGTGCAACAGTCTTTTCCAAGATAGACTTAAGGTCTGGATATCATCAGATCCACATTAAGGACAGTGACATATCCAAGTCTGCCTTTAGGACGAGATATGGTCACTATGAGTTCACGGTCATGTCGTTTGGACTAACCAATGCACCGGCTGCATTTATGGAACTCATGAATAGAGTCTTTCGACCTTTTCTTGATCAGTGCGTTGTCGTCTTCATAGATGACATACTGATTTATAGTAAGGATGCTCAGCAGCATGAGCAGCACCTTCGCCAGACTTTGACCTTGCTAAGAGAACATAAGCTATACGCTAAGTTCAGCAAGTGTGAGTTTTGGTTATCTGAAGTATCCTTCCTTGGACATGTGGTATCTGCCTCGGGAATTCGTGTTGACCCTGCAAAGATAGAGTCTGTTCTGCAGTGGGAACAACCGAAGACACCGACGGAGATTAGAAGTTTCTTGGGGTTAGCTGGCTATTATCGAAGGTTTATTAAGAATTTCAGTTCTATAGCCTTGCCTTTGACCAAGTTAACCCGGAAGGATGTTCCTTTTGCTTGGAATGATAAGTGTCAACAGTCTTTTCAGCTGTTGAAGGAGAGGTTGACAAGTGCTCCTGTACTTGTGTTACCTGAGCAAGGAAAAGAATATATAATCTTTTGTGATGCCTCCAAGAATGGACTTGGATGTGTGTTGATGCAGGATAACCAAGTGATTTCTTTTGCTTCCCGATAGCTTAAGAAACACGAGGAAAATTATCCAACACACGATCTAGAGTTAGCTGCTGTGGTTCATGCTTTGAAAATCTGGAGACATTATCTCTACGGAGAAACTTTTTAGATTTTCACAGACCACAAGAACCTTAAGTACATCTTCACTCAGCATGAGCTTAATATGAGGCAACGTCGCTGGATGGAGTTAATCAAGGACTACGATTGTACAATTGATTACCATCCGGGCAAAGCCAATGTGGTTGCTGATGCCTTGAGTAGGAAATCAGCAACATCAACCATGGATAGGGCACAACTAAGTTCCTTAGTATGCTCTAGAAGAGATATGCTTATCTCTTTAAGGCAAGACAATGTACAGTTGAAGGTATCATTGTTGGCTGGTTTATTAGCTGAGATGCAGATTAAACCTACCTTAAGAGAGCAGATAAAGGAGGCACAACAAGTAGATGTTTTTGTGCAGCAGATTAGATCTGAGTTTGGAAATGAGAAGCGAGAAGGTTTTCATGAGTCAGATGACCAGGTGGCATGCTATCATGGAAGGATGATAGTGCCAGATGTGGACGACCTGAGGAAGTTAGTCCTGGAAGAAGCTCATTCTTCGATGTATGCTATGCATCCAGGGAGCACCAAGATGTATCGAAACTTGAAAGAGATATATTGGTGGCCTGGGATGAAGAAGGATGTAGCTGAGTTTGTTCTGAGGTGTCCTGTGTGTCAGCAGGTCAAGGCTGAACACCAGAAACCTGCAGGGACAATGCAACCCTTACCCATACCACAGTGGAAGTGGGACCATGTAACCATGGACTTTGTTGTTGGCCTACCAAGGACAAACAAAGGACATGATTCCATTTGGGTAGTTGTTGATAGGTTGACAAAGACAGCGCATTTCTTACCTGTCAAAACAACCTATTCTGCTGAGAAGTTATCCCAGATATATGTTCAAGAGATAGTGCGTTTGCACGGAGTTCCTGTCACTATAGTTTCTGACAGAGGTCCACAGTTTACAAGTCGCTTTTGGGAACAATTACACAGAGCCCTAGGCACCAAGCTAAGGTTTAGTACAGCCTTTCATCCTCAGACTGATGGACAATCTGAAAGGACTATACAAACCTTGGAAGATCTGTTGAGAGCATGTGCTCTCCAGTTTACCGGGAGTTGGGATCTACACCTAAGCTTGATAGAGTTTGCCTATAACAATAGCTATCAGCATAGCATTGACATGGCACCATATGAAGCCTTATATGGTAGACGTTGTAGATCACCCCTGTGTTGGTATGAAACTGGTGAGCACCAGTTGTTAGGCCCTGATCTTGTGCAGCAAACTACGGAAAAGATTAAAGTTATACAACAACAGCTTAAGACTGCACAAGATAGACAGAAGTCGTATGCCGATAAACGTCGTAGACCCCTAGAATTCCAGGTTGGAGACAGAGTATATCTCAAGGTCTCACCTTGGAAGGGAGTCCTTCGTTTTGGGAAGAAAGGGAAGCTAGCTCCTAGGTTTATGGGACCTTATCCAATTGTTGAAAGAGTTGGAAAGGTGGCCTATAGACTAGAGTTACCCCAGGAGTTGCAGAAGCTGCACCCCATGTTTCACATTTCCATGCTGAGGAAATGTCACCCAGACACCAAATCAGTTCTACAACCTATGGAAGTAGAACTGAATGAAGATATAACGTATGAGGAGGGACCAGTGTCAATCCTCGATAACAGAACTAAAAAGTTAAAGAAGAAGGATATAAGCCTTGTAAAAGTCCTCTGGAACCATCGTGGTGTTGAAGAAGCCACCTGGGAACTAGAAGGTGAAATGAGAAGAAAATATCCTGCTCTTTTCTTATAATATGCTTTATCGATTTCGGGGACGAAATCCTTTTGAGGGGTAAAGAATTTGTAACACCCCTGACCTGGGTTATGACCTAACCCTGGAAGTTTTGCTTAATTATGTAATTATTATACTTGTAAATACTCCCTGGCATGTAATTAAGTCCCTCAGGGACATTTACTTTCATATTTTGCTCCTTTTTGTATAAAGTTGTAGCATTGTGTTGTATGCAGGGACCTATGTGCAAATTACCCAGTTTAAGGGTTGAACTTGCAAAATTCACAAGATATGATGTTCCTTTGATGTTGAGACATCATGGAGGTGTCTATGATGAAGTTTGAGGGATTTCCCAAGCTTGGGCACCAAGGTGCAGCTGTGGAAGCAATCCCCATGCTCAGAAACCCTAATTTGGGGTAAAAGTGTAATTTACCCAAATTGAGGGGTCCAACTTGTAATTTTCACCATCTAGAACATCTTTTATGACTCTTGTCATCATTTAGAGTAGAAATGATGAAGGAGATACATCATTCACTAATCAGATGAGAAAAATGACCTTTATGATAGAAATCACCTAAAATGGGTACAAAACCCTTTTATGTATGTACCCTAGATGAAGGTTGGATTCTTATACCCTTGGATCTTGAGTTTCTTAAGTTTTGCATAAGGTTGTATGGGCTTGGACGTGCCCTTGAGCAAGGAGGGACCTAGATGTAAATTTTTGGCTTTGAAAGGTCCTTATGTTAGAAAATAGCCTAAAACTATAAAAGCCTTTCCTTTGCAAACAAGCAAACGATCCTTCCCTGTTCCATTCACTTCCTTTCTTTCTCAAATGGCCAAGGACTTGCTCTGGAGAACAGGGAGACGAGATAGCTTGCTCTAGGTAAGGAACCTCAAGTCTAGCTCGAATTCATGGTGGTTTGCACCTTCTAAGGTTGGTTTTATGGTTAGCTTGACTAGTCTTCTTGTTCTAGCCAACCAAAGCTTCAATTCCTTGGAATTCTCATCCCTGGTCGAGTTGTGGAAGCTCAAGGACGCCATTAAAGCTTGGACTTCAGAGTCTTGGAGCTTTAGGATCAAACTTGAGGCGGGTTTTATAACTCTGAACTTGTGCTTTATAATTATGCTTTGTTTCTTGCAAATTTGTTAGTAAATCTCCTTCTATCTCCCTTCTTCTTTGCACGATTGCATTTGAACCAGTGGAGAAACCGACCTTGCAAGAGGTTGAAGATGAGGGGCGTGATTCCCTATGTTGTTTTTCCAAACGGTCTTGGACCCTTTTGGTTCAAACGGTTGCAAACTGTTTGGGCTCAAACGGTCTCAAGACCGTTTGCTCCCAAACGGTCTTGAAAGACCGTTTGGATTGAAACGGTCTCAAGACCGTTTGAGGGCGTTGACCAAGGAGAGACCATTTGAGGGTCTGTTCCCAATAGATTGAATTTCATCTCTGCAAAGAATCAAAGATTAATTCTTAACCAATTGAGAGTTGAAGGCACTTCAACATGGAACCCTAATCGGGTGAAAAAGGGCTGTTTTAACATATAGATCTTGTTGAGTTTTGGGTTGAAGGACCCAAACGGTCTCATGACCATTTGGGGATTCCTCCAAACGGTCTCAAGACCGTTTGGGCATAACCCAAGACCGTTTGAAGGTCTAGGGTTGGGTAAATCTTATGGTTTGAGGGTCCAATTATAGGAAATTGATGCATTGTTGAAAAAGTGCTGATTTTGACCTAATTGGACTTCAACCTGAGTCAAAACGGTTTGGATCTTGGTCAAACTTTGGGCAAACGGTCTCAAGACCGTTTGGATGATTTCCAAACGACTTCAAGACCGTTTGGGCCAAGTTTGAGCCCAATTGAAGGTCAATTGATAGGTTCAACCTTGAATTGATTCACACTGTTGAACATTGATGACCAACCAACTTGAAACCCTAATTGAGAACGTTTGAACCCTAATTGACTTACAATTGAGGGTCAATTTGATGACTAAGTGACTAAGGCTAACCCTAATTGACTCAATTTATAAGTGGTTAGCATAGCTTTATTCAATTGAGGGCTCCAACCCACTCATCCATAAACTTTGGTGATCTTTGAACCCTTTTTGAGGTCCAAACGGTTTGAGCCCATTTGGGCCAAACGGTCTCAAGACCGTTTGGACCCAAACGGTCTCAAGACCGTTTGAGACCAAACGGTCTCAAGACCGTTTGGGCTCAAACGACCTCAAGACCGTTTGGGCTCAAACGACCTCAAGACCGTTTGGGCTCAAATGACCTCAAGACCGTTTGGGCTCAAACGACCTCAAGGTCGTTTGGTCCAAACGACCTCAAACCGTTTGAGGGTCCAAACGGTTTGGAAGTCAAACCTCCCAAACGGTCCTCATCTCCAAACGGTCTTAAGACCGTTTGAGGATCAAACGGTCTCAAGACCGTTTGGATGGTTGAGATCGTTTGAAGATTGGAAACCACTTGGAAAATTGTGGTGATCTGTACCTAACCATTTGATGGTGCAAATGGCTTAATGATGACTCAATCTAAACCCTAATGGTAACTTAGGTCATTAAGGGACTATGTGATTAGCGAGTTAACCCATAATGGTGATCAAGTGGCAAATTACCAAAATACCCTTGAGGGGTCAAGAAGGGTAAAACCCTAATCTATCAAACCCTAATCACATGATGTTGATTCCTTGGCTCATATTAGTCAATGGAGACTTGTCTCAACCTAATCTAGAGTGGTGTTGCCACCATCTACTAGAGAGAGGAAAGAGAAAGTGTTTCTAGAGAGAGAAAGTATTCTAGAGAGAGAAAGTGCCCTTTTTAGGAGGAAACTCTAGTAAGATACTTCTTTTACACATGAATGTGCATGATTAGGGAATGACCCACCTATGTGAGGTCATGGAAACCCTAATTATGATATCTAATGGATCTTAATGATAATTAAGAGTCTTAATGATGATGTTTCTCTTACATGATGATGTAATGAGTACAATTCACCTTGGAGTGAATAGTAAACCCTAATTGTAAGGGTTATTGAATGGAACCCTAGTTGGGGGTGATCCCATGTGGAACCCTAGTTGGGGGCGATCCCATGTGGAACCCTAATTGAAGGTGAATCCATGTGGAACCCTAGTTGAAGGTGAATCCATGTGAAACCCTAATTAGGAATGTATTCCTATTTACTGAATTGTTTACTATTATCTGTTGAATTAACCATGCAGGTTGTTATGAGATGATGGTCACACCCAGGTATGGAATACCATGTTATATTCATTGAAGGCATGTCTTATGCTTTATGAATAGTGAACCATCTTGATGCACTGCTAAGTGACATCCTTTGTGATTTATGAGATGTAAGAGCCATAAAGGTTATCAAGGTCATGCTTGACAGATGACTTGAGATGAATGACTCATAATTGTGATAAGTTAGGCCTGCTACATTTTGTATTCTCATATATAGCTGTGTTACTGTATGATGATTAGAATACTAAATGTACCTAACTAATCAAGTGAAATATAGAGCCCTGATCATAGATCCATCATTGTCAGTTGTCAAAATGATGGTGAAACAGGTTTTCCTAAGGGAACTCCTGGAGCACATACTTTTGAGTATGTGGGGTACATGGATGTGTAGAACCTGACATCCTAGTGTAGGTATTTGATGTAGATTCTTGTAATCCGTCATACCGTCACTATAACAGAAATGGTGAGTGGATGATGTAGATTCTAATAGTCCATCAGACCCCACCATAAAGTCTTAAAGGTGAGATGTATCCCTACACTCCCTAAAAGACACAAACACCGCATCAGTAGTAGATAAACATGAAATCTCCTGATGAAGAAGAGAGTACAGAATGCCACTGTAACTCTAAAAATAGCGAAGGACCAGAGTACCCTGGTGAGCTATTACAGAGACATCCCGCCAGATGTCAAGTTATCAATCCTCTAATTGACTGAGGAAGGTGAGGTCATAAGAATCCGGCTCTCTTAATGACCTATGTATGATACTGATGCGACTTCTCAGTGATCAGTTGGAGTATGAGTGGTATACCTCATCTCCACAGGGCATAACAATAATGTTTGAAAAACATAATCAACAGCGTAGTATATCTGTTAAAGTTATCTACGAGTTATCTGGTTGATGTTATCTTGAATAGCATGGAGGTTCTCATATTGTTAATATTGATTGAACTCTGCTTATCATAGAACTGCTAGTGAATATCTTGAAGGCTTTTAATGCTTTAGTTTTCTGCTTTGCTTATAAAGCCTAGTGGAGAGTTATAACTCTCGCTGGGGCAATTATGTATAATTGTCTCACCCCGTAGACTTCTACTTTTTAGGTGGTCGTCGAAGACGAAGGAACAAGAACTCAGGTGAACAATCCCAGCAACAGCAGCATCAGGAGCAGTAAATATCTCAGGTGGAGATCTAGCCTGCTTCATGGTGTAGTTAGAGTCAAGTCCTATGTGTCCTCTGTACTCTCAGGTCCTGGAGTGTTTTGGAGTATGAATTCTTGAGAGTTTTGGTATCATGTTGTATATAATTACTCAAGAAGTAATTGTCAGTGCTGTAAACAGTTAAATCCTTTTTCTATGGAAAAGGTTTGTGGTTTCAAGCTCTAATCTCGAAAAGTTTTAATTTCCCGTGATTTTTGTCTTTCGCTGTTTACCGATTGCTTCCGCATGTGTTTAAATCGGGATTAACTCGTGATTTGGAGATCGGAGCCCACAGTAACGTTCACCATATGGGCAGAGCTGTAAGAGCTTCTACTTCAGCACCACCAGTGCCAAAATGGGCAACAAGAAATAAAAATGGCCATAAATAATGTAGTTTTGAGCTATAGTCAGGTTGAAGTGTTTTCCTAAATGGACTGCACGCCCTCTCACCTTAGATTAAGTCAAAAAGATGAAAAATTAACAATTTACAAAAGAGGCTTGGCCGCCCACAAAATCCCAAAAAGAGTTCTCACCCAAGCCTATAAATTAGAATGCAAAGATCAAAAGCCTGAGTGTGAATAAATGAGTGCTTGTTTTCTCTTTCAGGTGAGTTGAGGATGATGCCCAACCGGTGTATGACTGTGCTTATGAACGTAGGTATGTCATGCCTGGTAGTATCACTCTGGAAGCTTATTAGAGAGTCACTAGGAACCCCTAGGAGACCTATGGGACCATCCCGGTAGCAGGGTTGGTTTGAGCGCAGTATGAGGAGTTTGTCCCACTGCTTTGGGCCAACTGGCTTAGACTACAAGGACTATTGCTCGTGACATGAACCAAATTGATGCATAACGGGATCCTCAGAAGTCATTTGAGCCTTTTTGCTTATGTTGCTTCTTAGGACCTGAATAAGTGAGAGGCGCGCAGTCCCTGAAGGGTCTACATGGATACATGATGATGGCTCATTGCTCATCACCCACATGATCATCTATGCGACAATGCTTTTATGTTATACAATTTTGATTCAAACCCTCATGAGTATCGATAGGTTATAGTGGACTAGCTTAATCTTTCCTGGTTGCTCTTTGATGTTACTTTGGTAGGATTGTGCTAGATTGGTGGGGGTTTGTTCTGAAACAACATGGATCAGGAGAATTGATGTTTTAGCTATTTTTCTTAACCTTAGAATTTCCCATCAAGCTTTATTAGGACGTTATCTTTTTTGTTCTTTGAGCACAGTCTTGCCTGAGGACAAGCAAAGGTATACTTGGGGTGGTTGATAACACCCAAATTTACATATTTATGTTAAGTATTTATCTATGGTTTTGTGTCACTATAGCCTTAATATGCCCAAAATATCCCATGTTTCACATTTTTTAGTAATTTATATCATTTCATAGATAAAGTTGCTCAAACTAGCCAATTTGGAGACTTGCAGGCATCGAACCTGAAAAGACATCTATTCTCCAAGATTTCCCCCTCCAACAACTGGTTTTTATAGTAGCATGGCCTCCATCCATCACAACCGTGACTGTGGTCTGGAGGACCGCAATCTAGGTGAGTAGGACCGCAACTGAGGCATCAACCTCGACCATGATCTGAAGCAATTTCACGATCACGAGACTGACCGTGACCAAGGTCCACACCTCGACCGTAGATTGAGCCTTGACCATGGTGAATCCACGACCTCAAAAAGTGACCGCAGAAGGTGCCTCAACCACAGACTGTGATCGAGTGATGACCGTGACCCGCGGTCATCACCAAGGCCGTGCTGATTAAGGTCGTGACCTAGATCAGAACTATGATGGCCCTGCCTATATACCTACCCCTCTCCACCTGAAGAAGGGTTTAGATCTAGGGAGTTTTTCCACCTTGTGGTCCCGACCTGGGGAGGTTCCCAGAGCCCTGTGGGAGACTCTGGAGGTCTGAGAAGGCCGAAGTGCTCATTCTACACCTGTCTCTTCAGCACTTCCATACCCCACCATCTTCCACCTCCAGTCTTAGATCTCCAAAGGCAGAAGTTGAGGAGAGAGAAGACTAATGATCCATCTTATTCGAGACAAGGAGAACATCCACACCATCATCTTCCACCCCCATTCACCAACCAAGCTACGTTTTGGAGCGGATCTAGAGGGAAAGGAGGCCAAGGAGTCCATAAAATCAAGGAGGATGACCCAAAAGATGAGATCTGGCCTATACAGAGGCTAGGGAGTGAGAGCCACCTCTCTTCTATAGGATAAATCTCTTCTTCTTCTCCTTTCTTCTACTCTTCACCTTTATTTCTGTACAAATGATGTTCTCATCTTTGTTCAGTGCCAACTATGCTTGTCCATGGCTAGTTGAGCTCCTTCTTGGCTATGTAGGGACAGCATATAGGGGCAACCTTCCACGACATACCATATCAGGGAGGACCCTACACAGAGATGCCTACCGTAGTTTACCCGCAACCCTCTCAACAGGAGAAATACACGCCAAATCCTAATGCGGGAATCTTCTATGAGTTCATGATGGACTTCAGAGCTGACTTAGGTAGATGGTTTGATACGTTGGAGCAGGATGTACAGTACCTCAGATAGAGGTTTGACGTAGCCTTTCCTCCACTGCCTCAAACGAATTATCATCAACCATTCCAGCAACCCCTCGGTCCCTACTATCAGCCGGCCTAAGACTTCGAGCAATCATTTCATTTTCAGCAAGATCTAAACCAGAACTCTGAGAACACATCTAGTGGTTTAGGAAATCTGGATCAATTTTTAAACAACGACTACCAATAGAAGCTGCTTTTCTTACCATCCAAGGCTTGAGATTTTCTTGGAGATGAGCAAAACCTTTTAAGCTTGGGGTGGTAGTCAGGGTGTATTTTCCGCCTTTCCCTTTTATTTCTTTCATATCATGCAGGCATTATTCCTCTATTTTCCTTGCATTTAGCGTAAAATTTCAAACTTTGTAAGACTTTGTTTCATAATTTGTAGCTTTGCAATTAAGGCTATGCAATGCAAATCTTATAGCTAAATTCTTATCTTTATTCCTAAAATTCTTAAACTGCTTGGTCTTCTGCTTGACTTGCTCATTGACTCTTTCCTTAAGTTTGGTAATAAATCTAAGGTTATGCACCTTTTTCATAGCTTAAAACATTATTCCCTAGATCTATGTGTGAATGACAAACCCAAGGTACAGGACCGTTGGAAAGAGCCAAAGCATGATCAAAGACTCCTAGCTGCAATTTCACAAGCTTGCCTATACACTAAGGATCCATGAATCATAATTATTACTTTCACTCAGAGATTAAGTGGATAATGCCCGTTTTTACTTTTACCTTATGCAAGTAGTTTTATTTCATATCTAGCACATTTTCTATTCTATCTCCTCTTTCATGTTATGATTGCTAGTTTAGTTGATCTCTTTCTTGCTTGAACTGCTATTTATGCCTACATCGAGAGATTCGCTGTAGAAATAGACGAGAGAAGATAGTTTGGATCTGAATCTGAAAGGAGGATAGCTCATGGTCATCTATTCCTAACATCCCAGAGTAATATAGACCTGAGAAGGTATCTAGGATATTCTAGGATGTTGGTTTGACATCCTTGAGAGAGGTTTCATATCATTGATAGGTTTTAGTCACACTATGCGAGAGCGAGTGGGATGACCCCACAGGAATAGATACCACGATGCGTACTATGTTTGAATGTAGATTGATTGTTGAGGTGTTCGAGGGTTTTCTATGCCTGAGAACGGGTGCGTAGACTGCCCAACTTGTGGTTACATAGTCGGGAACTCCTTCTCTCTATTTAGTAGAATCTTACAGACTCTATTTTTTTCTTTTCTTTGTTCTGATTTAATTTATGACAACCTGCTAGCCTACTTCTAGCCCCTTACTTTCCCGACTATCATCTTTTCTTATCTGCCCAAGAATGAAATCTCAAGCATCCTAAACGTCACCACGTCCCTATGTTCGACCTCGTATATCTACTTTGACCCCATAACAAAGTTGTGGGGGTCCTTGAAGGTTTCAGGTTATAAATTTCAAGGTTTGATTCCTTCTGAATCCACCTCCCTTATGGATGCGCGATTCGAGGCCGATTAGCCGCCCTCCATGGTGCCCAGAGATCCCACCAAAGAAGAAGATGAAGATGGCAGGAAGGGGATTTCTTCTAGTGCGCGCGGACTCCTCCAATTCATGCAGATTCTCCTGTACTAGCCACTCTATCGCAAAGGGGGTAGAGATCCTTATATAGACCCGGCCTCCAACATCCATGGAGTCCTAAAGCAACTGGGATTTGGAGAAAATCCCAAACTCACTTGAAACTAGGGAAAACAAGGGATGATTGGCTTCGTCCTAATCTTATGGAACCAATGGAACAAACCCCAGCCTCGCACAAGGATTGTACGTCAAGAAAATTGATTGGGAGAACCCCCCTTAACTATTCCTTTTTACAATTTTGAACGAGCAACAACCATTGTTAGATCCAGAGCCAACGACTATCGCACCATGTATTAGAACATAAGTCAGAATCAAATTGTAACATTTAATATAATCCTCTTTACTTTAGGAGATTTTGTAAAAATAATAACTCTTAAATATATTATTCAATTAATACCAAATTTTAAATGAAAGTCCTTGATGACTTTAGCTACTTGTGTGTCAAGTTTGGGACTCAAATTCGAAAGTATGCCAGACTTTTCTTCATATGAAAGTTATTACCTATTAAGGCATATTTTATGCATATTTTCTCTCTCTTCTTCTTTTACATTATTTATTTGGATTCCTTTTACCATTAGAAACCATGTGGAATCAAATTATCATAAATGATGATTCCATTATCCATATTTCCACATATTTCTTATATTTTTATCATTATCTCATATTTCCTTTTTAATAAAGCAATATTTGATTTCTTCTTTTTGTTTTAATCACCTTGGACTCATTAAAATATTATGATACATGAAATAACATGCAAAAAAATATATTGAAAAAGGGAATCCGTAAAATACATATAATTCATACAATTCCCATAATCATACATTTATTGGGGAAATTGCATTTTCAACCATATGAACCCAAACAATTGGGGTTGTAACACTTTGAAATATGGGGATCAATCACTACTACAAAAACATCATTCAGTGGTGCTTTTAGTGGCGTCGGTTATTTAGGAAAACCGACTCCTATTTTACATAGGCGTCGGTTATTTATACTCACCGACGTCTATATTCGAAGACCAGCCAGACACGGGTACCGCTTTGTATTCAGCGTCGGCCATTTATAACAGACCGACGTCTAAAAGTAGCCCGCGAAAATCAATTTTCGAGCGAACTTTTTTCATCTCCTACAGCGTCGGTTTGGTAACTATTAACCGACTCCTATGTAAATGAAAATTTGCGCGAAAAATTAGGGTAAAGGTTGCATTGTTGGGCGTCGGTGTATTACTATCAACCGACGCCTTTAGCAACCTAATAGACCCGCGCGACGCCCATTAGGCACCTACCTGTTCCATTGTCTTCATCGCTAGCTGCCGCGCTGCTCGATCGCCCGCCTGCCGGTTCTCGCCGTCGCCGACGCTGCCCGTGCTTCCTTGCCTCGCCATCGCCGCCGACGTTGCTGCTGCTGTGCGTCGCCGCCGACCTTGCTACTGCTGCTGCTGTTCGTCGCCGGCGCCGCCCACCTAGCTTCTTCCAACAGAGCCGCCGCCCTAGCTTCTTCTCCGGCGCCCTTCTTCTCCGGCGCCCTTCTTCTCCGGCGCCATTCTTCTCCGCCGCCCCTGCTGCTGCTGCTGTCCGCTCATCGCCGCCCTGCACCGCCGCCCTGCTGCTCCAGCCACCTGCTGCCCGCGCGCGCCCTGCTGCTCCATCCGCTGCGCCGCCGCCACGCCTGAGAACCGGCGCCACCGCCACGCCTGGTGCCCTCCTGCTTGCCCACCTGCCTGCCCTAGCTCCTTCCTTTCTTCCTGCTGACACCCGGCATCCTGTTTCTACAACACTGGTTAGTTTTACTGATTTCCTTGCTGTTAGTTTTACTGATTGCTGTTTTACTGCTTTTGTTGATTAGATATGTATAGAAGTTCCTTATAAATATATTTTTTTATATACACATAAATGTAATTTTGTATAAAATTCATGATGTAGTGTGATCTTAAATCCTAGAGTGTACCCCTTTTGTCTACTATTTGATATCCTTGATTTTATCTTCTATCCTAAATAAAATTAAGAGACCCATGATTAGAAAACAATTCCAAACATGGCACCCACACTAATTGGAAGGAAATAAAATATGATTATTGAAATGCACATTTGTGATGTGATACCTTTTTTAGGATGCATATATTAGATTCAACCTTTGAGACATCCTTTTATGAGTTCCAATACAATTAGGGTTTCATTTCATTGCCATTGTATGTATTATAATATTACATCTTTCACATTAAAATTAATTAAATTGAATCCTATTGGAACCCTAATTTAAATCCTAATTTGATTTAAACTTGTCCATTCTAGCATCATTTGATTTGATTAAACCCTAACATTGTTTAAACCCTAAATTATATATTATTTGTATGGAGTCTGGCTTCATTGTAGATATCTATTATTGTGTTTGTTGGCCTAGAAACCCGTCCAAGATTTACTCATTAGGAGTAAATCTTGGATAGTCCCCGGTTTGGGACTGTTCTTGAACACCTAATCTCACTTAGGATGTAAGTGTATAATGTGTATTGAGTTTTCGAGAAAATTTTGGTAGCATTTCCCCGTTTGTTCTCTAAGTACATATGTACTTAGAGAACAGCGGGGAAATGCTGCCGAAATTTTCTTGAAAACCCAATACACATTATACACTTACTAGTGAGATTAGGTGTTCAAGGATGGGATAGGTGGTACACATTTATTATATATAAGAATGACATCACATGTGTTTGTTGGCCTAGAATGTGAACAATCATTGTTTTTTATATTACTTGTACATTGATATAAATTAGAATGAACAATCACTAAATTATATATTGTTTGTATGGAGTCCGACTTCATTGTAGATATCTATTATTGTGTTTGTTGGCCTAGAAACCCGTCCAAGATTTACTCATTAGGAGTAAATCTTGGATAGTCCCCGGTTTGGGACTGTTCTTGAACACCTAATCTCACTTAGGATGTAAGTGTATAATGTGTATTGAGTTTTCGAGAAAATTTTGGTAGCATTTCCCCGTTTGTTCTCTAAGTACATATGTACTTAGAGAACAGCGGGGAAATGCTGCCAAAATTTTCTTGAAAACCCAATACACATTATACACTTACTAGTGAGATTAGGTGTTCAAGGATGGGATAGGTGGTACACATTTATTATATATAAGAATGACATCACATGTGTTTGTTGGCCTAGAATGTGAACAATCATTGTTTTTTATATTACTTGTACATTGATATAAATTAGAATGAACAATCACTAAATTATATATTGTTTGTATGGAGTCCGGCTTCATTGTAGATATCTATTATTGTGTTTGTTGGCCTAGAAACCCGTCCAAGATTTACTCATTAGGAGTAAATCTTGGATAGTCCCCGGTTTGGGACTGTTCTTGAACACCTAATCTCACTTAGGATGTAAGTGTATAATGTGTATTGAGTTTTCGAGAAAATTTTGGTAGCATTTCCCCGTTTGTTCTCTAAGTACATATGTACTTAGAGAACAGCGGGGAAATGCTGCCAAAATTTTCTTGAAAACCCAATACACATTATACACTTACTAGTGAGATTAGGTGTTCAAGGATGGGATATGTGGTACACATTTATTATATATAAGAATGACATCACATGTGTTTGTTGGCCTAGAATGTGAACAATCATTGTTTTTTATATTACTTGTACATTGAAGGATTGATAATTGATAAAAGATCACAATTTTAGAGACATGTATGTTTATACAAATGCTAAATGTTTTCCTTATTCTAGTTGATACAAATGCTAAATGTTTTCCTTTTTAATGAAATTTTCAGATGGCTCACCATGATGAGAATGATGTCCATGATGAGCATGAAGTCCATGATGAGCATGCTGTCCATGACGAGCATGGCGAGGATACCAACGTAAGTTCTAAAAACATATCCCGTATTTCTATAAAATTCATTATCTTCTAGTTATGTCATATATCCTGTATTTCTATATTGGCTTAATTCGGTGTGTTTATTTTTGTCAAATTTTAGGTTGATGATGCACATCTACCCACTGAAGCAATTGAGCAACTTGATGCGCAACAACAAAAACTTAACAAGAAAAGGGGTATCACTCTGTTGAAAAAGTTACTTGCGCTGAGTGGCAGTGGATCCAAATTGGTTGTGGATTTTGATAATGGAGGGAATGCAATTGGAGTGAACCGCAATAATTTTATAAACTATCTTGGGGTTGTCACTCGAAGCCATTGTGGTGTTAAGTATGATAATTGGCATAAAGTTCCTCAGGCGAAGAAAGACTTGATATGGAAAGATTTATGCGTGAGTTATTATTATTTGCAATTCTATTTTGTAGATTACAAATTCTATTATTTGCAATTATATTTTTGGTACTAGTTAATAACATTTCTATTTTACAGAATCTGTTTGCATTGGATGAGATGTTGCATCGTAAAAGTGTGATGCAACGCGCTGGAAAGATGCTTAGGAATTACAGGACAAATCTGAACAGAGAATA
This sequence comes from Alisma plantago-aquatica, assembly GCA_963693085.1. NCBI lineage: Eukaryota > Viridiplantae > Streptophyta > Magnoliopsida > Alismatales > Alismataceae > Alisma > Alisma plantago-aquatica. Next base: position 574,069,477 of record OY856415.1, on the reverse strand, counting down.
CATAAGACAGGGTGATAAGAAGAAGAAGTCAGCCCTTGAACAATGGAACTTCTTGGACAAAGAAGATTGGGACAATTTTGTTGCTTCAAGAAAATCTGAAGAATTCAAGGTATTAGGCGTCACTCCCATTTTAATTAATATACATTGTATTCACCTATTCAAGATTAACATTTAGTGCTACTAACCTAATTATAAATGTGCATACTAACTAGGCCCTCAGTGACGCACAAAAAGCAAGGCGTGCACTGAATGTACATGACCATACTATGGGTCCAAAAGGCTATGCAAGCGTTCGCCAAAGACTACAGGCGGAGTCTGCGGCTACTCAGGAGTCTGCGGCTACTCAGGAGTCTGCGGCCACACCCTTGCCTCGCCATGATATCTGGATAGCTGGCAGGAAAAACAAGAAGGGTGAAATAAAGAAGCCCGAAACTGCTGAGGCGGCTGCAAAAATGGTCAAATACAACTCTTAGAGCAATCATTTGAATATTGATTATTTGTGGTGTTAACTTACCAATTTTTTTTTATGGTGATTAGCGGGAGCTGCACGAGCAGAGGAAACAAGGCACGTTCATCCCTCAGGACACAAGGGATGAATTGACAGTTGCTCTGGGTAACCCAGAGCATCCTGGACGTGTTAGAGGTGCCGACGATGGTGTGGGCATCAAAGCATTCTTTGGGCCATCCCAGCGCAAACCCAGAGCGGGACTTTCTCAAGAAGAGGTAACATATTCTATTTTTAGAATGTTACTGCAAAAGGAAATTCATTAATAAAAAGCTAATATTTGTTTTATCCATGTATAGGAGAATAAGAGAGTCGAGGATATAGTTGCTAAGAAGATCAACGATGTGGTTGCTGAGAAGGTCAAGGAAGAATTGCTACGGTGGCAGGCATCTCAGGCTTCCAATCAGCCTATGCCGACCCACTCTTCTCTTGGTGCACAGACTGCAAGTAATCCTGGAGACCCATCACCTAACACGTCTGCTGTAAGTATTGTTTATGACATTGTAGCTAGTCTTTTTAAGATGATATGTTTTCAAGATGATATGTATATATGTATAACATTCTTTACGTAAATTTGTAGGCATTGAAGCCATGCCGCTTAAGAATGGAAAACTATGTTGTTGCAGAGGCGCAAGCTTACCAGTCCCTTCCTGGGGCAACGTTTCATGGGACTCCAATGCCACAGGGCTACATTCGTGTGAGCCCGATACATGTATTACCCGATTGGAGGGAAGTTGAGTTGCCATATGCCCACCCAGATATTGATACACTTGGTGAGGCAGAAAGCGGGGTCATATTGTGGCCCAAAGCAGATGTCCTCTACACGACTGAAATTGTAAGATAAATTTACATTGATTTAGACTGTTAATGTGTATATATGATGTCAACTGATCTGAAATTATATATACAGGTTAAAAAGAAGACACCAGGAGCACCTAGGCCTCCACCTCCAATTCCCGCATTACCAACTTGGGTTCCAACTGACCTACCATACCCGTTAGGTCCTGCTTGTAGGGGAATGGCATGTTGGCTACGGGCACATAATATACTTTGCCCTATAATTGTTTCTTTAGATGCAGATTATGCAGGTCAATCATACGACAGCTCTTTATTTATACAAGATATTATTGAGCTGTTTATGTATGATTGGTTGAATACATCAATGATAGAGACATGGATAAGGTGAGATCTTGTTTATACATCCATATACCTTGTGTAAGATCCGGTGATCTAGTTTCTTATATATTAATGCATACATCTATATGTTTTGCAGCTACTTAATCGAAGATCATTGCAAACAATTTGCATATGATCATGTGGGATTTTTGATTCCATCATTGATTAGTATGGTAGCTAAAGACCCTGATAGTGTTCAACAATACTGTATAGATGCTTTTACAATTTTTGGTCATCAAATGAAGACGATAATAATAGCTCCATTCAATGTCAAGTAAGTTTGCTTTATTTATAATTTGGACTTAAGAAAATTACATTATTATTTTGCATTTTGAGTTATTAATTGTTAACTTTTTACCTCTAGTGGTAGACATTGGGAGTTACTAGTTATTGTCCCCGGGACGTTCACTGTTTATTATCTAGATCCCGCAGGAAGTACATTAAACACTAAAATTGGACACGTAATGAGAATGGCATTATTCTGGTGAGAAATATTTCATTTTTTATATCCGTTAACATCTTTTATTACATTACTATTTACTTATGCAACTTAGTGTGTTATATTAACATGTAGGGGTTTAGATGCATTCAAAAATGCTGGAGGAAAGGTCCCAAGGAAAAAGAACCAGCCATTGTCTTGGGAGAACGTAAAAGTAAGTTCCCGACTCCCCGACTCCAATGTATATATTATTGATGTGAATTGTGCTTAGTTGTATTATTTTGTATGTTTCAATTTATAGTGCGCTACACAAGACAATGGCTGGGCATGCGCATACTATGTGATGCGATTTATGCAGATGATTATCAAACATGCCGCATTGGACATCGATACCATACATGAGGTATTATATATAGTCTCATTAGTTAGTATGAAATATATCAATCTTATTTTTATATTATTACTTATATATATACATCATTCTCTTTGCAGGTGTTTAAAAATGACCACACTATAGGCAAACGCTTAAAAAATGTACATGCTCCATATACGAGGGAAGCATTAGATGAAGTAAGAGAAGAATGGGCAATAGCTGTACAAACAGTGGCAACTGTAAGATATAATTGGGATGTTGATAGTGATGATGAATGATACTTTGTAAATGAATGTTTCTGAATGTTAAAACATGTATTTGAATGATTCTATATGTGTGAACGTGACAATTGAATTGATGTCTGAATGTATCTACTTGTGTGAATCTTTTTATGTTAATTTTGCAGGTTTGTGGCCTGTTTGTAGGCTGATATCAATGGATGTCGTAAACCTGCAGTTCAGAAAACTGAACTGCAGGTTCTCATCCTGCTGACCAGCCACAGCAGGCCTGCAAACAGATTTATATAAAAAAAAATAGATATAGGCGTCGGTTATTTACAGATAACCGTCAGCACAGACTTACAGCGTCGGTTTTTTGTTGAACACCGACGCCAAAAGTGTTCGCGCTATAGGAAATGGGAGTCATCTAGGACACTTTTCTGCGTCGGTTCTTTAGTATATAACCGACGCAGAAAGCGTTTCTGCGTCGGTTCTTTAGTATATAACCGACGCAGAAAGCGTCCTAGATGACGCCGTTTTCTGTGGCGCGAACCCTTTTGGAGTCGGTGTTTTATAATAAACCGACGCCTTGATGTTAAATAGGCGTCAGTTTTTAACCGACGCTGAAGTGTCCAACCTTTTAGCGGCGCCCACATAGGCGTCGTTCAGAAACCGACGCCAAAGGGGGTTAAACACCCGACACTAAAAGGCACTTCTGTAGTAGTGAATTTTGAGTGATAGATATGGGATTTTTACCTCCTATCGGAGTATGATATCTTTGCCACTTGATAAGCGAGACTGAGAGATGCATGTGCATGTACATTTGAATAAATATATTATATTGAGATCACATTATCTCAGACAGTCTGCTCTTGGTTTAAGAAACATGGATTGAATAATGAGAGGATGACCAACCATGCCTTGAGTTCATCCTAGATATCGGAGACAAATGAATTATACAATCACTGCAACACCTTACACAGATTGTAGGTTGAAGTTGTTCTTCAACTTTCCATTTCACTTGGGTCACACTGATGGGCGACTAGGCAACACGCTTTGCTTGTGATGTCATAAGCTAGTTATGGACATTTACTACACATGTGACATGAGACCTATAGGGTCACACACATAGGAACTCATCTAGAAGAGGAGTTTGATCTTAAGCGACAGTTGGATTGGTTACTATAGTGTTCAAGTATTCAATTCACGCAACTAATTGCTTGATTAGCTAACCAAGTCTACCAATTAACCATCTCAGTGGGTGAGACGGCTGTTTAGGCATCCAAAGAGACATATCTAGAAGTTGAGATGGGCGTTTGGGGGTCAAGTTGATCGGAAATCAATTTTTCTTAGTTCTGCCTTGAATCGACCAGTTAAATATGATGGAACCAACTGGCTCATCTCAACTCACTAGACAACCATGTGGGTGAGTGAGACAGGTGTCTCACTTGGGTGAGACGACCCAGTTGGGTCGTACGAAGGTTCGAGATGTTTCCCAAATAGTTTCTATTGTTCTTTACTTGAGGAACACGAAAATTCATATGAGATATTAATTGGATTTGAAATAGCCAAATTCGTTTCAGACTGGGGACCAATAAATGACTGTTTGGCAGTGCGAGATGACCGTATTGTGCACCGGACGACCATCTAAGTGTGTGAAACAGCCGTTTTAGCTATTGCATGTTGTGAAAATTTAAGATTTTCTATTCCTTTCCACTCCCTCATATTAATCCCGTATCAGTTAGAAACTGGGATCCTTAACATTGGCCTCTACTATAAATAGAGGAGTATTGGAGGCTTCCCATAACACAACTACAACACATACAACTAAGAGTCAGTTTCTATGATAATTTTTGTCCTCTCTAGTTGAGGTAACCAAGAGAGCCCAGGAAAGTCCTACCCGATAAGGAGGGATAGAAAACAAGAGAGAACAACTGAGAAGTTGTTATTGTTGGGGAGAAGTTTGGTGACTAGTACACCAATGTGGAGGACAACTCCTTCCTGTCCATTCTTGATGAACGACATGAGTTGTAGTTGGTCTGTGTGGACTACTCTAGAGGCAGGAGTTTGTTGGTTGCTTCTAGGAGGACAACTGCATCGCGCAGTGTGTGGCCCGACCACAGGAGCACTGTAGAAGTTGTCTGGTTCGTTGTTCGTGGTGAATAATAGGATGTGCACAACCACCTTCCAAGAGAAACATATTAGTAGTTGTAAAGAAGTGAGTTTTGTCACTGGACTTACTCCAAGACCAGGTATAACTCGCTAAAACCATCCTTCTTATTTCATAGTAGTTTATGCGATCTTACTTATTAGGGAATATAGTTGGATAAATTTTTTCCACTGCTATACTTTGTGTCTGTATTTCCCAACAAGGCCATGGCCTGAAGTAGCAGACACCAAATGAGGCAAAACAAGTAGGATAGCAAATAAAGATTCCAGACGAATTCCACAAGGCGGAACAAATCTAAAGACGTCAAAATGTTGAAGAGTGGTGGCTTGGAGCTTGTGTATTAATTAGGGACCAACAAAGATGCAAAAAGAGGGGTTTTTGCATACTGTGATAGGAGGCCAAATTGACAAAGGAAGAAGCTTCACAAGTCCATGTGCAACATCCCGAACGATGACCCAGACTTGTAAAACGTCAAGAGCCTCAACCCTAGCCCAAGTTCTCTAACAAAGGAAGCTAGAGTTGGGGGAACCAACTCGTGGAAGGTAGAAGCCAAACTAGTGCCAGGAACAAGTTACTGGTGGTTGCACAAAGGTCTCAGAACCATCCCATAGGAGTTATTCAGTCAGCAATGGTGAGAAGTTGGGTAGGGAGAGGAGAATAGGGCAGAGCAGGGGATGTGTTGGAGAGGGCTTTACCAAGCATAGGCCCTATTAATACTAGTTCCCCTATGATCGGGGTGATGAAAAAAACAAGAGGGAAAGGGAAACTGGGGGGAAATAGGAAGATGAATAAGAAGGGATAGAAATCATCGAAAAAGGAAACAACAGCCTACAGTGTGAGAAAACCCAAAGCAGGTAAAGCATGAGGAAGAAGAAATGGAATACACCGAGAGATCTCAATCCAACGGCAGACATCACACACTCATTAAGTGAAGTCTGATATTCCAAAAGTCAAATAGCGTAACAATGTGAAAATTACGATAATTGTGGAAACATTAGGAAATAGGAAAACACTGACTATTAATTGGAATTTTAAGACTTTTAAATTGTATTTTCTCTCCTCTTTTATTTGAGGGTTGAAACAATATCCAAATTTTATGAGATTTTGCACAAAGGACAATTATGGCATTTATATTCTAATTATGCAATTTTGTTTCATTTTAAAAAACATTTGATGAATAATTAATTAAATCTTATTTTCTCTTTCCTCATGCATTAATAACATTAGGATTATCCAATTTTGCTGAAACTTCATCCAAAAGTAATCTTTAGTGTTTTGAATATGAATTTGCCTTTATTTCCATCTTTTGAAGTTACTTGACATGCTATTTATTATTTTTGGCTTTTACACATTTTCTCTCCCCTAAACTTAACCTAAATATTCAAGGTGGTTCAAATTAGATGAAATTAATATATAGGATATATTTAGGATTTAGATTAGCAATCCAAGATTAGTAGCCACTTTTGGAGTCATTAAACATTTTATGTTATATATTAGAGGAAAAACGCCTTTTCTTTTCTAAACAAAATAGATAGGGCTATTATTATCCTAAATTTGTGGAGCTTGGCCTACAAGATAATACTTATCCAAAGAAAATGATTTTGAATTTATATTTAACCAATTAGTTCTCCTTTTATTAATTTTAACCCATTATTCATTATTACCACTATTTCTTAGATTAAATAATTCAACATCACATTATCTTGTTTTAAGAGTTATTATTGATATTTTTATCTCTTCCTTGTTCTAAAAGGTTATAGAAAATTCTAGAACAAATTTATCTTATAATTATCTCATAAAGCTTATAAATTTCATATTTATTTGAATTATGTATCAGTATTCTCAATTATGGACACCTAGTCCTTTTATGCACGTTATTTCTCTTAATCAACATTATCACGTGACTTATTTTTTGGGAGCATTAGGTCATAATTGTTTCATGCATATATGTTAGGGTGATTTATTCATGCATTAACATGTTAGGATTTTAATTAAGCTACTAATGTGCATATCTTTATCCTTGTTTGGCTATTCTCAAAGAACCAAGCTGACTATTCCTTAAGACATATGATCAGGGTCAGGAGGCTAGGTTTTGGTTCATTACATTTTCCTACCACAAGTATCTAATTAACATGAAATTTAAGGGAATCCTAGGCTAAGCGAAACTAATTCCTTTTTACATATGAATGGGACAACACATATCATTTGACATATGATTGTGCTACCCTCAATCCACCTAAGATCACTTTTTCATCACCCTCAACACCAAATTTAAGACATGGTGACCAAAAATCATCCACTTTGAAATAATTTGAACAACTCACCCAGATTAGTGTAAGATCAACTCTTCCATTGGTTTAGACACCCCTTTTGATGCCATTATAGTTTATCACATGCACATAAACCTAAAAAATGTTTGAAGGAAACTCATTATGTGACAAATTACACCTTTGGAAATATTAATCACGAAATCAAATTAATGAATGTGGAAACTTTGTCCATTCGTGCTGAATTTAATACACATAATAATATTCTAGTTACTCTATGGAAACACAGAGCAAATATTTATTGGAAATGAGAGGTTGACCCAAAATATGGGAAATAAAAAGAAAATAAACTCACACATCCACATTATATACATCATAAATGTCATGCTAATAAATAAACAACAAATCATTGACCAATTCAACATATTATTCACAAAACTATTCAATCATGGGTGTTTCTTCTCTGTACTCTTCAATATTAACTAGGACATTCCATGTCTAGGTGAGATCCTTAACCCCATTCTCACACTGTCTCTTTCCCTATAGAATAGAGTAAAATGCCACACTTATCTTAATGAAGATAAATCCCTTGGTCCTAACTAGTTTAGTCTCAACTTCTATCATAATTAATGGGACTTTTGATTTTCTTCCAAAGATCTATTCTCCTATATAAATAAACACAATGATATTACTCTAAAAATATGTAATGTAAATCAAACTAATATATCTTCAAGTATTAAAAATGAATCACCACCCTTTTCAACTACTTCAAACCTATTAACCTCATAAATGATTTATATGGATCATTCCCTAAGTCCTTGATACAAAATTCAAGATACCTATACAACAAATTCTCGGTTTACAACAAAATGTTTTTGTAGAAGGTAGAGGAATCTAAGACATTTACATCACAATAAGAGAATTCATCCATACAAGACATTATAAACACATTCCTCTCCTCACTCTAAAACTTTATTTTGAGAAAGCTTTCAACAATATTAACTAATAATTGTTGGTATATATGCCCATAGAGCCATCCCAAGTGATTGCATGGAGTCAGATATTAATTAATCAATTAATGTGATTATTTGGTTAATTAATGAATTCCAGAATATTCTAATTAATCCACGAGCATTTTAATTAACGCAGTGTTTCTATTTACCGATGGGTTTAGGAAACCCTACTTCCCTTCATCTCCTATTTAAAGGAGGTTGACGACTGATATATATATAAGATATCGAGAGAGGCTTTTCAGTTTATGCTCATGTATGTAAACCCTATCTGTCACCATCCTTAGGAGAGAAAGGAGATCAACGCGCTGCTAGCACACCACCGTACAGACACGACTCCTTCCCTCTGACTTAGGAAGCGCGACGTTGAGTTCCAGTCCATCCACGTGGATGAAGTAGAGATGCAGATGTTGAGACGCATGCGTTCGGAAGACATCAATGACCATCCATCTGTGTTATGAGTAGCATACATTACCACATGAATGGAGCGCCGCTGAATCTTCCTGCGATAGAGAACGGGAGAGAAGTTCCGTCTGTGTAGGCCAACGTCGTTGCATACCTTTGTGCAGTGGGACATCGCCGGACTTGCTCCGTGATAAGGTATATCCCGCAAACACTCCTTCCGAATACACTATTGTCGACGAGATCCTATTTCAGGTTTCGTGGATTTTTGTTGCTTCCACCGCACATGTTTTCTCCAAAAACCCAACAATAATTCCTCACTACATGCCTTCATTATTACATATTTTCAAAACATGGATCGGCTAGATACATAGTTTTACTAGTTCAAGTATTTTTATTGTCATAATTAATGGCTCTTCCTTTTATATTTTAAAAGTTCAAACAAGCTCAGGAAAAGATGTCCCCACTCTCATTACCTCTTTATCCTTGCTACATCCATACTCACTATGATGTCTCAACTTGCCCTCGGATACAAACTGATAGAACCCCTGACACATTGTCTTGAACATATCACACAATTTGCATATTTCTCAACCCAAACGATAACAACATCATAAACACCATTCAAATTATAGGTATTTTCACACATCTCTATGGACTTAAGGTTAATTTGTGGAAATCCCCAATCGTCAGAATACACATCCTACATAATGATGTGGAAAGCTATTAATATCTTCCTTATATGAAATAAGAATACTTCCCCATCAAATACATGGGCCTCCATCTTTATCCTATGAAATTTCCTACTACTATTTGCAACCTGATCATTACAAAATTCTATATTAAATTATTTATTTGGAAATCACATAGCTTTAGCTTGGATGGAGGTCTAATACTTCTAAACTCCTATCTCCCCCCACTAATTACATACTTTCTCAATTGTATATCTCTCCCTTGTAAAGTATATAAACAAATAGGAAATATACATATATCTTTTATATGGGGTGACACTAACTAAAAATATAAACATTTTGTTAACTAGTAGATACCATGCACACCTAAGAATCATCATGAATAGGGAAAAATCAAGCTCAAAACATACTCACATTGTCTACACTAGTACATATATGATCTATAATGTCAGTTGCACAACTGACACAAAGAAACAACAACGTTGATTTCTGAAGCAAACCAACACATATGAGCAACAGACCTACCGATATAAAAAACATGGGTACCGCTTTTATATACAATGTCGGTTTGATGTAGTAGAACCGACGTCCAATGTGGACCATGAAATACAAAAATTTGGTGACAAAATTTCCCACCAAATCGTTACAGCTATGCCGTCAATTAATGGTAAACCGACACAACAACTGTTCTTGCCATGCCCCCGCGCAAGAAATTGCATGTACTCTAGAGGTCTTTAGTGTCAGTTTCTTATAAATGAACTGACGCAAGCAGTTTATAACATAGTTCGTCAGTTCTTCTCATTGAACCGACACAGTACATGTTCACGCCATGCCCTTGCGCAAAAAATTGCCTCTGCCCCAGATGTCTATAGTGTCAGTATCTCTGAATAACCGACGACCAGGTTCAGTTGAGTGATTTTCCGTGAATTTTTTTTTGTCGACGTATGTGGATAGACGTCAGTTTTTGTTGTAGAAACCAACGACTATGGTTGCACATAGGTGTCGAATTTTGGTAGGACCGATGACAAATAAGTGTATAGACGTCGGTTTTCTTTAAACCGACGCCTATGTGCGACTTAAGAACAGCGAAATTTCCTCCCATTCCACATTCTCTATTTCATTCTCTACAGGACCTAGATAGCTCTAGTGATTTGTTCCTCCACCACCACTCTCTCTTCTACTCTAGCCACTGTCGTCGCCACTCTTGGGCTTCCTAGCCATCACCACTATCGTACCGCCCTGCCACCGCTGCGGAGCTACTGCTCTAGTAATTGTTGCTGTCGCTTCTCTTCTCAAGATGTTGTGCCTTCCCTAGTTTTGTCACCACTGCCGCCATCGCTGGAGCTCGCCATCATCAAAGCTTATTGCTACTATCACAGTTGGAGCACGCCATCATTAGAGATTGCTGCCACCATCACTGGAGCTCATTGCCACCTCCGTCGCTTGAGCTAGCCATTGTCGCAAGTGGAGCAGCCACTATTGCCACCATCGTCGTCATCACCTCTTTTGTGTCTATCACTACTGCTCCTCTCTACCACTATTGCTGGCCATTGTCTCCAGCAGACCGAGGTATTTTTTTATTTTTTTTACTTAAATGACAACAGTTCCCATTTCTTGCATCTTAAATGAATATTATACGTGTGAATGATGAATAAGGTAAAATGTTAATTCAATCTTCTTTTTTAGTTGTTAAATAGTGTATGTGTTGGTTTTCTAATTAGGTAGGACTCCTAAATGATGAATTGAAAATTTGGGTTATTAATAACCCAAATCTTATTAGAACCAAGTTGTCTAATGAGAAACATCAATACTTGATGAGAGACAATAACCCAAGATTGAGAATTAGTAGGAGAAAAATTATGATTTTTATGGGAGAAATATCTAAAATATGTAATGAAAGATTGGGTGAATATATCTAAAAGTGTGAGGGATCAATTCTCATTAAGCATAGAAACATGAATGTGAATTTTAGTATGATCACTAATGAGGATATTAGATGTTATGTGATGAAATAATGATTTGATGTATGTGACTTATGGATTTATGTGTTTATATTTACATGGAATTGATATGAATCGTAAACCTTAATTTTGGACACATATATCCTCCCTAGTTGTGTATAAAAAATAAGTATGTTATGTTGTAGTTGTTGATATCGAGCCCTAAGAAACTATTAATGATATCGATGTTTATCTTGATCCTCTTATGATGACTTGAAGAAACTCTGGGGAGAAGGTGTGATGATCTATGATGCTTCATGTAGAGAGATATTTTGTTTGCATGCTATGTTGTTTTGCACTATTAGTGACTTTCTAGCATATGTGAATATGTCTAGATACAATATAAAAGGATCCAAAGCATGCCCTATATGTGAAAAGAACACTACTTCAATAGAACTAAAACATGGCGGTAAGACTATATATAAGAATGATGAAACTAGGATTGTAGGTATAAGAATGACAACGTACATGTATTTGTTGGCCTAGAAACCCATCCAAGATCTACTCATTAGGAGTAAATCTTGGATAGTCCCCAGTTTGGGACTGTTCTTGAACACATAATATCACTTAGGATGTAAGTGTATAATGTGTATTGGGTTTTCAAGAAAATTTCGGTAGCATTTTCCCATTTGTTCTCTAAGTACATATGTACTTGGGGAACAGCGTGGAAATGCTGCTGAAATTTTCTTGAAAACCCAATATACATTATACACTTACTAGTGAGATTAGGTGTTCAAGAATGGTATAGGTGGTACACATTTATTATATATAAGACCTTAAACCCTAATCTTTTAACCATAAACCCTAATCTTTTAACCCTAGACCCTAATCTTTTAACCCTAAACCCTAATATATACTTGTTTTTTCTTTGATCGTAGAATGGATAGATCATGGATATCCATTCCAAATCACTGCACTCCAGAGTTTATTTCTGGTCTTGATCATTTGAATAGATTTGCCGAGGAACATAGGAAACAACTTGGAGATAGGTTCTACTGTCCATGTAGGCATTGCGATAACAACTTGAAAGTCAGCACTAGTGACAAAATCAAAAGTCATGTCATGTGCAACGAGATTGTACAAGGCTATACAGAATGGCACTGGCATGGAGGGATTTCAAAACTGAAATCAGTGGATGTCGATAGCAGTGCTTGTGTGGAAGAAGAAATTGCCTCCGATGACGTAGATGTAAACGAACTAGTTCCAGTAGACATTGTTGATGCGATGCTGGATAGTTGTGGGGTAGAGAACACCGATCCACCTCCCATATTTAGAAACATTGTGCATGATGTTGAGATACCATTATACATAGATTGTACTAAGTTTATGAAGCTTAGCGCTGTTTTGAGATTGTATAAGCTAAAAGCTAACAATAGATGGAGCGACAAAAGCTTCACGTCATTGTTGTCTTTATTGAAGGAAATTCTTCCTGAAAGAAACGAGTTACCAATCTCAACATTCCAGTTAAAGAAATTTTTGTGCCCAATGGGAATGGAGGCCAAGAAGATACACGCATGCCCAAATGATTGTGTATTATTTCAAAAGGACTATGTGGATTTGAAAGATTGTCTAAAATGTGGTGCATCAAGGTATAAATTGACGACTTCGAGGGAGTACAAAACTGGTTCCCTTGCCAAGGTGATGTGGTATCTACCTATAATATCATGGTTTCAACGCTTGTTTGCCAATCCGATAGATGTGAAGAATTTGAGGTGGCATGCAGATGTTAAGAAAATAATGTTGGGATCCTACAACATGCGTGTGATTCCCCACAGTGTAAGAAGATTGATTTATTGTACCCTAAATTTGGTGAAGAAGTCAAGAATCTAAGACTTGGGCTTTGTACAGATGAGATGAATCTGTACAGGATATTGAGCAGCCAATAGAGAACTTGGCCAGTTATGCTTGTTATATACAATCTTCCTCCCTGGTTGTGTATGAAAAATAAGTACGTTATGTTGTCATTGTTGATATCGGCCCCTAAACATCCTGGAAATGATATCGACATTAATCTTGAACCTCTAATTGATGACTTATAAAAACTCTGGGGTGAAGGTGTGATGACCTATGATGCTTCACGAAGAGAGACATTTCATTTGCATGCTATGTTGTTTTGCACTATTAATGACTTTCCAACATATGGGAATTTGTCTGGATATAGTGTCAAAGAATCTAAAGTGTGTACTATATGTGAAGAGAACACTGATTCAATACGACTAAAACATGGTGACAAGACTTTATATCTTAGTCATCGAAGGTTTCTTCCAAAATTCCATCTGTATCGTAGGTTGTGCAAAGCATTCAATGGACGAAATGAGGAACGGAGTGCACCTAAACCTATACCAGGGGAGGTTGTTTATGAAAGAGTAAAAGACTTTGCCAATGAATTTGGTAAGAGATCACAATGTACCATGGCCACACAGAGTGATAAATCTTTATTCAAGAAGAAGTTAATATTTTTGGGATCTTCCTTATTGAAGTTCTTTGGCAGTCAGGCATTATATCGGTGTCATGCACATTAAAAAAAAAGTATGTGATAGCATCATTGGTACTCTGTTGAGTATACCAGGTAAGGCTAAAGATGAGATAAAATCCAGAATGGACCTACGTGAAATGGGAATAAGGACAAAATTAACAGAAGTAGTTAGTAGCGATCGGAGAACATACTTACCTCCCACTTGTTACACATTGTCTAGAAAGGAGAAAAAAGCTTTTTGTGAATGCTTGGTAAATGTTAAGGTGCCACAGGGTTACTCATCCAACATCCGTAGATTGGTATCAATGAAAGATCTGAAGTTGATAGGTCTTAAATCTCATGATTGTCACACTCTAATGCAACAAATACTGCCTGTGGCAATTCGATCTATATTGTTGCAGCATCTAAGGTTTGCAATCAACATACTTTATTTCTTTTTCAACAGTCTATGTAGCAAAGTTATTGACCCTGATACTCTCAATAAATTGCAAAGAGAAGTGGTTGTTACCCTATGTCAGCTTGAGATGTATTTTCCTCCTTCGTTCTTCGATATCATGGTACATCTTGTTGTCCACTTGACTAGGGAAGTGAAAATGTTGGGACAAGTTTTCTTGCATTGGATGTATCCCTTTGAACGATACATGAGCATTTTTAAAGGTGACGTTCGAAACTGTAGTCGGCCTCAAGGGAGTATTATTGAGGATTATGTGACGAGAGAGGTTATAGATTTTTGCAAAGACTTTTTGAGTGGTAATGACGCTCTTGTTAATGACAAGAATATTAAGGAGTATTCTGGCAAAGGAATTTTGGGATCACAAATGAAAGTAATCAGTCATCAGTAGTTGGAACAAGGTCACTTGTATATTTTACACAACATTGACGAAGTGAGTGTTTATATTGAGGAGCATACCAATTACATCAAGAGACAATATCCTCAAGCCAATTCAATATGGCTTGCTAGAGAGCATAACAAGACATTTATTAAGTGGTTTGAAGATAAAGTCTTACATCAACTATCTCAAACACCAAATAATCTTACAGAAACTATCAAATGCCTCGCCTTTAAACCACAATTGAATGTTATGTCTTATGAAGGGTTTGACATAAATGGATTCTCATATTACACAAAGCGTCAAGATGATAAGAGTGTCGTCCAAAATAGTTGGGTCACCCTTGAAGCGTATTCATTGTTTTTTGCAAGTGCAAAGGATAAGAGTCTATGTGAAGCTAAAATGTCATATTACGGTGTCATTGAAGACATATGGGAGTTTGACTACGTAGATTTCAGAATTCCGTTCTTTAAATATATCTGGGTTGATAACACCAAAGGAGTTATAGTAGATGAATTGGGTTTCACATTAGTGAACATTGAAAAGATTGGTGAGAAGGGTGAACCATTCATATTGGCATCATAGGCGAAACAAGTATTTTATATCGATGATCCTACAAATGATAAATGGTCGGTTGTTCTTCATGGTAAAAGACAGTTCATTGATGATCTTATAGATGAAGAAGAGAACTATGATAAGTATGATGACTCCATTCCAGTCTCAGTTGGGTTGCCAACACCACCAAATATTGAAGCTAATGATGACTTGTATGCACGGAGATCACAATGAAGGAATGTTAATTGAAAAAAGATCTCTATATTAGAGGCGTGCGTGTTTATATTTTTTATATGTTTTATTATCTTCTAGTTATGTCAAATGCTAAATGTTTGATTTACGATGGCTGAGCATGATGACCGTGATGATGATTACCGTGAGGGTGAGGATATCTATGCACCGCCTCACAATGTAAGTTTAACAAATATATCCTATATTTCTATCTATATGTCCATTTATAGTTATATCCTGTAAGTGTGTTTATTTTCTAAAATTTTAGGTTGATGATGTACCCCCTGAAGAACTTGGGGCACTTGATGAGAAGCAAAAAAAATTGAAAAAGTGAGGGGCATCACTATCATGAACAAGTTACTACAACAAAGGGGCAATGGACCCAAACTGACTGTGGATTTTGTCATGCAGAAAATCCAATTGGAGTGAACTACAACTCGCTTATTTCATATCTTGGGGTTCTTACTCATAGCCATTGTAGTCCTAATGTATAATCTTGGAATAAAGTTCCTAAGGGGTAGAATAACTTAGTATGGAAGGAATTATGCATGAGTTATTATTATTTGCAATTCTATTTTGTAGATTACGGATTTTTAGGATACTAGTTAATAGCAATTCTATTTTGCAGAGTATATTTGAACTGGATGAAAAGTTGCATCGTAAATGCATGATGAAATGCTGTGGGAGGGTCCTAAGGAACTATATGACAAATCTCACTCGATATTACATACGAGATGCTGAGAAGAGGAAGAAGTCAGCTACTAGGCAATGGAACTACCTGCACCCCAAAGACTGGGAGGATTTTGTTACCAAAAGAAAAACTGATGAATTCAAGGTATCAAACGCCACTCCCAATTTAAATAATATATGTTCTTATGTATTCACCTATTCAGGATTAACCTTTAGTGTTACTAACCAGATCAATGTGCTTACTAACAAGTCTATCAGTGATTCTCACAGAGCAAGGCGTGCACTGAATGTGCATGACCACATGATGGGTCCAAAAGGCTAGGTAGGCGTTCGCTAAAGACTACAGGTTGAGTCTACTCCTCAGTCTACTACTACTCAGGAGACTACAAAGTCTTCTACTATTGCTCTCGCACCTCTGCCTCGCCATGCTATGTGGATAGCTGGGAGGCAAAATAAGAAAGGAGGTATAACCAAGCCCGCAACTGCTGAGGCGGCTGCAAAAATGGTAAAATTCAACTCTTAGAGCAATATTGATTATTGTTATGTTTACTTACCAAATTCTATTGATGGCGATTAGAGGGAGTTTCACGAGTAGAGGAAGCAAGGCAAGTTCATCCCTGAGGTCACAAGGGATGAATGGACAGTTGCTCTTGGTAACCCAGAGCATCCTAGACGTGTTAGGGGTGCAAGCGCTGGTGTGGGCATAAAAACTTTCTTTGGGCCATCATAGCGCAAACCTGTCCCGAAAGAGGGATTTTCACAAGCTGAGGTAACCTATTCTTTTTTAGAATGTTATTGTGAAAAGGAATTCAATAATCAGAAGCTAGTGTTTCTTTTATCCATGTATAGGTAGATGAGCTAATTAGAAGGAGAGTCGAGGAAGCACTTGATAAGAGACTCCATGAAGCAATTAGCAAGCGGCAGACGTCTCAGACTACAACTTAGACAGTACCTGTGGCGTGCCGCTCTTCTCCTACTGCAGAGGTTGGGTTTAATCCTATAGACCCACCACCTAGCACGTCTGCTGTAAGTATTTTTATGACATAGTAGCTAGTATTTTGAAGATGATATGTTTATGTATATATGTATATAACATTCTTTACACAAATTCGTAGGGGTTGAAGCCATGCCGTCTAAAAAGCAAAGAATTTATCATTGCAGAGGCCGAGGCTTGCCCACCCCTTCCAGGGGACATGTTTCATGGGACTCCGGTACCAGATGGTGAGCCCGATACATGTACTCCCCAAATGGAGGGATCATCCATTATCATATGCCCACCCAGATTCTGAAATGCTTGGTGAAGAAGAAGGCAGAGTGATATTGTGGCCCAATATGGATGTCGTCTATACTGATATTGTATGGTAAATTTACATTACATTAATTTATTAGTGTGTATATATGAGTCAATTGATCTGAAATTATATATACAAGTCAAAAGGAAGAAACCCACTACATCTTGGCCTCCACCTCCACCTCCTGAAGTACCTAGTTGGCTTCCAAGGGACCTATACACCTCGTTAGGTCCTAATTGTAAGGGTATGGAAGTATGGATAGGTGAACATAACCCAAATTGTCATATAAAAGTTTCTATTCTAGTGGATGTTGTAGGTGAATCATACAATAAAAATCTATTTATACAAGTTATTTTGGAGTTGTTTTGTTATGATTTGCTGAATACATCAATGATAGAGCTATGGATATGGTGAGATCTTGTTTATACATCCATATACCTTGTTTTATATATGGTGATCTAGTTTCTTATATATTAATACATACGTAATACATGTTTTGCAGCCATTTACACATGATCTGTAAAGATTTTTTATTTTCCCATTGGAGATTTCTAGTTTCATGTTTGATCAGTCTGGTAGATAAAGATCCTTCATCAGTTACCTCATACTTCTATGTTACTTTTAATTATTTTGTTACAAAAAAGAAGTTGGTGATAATAGCTCCATTCAATGTTGAGTAAGTTTACTTTGCTTATAATTTGGACTTAAGAAAATTACATTTTTATTGTGGATTTTGAGTTATTAATTTGTAACTTTCTTATCTCTAGTGGTAGGCATTGGGAGTTACTGGTTATTGTCCCCAAGACGTTCACTGTTTATTATCTAGATCCGGTGGGGAAGGAATTGGACACATTATATGGACACCCAATGAAAAGGCCATTATTCACGTGAGAAATTTTCATATTTTTATATCTATTAACATATGTTATTACATTACTATTTAATTTTACAATTTAATGTGTTACATTAACATGTAGGGCTTTAAGATAGTTCAAAAAAGCTGGAGGAAACATCTCCAAGAAAAATAAACAGTTTCTAATTTGGGGGAATGTGAAAGTAGTTTCCCGACTCCAATGTATATTTTATTTATGTGAACTGTGCTTGTTTGTATTTTTGAACATTTTGTATGTTTCAATTTATAGTGTGCTAAACAAGACAACGGATGGGCATGTGCATACTATGTGATGCAATATATGGACCTAATTATCAAACATGCTACAATGGAAATCGATACCATACAACATGTATTATATATAGTCTCATTAGATAATATGAAATATATCAATCTTATTATATATTATTAATTATGTATATACATCATTCTCTTTGTAGGTATTTAAAACCAATGACTTCACTACAGGTGAAAAGTTATTAGATGTACATACTCCCTATATGATGGAAGAATTAGATGATGTAAGAGAACAATGGGCAAAATCCTTACAAGTAGTGGGAATTTTTATTATGATTGGAATACTGATGACTATAATGATGATGATGATAATAATAAATAATGATATTTCTAAATTTTGTTCTCATAATTATTTTTGTATTTGATGACATGTGAAAGTTTTATATATACATGTCTGAATGATTTTTTTTAATTGTCATATGTGTGAATGTGAAGATGAATACATGAATGTCTCTACATGTATCTGAATGTGAAAAGAGATGAAATGAATGGAACTGCAGGTTGCTAAATGTGTGTGAAAATGGAGGAAATTTGAAATCAAACTACTGGTTTCTCCATGTGTGTGATGAAAAATAATATGAATAAAATGTGCTTATACATGCGTGTGAATCACATGATCATAAATTGTTGTCTATCCTTGTTAATTTTGTAGGTTTGTGGTCTGTTGTTGTCTGAAATCAAAGGGTGTTGTAAACCTATAGTTCAAAATTGAACTACAGGTTCTGCATCCTGCTGACTAGCCGGACAGTAGGCCTGCAAACTGATAAGAAAAAAATTTTAGAACATAGGCGTCGATTATTAGTATAAAACTGACAAAAAAACCTTACTGTGTCGGTTATTAGTATAACACCGACATCTTTATCCCTTTCTGGGAGCTGATTTTTTTTATTTGGGATGGGGAATGGCATCGGTTATTAGTATAAATCCGACACCTTTTGGTAGGGATATAGTGTCAGTTGTCAATATAAACCGACGCCTATGGTGCCCTTGCTGGCACATTTTATTGGTGGCGGGAAGGGATATGGCGTCAGATATGAAACCAACACTGAAAGTGTATACTTTTAGTGGCACCCACTTGGGTGTCGCTTGGAAACCGACGCCAAAAGGCTTATATAACTGACACTAAAGGATATTTATGTACTAGTGTGCTAGAACATAAAGTTACAACATCCTTATGTACAAACATCCTCACAATTTGAAAGAATTGTTACTTAGCAAATACTATTCCCATTGGCACAACAATAGAAATTCTAACACCTCACCCATAAGAAAATATCTTGATAAATTTGTATGCATCCTACAAAATGGAATCAAAGCTCTTCCTTTTCTATACAAATATAAAATTACTATAAAGACCCTTGGTTGGAAGGTAAGAGAATAGTAGACATGAAACTCAATATCATCTTACCTTCTGACATAATAAACTTTCTCACATCAAAGGCACTTGGACTTCTCTCATTCCAATGAGATAATTACCTTAAGAGAAGCTTCACTCACCTCTTTTCCCCTCATTATACCAAATATATCCAAAACCAAATATTCTCAAACAACTTGTCTATAGATACGCAATGGACTTGAGGTGTATTCTACACCTCCAAACTAGCATATTCATTTTACACTCACCCAGGTATCATAACATACTATGACAAACAATTATGAAAAATAAAATATCCACAAAAAACACATTCTCGTACGATTGATTGGAAGAATAAGCTCATGGCAAGGGATAAATGGATAACATGATGACTTCATAGACCTACTATGCCTCTGTCAATCATATTACTAGAACGCTGACCATCTATTCTTTCATTGTACACATACACAAAATATATTGAATCAATATATACCAATTAGCAACACCATTGATGACATGCACATTGAGATCATCCAAAGATAAAACAATAAAGAAACTAGGAACTCACATTAGAAACAACCTTCAATTATGAGTTGAAGCATATTTTGAAATATATGGATGAAGGGAACTAAGATTTTATTTGATAACCAAATTATCTCTATCGAAAAATTGCACAAATAAATCATTGTTTGATGACATTGTATCGATTCACAGTTGAAGCATGCAATTTGGTCATGGAAGCAGAAGAAGGACACTCAAATCAAGATCAACTTTATCAAGATGGTTTTTTTCATGGTTCTTGAGGATGCTAAAGAAGACTAAAAAGACTAGCTATTTTGGTCCATCACTTTGCAAGATTATTAGATATATTTTCAATAATAGTTGTGTATGTAGAGGCTTGTTAACGGATTCCCCCTCCCTTTCGTTCAATATGTTTGTGATAACACCAAATTTTGTGATGTTTATGGACCTTATTTCGTTGTCAAAACTGTCCTTTTAAACTATTTTCCTCTCCTTTTTGTCATGTTTTTGAATAAACAGGCCACACTACGCTCTTATCCCATTTTTATCATCTTTTGCAGGGTTTTCCTCATTTTTCCACTCTTTTATCAGCAAAAAGCCCATCCCGGCCCATGAATGCGTTTTACCTGCATCGGCATTCTTACCAATCGACCGATACACCCACACCTCGCCACAACAGCCCGATACGGATACTTTACGACACGGGTGTGCCGCGCAAGAAGGCTCTGATGGGCGACACGCCACTTACCCGACAAGGAGCTGTACTCGCCACGACTACTGAAGCGTGTCGCGTGATACAAGCCACCCACCGACAGGCGCCCACCCAACACGATACCCGATATGTTTGCTGACCGAAACTCATTGTGTCGGGCGACACGCACGTGGGCGTCCCTGAAGCCGCGCTGATAGAACCGATGGAAGACATGTGGTGCCCAGAGAACCACAACCTCTTCCAACCACTGCCTATAAATAGCAGCTACAGGACTCTGATGGGACGGGTCAGAATCTCGCAAAAGCTAACTTGGGAAAACACCTGCAGCTAGTGTGTCGCGTCCCAGAGGTATACCGGGCGATACTAGGTGAGCACTTCCCCGACCCGAGAGGGCGGGAATGGTTCACTTAGAATCCGTCCTGGTCACTACAACAGCCCAATATCGACCAGAACGGCCACCCGATATGAGGAACCTGATACTCTGAGTGGTCTCTAGCCCGACATGATACCGTACCCGATACGAATCAACCGTTACAATGTGTCGCCCGAGAGGGTGGCATCCCAACACGGCCGTATCTGGCATGAGCTCCTTGAACGATACGTCAGCCGTCATGGCGTGTCGCCCGACAGGGGACGCCGCCCGACACAGGCATATCAGGTAAGGCTCCCGCCCGGTATCGGGCTAGAGGGACCTTAGGGATCTGCTGTCGCTTGTCAATCTCCTAAATCAAGGAGGCGATACTTATCTTTCCTTTTTCAGTCATTTACTTTCTTTATTTACGCATTGTAACCAAACCCTTTTAAATAATGATTATGCTAATGGAATTAGAGGAGTTTTAAATATCTGTTGACTTTATGTTTGGTTCCTTTTTGTGGGATGATTACTTCGTTTAGCATCCGAACTCTAGCTTGTATGCTTGGATCATGTTTTGACTAGCTATCGAATCGTGTTTCCCGTTGCAACTCCCTCGAGAGAGGTGTTGTGACTCTAGTGTTTAGTCTGATCCGGGAGTACGAGAGTACCCACTATCGGAGTTGCTTTAGTGATCTTTCCACTCTAACCCAATCCCAGCAACCTTGAGAGAGGTGTTGATGCTTAGTTAGAGGTACCCTCTTTGAGAGAAGGGGTACTAGATGTTCCTACTGCCGCTTGTTTTACCGAAGTTTTCCTCCTTCATTCCTAACTAAAGTAATAGTGTTATCTCCTCTGGTTCTGTTGCGCTAAAACCCTAATAACCGATAAATGCCAAAAACCTTAATTTTCCTTGTAACTCCAGTTGGAGATAGATTTCTTTTACAAATTTGTGATGTTTATGGCCCTTATTTTGTTGTAAAAACTGCCCTTTTAAATTGTTTTCCTCTCCTTTTTGTCATGTTTTTGAATAAACAGGCCACACTATGCTCTTATCCCATTTTTATCATATTTTACAGGGTTTTCCTCATTTTTCCACTCTTTTATCCGCAAAAAGCCTGTCCCGGCCCATGAACGGGTTTTACATGGATCGGCCTTCCTACCAGCCGACCGATACACCCACACCTCACCACATCAGCCCAATACGGATGCTGCACGACACGGGTGTGCCGCGCAAGAAGGTTCTGACGGGCGACATGCCACTTACCCGACAGGGAGCTATACTTGCTATGACTACTGAAGCGTGTCGCGCGATACAAGCCACCCACCAGCAGGTGCCCACCCAACACGATACCCGATATGCTTGCTGACCGAAACTCGTTGTGCCGGGAGACACGCACGCCGGGCGTCCCTGAAGCCGCGCTGATAGAACCGATGGAAGACACATGGTGCCCAGAGAACCGCAACCTCTTCCAACTGCTCCTATATATAGCAGCTATAGGACTCTGATGGGACGGGTCGACATCTCACGAAAGCTAACTTGGGAAAACACTTGGAGCTAGCATGTCGCGTCCTAGAGGTGTACCGGGCGATACTAGGTGAGCACTTCCCTGACCTGAGAGGGCGGGAATGGTTCACTTAGAATCCGTCCCGGTCACCGCAACAACCCAATATCGACCAGAACGGCCACCCGATACGAGGAACCCGATACTCTGAGTGGTCTCTAGCCCGACACGATACCGTACCCGATACAAATCAACCGTTACAATGTGTCGCCCGAGAGAGTGGCATCCTGACACGGCCGTATCCGGCATGAGCTCCTTGAACGATACGTCAGCCCGTCATGGCGTGTCGCCCGACAGGGGACGCCGCCTGACACAGGCATATCGGGCAAGGCTCCCGCCCAGTATCGGTCTAGAGGGACCTTAGGGATCTGTTGTCGCTTGTCGATCTCCTAAATCAAGGAGGCGATACTTATCTTTCCTTTTTCAGTCATTTACTTTCTTTATTTACACATTGTAACCAAACCCTTTTATATAATGATTATGCTAATGAAATTAGAGGAGTTTAAAATATCTGTTGACTTTATGTTTGGTTCCTTTTTGTGGGATGATTACTTCGTTTAGCATCCGAACTCTAGCTTGTATGCTTGGATCATGTTTTGACTAGCTATTGAATCATGTTTCCCATAGCAACTCCCTCGGGAGAGGTGTTGTGGCTCTAGTGTTTGGTCCGATCCGGGAGTACGAGAGTACCCAGAATCAGAGTTGCTTTCGTGATCTTTCCAGTCTAATCCAAGCCCAACAACCTTGTGAGAGGTGTTGCTGCTTAGTTAGAGGTACCCTCTTTGAGAGAAGGGGTACTGGATGTTCTTACTTCCGCTTGTTTTACCGAAGTTTTCCTCCTTCGTTCCTTACTAAAGTAATAGTGTTATCTCCTCTTGTTCTGTTGCGCTAAAACCCTAAAAACCGATAAATGCCAAAAACCTTAATTTTCCTTATAACTCCAGTTGGAGATTGTTTTCTTTTATTTTATTGATCTTCACATGTTGTTCCCTTTGGGAACTTTATCCTCACCTTACCCTTATCGGAGTGTAGAGGACCGATTATGTGTTCTGAACACTACCACCCTTGTCCCTGTGGTTCGACCCCGATTGCTACTTCAGACCCCGTCATCGTTGCGGGGGCCTAAGAGTCGGGTAATTTAAAAGTCTGACAACTTCAAATCCGCTCCCTTTTAGACGCGTGATTTAGTCCGATCAACTTTTTGGCACCGTTGTCGGGGACAAGGCGAAACGGTACTGTTAATGAACCTAAATCCACTAACTACACTGCCGTGCCTCAAGCTTAGTAATGAGCTTGACATCACTTTTTCCTTTTTGATCTTCTAACCTGAAATGAGTATAGAGTAGTTCGATTTATTAATACAAGCTTTCTAACTTGACTATACGTTCTATACTAGGTACTCAGGAAGGAAGCATTCTGCTCATTTGAGCACCGACACTGCTAATCATGCCACCTCGCGTCGAACCACCTCTTTCAGAGGGTGAGCAACACGCGAGAGTTAGACCTCACTCACCTCCGCATGGGGACAATGACCGTTATGACGGCGATCATCAACATGAAGAACCTGAAACAGAACAATTCGAGGATGACCATTGCCATGAGAGGCGTCGTCACCACCGAAGATGCAGAAGGAATCAACATAATCAGGAGCAGAATCAGAGGGACAGTGACAATGAAGACTCTAACGAAGAAGAAAAGACCCTCAGGGAGTTGGCTTCCCCAAAGGCCAATAACTCAAGATGTCTTGTTGTCATCCTGAGATTCAATGCAACATACTTTGAGCTAAAACCATCTGTCATATCTATGATCCAGAATAAGAGCTTCAAAGGGAATTCAAAGAACGATAACCCTTACCATCATCTAGATTCTTTTAAGAATATCTGTGATACCATTAAAATACAGAGAGTTCCACAAGAAGTCATATATTACAAGGGCTTCATCTTTTGACAAGGCCCTATCCGGGTACCTTGGGCTACTGCATCAAGCTCTTAACGGATGGAATGCGTTGGCGGACGCTTTTGTGAACAAGTTTTACCCCACGGAGAATACTGTTAGGAATAGACAGAGGATCATGTCTTTTATGCAAAAGCCGAATGAGAATCTACATGAAGCCTGGTAAAGGTATCAAGAATATCAGAGGGAATTCCCCCATCACAACTACAAGAAGGTTTTCTGATAACTACCTTCTACAATGGTCTGACCCCTGAAGAAAATGTATCGCTGAATGCGGCTGCAAGCAGTGACTTTCTGGGGAAGAAGCCTAGTAAATCCAAAAAGATCATCGAAAACATGGACGAGTTACAGGACGGAACTGACTATGACAGATCTGATAGAGGATACGCTAAGAAGGCCACTAACGAAGGGCCCTCCGTCGAATCCAAAGCTCTGGAAGCTATTACCACTCAAATTCAAAAAATAGCCACTGATGTCAGACAATTGAAAGAATCAGGTGGAAAAGGGAAGAAATAGGTCGAGAAAGTCATGAAATGTGTCACCTATGGAGAAGGTGGACACGGGGTTGATAACTGCATTTACACCCGGCCTCATGAGTCAACTGAAAGAGAATCCGAAGCATAGGAAGCCAAGAACGTCTCTTTTGTCAACTTCAAGAGACCGGATCACCCTGGTTTTAACTATGGCAACAAGGATGCGGCCGAAAACTCGCATCAGCTGAATAACTCCACCAAGCAACCGCAAGGTTTTGATAAAAGGGGCGGGCAAGGTCAGTTCACCAGAACTACCAGTTTCCAATAGAACAAGGCAAACTTCCAAGGGCAAGGAAAGTACCAAAGTCGCGAAGAATCTAACCCTAGTCAAAGCCAGGGTCAAGCTAAGGAGCAAAGTCAAGACAAGAACTTGAACCAACCAGACTTGGTGGGTCAATTGTTTGATTTTGTAAAAAGATAGGATACTATCAACAACCAGCTGGCGCAAAGCGCGCTGTCAAATTTAGGAGTTCTAAACACGATGCAGGTTCAGATGGCAGACATGCAGACACACCGACGCCAAATCGATCAGCAGCTGGCCCAGATGGCCGAGTTAATAAAGAATCCCTCAAGTATGATACCCTCCAACATTGAATCCGCTAAAATGACAGTACTGAGATCAGGGAAGACAATAGAATTCCCTAGAGAAGTCAGGCCCGAGGAACTTGAATCAGGGACTGTGACAGAAAATCCGGCAGAGGAAGGCAACCAACAGGCTCATGACAGGGAGCTAGAACCCAGATCTATGGAGGAACTGTTTGGTAAAAGAAGTCCTTACTCTCCTAAGTTGCCTTTCCCTTACAAACTGATAAAGGCACATCTTAAAAAGCATTACGAGAGGTTTATGGAGTCAGTAAAGAAACTTCACCTCAAAGTACCTTTTTCTGGATGCTTTAGAGGAAATGCTGACCTATGCAAAGTTTTTCAAGGATCTGATCACCAAGAAGAAAAGAGGCGGAAGTATTGAGACCGTGCATCTAGCCAGTATGTCTTCTGCTTTTGTCAAAGCAGATTTACCCAACAAGAAGAAGGATCTAGGGGCTTTCACCATTCCTTTTGCCGTTGGAGATAACATCGAGCGGAAAGGTCTTGCTGATTTAGGGGCTAGCATCAGCCTTATGCCCCAAAGCCTGGCGCAACGTCTGGGTTTGACGGATATGGTCAAGACCAACATGAGGATTGAATTGGCAGACCATTCTTTCAAAATCCCTGTAGGTGTTGTTGAGGATGTACCGATCCTTGTGGGAACTTTCTTCATTCCTTACGACGTTGTGATCATCGACACTGTGGAGGACCCTAGCTGTCCTATCATATTTGGACGCCCCTTCTTGGCTATAAGAAGAGCGTTGATTGATGTTGCCGAATGAATAATCACTCTGAGGGTCAGAAACGATCACTTAGATTTCAAAGTAAAGGATGCTATGAAGGGACCATCCCTACTAGAATCTGCTTACTTTGTAGAAAGCTACAACCAGTTTTGTGAAGAGATGGAAGAGGATATCGTAATGGTAGACCCACTTGTGAGAGTGTTAAGCAATCAAGGCTCTGATTCTGAGGATCCAGAAATTGTCGAGTTTCTCAAATATCTAAATCAGTTTGATGAAGATCTGAGCGACGGGGAAGAGGTAATAGAAACAGTTAAGTTTGCCTCTCTAGAGGAGGCACCAGGAGAAAAGGCACCCAAGGCTAAACCAGAATTGAAACAACTGCCTGAAGGTTTGAGGTACGAATTTCTAGATCAAGAAGAGAGAAATCCTGTCATCATAAATTCCCATCTTACGAAAGATCAATTGGAAAAGCTTCTTGAGGAGTTGAGACTCCACAGGCAGGCTATAGGATATTCGGTAGAGGATATTAAAGGCCTTAGCCCTGCGTTATGTATGCATCGCATTAATTTGGAAGAATCTACTAAACCTCTGGATCAACCCCAGAGGAAATTGAACCAAATGCTAAAATAAGTTTTTAAGAAAGAAGTAATCAAACTGAGGGATGTAGGGATCATTTACCCAATCAGTGACAGTAACTGGGTGAGTCCAATCCATGTGGTACCGAAGAAAGGAGGTATAACAGTAGTAAAAGGAGATAAAGGCGATGAAGTAGCGTAGCGGTTCAGACCATCACTGGATGGAGGATGTGTATTGACTACCGAAAACTAAACCAAGCCACGAAAAAAGATCATTATCTGCTTCCTTTCATTGATCAAGTTTTGGAAAGATTGGCACATCATGACTATTTCTGCTTTTTGGACGGTTTTTCTGGGTTTTATCAAGTCCCCATCTTACCAGATGACCAGGAGAAAACTACTTTTACCTATCTCTATGGGACCTACGCCTTCCGAAGAATGCCTTTCGGCCTGTGCAATGCTCCCGCAACATTTCAGCGTTGCATGATATCGATATTTTCAGATTTTCTGGAAGACATCGTGGAAGTTTTCATGGACGACTTTTCTGTCTATGGGAAGGACTCCGATGCCTGCCTGAAAAACCTGCCTCTATTTTTGCAACGCTGCGAAGAAAATAGTTTGGTCCTGAACTAGGAGAAGTGCCATTTTATGGTACGAGAAGGCATTGTGCTAGGGCATAAAGTCTCGAGGCGTGTCATTGAGGTAGATGTTAGCAAGGTTGAAGCTATATCTAAACTTCCTCCACTGAAGTCTGTAACAGGAGTGAGGAGTTTTCTCGGGCACGCTGGATATTACTGAAGATTCATAAAAGACTTTTCCAAGATCTCGAAACCGTTGTCAAAACTTCTGGTAAAGGATGTTGAGTTTGATTTCTCTAATGATTGTCGATATGCTTTTCAGGCCTTAAAAGATGCGCTTATCTCACCACCTATCCTTCAAGCTCCAGATTGGGAGCTGCCTTTCAAACTTATGTGCGACGCCAGTGACTTTGCTGTAGGAGCAGTCTTGGGACAGAAAAAGGACAAAACACACCATGTCATTTGCTACGCCAGTCACACTCTGGATGAGGCTCAGGTAAATTATACGACTATAGAGAAGGAGATGCTCATGATAGTTTTTGCTTTCGACAAGTTCAGATCTTATCTTATCGGTACAAAGGTAAAGGTCTACACAGACCATGGGGCAATAAGATATCTTATGCAGAAAAAGGATACCAAGCCCAAGCTGTTAAGGTGGGCTTTGTTACTCCAGAAGTTCGACCACGAGATCGTTGATAAGAAGGGTGCAGAAAATGTGGTCGCCGAACACTTATCAAGGATCATAGTGGAAGGGCAGGAGGAGCCACCTATTAGCGACAACTATGCTGACGAAGCCTTGCTAATTTTTGAAACCAAAGATGAGAATTTGCCTTGGTTTGCAGATATTTGTAATTATCTTGCCTGCGGGGAGTTGCCTCCTGATATAACGTATAATCAAAAGAAGAAGCTCTTTTTGGATGTAAAGAACTACTACTGGGATGACTCTCTCCTCTTTAGGGGATGTGCAAGATAACCTGTACAGAAGGTATATCCCTGAAGAAGAAGTTCCAAACATCCTGAAAGAATGCCATGCCTCTCCATATGGAGGACACCTCGGGAGCGAAAGAACTGCCGCCAAGGTGCTACAATCGGGTTTTTACTAGCCCTCCTTGTTCAAGGATGTTGCAAATTATGTAAAAGTTTGTAATGAATGCCAATCGACAGGAAACATTGGAAGAAGAAATGAGATGCCTATGGCCAATTGGGTCAAAGTCGAGATCTTTGAAGTATGGGGAATTAACTACATGGGTCCATTTCCCCCATCAAAAGGATATCAATACGTCTTAGTCGCGGTAGATTATGTGTCTAAATGGGTGGAAGATGTTGCCACCCAGACTTGCAACTCCAAATCAGTGATCAAGTTGTTTGAGAAGACTATCTTCCCTCGCTTCAGAGTACCTCGTACTATGATAAGCGATGGTGGATCGCATTTCGGGGAAAAACAATTTGAAGCACTCATGCGGAAGTATGGGATAAAATACAAGGTTGCTACGCCCTACCACCCACAAACTTCTGGGCAGGTGGAGGTTTCGAATAGACAGATTACGTAGATTTTAGAGAAGACTGTCAGTCACACGAGGGAAGATTGGTCAACAAAGCTCGATGACGCCCTTTGGGCCTATAGAACTACATATAAAGCACCCATTGGAACCACCCCTTACAAATTGATTTATGGGAAATCCTGTCATCTACCCTTAGATCTTGAACACAAGGCTCTTTGGGCGATTAAGTTCCTGAATATGGATCTAGAAAAGGTAGGGGAGAAAAGATATCTACCGTTACAGGAACTCGAAGAATTGAGAATGCATGCCTACGAGAATGCAAGGATCTATAAGAAGAGGACCAAGGTGTGGCATGATGCCCACCTGAGGAAGAAGGATGTAAGTGAAGGTGACAAAGTTTTATTATTTAAATCTTCCATTCGTCTTTTTCCAGGTAAGCTGCAAACAAGGTGGTCTGGACCCTTCACCGTAGCAAAGATATATCCATCAGGATTGATGGAGCTGTATGATAAAGAAGATCCATCCAAATTTTTTCCAGTGAACGGGCACAGAGTAAAAAGATTCTATGAAGATGAAGTGTTCGTGAGAAGGACAGAGATAAGTCTACAAAATGTGGAAACAGCTGAAAGCGCAAAGTGAAGGACCTGAAGCTGTCGAGCTGACGACGCTAACTACAATGCTCCTCGGGAGGCAGTCTGAGTTTTTACTTTTCTTAGAATAGGACGTTATTTCCTTTCCAACAAGAAAAACATCATGAACATTATGATTGTAATAAGGCCCGAGTCAGAACATGCGTCACATGCTCTGACTCTTCTGTTTTATGGGCCACCGCTTGGTTTTATGAGCATTGATGAGTAATGTTATCTGAGGCCGGGAACTTCACCTTAGGCCAATGATGTTTTACCCATCAATTGCTTTATCCTTCGCTTTAGTTTTGGTTTTTTCATCAAGTTTCTTGTTCTGAAACGCTTGTATCGGGCAAAGATACCTTGCTCCTGGGCGGTATCGGGCAAAAGACTCGGGTGGAACGCGAGACACACCCCTATTGGGCGACGTCGTATTGGGCATCACACCTCAATAATAGGCCATGTCGGGCGATACGCCGAGCAGCGATCATCCGTGTGAGGTGACATGAGTAATGACCCTTGATTTGACGGATGGGACTGATTTTACTGCCCGTCTCGCGAATGATTTGTCTCCTCGACTGACACGTGCCCCTATTTTACACATTTTACCCTCGACTTGGATTGCTATATATAGTAGCTGAGGTTAAACTATGTAGAGCAACTGCATTTACTCCTCACCTACTCCCGTATCATGCAGTAATTTCTCTTTTTGCTCTAGTATCGGCCACCTAGCTTCCGCTCCCATGTCGCGCAAGCTATCATCAGATCACAAAGGTATAACCCGACAGTCCTATCATTTAGCTTGCCCGACACGACCCTCATGTCGTGCATTTTCGTATCGGACTCACAGCCTTAGTTGGTTTTGTAGTATCGCCCGACACGCACTTGTGTTGGCAGAGTTACCTTTTGAGCGTGTCGAGCGACACATCTGTAACGCACGCTTGCCCGATACCTCATATTGGGCAATGCCCCTGTTGCCCAGCCTTGTATCGTTTTGCATGTTTCTGTTGTCGGACGACACATTTTCTTTCAGAATGACCATATCGGGTACTTCACATCGCGTGGCTGTGTCGCCCGACACACTTTGAACTTGAAGCGTATCGGGCAATGGCTATGTCGTTTGGATTTTTTTTCTCGTGTCACCTAGTCTTGTATCGCCTAGCGTGTTCCTTCTGACGGGCGACACCTTTTTTTTAAGGACAATCGTATCGGGCATGAACCTATGGCGCTTTTGAACCAGACTTCGTATCACCCGACACAGGCATATCGGAAAAGCGTCATATCGCTCAGTTTTGAAGCCCGATACGGTGGTGTCATGTAGCTTTTATATTGGGCTGACCTTTTCTTATCATGTAGTCAGTTTTCTTTTAGACACCGATATCAACTTTAAGTTTTACCTACCTGATGTCGGGTAAGGTGGAACATTTAAATGCTTAATAAACTCATCTTATGATAACAGAAATGGGCCGTACCAAACAAACCGTTGTTCAAGTTGACGAACACGCTCGGAGGATTGACACCGAGGCCACAGCAGGAGCTATGATGGTCGGGCAGAAATGCTCAAACCTTGAGGCAGCTGGGCCATCCACGGCTGAAAAGAGATCAAGGATGGAAGAAGTAACGGCTCCAAGAATAGTTTCAACTGCGGTGGAAGAACCTCTGGATCACACACCAGGCAGGTTCGTGCCCAGAGATAATGAGCACGGGCATCGATACTCAGAACTGGCAACAAAAATCTACAGGTCGATCAGATTCTACCACCAGTCGTCCTTCCTTCAGCTAGGCATTTTAGACAGGATTGAAAATGTCCTAGCTACAACAGGGCTGAGGAAGATTTGCTTCAGCCACTCTGCCTCCTACACTGAACTTACCAGGGAGTTCATGTCATCTCTCCGTTGGGTGCAGAATAAACTCGAGGAAATCGAAGAATATGGCAGAGCAGACAGACTGCAGGGGAGGCTATACAATGACGAGCACGCCATTTTCGAGAAGCTACTCAACAAGATCTTCTCTTCCAGCGAGGAAGAGAAGGAACTGCTAAACAACAGTTCTAGGATCATCGAAGGAGACAGGTTCAACCTCGTGGAGCTCTAGAGGAAGCTGACCGACAAGCCGGGAAGCAAGGTGGCGGCGGTGCACTCCTGCTTCTGGAGAATAGTGCACAAGTTCTTGGCGTGCCTGCTCTTCAGCAAGAACGAGTCAAGCAATGTCTACACTGAAGAACTCCATCTCATGTGGCACATGATGGAGGGCAGGGTGATCAACCTGGGGCGCTTCTTGCTGAATAGGCTGCACCCCATAAAGGATGCCACCAAGGAGTACTGCATGGGTAGCATCATCAATTTGATTGCGGTCGGGTTAGGGTACCCAAAAGAATCGCACAGTCTTTCGAGGACAAGGGGCAACGAGAAGATTGACCTCCAGTTCCTCATGAGGGCCAACATCATCAAGAAGGAGGGGCGAAGCTACTTCTACAAATTCGCGAGAATAAACACCCTCCTTCTGCTTCCTAGCTGTGCCAACTACGATGCAAAGAAGCTGGTCTTCACCGGCGTAGAGATTGAAGCGGTGGCAGTTGAAGCCACTTACGCCGTCACCACCAGTATACAAGAGAGGGCGGTTGCAAGAGGAGAACCAATTCCTCTTGACACTCAGCAGGAAAAATCTTCCACAACTCCTGCCGAGCCGCCCAATGCTCCAGAGCCGCCGACGACAACAATTAATAGAGTTGTCGTCGCTCCTACAATACCAGCCGCAACCACGACAACATATGCCATGGCTGAGGAAGTACCGGTGATCGTGGAGGTCACTGAGACAACTGGGGCTGTGACATCCGCACTAGCCCTGATGGAAGCTGTCGCGGAAGAGACAGCCACAGCTCCAGAATACTCTGTGGTGCCCTTAGTGGCAAAAGAAGAAGCACAGCTAGGTGCTAGTAATGGGGCGTTTGTCGAGATCCTCGAGATGGAGCTCGGAGCAAAACACCTTACGCTGACACAGCTGCCGGTGTCCCTTATGGCAGCTGTAGAGGAGCTTGTCGACAACACAGAGGTGGAGAACATCCACCCACACCACGACCGTCTCCACCACTACAAGCACGCGAGGCAGAGACAGCTGCACAAGTGCTGACACCTCGCTACGAAGCATCTACCTCGCGAACAGTGCAGATTGACACTACCCCGAGTGAGGCGGCACACTTGTCAGGTAGATCTTCACGTGGGAGGAGCGTCGCGAGGGCGAAAGGGAGATCTGTAGGAGCCCCTCCGTCGCTCAGACAGATGTTGGGGCACGAACTCGATAACTTGTGGGAGGTAACAGAAAACCACTCTACTACTTTTTCTTCACTTAACTGCAAGTTTTCCATTTGCCAGCAGAGGTTGAACAGCCAGGAGCGGCAACTACTGACTCTAGTTGGTCTTCCCGGCCAACTACAGTCACTCAATGCCACACTTCAGCAGGCCCTCCAGCACCTTGATGCGATTGAGGAGAGGCTGAACAGGGGGGACGACCATCTGTGGCCAAGGCAACCGAGAAGGTCTATGTCGCCCCCAGGCTCAGGCTCTGCACCCTCCTCATCCGCACCCTCAACTTCAGGTGTGTCGTCTTCTTCAAGAGGGCCTTCTACAATGCTCGGCAAAGAGACAACACACAGATCTGCCGACGGGTCTCCAATAGGACAAGAGAGATCCTGAGGCATATATGACTTCGCTCGCTCCGCCTCCCTTGATGAAGCCGAAGATAATGATGAATCAGTTAGCATCAGGGAGGATTCTTCTGACGAATCAGAGGGAGATGGGGGGGACATTGAAGCTGCCAACCAAAGAAACCCCCCATAGGAAAAAGCTCGACGATAGATGAATTCTCTGCGCCGTCAGAGATACATTCCTTTGAGATGGCGGACTTCGACAGAAGGGCCATCGAATACCTGACGATCAGGGGCCAGAAGCTGCTAAATAAGGTCCTGAGGTCACAGGCTGATGAAGAAGAAGAAATCTGGAGCGACAACTACTTTTCAGTACTACGGGGAACACTTAGAAGTTTATTCCGCTCCCCAATCGTCGTCGGGAAAAAGCTGTTCAGGGTCCTGGAGGGTGCAATCATCGAGAACATTAGCACCAGGATAGGTCGACAGACGATATACAATGCCACCCCAACCTTGGCGAGAAGATTGATCATGGGAGTGTGAGACTCCACTGCGGTGGCCAACATGCTACGACATATTCGAGAACACAACACAAACCTCGTGTTGGCCCCATACAAGCACCGCAACAACTGGTTCCTATGTGTGGCAGACCTCCGGAACCATGATGTCTAGCTATTCAACTGTTGCAACGAGGAGGTGCCACACTCATGACTTATCTTCAGTCACCCAGAAGATAAACATCTCAGGCTTCTACCAATGTGTCTTCTCCGAGCTATCAAGCAAGGAATCCAACGTCACAGCGGCGTTTGGAACTTCTTCTCTATCAGAGACTTCCCCATCCAAGTAGAATCAGGAAGTGGGAATAGTGCACTTGTCGTCTTGCGCGCCATGGAGCTGCTAAACATATTTGGAAATATAAGGCACCTCCAGGGCCTAGATTTCTTTCAACTTTGGAGCATATACTCTCTGTTGCTGATCAAAGACAAGCGCTACTTCCAATATGCAGGGGTACCAGACAAGCTGCTGGATAGCGACAATGCAGACGAATCATCACAACCCAGCAGCACACCAGAAGTAGAAGCCGAAACAGAAGCAGACGCCTACGGGGTGGGCAAGCGGTTAGAAATCCTACGAGAAGTATGCAGAATGGAAGACCCCACTTCGCCCGACACTTAAGAATAATTGATCAACAACTTCGACCGTTTCTCGTGCTCTACGCTCACACAGGAACATGTCAATGAAGTTCTTTTGAAGTTAGCCGACTCTACCCCCGCAGACGTCATCTACGAGGCAGGTAGTATCATAGTCCTAGTTGAAGATTTCAGGGACATGGTAAAAGAAGGAGGATGTCTGGCGATATTAGTGGCAGCCGCCTACATCCAGACAATTCAGAAGAAGTTTGAACACACATATATAGCCCATCCAATGTTGTTCAATGAAATCTGCCTACCCGATGAGTCCGAGCAAAGCAATCCTTTCTGGCAGAGTTGCAGTGCAGTGTTCCACACACCATCTTCCTTCCCATCCTGCACTACAACCACTAGACACTCCTGACGATGTACACTCGACAACGAGTATGAATTTTCTACAACAGCTCGGACAGCAACAAAGATCATCCGGTACAGTGTACATCGACAGCGTTGACATCCCTCGAGCGCTTAGTATGAAAATACTATGAGGAGGTGGCGGCGCTAATACAACCATTCCTAGAGACAACAGCTAGCAAATGGCACGAGCTTCAGTTCTGCCACCACAGTCCACAACAAATTCCTTTATCCAATGATTGCACATCTTCGTGCTGAAATGGATATCAAATAAAGAGACGCCTGACCAACTCCACCACATCGACTACCACAACAAACGCAGATAATATGTGTGGGAGCTTCTATCCCGCAAAGGCACACTCACTAGCTAACCCTCACTGAGTAAACATTACCCTTCCTGGTCTACTTCACAACTCTGGGACAGAGTGTGGAGTAAGTTTGGGGGGGGGGGGTTCTATGTACCAGTGAGGGAGGTACTAAAAGTCTTTTGAACTTCACCCTTTTATTCTTTTTGTTCTTTTTATATAACATGTGTACATATATATACATGTCTTATACATATACATGCCTCATACAAAATTTTTTCTTATTTTGTCTCTATACATATGTACAAAGACACTTTATAGTAAAAACCTGATACGACTTCTTGCCAGTTTGTTTTCTCTGTGACCAAAGAGGTGCATGTTTTGCTATATCTTTTTGAAAATGCAGCCTCAAACAACAAAAGACTACGACTTTCCACGCCGAAAAAAAAAATCAAAATATAATCTCGCGACAGCTAAGAGACGTGTATGCGGAAGGAAAAAGTTGCCCAAACAACAAAAAAAATTTCTCTTGTTTTCCCTTACCCAACAAAATCCCCAAAAGAGAGAATAGCCTTATGAGAGTGAATAAAAGAGAGTATATATATACACACTTGTTTTCCAAAAGTACCCATCTTTAGGCATGGAAGATCCGGGGCAGTGGAATGTAGGATGTGAAATCACTGCTCTAAAGCCAACTGGCTTGGACTGCAGGGACCACTCGCCCGCTAATGGACCCATACCTGGATGGACTGATGAGAAACAAGAAAAACCCAAAAAGCCTTAAGCCTACCCAAACACACAACTTTCTACTCCCAAAAGCTGTTTGGTGTGAAAGCTAACTTCGAAATCATGCACCCAAATCTCGTTGAAGTTGTGGAGAAGAAATTTGCTTAAATAAGGCAGGAAAAGTAAAGTCTGTTGTTCGTGGTCGGGCAATATTCTCTTTAAGACATCTCAATACTTGCTCAAACCCTTTGTCTGAAAACTATACCGGTTTAGAAGAAGCATCACAAACAAAGTTTTACAAGATTGATTGAGGACAATTAAAATGCTAAGTTTGGGGGAGTTGATAACACCAAATTTTGTGATGTTTATGGCCCTTATTTCATTGTCAAAACTGCCCTTTTAAACTGTTTTCCTCTCCTTTTTGTCATGTTTTTGAATAAACAGGCTACACTATGATCTTATCCCATTTTTATCATCTTTTGCAGGGTTTTCCTCATTTTTCCACTCTTTTATCAGCAAAAAGCCCGTCCCGGCCCATGAACGCATTTTACCTACATCGACCTTCCTACCAGTCGACTGATACACCCACACCTCGCCACAACAGCCCGATATGGATGTTGCATGACACGGGTGTGCCGCGCAAGAAGGCTCTGACGGGCGACACGCCACTTACCCGATAGGGAGTTGTACTTGCTACGACTACTGAAGCGTGTCGCGCGATACAAGCCACCCACCGGCAGGCACCCACCTGAC
The DNA here is from genome assembly GCA_963693085.1 of Alisma plantago-aquatica. Classification (NCBI taxonomy): domain Eukaryota; kingdom Viridiplantae; phylum Streptophyta; class Magnoliopsida; order Alismatales; family Alismataceae; genus Alisma; species Alisma plantago-aquatica. The sequence goes on along the minus strand of OY856415.1, from coordinate 574,032,391 downwards.
AAGATACCCGATATGCTTGCTGACTGACACTCATTGTGTTCGGCGACACACACGTCGGGCGTCCCTGAAGCCGCACTGATAGAACCGATGGAAGGCACGTGGCGCCCGGAGAACCGCAACCTCTTCCAACTACTGCCTATAAATAGTAGCTACAGGACTCTGATGGAACGGGTCAGAATCTCGCGAAAGCTAACTTGGGAAAACACCTGTCTCTAGTGTGTCACGTCCCAGAGGTGTATGGGGCGATACTAGGTGAGCACTTCCCCGACCCGAGAGGGCGGGAATGGTTCACTTAGAATCCATCCCGGTCACCGCAGTAGCCCGATATCGACCAGAACGACCACTCGATACAAGGAACCCGATACTCTGAGTGGTCTCTAGCCCGACACGATAACGTACCCGATATGTATCAACTATTATGGTGTGTCGCCCGAGAGGGTGGCATCCCGACACGGCCGTATCGGGCATGAGCACCTTGAACGATACGTCATCCCGTCATGGCGTGTCGCCCGACAGGGGACGCTGCCTAACACAGGTGTATCGGGCAAGGCTCCCGCCCGGTATCGGGCTAGAGGGACCTTAGGGATCTGTTGCTGCTTGTCGATCTCCTAAATCAAGGAGGCGATACTTATCTTTCCTTTTTCAGTCATTTACTTTCTTTATTTACGCATTGTAACCAAACCCTTTTATATAATGATTATGCTAATGGAATTAGAGGAGTTTTAAATATCTGTTGACTTTATGTTTGGTTCCTTTTTGTGGGATGATTACTTCGTTTAGCATTCGAACTCTAGCTTGTATGCTTGGATCATGTTTTGACTAGCTATTTAATCGTGTTTCCCGTTGCAATTCCCTCGAGAGAGGTGTTGTGGCTCTAGTGTTTGGTCCAATCCGGGAGTACGAGAGTACCTAGGATCAGAGTTGCTTTAGTGATCTTTCCACTCTAACCCAAGCCCAGCAACCTTGAGAGAGGTGTTGGTTCTTAGTTAGAGGTACCCTCTTTGAGAGAAGGGGTACTGGATGTTCCTGCTGCCGCTTGTTTTACCATAGTTTTCCTCCTTCATTCCTTACTAAAGTAACAGTGTTATCTCCTCTGGTTCTGTTGTGCTAAAACCCTAAAAACCGATAAATGCCAAAAACCTTAATTTTCCTTGTAACTCCAGTTGGAGATAGTTTTCTTTTATTTTATCGATCTTCGCCTGTTGTTCCCTTTGGGAACTTTGTCCTCACCTTACCCTTACCAGAGTGTAGAGTGCCTATTCCGTGTTCTTAACACTACCACCCTTGTCCCTGTGGTTCGACCCCGATTGCTACTTCAGACCCCATCATCGTTGCGGGGGCCTAAGAGTCGGGTAATTTAAAAGTCCGATAACTTCAAATCCGCTCCCTTTTGGACGCACGATTTAGGCCGGTCAGTGTGTTTTTTCACAAGTTAATTAAATATCATACATGTTTATAGTACTACTTATACCTTAAATACTTATAGCTATCACTAATTCCTTCTATGTAATATGATTTTGCAGTTGTGATGTTAGATATATTTTATTTTAATACCGTTGGATGTTTCTAATAAAATGGTCCATTATATTTTGTCAAGTTGACGCACACATTTTGCAATAATGTATTCCATATGTATTAGAAGAAGTTTAAATAGAGCCTCACATCAAGATTCTGTCCACTAGTTTTAAGTGGCAAGCTAGTGGTAGGGGGTTAGTTCAAATTAGGGGCTAGCACCAAGGGGTTATTGGAAGTAACAAATGAGAGGAGATTATTAGGACTTTCAGAAAATGGAGGGGGCATTTAAATAAACTCTTACAAATGTAGTGACAACAGAGATACATCTGGGAACGACCTCTTTTGATATTTCCATCCCATCTTTCGGGCACTCTTTGTAACCCCACAATGTTGTTGGGATTAGGAATATAATTCTGCCCATGTCCTAGTGGGATTTGAACTTGGGAGAGGGTTGGTTTGTGCTACCAATCCTAATAAGAGTCAAATCTAAGAAGGAAAGAGGATGGTTTCCTATGTGCATCATGGAGTTGGACTAGGAGTGGGTCTAGGATTTGGACAAGGATTTCTGGTTGCAACCACATGCATGGAGGCCTATAAATAGAGGCCCTAGGGAGGCCATTGAAATCATCCCACCATCTACCAATTGAGGTGTGATCCCTCCAGTTTCTTTTTGGTGCCTTCTGTGGTAGAGGGTGCCAGAGAACAAGAACAACTGGAGGAGCTCTCTTGGTTGAATAAGAGAGGGTCAGTGACTTTGCCTTGAAGCAAAGTAGCAGTTGACAGTTAGTGACACATAGGGTGTACTGACAGAGCAGCTCTCTTGGTTGATAAGAGAGGGCTAGCGACTTTTCCTTGAAGAAAAGTAGCAGTTGGCGATAACTACATGGATTTAGGGGTAATTCGATCTGGGAGATGTGAGTTGTAATCTTTATTACATAGTTCTTAATGGTGGGATTTCCTGTAGTTTTTCTCTCCTTGTCTTGGAGAGAGTTTTCCATGTTAAATCTGGTATTTCCTTCTTAGGGTTTATACGCTTGTCGGTAACACTTCTGTAACCACTTTTCATCACTTTCGAGACTGTATCGATATAACATCCCCAACAAGTGGTATCAGAGTGCAAGCTGCAGATACAAGTCCAGATGGGGAAAGATGAAGATGTGACGATGATAAAGTTGATAAGCACAAATTGACAGATTTAGAAACTCAAGATGGAGGATATTCTCTATTGCAAAGATTTATATGATATGATAGAGGGACAAAAGCCAGAGACTACGTCTGATGTAGATTGGAAGAAACTAAATAGGAAAACCGTCGGAACATTGCAGAATTGGCTTGACATCTCTGTGTTCCATCACGTCTCAGAAGGAACCAATGCCAAGCATTTATGGGAAAGCTCAAGAAATTATATGAGTGGAAGATTGCCACAAATAAAGCATTCTTGATTCGAAAGTTGGTGAACCTCAAGTACCGGGATGGTACAAACATCGCCGAGTATATGAATGAATCCCAAAGCCTTGTAAATTAGCTGGGGTCCACGAAGATAGTTCTTGATGTTGAACTTGAGGCTCTACTTCTTCTAGGATTGCTACCCGATAGCTAGGAGACACTCGTAGTGACAGTCAGCAAATCTACACAAGAAGGCAAGTTGACACTTGACCAGGTGAAGAGAAGTCTGCTGAATAAAGAGACTCGATGACAAGCCTCAGGCGACAGCGGATCAGAGGTGCACTTCACAGAGAGAAGAGGCGTTGATAGAGCGAGAGACCGTGGCAGATCTAAGAGCCGCAGTGACTCCCAGGACCACGAGAAGTCTCGTGGTAGATCCAAGTCGAAGAAAAGTAGAGGGTGCTTCTATTGTGGTAAGCCAGGTCATTTCAAAAGGGATTGCAAGGTTTGGAAAAAAGAAACATGGGTTTGAAGCCAAACACAAGCAAGATGATGATAAGAATACTGCAGCGACAATCTCAGTTGGCATGGGTGATGATGATGATGTGGTCTTAGCAGTCTAGGAGCAGTGTTTGCATGCTGATGAGGATGATTTAGAGTGGGTGGTGGATACTGCAACTTCTTACCATGCTTCACCATGTGAGGAGTTCTTTACTTTATACAGGAAGGGGGACTTCAATAGAGTGAAGATGGAAAATTCTAGCTTCTCTAGAATTGTCGGAATTGGAGACATTTGTGTTCAGACAAGTGTCAGTTGCACGCTCACATTGAAGGATGTTCATCACATTCCAGATCTGCGGTTGAGTTTGATTTCTGGTTCTTTCTTTAATAGAGAAGGTTTCCATCTTGGTTTTGGTTGTGTCAAATGCAAGATCACCAAGGGGGCTTTGGTTATTGTACGGGACAAATTATCTCTCACATTGTACAAGACCAAGCTTTAAGTGCTTAGAGACGGCAGTATACATGCAATTGAGGATAACCACATAGATCTATGGAATAGACGGTTAGGACACATGAGTGAGAAGGGCTTAAGTCTTCTATCTAAGAAGAGGTTGATTCCTTATGGTAAGGATAGTGGTCTCAGTTCATGTAACACATGTCATACAGGAAAGCATCGACGAGTTTCTTTCAAGAAAAGGACTGCGGTGAAGTCAAAGCTTCTACAGTTGGTTCATTCGGATGTCTGCGGTCCGTTTGAGGTGGCTTCACTGGGTGGCAATAAGTATTTTGTCACATTCATTGATGATGCATCTAGGAAGGTGTGGGTCTACTTGCTGAAGACCAAGGATTAGGTTTTTAGTGTTTCCATAAGTTCCATGCCATGGTAGAGTGGGAGCCCAGTGAAAAGTTAAAGTGTCTCCGGATGGACAAAGGAGGAGAGTACACCTCTAGAGAGTTTTAGGTGTATTGCACACAGTGCGGCATACGGCATGAGAGGACATAGTCCGGCACACCACAACATATGGTACAGCTAAAATGTTGAATTGTACTATTGAGGAGAAAGTCAGATGCATGTTGAAGACTGCACAGTTGCTAAAGACATTCTCGGGTGAGGCAGTGAGTAATGCCTGCTATCTGATAAATAGATCTCTATCAGTTCTTTTGGTGTTTGATATACTTGAGAATGTATGGAAATGCAAGGATGCATCCTACTCTCATCTCGGAGTATTGGTATGTAAGGCATATGCTCATGTTCCCAAGGAAAAGAGGCAAAAGTTGGATGATAAATTAGTGCCATGTATCTTTCTTGTATATGGAGATCAGTAGTTTGGGTGTAGGTTATGGGATCTAGTGAAAAAAACCATGACCAAACACATAGATGTGACTTTCTGTGACAGAGCCTAAGGCTGATGATGCAGAGACTACATGATCAGGTGATAGTTTTTCTGATGATGAGTATGAGGATGCTTCCACTTCTTCACATGTGTAGTCTTTCGATGACAAAGAAGAGCAGCATAATCACCATGAGCAGTAGAGTGATAGCACATCGAGTGGTCCAATGGTCCAATTCCAGATGCACAGACGAGTGATTCGACTTCACAGGCAGAGACTTCTGGGCAGGGGGAGCAGGATCAAAATCAGGCAGAGTCCTCAGAGCAGCAATTGAGGATGTCTGACAGAACTCATCATCCGTCATCTCAATATCTGGCATCTCAATATATCTTTCTTACTGATTAGGGGGAGCCAGACACTTTTTAGGAGGTACAAACTCATAGAGACAGAGTATAGTGGCATCAGTCGATGCAGGAGGAGATGAATTCTTTGCAGAAGAATGACACCTATGAGATTGTGGCGCTTCCCAAGTGCCGGAGACCACTAAAGAATAAGTAGGTCTATAGGATGATGAGAGATGTGCAGCACGATGACTCCCAATTAGATAAGGTCGCTCCAAAGACTGATTTGAGACAATGCACATGTAAAGAAGGAGGGCAATCCATTGAACATATAGTTGCTATACTAGGACTGGAGGATCTTGATGTTGAGTTACATCGACAGGGGGTGTAACGACCCCACCTCCCAATAACCCCCTATGAAGGAGACCAAGAGGTCAGAGCCGTTATCCGAATAAACTGGATCAAAGGTTTAACAAATTAATCAATAGTAATTATGAAATTCTACCAACTAAACTGAAATATGGTATAAAATAAAACTTTGCATACCTTTTCAAAAATTATGGAAATCTACTTCTATCCACAACTTGGATCTATACTATCTAATCCTCCTTGCACTTTATGTCTTATTTTTGCAATGTGTCACTTTACTGTTTGTTCATTTCAAGGTTGTACCTAAAATACCAAAAAACAAAACATCGGTCAGCATATAAGAATATGCCAGTATGTGAGGACAACCAAAATACCATAAATATGGCTAACAAACTAATTATCACAATCAAGGTAATTAAAAGTTAATTTACGTTTCTAATGTGTCATTCTCCACTGCTTTTGCCCTAATTCCGGAAAACCTTGTCTAGGGTTTCTCTTTTGCCATTGACCTAAGGACACCTTCTCAATCCCGAGCTTCGTGCCTGGGGTCACCCCTCATGGTGCCCATTAGTCCTGCAACATAGACTACCTTCTTATTCCCGAGCATGGTGTATGGGGTCACCTCTCATGGTGCCCATTGGTCTTCCCTCCTAGGCTTCACCTTTCTGCATCATCCATCAGGGTGGCATATAGGTGCGAGAATACACATTTATATTACAATTGTGATAATCATAGTGACTTTATAATTTGCAAGTATGAACATCCAAACTGATAGGTTGCATTCAATGCAATTAATCATTCGGAAAACCTTCGGGAAACTAATGTGATTAATCATAATTAACCACATACCTGTCCAGCTGACTCGAGTGCAGAAACAATTCAACCAAGCAAGAAACCAAGCAAGCACACACACAAGTTGATCCTAAAATATGCATCCAATTTTTCTATCATTAATCATGCCATCATGGTCTATTAATCCTAGTTATTTCCTAGGGTTACTGGTCCTTTTTAGGGTTTTGATTACAATCAGGGGTTCACTTCATTTTTATTATTTTAAAACCTAATTTTATAAAATTACTCACAAACCCTAATTATCTCATTTTTCTTTCACAGAAGATCCTAAGATCATCTTTTAGCAACATGAAACCCTAATTTCGGATTACAAGCACTTTTCTTTTCTTTTTCTCCTATTTAGGGTTTCTAAGTATATTAACCATCATATTAGGTTAAAAACCCTAAATCTTGCAATTTCATCTTTAAAATAGGTTAATATTCATCTTTATCATTAAACAAGTTAACCATGCTCAAATTAACTTATTTGTGCTATTAAATCTACCCTTTATCAATAATTAGGGTTTCTAACCACAAATTAATACTTTTTCCATCAAAATTATACGCTTTTGCAAAAAGATACTGATTTAGGCTTCCAAACTATTTTAACTTATCCCTCATATTTTTCTGATCAAATTTCATGTATAAACTTTTCTCATCCGAGTTTTCTGATAAAAAATATGATTTTTGCAAAGAAAATCCATTTTCTGATTTATTTGTTTATCCTTAGAAAAATGGGGATCGCTTGATCCATGGTCCGCGGGTCCACTGAGGATCCAACGGCTTAGGATTCACACGCCTACTCTATGATCTAAAGTACACAAATGGACCAGATTATCCTTACTTGGACAGAAGATATGGAGGGGCAGTTTGGTAAAAGACCACAGGGTCTTCTTTTTCCTCGCGCCCAAGCATAGCGAGACTGTGGTCAACCTCGAGGTTGAATTCTTGATCTCATCCACCTACGAGCGTGCCAAAGGGTCAGGGAGGTCCGCCTCCCTCAGCCAAACTTATCTATGGGTTCAATTGGGCGCAAATCACACACCACAACCTCCTCCTACTGGCCAGACTCCGGTGAGGCTTGCTGAGAAAATAGGGGTGGAGGTCAAGGTGAAAGGGGCAATTGGAGGCACGAGAACACTCCTTTCAACCAGCCGCAACGTTTAGGGTAGAAAATAGGCATGCTGATACCCTCCCTCACTCTCCCCTATATATAGGGTTGAAGGCAGGTTCATGAGATTTGGGAACTTCCCCAAACAACGACCAAACCCATACCAAGTAGGGATGGTTCCCTTTGGTTTACTCTCCTAGACTCGAAGGAAACAACTATTGGCTTGCAAACGCTCTGGATCATGAGGAATTTGAGAGGGAAAATCCCTCTGCAACTTAGCAGAGTCCACGTGGGACTTAGATGATGAGAGACCAGTGTTGGATCATGATCCAGCGGTTCTCATTGCACGCGATCATCCAAAAGGAAAATCATTTTCCTATTATAAAAATAATTCCATATTTTGGAGATATCTTGAGAAATTCATATCTCCTAAACCATAGCTCCTTTTTGTCTCAAATTTTAAGGGAAATTTCATCTTGGCATTATCTAACTATTTATCAAATTTGGGAAACAAATTCAAATGGATAGGAAGGTTTCCTTCCCTCCCAAGTTATCCATCATTTAATCCAAATTTAATTATTATTTCTTTTCCCTTCGCCATTATCTTGATATTTTGGGTCCCTTGGACCTCAAGAAAACCTAAAGTCACGAATTCCCACCTTGGGAAATATATATTTGCCATTATACTCTTATAAAAGTCTATTTCAAAAATATACTTTATTGACTTGGATTCACTTATCAACCTTTTCATGTTACATCCTTGAAATTCGTGGATTTCAAGCCTAAATGAATCGAGGACAATGAAATGTTTGGAGGGATTTGGTTGATGATTGCAGATCCTAGCATTAGATTGAATGATCAAGTTAAATATATAAAGCGCATTGGGCATAGGTAATCATATCCAGATTATATAAGATGTGATGATTACCAAAGGATAATGTTGGGTAATTAGCAAGGTAAGTGGGATCATGGAACCTTTGGAAGGCCCAAGAGGTGATTCGTGGGCCTTAGGGACTTTTTCAGCCCAATTGGTTTATCAAAGTTTACATATGGACCCATGAGACATGATTTTGGATAATGAGGAATATTCGTGATCATATTAGGTATCCAAAATAGTCATGGTTGATGGATAATTAGAATATTAGATAATAAGGGGATATCTAAGATAATCCAAGATAATAGGTGGCTTACATATTTAATTAAAGGATTATCCACCCTTTTTCTTAGAAAAGGATTTAATGAGTTTCCATATGGAGAGGATACTTGGTTTAAAGGATACACCAACGAAAGAGAAAAAGGGGTTAATACAAGGAAATAAAAAGGGAAAGCTTTGGACTTATATGGCAAAGGATGATAAAATTGACTTGTTTTATTATGTGGGATCTTCCTTGTAAGCCAAGGAAAAGAGAGAAGGGTAACGTGTAGGAAAGGGGTAGTTTTCTTTGGATATACCCTGCCATATGTGGATATGTGATGTGTTAGAGGTCTTTCCATCCACGTTTACCTTCTATAAATCTCGTATGTAGGAGGAGAACTCATGTTGGGGTGTCTCTCTCCCTCTTTGCCTTCTGTTCGTATCCTTCGCAATGGCCCCTAGGGTTTACTCCTAGGATGGTATATATTAGACCATGGGTAGCCTCTCGTAGTCAGGCGGAGATGGCCCTAGTCACGGTAGTCAGGGTGTTGCCCTACGGAGAGTCCCGTTCCCCAAACTCACCAAATCAGTCACCCCAGGAACCCCTCCACAGACCTGTGAGATGGTGTCCGTAGGAGGATCTCTGCCCTTCAGAAGAAATCTGGAGACTCTCTTTCCCTCGCCTTGTTTAGTGTTGCAACTCCATAGCTACCCGAAGGTCCTTTGGCTTCCGCAGGACTCTTCTGTTCCAACTACCTCGCGCCATCAACAACCAAAGTTCACGGAGGGCTGCCCTCTATAGACTAGATGTGGCGTAGGGCGAGCTGCTTGGTGCTGCTGACGAGCAGGTCGGCTACTGTGGCCGCCTAGAGAGAGGGAGCAACAACAAAGATGATCCGGGGTCCCTTCTAGATGCGTAGACGGATCTTGGAGGAGGTTGACTTGTAGTCTGTGAGAGGTGAGGTTGAGGCCGAAGGAGGTACTACCGCGGAGGAGAAAGGAGGGAAAGTCAGAGGTGGCGGCTTGGGCGGTGGTGGAGAGGTCAAACCATCCGTATGCATCATTAGCCTCTCCGCAGCAGGTGTCAGTGCTTTGGGGTCATGGAGGAGAGCTTTGCTAGGTCGAGCAGTAGTGCTTGGGTGGCGGCGCCTTGCAGCCTCACCAGTGGAGGCTCATTGTCGCATCGTCGTGTGGGCGCGCAGGCGGGAGTCAGCCGCAGCGAAGCCCGTCACGAGGAAGGAGATGATTATGCAGTCAAAGACGCATATGCCCCTGGAGAGTATGTGTTAAGCGTGGGGCACGTCGGTCCTTTCCACTGGAATCTTAGCCGGCCCGCTAATGTGGATATAGCAAGTACGTTTCTGACGTGTCAGCACCCGATTGGTTCAATATTGTGTTATTTGCAAAATTGCTAGAAAATGATTAGTAGCTCAGACGGGAACATATAATATATCAAAATTGATCAGGAGAACGAGAGGAATCCAAATAAAATACTATCAGAACCTAATTACGCTTCCTGTTCCAAAAGTATGTGTAATACATGTGTTAATGTGATTAGTATAAAGGAAAGCCTAGATTTAGGATTAATATGATGCTTAATTGATTAGAATTAGTTGTGTTCGTTCATGTTAAGCTAATATCTGATTTAGACATGTATGATGAAGAAATCCTTGATAATGATTGATAACTGATGATCCTAGATTAATAATCTTATACATGTTGATTTAGGGTTTAAAACCAATGCGAATATCTTGATATAATCTTAATGCTAGTGATGTGACCTAGATATCATGAATAGTCTAATATGCTTAAGATGATAATTATGGTTTAACCTGATATACATAATTGGGATTGTAATCTTAGAAACCATGATAAGATGGAATTAGGGTTTGTAACCCTGATCCTTAGTCCAAACGAGAGATAACCTAAACCCTAGTTTAGGACCGAATCTAGATCTGATTAAGGTAATGTGAATACATGATGACACATATGTAGTATGCTTTATTTCAGATACATGTTGATTACATGCTTTGTTGATTGGATGTTTGGATGCACTATTAAAGTACATGTTAGATCTGCATGGTTTCTGCGATGGCAAAAGGTACGTGGTTACGCTTATGATTACATGTATCGAATTCCGAGATTGCCGATGTTTCTCGATGAGATTGAATGACAAATAAATTGCTTGCTTGTTTATTTAGTTCTTGCAAACTATAAAGTTCATATGAGTATCATGTACAGTAAATAATTACATTCTGAACCCTGGGTTAGACTGATCTTAAGGGTAATGCACACGAGCCCTGGAGCGACAGTGATTACACATGAGGTGGTTGACTAGATAAGGGTTAGAATATGAAAATGAGTTAATGTTCTTATATTCAAGATAAGATGTTTGCTTATATTGGTACTTGTGATTATTGTTTGAATCCACATACCAGTATAGAAATATACTGACCGCGTATTTGTTTGTCGGCGTTTTAGGTATCAGATATACTTACTAGCGTGGACATGAGGGTACAGAAAAAGATGTTGAAGACACTACAGTTTAATCATGAAGGTTTAGTCTTAATGGTATATCTTCACAACTGTAAAAGTTAATTCTGTTTAAAAGTTATGTAACTCCTTCTAGGAGCTTTTTATCTAAACATGTACATATTTGATCATTAATGGAAATTGTTTACCATTTTGTATTATTTCATGAATCTGATCCTGGAAATTATGATTGACGATCTGTGACTTTAAGGTCTTTTAGACACTCAAAAGTGCGGGTCGTTACATTTGGTATCAGAGCACAGATTCATCAACTAATACATAATAGTTTATAATTTCAAATAATCCTTAGAAATGTTAAGAGAAAAATTAAGTTCCTCATTTCACATTTTCATCTACTTCTCACCTCTTTCTTAATAAGCTTTGAAAAGAAATTGTTAAATATGAGAAGTAAAATGTGAAATTTAAAACCGGTAATCAACATGGTGTGGTGGTATGGGACACTACCCATGTGAAACTTAAAATTAGTAATCAACACGGTGTGGTGGTATGGGACACTACCTATGTGAAACTTAAAATCGGTAATCAACACGGTGTGGTGGTATGGGACACTGCCCATGTGAAACTTGAAATCATGAATAAAAAGGCTAAGGGATGGTTTGGGTAACCCAGTCTCCCATGCATGTGGGCATGAGGAGAATAAAACTTATGTGATAAGTCTTAAGAAATATAAAAACCCAATAGATGTACACTTAAGAAAATGAAAAATTGGAATATATCTTTCTCAAACTCCTCATGTTGTCTCTAGAAGTTTAGTGATGGTGGCTGAGCCCCTGGAAGGGAAGGCCGAGGTAGCACCAAGCCCTGGAGGGAAGGTGACCCAAGTTCATTGAATGAACAGAGACCATGAGGGGGTATTCCAGAGATTGAGCAAGCATGGGTTGATATGTTATAACTATAAAAGTTATGCCTAATGATAAAAAAAAGAGGTGTCTAAGAAACCTTTAGGGTTAGTGTGCCAACCTGGGGTGGGTCAACCCGAGAGTGGGAAGATGACCTATGAGGGAGGCAAAACCTAGATCTTGGGATCAGGTTGTGGCTAGAGAGCCTAACCCCCTCCTATGAGCCAAGAAGGCACCCTAGGCTAGGACTTTCCCTTAAAAGGTAAGTGAATAAATGTAATTATGTATTGAGATAACCTTAATCCTCACCTAGAGGAGTGAAGAGTTAAAGTTATAAAAAGAAGAAAATGAAAGTACATAAATTCTTTGAATCCAAGGATGCCAACTCTAAGTGACACAGTTGGTCAAGCCCAGGAGGGAAGACCAGTAAGGCACCAAGCCCAGGAGGGAAGGTGGCCTAAGTGGACGACCAAGCCTAAGAGGGAAGGTCATGAAATGGTCAAGCCCAGGAGGGAAGACCAGGCAGGCACCAAGCCCAGGAGGGAAGGTGGCCTAAGTCCACAATGCAGTTGTTTAGGATCAAGCCCCTGGAGGGGAAGATCACAGAGGTCAAGCCCAGGAGGGAAGACCGACATGGCACCAAGCCCTGGAGGGAAGGTGGCCCAAGCCCAATGATGGGACGACACTGCATTATGTCTACTCAAAAGAGAGAGATGAAGGCAATCTGGGTTAAAGAATTAAATAAGAGAATAAAGTGCTTAAAAGATGTGACATCTCAAGAGAAACCCTTAGGGAGGGTAGAGTCCTAATGCAATCTTAGGGTCAAGTAGGGTGTATTAGAGGTACATTGGACCGATGGGTTAGGAGTTGATTGTTCCCTGAATGCAGATGACCATGTGGTCGGGAGGTAACAACTAGGTTTATCCAAGGTACACGACTCAGGAGATTAGCTACTTCCATGAGGATCATGTAGCCTAATGGGTGAATATGAAAGGCACTCCCTTGATGCATAAGGATGAGATCACTCCAAAAAGAGTACCTATACCCCTAGAGACCCCAAGGATTTGGCTAAGGCTCATAATGATACATGAGATGTAAATATAAAAGATATAAAGAAGTCATGAAAAAGTTAGAGAAGTTGTTCCCCAACCTAAGAGTAAGAAAGGGACACTTGACTCTGTGAGATAGAAAAATGATATAAAATTAAGAGAAAGAAAGTTTAGAGTCATATAGAGTATGATTCAACTTAATATGTGAAATTGAAAGGTAATGTGTGGATGTACTATCTCCACTCTTGGAATGGATTGAACTTTGTATTTGGGCTCCAGCCAAATGCTTATTTCATTTCATTATTAGGGAGGGAGATTGGATAGACACACATTGTGCTTAAAATTGAGATAACGATGATGAATATCCTACATTTAATATGTAAGGACATGATCTAGGGTTAGAGGTGTTACCTCACCCTTGTGTGAAAATAATGAATCATAGGTTGGAAACCTAAGTGAAACGAGAAATCACCAAGTAATAATGAAATCATCAAGGGATGATATGGTGTGTATACTATAGATGTGGATATACTTGAATTTCAATTCAGGTGCCAATCTTAGTAATAAAATGAAAATCAAGATACTAATGAAGAGTGGTTAACACATCTAAGTAGGGCGCTAACCCTAAGTTTTGAGAATACGATGGGTATCATTCACCTAGGCTTAGTAGGCCTGAATTTTGAGGAATAAATTCCTTGTAAGGAGGGGTGAATGTTACATCCTTGAAATTCGTGGATTTCAAGCCTAAATGAATCGAGGACAATGAAGTGTTTGGAGGGATTTGGTTGATGATTGTAGATCCTAGCATTAGATTGAATGATCAAGTTAAATATATAAAGCGCATTGGGCATAGGTAATCATATCCAGATTATATAAGATGTGATGATTACCAAAGGATAATGTTGGGTAATTAGCAAGGTAAGTGGGATCATGGAACCTTTGGAAGGCCCAAGAGGTGATTCGTGGGCCTTAGGGACTTTTCAGCCCAATTGGTTTATCAAAGTTTACATATGGACCCATGAGACATGATTTTGGATAATGAGGAATATTTGTGATCATATTAGGTATCCAAAATAGTCATGGTTGATGTATAATTAGAATATTAGATAATAAGGGGATATCTAAGATAATCCAGGATAATAGGTGGCTTACATATTTAATTAAAGGATTATCCACCCTTTTTCTTAGAAAAGGATTTAATGAGTTTCCATATGGAGAGGATACTTGGTTTAAAGGATACACCAACAAAAGAGAAAAAGGGGTTAATACAAGGAAAAAAAAGGGAAAGCTTTGGACTTATATGGCAAAGGATGATAAAATTGACTTGTTTTATTATGTGGGATCTTCCTTGTAAGCCAAGGAAAAGAGAGAAGGGTAACGTGTAGGAAAGGGGTAGTTTTCTTTGGATATACCCTGCCATATGTGGATATGTGATGTGTTAGAGGTCTTTCCATCCACGTTTACCTTCTATAAATCTCGTATGTAGGAGGAGAACTCATTCTGGGGTGTCTCTCTCCCTCTTTGCCTTCTGTTCGTATCCTTCGCAATGGCCCCTAGGGTTTACTCCTAGGATGGTATATATTAGACCATGGGTAGCCTCTCGTAGTCAGGCGGAGATGGCCCTAGTCGCGGTAGTCAGGGTGTTGTCCTACGAAGAGTCTCGTTCCCCAAACTCACCAAATCAGTCACCCCAGGAACCCCTCCACAGACCTGCGAGATGGTGTCTGTAGGAGGATCTCTGCCCTTCAGAAGAAATCTGGAGACTCTCTTTCCCTCGCCTTGTTTAGTGCTGCAACTCCATAGCTACCCGAAGGTCCTTTGGCTTCTGCAGGACTCTGCTGTTCCAACTACCTCGCGCCATCAACAACCAAAGTTCACGGAGGGCTGCCCTCTATAGACTAGATGTGGCGTAGGGCGAGCTGCTTGGTTCCGCTGACGAGCAGGTCGGCTACTGTGGCCGCCTCGAGAGAGGCAGCAACAACAAAGATGATCTGGGGTCCCTTCTGGATGCGTAGACGGATCTTGGAGGAGGTTGACTTGTGGTCTGTGAGGGGTGAGGTTGAGGCCGAAGGAGGTACTACCGTGGAGGAGAAAGGAGGGAAAGTTAGAGGTGGCGGCTTGGGCGGTGGTGGAGAGGTCAAACCATCTGTATGCATCATTAGCCTCTCCGCAGTAGGTGTCGGTGCTTTGGGGTCATGGAGGAGAGCTTTGCTAGGTCGAGCAGTAGTGCTGGGGTGGCGGCGCCTTGCAGCCTCACCAGTGGAGGCTCACTGTCGCATCGTCGTGTGGGCGCGCGGGCGGGAGTCAGCTGCAGCGAAGCCCGTCGCGAGGAAGGAGATGATTATGCAGTCAAAGACGCATATGCCCCTAGAGAGTATGTGTTAAGCGTGGGGCACGTCGGTCCTTTCCACTGGAATCTTAGCCGGCCCACTAATGTGGATATAGCAAGTAAGTTTTTGACGTGTCAACACCCGATTGGTTCAATATTGTGTTATTTGCAAAATTGCTAGAAAATGATTAGTAGCTCAGACGGGAACATATAATATATCAAAATTGATCAGGAGAACGAGAGGAATCCAAATAAAATACTATCAGAATCTAATTACGCTTCCTGTTCCAAAAGTATGTGTAATACATGTGTTAATGTGATTAGTATAAAGGAAAGCCTAGATTTAGGATTATTATGATGCTTAATTGATTAGAATTAGTTGTGTTCGTTCATGTTAAGCTAATATCTGATTTAGACATGTATGATGAAGAAATCCTTGATAATGATGGATAACTGATGATCCTAGATTAATAATCTTATACATGTTGATTTAGGGTTTAAAACCAATGCGAATATCTTGATATAATCTTAATGCTAGTGATGTGACCTAGATATCATGAATAGTCTAATATGCTTAAGATGATAATTATGGTTTAACCTGATATGCATAATTGGGATTGTAATCTTAGAAACCATGATAAGATGGAATTAGGGTTTGTAACCCTGATCCTTAGTCCAAACGAGAGATAACCTAAACCCTAGTTTAGGACCGAATCTAGATCTGATTAAGGTAATGTGAATACATGATGACACATATGTAGTATGCTTTATTTTAGATACATGTTGATTACATGCTTTATTGATTGGATGTTTGGATGCACTATTAAAGTACATGTTAGATCTGCATGGTTTCTGCGATGTCAAAAGGTACGTGGTTACGCTTATGATTACATGTATCGAATTCCGAGATTGCCGATGTTTCTCGATGAGATTGAATGACAAATAAATTTCTTGCTTGTTTATTTAGTTCTTGCAAACTATAAAGTTCATATGAGTATCATGTAAAGTAAATAATTACATTTTGAACCCTGGGTTAGACTGATCTTAAGGGTAATGCACACGAGCCCTGGAGGGACAGTGATTACACCTGAGGTGGTTGACTAGATAAGGGTTAGAATATGAAAATGAGTTAATGTTCTTATATTCAAGATAAGATGTTTGCTTATATTGGTACTTGTGATTATTGTTTGAATCCACATACCAGTATAGAAATATACTGATCGCGTATTTGTTTGTCGGCGTTTTAGGTATCAGATATACTTACTAGCGTGGACATGAGGGTACAGAAAAAGACGTTGAAGACACTACAGTTTAATCATGAAGGTTTAGTCTTAATGGTATATCTTCACAACTGTAAAAGTTAATTCTGTTTAAAAGTTATGTAACTCCTTCTAGGAGCTTTTTATCTAAACATGTACATATTTGATCATTAATGGAAATTGTTTACTATTTTGTATTATTTCATGAATCTGATCCTGGAAATTATGATTGACGATCTGCGACTTTAAGGTCTTTTAGACACTCAAAAGTGCGGGTCGTTACATTTGGTATCAGAGCACAGATTCATCAACTAATACATAATAGTTTATAATTTCAAATAATCCTTAGAAATGTTAAGAGAAAAATTAAGTTCCTCATCTCACATTTTCATCTACTTCTCACCTCTTTCTTAATAAGCTTTGAAAAGAAATTGTTAAATATGAGAAGTAAAATGTGAAATTTAAAACCGGTAATCAACATGGTGTGGTGGTATGGGACACTACCCATGTGAAACTTAAAATTAGTAATCAACACGGTGTGGTGGTATGGGACACTACCCATGTGAAACTTAAAATCGGTAATCAACACGGTGTGGTGGTATGGGAAACTGCCCATGTGAAACTTGAAATCATGAATAAAAAGGCTAAGGGATGGTTTGGGTAACCCAGTCTCCCATGCATGTGGGCATGAGGAGAATAAAACTTATGTGATAAGTCTTAAGAAATATAAAAAACCAATAGATGTACACTTAAGAAAATGAAAAGTTGGAATATATCTTGCTCAAACTCCTCATGTTGTCTCTAGAAGTTTAGTGATGGTGGATGAGCCCCTGGAAGGGAAGGCCGAGGTAGCACCAAGCCCTGGAGGGAAGGTGACCCAAGTTCATTGAATGAACAGAGACCATGAGGGGGTATTCTAGAGATTGAGCAAGCATGGGTTGATATGTTATAACTATAAAAGTTATGCCTAATGATAAAAAAAAGAGGTGTCTAAGAAACCTTTAGGGTTAGTGTGCCAACCTGGGGTGGGTCAACCCGAGAGTGGGAAGATGACCTATGAGGGAGGCAAAACCTAGATCTTGGGATCAGGTTGTGGCTAGAGAGCCTAACCCCCTCCTATGAGCCAAGAAGGCACCCTAGGCTAGGACTTTCCCTTAAAAGGTAAGTGAATAAATGTAATTATGTATTGAGATAACCTTAATCCTCACCTAGAGGAGTGAAGAGTTAAAGTTATAAAAAGAAGAAAATGAAAGTACATAAATTCTTTGAATCCAAGGATGCCGACTCTAAGTGACACAGTTGGTCAAGCCCAGGAGGGAAGACCAGTAAGGCACCAAGCCCAGGAGGGAAGGTGGCCTAAGTGGACGACCAAGCCCAAGAGGGAAGGTCATGAAATGGTCAAGCCCAGGAGGGAAGACCAGGCAGGCACCAAGCCCAGGAGGGAAGGTGGCCTAAGTCCACAATGTAGTTGTTTAGGATCAAGCCCCTGGAGGGGAAGATCACAGAGGTCAAGCCCAGGAGGGAAGACTGACATGGCACCAAGCCCTGGAGGGAAGGTGGCCCGAGCCCAATGATGGGACGACACTGCATTATGTGTACTCAAAAGAGACAGATGAAGGCAATCCGAGTTAAAGAATTAAATAAGAGAATAAAGTGCTTAAAAGATGTGACATCTCAAAAGAAACCCTTAGGGAGGGTAGAGTCCTAATGCAATCTTAGGGTCAAGTAGGGTGTATTAGAGGTACATTGGACCGATGGGTTAGGAGTTGATTGTTCCCTGAATGCACATGACCATGTGGTCGGGAGGTAACAGCTAGGTTTATCCAAGGTACACGACTCAGGAGATTAGCTACCTCCATGAGGATCATGTAGCCTAATGGGTGAATATGAAAGGCACTCCCTTGATGCATAAGGATGAGATCACTCCAAAAAGAGTACCTATACCCCTAGAGACCCCAAGGATTTGGCTAAGGCTCATAATGATACATGAGATGTAAATATAAAAGATATAAAGAAGTCATGAAAAAGTTAGAGAAGTTGTTCCCCAACCTAAGAGTAAGAAAAGGGACACTTGACTCTGTGAGATAGAAGAATGATATAAAATTAAGAGAAAGAAAGTTTAGAGTCATATAGAGTATGATTCAACTTAATATGTGAAATTGAAAGGTAATGTGTGGATGTACTATCTCCGCTCTTGGAATGGATTGAACTCTGTATTTGGGCTGCAGCCAAATGCTTATTTCATTTCATTATTTGGGAGGGAGATTGGATAGACACACATTGTGCTTAAAATTGAGATAACGATGATGAATATCCTACATTTAATATGTAAGGACATGATCTAGGGTTAGAGGTGTTACCTCACCCTTGTGTGAAAATAATGAATCATAGGTTGGAAACCTAAGTGAAAAGAGAAATCACCAAGTAATAATGAAATCATCAAGGGATGATATGGTGTGTATACTATAGATGTGGATATATTTGAATTTCAATTCAGGTGCCAATCTTAGTAATAAAATGAAAATCAAGATACTAATGAAGAGTGGTTAACACATCTAAGTAGGGCGCTAACCCTAAGTTTTGAGAATACGATGGGTATCATTCACCTAGGCTTAGTAGGCCTGAATTTTGAGGACAAAATTCCTTGTAAGGAGGGGTGAATGTTACATCCTTGAAATTCGTGGATTTCAAGCCTAAATGAATCGAGGACAATGAAGTGTTTGGAGGGATTTGGTTGATGATTGCAAATCCTAGCATTAGATTGAATGATCAAGTTAAATATATAAAGCGCATTGGGCATAGGTAATCATATCCAAATTATATAAGATGTGATGATTACCAAAGGATAATGTTGGGTAATTAGCAAGGTAAGTGGGATCATGGAACCTTTGGAAGGCCCAAGAGGTGATTCGTGGGCCTTAGGGACTTTTCAGCCCAATTGGTTTATCAAAGTTTACATATGGACCCATGAGACATGATTTTGGATAATGAGGAATATTCGTGATCATATTAGGTATCCAAAATAGTCATGGTTGATGGATAATTAGAATATTAGATAATAAGGGGATATCTAAGATAATCCAAGATAATAGGTGGCTTACATATTTAATTAAAGGATTATCCACCCTTTTTCTTAGAAAAGGATTTAATGAGTTTCCATATGGACAGGATACTTGGTTTAAAGGATACACCAACGAAAGAGAAAAAGGGGTTAATACAAGGAAATAAAAAGGGAAAGCTTTGGACTTATATGGCAAAGGATGATAAAATTGACTTGTTTTATTATGTGGGATCTTCCTTGTAAGCCAAGGAAAAGAGAGAAGGGTAACGTGTAGGAAAGGGGTAGTTTTCTTTGGATATACCCTGCCATATGTGGATATGTGATGTGTTAGAGGTCTTTCCATCCACGTTTACCTTCTATAAATCTCATATGTAGGAGGAGAACTCATGCTGGGGTGTCTCTCTCCCTCTTAGCCTTTTGTTCGTATCCTTCGCAATGGCCCCTAGGGTTTACTCCTAGGATGGTATATATTAGACCATGGGTAGCCTCTCGTAGTCAGGCAGAGATGGCCCTAGTCGCGGTAGTCAGGGTGTTGCCCTACGGAGAGTCCCATTCCCCAAACTCACCAAATCAGTCACCCCAGGAACCCCTCCACAGACCTGCGAGATGGTGTCCGTAGGAGGATCTCTGCCCTTCAGAAGAAATCTGGAGACTCTCTTTCCCTCGCCTTGTTTAGTGCTACAACTCCATAGCTACCCGAAGGTCCTTTGGCTTCCGCAGGACTCTGCTGTTCCAACTACCTCGTGCCATCAACAACCAAAGTTCACGGAGGGCTGCCCTCTATAGACTAGATGTGGTGTAGGGCAAGCTGCTTGGTGTCGCTGACGAGCAGGTCAGCTACTGTGGCCGCCTCGAGAGAGGGAGCAACAACAAAGATGATCCGGGGTCCCTTCTGGATGTGTAGACGGATCTTGGAGGAGGTTGACTTGTGGTCTGTGGGGGTGAGGTTGAGGCCGAAGGAGGTACTACAGCGGAGGAGAATGGAGGGAAAGTCAGAGGTGGCGGCTTGGGCAGTGGTGGAGAGGTCAAACCATCCGTATGCATCATTAGCCTCTCCGCAGCAGGTGTCGGTGCTTTGGGGTCATGGAGGAGAGCTTTTCTAGGTCGAGCAGCAGTGCTGGGGTGGCGGCGCCTTGCAGCCTCACCAGTGGAGGCTCAATGTCACATCGTCGTGTGGGCGCGCAGGCGGGAGTCAGCCGCAGCGAAGCCCGTCGCGAGGAAGGAGATGATTATGCAGTCAAAGACGCATATGCCCCTGGAGAGTATGTGTTAAGCGTGGGGCACGTCGGTCCTTTCCACTGGAATCTTAGCCGGCCCGCTAATGTGGATATAGCAAGTAAGTTTCTGACGTGTCAGCACCCGATTGGTTCAATATTGTGTTATTTGCAAAATTGCTAGAAAATGATTAGTAGCTCAGACGGGAACATATAATATATCAAAATTGATCAGGAGAACGAGAGGAATCCAAATAAAATACTATCAGAACCTAATTACGCTTCCTGTTCCAAAAGTATGTGTAATACATGTGTTAATGTGATTAGTATAAAGGAAAGCCTAGATTTAGGATTAATATGATGCTTAATTGATTAGAATTAGTTGTGTTCATTCATGTTAAGCTAATATCTGATTTAGACATCTATGATGAAGAAATCCTTGATAATGATGGATAACTGATGATCCTAGATTAATAATCTTATACATGTTGATTTAGGGTTTAAAACCAATGCGAATATCTTGATATAATCTTAATGCTAGTGATGTGACCTAGATATCATGAATAGTCTAATATGCTTAAGATGATAATTATGGTTTAACCTGATATGCATAATTGGGATTGTAATCTTAGAAACCATGATAAGATGGAATTAGGGTTTGTAACCCTGATCCTTAGTCCAAACGAGAGATAACCTAAACCCTAGTTTAGGACCGAATCTAGATCTGATTAAGGTAATGTGAATACATGATGACACATATGTAGTATGCTTTATTTCAGATACATGTTGATTACATGCTTTGTTGATTGGATGTTTGGATGCACTATTAAAGTACATGTTAGATCTGCATGGTTTCTGCGATGGCAAAAGGTACGTGGTTACGCTTATGATTACATGTATCGAATTCCAAGATTGCCGATGTTTCTGGATGAGATTGAATGACAAATAAATTGCTTGCTTGTTTATTTAGTTCTTGCAAACTATAAAGTTCATATGAGTATCATGTAAAGTAAATAATTACATTTTGAACCCTAGGTTAGACTGATCTTAAGGGTAATGCACACGAGCCCTGGAGGGACAGTGATTACACCTGAGGTGGTTGACTAGATAAGGGTTAGAATATGAAAATGAGTTAATGTTCTTATATTCAAGATAAGATGTTTGCTTATATTGGTACTTGTGATTATTGTTTGAATCCACATACCAGTATAGAAATATACTGATCGCGTATTTGTTTGTCGGCGTTTTAGGTATCAGATATACTTACTAGCGTGGACATGAGGGTACAAAAAAAGATGTTGAAGACACTACAGTTTAATCATGAAGGTTTAGTCTTAATGGTATATCTTCGTAACTGTAAAAGTTAATTCTGTTTAAAAGTTATGTAACTCCTTCTAGGAGCTTTTTATCTAAACATGTACATATTTGATCATTAATGGAAATTGTTTACTATTTTGTATTATTTCATGAATCTGATCCTGGAAATTATGATTTACGATCTGCGACTTTAAGGTCTTTTAGACACTCAAAAGTGCGGGTCGTTACATTTGGTATCAGAGCACAGATTCATCAACTAATACATAATAGTTTATAATTTCAAATAATCCTTAGAAATGTTAAGAGAAAAATTAAGTTCCTCATCTCACATTTTCATCTACTTCTCACCTCTTTCTTCATAAGCTTTGAAAAGAAATTGTTAAATATGAGAAGTAAAATGTGAAATTTAAAACCGGGAATCAACATGGTATGGTGGTATGGGACACTACCCATGTGAAGCTTAAAATTAGTAATCAACACGGTGTGGTGGTATGGGACACTACCCATGTGAAACTTAAAATTGGTAATCAACACGGTGTGGTGGTATGGGACACTGCCCATGTGAAACTTGAAATCATGAATAAAAAGGCTAAGGGATGGTTTGGGTAACCCAGTCTCCCATGCATGTGGGCATGAGGAGAATAAAACTTATGTGATAAGTCTTAAGAAATATAAAAACCCAATAGATGTACACTTAAGAAAATGAAAAGTTGGAATATATCTTGATCAAACTCCTCATGTTGTCTCTAGAAGTTTAGTGATGGTGGCTGAGCCCCTGGAAGGGAAGGCCGAGGTAGCACCAAGCCCTGGAGGGAAGGTGACCCAAGTTCATTGAATGAACAGAGACAATGAGGGGGTATTCCAGAGATTGAGCAAGCATGGGTTGATATGTTATAACTATAAAAGTTATGCATAATGATAAAAAAAGAGGTGTCTAAGAAACCTTTAGGGTTAGTGTGCCAACCTGGGGTGGGTCAACTCGAGAGTGGGAAGATGACCTATGAGGGAGGCAAAACCTAGATCTTGGGATCAGGTTGTGGCTAGAGAGCCTAACCCCCTCCTATGAGCCAAGAAGGCACCCTAGGCTAGGACTTTCCCTTAAAAGGTAACTGAATAAATGTAATTATGTATTGAGATAACCTTAATCCTCACCTAGAGGAGTGAAGAGTTAAAGTTATAAAAAGAAGAAAATGAAAGTACATAAATTCTTTGAATCCAAGGATGCCGACTCTAAGTGACACAGTTGGTCAAGCCCAGGAGGGAAGACCAGTAAGGCACCAAGCCCAGGAGGGAAGGTGGCCTAAGTGGACGACCAAGCCCAAGAGGGAAGGTCATGAAATGGTCAAGCCCAGGAGGGAAGACCAGGCAGGCACCAAGCCCAGGAGGGAAGGTGGCCTAAGTCTACAATGCAGTTGTTTAGGATCAAGCCCCTGGAGGGGAAGATCACAGAGGTCAAGCCCAGGAGGGAAGACTGACATGGCACCAAGCCCTGGAGGGAAGGTGGCCCGAGCCCAATGATGGGACGACACTGCATTATGTGTACTCAAAAGAGAGAGATGAAGGCAATCCGGGTTAAAAAAATTAAATAAGAGAATAAAGTGCTTAAAAGATGTGACATCTCAAAAGAAACCCTTATGTAGGGTAGAGTCCTAATGCAATCTTAGGGTCAAGTAGGGTGTATTAGAGGTACATTGGACCGATGGGTTAGGAGTTGATTGTTCCCTGAATGCACATGACCATGTGGTCGGGAGGTAACAACTAGGTTTATCCAAGGTACACGACTCAGGAGATTAGCTCCCTCCATGAGGATCATGTAGCCTAATGGGTGAATATGAAAGGCACTCCCTTGATGCATAAGGATGAGATCACTCCAAAAAGAGTACCTATACCCCTAGAGACCCTAAGGATTTGGCTAAGGCTCATAATGATACATGAGATGTAAATATAAAAGATATAAAGAAGTCATGAAAAAGTTAGAGAAGTTGTTCCCCAACCTAAGAGTAAGAAAAGGGACACTTGACTATGTGAGATAGAAGAATGATATAAAATTAAGAGAAAGAAAGTTTAGAGTCATATAGAGTATGATTCAACTTAATATGTGAAATTCAAAGGTAATGTGTGGATGTACTATCTCCGCTCTTGGAATGGATTGAACTCTGTATTTGGGCTGCAGCCAAATGCTTATTTCATTTCATTATTTGGGAGGGAGATTGGATAGACACACATTGTGCTTAAAATTGAGATAACGATGATGAATATCCTACATTTAATATGTAAGGACATGATCTAGGGTTAGAGGTGTTACCTCACCCTTGTGTGAAAATAATGAATCATAGGTTGGAAACCTAAGTGAAAAGAGAAATCACCAAGTAATAATGAAATCATCAAGGGATGATACGGTGTGTATACTATAGATGTGGATATACTTGAATTTCAATTCAGGTGCCAATCTTAGTAATAAAATGAAAATCAAGATACTAATGAAGAGTGGTTAACACATCTAAGTAGGGCGCTAACCCTAAGTTTTGAGAATACGATGGGTATCATTCACCTAGGCTTAGTAGGCCTGAATTTTAAGGACAAAATTCCTTGTAAGGAGGGGTGAATGTTACATCCTTGAAATTCGTGGATTTCAAGCCTAAATGAATCGAGGACAATGAAGTGTTTGGAGGGATTTGGTTGATGATTTCAGATCCTAGCATTAGATTGAATGATCAAGTTAAATATATAAAGCGCATTGGGAATAGGTAATCATATCCAAATTATATAAGATGTGATGATTACCAAAGGATAATGTTGGGTAATTAGCAAGGTAAGTGGGATCATGGAACCTTTGGATGGCCCAAGAGGTGATTCGTGGGCCTTAGGGACTTTTCAGCCCAATTGGTTTATCAAAGTTTACATATGGACCCATGAGACATGATTTTGGATAATGAGGAATATTCGTGATCATATTAGGTATCCAAAATAGTCATGGTTGATGAATAATTAGAATATTAGATAATAAGGGGATATCTAAGATAATCCAAGATAATAGGTGGCTTACATATTTAATTAAAGGATTATCCACCCTTTTTCTTAGAAAAGGATTTAATGAGTTTCCATATGGAGAGGATACTTGGTTTAAAAGATACACCAACGAAAGAGAAAAAGGGGTTAATACAAGGAAATAAAAAGGGAAAGCTTTGGACTTATATGGCAAAGGATGATAAAATTGACTTGTTTTATTATGTGGGATCTTCCTTGTAAGCCAAGGAAAAGAGAGAAGGGTAACGTGTAGGAAAGGGAAGTTGATCATCCTTTGGATATACCCTGCCATATGTGGATATGTGATGTGTTAGAGGTCTTTCCATCCACGTTTACCTTCTATAAATCTCGTATGTAGGAAGAGAACTCATGCTGAGGTGTCTCTCTCCCTCTTTGCCTTCTGTTCGTATCCTTCGCAATGGCCCCTAGGGTTTACTCCTAGGATGGTATATATTAGACCATGGGTAGCCTCTCATAGTCAGGCGGAGATGGCCCTAGTCGCGGTAGTCAGGGTGTTGCCCTACGGAGAGTCCCGTTCCCCAAACTCACCAAATCAGTCACCCCAAGAACCCCTCCACAGACCTGCGAGATGGTGTCCGTAGGAGGATCTCTGCCCTTCAGAAGAAATCTAGAGACTCTCTTTCCCTCGCCTTGTTTAGTGCTGCAACTCCATAGCTACCCGAAGGTCCTTTGGCTTCCGCAGGACTCTGCTGTTCCAACTACCTCGCGCCATCAACAACCAAAGTTCATGGAGGGCTGCCCTCTATAGACTAGATGTGGCGTAGGGCGAGCTGCCCAAGGCTCTAGTAGAGTTTCAGGAATGACGACTAGCCCCACAGACCACCACTAGCCTTAACTGCGCACTTTGTCCACACTGACGCGCAAGCTAGGATCAACTTCCCGACTGGTCACCCATCCTAGTACTACTTCAAGCTGAGCACGCTTAACTATGGAGTTCTTTAGAGATGGGCTCCCTGAAAAGGAGGTGCACCTTGGTGATATGGGTAGTCCAATCATTCCTTTTAAGATCAACTTATCCAAGGCCTCAAATCCTGGGATGTTACAATCTCCCCCACTTAGACTCTTGACGTCCTCGTCAAGGCTCAATATATGGCCTCATAATCTGACCCCATTTCAGTGCAGACCCACAATGACCCATGGATACCCAGCTCCCGTCCACGGCTACCAGTGCAAGGGCGGCTACATCTCATCTCTACGGATAGCCCTTTCCAACTTGCCTGGACCACATGGCTCAAGACTAGCATGCCACATGCCCATGTGGGCCCCACCTACTGGAGGGGTTATGGCTCTGATACCATTTGTAACGCCTGGGCCCACTTCCCAAGGCTCTAGTAGAGTTTCAGGAATGACGACTGGCCCCATAGACCACCACTAGCCTTAACTGCGCACTTTGTCCACACTGACGCGCAAGCCAGGATCAACTTCCCGACTGGTCACCCATCCTAGTACTACTCCAAGCTGAGCACGCTTAACTATGGAGTTCTTTAGAGATGGGCTCCCTGAAAAGGAGGTGCACCTTGGTGATATGGGTAGTCCAATCATTCCTTTTAAGATCAACTTATCCAAGGCCTCAAATCCTGGGATGTTACACCTACCAAGTAGGGATGGTTCCCTTTGGTTTACTCTCCTAGACTCGAAGGAAACAACAATTGGCTTGCAAACGCTCTGGATCATGAGGAATTTGAGAGGGAAAATCCCTCTGCAACTCAGTAGAGTCCCAGTCCACGTGGGACTTAGATGATGAGAGACCAGTGTTGGATCGTGATCCAGTGGTTCTCATTGCACGCGATCATCCAAAAGGAAAATCATTTTCCTATTATAAAAATAATTCCATATTTTGGAGATATCTTGAGAAATTCATATCTCCTAAACCATAGCTCCTTTTTGTCTCATATTTTAAGGGAAATTTCATCTTGGCATTATCTAACTATTTATCAAATTTGGGAAACAAATTCCAATGGATGGGAAGGTTTCCTTCCCTCCCAAGTTATCCATCATTTAATCCAAATTTAATTATTATTTCTTTTCCCTTTGCCATTATCTTGATATTTTGGGTCCCTTGGACCTCAAGAAAACCTAAAGGCACGAATTCCCACCTTGGGAAATATCTATTTGCCATTATACTCTTATAAAAGTCTATTTCTCCTTTTATTAATTAAATCATTTTCCTCTTTATTTCTCATTTCTTTACAATTGGGCTCAATGGCCAATAAAGCCCAATATCAATCAATCAAGGCCATTTCACACGAAATCCATTTCACATCAAAAATAGATTTCATTTATTCTTTAAAAGAGAATTACACTTTTCATTACATACTTAGGAGGTTTGAGGTTATAACATCCTCCCCTCCTTATAGGAATTTTGTCCTCAAAATTCAAGCAATCAATCAAAAAAATCAGGGTATGCTTTCTCCATGTCCGCCTTCAGCTCCCATGTGGCCTCATCCTCTCCATGGTGCCTCCAAAGAACCTTTACCATCTCCATATTCTTGCATCTGAGCTCTTTCACCTTGGTATCTAGAATCCATAAAGGTGTCTCAGGATAAGTCAGCTTCTCTTGAAGCTCGATAGGTTCAATGCTCAGCACATGGCTCAGATCTTGCACATATCGCTTCAAGTTGGACACGTGAAACACATCATGCATCATGCTATACTGAGGGGGTAACACCTAACGATATGCAGCTTCACCAATCCATTCTAACACCTCAAACAAACCCACATATCGGGGACTCAACTTTCCTTTGTTCTTAGCTATAGCTCGGAGTGGTCAGATTTTCAAAAACACGTGCTCTCCAATAGTGAAATGCACATCAGTACACTTTGCATCACCATACGACTTCTGTCGATCATTGGCTCTCTTTAGCCTTTGCTTGATCAAAGCAACTTTATCAGCATACACTTGGAGCTCATCTGACCTCAACAGGGTCCTCTCACCCACATCATCCCAGTGAAGTGGGGACCGACACGGTCTCTCGTACAAAGCTTCATACAGAGGCATCCCGATACTGGCTTGGTAGTTGTTGTTGTAGTCAAACTCAACTAAAGGTAGTTATTGTTCCCATGAGCCACCCCAATCAAGCACGCAAGCGCTCAATCGATCTTCTAATGTCTGGATCATCCTTTCTGACTGACCATCCATCTGGGGGTGTGATAAGCGGTACTAAATTTCAACCTGGTACCAAGTTCCTCTTGAACTTGCTTCCACAACTTGGAAGTAAACTTTGGGTCTCTATCCGAGATGATGGAACCGGGCACGCCATTCAAACGCACTATCTCTCGGATATACAACTCAGCTAGGTCTGACACTTTAGCAATGGTCTTTAAGGCAATGAAGTGTGCTGACTTGGTAAGACGACCTACCACGACCCATATCGCATCATGACCTTTCTTGGTCTGGGGTTGACCTACCACAAAATCCATGGTAATCTGCTCCCATTTCCATTCTGGAATCTCTATCGACTGTAAAATCCCGCCAGGTCGTTGGTGTTCAGCCTTCACCATCTGGCACGTAAGACAGTTGGCCACACATGCCGCAATGTCTTTCTTCATTCCTGGCCATCGAAAAAACCTCTACAAGTCCTTAAACATCGTAGTAGTTCCTGGGTGCACTGTGTATTTGGATCCATGAGCCTCTTGCAAGATACGTTCTTTTATCGATGAATCCGCCGGAACCCATATGCGATTCTCAAACCGGATTCCTCCGTCTACTCCCATGGATAGATGAGTCTGTGGTTTCATCATCAAACCTTTCATCTTGTCTAGCTCTTCAGTGGTCAATTGTGCTGCTATGATCTCACTTAACAACTCAGAGTGAATCTGGATATTAGCCAAACAAACTCGATCTTCTAGCAGTTGTGGAGTCCACTCCACCAGCTCCTCCAAACTCTTCCACTGACTGGACAAAACAGCTACACACTTCAGCTATTTCTGACTCAAAGCATCCGCTACGACATTTTCCTTAGCAGGATGATAGGCGATGGTGAATTTGTAATCCTTCATAAACTCCATCCATCATCATTGTCATAGGTTCATGTCTCTATGTGTTAGTAGGTACTTTAAGCTCTTATGGTCAGTGAATATCTCAAAGGTAGCACCATACAGGTAACGCCGCCATAGCTTTAAGGCATAGATAATAGCAGCTAGCTCTAGGTCATGTGTCGGATAATTCACCTCATTGGGCTTGAGCTGTCAGGAAGCATATGCAACCACGTGCCGATTCTGTTCCAACACACAACCAAGTCCCATCTTGGAAGCATCGGTGAATATCATGAAACCCTCATTTCCAGAAAGTAGAGTCAACACAGGGGTGGTGGTCAGCTTCTCCTTCAACTCTGGGAAGCGAGCTTCACATATGTCAGACCACACAAACTTCCCATCCTTCCGGGTTAACATGATCAGTGGCAACACAGTCTCTGAGAAATTCTTGATGAAGCGTCAGTAATATTCGACCAACCCCAAGAATCTGTGAATCTCGGAGGGGTTCTTTGGTGCCGGCTAGTCTCAAACTGCTGATACTTTGGCTGGATCTATGGCGATTATTCCTCGTGATATGATGTGTCCAAGAAACAGGACTTGGTCCAACCAAAACTCACATTTCGAGAACTTTTTGAAAAACTTTTGCTTTCTCAGGATATCAAGGACTCTACCCAGGTGGTCACGGTGTGGGGCTAGGCCATCCGAGTACACCAAAATGTCATCTATGAACACTATAACAAAAGAGTCAAGGAAAGGCTGGAACACACTGTTCATGAGGTTCATAAAGACACTAGGTGCATTGGATAATCCAAACGGCATGACCACAAACTCATAGTGACCATATCGGGTTCGAAAAGTCGTTTTGGGTATATCCTCACTCCTTACTCTAGCCTAGTGGTATCTTAACCTCAAATCGATCTTGGAGAAGACTCGATCTGATTTGAGTTGGTCAAACAGGTCATCTATTCTAGGCAAAGGATACTTGTTCTTAATGGTTGCCTAGTTGATCATCTGATAGTCAATACACATCTGAAGTGACCCATCCTTCTTCTTCACAAAGAGGACTGGTGCTCCCCAAGGTGATGTACTTGGTCGGATAAAGCCTTTATCCAACAACTCCTGCAACTGGGTTTTCAACTCAAGCAACTCTGCAGGGGCCATTCTATAGGGTGCCTTAGATATAGGGTTAGTCCCAGGAGCTAATTCGATGGAGAAATCTACCTCCCTCTCAGAGGGAATCCCTGGTAGATCATCCGGAAACACATCTGCATACTCCCAAACCACCTCTATCTCTTATAAGGATCGCCCCTTAACGTCAGGTATGGTAACCATGGCTAGGTAGGCTCGACAACCTTTGGATAGCATTCGTTCAACTTTCAAGGCAGACACATAAAGGATGGTTATCGCATCCTTCCTTCCTCAAATGGTGAAGTGTGGATGGATGGTTTTCCTAATAAGAATCTTCTTCACTCTACAGTCAATATGGGCTCTGTAGGTGGAAAGCCAATCCATACTGATGATTACATCAAAATCATTCATACTGAGAAGGATGAAGTCAATGGGAAGCTCATAGTTCAGATACTTTACTAGCAAGGTGGGGGGTTTCAAAAGATATGTATAAATACGACCACTCGGGGTTGTGACATCCAAAACATAACCCAAATCCATGATATCTAAACACAGCATAGTTGTCAGATTTCTCGAAATAAAAGTATTAGTAAAACCAAAATCAAAAAGTGCTTTTACATTTTGTCCCATGACTTCCAGCAAGCCTACATAGTTCATACCACATCAGAAGGCTATTACATGATCTACTGAGCTAAAAAGGAAAACTCTAGGGGTTATTATCCTCAATCTGCCTATTAGAATTCACCTGAGCTTCTTCATTGTGGATGGCGAACACTCTAGCTTGCCTCCTCTCTCCATCTGGGGGTGCTCCTGGTGGTGCTCCTACTGGAGGTGCTGCAGCAACTGGTTGTGCTGTCACGAGTTGTGACCACAAAGGTCCCCTTGGGTCAGGCTGAGGGCAGTTGGCGATGAAGTGTCCCTCTCGCTAACATCTGAAACACACCTTCTTCTCAAAGCGGAACTTTCCAGGATGTGTCTGTCCACAGGTGCGACACTACTGGAGGTGACCACGAGGCTTGCCTTTGTGCCCATGCTTTCTTTTGTTGTGGTTGCGCCCTTGCCCCTTCTTGTTTTCATTCCTCTGCCCTTGAGCTCCTTTAGTGAAACCCAGGTATCCTTTGGAGGGATTCTGTGTAGGCATCATTGTCCTCTCCATGTCCAAGGCGGGGTTGTAGGTGTGGGTTCCGATCTCCAAAACCACGATATAAACTCAGCGGAGGCATTCGATTAGCAGCGGAATACAAAAAATCACCGGAAATTAAAACTTTTTGAGACAAGATCTTGAAAACCATAAAACTTCTTTCATAGAAAGGAGATAAATTGTTTACATCTCTGTTAAATTACTTCTTCAGTAATTATACACAACATGATACAAAAGCTCAAGACTCGGACCAAATTCTCAGACCAACTAACTCCAAGGATCTGAGAGTACAGAGACGACATAGGACTATCTAACTACAAGTCAGCAGTCAGTATCTCCACCTGAGATTCACTGCTGCTCCTGGTGCTGCTGCTGCTGGTATTGGTCACCTGTAGGTTGGTTTCTCTGTCTTCGACGACCACCTAAAAATTTGAAATCTACGGGGTGAGACAATTTTAAATAATTGTCCCAGCAAGAGTTATAACTCTCCACTAGAAGCTTTATATAGCAATTCAAAAAACAACATAAGTATCAAAAGCTTTTAAGGAAAACAACAGCAGATTGGTGATAAGTAAAATATCAACATTTAAGAGATATGAAGAACATATCTATTATACAATGAATCAACATTCAAGTATCTTGTAGTTCAAGCTAAGCAGATATACTACGTAGTTGATTATGTTTTACAAACATCATTATGCCCTGCGGAGATGAGGTATACTGCTCATACTCCAACCGATCACTGTTAAGTCACATCGGTATCATACCTAGGTCATCAAAAGAGTCAGATTCTTATGATCTCATCTTCCTCAGTCAGTGTGAGGATAACTTGCAGGACATCTTGTGTCTCTGCTTTTATAGCTCACCAGGGTAATCGAGTACTTAGCTATTAGAGTCACAATGGAATTCTGTACTCTCTTCATCATCGAAAGATTTCTTGTTTATCTCTCATCGATGCGGTATAAGGATTTCCTTGAGAGAATTGTAGTACAAAATAAACATATACTGAAAGGTTGATGGATTAAGATACATCTACATCAATTCCTACACTAGGATGTAAGGATTTACACATCCATATTCCCCCCACATACTCAAAAGTATGTGATCCAGGAATTCCCTTAGGAAAACCTGTTTCACCATCATATTGCTTCTGACAATGATGGATCTATGATCAGGGCTCTACATGGTATGATTATACTTGATTCGTTAGGTACATTTCAGTATTCTTTTAACATCATACATGTTCTCAAACATTAATCATTAGCATAGCAGCTATGAAAGAAGAATACTAAATGTAACAAGTCTAACTCACATCAATTATCATTTCTTAATTATCTCATCACAAGTCATCTAATAAGCATGACCTTGATGATACACATGGCTCTCACAGCCTATCATCTCATGTGATGTCACATATCAGGCATCAAGGCATTTCATTATTCATAAAGCTAAAATCATGCTTTCAATGAATAAGGTATCATAATCCTTACATGGATATGATCATCATCATATAAGAACCTGCATAGTTAATTCAACTGATAACAGTAAATAATTCATATCAAGAGTTGTACCTTCTTACTCTTACAAGAGTTAGGTTCCCTGATTTCTCATCAATTAGGGTTTACTATTCACATTACTTGTTATCACCCTAGAATTAGGGTTTACTATTCATTTCATGGTGAATTGAACTCATAACATCATCATGTATGAGAAACATCACCATTGATGCCCTCAAATTAGATTAAGATTCATCAATTATCATAATTAGGGTTTCCATGATCTCACATAGGTGGATCATACCCTAATCATGCACATTCATATGTATTAAAGGTACTTCCTCTTTCCTCTTACTAGTAGATGGTGATTACACCACTCTAGATTAGGTTGGTTCAAGTCCTCATTGACTATCGTAAGCCAAATCACCACTATCATGTAATTAGGGTTTCATTAAAACAAGGTATCCTTCATTTGAATCCTTGAGGGGTATTTTAGTAAATTACACCATTGATCACCATCATGGGTCAATTCATTAGTCACTTAGTCCCTTAATGTTCTATGGTACCATTAGGGTTTTTGATTAGACCATTATTGGACCAAAAAACCTTCAAACAATTAAGCATAAACAACCTTGAAAACCTCCAAACGGTTTCAACCTTCAACCTCCAAATGGTCTTGAGACCGTTTGGGGGCATTGACCGTTTGGTTGGTTTGACCTTCAAGACCGCATGGATCACCAAGACCGCATGGGTGTGAAGACCGTTTGAAAAAGTTGACCTTCAAACCGTTTGAAGCTATGCGGTTTGAAACCGTTTGATCTTAAACGATCTTGAGATCGATTGGTCCAAACGACCTTGAGATCATTTGTGCCCAAACGGTCTTGAGACCGTTTGGTCCAAATGGGCTCAAACCGTTTGGACCTCCAAAGTGAACCAAAGGTTACAATCGATTATGGTTATCTATGTTGAAGCCTTCAATTGGACAAATCCTTGTTAACCACTTATAAATTGAGTCAATTAGGATTAGCCTTAATCAATTAGACACCAAATTGACCCTCAATTGCAAGCCAATTAAGGTTGAATCCAACTCAATTAGGGTTTTCAATCGGATAATCATCAATGTTCAACAATGTGAATCAAATCAAGGTTGAACCTATCAATTGACCTCCAATTGGGCCCAAACGGTCTTGAGATCATTTGGACATCCTCCATACGGTCTTGAGACTGTTTTCCCAAAGTTTCATCAAAAACCAAGTCGATTGGATAAGGGTTGAACCCTAATTAGGTCTAAAATCAGCATTTTTATCAATTCTTCAGCTTATTGAAATTGAACCCTCAAACCATCAAATTTCCTTAACCCTAGACCTCCAAATGGTCTTGGGTTGTCACCAAACGGTCTTGAGACTGTTTGGATGAACCCCGAAATGGTCTTGAGACCGTTTGGGTCCTTCAACCCAAAACTCACAAGGATATATCCTTGAAATCAGCAAATTAACCCAATTAGGGTTTAGGAGATTGAAGTGCCTTCAACTCTTGATTGGTTTAGAATTAAGCTATGATTCTTTGTAGGAATTAAATTCAAAATGTTCCCAACAGACCCTTAAATGGTCGTCCCTTGGTCATCCCTATCAAATGGTCTTGGGGCCGTTTGATTCCAAACGGTCTTGCAAGACCGCATGAGATCAAACGGTTTGAGACCGTTTGATTTCAAACGGTTTGCAACCGTTTGGACCAAAAGGGTCCAAGTTCATTTGATAAAGTTGCCTAGGAATTCACGCCCATCATCTTCAACCTCTATTCAGGTCGGTTACTCCACGGATTTCTTGCAAAAGTGCAAGGAAGAAGGGAGGTAGAAGAAGAACTAAGCATAAATTGCAAGAACATAAGTATGCATAATAAAGCAAGGAGTTTATAGTTATAAAACCCGCCTCAAATGTTGTTCCTAGAGCTCCAAGCTTCCAAGATTCAATCCTTTAATGGAGTCTTGAGCTCCAAAAGTCGGCCAAAGGTGATTCTCCAAGGAAAAGATGGGAATGGTCGGCTAGAACAAGAAACCTAAGTAAGTTAACCATAGAACCAACCTTATACAAGGATTTCATCCAAGAATCCGAGCTAGAACATGGTTCCTTCTCACCTTAGCACTAGTTGGTCGTCTCCTTGAGTTCCAAAGCTCTACCTTGGTCGTTTTGAGAAAGATGAGAAATGAAGAGGATAAAGGATACATTTACTTGGTTTGCAAAGAACTAGGCTTATATAGTTTAGCCTATTTTTCACCTTAAGGACCTCTAAACCATAGATTTCTCATATAAGTACCTCCTTCTTTCAAGGCACGTTTAAAGAATCATATCTTAAGCAAAGCCCATGAAAACTCAAGATCTAAGGGTAAAGAAAGCCAATTTACAACTAAGGTACATATATGAAGAGTCTCCATACTCATACTAGGTGAAACTACTACAAAGGTCATTCTTTTTATCTGATTATTCATTAAAGCGCCCCTTTCATCATTTCTATTCTAAATGATGTCAAGAGTCATAAAAGATATTCTAGAAGGTGTATTTTATAAGTTGCACCCCACATTTTGGGTAAATTGCACTTTACACCAAAATTAGGGTTTTTAAGCACAAGGATCATTCCACAAGCTGCATCTTGATGCCCAAGCTTGGGAAATCCATCTTACCTCATCATATTTACTCATATGATGTCTCATTATCAGAGGAACATCTTAACCTGTGAAATTTGCAAGTTAACCCCCTTAACTGGGTAATTTGCACATAGGTCCCTGCATTACAAAATAATACTACAACTTTGTTTAAAAAGGAGCAAGATTGAAAGTATATGTTCCTGAGGAACTCAATTACATGCCAGAGATAATCACAAGTATATAATTACATGTTTTAGGAAAAACATCTAGGGTTAGTTTATAACCCAGGTCAGGGAAGTTACAAATTATCCACCCCTTACAAGGATTTCGTCCCCGAAATCGATAAGATATATTAGGAGAAAAGAGCAGGGTATTTCCTTCTCATCTCATCCTCTAGTTCCCATGTGGCTTCTTCGACACCACGGTGGTTCCAGAGGACTTTCACAAGGCTTATATCTTTCTTCTTTAGCTTTTTAATTCTGTTATCAAGGATTGACACTGATCCCTCCTCATAAGTTATATCTTCATCCAATTCTACTTCCATAGGTTGTAGAACTGACTCGGTATCAGGGTGACATCTCCTCAGTATAGAAATGTGAAACACAGGGTGTAACTTCTGCAACTCTGGAGGTAACTCTAGTTTATAGGCTACCTTCCCAACTTGTTCAATAATTGGATAAGGTCCCATAAATCTAGCTGCTAACTTCCCTTTCCTTCCAAAACGAAGGACTCCTTTCCAAGGTGAGACTTTGAGATACACTCTGTCTCCAACCTGGAACTCTAAGGGTTTACGACATTTATCAACATAAGACTTCTGCCTATCCTGTGCAGTCTTAAGTTGTTGTTGTATAACTTTGATCTTCTCTGTAGTCTGCTGCACGAGATCAAGACCTAACAACTAATGCTCACCAGTCTCATACCAACATAAGGGTGATCTACAACGTCTACCATACAAGGCTTCATAAGGTGCCATATCAATACTATGTTGATAGCTATTATTATAGGCGAACTCTATCAAGCTTAGGTGTAGATCCCAACTTCTGGAAAACTGGAGAACACATGCTCTCAACAAGTCTTCCAAGGTCTGTATAGTCCTTTCAGACTGTCCATCAGTCTGTGGATGAAAGGTTGTACTTAACCTTAACTTGGTTCCTAAAGCTCTGTGTAACTGCTTCCAAAAATGACTTGTAAACTGGGGACCTCTGTCAGAAACTATAGTGACAGGAACTCCGTGCAAACGGACTATCTCTTGGACATACAACTGTGATAACCTTTCAGCAGAATAGGTTGTTTTGACAGGTAAGAAATGTGTTGTCTTTGTCAACCTATCAACAATTACCCAAATGGAATCATGTCCTTTTCTTGTCATGGGTAGGCCAACAACAAAGTCCATGGTCACATGATCCCACTTCCACTGTGGTATGGGTAAAGGTTGCATTGTTTCTGCAGGTTTCTAGTGTTCAGCCTTAACTTGCTGACACACAGGACACTTCAGAACAAACTCAGCCACATCCTTCTTCATCCCATGCCACCAATACATATCTTTCAAGTTTCGATACAGCTTGGTGCTCCCTGGATGCATAGCATACATCGAAGAATGAGCTTCTTCCAGGACTAACTTCCTTAAGTTATCCACATCTGGTACTATCATCCTCCCATGATAGCATGCCACTTGATCATCTGAATCATGGAAACCATCTCGCTTCTCATCACCATACTCAGACCTGATCTGCTGGACTGCAACATCAACTTGTTGTGCCTCCTTTATCTGTTCTCTTAGGGTAGGTTTAATATGCATCTATGCTAACAAACCGGAAAACAATGACACCTTCAACTGCACATTGTCTTGCCTTAAAGAGATAAGCATATCTCTTCTAGATCATACTAAGGAACTTAGTTGTGCTCTATCTATGGTTGATGTTGTTGATTTCCTACTCAAGGCATATGCAACCACATTGGCCTTTCCTGGATGGTAATCAATTGTACAATCATAGTCCTTGATTAACTCCATCCAGTGACGTTGCCTCATGTTAAGCTCATGCTGAGAGAAGATATACTTGAGATTCTTGTGGTCTGTGAAAATCTGGAATGTCTCTCTGTAGAGATAATGTCTCCAGATCTTCAAGGCATGAACCACAACAGCCAACTCTAGATCGTGTGTCGGATAATTCTCCGCGTGTTTCTTATGCTGTCGGCAAGCGAAAGAAACCACTTGCTTTTCCTGCATCAACACACATCTGAGTTCATTCTTGGAGGCATCACAGAAAACCACATATCCTTTACCTTGCTCAGGTAGCACAAGTACAGGTGCACTTGTCAAACTCTCTTTCAACAGTTGAAAGTATTGTTGACACTTATCACTCCAGGAAAAAGGAACATCTTTCCGGGTTAACTTGGTCAAGGGTAAGGCTATAGAACTGAAGTTCTTAATGAACCTTCGGTAGTAGCCAGCTAACCCTAAGAAACTTCTAATCTCTGTCGGCGTCTTCGGTTGCTCCCACTGTAGAACAGATTCTACCTTTTTAGGGTCAACACAAATACCCGAAGCAGATACCACATGACCAAGAAAAGATACTTCTGGCAACCAAAACTCACACTTGCTAAATTTAGCGTATAGCTTGTGTTCTCTTAGCAAGGTCAAAGCTTGGCGAAGATGTTGTTCATGCTGCTGAGCAACCTTACTATAGATCAGAATGTCATCTATGAACACGACAACACACTAATTAAGGAAAGGTCAAAAAACTCTATTCATGAGTTCCATAAATGCAGCTGGTGCATTACTTAGTCTAAATGACATAACTGTGAACTCATAGTGACCATATCTTATCCTAAAAGCAGACTTGGATATGTCACTATCCTTAATGCAGAGTTGATGATATCCAGACCTCAAATCTATATTTGAAAAGACTGTTGCACCACACAACTGATCAAAAAGATCATCAATCCTCAGCAGAGGGTACTTATTCTTTATTGTTACTTTATTGAGTTGCCTGTAATCAATGCACAACCGCATTGACCCATCTTTTTTTTTAACAAACAAAACTGGAGCACCCCAAGGTGAAGTACTCGGTCGGATGAAACCTTTCTCAAGTAACTCTTGAAGTTGTTTCTTGAGTTCTGCCATTTCGGCAGGCGCCATCCTATACGGTGTCTGGGCTATGGGTTTTGTATCTGGGACTAAATTGATTTCAAAATCAATTTCCCGAGGCGATGGTATACCTAGAAGTTCTTCAGGAAACACATCTTCAAATTCCCTGACTACAGGAACTTCCATAGGGTTGGGACTCTCCATGGTAGTATCTACCACATGGGCCAAGAATGCATAACATCCTTGCCTCATCAGCTTATCAGCAACCATAGCTGACACAAGACAGGTGGGTAGAATCTTTCTTTCTCCTTAAAAGATCCATGTGTTGCTTTCATCAGCAAACACAACAAACTTGGATTCACAATCCAAAACAACCTTATACCTTTCCAAGGTATCCATCCCATGGATTATATCAATTCCTTGCATATCGAGTGGTATAAGTTCCACTTGAATGCGATGATCAGAAAAGAAGAGGATGCAGGGAGAGCATACCTCCTGCAAAATAGAAGACCCTCTCAACGGAGTCTCTAGCAACAAACTATCTGCCATATGACTGACTGTTATATTGCAGTTGCGAATCACTCTTCGAGTGATAAAAGAGTGTGTTGCACCCGGGTCAATCATAACAGACACAACACGGGATTTAGACATATCAAAATATAAAAGTTCCATCTGACCTGCCACAACCCGTGGATTGACCACTGCATCTGGTGGGTTCATAGCATAGAACCTCGCTGTCGCCTGGGGTTGAGTTGGTGTTGATGATCCAGCTTGAGATGCTTGTCCACGTCCTCGAGCTGCTCCTGGAGATTGCCTTCTCTGTGATCCCTTTTGATTCTATCTCAGAGGCTGTGTCACACTGACAGGCCTCGATCGACAGTCCTTCATCAAATGTCCCACCTTCCCACAGTTGTAGCAGCTTCTTTCCAGTTGTTGTGGTCTTGGTGGTCCAGTAACTGACATTGATGCAGAACTGTGAGTCTCTTGAGGTGGTAGACCTCATCCTCTACCTCTACTTGGACACCACTGAGTCTGAGAACTAGATCTAGGTGGTGGAGGGTTAGGTGCAGAGGATCTAGGCTTCTTAAAGTCCCTAGATGAAGAACCCTGGAACTGTGGATCTCTTTTCTGGGTTTTCCTCTTCTCAACCACATATCTCTCTATCCTTTGGACTGACTCAACGAAGGTAGAGAATCTCTCCCGGTTTTCTAGAGCAGACACGGGAGTAGTCATGTCAGCATTCAAACCCTTTTCGAACCTTCTGATTCTTTCTTCTTCTGTGGCTGCCATGTGCGGACAAAACCGCAACAACTCCATGAACTTAGCTTAATACTCGCTAATGTTCATCATGCCCTGCCTCAATATCTCAAACTGAGAGATCTTCTCGTCTAGGAAGGTCTTTGGAAAATATCTAAGGACAAATTCCCGACGAAAGTCTTCCCACGAGATCTCTATTCCAGGTCTCTTCTGCTCTTCCATGGTCCACCAGTGACCAGCGCTTCCTTTGAGAAGATAGATAGCATGTCTGACCTTCTCAGCTTCAAGGATGTTGAGAATCCTAAAAGCTTTCTCCAACTCTGTTAACCATAGATCAGCATCTGCAGGGTCAGCTATCCCAAAGTATTTGGTGGCTCCGACACGACGAAGTCGCTCGAACGTCTTCCTGATACCTTGTCCTTCCGGCTGGACATGTGCCCTAGGTGTAGGCATGGGCATCCTGTCGGTGATATGTGTCATGGCACTCATAAACTGCCCGAACATCGTTTGCACAGCTGGGTTACCCATGTCAGCTAGGTCAAACTGAGGTGGGTCCCTGGGTTGCTCAGGTATGGGTTGTTCTATTTCTGGGACCCTTACACCGCCTTGTGGTGCAGCTACGCTACTCTCTGCCACGTACTCCTCATGTGGCTCAAACATCCTTATATATCTTCTTCTCCTGAGGAGTAGAAGATTCTATTAGATAAGGAAGAAACACTAAGGATAGACTCGACATCCTAAGTTCTATGTCTCTATAGACTCAGCGAACCTAGAGCTCTGATACCACTTAATTGTGGGCTCTGATCTCCAAAACCACGATATAAACTTAGCGGAAGCATTCGATTAGTAGCGGAATACAAAAAATCACCGTAAATTAAAACTTTTTGAGACAAAATCTTGAAAACCATAAAACTTCTTTCATAGAAAGGAGGTAAACTGTTTACATCTCTGTTAAATTACTTCTTGAATAGTTATACACAACATGATACAAAATCTCAAGACTCTGACCAAAATTCTCAGACCAACTAACTCCAAGGACCTGAGAGTATAGAGACGACATAGGACTATCTAACTACAAGTCAGCAGTCAGTATCTCCACCTGAGATTCACTGCTGCTCCTGGTGCTGCTGCTGCTGGTATTGGTCACCTGTAGGTTGGTTTCTCCGTCTTCGACGACCACCTAAAAAGTTGAAATCTACGGGGTGAGACAATTTTAAATAATTGTCCCAGCGAGAGTTATAACTCTCCACTAGAAGCTTTATATAGAAATTCAAAGAACAACATAAGTATCAAAAGCTTTTAAGTAAAACAACAGCAAATTGGTGATAAGTAAAATATCAACATTTAAGAGATATGAAGAACATATCTATTATACAGTGAATCAACATTCAAGTATCTCGTAGTTCAACCTAAGAAGATATACTACGCAGTTGATTATGTTTTACAAACATCATTATGCCCTGCGGAGATGAGGTATACCGCTCATACTCCAACCGATCACTGTTAAGTCGCATCGGTATCATACCTAGGTCATCAAAAGAGTCGGATTCTTATGACCTCATCTTCCTCAGTCAGTGTGAGGATAACTTGCATCTTGTGTCTCTGCTTTTATAGCTCACCAGGATAATCTGGTACTTCACTATTAGAGTCACAGTGGCATTCTGTACTCTCTTCGTCATCGAAAGATTTCTTGTTTATCTCTCATCGATGCGGTATAAGGATTTCCTTGAGAAAATTGTAGTACAACATAAACATATAGTGAAGGGTTGATGGATTAAGATACATCTACATCAATTCCTACACTAGGATGTAAGGATTTACACATCCATATTCCCCCACATACTCAAAAGTATGTGATCCAGGAATTCCCTTAGGAAAACTTGTTTCACCATCATATTGCTTCTAACAATTATGGATCTATGATCAGGGCTCTACATGGTATGATTATACTTGATTAGTTAGGTACATTTTAGTATTCTTTTAACATCATACATGTTCTCAAACATTAATCATTAGCATAGCAGCTATGAAAGAAGAATACTAAATGTAACAAGTCTAACTCACATCAATTATCATTTCTAAATTATCTCATCACAAGTCATCTAATAAGCATGACCTTGATGATATACATGGCTCTCACAGCCTATCATCTCATGTGATGTCACATATTAGGCATCAAGGCATTTCACTATTCATAAAGCTAAAATCATGCTTTCAATGAATAAGGTATCATAATCCTTACCTGGATATGATCATCATCATATAAGAACCTGCATAGTTAATTCAACTGATAACAGTAAACAATTCATATCAAGAGTTGTACCTTCTTACTCTTACAAGAGTTAGGTTCCCTGATTTCTCATCAATTAGGGTTTACTATTCACATTACTTGTTATCACCCTAGAATTAGGGTTTACTATTCATTTCATGGTGAATTGAACTCATAACATCATCATGTATGAGAAACATCACCATTGATGCCCTCAAATTAGATTAAGATTCATCAATTATCATAATTAGGGTTTCCATGATCTCACATAGGTGGATCATACCCTAATCATGCACATTCATATGTATTAAAGGTACTTTACTTGAATTTCAACCATAAAAGGTACTTCCTCTCTCCTCTTACTAGTAGATGGTGATTACACCACTCTAGATTAGGTTGGGTCAAGTCCTCATTGACTATCATAAGCCAAATCACCACTATCATGTAATTAGGGTTTCATTAA
This sequence comes from Alisma plantago-aquatica, assembly GCA_963693085.1. NCBI lineage: Eukaryota > Viridiplantae > Streptophyta > Magnoliopsida > Alismatales > Alismataceae > Alisma > Alisma plantago-aquatica. Next base: position 573,989,743 of record OY856415.1, on the reverse strand, counting down.
AGCAAGGTATCCTTCATTTGAATCCTTTAGGGGTATTTTAGTAAATTACACCATTGATCACCATCATGGGTCAATTCATTAGTCACTTAGTCCCTTAATGTTCTATGGTACCATTAGGGTTTTTGATTAGACCATTATTGGACCAAAAACACCTTCAAACGATTAAGCATAAACAACCTTGAAAACCTCCAAACGGTTTCAACCTTCAACCTCCAAACGGTCTTGAGACCATTTGGGGGCGTTGACCATTTGGTTGGTTTGACCTTCAAGACCGCATGGATCACCAAGACCGCATGGGTGTGAAGACCGTTTGAAAAAGTTGACCTCCAAACCATTTGAAGCTATGCGGTTTGAAACCGTTTGATCTTAAACGATCTTGAGATCGATTGGTCCAAACGACCTTGAGATCGTTTGAGCCGAAACGGTCTTGAGACCGTTTGGTCCAAATGGGCTCAAACCGTTTGGACCTCCAAAGTGAACCAAAGGTTACAATCGATTATGGTTATCTATGTTGAAGCCTTCAATTGGCCAAATCCTTGTTAGCTACTTATAAATTGAGTCAATTAGGATTATCCTTAATCAATTAGACACCAAATTGACCCTCAATTGCAAGCCAATTAGGGTTGAATCCAACTCAATTAGGGTTTTCAATCGAATAATCATCAATGTTCAACAATGTGAATCAAATCAAGGTTGAACCTATCAATTGACCTCCAATTGGGCCCAAACTTGGCCCAAACGGTCTTGAAATTGTTTGGACATCCTCCAAACGGTCTTGAGACCGTTTGCCCAAAGTTTCATCAAAAACCAAGTCGATTGGATAAGGGTTGAACCCTAATTAGGTATAAAATCAACATTTCTATCAATTCTTCAACTTATTGAAATTGAACCCTCAAACCATCAAATTTCCTTAACCCTAGACCTCCAAACGGTCTTGGGTTGTCAGAAAACGGTCTTGAGACTGTTTGTATGAACCCCCAAATGGTCTTGAGACCGTTTGGGTCCTTCAACCCTAAACTCACCAAGATCTATCCTTGAAATCAGCAAATTAACCCGATTAGGGTTTAGGAAGTTGAAGTGCCTTCAACTCTTGATAGGTTTGGAATTAAGCTATGATTCTTTGTAGGAATTAAATTCAACATGTTCCCAACAGACCCTTAAATGGTCGTCCCTTGGTCAACCCTATCAAACGGTCTTGGGACCGTTTGATTCCAAACAGTCTTGCAAGAACGCATGAGATCAAACGGTTTGAGACCGTTTGATTTCAAACAGTTTGCAACCGTTTGGACCAAAAGGGTCCAAGGTCATTTGATAAAGTTGCCTAGGAATTCACACCCATCATCTTCAACCTCTGTTCAGGTTGTTTACTCCACGGATTTCTTGCAAAAGTGCAAGGAAGAAAGGAGGTAGAATAAGAACTAAGCATAAATTGCAAGAACATAAGTATGCATAATAAAGCAAGGACTTTAGAGTTATAAAACCGCCTCAAATGTTGTTCCTAGAGCTCCAAGATTCCAAGATTCAAGCCTTTAATGGCATCTTGAGCTCCACAAGTTGGCCAAAGGTGATTCTCCAAGGAAAAGATGGGGATGGTCGGCTAGAACAAGAAACCTAAGTAAGTTAACCATAGAACCAACCTTATACAAGGATTTCATCCAAGAATCCGAGCTAGAAGATGGTTCCTTCTCACCTTAGCACTAGTTGGTCATCTCCTTGAGTTCCAGAGCTCTGCCTTGGTTGTTTTGAGAAAGATGAGAAATGAAGAGGATAAAGGATACATTTACTTGGTTTGCAAAGAACTAGGCTTATATAGTTTAGGCTATTTTTCACCTTAAGGACCTCTAAACCATAGATTTCTCATCTCAGTCCCTCCTTCTTTCAAGGAACGTTCAAAGCATCATATCTTAAGCAAAGCCCATGAAAACTCAAGATCTAAGGGTAAAGAAAGCCAATTTACAACTAAGGTACATATATGAAGAGTCTCCATACTCATACTAGGTGAAACTACTACAAAGGTCATTCTTTTTATCTGATTATTCATTAAAGCTCCCCTTTCATCATTTCTATTCTAGATGATGTCAAGAGTCATAAAAGATATTCTAGAAGGTGTATTTTACAAGTTGCACCCCACATTTTGGGTAAATTGCACTTTACACCAAAATTAGGGTTTTTAAGCACAAGGATCATTCCACAAGCTGCATCTTGATGCCCTAGCTTGGGAAATCCATCTTACCTCATCATATTTACTCATATGATGTCTCATTATCAGAGGAACATCTTAACCTGTGAAATTTTCAAGTTAACCCCCTTAACTGGGTAATTTGCACATAGGTCCCTGCATTACAAAATAATACTACAACTTTGTTTAAAAAGGAGCAAGATTGAAAGTATATGTTCCTGAGGAACTTAATTACATGCCAGAGAGTAATCACAAGTATATAATTACATGTTTTAGGCAAAACATCTAGGGTTATTTTATAACCCAGGTCAGGGATGTTACAGATTATCCACCCCTTATAAGGATTTCGTCCCCAAAATTGATAAGACATATTAGGAGAAAAGAGTATGGTATTTCCTTCTCATCTCATCCTCTAGTTCCCACGTGGCTTCTTCGACACCACAGTGGTTCCAGAGGACTTTCACAAGTCTTATATCTTTCTTCTTTAGCTTTTTAATTCTATTATCAAGGATTGACACTGGTCCCTCCTCATAAGTTATATCTTCATTCAATTCTACTTCCATAGGTTGTAGAACTGACTCGGTATCAGGGTGACATTTCCTCAACATAGAAATGTGAAACACAGGGTGTAACTTCTGCAACTCTGGAGGTAACTCTAGTTTATAGGCTACCTTCCCAACTCGTTCAATAATTGGATAAGGTCCCATAAATCTAGGAGCTAACTTCCCTTTCCTTCCAAAATGAAGGACTCCTTTCCAAGGTGAGACTTTGAGATACACTCTGTCTCCAACTTGGAACTCGAAGGGTTTACGACATTTTTCAACATAAGACTTTTGCCTATCCTGTGCAATCTTAAGCTATTTTTGTATAACTTTGATCTTCTCTGTAGTCTGCTGCACGAGATCAGGACCTAACAACTGATGTTCACCAGTCTCATACCAACATAAGGGTGATCTACAATGTCTACCATACAGGGCTTCATAAGGTGCCATATCAATACTATGTTGATAGCTATTGTTATAGGCGAACTCTATCAAGCTTAGGTGTAGATCCCAACTTCCGGTAAACTGGAGACCACATTCTCTCAACAAGTCTTCCAAGGTCTGTATAGTCCTTTCAGACTGTCCATCAGTCTATGGATGAAAGGCTGTACTAAACCTTAACTTGGTGCCTAAAGCTCTGTGTAACTGCTCCCAAAAATGACTTGTAAACTGGGGACCTCTGTCAGAAACTATAGTGATAGGAACTCTGTGCAAACGCATTATCTCTTGGACATACAACTGTGATAACCTTTCAGCAGAATAGGTTGTTTTTACAGGTAAGAAATGTGTTGTCTTTGTCAACCTATCAACAATTACCCAAATGGAATCATGTCCTTTGCTTGTCCTGGGTAGGCCAACAACAAAGTCCATGGTCACATGATTCCACTTCCACTGTGGTATGGGTAAAGGTTGCATTGTTCCTGTAGGTTTCTAGTGTTCAACCTTAACTTTCTGACACACAGGACACTTCAGAACAAACTCAGCCACAACCTTCTTCATCCCAGGCCACCAATACATATCTTTCAAGTTTCGATACAGCTTGGTGCTCCCTGGATGCATAGAATACATCGAAGAATGAGCTTCTTCTAGGACTAACTTCCTCAAGTTATCCACATCCGGTACTATCATCCTCCCATGATAGCATGCCACTTGATCATCTGAATCATGGAAACCATCTCGCTTCTCATCACCATACTCAGACCTGATCTGCTGGACAGCAGCATCAACTTGCTGTGCCTCCTTTATCTGTTCTCTTAGGGTAGGTTTAATATGCATCTCAGCTAACAAACCGGCTAACAATGACACCTTCAACTGCACATTGTCTTGCCTTAAAGAGATAAGCATATCTCTTCTAGATCATACTAAGGAACTTAGTTGTGCTCTATCTATGGTTGATGTTGTTGATTTCCTACTCAAGGCATATGCAACCACATTGGCCTTTCCTGGATGGTAATCAATTGTACAATCATAGTCCTTGATTAACTCCATCCAGTGACGTTGCCTCATGTTAAGCTCATGCTGAGAGAAGATATACTTGAGATTCTTGTGGTCTGTGAAAATCTGGAATGTCTCTCCGTAGAGATAATGTCTCCAGATCTTCAAGGCATGAACCACAACAGCCAACTCTAGATCGTGTGTCGGATAATTCTCCTCGTGTTTCTTATGCTGTCGGCAAGCGAAAGAAACCACTTGCTTTTCCTGCATCAACACACATCTGAGTTCATTCTTGGAGGCATCACAGAAAACCACATATCCTTTACCTTGCTCAGGTAGCACAAGTACAGGTGCACTTGTCAAACTCTCTTTCAACAGTTGAAAGTATTGTTGACACTTATCACTCCAGGAAAAAGGAACATCTTTCCGGGTTAACTTGGTCAAGGGTAAGGCTATAGAACTGAAGTTCTTAATGAACCTTCGGTAGTAGCCAGCTAACCCTAAGAAACTTCTAATCTCTGTCGGCGTCTTCGGTTGCTCCCACTGTAGAACAGATTCTACCTTTTTAGGGTCAACACGAATACCCGAAGCAGATACCACATGACCAAGAAAAGATACTTCTGGCAACCAAAACTCACACTTGCTAAATTTAGCGTATAGCTTGTGTTCTCTTAGCAAGGTCAAAGCTTGGCGAAGATGTTGTTCATGCTGCTGAGCAACCTTACTATAGATCAGAATGTCATCTATGAACACGACAACACACTAATTAAGGAAAGGTCAAAAAACTCTATTCATGAGTTCCATAAATGCAGCTGGTGCATTACTTAGTCTAAATGACATAACTGTGAACTCATAGTGACCATATCTTATCCTAAAAGCAGACTTGGATATGTCACTATCCTTAATGCAGAGTTGATGATATCCAGACCTCAAATCTATATTTGAAAAGACTGTTGCACCACACAACTGATCAAAAAGATCATCAATCCTCAGCAGAGGGTACTTATTCTTTATTGTTACTTTATTGAGTTGCCTGTAATCAATGCACAACCGCATTGACCCATCTTTTTTTTTAACAAACAAAACTGGAGCACCCCAAGGTGAAGTACTCGGTCGGATGAAACCTTTCTCAAGTAACTCTTGAAGTTGTTTCTTGAGTTCTGCCATTTCGGCAGGCGCCATCCTATACGGTGTCTGGGCTATGGGTTTTGTATCTGGGACTAAATTGATTTCAAAATCAATTTCCCGAGGCGATGGTATACCTAGAAGTTCTTCAGGAAACACATCTTCAAATTCCCTGACTACAGGAACTTCCATAGGGTTGGGACTCTCCATGGTAGTATCTACCACATGGGCCAAGAATGCATAACATCCTTGCCTCATCAGCTTATCAGCAACCATAGCTGACACAAGACAGGTGGGTAGAATCTTTCTTTCTCCTTAAAAGATCCATGTGTTGCTTTCATCAGCAAACACAACAAACTTGGATTCACAATCCAAAACAACCTTATACCTTTCCAAGGTATCCATCCCATGGATTATATCAATTCCTTGCATATCGAGTGGTATAAGTTCCACTTGAATGCGATGATCAGAAAAGAAGAGGATGCAGGGAGAGCATACCTCCTGCAAAATAGAAGACCCTCTCAACGGAGTCTCTAGCAACAAACTATCTGCCATATGACTGACTGTTATATTGCAGTTGCGAATCACTCTTCGAGTGATAAAAGAGTGCGTTGCACCCGGGTCAATCATAACAGACACAACACGGGATTTAGACATATCAAAATATAAAAGTTCCATCTGACCTGCCACAACCCGTGGATTGACCACTGCATCTGGTGGGTTCATAGCATAGAACCTCGCTGTCGCCTGGGGTTGAGTTGGTGTTGATGATCCAGCTTGAGATGCTTGTCCACGTCCTCGAGCTGCTCCTGGAGATTGCCTTCTCTGTGATCCCTTTTGATTCTATCTCAGAGGCTGTGTCACACTGACAGGCCTCGATCGACAGTCCTTCATCAAATGTCCCACCTTCCCACAGTTGTAGCAGCTTCTTTCCAGTTGTTGTGGTCTTGGTGGTCCAGTAACTGACATTGATGCAGAACTGTGAGTCTCTTGAGGTGGTAGACCTCATCCTCTACCTCTACTTGGACACCACTGAGTCTGAGAACTAGATCTAGGTGGTGGAGGGTTAGGTGCAGAGGATCTAGGCTTCTTAAAGTCCCTAGATGAAGAACCCTGGAACTGTGGATCTCTTTTCTGGGTTTTCCTCTTCTCAACCACATATCTCTCTATCCTTTGGACTGACTCAACGAAGGTAGAGAATCTCTCCCGGTTTTCTAGAGCAGACACGGGAGTAGTCATGTCAGCATTCAAACCCTTTTCGAACCTTCTGATTCTTTCTTCTTCTGTGGCTGCCATGTGCGGACAAAACCGCAACAACTCCATGAACTTAGCTTAATACTCGCTAATGTTCATCATGCCCTGCCTCAATATCTCAAACTGAGAGATCTTCTCATCTAGGAAGGTCTTTGGAAAATATCTAAGGACAAATTCCCGACGAAAGTCTTCCCACGAGATCTCTATTCCAGGTCTCTTCTGCTCTTCCATGGTCCACCAGTGACCAGCGCTTCCTTTGAGAAGATAGATAGCATGTCTGACCTTCTCAGCTTCAAGGATGTTGAGAATCCTAAAAGCTTTCTCCAACTCTGTTAACCATAGATCAGCATCTGCAGGGTCAGCTATCCCAAAGTATTTGGTGGCTCCGACACGACGAAGTCGCTCGAACGTCTTCCTGATACCTTGTCCTTCCGGTTGGACATGTGCCCTAGGTGTAGGCATGGGCATCCTGTCGGTGATATGTGTCATGGCACTCATAAACTGCCCGAACATCGTTTGCACAGCTGGGTTACCCATGTCAGCTAGGTCAAACTGAGGTGGGTCCCTGGGTTGCTCAGGTATGGGTTGTTCTATTTCTGGGACCCTTACACCGCCTTGTGGTGCAGCTACGCTACTCTCTGCCACGTACTCCTCATGTGGCTCAAACATCCTTATATATCTTCTTCTCCTGAGGAGTAGAAGATTCTATTAGATAAGGAAGAAACACTAAGGATAGACTCGACATCCTAAGTTCTATGTCTCTGTAGACTCAGCGAACCTAGAGCTCTGATACCACTTAATTGTGGGCTCTGATCTCCAAAACCACGATATAAACTTAGCGGAAGCATTCGATTAGTAGCGGAATACAAAAAATCACCGTAAATTAAAACTTTTTGAGACAAAATCTTGAAAACCATAAAACTTCTTTCATAGAAAGGAGGTAAACTGTTTACATCTCTGTTAAATTACTTCTTGAATAGTTATACACAACATGATACAAAATCTCAAGACTCGGACCAAAATTCTCAGACCAACTAACTCCAAGGACCTGAGAGTATAGAGACGACATAGGACTATCTAACTACAAGTCAGCAGTCAGTATCTCCACCTGAGATTCACTGCTGCTCCTGGTGCTGCTGCTGCTGGTATTGGTCACCTGTAGGTTGGTTTCTCCGTCTTCGACGACCACCTAAAAAGTTGAAATCTACGGGGTGAGACAATTTTAAATAATTGTCCCAGCGAGAGTTATAACTCTCCACTAGAAGCTTTATATAGAAATTCAAAGAACAACATAAGTATCAAAAGCTTTTAAGTAAAACAACAGCAAATTGGTGATAAGTAAAATATCAACATTTAAGAGATATGAAGAACATATCTATTATACAGTGAATCAACATTCAAGTATCTCGTAGTTCAACCTAAGAAGATATACTACGCAGTTGATTATGTTTTACAAACATCATTATGCCCTGCGGAGATGAGGTATACCGCTCATACTCCAACCGATCACTGTTAAGTCGCATCGGTATCATACCTAGGTCATCAAAAGAGTCGGATTCTTATGACCTCATCTTCCTCAGTCAGTGTGAGGATAACTTGCAAGACATCTTGTGTCTCTGCTTTTATAGCTCACCAGGATAATCTGGTACTTCACTATTAGAGTCACAGTGGCATTCTGTACTCTCTTCGTCATCGAAAGATTTCTTGTTTATCTCTCATCGATGCGGTATAAGGATTTCCTTGAGAAAATTGTAGTACAACATAAACATATAGTGAAGGGTTGATGGATTAAGATACATCTACATCAATTCCTACACTAGGATGTAAGGATTTACACATCCATATTCCCCCACATACTCAAAAGTATGTGATCCAGGAATTCCCTTAGGAAAACTTGTTTCACCATCATATTGCTTCTAACAATTATGGATCTATGATCAGGGCTCTACATGGTATGATTATACTTGATTAGTTAGGTACATTTTAGTATTCTTTTAACATCATACATGTTCTCAAACATTAATCATTAGCATAGCAGCTATGAAAGAAGAATACTAAATGTAACAAGTCTAACTCACATCAATTATCATTTCTAAATTATCTCATCACAAGTCATCTAATAAGCATGACCTTGATGATATACATGGCTCTCACATCCTATCATCTCATGTGATGTCACATATTAGGCATCAAGGCATTTCACTATTCATAAAGCTAAAATCATGCTTTCAATGAATAAGGTATCATAATCCTTACCTGGATATGATCATCATCATATAAGAACCTGCATAGTTAATTCAACTGATAACAGTAAACAATTCATATCAAGAGTTGTACCTTCTTACTCTTACAAGAGTTAGGTTCCCTGATTTCTCATCAATTAGGGTTTACTATTCACATTACTTGTTATCACCCTAGAATTAGGGTTTACTATTCATTTAATGGTGAATTGAACTCATAACATCATCATGTATGAGAAACATCACCATTGATGCCCTCAAATTAGATTAAGATTCATCAATTATCATAATTAGGGTTTCCATGATCTCACATAGGTGGATCATACCCTAATCATGCACATTCATATGTATTAAAGGTACTTTACTTGAATTTCAACCATAAAAGGTACTTCCTCTCTCCTCTTACTAGTAGATGGTGATTACACCACTCTAGATTAGGTTGGGTCAAGTCCTCATTGACTATCATAAGCCAAATCACCACTATCATGTAATTAGGGTTTCATTAAAGCAAGGTATCCTTCATTTGAATCCTTTAGGGGTATTTTAGTAAATTACACCATTGATCACCATCATGGGTCAATTCATTAGTCACTTAGTCCCTTAATGTTCTATGGTACCATTAGGGTTTTTGATTAGACCATTATTGGACCAAAAACACCTTCAAACGATTAAGCATAAACAACCTTGAAAACCTCCAAACGGTTTCAACCTTCAACCTCCAAACGGTCTTGAGACCATTTGGGGGCGTTGACCATTTGGTTGGTTTGACCTTCAAGACCGCATGGATCACCAAGACCGCATGGGTGTGAAGACCGTTTGAAAAAGTTGACCTCCAAACCATTTGAAGCTATGCGGTTTGAAACCGTTTGATCTTAAACGATCTTGAGATCGATTGGTCCAAACGACCTTGAGATCGTTTGAGCCGAAACGGTCTTGAGACCGTTTGGTCCAAATGGGCTCAAACCGTTTGGACCTCCAAAGTGAACCAAAGGTTACAATCGATTATGGTTATCTATGTTGAAGCCTTCAATTGGCCAAATCCTTGTTAGCTACTTATAAATTGAGTCAATTAGGATTATCCTTAATCAATTAGACACCAAATTGACCCTCAATTGCAAGCCAATTAGGGTTGAATCCAACTCAATTAGGGTTTTCAATCGAATAATCATCAATGTTCAACAATGTGAATCAAATCAAGGTTGAACCTATCAATTGACCTCCAATTGGGCCCAAACTTGGCCCAAACGGTCTTGAAATTGTTTGGACATCCTCCAAACGGTCTTGAGACCGTTTGCCCAAAGTTTCATCAAAAACCAAGTCGATTGGATAAGGGTTGAACCCTAATTAGGTATAAAATCAACATTTCTATCAATTCTTCAACTTATTGAAATTGAACCCTCAAACCATCAAATTTCCTTAACCCTAGACCTCCAAACGGTCTTGGGTTGTCAGAAAACGGTCTTGAGACTGTTTGTATGAACCCCCAAATGGTCTTGAGACCGTTTGGGTCCTTCAACCCTAAACTCACCAAGATCTATCCTTGAAATCAGCAAATTAACCCGATTAGGGTTTAGGAAGTTGAAGTGCCTTCAACTCTTGATAGGTTTGGAATTAAGCTATGATTCTTTGTAGGAATTAAATTCAACATGTTCCCAACAGACCCTTAAATGGTCGTCCCTTGGTCAACCCTATCAAACGGTCTTGGGACCGTTTGATTCCAAACAGTCTTGCAAGAACGCATGAGATCAAACGGTTTGAGACCGTTTGATTTCAAACAGTTTGCAACCGTTTGGACCAAAAGGGTCCAAGGTCATTTGATAAAGTTGCCTAGGAATTCACACCCATCATCTTCAACCTCTGTTCAGGTTGTTTACTCCACGGATTGCTTGCAAAAGTGCAAGGAAGAAAGGAGGTAGAATAAGAACTAAGCATAAATTGCAAGAACATAAGTATGCATAATAAAGCAAGGACTTTAGAGTTATAAAACCGCCTCAAATGTTGTTCCTAGAGCTCCAAGATTCCAAGATTCAAGCCTTTAATGGCATCTTGAGCTCCACAAGTTGGCCAAAGGTGATTCTCCAAGGAAAAGATGGGGATGGTCGGCTAGAACAAGAAACCTAAGTAAGTTAACCATAGAACCAACCTTATACAAGGATTTCATCCAAGAATCCGAGCTAGAAGATGGTTCCTTCTCACCTTAGCACTAGTTGGTCATCTCCTTGAGTTCCAGAGCTCTGCCTTGGTCGTTTTGAGAAAGATGAGAAATGAAGAGGATAAAGGATACATTTACTTGGTTTGCAAAGAACTAGGCTTATATAGTTTAGGCTATTTTTCACCTTAAGGACCTCTAAACCATAGATTTCTCATCTCAGTCCCTCCTTCTTTCAAGGAACGTTCAAAGCATCATATCTTAAGCAAAGCCCATGAAAACTCAAGATCTAAGGGTAAAGAAAGCCAATTTACAACTAAGGTACATATATGAAGAGTCTCCATACTCATACTAGGTGAAACTACTACAAAGGTCATTCTTTTTATCTGATTATTCATTAAAGCTCCCCTTTCATCATTTCTATTCTAGATGATGTCAAGAGTCATAAAAGATATTCTAGAAGGTGTATTTTACAAGTTGCACCCCACATTTTGGGTAAATTGCACTTTACACCAAAATTAGGGTTTTTAAGCACAAGGATCATTCCACAAGCTGCATCTTGATGCCCAAGCTTGGGAAATCCATCTTACCTCATCATATTTACTCATATGATGTCTCATTATCAGAGGAACATCTTAACCTGTGAAATTTTCAAGTTAACCCCCTTAACTGGGTAATTTGCACATAGGTCCCTGCATTACAAAATAATACTACAACTTTGTTTAAAAAGGAGCAAGATTGAAAGTATATGTTCCTGAGGAACTTAATTACATGCCAGAGAGTAATCACAAGTATATAATTACATGTTTTAGGCAAAACATCTAGGGTTATTTTATAACCCAGGTCAGGGATGTTACAGATTATCCACCCCTTATAAGGATTTCGTCCCCAAAATTGATAAGACATATTAGGAGAAAAGAGTATGGTATTTCCTTCTCATCTCATCCTCTAGTTCCCACGTGGCTTCTTCGACACCACAGTGGTTCCAGAGGACTTTCACAAGTCTTATATCTTTCTTCTTTAGCTTTTTAATTCTATTATCAAGGATTGACACTGGTCCCTCCTCATAAGTTATATCTTCATTCAATTCTACTTCCATAGGTTGTAGAACTGACTCGGTATCAGGGTGACATTTCCTCAACATAGAAATGTGAAACACAGGGTGTAACTTCTGCAACTCTGGAGGTAACTCTAGTTTATAGGCTACCTTCCCAACTCGTTCAATAATTGGATAAGGTCCCATAAATCTAGGAGCTAACTTCCCTTTCCTTCCAAAATGAAGGACTCCTTTCCAAGGTGAGACTTTGAGATACACTCTGTCTCCAACTTGGAACTCGAAGGGTTTACGACATTTTTCAACATAAGACTTTTGCCTATCCTGTGCAATCTTAAGCTATTTTTGTATAACTTTGATCTTCTCTGTAGTCTGCTGCACGAGATCAGGACCTAACAACTGATGTTCACCAGTCTCATACCAACATAAGGGTGATCTACAATGTCTACCATACAGGGCTTCATAAGGTGCCATATCAATACTATGTTGATAGCTATTGTTATAGGCGAACTCTATCAAGCTTAGGTGTAGATCCCAACTTCCGGTAAACTGGAGACCACATTCTCTCAACAAGTCTTCCAAGGTCTGTATAGTCCTTTCAGACTGTCCATCAGTCTATGGATGAAAGGCTGTACTAAACCTTAACTTGGTGCCTAAAGCTCTGTGTAACTGCTCCCAAAAATGACTTGTAAACTGGGGACCTCTGTCAGAAACTATAGTGATAGGAACTCTGTGCAAACGCATTATCTCTTGGACATACAACTGTGATAACCTTTCAGCAGAATAGGTTGTTTTTACAGGTAAGAAATGTGTTGTCTTTGTCAACCTATCAACAATTACCCAAATGGAATCATGTCCTTTGCTTGTCCTGGGTAGGCCAACAACAAAGTCCATGGTCACATGATTCCACTTCCACTGTGGTATGGGTAAAGGTTGCATTGTTCCTGTAGGTTTCTAGTGTTCAACCTTAACTTTCTGACACACAGGACACTTCAGAACAAACTCAGCCACATCCTTCTTCATCCCAGGCCACCAATACATATCTTTCAAGTTTCGATACAGCTTGGTGCTCCCTGGATGCATAGAATACATCGAAGAATGAGCTTCTTCTAGGACTAACTTCCTCAAGTTATCCACATCCGGTACTATCATCCTCCCATGATAGCATGCCACTTGATCATCTGAATCATGGAAACCATCTCGCTTCTCATCACCATACTCAGACCTGATCTGCTGGACAGCAGCATCAACTTGCTGTGCCTCCTTTATCTGTTCTCTTAGGGTAGGTTTAATATGCATCTCAGCTAACAAACCGGCTAACAATGACACCTTCAACTGCACATTGTCTTGCCTTAAAGAGATAAACATATCTCTTCTAGAGCATACTAAGGAACTTAGTTGTGCTCTATCTATGGTTGATGTTGTTGATTTCCTACTCAAGGCATCTGCAACCACATTGGCCTTTCCTGGATGGTAATCAATTGTACAATCATAGTCCTTGATTAACTCCATCCAGCGACGTTGCCTCATGTTAAGCTCATGTTGAGAGAAGATATACTTGAGATTCTTGTGGTCTGTGAAAATTTGGAATGTCTCTCCGTAGAGATAATGTCTCCAGATCTTCAAGGCATGAACCATAGCAACCAACTCCAGATCGTGTGTCGGATAATTCTCCTCATGTTTCTTAAGTTGTCGGGAAGCGAAAGAAACCACTTGCTTATCCTGCATCAACACACATCCGAGTCCATTCTTGGAGGCATCACAGAAAACCACATATCCTTTACCTTGCTCAGGTAGCACAAGCACAAGTGCACTTTTCAAACTCTCTTTCAACAGTTGAAAGTACTGTTGACACTTATCACTCCAGGAAAAAGGAACATCTTTCCGGGTTAACTTGGTCAAGGGTAAGGCTATAGAACTGAAGTGCTTAATGAACCTTCGGTAGTAGCCAGCTAACCCTAAGAAACTTCGAATCTCCGTCGGCATCTTCGGTTGTTCCCACTGTAGAACAGATTCTACCTTTTTAGGGTCAACACGAATACCCGAAGCAGATACCACATGACCAAGAAAAGATACTTCTGGCAACCAGAACTCACACTTGCTAAATTTAGCGTATAGTTTGTGTTCTCTTAGCAAGGTCAAAGCTTGGCGAAGATGTTGTTCATACTGCTGAGCATCCTTACTATAGATCAGAATGTCATCTATGAAGACAACAACACACTGATCAAGGAAAGGTCAAAAAACTATATTCATGAGTTCCACGAATGCAGCTGGTGCATTAGTTAGTCCAAACGACATAACTGTGAACTCATAGTGACCATATCTTATCCTAAAAGTAGACTTGGATATGTCACTATTCTTAATGCGGAGTTGATGATATCTAGACCTCAAATCTATCTTTGAGAAGACTGTTGTACCACGCAACTGATCAAAAAGATCATCAATCCTAGGCAGAGGGTACTTATTCTTTATTGTTACTTTATTGAGTTGCCTGTAATCAATGCACAACCGCATTGACCCATCTTTCTTTTTAACAAACAAAACCGGAGCACCTCAAGGTGAAGTACTCGGTCGGATGAAACCTTTCTCAAGTAACTCTTGAAGCTGTTTCTTGAGTTCTGCTATTTCGGCAGGTGCCATCCTATACAGTGTCTGGGCTATGGGTTTTGTATCTGGGACTAAATTGATTTCAAAATCAATTTCCCGAGGCAGTGGTATACCTGGAAGTTCTTCAGGAAACACGTCTTCGAATTCCCTGACTACAGGAACTTCCACAGGGTTGAGACTCTCCATGGTACTACCACATGGGCCAAGAATGCATATTATCCTTGCCTCATCAGCTTATCAGCAACCATAGCTGACACAAGACAGGTGGGTAGAATCTTTCTTTCTCCTTGAAAGATCCATGTGTTGCTTTCATCAGCAAACACAACCAACTTGGATTCACAATCCAAAACAACCTTATACCTTTCCAAGGTATCCATCCCAAGGATTATATCAAATCCTTGCATATCAAGTGGTATAAGTTCCACTTGAATGCGATGATCAGAAAAGAAGAGGATGCAGGGAGAGCATACCTCCTACAAAACAGCAGACCCTCTCAACGGAGTCTCTAGTAACAAACTATCTGCCCTATGACTGACTATTATATTGTAGTTGTGAATCACTCTTCGAGTGATAAAAGAGTGTGTTGCACCCGGGTCAATCAAAACAGACACAACACAGGATTTAGACATATCAGAATATAAAAGTTCCATCTGACCTGCCACAACCCGTGGATTGACCACTGCATCTGGTGGGTTCATAGCATAGAACCTCGCTGTCGCCTGGGGTTGAGTTGGTGTTGATGATCCAGCTTGAGACGCTTGTCCACGTCCTTGAGCTGCTCCTGGAGATTGCCTTCTCTGTGATCCCTGTTGATTCTGTCTCGGAGGCTGTGTCACACTGACAGGCCTAGATCGGCAGTCCTTCATCAAATGTCCCACCTTCCCATAGTTGTAGCAGCTTCTTTCCAGTTGTTGTGGTCTTGGTGGTCCAGTAACTGACATTGATGCAGAACTGTGAGTCTCTTGAGGTGGTAGACCTCGTCCTCTACCTCTACTTGGAGACCACTGAGTCTGAGAACTAGATCTAGGTGTTGGAGGGTTTGGTCTTCAAATGGTTCGGGACCGTTTGGTCTGAAACGGTCTTGAGACCGTTTGGACTCAAACGGTCTTGAGACCGTTTGGTCCAAACCTCCTCAAAACTGCATGGACCAGATATGGTCTCAACCAATCAAATTGGATTAGGGTTTCCAATGTTGATTCCTTCAATCATTGAATTCATGGAACCAATCACCAATTGGACCTATCCTCATACTTCAATTGAGTTAAATAGGTCAACCTTCACCTTATTTGACCCTCAATTAACCCTCAATTAGTCATCAATTAGGGTTTTAATAAATTGAATTAGGGTTTAGAATCGATGATTCAACAACACTCATCAATGCAAGATTGTTTACTTTGAAACTTTTGAACCATCATCCAAATTGGGTACGACCTGACCCCAAACGGTCTTGAGCTCATTTGGATGACCTCCAAACGGTCTTGAGACCGTTTTCCCATCAAATCACTCAAATCCAAGCCATCCAATTAAGGTTTGGATCATGGGATTGATCACCAAATCAGCATTGTATTGTATATCAGCTTGGTACCTTTAGACCTTCAAACACCTAACCATACTCAACCCTAGACCTCCAAACGGTCTTTGTTGACCACCAAACGGTCTTGAGACCGTTTGGATGAGCTCCAAACGGTCTTGAGACCGTTTGGCTCACCCAACCTTTGGATTCTAGTGAAATTTCATCAAGGTTTGGCCTATCGAGTTATTCAACAAATCAGCACTTAATTGCAATATGATTTGGTACCTTTAGACCTTCAATTGGTCAACTATACTTGAAACCAGACCTCCAAACAGTCTTGGGTTGACCCCCAAATGGTCTTGAGACCGTTTTGGTGATCCCCAAACGGTCTTGAAACCGTTTGGGCTAATCAACCCAAAATCTCCAATTAACTCATTGGAATTGCAGCACTGTTTTCAATTAGGGTTTTCCCAATTGAATAGCCTTCAACTCAAAATTCCTTGGGAGTTAATCCCTAAAATTTGAAGGGTCATCAACCTAAATAATTAGGAACAGGAATACCAAACGGTCAACACTTGGTCAACTCACTCAAACGGTCTTGAAACCGTTTTCCCAAACAGGTCAAGTTAATCAGGTTGAAAATCAGCATTTAATTCAATTCGATTTGCCTAATTGATTGGCCTTCAACCTACGATTCCTTTGGAGTTAACCCCTCAAATTTGGTGGGTCATTAGCCTACATAATTAGGAATAAAATTACCAAACATTCAACGCTTGGTCAACCATCTCAAACGGTCTTGAAACCGTTTTCTCCCAAATGGTTTCAAACCATTTTCCTTTAAACGGTTTGCTGAAACCGCATAGCCAATCAAATTAAAACAATTTGGAATAGCTATCAAAACCGTTTGGCTTGGTACTTTTATTTGGATAATAATATAGGATGATTTCATCATCCCCTTCCTTCGAACAACCAAGAACAACAACCGTTCATGATGGAAATTATAGCAAATAAACAAGAGTGTATCAAATTGAAGAAATCAATCAACAAAGCATAGAGAATTGATGCAATAGCAATGTTTAAGGGTTTAAGTTATAAAACCCACCTCCAATTGAGCTCCAAAGCTCCAAGCTCACGCCATTAATGGTGGATGAAGCTCTTGCAACTCCCCCTAGGCTCGTCCTCAAGCTTTTGATTGTAAAAGTTGGCTAGGGTTGAAGAGGAGATCAAAGTAAGAAGGAATCCATAATTTATTTTTGATTTCCACCATGAAATCAAGGAGAAATGGATCAAGAACCTTACCTACAGGTTGGGTTTCGTCTTTCTCCTCCTAAGATCCCTTGGTCGGCCAAAGCAAGGAGAGAAAGAAAAGGGTCGAGAAAAGCCTTTCATTTGGCTTGGAAAGGGCATTTTTATAAGGAAATTGATGAGAGAGAAGATACTTTATAAAAGTCTTTTAATTCCAAAATTATTGCCACCACTTCCCCCTTGTTTTCTTGCATGCAAGGGCATCTCTATCCCCACCGAACTCCCTTCCATCATCCATGGATTAAGGGAAAAGAAAATAAGCACCTTAATCCATTATAATATTAATATATCTTTTTGAGTGGAAATTCTTTTCCTTATAATATGGTGAGTGGAATTTCACCTACTTAGGATATTTTAGTTCCTTATCTTGGCAAAAGAACGTCCATCCTTATTCAAAATCAACCAATAACATTTTGGTTGAAGGCCCTTTAATTAATACATTTATTTTTGCCCTAAATTGAATTAGGGTTTCACTTAAGATTAAATCTTGATTATTTTAATACCAAGATTCTCTCTCCTCCAACTTAATTCTAATGAGTTTCCCCTCTCATTTTATTTGCTCTACATGATGACAAGAAACATTAAGGACCTTATTGAAGTGGTAATTTGCATATTGAACGCTAGGTTTTGGGTAAATTGCACTTTACTCCAAAACTAGGTTTTAATGCACAAACATTGCTTTATCAACTCTTTCTTGGTATTCAGGCTTCCATAAGCCATACCTAAACATCATATTCACTCTCATGATGCTTCAACACATGAGGAACATATTATCATGCACAATTTGCACATTAGTCCAAAATAAGCAAACATTGCTTCAACATTGTCCAAACAGGACCAAAATTGAAACATAAGTTTCTCATGGGCCCTAATTACTTTTCCCAAGATAAGATTAAGCATCTACTCAACCTTATTAGACAAAACATCTAGGGTTAACACATAACCCAGGTCAGGGATGTTACAGAGAAGGTCTTCGGCTTACTAGCCATCACATGAGGGTTGATGGTAGGGTGCAGACGCTCTATGAAGTGGTCCACCCTCCTTTCTTCATCCATCATGTGACCGAAATGTTCTAGGATGCGGAACTTGCGACCAAAGTCCGCAACTGACGAGCTTCCTTAAGTCATGTTAGTGAACTCTCTTTTCTTCTCCTTCTTGGCTGAGACGGGGATGAATCTGGCGGTGAAGATGATCTTGAAATCGGTCCACGCCATTGGTTCTTCGCTTAAGTCTCTCCCTATGATATGGTTCTCCCACCATATCTTGGCTACACCTTCCAATAGGTGAGAAGCAAAGAGAACCTTCTTATTTGGCTGTACTTCAATCATACAGAATCCATTCTCGAGTGCAAGCAGCCAAGCCTCCGCCTTGTCGACCACTTCAGACTTATCTTCTCCCTAGAACTTCTCGATGTTTAGGTTGACGAAGTCCAAGATGGTGGCTCCCAGTCGAGGATGAACAGGTAGTGGCTCTTCATTCTCATCTCTAGCTATGTCCCTGAGGGCTAAGACATGGATAGCCTTAGTCAATCATTTACGTTGCTCCATCCACACCGCATCCGTAGTGTGGACTACCATAGCCAGTTCCGGACCACCATCCTGGTCCTCCTCCATCTGGGCTACCTCCTCGTACACATGTTGTTCCTCATATCCCGGTCCCTTCTCTTGTTCAAGGTTGTTGAAGGGTATTGGTTCAGGGTTGGGGGGCTCATGTGTAGTTTCTCCAGGCCTCTTTCTCTACTTTGAGGTTTCACCACCATGGTTCCGCTTTCTCTTGTCAGAAGACCCATTCTCTTTGCGGGGAGGCCCACCACTGTTGGTGGCAATCAGGATAGCCACAATTTTTATATGAGCCATCTACATAAGCACACAAACAGACCTTTAGTCTATACTTCACAAATTATACATATGTCAATGACATCTTAATTACATATCT
Source organism: Alisma plantago-aquatica (assembly GCA_963693085.1). Lineage (NCBI taxonomy): Eukaryota > Viridiplantae > Streptophyta > Magnoliopsida > Alismatales > Alismataceae > Alisma > Alisma plantago-aquatica. The sequence goes on along the minus strand of OY856415.1, from coordinate 573,970,406 downwards.
TTTATTAATTTGGTGGAGGATTCCTTGAACCTTATCAACTTTATCCCTACCTCAAGAGGGTGAGGAAGAGAGAGGAAATCCTAATCCTTAAAATCCTTAACAACATTTGAGTTGAGAAGATATGAACAAGATGAGAGAGTCCTAAAGGTATCTTATTTCGAGTCAAATCCTAAGACATCAGCCAGGCAGTCACACAATCCGGGAGTCCTCATATTCCGACTAGCAGTACGGAGGAAAATATTGCCAGCCCTCAAACGTGATCCTTTTCTAGACACCTCTGTCTTTTGGAAAATCCTCTACTAACTCCCTTTATTCTATATAATTTGTAAAATTTAATATTTATTAAAGATTAAATGAGGAACTTATGCTCTGATACCAAATGTAACGATCCCGCCTTCCGGTAACCCCTAATTAAGGGAGACCAAGAGGTCAGAGCCGCTATCCCAATAAATAGGATTAGAGGTTCAACAATTAATCAATAATAATTATGAAATTCTACCAACTAAACTGAAATCTGGTATAAAATAAAACTTTGCATACCTTTTCAAATATTTTGGAAATCTACTTCTATCTACAGCTTGGATCTATTCTATCTAATCCTCCTTGCACTTTATTTCTTATTTTCACAATGTGTCACTTTACTATTTGTTCATTTCAAGGTTGTACCTAAAACACCGACAAACAAAACGTCGGTCAGCATAAAAGAATAGGTTGGTATGTGGGGACAACCAAAATTCCACAAATATGGCTAACAAACTAATTATCACAATCAAGGTAATTAACAAGCCAATTTACGTTTTTAATGTGACATTCTCCACCGCTTTTACCCTAACCCCAGAATACCCCATCTAGGGTTTCTTTTGCCATTGACCTAAGGCCACCTTCTCAATCCCGAGCTTGGTGCTTGGGGTAACCCCTCATGGTTCCCATTAATCATGCAACATAGACCACCTTCTCATTCCCGAGCTTGGTGTCTGGGGTCACCTCTCATGGTGCCCATTGGTCTTCCCTCCTGGGCTTGACCTTTTTGCATCATCCATCAGGGTGGCATGTAGGTGCGAGAATACACATTTATATTACAATTGTGATAATCATAGTGACTTTATAATTTGCAAGTATGAACATTCAAACTGATAGGTTGCATTCAATGCGATTAATCATTCGAAAAACCTTCAGGAAACTAATGTGATTAATCATAATTAACCACAAACCTAAAACAATTCAACCAAGCAAGAAACCAAGCAAGCACACACACAAGTTGATCTGAAATATACATCCAATTTTTCTATCATTAATCATGCCATCATGGTCTATTAATACTAGTTATTTCCTAGGGTTACTAGTCCTTTTTAGGGTTTTGATTACAATTAGGGGTTCACTTCATTTTTATTATTTTAAACCCTAATTTTATAAAATTACTCACAAACCCTAATTATCTCATCTTTCTTTCACAAAAGATCATAAGATCATCTTTTAGCATCATGAAACCCTAATTTCGGATTACAAGCACTTTTCTTTCCTTTTTCTCCAATTTACGGTTTCTAAGTATATTAAGCATCATATTAGGTTAAAAACACTAAATTTTGCAATTTCATCTTCAAAGCAGGTTAATATTCATCTATATCATTAAACAAGTTAACCATGCTCGAATTAACTTATTTGTACTTTTAAATCTACCCTTTATCATCGATTAGGGTTTCTAACCACAAATTAATACTTTTTCCATCAAAATTATACAATTTTGCAAAACGATACTGATTTAGGCTTCCAAATCATTTTTAACTTATCCCTCGTATTTTTCTGATCAAATTTCATGTATAAACTTTTCTCATTCGAGTTTTCTAGTAAAAGATATGATTTTTGCAAATAAAATTATTTTTCTAATTTATTTATTAATCCACGAGCATGTCGCTGCCCCGCTTTCCAGTCGGGTCAAGTTCATCAAGGAACGCTCCCATTCAATTTAGAAAGCCTGGGCCATCGCACACCAACCAAGAACACCAAGAGAGATCGCTGCTATCCCGCCACATAGTTATATGGCCATGGTCGACGCCTCCTATCAGACTCATTCCGGTCTCTCAGGACTAGGCGTCTTCATATGTGACACAATGGGACATTACACTCTTTTTGTAGGACTTCCCTCGGAAAGTTGCTCCAGCTTAGAAGCTGAGATCCATGCGATCATTCAAGATGTGCACACTTGTGCCTCGAAGGACATGGACAACTATGTTAGCTTATCAGACTCCAAATTGGTTGTAGCATGCCTGACAGGAAGAAACATCGGCGAGGGTAGATTTATACCCCTGATCTGAAGGTACCAGGATCTCAGAAGATAGGATTGGGGCAAGCTTATTTATATCCCTAGAAACAATAACACAATTGCGGATGGCATAGCAAAAAAACGTTTTAAGAACTAGGCGTTCCTTTTCTACTTCATTGCAACCCGCTTGGCTCAGTTGTAATGTCCAAGCGACAATTACACTGGTTTCCTCCTGTACTAGGGCACATCATCAATAAATAAATAGCCTTGGTTTAAAAAAAATGGGGATCGCTTGATCCATGGTCCGCGGGTCCACTTGGGACCCAACGGCTCAGGATTCACGTACCTATTCTATGATCTGAAGTATGTGAATGGACCAGATTATCCTTACCTGGACAGAAGACACGAAGGGGCAGTTTGGTAAAAGACCATGGGGTCTTCTTCTTCCTCGCGCCCAAGCACAGTGAGACCGCGGTCAACCTCGGGGTTGACTTCTCAATCTCGTCCACCTGCGAGCATGCCAAAGGGTCAGGGAGCTCCGCCTCCCTCAGCCAAACTCATCTATGGGTTCAATTGGGCGCAAAGAACATGTCGTGACCTCCTCCTACTCGCCGGACTCCGACGAGGCTTGTCGAGAAGATAGGGGTACAAGTCAGGGTGAAAGGGGCAATTGGAGGCACGAGAACACTCCTTGCAACCAGCTGCAGTGTTTAGGATATCAAATAGGTGTGCTGATACCCTCCCTCACCCTCCGCTATATATAGGGTTGAAAGCAGGTTCACGAGATTTGGGAACTTCCCCAAACGACGACCAAACCCCTACCAATTAGGGATGGTTCCCTTCTATTTACTCTCCTGGACTCGCAGGAAACAACAGCTGGCTTGCAAACGCTCTAGATCACGAAGAATTTGAGAGGGAAAATCCCTCTGCAACTCGACAAAGTCCCAGTCTGTGTGGTACTTAGAAGATGAGCGACCAGTGTTGTATCGTGATCCAACGGTTCTCATTGCACGCAATCATCCTAAAGGAAAATCATTTGCCTATTATAAAAATAATTCCATATTTTGGAGATATCTTGAGAAATTCATATCTCCTAAACCATAGCTCCTTTTTGTCTCAAATTTTAAGAAAATTTTTGTCTTGGCATTATCTAACTATTTATCAAATTTGGGAAACAAATTCCAACGGATGGGAAGGTTTCCTTCCCTCCTAAGTTATTCATCATTTAATCTAAATTTAATTAGTATTTCTTTTCCCCTTACCATTATCATGATATTTTGGGTCCCTTGGACCTCAAGAAAACCTAAAGCCATGAATTCCCACCTTGAGAAATATCTATTTGCCTTAATCCTCTTATAAAAGTCTATTTCTCCTTTTATTAATTAAATCATTTTCCTCTTTATTTCTCCTTTCTTTACAATTGGGCTCAATGGCCAACAAAGCCCAATATCAATCAATCAAGGCCATTTCACACGAAATCCATTACAAATCGAAAATAGATTTCATTTATTCTTTAAAAGAGAATTACACCTTTCATTACATACTTAGGAAGTTTGAGGTTATAACAGGGGGAGAGCATCATCAAAGAGTTTTTGAACTTTAGTACAGAAGGTCAGAAATATGATTTTCATCTAGGAGGGCTCAACTGACCGATTAGAGGGAGCCAACAAAGTTTCAGGTGCATGCATGGAGAGAGAAGCGGTGATGCCAGAATACTTCTTCTCAGTTATCTGGAAACAATATGAAGTCAAGGCGTTATTTCAAGAAGACGGATGGAAACAACATGATGCTGCAATGTGTGAAGAGAATGAACACATCACTTGTGATGATGGGATCCACACACTACTCCAGATGATCGTTGAAGATCACATCTCCCTCATGTAGGTGGAGATTGTTGGGATTAGGAATATAATCCAGTACATGTCCTAGTGGGATTTGGACTTGGGAGATGGTTGGTTTGTGCTATCAATCTTAATAAGAGTTAAATCTAAGAAGGAAAGAGGATGGTTCTCTATGTGCATCATGGAGTCGGACTAGGAGTGGGTCTATGATTTAGACAAGAATTCTTGGTTGCAACCACATGCATGCAGGCCTATAAATAGAGACCATGGGGAGGCCATTGAGATCATCCCACCATCCATAGGTTGAGGTGTGATCCCTCCAGTTGCTTGTTGGTGCCTTATGTGGTAGAAGGTGTCAGAGAACAAGAACAACAGGAGGAACTCTCTTGGTTGAATAAGAGAGGGTCAGCGACTTTGTCTTGAAGCAAAGTAGCGGCTGTGACTTTGCTTTGAAACGAAATAGCGATTGGCGGTAACTACTTGGATTTAGGGGGTATTTAGATCTGGAAGGTGTGAGTTGTAATGTTTATTACATAGTGCTTAGTGGGATTGTCCTGTACTTTTTCTCTTCTTGTCTTTCTTGTCTTGGGGAGAATTTTTCTTATTAAATATGGTTTTTTTTTCTTTGGATGGATTTATATGCCGTAATATCTTTTCGTTGAGACTATATCCTTACAACATCCCAACAAGATGATTTGCCGGTCCGTGACCAAATCTGCGCAAGAAGGGCTGAGAGAAACTAGATAAGAAGATGGGAGACAGGTGCAGGGTGTGTGTGACGGGAAGCTCGGGATACATCGGGTCATGGCTGGTAAGGAAGCTCCTGCAGAGAGGCCATGTCGTGAACGCAACCCTCAGAAACAAAGGTTCTGTATATTTTGTGTCTGTCGAGTTCTCTCTCACCATAGGATGGTACATATACTGTTTTCCTTCTGGCTCATCATGATCATCGCTTCGCCAACGGTGTTATCTTTCCCCTTGTTGCAGGAGACAACATAAAAGCCGGCCTCCTCAAGAGCTTCCCAGAGGCAGAATCCCGGCTTCAACTAATGGAGATAGATCTCGCTAAGACCGACGCCAACTACGACGCAGCTACTGCCGGCTGCGAGCTGGTGTTTCACTTAGCTACGCCGATGCTTCACATCACCGACAATACCAAGGTTAGAACGGAAATTAGACAAAAAAAACGTAAACAGCTGATAAACGTCCTTTTATTTTTCATCGTCTAAGCAGGGGAAAAGGACAATGCTGAAATTGATTGCAATATCTAAGCAGGGGAAACCCTGACTCAAAAAAATCCATACTTTAAACAAAATGAGGCGAATCTTAGAAGGAATAGATTACCATATCTTCAATCAGCAAGCCTACCTCGTATTGTGCATTTCAGATACATTTTTCTTTGACGGAACAGAAATAACCGCACAATTTTCTCCTTAATTTCAAACTGAAAGCGATAGCTGTAAATAAATGTGACCCCTGCACCAATATATTACGGTATCAGAAACTCATGCAGAAACAGCTTAGCTTGCCATAATTCCTACAGTCCCATTTACATTTGCTGGTTTCTGAAATTGTTCTGTGTGTTGGCACATTGTTCATTGTACATTTTCATTTCGGAAATCATTGACAAAATTATTATTATTCCAAAATTGTTTGCATTTAGTAGGACTGTTTAAGAATCTAATCTGTACGGTCTTCCAAATTTGCCAAATCTTTAGAGGCATGTACAGAATACTAAAAACATAGGAGCGTTTTAGACACAAAACCAACAACGAAACAGAGAAGAATGAGGTCCCATGAATCAGTATCCTTCCACTAGTCTTGCAAGAGTATTGGCATAGAATAATCCAGAACTCGAAACGAGTGATATAATACCATTTGAGAAACAGAGGATAGGGGGCAAGGACGAGAAACAGTATTTCAGTACATGACCAATGCTATTCGAAAGGGTACTAGCTCAAAATTAGAAATTTTTGGACGGTGTTCTTCTGTGGGTGGATATATATAAATATATATTGCGACTACTTTTTACTTTCCAAGTATGATTTACAAATTCATTCCGGATAGAGTAACATTTGACCTATTAACATGTATGACGCCGATTTCTCTGTTGCGGTGTATGATACTATTGTTCAAACAAAATTGTTGGTAAAGAAAATCACTTACTCGTAGTCCTGAAAAATACCAGAAGGTGGGTCATGGTGATTTCAACACAAGTGGTGGAGCGGAACCCTATAAGAGATATATGTTGAAAGAACTGTGTCAAAGAATTGTGGGATGAATTACATGTTAGTTGAGAACAACTGTGTCTAACTTTGAGCTAGTACCTTTTTAGAGTAGTCCGGGTGGTAAGAATTTGGTAAGTATCCATGAAGGACTCGAGTTTGAACTACATCAAAGACACTCATAGTAATCCACATTGATTTGACATAGGAGGGGGTGACTGGATTACATCCTCTCATACCTCGAGAATTTACCACAACAGTCTGACTTATGGGATTTTCTCAGTCACCAAGAAAAACTTAGAGTGGATCCCCATAGAAAATATATGTCGAGAAAACTGTGTCAAAGAATTGTAGACGCATTATATATTAGCTGAAGACAACTTACACCGAATTTTACATTGTATACCCTGCATAGTGATTGTAGGTATAGAGAATGTCAATGCTGACCCTTGCCTTGGATGACAAAAATATATGTGGAGTGTTGCGAATTGGAATGTCACTTTCTGACAAAAGTAGTGTGGGAGAGTTTGTCCCCCAACTTATGTAATAAGTTTAAACTCTAATGTGTTTTCTTCATATGGACTTAAACCTATTATCTGTTGGTCATGTACAAGTAATTCATATCAATTGATAAATGGATGTTTCTACAATTCGGGGCAAAAGGTCATGAGTTTGCCAAGTGTCTTAATAAGATTGCATGCCGTATATACATTGTTCTCCTGCCACTGGAAGACTTATTACGTGTGTAGTTTGTCTGCCACCTGAAAACATGTTACATGTGTAAGGCACTAGTGGCGTAGCCACATTGAGGCAGGCACGTGCCTCACCTGTCGTCGAGGTGCATCAATAATTAACAAGTATTACCATAGCTTAACTTTATTTACTTAACGTAAAGTGCACTACCCGAACATGTCTATTGTGTTTAACAAGAGCCCCAGTGTACATCAAGTGTAATAGCAGATAAAATTTACATTGGGAGTGGAACATGGACCGTTACAAATTTCCATACAAAAAAGAAACCTGCACAAATACAGTAGTAGTGGCCGAGCCTGGCATAAATTGGGGTGTAGTTACGACGGCTCACCATTTTCTTTTACCCTATTTACTATGGTGCCCCACCAAACAGTAAAGTCTGACTCCGCCACTGTAAGGCACATCACTCTTTACTATGTCGTGAATCCAGTAGGCCCACATAACGGACAAGTAAATAATCCAGCTCGCGCCGATGGGGGCACTTCACTTTTAACGTGAAGTTGCTGCTATTATAAATAGTATAGAGAGTCTAAGGGCCTGTTTGGTAGGGTGTAGCCGGATGACAAAGTACGTATTTAATGTAAATTTTTACATTGCGAACTCACACAACTGCACCCTATTACACCCAACCAAACTAGCCCTAAGTCGATTTTTTTTTAATAAGTTAAGGAGTTCTCGTATTCATCCCGCCTCCTCTTACGGGCCGTCATCAGTAAAAAAAAAAAAAAAAAAAAAAAAGGTATCGGTTACAAACACATATACCGTATGTGAACCACCTCCCTACCGGACACTCTATGAACCCTATACCAAAAAGGTGTCCCTTTCACTATGAACATAACATACGCCTTCCCACAATCATGTCCGGCAGTCCATGTAGATTTTCCGCTAGAAACACAGTTCTATGCACACTTCCCCACACTGCTACCGATCTTGCCACCTTGTTCCCCACCCTTGGGAAGAAGGTCATCTCGATCCTTTGATTGTCCATCATAGACTCCAACGGCTTCCATCTCTTCTTTACCCTCTGAACTGCACCATCATCCGGGCCAAGTCACTCTCCAGGGAGTTGATGTGGAGACCCATACATGCGCCCGAATTCAGCGCGGCTATCGCTCCTCGCACATATCTGCTGAGGTTATCAACTCCTTCCACATGACATGCCATAACCATCTTCACCGTGCCCATCGTGTCCCTAGCTACTGCCCCTGCAAAGGCCAAACCTTCCCTCATATGGATGGCAATATTCACCTTTAATTGTTCTGGTCTGGCAGATGCCATTATCTGCTTGGGTACCTTGTATCTGCGCCCGTAACCTGTGAGCCCTATCTCCGCTAACTTAATCATGTGTTCTGGGTCTAAGTCGATTCAAATATTGTTTTCCGACCAGCGGTGGAGTCAAGACTGTCGAGGTGACGCCTCATATATAAAGACAATTTTTGTGTAAAAGCCAACATTTTCTTTTTGTCAGAACTCTTCCAACGGCAAGGCCATATAGACCCTCACTTAGCTGGTAAACTCAAAAGACCAGCTCAGCCCGCTGCGCTATCATAAACGTATTTGTAAAAATTCTATCTGAGACCTTTCACAGGAAAGTGTTTAACTGCACCATTTGTGCCACTTCTCATCAAATAAAAACCCAACAACTTTTGTTTATATTGAAGTAATACATTTTTAGAAATAAATATAATAAATACCAAAAGGATAAGATCACAATTTACTTAAAATATTATATTCGCCCCCTTCATATTTTGGAATGGATGCATTATAGCGTTCCTCTTTGTATTTTAAACTTTGGAACTAGAATTGTTGCTTCACATCATGTGTCTTTTCATTCTCCTCGATTGAGTTCATGACTCAAAAGAACTTACAAGCACAACCTATAACGGACATTATTTAGAGTATTAGAGGTAATAGCTGATTACAGATCTCAAAGTTAAATAAAAATAATTTATTCATCATCAAATACCCCCCTCCCCTAGGGCACATTGACAACAACTTAAGGATAAGTAATTGAAGCGTACATTCCCACACAAAACTGTAATACCACTTTTATTGTGAAGATATTATATATTTTACCTAACCTGTTGGGCCTTTTTAACCCCAAAGTTATGGGTGAGACACACCCTTAGGCCGCAGACAAGTGGCTTCACCACTAATTTCGACTCTCTATTCTAAATTATGTTCCAGATAATTATAGTCATACATCTAACGAAAAACTCACGTTTAGAAAAAACATAAGGTCGATATATGGCGGAGATTAAAAAGATTATGCATGGGACCAGGGGCGGAACTAGGAGGGAGGGTGGGGGGCTTTAGCATATCTTGGAGGCTTAAAGAAACTTGACAAGAAATGGTTTTTCAACATGGAAAATGGTTTCTTAATATTTTCGCTAAGGAGTGTAGACATATCATTGTGTTCGTTCGACTGCACGATTTTTAAGAGTTTATATAAACCTAACACTAGTTTACTCTCACTTTTGAAATCCATATTTTTATCGATTAAAATCTAACTTTTATTTTTGGATTTGTGTAGATATAGAACACCACATGTACTGAAGAAATAATTAAATTTAGTTATGATCAAAGAATATACATGAATTATGTTTGTTCTTCTTCAAAATTTAATATTTTTTGCGAGAATTTCTTACAATATTATTTTCTTATCTTATTGACATCAAAATTTTATTCTTCAGCTTCCTCAATGTTTCCTAAAACCTTCAACAAATTTCTACTTCCTAGCTTGTTGAAGTTGACACAAAGCCGATGATATGTACCATTATTATTTTACATGTGGTCAACATTAATGTTAGACAAGACAAAAAAAACAAAAGGGACGTATAGATCAGATTTAATCGTCGAATCCCTCCAGTTGCTTTCAGGAACCTAAATATGGGCGGTAACATGGACATTGCATTACAAACAGAACGCTCGATGTATTTAGGTAGTGTTCGTATGGTCTAATTTAGAATCCGTTAGTGCTTTAGAAATTTTAGTTGGTATTTTGCCGGAGCAACCTGAACGAGTCAGCCAACTATTTTACATGGCAATAACTTGTTAAAAAGGTTCAAATACTGACTTCTGCAATTACAAAGCTTGCTAATTCATAAATGAAATACAGCATGGCACTTGTTGTCATATATCTAAATTTATCCATTATCATATAAATTACCGACACTTTAAGCCACTAGATCCAAACGGATCCTAATGCTCCTCAAGAACATATCGACGGGTTATCAGGCAGTCCCCGGATTTACTGTTCCTGATTAGCACCATCTAATGTCACAGGAGCAGCGTACTCCTGTTTAAACTAGCAGCAGCAAATCCACACTATTGGGCATGGATTCATTGTAGCAACATCATGCTTGGCATGGAATGGAAATATATAGACAACGACTTGTTAGACTCCATGCCCCTTCTTACCAATTCTCCATGGCAATCCATGATAGGATGTAGACACGACGTCGGACACATCAGTCTTGGCCGCAAAGAGTATCGTGGAGTCGTGCATAAGGTCAGGCACAGTGCGGCGACTGGTGTACGTTGCCTCGGTTCTGGCGGCCTCGCCAATGCTGAAAGACGGGTCGGGTCAGTTCGGAGACTGCATCGACGAGACCTGCTGCACGCCTCTGGACGTCCCGTTCTCGTATTGCGAGCATATGGAGTGGGCGTACATTCGGTCGAAGACCACGACGGAGAAGGAAATCCTCAGTTACAACAATCTCAGCGGCGGTGGCGGGCTTGAGGTGGTGAGTGTGGCTTCGGCTCTAGTGGGCGGGGACACGGCGCTGGCTTACGTGCCACCGAGCTTCCAAGTGATAATCTCGCCGCTCACTGGCAAGGCGAGGAACCTTCAGCGGCTGAAGCTCCTACAAGTCGTGTGCGGCTGCGTGCCCTTGGTCCACGTTGACGACCTCTGCGATGCTCTAGTCTTTTGCGCGGAGACTCAGGCTCTTGCTGGCGGGGGTAGAGTACTGTGCGCGGCTGGATACCTCTCCGTGAAGGAGATCATTGGGATATACCGGGAGGTCTATGGTGACTGCCTGAGGGTCAGGTGAGCTCTTTGCTTGTGTCCATTGGACTCTTTGCTGATTAGTTCGTGAAAATATATATGCCGTCCCATCTCCATTGAGAAAGTTTTCCACTTATCTTTTTCTACTCCTATTTTCAGGGAAGAGGACCTTGAACCGGAGATGACTGACAAAGTGCAGTTTGGGTCCACGAAGCTGGTGGAACTAGGGTTCAAGTACAATCACGACGTGAAGGGCCTGCTGCAAGCCGGAGTCCGTTGCGCCATAAGATTGGGAGAACTCCCGGAATCCTTGAATATACATTAGATTTCTCCTCTGGTTTGGTAATTAATGCAAAAAATAATTCAAGGGCCACGTACTCCATTCGACCTTAATGATATTTATATTGACACAAATCTTCGTTTAAAATATATTATACGTCTGGTGACGCATGTTTTGCTTGTTTGATATCAAAATCATGGATCCGATCTTCCTCAATAAGTCACTACATCCTTTGTCAAACGAAAAAACACAAAATGATAATATATTTTGCAAGTTTACATCGTGATGGCCACGTCAAGAAAGTCACTTTCGTTTGAATCGAGGTTGAAATTTGCATTTACGATGTTATTACTGTTATGTGTAGAATCTAATGGCTGCAACACTTTGTAGTATGTGTAAGTAGAGTGCAATGGAGAAGAGTACTGATATAGATAGGATTGTAAATGGACATGGGTATACCCGCATACCCTCTAAACCCGTCACGGGTATAAATTTTTATAACCACTTAACCGCTTACCCTTATACTCATGTATCCGCCTCTCACTGGGTAAGGTTATGGTTATGTATGTACCCATACCTTGCATACCCATATACCCATTTAATTATTTTTTATATAAAAAAATTATATTAGAATGTAATGGTGCATATTTTAGCACTTATATTTTGTAAGTATAAGTACCTTAAAGTAGTATAAGTTATACTAGAATGTAATGATCTATATTCACCAATGTGAAGGTAAGACAACATGATGTTTAAGATTAATCACGACTTTATTATTCTATTAATAATGTAGTAAAACTATGTACTATTCACCAATAGAGCCAACAATCGTCATCCTTGTTTTATATTTTGATTTATCTTTATCAATATGTTACTCTTGATTGCCCTTTGCAAGATGACATATTATTTATTTGTCAACTTCCATATTCACACAAAATAGAATGCATTTGATGTCATACTAGTATCAATATCACCTAATTATTTTATTATTTGTTATACCAAATTTTATGATGTGTTATTGTAGCAAGTCTATTCATAATCGTATACCCAGTTACCCATACAATATCCAACGGTTATCTGGGTATGAGTATGGTGCAGGTATAGCTTTTGAAAAAGTAGGTATATACCCATACACATACCTGCATAACTAAACGGTTATGGTTATGGATATGACCATAACTGCATCATATCCTACCCAGTTATAGCCCTAGCTATAGAGCACATTACTTGCACCAACATTTACATCCTGACCTCGGGAACCCATAATGGACATCATGCACGCATGCAATTTTTGATTTTTGTGTGTTTTCGATGTTCTGTCTGCACTGTGTCAATTTTATAATTGAACTGTAACAAAAGTTGAACAAAATAGGATGACACTGAGGGTATAAAATCCCTCATACCCCCACTCTCTCCTTCTTTAATCGGCTCCCTATCGCTCCCGCCTGACCAAGTGTTGCCCACTAGCTGTCCCTCTACTCCGCGTCAAGTCTAGCCCACCGCCGCCCGCCCAAACAATGTCGTCGTCTTGCACGTTGCGGCGCTCTAGACCGCCGTCGAGTTTGGCGAGCCGCCACATGTTGGATGCTTCCTCGCCTACATCGTTACCCCTGCGACTAAGCCGTCATTGCGCCCAGCCCATGCCTTGCCCACCGATGTGAACGAGACGTCATCGCGTCCAGCCCACCGCCTTCGTTGTGAATGGGATGCCATCGCGTCCAACCCGCCACCTCGTGTCCTGGCTACCTTCTCATCTCCACCACTACTGTTGGGACCAAGCATCATTATGTCCAGCCCACCGACAAGCCCCGCCCACCGTCATGTTCGAGTCACCATTGTGCCCAGTGTGGCGTCGCATCCTGACCACACCACCTCCTCCGATGTCGACTTTCTCCATGAAAATAGCATCTTGCCACCGCCATATCCACTCTACCGCCGATGATCAACATGATGTCGTTTCCATTCCCATGTCACTGGCATGCCCTACACCAGCACATCCGCTGTCGTGTCGCTGTTGTTGCTGTTGTGCCCATGACACATGTCATTTGGATCACTCCCTGATGCTGTCATTTTTATTTATTTTAGTTGATCCACCTAGAATTGGTATCGTAATTGACAGACATTAGACATTTGTTGAATGTGTTATGGTATCATCACATTTGTAAATGAGTTTTGATTTCGTTCCATAAATAAATTGTGATTATTTATATGTTGTATGCTATACAGAGTTATGCATAAATAATGTAAAAGTTTTGAAAAATAAAGAATGAGTTGCGTCTTGTATTATATTTCTTTAATCAGAAAATTCTCCAGATTACAAGCACTACTCTGGTTTATCTTTAGTCTCGTTTAGGATGTGTTTTGGTATTGCAATGAACATTAATTAGTATTGTGGCTGAATTAACAACAAAATATGAAGAGACGTGATCTATATGCTATGCAGAGTTATGCATAAATAATATAAAAGTTTTAAAAAAATAATAAATATGTATAGTGTCTTGTATTATATTTCTTTGATCAGAAAATTCTCTAGATTGAAAGCACTACTATGGTTTACCTTTAGTCTCATTTAGGTTGTGTTTTGATATTGCAATGAACATTCATGTCTGAATTAACAATAAAATATGAAGAGACATGATCCATACATTTTTATCAATGTAGTTATGTAACACACATAAATATATTTTATACATAATAAATGAAATAGTGATGTCACTATAATGAATCTCATAACATTTAAAAAATATAATACACTGTGTTAGTTTATTCTGAGTTTAGTTGTTGATAACTTTTGGTACTATCTTAAATAGATTGAAGTATAATTTTTTTTGCCTTAGCATTAAAATGTGTAAAAATGTCATTATAGACAGCTAAGACACTATAATTTGCTTTAAAGTGGAAGAAAAATGAAAAAAGTTGAATTTAATTTGAGTTTATTTGTACATGTGAATGAGATAAATGCTAGTGGTTGAGTGATGGATGGTTGAATGACATTAAGGTCTTCATTGCAGCATATGCATGCATACATATATAGTCGTAAAGTGAAGCGAAAATATTTTCATATTTTTTTTAAATTGGACACACAGTTTCAATTTATTATTGGTACATTTATTGATGAATTTCAGTACGATCATGAATACAATTGAGAAGTCTTTTTGGACTTAGCAACTAATTGAAAAAAATTATATAAATATAACCAGCAACCAAATTTGCATTTTGTTTCGCAAATCAAATGAACCTCTGACTGTACACACTGTGTTAGTTTTTATCTAGTATATTTACTAATGACTTTTGGCATTGCATTGAATATATTTAAGTATTGATTCCAGACTTAGTTGTAAAATGCATACAAACATGTTGTCAAGTCAGACTTTATATCTAGCTGAAAAAAGGAGGGAGTCTAAAAAAAATTCAAATTTCAAAATCATTGTCTTGTTGCAAAAAGAGTATAATTGTAAGTAATTAGACAGTTGGTAGTTGGGCAGTGGGTAGTTGGGCGATGGGTTGCTTTATTATAGTAACAATATGCATGCAAGTAGTACAGAGCACTAGAAGATTTTTTGCCTAAAATATTGTGTCACATAGTGCTAAAAGGTGTAAATAGTGGTTGTTTTGCGTATTCCCGATATTGGGGTGTGGATGTTGGTGGAGAAGGTGTGTTGGAATAATTTTCCAATGGAGAAAAGGCTCTTAAGAATGGTCTCTTATTTCTTGTTATACTACAAAGATTAGAAATGAATATTTGCTTGAGCTAGAAATGCATTCGACTTGTATTTGATGACTCTCAAGAGGCATATTCGAGAAGTTGAATTGTATTCGAGTACTATATTCAAGAAGTACCAATTTCTCCTAAGTATTTGTATTTGACCAGTTGAAATTAGATCTAAGACTGTGTCGTATTCAATCTATGTTCAACTATTTGTATTTAAAAATTTGAACTCTATTAAAAATGGTTGTTGAATAATCGAATGTCGTCATTCTATGGTTAGTTGCGATTTCGGTAAATGAGTAATAAACTTGTTTGATGCTTCAGTTCTGGAAATGTATCATCGTGGGTGAGATAGAGGCAGTTTAATTTGGATAGCTTAAACATGAATCTCTGGTGATTAGGGTTAGATGCATGTGACTCTATTCATCACCCTATCATTGTTTTGGTAGTACTTGATGTCTAGGGAACCATTTTCATTCTTCTTTAGTTGGGATCTACATCTATTGGTTTTCATTATTATCCTCCTGATAACTAAGGTGTGGTTGAAGTTCAGTAGAGATAAGGTGTGTGTCTCAATAGTGTGAGCATAGTATCCTAAGGAGAAAACCTAGACACCTAGTTGCACCATTAGCAAGGCATTTTTTCTCTAACGCAAGTCCTTTGTGCACGGGTCATATGAGATAAGTTATTTTCTATATTTGTTCATTCTTTATCCATCTACTACATGGTTTATCATTTCCTATTAGATCTTACCTTGTGTTTTTTGACATGTGCACTGTCATGATTATATTATTTATTTAAATTACATTATGTATTGTGATTATTTCAAACAACCTTAAATAAAGTAGTTCTTGTTGAAATAAGTGTTATACATTGTCCAAAATTTGATGATGACTTAACCATTCCATTCATATGTATATAATATGTCTACTTCAAATTAATTTCAAGAATTAGGAATAAGAAAAGGATAAATTCCAACAAGTCCTAGCTTCATCTAGTTCAAGCCAAAAGCTATTCAAATGCACTTTCTTGGAAAACACCCTAAAATCTTTAGGAAAATTTTGTAACCATTTGTATTGATGCTATGACTTGTAACTAAGATGAGGAAAAATTCAAAGTTATTAATTTGAATGTTTAATCACTCTGATGACATTTTCTAACATTGGTCACAATCTGTATGATAGGTCAAGTTTCTTTCCTAGAAACTCAACTAATGCCTTGGATCAATCTTGAAAAATATCCAAGATCAGCCGAGTTTTCTCAGAACAAACTTGACTAGATCCCTGCACTGGAAAATTAGATTTAAGTGATCGGTTGAGTTTTATCTAGGATAAACTCGACTGATACTTAAAATTTGCTGTTTCATATAGTACAAATGGTCAAGTTACCTTTATTGAAACTCGACCGAATGCATTGTATGGAGCGCACAGAAAAAGTAATTCTAGCCATTGGAGTATTGCAAACATCAAAAATAGATCTGTTACAACACCCCAAATGACTAAAAACTGTTCCTAAGTGTTCCTATACACTACTGGGCATCCTCAACTATAAATAGGACCTCTTGGAGTTCATTCTAAGGTTTTTCCTTCATACTATTCAAACTCCTAGTTATATTTGAGTGCATCCAATACACTAGAGCCTCTTTCTCTCTCTTGTTTGCAAATCAAAACGTCCATATGAGTGAGATAAGATATGTGTGAGAGAGCTACTCCATTGTAGACTTGTAAAGCTATCAAAGTTTCCCTTTCACCAACCCCTTTCTTCAAGATCAAATTGGTGAAAGATTCTCCAAGTGAAGGAGAAGGTGCAAGCTTCTATAAGGTGAAGAAGAAGGTTCAAAAGTTTCTCTAAGGTGAAGGGGAAGGTCAAGGTTGAAGATCTGGGAGTAGAGTGGGTAAATCCTTCAAGGAAAATGATTTGTTGCAAGAAGGGGATCTCTTTGGCGAAGGGTCCAGCATTGTAAGTGTAGGTAAGACCTTGCAGGGGTAGAAGACTCTAGCTTACTAGATAGGTAAGTCCTTGATTGGCAGTTGACTCCCTTTTCCTCAAAGGGAAGGTTGGGTATCCTTGGCCCAAAAAAATAAGATCATCTTATATGTCTTATAAAGAAAAAAAACTAGTATACATTGGTTGTAAAATCCATGAGCTTGACCTCTCTAGGTAATTGACTGACTTTCTCCTAGTTTGGGGATTGGAACCACTCTACATAGCTTGTTATTGTTCTTGCTCAATCTATCTCATCCTTGCTAGTTTCACTACAAAATTAATATTTACCATCCCATATCTTGTAGTTACTTGAAGGTCTAACGATTGTTGTGCAAGTGTTTTTACCTCTATTTACCCCCCTATAGAGCCCTTTAACCCAACAAGTGGTATCAGATCCTTGATCTTCTCTGAAAAAATCTCCTACTAGTCAAGAAGATGGGAGACAACCTACTTGGGTTTCTCAACTTGAAAGGTGGTTTCTCCATGAGACCCCCAATCTTCGATGGCACAAACTTCCTTTATTGGAAGAGACAGATGTAGTTCTACTTTCAAGGAATGAGCTACGACATGTGAAAAGTCATCATTGTTCTCCAGTGCTAGCGAGAGATCTAGGTATTTGGGATGAAGTTGTTGTTAATATGGGTACTAAGTATAGCAGTGGAAATAAAATTTTATCTATCTATATTTCCATAACAGCAAGATCGCATCAACTACTATGAAATAGGAAGGATGGCTTAATGAGTTATACCTGGTCATAGAGCAAGTCCAGCAACAACAACTCGCTTCAATGCAACTATTATCTAGTTTCTCTTAGAAGGTGTCTATGCAGCTCCTGGTCTTCACCACGAACAGAACAACTTCTACAGTGATTCATGTGGTCTCACCATGGACTGCAAGTTGATTTTGCTCTCCTAACAACAGATAAAGGAATCCTGCCTCTAGAGTAGTCCACACAGACCAACTATAACTCCTATCATTCAACTAGAATAGACATGAAGGAGTTGTCCCTCCTGTTGGCTTACTAGTCACCAACTTGCTCTCCCACAACAATGGTCCTCAGTAGTTCTCACCCGTCGCCATCCCTCCCTAGTCTGATAGGACTTTCTTGGTCTCTCTCGGTTACCACAATCGGAGAGGAAAATAACTTTCAGAGCAACTAATTCTCAGTTGTTGTTGTTGTGTTGTGTTTAGGGAAGCCCCCAATACCCCTCTATTTATAGGCAGGGTTAGGGCCAGGGTACCCAATCTGATTAGGATCTGTGCGGGAGTGGAAGAGACCAGAAGATCTTGAATTTTCGCAACCTGTGACAGCTAAAATGGTTGTCTGGTGACCCAGACGGTCTTCTGGACACACGAGATGATCATCTCGTACTACCAAACGACTGTTTGTCAGTTTCCAATCGCATACGAAATTGGTAATTTGATTCCAATTAATGTCATACATTAATTCCTTACACCACAAGAATTGTGTAATCAAAACAAGTTTGGACAACATCCAGAACGTTTGTTCGGCCCCAACTGCTCTGTCTCACACATGCGAGATGCTCGTATCACTCACCTAGACAACCGTTTGGTGAGTTGAGTTGAGCCGTTTGGTTCAACAACTTGAAGCGGCCGATTCACACTCCAGTTTGGGCAGAACTTAGCCAATTCAATTTTTGATCATCCTGACAACTGAAACAAACGTCTCAACACTTGAGACGCTCGTCTGGCTTGCACAAATGATTGTCTCAACACTTGAGATGGTCGTTTGGCCATTCAGTCAGCCAATCTGTTGCGTGAATTGACTACCAAAATACTTTAGTAATTAATCCAATCATCACTCAAGATTAAACTCCTCTTCTAGATGAGTTTCTTTGTGTGTGACCCTATAGGTCCCATATCACATTGGTAGTGAATGTCTATAACTAGCTTATGACATCATAAGCAAAGAGTGGCGCCTAGTTGCACATCTGTGCTACCCTAGTGGATGGAAAGTTGGAGAAAAACTTCAACCTACAATCTATTTAAGGTGTTGTAGAGATTGTGTAATTCCTTTATCTATGATATCCAAAGTGAACTCGAGGTATGGACTCGTCATCCTCTCCATGTTCATCTCATGTTCCTTGAACTAAGAGCAGACTGTATGAGATAATGTGACGTCAATATCATACATTGATTCACACGTGCATGCACATGTGTTTCTCATTCTTGTTTATCAAGTGGCCAAGATATCATACTCCATTATGAAGGACAAATCCCATCTTTATCACTCACATTATATCCCCATCTGTCAAAGTCACCCAATCATCACCGCTATAACAACCCATGTTTCATGATTTCATTTGATGATGTCAAAGCATACCCAATGTTATGACGAGTGTCGTGATTTCATGTCTAAGAATCACAATCACCACCTTCACTATGAGACATGACTGTGACTACCAATGATGGTCTCCATGTGTCACTTCTCAAGGTGTGTCTGTCTGATACACATTTCCTAACATGTATTTGTGTGCTTGGTTTGATATTGCCATATCATGACTAATGAGATTCAGTCATCTACCAACTCACATTCCAGTCTTATGTGTTACTGGTGTCTATCTACCTTCCACAGTAACAACTGACTAGGGACATAATGAGAATACTTATATGTACTCTTTAACATTCGTATGATCTCCTTTCCCCAAGTCTTAAACATGAAAACATACATCATTGAGTAATATTATTCTCTAGACATTCATAATATTTCCTCATTATTTCATAGCTGAGTAAAATAGAATGAATCAGAAGCTTTCCATTATTAGTGTTAATCAAATCCTTTATGGTATATGCCATGTAAATCATCATATGATTGGATCTATGGGCATACCTTACCAACAGACTCCCAATTGCACTTAGATCCAATCACCCATGAATCATATTCCTAGTGACCTAAACATGTCCAACATGTTTCTACTGTGCTAGTGCTAATTCAGCGGGTTAGCAACACTTTTCTTATAGTCGGTATATTGCATGTTTCCTTATCTCTTTGTTGTCTGATTTCTTGTATGAGATAGAACTGCCATAATATGGTCTCTGATGTTTCTTGACTAACAATTTAGCTCCATTTTTGTCACAATACCACTACTGAGTCATCAATGGTTGGAACATCTATAAGTTCATCATTTGAACTTCTAGATCCATATAGTATCACTCTGTGTTCATAACACAAGTATATTTAGCATCTAATGCAGAATATAATTAATGGCTATTACTTTGGAACATTTCCAACTAACAACATTTCTCCTTTAAATCAAACATATTTTAATTTGCGATCACTTTGTCCAATGTTGAATAGAATTAATGGCTATTAGTTTGGAACACTTCCAACTCACAACGTTTCACCTTTAAATCAAACATATTTTAATTTGCGATCACTTTGTCATTATGGAAGCTTGCATCAATGTAACTTTTTACATCCACTCTTCCTTTTATTGCTATCTTTAATTGACTACCAATCTATCCTTAAGTACTTCTCAAGTACTAATGGATACCCATAATGACTTCCTCATAACCCTTATTGGAATTTTAATATCATCTTTTCATGTATGATAGATATAAGATTATATGGGATAAGTACATTTATAGAATGATAAATCCATTGCTTCAACCTATGGCATTTTAATCATGTCATTTCCATTCTTCACAAGAATTGGAACATGAGGTTCATGAGAGACTAATCTGAATTCTCTCTCACTGAATCCTTCCGTGTTGAACTCTTTCAACATCTTGCTATTTTATGTACTCAAACTTGCATTGTGAAACTTTTCAAGAACTATCATATAGGTCTTGATCCTTATCTTATAGGATGTTTCACCTTATCCTTCACTGTTGAAGGTTTTTTCATGCCAACTCTCAATATTCATAATACTGAGATGTTATTCCTCATCACATGTGGAATACTCATACATGCTCCTGATAACACCCAAATCTACGCATATTCTCTATGCATTTCATCTATGGTTTCATGCCACTTTGGTCTTAATATGCCCAATAATGCTAATGTTTTATGCTTTCTTTCTCTCATTAGACAATGTAGTTAGAATAGCCAATTTAGCCAATTTTGGGACTTGCAGGCACCGAACTAGACAAGACATCTATTCTCCAAAGATTTCTCCCTGACATATGGTTTTTTGCGGCAGCTATGAACCTACCACGATCGTGGCGACCAACCACGACCGTGGCAATCCACCCTAACCATGACCGTGGCAATCTAGCATGACTGTGGTACCCATCGCGACCGCAGTCTTCAACACCGCGACCGTGATTCCTTGCCACAACTGTGGCCACCTGCCATGATCGTGGTCATCCACCTTCGCCACGACCGCGGTCTTCAACACCATGACCACGATCATCTGCCACGACCATGGCCAATAACCACGACCGTGGCAACTAAACACAACCGTGGCAATTAACTGTGACCGTGGCAATTAACCATGACCGCAATTCCTCACCACGATCGTGGCCATAAGCCACAACTGTGGCCGACTCCCTCCTCCACGACCATGGCTGTCCGCCATGACCGTGGCCAATAATCACGACCGTAGTTCCCAATAATCACGACCGCAATTTCCATTCTATGAATCGTGACCACAGTGTTGGCCACGACTGTGGCCGACCCCACGCTCTGCTGGCTGTGATCTATAGTCAGCCTCTATAAATAGGTGTCCCCTAACTCATTTGAGAGGGGGACCTCGACCAAGGACGTCGAGAGGCTACTGCTCTAAGATCTGAAGGTTCCTAGAGCCCCGTGGGAGCATCCCAAGGTCCGAGAGGACCAAGGCGCTCATCCTACACTCTCCTCTTCAGCAAGCTTCCATCCTTTCTCCACCCATCCATCCATTTCTGCTCAGATCTGAGGTGGAAACCCAGATCTAGACCAACCTCCATCCTCCTCCACCTCCATTCACCCACCAAGCTACTGTTTGGGGTGGATCTAGAGAGAAAGAGGACCAAGGAGCCCCGATCTGATCAAGGAGGAGGACTAAAAGATGAAATCCATCCTATACGGAGGCAAAGGAGTGAAAGCCACCTCTCCTCTACGGGCTAAATCTCTTCTCCCCCCCCCTTTCTTCTGCTGTGTTTCTTGGTTTCTTGTACAATGATATTCTTCCATCTTTGTTCGGTGCCAACCGTGCTTGTCCATGGCTAGTTGAGCTCCTTCTTGGCTATGTAGCCCGTTTTGGGCATGTTTATGTACTTTTACCTTAAGCAACTAGATTTATTTCAGATCTAGTATGTTTCTTGTTCTATCTTCCCTTTTGGTTATGATAGCTAGTTTGGTTGATCTCTTTCTTCCTTGAACTGCTATTTCTGCCTATATCGAGAGACCCGTGTAGGAATGGCTAAGAGACGATAGTTTGGATCTGAACCCGTGAGGAGGAAGATCTAAGGTTTTTTTGTTCCTAACATCCCAGAATATCCTAAGACTCGAGAGGGAACTTTGCATATTCCTAGGTGTTGATATGTCATTCCTCGAGAGAGGGTCGATGACCTATTGTTGATGGTTTTAGTCACACCTCGCGACAGTGAGTGGGACGACCCACAAGAACAGACATGACAGTGCGTACTATGTTTGGATATAGATGCTTGCTTAGGTGTTCGAGGGTTGTCTACGCCCAAGAACGGGTGCATAGACTGCCCAACTTGTGGTTACATAGCCAAGAACTCCTTCTCTCTGATTAGTAGAATCTTGCAGGCTCTGTTTTCTTTTCTTTTCTTTTCTTTGTTAGTTTTAAATCGTGACAACCCGCTAGACTAGTTCTAGCACTTACTTTTATCGACTATCGCTTTTGGCTTATTTGACTAAAGAACGAGATCTGTGGCATCCTAAACGTCACCACGTCCCTGTGTTCGACCCCATATATCTACTTCGACCCCATAATAAAAGTTGTGGGGGACTAGAAGGTTTCAGGTTATAAATTTAAAAGCTTGATTCCTTCCTTTGTCCCGCGTTCATTCCGGACGTGAGAAAAAGGCTGATCAACTTTTTGGCGCTGTTGTCGGGGACGTGGTATTCCATGTTTACACGCCTAAAGGATTTTGTTCTGTCACTTTAAGCTTGTATATATATGCATAGTTCTTCTTTTGTTTTAAACATAGTTGTTCGTATATATTGAATACCATTTATTTTTCTTATACCTTTTTTAGCCATGGATCTTACTTCGGCGAGACAAGTCATCTTGTCCACCTGTCCTCCTGCGTTTTTCCGTAGTTTTGACTGCTGGCAAATAATTGAATGTTGTGATGTACATCTAGTCGAGTTATATTCGCCCCCACCGTCATCATATGAATATGCCCCAAATACGGAGACTTCCAGTCAACCCTTGACGCCCGTGCTATCATGGGATCAAGAACTGATTAAGGCAGTGGAGTTGGATAGGGAAAGTATTCACGCACTCACCTCCTTAGCCCCTCATCTCCAATAAGATGTTGATCCAATGCAACAACTTCTAGAAGAGTAGGATCATCATCTCAAAGTAGCCACCAAAGTTGTAGACCGCAATAGAAGCCTACTTCAAGCTATTGAGTAAGGATTCACCCAAGCACGCCAGTTTGATATAGTGAGTCTACAACGACATTGTGAGGCAAAATTGATGAACCTTGAAGGTGTCGCTGCACAAGCCCGACAACTTTGTGTATATGTTGAATAATGCAGTAGGCTTCAAGAGCTCGTCAATTGGGTTACCATGTAGTCACAAGCTCTACCGCCTAGCAATGAAGAAGCCAATCATCAACACCATTCCATTGGGTCTGAAGAGGAGTATGCTTCACCATCCGATTCAGATCATCAACTGGATGCACCGTGGTTTTTCTGTGAAGACCAACCTACACGGGGAAGTTCTTCATTCTATCCTGATGAGCTAGCTGATGAACCAATGGAGGAACAAGAATGGGTCTATGAAGATGATGACTCCTATCCTCACCGGGAAAGTCAAACAAACTCACTATCAGAAAGTGAAGCTTGTTCTAACGAACCAGAGTCAGATATTGAACCAGACCAGAGTGACATCTCTCATATTGAGACTTGTCATTTTGCTTTGAGCAGCATGCCGATCATGGTTTGGAACAATCTATATGGTGAGGATGATGACGATTGTTCATCTCGATGGAGTGAATACACTGTCGATGACGAGTTGGAGTAGCATGAGCCTCCATTTACACCCTTACCTTTACAAGGTAGGGTGGATGTCAAGGGGGCAGGATGGACAGTTCACTACAACATGGATGTTGAGCACAAAGATAGCACTGACTCCACGCCTGGTGATAAGCTTGGGGTGGTAGAACCACAAACTGATTCTTCAGGGAGTACTTCTTGTTTAGAAGATGATTGGATGACTCACACTGTACATGAAGATTTATCCAAGCATCCAACCTCAAGTTCAGAGATGGAGCAGAGAGAAATGGATCCTACCCAAGTCATTCAACCTATCACCTCCATCTCATCCTGTGCCGACATCCCAGGACCTTCATATTCAGATTCATATAATGAAAGGTACCCTGAGGATGATATGTCGAAGAATTCATCCCAGTGCAGTTCAATCCACTTACAACACAAAGATGACTTCACTGAGTCGCTAGATTTCACTTCGCTTCTTCGGACTCGGTAGGGCCATCACATCCACCTATTCTACTCCTATTATGTGTCGGAACCTATCGACAAGACACAAGTGACACTGGTTCCAAAACTTAGGATTTGGGATCCCAGTGTCGGTATCATGGGGCAGCCACCCCCCTCCTCTTACCCACCCTCCCGTCCTTTTATTACAATAAATTTTTCTCTTCATGTTCTTGTTAGTTAGTTTCTTTCATCTAACTGTTTTTATATGTTGGGTTTTAGGGGAGACAGAGAAGGCAGCGGAAACAAAAATTTTCTTTTCCCAAACCCAGAATAAAGGAATCGTGTCAATGTCTATACAATAGGAAGGATGGTTTGTAGAGACATACCTTGTCCCGAGGCTTGCTCGGTGATGTTACCTCACGGCTTGCGCGGTCTTCACATCCGATCTTAGATGGTGTCTGTGCAGCTCCTGGTCTCACCGGGACTGTCGGGATTAACAATTGTCCTTCAAGCGGCAGAAGTCTCCCGCCTTTGTAGTAGTCTACATGGACCACCTGGAACTCCGATCTCCTTGTCCCATAAGGAATCAGAAGGAGTCGCACCCTCCTATCGGCGTACTAGTCACTAACACAATCTCCTGCAACCAGTCACTTTTCTGTAGTTGTCTTTCCCTTGCCGTGCCTCCCTTATCGGGTAGCACTTGCTCAAGCTCTCTTGGTTACCAAAAAAAGAGAGAATGACAACTTTGCAAAGCAACTGGTGTTTTGAGTTGTTGTTGTTGTACCTTGAGAAGCCCCCAATACCCTTATATATAGGAGGGTCATGGGACAGGGTTCTCTACCCCAGGCAATGTAGGATTAAATCAGGGTAGAAGGGTCCAAGATTTTCCACAAAATAACCAACTGCACTAGCTGAACCGATCGTTTCAAGCATGAACCGATCGTTTCAAGCATGAACCGATTGTTTCAAGCATGAACCGATCGGTTAGGGATCTGAGCTGATCGGTTCACACCTGAACCGATCAGTTGGGACACCTGAGACGATCAGTTCAAGCATGAGCTGATCGATTCGTGGTCCTGTTCCAACTCAAATTGACTTTCCATGTTTGTTTCCAACTAATCAAATATTAATCCTTGTCCAAATCAAATTTGTACAAGTGAAACAAATATGTTTTTGCAAAAGGAGTCTTCTGACTTTCCAAACGATCTCGGTTGGTTACACGAATCGACCAGTTCAACAATTGAGCCGATCGTTTCATTGACATATGAGCCGATCGACTCACCACTTGAGCCGATCAATTCAGCAACCTAAGCCGATCGGTTCAACCCTGTGAGCTGATCAGTTGGGGCAGTAGACTTATGCAAATCAGTCAATTGCAGTTCTAATCAATCTGATACTCTTAATCATTTGGTCCAACACCTTGAACACTTATGATTTTGATCTATCAATTGATTAAGTATTTAATTGAACTACTAAACTCCTTTAGTAATCAATCTAAACATCATTTGTAGATAAACTCCTCTTCTAGGTTAAATCCTATGTATGCGACCCTGCAGGCCCATTTCACGTTGGCAGTGAAAGTCCATAACACTTATGACTTCACAAGCAAAGAGCGGTGCCTAGTCGCACATCAGTGCTACCCAAGTGAAAAGGAAAGTTGGAGAACAACTTTCAATCCTACAATCCATGAATGGTGTTACAACGAATGTATAATTCCTTTGTCACTGATATCCTGAATGAACTCAAGGCATGGAATAGTCATCATGTCAACATTCATTCACTTTCTTGATCTCAGAGTATACTGGAAGGGATATGTATGACATCAATATCACATACTGATTCACACATGCGTTCACACGCCTATCTCAATCCTACTCATCAAGTGGCCATGGATATCAAACTCCCTCAGGAGGGACAAATCCCATATCTATCACTCACCCTTCAAAAGCCCCATGTATCAAAGCCACCCAATCATCACCTTTATAACAACCCATGTTTCAGGACTACATTTGATGATGTCAAAGTGTACCCAATGACATGTGTTGAGTTTAGTGATTTCAGGTCAAAGAATCACACTCACCACCATCACTGTGAGAACTGACTGTGACTACCATGTTATGGTTCCATGTGTCAAACTCACGGTGGGTCTATCTGGTATACTTGTTCTCTAACAAGTACCTATGTGTTTGGTTTGATATCTCCATATCATGAATAATGAGATTCTATCATCAACCAACACCACAATCTAGTCTTGTGTGTCATTGTTATCTATCTACCTTCCACAATGACATTCAACTAGGGACATAATAAGAATGTACAAACTCTTAGCATCTGTATGGTCTCATCGTTTAGGTCCTCAAACTGAAAGCATACGTCATTGAGTATTGCCATTATCTAGACATTCAATCTGTTCTATCATTATCTCATATGACTGAACCAGAAAGAATTCGAAGCTTGCCTTTGATGTTTATCAAATCAATCTTAATGTATCCCACCAATCATCCCATGATTGGCTCTCAGGGCATACATACCAACAGACTCCCACTTGCACTGTGAGCCAATCACCCTTGAAACATATTCATAGTGATCTTCAAACATGTCCCACATGTTACTGTGCTCTAGTGCTAACATAGTGAGTTATGACAACACCTTGCCAAAGTCGGTATCAACTACATGTCTCTCATCTCTTCGCTGTACGTCACATGTATGAGATGGAGTTGTCGTAATATGCGATCTAGTATTCCTTTCTTAACCTTTAGCCACATTGCATGAACAAGTACTCCTTGCTTGTCATCAAAGATCGAAATATCTATAAGTTCATCTCATGAACTTCCAGATCCATATAGTATCCACTAATGTTCTCTAACACATGAATACTCGGCCTTTCCTTTTAAATGACTTTATTCAAACATTTCCATTTATCAACAAACATTCACTTTTATATATACCATATATTTATTTTGCGATTAATTTTTTGTCCTTTTCGGAAGTTCACATCAGTGTAACTCTTTACAGTGAACCCTTCCTTATTTCCATAGAACTAGTACTTCTCAAGTACTAACCAAGTTCTTATGGTATTCTAGTAACCCTTATTGGAACTAGACAGACATCCACTCGTCATGTCCCACATACGAGTTATCAGGATGAGCATATCATATTGTCATATCCTACATACAAGATGATAAATGTGTTTTGTTCTTTCCATGTCCATACATGCAAGATAATGGGATAATTACATACATTATAGATCCATATCTATTCTTAGTGTTCTCATTCTTCATAAGAATTGGACACTTGGCCTTGGGATACTAACTCCATGTAACATGGACAAGTTTTCTCCCACTGAATCTGTGCGTACTGAACCCTTTAGTATAGATTGCCAATGTATGCTATCTCTTTTCAGGTCAAGAGGTTTTCGAAAACTATCTCTATAGATCTCTATTCCTATCACATAGGAAATGTCTATCTTTCTTAAAGATAATTTCCACTTTGGATTTCCATTCTAGAACATCTCATTCCTCATCAACATGTGGAATGCAAATACGCCCCCACTAAATCATAGATCCCTTCTTTATCTTTGGCATATCAGTCAAACCCTTTGACTATATTATCAAAGTAAAGATCATAGTTCTGAGTTTCTTGTACTCAATCAATCACATTGATTAGTCCATTGTAACTTACAGACTTCATTTGCATTAATGGATTCATAAACCTTATAGGTTGTGTCACATACACATCCTTATTTTATTCCTTATAGGAATGCGGTTTTAGTATCTGTATGCCAAATCTCTTAGTCATTAAGTTGCAATCAACAAGCATCATCATTCTAAAAATTGTTATCCATGTGTCTTAATACTTAAGACTCATTCGCACTTATGGATTTCATTCCAATGAGTGCTACCATCAAGGTCATACCTTATGGTTCACATGGAAGTTATTTAGGATGTAATGGTCATAAACCATAACTCAAAATCTGGTTCCTCATATTCATCTAGATAGTTGATTCATCACATGACCAACTCATCACATAGATAATCGAGGTGTATCCGTCAAGGATATAAGAACTCTCAACTCCTTGTGATTCTTAATGTCCTTTATTAGTGTAGGGCATTCTTTATTTAAGAAGAAATTAGTCATTTAATAATCATGCTCTAACTCCTTAGAGTATGATTCCTTCTTGATGTAGACATCACCATGCCTTAATCATGAGCTTACTATGATACACTATCACAATCACTCATAAGGATCTCAAACATTTGGTTCAAGTATTTCATTCATTGATCTCATCAAGAATTAACACTTTACCAAATTCGTACTTCATCTATGATATTCTTGAACACTTCAAGATATTCATATTGGTATTTCTCTAAACACCACTTGAAGTAACATCATTAACTCTAATAGGTATGTAAATACATCACATGTATTATACCTAATACGATAATCATTCTCCCACTACTACTAGTGAAGATTGATTAATCATGTCTAAGAGATTCATGTCTCTTACTGGTTCTCTAACCAAAAGAGTCTAGCTTATCCATCATAGGGAAACTAGAAATGAATTTCTCATGATTTATGCTAATTTGATTGTTTGAGTTATCAATAACTTTTAGGTATCACTTTATCTTATGCATACCAAGTACCACAAGATAAACAAGGCATTTCCATAAAGATCATATCTTTTGAAATTGAAACATCAACTTTATTAATTGCTATCGTTGTCATACAATATGCAAAAATTAAGGTGTTTCTATCCATTGGCAAATATGAAATAGCAGTTCATAACTCTATTACATGCCTTCAAGGCTGAAAATAAACTAAATTACTCCTATCTATGGCGGCAACACTTGCCCCATGTATTGGGTGCTTTACACTTAATATCTTGGTATCATATACCTAAAAAGTGTTATAAGTTTATTTCATGACACCTTCAGGTGGAGGTGTCCGTTGCCTCCTTCTTCTTTAGTTCTTCTAGATAGAGTGGAAAATTCCTTTTCCAATGTCCTGGCTTTTGACAATAGTGGCAATTGCCTCTCTTGGTCACGCCTCCCTTGGCCTTGAGAGTTGAAGACGACTTGGGCTGCTGGCTAGCATTAGAACCTTTCTTAGCCTTGCTCTTTCCCTTGCGCTTGGACTTGCCTTTCTTGTTGTTGATCATCATCACAAACTTAGGCTTGTACTTCTTCATCTGTGCCTCAGCTATCCTCAACATGCCCAACAACTCTGTCAATGGCTTGTCAAAGTTGTTCATGTTGTAGTTCATCACAAACTGACTGTAGGATTCTGGCAACGATTGCAGTATCACATCAGTAGCCAACTCTTAGCTCAGGGGAAATCCTAGTATTATGAGGGTCTCCACATACCCAATCATTTTGAGTGTGTGAGGACCAACTGGATCTCCTTCTATCATGACACACTTGAACAGTGCCCTAGAGACATCATATCTCTCTTGCCATGCTTGATCTTCATACATGTTCTTGAGATGCTGAATCATCTCAATGACACCCATATTCTCATGTTGTCTCTACAACTCGTGGTTCATGGAGCACAACATCAAGCACTTTGCATCAATGGCATCTTCAAAACGCTTCTTATAAGCATCCCTTTATACCTTTGGTGCGGTAGGAGCAGGTTCCTCTGGAGTTGGAGTATCCAGGACATAGAGCTTCCGCTCTTGAGTGAGAACAATTCTCAATGTCCTAAACCAGTCATGGAAGTTAGTCCCATTCAACTGGTCCTTTTCAAGGACTGATCACAATGAAAAGTGATTGTTGTTGTCATTTGTACTACAAAAGGAAACATATGCAATTTAGTCCAAAACTCAATTTTGACTTATTTGATTGATTCGAAAGGTTGACGATATAATTAGGACTTTAATTAATTATCACTCCCACTATTTTTGTTCAAATTGATAGCCCTCACCATCAATTTGGAAGATTGCAGCGTACAATCTTCTAGTGGGTCATGATCCATATTTCATCAAGTCATGAGTCAGCTTTGCCTGATCGCCCATAATCTTGACTATTTAGGTAGGCCATCATGCCAATTGCATCATATGCAACTCTTGATGAATGAACATGCACAACATCTTGCCATGAACATTCTGTTCCTCTGGGCTTAAACGCTCTAAGAATCACCAGTTAAGTCTAACCCAAAACCCGACACGGTAAACATGTACCCTGCTTTGGCAAAACCTACATGTTTACCCTTCACACTTCCGTGAGATAGATGGTGGACCACGCTTTGGCATAACCTATGCTTGGCTGATCAAGTTTTTCATGTGTGTCGCTAATGAAAGGCATAAAAGAATTAATATTTAGATGAGGGATTTGGTTTTATAGGTACATATACATATCCAATCACCACAATATATAGTATGTATCATATACATGCTATATCCACAAAAAACATGCAAAATGATAAAAGCGATGATTATGGCAATCCTAATGTGATTCCTCGAGCCAAGAGGAATCACGGTTATCTGGGCCTACATCACATGCAACCTGTACAAGATGAACTCTGTGCTTTGCCATTCTGGGTTTGATCAACTCATCTCCATGATTAATCGACTCACCATCCGGTCGGTTGGGTGCCACCAGCCGATCGATTAGCTCCTCCAACCGATTGGTTCGTCTGGTCATCGTGCATCTCCTCATGGTCGCCACCCACTCGTCTTGATCCTCAAACCAGTCATCTGGATCGCCAACCGATCGATTCACGCCTTGAACCGATCATCTCAGTTGTCATCAGGTTGTCTGCCATTCTTAATTTGACATAACATGAAATATAAAAAGATCTATCCTATTTACATTTAAATTGGGAAACCACGAGTTACATTCGGGGGGAGCAAAGGTAGGAAAGAAATCTTAAGCTATCTCAAGTTACATCTGGATAAGGAGGTAGGGAATCAGTGCGCAGACCAAGATGCAAGGAACCACATTCAACCAAGCACACATACATAGGGTTTATTGGCCATAACCACGCTATACATCCACCACAAAACTCATTTAAGGGCGACGCATGTCGAGTGCATTTATATTACATATCATATATGTATATTGGTATTTGTGGATTTAGGATTGGACATATATAAAGCCAATTTTATTCGCATTGTATGTAATAAATAAAGGCGACAAACCAAAATCGATCACATCGATAATCCTATAGTATAGAGCCGTTGATGTGGCTCTAATACCACTTTTGGGTTTTAAGGGAGATAGAGAAGGCAGTAGAAACAAAAATTTTCTTCTCCCAAACCCAGAATAAAGGAATTGTGTCAACGTCTATACAATAGGAAGGATGGTTTGTAGAGACATACCTTGTCCTGAGGCTTGCTCGGCGACGTTACCTCGTGGCTTACACGGTCTTCACCTCCTGTCTTGGACAGTGTCTGTGCAGCTCCTGGTCTCACCAGGACTGTCAAGATTGACAGCTGTCCTTCGAGTGGGAGAAGTCTCCCGCCTCTATAGTAGTCCACACGGACCACCTGGAACTCCGATCTCCTTGTCCCATAAGGAATCAGAAGGAGTCACACCCTCCTGTCTATGTACTAGTCATCGACACACTCTCCTGCAACCAGTCACTTTTCTACAGGTGTCTTTCCCTTACTATGCCTCCCTTATCGGGTAGCACTTCCTCATGCTCTCTCGGTTACCAAAACCAGAGAGAATGACAACTTTGCAGAGCAACTGGTGTTCTAAGTTATTGTTGTTGTACCTTGAGAAGCCTCCAATACCCCTATATATAGGAGGGTCATGGGATAAGGTTCTCTACCCTGAGCAATGCGGGATTAAAGAAGGAGTAGAAGGATCCAAGATTTTCCACAAAACAACCAACTGCACTAGCTGAACCAATCATTTCAAGCATGAACCGATTGGTTGGGGACCTGAGCCGATCGGTTCACACCTGAATCAGTTGGTTGGGACACCTGAGCTGATCCATTCAAGCATGAGCCGATTGGTTCGTGGTCCTATTCCAACTTGAATTGACTTTCCATGTTTGTTTCCAACTAATCAAATATTAGTCCTTGTCCAAATTGAATTTGTACAAGTAAAACAAATATGTTTTTGCAAAAGGAATCTTCTGACTTTCCAAATGATCTCGGTTGGTTACACGAATTGACCAGTTCAACAATTGAGCCGATTGTTTCATTGACATATGAGCTAATCGACTCACCATTTGAGCCGATCAGTTCATCAACTTGAGCTGATCGGTTCAACCTTGTGAGCTGATTAGTTGGGGCAGTAGACTTATGCAAATCAGTCAATTACAGTTCCAATCAATCTGATACTCTTAATCATCTGGTCCAACACCTTGAACACTTAATATTTTGAGCTATCATTTGACTAAGTGTTTAATTGAACTACTAAACTCCTTTAGTAATCGATCTAAACATCATTTGTGGGTAAAATCCTCTTCCAGGTTAAATCCTATGTGTGTGACCTTGCACGCCCATTTCACGTTGGTAGTGAAAGTCCATAACACTTATGACTTCACAAGAAAAGAGTGGTGCCTAGTCGCACATCAGTGCTACCCAAGTGAAAAGGAAAGTTAGAGAACAACTTTCAATCCTACAATCTGTGAACGGTGTTACAGCGAATGTATAATTACTTTCTCACTGATATCCCGAATGAACTGAAGGCATGGAACAATCATCCTATCAACGTTCATTCACTTTATAGACCTCAGAGTAGACTGGAGGAGATATGTACGACATCAATATCACATAATGATTCACACATGTGTCCTCGTGCCTATCTCAATCCTACTCATCAAGTGGTCATGGATATCAAACTCCCTCAGGAGGGACAAATCTCATATCTATCACTCACCCCTGAAAAGCCCCATGTGTCAAAGCCACCCAATCATCACCTTTATAACAACCCATGTTTCAGGACTACATTTGATGATGTCAAAGTGTACTCAACGACATGTGTTGAGTGTAGTGATTTCAAGTCAAAGAATCACACTCACCACCATCACTGTGAGAACTGACTGTGACTACCATGTCATGGTTTCATGTGTCAAACTCACGGTGGGTCTGTCTGGTATACTTGTTCTCTAACAAGTACCTATGTGTTTGGTTTGATATCTCCATATCATGACTAATGAGATTTTGTCATCAACCAACACCACAATCTAGTCTTGTGTGTCATTGTTGTCTATCTACCTTCCACAATGACATCCGACTAGGGACATAATAAGAATGTACAAACTCTTAGCATATGTATGGTCTCATCGTTCAGGTGCTCAACCTGAAAGCATACGTCATTGAGTACTGTCATTCTCTAGACATTCAATCTGTTCTATCATTATCTCATATGACTGAACCAGAAAGAATTGGAAGCTTGCCTTTGATGTTTATCAAATCAATCTTAATGTATCCCACCAATCATCCCATGATTGGCTCTCAGGGCATACATACCAACATTATATCCTTGCATCCATGCATCATCTTTAGAACTTCCATAACTAACATTAAAACCATGCATTCCCGCCTCACTATTTCAAGTTTAAGTCTTGCTCGAGGATGAGAAAAGTTTTAATCTTGGGGTGGTAGGCTTCACCCTTCTTTCTCTCCATCCTTCTTGCATGCACGTTTATTTCTTGCA
Source organism: Alisma plantago-aquatica (assembly GCA_963693085.1). Taxonomy (NCBI): domain Eukaryota; kingdom Viridiplantae; phylum Streptophyta; class Magnoliopsida; order Alismatales; family Alismataceae; genus Alisma; species Alisma plantago-aquatica. The sequence goes on along the minus strand of OY856415.1, from coordinate 573,936,150 downwards.
TTTAGCATAAGCTTGTAGCTTCACAATTATGACCACATGGTGTGAATCTAATAGATAAATGCTTGACTTTATGCCTACATGCACAATTTTTTATCTTAAAATTGCTTGACCTTTTGCTTGACTTGCTCTTTGACTCTTTCCTTGAGTATGGTAATAAATCTAAGGTTATGTACCTTTTTCATAGATTAAATCTAAATTCCCTTGATCTATGTTGTGAATGGCAAATATATGGTAAAGGACTGTTGGAATGAGCTAAAACATGATCAAAGAATCCTAGTTGTGGATTCACAAGCTTGCCTCTATTCTAAAGATTCTTGAATCATAATTGTAATTTGTCACACAGGTATCAACAGATTAATGATGAGGTTTGAGCTATAATCAAGATAAAAAGTTTTTCCTCTATGGGCTACGTGCCTTCTCACATTAGATTGAGTCAAAAAGATGAAAAATATAAAAATGTGCAAAGGAGGCTTGGCCACCCACAAAATCCCAAAATATCTATATAGTTCTCACCCAAGCCTATAGATTAGAAGGAAGATGATAAAAGCCTGAGTGTGAACAATAAATGAGCATTGTTTTCTCTTTTAGGAGAGTTGAGGATGGTGCCCAACCGGTGTATGACTGTACTCACGAACGCGGGTATGTTGCGCCTGGTAGTATCACTCCAAATGCTCATTAGAGAGTCACTAGGAGCCCCTAGGAGACCTATGAGTTCATCCCAGTAGCAGGGTTGGTTCGAGTGCAGTACGAGGAGTTCATATCACTACTTTGGATCAACTGGTTCGGACTACAGGGACTGTTGCTCGCTACATGGACCTACCTAACGCAGATCGGGATCCTCAAAAGTCATTAGAGTCTTTTTGCTTTGTTTCTTAGGACATGAATAAGTGAGAGGTGTGGTATTCCTGATTTGTATGCATGGATTCATGGTGATGGCTGATTGCTCATCACCCGCGTGATCACCAATGTGACAATTCTTTCATGTTTAATAATTATGATTCAAACCCTCATGAGTATCGACAGGCTGTAGTGAATTTGCTTAATCTTGCCTGAAAACTCTTTGATTTTGCTTTAGCAGGACTGTGGTTGATTGGTGGGGGTTTGTTCTGAAACGACATGGATAAGGAGAATAGATGCTTTAAACTATTTTTCTTAGCCTTAGCATCTATTGCCAAGCTTAATTTGGATGTTATCGTTTTCTTCTTTGAGCACAGTCTTTCTTGAGGACAAGCAAGTTTTAAGCTCGGGGTAGTTGATAACACCCAAATCTACACATATTCTCTATGCATTTCATCTATGGTTTCATGCCACTTTGGTCTTCATATGCCCAATAATGCTAATGCTTTATGCTTTCTTTCTCTCATTAGATAATATAGTTAGAATAGCCAATAATGTAGCCAATTTAGCCAATTTTGGGACTTGCAGGCACCGAACCAGACAAGACATCTATTCTCCAACGATTTCTCCCCGACACATGGTTTTTTGCGGCAGCTATGAACCTGCCACGACCGTGGCAATCCACCCTGACCATGACTGTGGCAATCTGGCACGACTATGGTGCCCATCGCGACCGCGGTCTTCAACACCGTGACTGTGATTCCTCGCCACAACCGTGGCCACCTGCCACAACTGTGGCCGTTCGCTACAACCGTGGCAAATAACCGTGGCTACGGTCTTCAACATCGCGACCGTGATCATCCGCCACGACCATGGCCAATAACCGCAATTGTGGAAATTAACCGCGACCACGATTCCTTACCATGACCATGGCCGACTCCCTCCACCACGGTCGTGGCCGTCCGCCACGACCGTGGCCAATAATTACGACCGCAGTTCCCAATAATTACGATCGCAATTTCCATTCTATGAATCGCGACCGTGGTATTAGCCACGACCATGGCCATAGGCCACGACCGTGGCCGATCCCGTGATCTGCTAGCTGTGATCTGCAGTCAGCCTCTATAAATAGGTGTCCCCTCACTCATTTGAGAGGGGGACCTCGACCAAGGATGCTGAGAGGCTGTTTCTATGAGATATGAAGGTTCCTAGAGCCCCGTGGGAGCATCCCAAGGTCTGCGAGGACCAAGGCGCTCATCCTACGCTCTCCTCTTCAACAAGTTGTCATCCTTTCTCCACCCATCCATCCATTTCCACCTAGATCTAAGGTGGAAACCCAGATCTAGACCAACCTCCATCCTCCTCCACCTCCGTTCACCCACCAAGATGCTGTTCGGGGCAGATCTAGAGAGAAAGAGGACCAAGGAGCCCATATCTAATGAAGGAGGAGGACCAAAAGATGAGATCCAACCTATACGAAGGCAAAGGAGCGAGAGCCACCTCTCCTCCATGGGCTAAATCTCTTCTTATTCCCCTTTCTTCTGATGTGTTTCTTGGTTTCTTATACAATGATGTTTTTCCATCTTTGTTTGGTGCCAACCATGCTTGTCCATGGCTAGTTAAGCTCCTTCTTGGCTATGTAGCCCGTTTTTGGCATTTTTATGTACTTTTGCCTTAAGCAACTAGATTTATTTCAGATCTAGTATGTTTCTTGTTCTATCTTCCCTTTTTGGTTATGATAGCTAGTTTGGTTAATCTCTTTCTTGCTTGAACTACTATTTCTTCCTGTATCGAGAGACCCGTGTAGGAATGGATAAGAGACGATAGTTTGGATCTGAACCCGTGAGGAGGAAGATCCAAGGTTTTTTGTTCCTAACATCCCGAAATATCCTAAGACCCGAGACATAACTTAGCATATTTCGAGGTGTTGATATGTAATTCCTCGAGAGAGGGTCGATGACCAATTATTGATGGTTTTAGTAATGCATCGCGATAGTGAGTGGGTTGACCCACTGGAACAAACATGGCAGTGCGTACTACGTTTGGATATAGATGCTTGCTTAGGTGTTTGATGGTTTTCTACGCCCAAGAATGGGTGCATAGACTGCCCAACTTGCGGTTACATAGCCAAGAACTCCTTCTCTCTGATTAGTAGAATCTCATGGGCTCTGTTTTCTTTTCTTTTCTTTTCTTTGTTAGTTTTAAATCGTGACAACCCGCTAGACTAGTTCTAGCACTAACTTTTATCGATTATCACTTTTGGCTTATCTGACTAAAGAACGAGATCCGTGGCGTCCTAAACATCACCACATCCCTGTGTTCGACCCCGTATATCTACTTTGACCCATAATAAAAGTTGCAGGGGCGTAGAAGGTTTTGGTTTATAAATTTAAAAGCTTGATTCCTTCCTTTGTCCCGCGTTCATTCCAGACGTGAGAAAAAGGCTGATCAGCTCCCACTAAATATTTTTTAACCATAGATTTCATCTTTTATCTTGATTCAAGTCAAACTTTTTGACTATCTTGTCAAGTTAAAAGATCCTTCCTCTAAGATGCTTGTTTCAATCCCAAATTAAACTTTGTAGTTTATGGACTTTATTTGCATTCTTGAATTTATGAAACCCACTAAGTTGTGTCATGTACACATCCTCTGACATATTACTTTTAAGGAATCTGATTTCTATGTTCACATGCAAAACCTCATAGTCAATTTTAACTACAAAAACAAGCATGAAAATTGTTAGAGGAATTTCTATAATGTTCAACAACTTGAACTGATTTAAAAAACTATTTAACCAAATTTTCCTTTGATGTTATCCATGTAGGTCTTTTAAATTAAGACCCCAATCTTCACCTTTTGGGTCTTATCCTCAGGTATTAATATTAAGGTCATACCTTGTTAGTTTACATGGATTCCATAATGGCCTTGAGCCTTTACTCAGATTATGGTACTCAATAGCTTCTAGTTGATTAGTTGGATCATCATGTTATGACAAAGCTATCTTAATTGTTGGATTCACAATCCTCCATTCTCAGATGTATTCTACTAGAACTATTTTGTTCAGTGTAACATGATGAATCTGAGGTTCCACAACATCGTGTAATTCTCATAGTTCTCACTATACCTCTTTGTTGACCTCGAACATTTTGAGTTCTACTTTTACTCCCACTGATTCTTTAGGAACTCAGTTATCCTATCAAGACAAATTTTGTTATTGGATTGGGATTAATAGTAACATTCAATAATTATGGTTTGTGGATAAACCTTCTTCAAGAAACTACTTTCATGGTATAGGTCTTAATCCTTTTATACATATTGGGACATTCCCAAATCATATCATATATGATGTCTTATAACCGTTCAGACAGTACATCATTTAGTGTTAGATTTATATATTTATGAGGATATAAGAAGTTTAGATTAATTGATAATTATATCATAACTCATCATGGTATAATTTCTTCATTCAGACACATCATCATTCTCAAATGGATTTGATTTGTGATACATTATCACAGTTCTTTCCTCAAGGTTGTTGTGACAAAGTGAAATTTAGCTATAATATGAACTAAATATAATTTCACCCTCCTGGTATTCACTCATGGTGCCAAATCATTTTTCTTAGTTTCATAATCAATATTGGTACTCAAATTTGAAATATAGTGATCAATGTGGATTTTATACACATTATAACACCTTAAAGTTTCTTAATTGATCACTTTATCTAATGAAATAAATTGATCCATCAAACTTCATCTTTTTGTTCTCAAACTTTTCCTAAAGGTTATCCACATTTTTTGAAGCTTTGGTCCAAATTTGAGAACAATTGGACATTCCTAAGATTTTCTATGGATTATTGAAATTAATGTGTTGAAAACCATTAAATCTGTCTTTAATTTGACCTTTTTCCATGTCAGCAATCAAAGGCAAGGATCTGGGGGCTATCCCAGCCCTTTGATCTGCCTCTCGTGGATCCTGGCCTAATCCAGCGGCCATGGAACCATCTTCTACCTCCCACAATCAGTGGGGAGGAGTAAATGAAGACTGAGAATGAGATCTCCTGCTTATGACCATGAATCAAAATTCTATGCGAGCCAAAATGTCCTCTCACAATTTTGAATTGAACGAACCCTAGATTGAAGAGCGTTCATACTCTGTCCATCTGCCAAAACAAGTTCCTCACTCTCCCCTCTCCTTCCGATGGCCATGGCTGCTGCTCCGAATCTATGGGCCCTAAAACCCTAGCCCCAACACTATATAAAGGGTCCATCGTGCTCACAATCTTCACACCAAGTTACGAGCCCCTTTCTTGCTCTCCTGTTTGGCCTCAAACACCCCCATTTTCTCCTCTCAATCTCCTACTACCAGTGCAGCTGTGATGGCCCCAATTCTAGGGTTTGATACCCAATACGATATTTGAGGACCGTGAGTGTTCAATAGGTGGTTGAAATTAGTTGAGGAATAGATCACCTAATTTTGAAATAATTAGCTAACGTTTTCGGATTTGGTCTTCTCATCTCCATGGGGTTTTGAGAAGGTGAAAATCTGGGGACGTTACAATTGGTATCAGAGCATGAACAATAGCTACACCTAACAACTGCTCACCATGAAACATAAAACGTAATTTCACCTTTCATTTTAAATCCTAGAAACTTAGTAAGTTGTTCTATAGGAATAAGTTCTAACTTAGCCTCTAGGTTAGAACCTAGATGTTTGAGAACTAGGTTTAGACAAGTGTCTGAAACCCTTTCCATATAGAGCTCATATGTATTGGGTAGCTACACTAGTCTACACATTGTTCTCACCATTTCACTAGGTGACATGACACTGGACTATCTACTGTGTGTGGGACACTCAGTTTTGCTGATTTGGTTTTGTTTTCCAATCGGCTCGAGCCTCGACAGTTTTCTCTGATGTCTTCTTTCTCAGAGAAAAACTATATAATATTTTATTATGTATATGTAAATATCAAATGTGTCCCTCACACTGGAGAGTAGTTAGTGTTCATGTAACCTAATTGAAAGGGAGTGACATCAGTCTAGAAGAGAGAGTAGTCTAGATTAGATGTCTAGAGCCTTATCAAGATATGTGATACATGGAGTGGATTATAGAGTGATAGTTGAAATAAGCATGTGCAATCTTATCTAAGTTTGATCTCTGATAGTATAAGTTTCCTTATAAAGGTTTAAATTGTACACTAGTTGAATCCAATTTTGGAGAATTTAAGCAAAATCTTGATGATAAAAGTACATACTCTTTTCTTACTTAAGATGAGCTAAATTAAGATAACACTGAATACGCATGAGCCTCAAGCTCTTTTACAAAGGAGGGCCTCTAGTGTTAGGACAAGATATGTGGTGAACTGCAGAGCGAGTGAGACCCACAAGGAGAGGGTCATATGACCTACCCTATAATATATGAAAAAATGAGATATATGTGAAATGACATGTCCTAAGCTAGGTTACTCCTGAGTACATGAGTTGAGTCCTTTTACATGAGTCAATCCTATATGTGAGAGTTGGGTAAAAAAAGTGTGATGGGTAGAAAATTCATGATGAGAAAGTCAATTCTTTGATTGAGTTAGGTCCTAGCTTGAGTGACTTAAGTCGATGATGCTCGTCATTAGCTGCAAGTGAGGTGATATATGAAATGAAAGTTCTTGGAGTAAAATGCATTGTGCATAAGATACTCCCACATGTTGTCCCTTCTTCTTCTTCTTCTTCTTCTCTTTCTTAATATATCATGCTAGAAACCTCACTTGAGCTAGATAGATGATGTTTATATGTGGAGTCACGCATAGAATCTTGGCCTATGCAATAATCCCTTCCTATGTGTACATGTAATATCCAATTTTTAAATCATGATAAGATTGACTAAGTATATTCTCTTTCCCTTCATATCATTCATGAAACATATAATTTTGAAATCATGATCTTGAAATGAAGATGTCCTTGGTTCATAGATTATAAGATCAGAAATATAGTTCCTGACCTCAACACTTCTAAATATGTGCTTCTAGTTTGAAGACAAGTCTCATACAATCAGGTGAAAAACCTAGTATGTAATTATGAAAATCATTTCCTTCTAATGCTGAAATTTTTTAGTATGATGTTGATGATAAATCACATTAAAGATGTTAAGTCTAATAGTTCCAATAAATAATGATAAGAAACCTTAATATCACCATGATTGAGATATTTGTTGAATTTCTAGGACGAAATTCCTTTTAAGGTGGGGTGAATGTGATGGCCCCAATTCTAGGGTTTGATGCCCAATATGATATTTGAGGACCGTGAGTGTTCTATAGGTGGTTGAAATTAGTTGAGGAATAGATCAACTAATTTTGAAATAATTAGCTAGCATTTTCAGATTTGGTCTTCTCATCTCCATGGGGTTTTGAGAAGGTGAAAATCCGGGGACGTTACAGCAGCACTGCCGCCCAACCCTTTTGGGCATCTCTTCTCCGCACATCCTCTTCGCAATCTATCACTGCCTCTCGCTTCGTGGTATTTCGACAAACTTGAGCGGCAACTCCACTTCCACCATCTGCCCCTCCTTCTCCATTTACCCTCCATGCCAGAGAACCCACTCCACCGCATCTGTGTGCTCACACACGGAGGCTGGAACAAGAGAAAGAAAGGTCCTTGAACCATCGGTTTAGAGGAGAAGAACCTTGGTCCACAGGCGCCATCCGAACCACTTTTGAACCAAGAATCAAGCTTTGAACTGACAAAATCAAGGACTGAACTAAACCTTTAAGCAAGTGAGCCACCCAGCTAACATGGCTTGATCAAGATCATCCTTTTAGCATCCAACGATTCCTCTTTTTTTCCATATTAAGGTATTTTCTTCTCTGCTCTGCTAAAAAATCTAATAATTGGTCAAATCTTGCAAAAATGATTACTTTTGATTCCTAGCTCCAAAAATTACATATAAATAGTTAATGTTGATCAGAAAAATCCAATGAACCCATTAAAAAATACTTTTGAAACCTGATTCAAAACGATGCTCAGTGATATACCTAAATATTGATCTCTTGCTTATGTAACTGGTCTAAATGACACTATTTGTGGTTAATCTTGAATGAACACTGAAAACCCTAATTTTTGACTCGAATGTTCATATTCAGACTCTAAAAGCATACTTGACCTATTAGTGATCTAGATCCATTTTTTTTGACTTGATTCAACCTCAAATATGATGATAACATCTTAATATTGTTTTTGGCCTGAATCTTGTGGAATATTATGATCTTTTACCTAAAAAGTTTATCTTGGATATTAATCAGAACTCGATCTAATCTTGAACCCAAATGATTTTAGAACTTGATGATGATCTAAGGACTTGATTTTGACTTGCATATTGACCATGATAATTAGGGTTAACACATGTACCTAGAAAACCTAGGTAGGTCATTCACACTCGAAATTATGTTGGACACTTGAATAATGGTGGACATATTGACATATGGGTTGATTATAAGTGAATGACCCAACCCTAAGGTTGACATAGGAAAAGGTAACCCTAATCTCAAATATTGAAACATGATATTCTAAACATCATGATCTTGACCCTTGATCCAATTTTGATGATTTAGGATCTGACTCAAAGGGTTGACCTATTTATTCAGATATTGATTATACTCGAAATCATCAGTGAAAGGTACGCTATTATACCTTCTCTTTGGTTGTAATGAAGATACTTTTTATGTATCTTTTGATTGTGTACTTGGATATATGCTTGGTTGAGCTATTGTTCCCTGTTGATTAGGATTCCGTATTTCTTATATTATATTTTGAGACAAATTGAAAAACATAAATGACATGCCCATTATGAATACCCGTATATTGATAATGATAATGATGATGTTGATAATGTTATTAATGTTGATATTGAGTGCAAGCAACCCCTCATTCGGAGGTGGACTTGTACATTGACCTCTTATCTCCTATGGTGAGAAGGAGCCTGGTGACCTCCCCATCGCGTTGGGGTAATAGAGTCACACAAAATATATAAGCATGCTTATTGATTACAGCATAATGGGAACTCGTAATAAAAATCGAATCATTTGAAAAACTTATCAAATAACTTTTGGTTTTCAAATTTCTCATTATAATTTTGAAATATAAGTCCCGCCAAGTACACTAATTTTGTTATAAACTATTTTACTTGTTTTTATATAGCATACCGTGCAATTGCATTGACTTTGTGTCTTGATTTTCTTAATTTTAGGCAAACATTGGAATCTTGACTATATCTCTTCCGCACTCATATACTCTGATGGAAAAGATTGATCTTAAATATCTCCTATATTGGGTTATTTGTTCATTAAATATTTAATTTTTGAGTTATTATTTCTTATTGTATATGCCAGTGTAATAGATCTTATTAGGCCACACAGGGGCAGGCGCTTCAATCCTCTTACTACTGTCTAGGAAGTAGGATTGGGATTAGGGTAAGAATGGTTCTATGACAATTGGTATCCGAGCTTACACACTCCCATATACTTTAAGTAAATAATTTCTCAAGTCTCTTACACCCAAGAAACCCTAAAGTCCATAATGGTGAAAATTGAGGTGTCTAGGCTTAGGATCCTGACATAATTTCTCCTATCCGTCTTCATGGTGGCTGAGATCCCCTAATCTACCTGGCCTCAATTGATCCAAATCTGGACCTAAAGATTCACTTGTGAAACCCTAGAGAGTCTTCTAGCATCTCATCTCTTCTTTAAGGACTATCCTAATCCACCCATGAAGATGAAGATTAGGTAGTCTTCTCATCTCCTCAAGTGGTCCTTTCTTAAGACCTTTTACCACATGATGTCTTGATTATGGGTAGCATATGCATGGGAAAAATGAATATTGCTAAATTTTGAAATTTGATACCATGATCAGACTTTAATGTGAAAACTCAATTTTTCATCGATGAAAATAAATTTTGAAATAAATACTCATTAATACCCTAATATCATGCAAACTCAATTTAATCAAAAGTTGACTATATGCTCCCTATGTTTGAGGTGAACAATAATATTCTTGATCTAGTGATATAGGAAGGACTTATACCTTATTGTTGATAATGTCCCTATTTGATTTATTCTGTGTCACCCTATTGTTGACTAAACCTCAAAACATAGTTAAGCAAACTCTGACCCTATTTTTGATACACATCATGACTATGCTATTAAGTGACTAAGTCTAGGACTCACAAAACCATGATATAAGACCATGATGCAAAAAGCATTTTTCCTATTGACTATTGATGCCTTTTGCAATCTCGATTCTGATATGATGATTATGGGCCTAGACTTTGCACTATTATGCTCTAAACCCTTCAAGTTCCAAATTCAAATCCTTGATTTCCAAATTATATCACTAACTTGATCATGAAAGGAAAGGAATGCAAATATTAACTTGACTTTGTAAAATTATGACATTATTGCCCTATTATGATCTTGAATTTTGATCTCATGACCTTATGGAATATGATTTAATCATTGACACTCTCCATATTTTTGAATAAGTATGGAACCATAAATGTGATATACTCTTAACTCGACCTATGTGATTAAAGAACTCACAAATCAATATACCTTACAGATGGCCACACAAACCCATAGTCAAAAAGCAAGATCCCTTAGAACCAATGATGATCAAGGAGAAAGTATTGATAAATGGAAGATTGATGAAGAAAAAGTCGAGGATGATATAGACAAAGGAAAAAGACATAGGCTTCATGATGATAATAGATGATACTTGGGAAATGCAAAACAAGTTACTAATGGATGTTATGACCAAATGGATGAGATACACAACATCAATAATTCCTAGAGGAGTCCACGTCACCATGACTTCCTTTATACGTACATCCAAGCCTGTAGTCATGGAGATAGAGACAAAGATAGAAGTTGGAATTCCAAAGGAGGACATGTGCAATTATAACCTTTGAAATCACCACTAGATCTAGTTTTTGATATGGCAATTATGTAACTCTTTGTAACTTTTCATTTTTGAAATAAAACCTTATAATCACTATATTTTAAGAAATGGAAATGTGATGCCTTTTTGGAACCTATCTTTGGATTTGAAAATTCGTGTCTGGTTTGAATTTTGACTCCCATACTCAATTTTTTTTAATTTTGACTCGATCATGTTGACCTACAAATGGACCATCCATTTTTGTAATACTTGAATCAAAATAATGAGATCTTGACTAGTTGTATTTTAAGGATGGTAACATTGAAAATATGTATAGGGTTAACTTCCTAAAATGACCTAGGTCAGGACCATTCACCCGCCTCGAATATGCTTGATTAAAGAAATTGAAATTCAAATCTCAAAACATTGCTAGATTGTTGAAATGGGTGAAATACCACACCGGTGGTCTAGATAGGAATTAAACCCTAGACTTGATGTTTAAAACCCAAAATACGAATATTTGAATCTTGACTCTTGAATCATGAACTCGATAATACATGACCCGTTTAATTCAAGATATATAATCTTGACTCTCAATCTCAATTTTCTCTTAGTATGGAGACATGACTTGAGAGCGAACTCAATTGGTGAATTTTGACCTTTGACCTTCACATTGATCAATGCAAATTTATGAGAAATTGTTGACGAGGTGATAATGTAAAGGATAATTCTTCGTTTGCTGGATTTGTTGATGAGTAGGGATGCAATTGAGAACTTGATGCTACCTCAATGACCAATAGCGTACAAGTACCGTGAGGGAAAGTCAGTTTGATTATATAATTGAGGACACTCCAATATTTTAGGATACAACTTATCTTTTGACGATCCCAATTTTGAGGATTTTTTGAATTTTGGAGAAAAAATTCCTTTTTAAGAAGGGAAGGATGTGACAAAGTGAAATTTAGCATTAATATGAACTAATTCCAATTTCACCCTCCTCATTATCACTCATGGTGCCAAATCATTTTTCTTAGTTTCATGATCAATATTGGTACTCAAATTTGAAATATGGTGATCGATGTGGATTTTATACACATTATAACACCTTAAATTTGATTAATTGATCTCTTTTTCCAATGAAGTAAATTGATCCATCAAACTTCATCTTTTTGTTCTCAATCTTTTTCTAAAGGTTCTACACGTTTTTGTGAAGTTGTGGTCCAAATTTGAAAACAAATGGAAATTCCTAATATTTTCTCTAGATTATTGAAGTTAATGTGTTGAAAACCATTATTTTTGCCTTTTATTTGACCTTTTTCCATGTCAGTAATCAAAGGCAAGGATTTGGGGATGATCCCAGCCCTTGGATCTACCTCTCATGGATCCCATCCTAATCCATCAGCCATGGGGTTGTCTTCTACCTCCCACAATCAACAGGGAGGAGTAAATGAAGACCGAGAATGAGATCTCCCGCCTGTGACCATGAATCAAAATTCTATGTGAGCCAAAATGCTCCTCTTGCAATTTCAAACTGAATGAACCCTAGTTTGAAGAGCATTCATGATCTTTCCATCTACTAAAATGAGTCCCACACTCTCCCCTCTCCTTCCGGTGGCCATGGCTGCTGCTCTGAATCTATCGGTCCTAAAACACTAGCCCCAACACTATATAAAGGGTCCCTCATGCTCACAATCTTCACACCAAGTTATGAGCCCCTTTCTTACTCTCTCGTTTGGCCTTGAACACCCCCATTTTCTCTTCCCGATATACTACTGTTAGTGCAGCGCCACCACCTAGCCCTTTTGGGCACCTCTCCTCCACACATCCTCTTCGCAATCTACCACTGCCTCTCGCTTCGTGGGATTCCGACAAATATGAGCGGCAACTCCACTTCCACCATCCACCCCTCCTTCTCTAGTTACCCTCCACACCAGTGAGCCCACTCTGCCGCATATATGTGCTCACACATAGAGGCTGGAATAAGATAAAGAAAGGTCCTTGTACCATCAGTTCAGAGGAGAAGAACCTTGGTCCATAGGCGCCATCCAAACCACTTTTGAACCAAGAATCATGCTTTGAACTGACAAAATCAAGGACTAAACCAGACATTTAAGAAAGTGAGCTGCCTAGCTCATGTTTCTTGATCAGGATCATCCTTTTAGCATCCAACGGTTCCTCATTTTTTCCATATTATGGTATTTTATTCTTTGCTCTACTAAAAAATCTAATAATTGGTCAAATCTTGCCAAAATGATAACTTTTGATTCCTAGCTCCAAAAATTACATATAAATAGTCAAGGTTGATCGGAAAAAATCTAGCGAACCCATTAAAAATACGTTTGAAACCTAGTTCCAAATGATTCTCATTGATATACCTAAATCTTGATCTCTTTCTTATGTAATTGTTCTAAATGACTCTATTTGTGGTTAATCTTGATTGAACACTGAAAACCCTAATTTTTGACTCAAATGTTCATATTGAGACTCTAAAAGAATACTTGACCTATTAGTGATCTAGATCCATTTTTGTTGACTTGATTCAACCTTCAATATGATGATGACATCTTAATATTATATTTGGCCTGAATCTTGAGGAATATTATGATCTTTTATCTAAAAAGTTGATCTCAGATATTAATCAAAAATCGATCTAATCTTGAACACCAATGATATTAGAACTTGATAATGATCTAAAGACTTGATTTTTACTTTCATATTGACCATGATAATTAGGGTTAGCACATGCACCTAGAAAACCTAGGTAGGTCATTCACACTCGAAATTATGCTGGACACTTTATTAATGGTGGACATGTTAACATATGGGTTGATTATAAGTGAATGACTCAACCCTAAGGTTGACATAGGAAAAGTGTAACCCTAATCTTGAATATTGAAACATGATATTCTAAACATCATGATCGTGACCCTTGATCCAATCTTGATGATTTAGGATCTGACTTGAATGGTTGACCTATTGATTCAGATATTGATTATATTCGAAATCCTCAGTGTAAGGTATAATTTTTATGTATCTCTTGATTGTATACTTGGCTATATATGTGGTTGAGGTATTGTTCCCAATGGATTAGTATTCTATATTTCTTATTTTTTATTTTGAGACAAACTAGAAAACATAAATGACATGCCCATTATGACTACCCGTATATTGATAATGATGATGATGTTGATAATGTTGATATTGAGTGCAAGAAACCCCTCATTCAGAGGTGGACTTGCAAATTGACCTCCTATCTCCTATGGTGAAAAGGAGCCTGGTGACCTCCCCATCACGTTGGGGTAATAGAATCACACAAAATATATAAGCATGCTTATTGATTACAACATAATGGGAGCTCATAATAAAGATCAAATCATTTGAAAAACTTGTCGAATAACTTTTGGTTTTCAAATTGCTCATTATACTTTTGAAATATAAGTCCTTCCAAGTACAATAATTTTGTTATAAACATTTTACTTATTTTTATATAGTGGTACCGTGCAATTGCATTGACTTTGTGTCTTGATTTTCTTGATTTTAGCCAAACATTGGAATCTTGACTATATCGCTTCCACACTCATATACTCTAATGGAAAATATTGATCTACAATATCTCCTATATTGGGTTAGTTGTTCTTTAAATATCTAGTTTTTGAGTTATTATTTCTTATTGTATATGTCAGTGTGATTGATCCTATCTGGTCACTCAGGGACAGACGCTTCAATCCTCTTACTACTGTCTAGGCAGTAGGATTGGGATTGCGGTAAGAATGGTTTCGTGACAGTTGTCAAGGTAATGATGCAATGTATTTCAACATTTGATATCATCAAAGTTTCCAAATACTTTCATCTAAGTTATACTTCATTTATAATCTCCTTGAACACTTCAAGATATTTATGTTTCTATTTTATTGAGTACATATCATCACATTACTAGTAATAGAAACAAAGTATAAGTAATTATATATAACATTTATTCCATAAGATCTTCATGCATCATATGTATAAGTTTTGATGGAAATCATATCCTCCCACTACATCTAGTGAAGGATGTTATGTCACATTATGTACAAGCAATAATTGCATATTTCCTTAGGTTCAACAACTAAGGGAGTCTAGATTATATCAACTTGTATTCTAGATATGCATTTCTTATATATACATCCAAGGTGACTATTGCTAATGATAATTCCAGAGTTATCAATTATAATCCTAAAGTATTAACATTGAATGATTTATCCAAGATTCTTTCAAACAAAAGATCATTAGATATTTGGGATTTTCCATGCAAGATCATATCTTTTGAGATAAAAACATTAATATCTCTCTTCATTGATTCATCAATCCTGTCATACAAGATGCTTAAAGTAATTATTTCCATTTTATGGAATAATGAAATAGTAGTTCTATTTACTCTGTTACATGCTCGTTAGACTAAAACTTCTGCAACTCTTGCTACACCTTTGTCCTTTCATGAAGGCATCTACTTCTTGTCAAATCATACACATCAGTATGTTAGATCTCTATTTGGTATTACATACCAAATCGAAGAATTATCAAATTTATCTTATAGCATTTATACATGAAGTGGAGGCCTTAGTGCCTTCTTCTTCTTCTTTAGTTCCTCTAATAAGAGTGCAAAATTTCTTTTTCAATGTCCAAACTATTGACAATGGTGACACTTGCCTCTTTTCTTCACTCCTCCATTTGCTTTGAGATCTAAATACTTGGGCTTCTGGATAGATTTAGAACTCTCCTTAGCTTTGACTTTTCCTTTAGACTTTCTCGTTGTCTTAATGATCATCATCACAAACTTGAATTTGTCTTTCTTCATCTATCTCTCAACTATTCTCAACATGCCCAACAACTCTATCAATGTTTTGTCAAATTCTTTCAAGTTGTAGTTCATGACAAACTGACTGTAAATTTCTGGCAAGGACTGTAGAATCACATTAGTGGTCAACTCTTGACCCAAAGGGAATCCCAGTCTAGTGAGGTTCTCCACATACCCAATAAGCTTGAGCATATGAGAACCTATTGGGTCTCCTTCTGCCATGTTACATCTAAACAGTGCCTTGGAGACATCATATCTCTCTTGTCTTGCCTGATCTTAGAACATGTTCTTGAGATGTGCAACCATCGCAATCAGTCCATGTTCTCATGCTTCCTCTAGAACTCATAGTTCATGGAGAATAACATTAGACACTTGGCATCGACGACATTGTTCGTATGCTTATTTTAAGCATCCCTGTCAGCCTTTGATGCAGTTGGAAGTGGTTCATCTAGTTCTGGCATTTTCAGGACATGGAGCTTATGCTCGTGTGTGAGAATGATTCTCAACATCCTGAACTAGTCGTGGAAGTTGTTTCCAGTGAGTTTGTCTTTCCCAAGGAACAATCATAGAGAACAGTGATTATTGTTTGTTGCCATTTGATTCTAGAAAAGAATTTGCAATTTTGTCAAAAACTCATTTTCTAGAATTGATTTGATTTAATTAAAATTTAGGCAATAATATTTAGGTCTTTTATTTATTACCATTCTCATTATTTTGTTCAAATTTATAACCTCAAGAATCAATCTGGAAAAATATTTTAATGAGCTAGATCCAAGACAATCCAACTATGGCCCGACCAACGCCACAAAACACGATCAATTATCAAGGTAGGCAACTTTTGTCAATTGCATCACTCCTTATCATAATAATCTACATGATTCTCGGATTAGACGCTCTAGGAATCAATAACTAATCTTAACCCAATAGCCAACACAATAATAATGCACCCCATGCAGGCGGAACCGACATTACTACCAACACACTTCCACAAGGTAGATAGCGCACCACATTGAGGCGTAACTTGTACTTGGTCGAACAAGATTTTCATGTGGCTTGCAAATGGAAAGAATCTTAGACTTAATATCCTTTGATTGGGGGATATATATATATATATATATATATATATATATATATATATATATATATATATATATATATATATATGCTATATCCAATAACCACATATATAGTACGTATCATATACATGCTATATCCCACAACGTAAACATGCCATATAAAAGAAAAGGCGATGGTTATGACCATATATACTGTAATTCCTTGGAGCCACAAGGAATTACTGCCACGTAGGTCAATCATCACATCACATGAATGAACCTTATGTTGGTGTAGATCTGTGTTTGCTAATCTGGGTATATTGGTTCAACCCTGTAACTGGTTATCTCACCTCTTCGTTAGTTGGTTTCTCCTTCAGGATGTTCGTCTGGCCTCCATACCAACCGATGTTTGGACTTCTTCCAAATGGTTGGTTGGGTCCACTAGGCGGTCTCCTGGCTCCACTGTTCCGTCCTCCATGGTCCTCGGAACTGTGGGCTCCGATCTCCAAACCACGATATAAACATAGCGGAAGCAATCGATTAACAGCGGAAGACAAAAATCACGGGAAATTAAAACTTTTCGAGATAAGGGCTTGAATTCATAAAAACTTCTTTCATGAAAAGGAGATAAACTGTTACATCTCTGATAATTACTTCTTGAGTAATTATATACAACATGATACAAAATCCCAAGAACTCAAAACCAAAATCTCAGACCAAAAGACTCCAAGGACCTGAGAGTACAGAGAACACATAAGACTGACTATCTAACTACACAACTCAGCAGTCTGAATCTCCACCTGAGATTTACTGCTGCTCCTGGTGCTACTGCTACTGATACTGACCACCTGTAGACTGGTTCCTTCGTCCTCGACGACCACCTAAAAAGTTAAAATCTACGGGGTGAGACAATTTTAAATAATTGTCCCAGCGAGATTTATAACTCTCTGCCAGAAGCTTTATTATAGCAATCAAGAACAATATAAGCAATAAAAGCTTTAAGGTAATCAACAGCAGATTGTTATCAATTAGAACAACAACATTTAAGGAATATGAAGAACATGTATACTAAGTAATGTATCTTCAACCAATGTATCTCGTAGTTCAATCTAAGAAGATATGCTACACGGTTGATTATGTTTTACAAACATCATTATGCCCTGCGGAGATGAGGTATACCACTCATACTCTAACCGATCACTATTAAGTCGCATCGATATCATACATAGGCCATCAAAAGAGCCGGATTCTTATGACCTCGTCTTACTCAGTCAGTGTGAGGATCAACATGCAGGACATCTAGTGTCTCTGCTTCTATAGCTTACCAGGGTATTCTGGTACTTCGCTATTAGAGTCACAGTGGCATTCTGTACTCTCTTCGCCATCGAAAGATTTCTTGTTTATCTCTCATCGATGCGGTATAAAAGACTTCCTCGGGAGATTAGTGTTACATCACCCCGGCATAAACACATAGTGAAGGATTGATAGATTAAGATACATCTACATCAATTGCTACACTAGGATGTAAGGTTTTACACATCCATATACCCCACATACTCAAAAGTATGTGCTCCAGGAGTTCCCTTAGGAAAACCTGTTTCTCCATCATATAACTTCTGACTATGATGGATCTATGATCAGGGCTCTACATGGTATGATTATACTTGATTAGTTAGGTACAATTTAGTATTCTTTTATCATCATACAAGTTCTCAAACATTAATCATTAGCATAGCAGCTATGAAGGAAGAATACTAAATGTAACAAGCCTAACTCTCATCAATTATCATTTCTCAATACTCTCATCACAAGTCATCTCTTAAAGCATGACCTTGATGGTATTCATGGCTCTCACAGCCTATCAATCTCATAAGATGCTATTAACAAGGCATCAGGATATATGTCACTATTCATAAAGCTAACAACATGCTTTTAATGAATATAGTATCATCATCCATACCTGGATATGATTATCCTCATATAGGAACCTGCATGGTTAAATCAACTGATAACAATAAATAACTCATTTAAAGAAGTTGTATCTCCCTACTCATACAAGAGCTAGGTTTCCCTGATTTTCATCAATTAGGGTTTACTATTCACAATACATGTCATCACCGTAGAATTAGGGTTTACTATTCATCATACATGTCATCGCCCTAGAATTAGGGTTTACTATTCACCTCATGGTGAATTGATCTCATAACATCACCATGCATGAGAAACATCATCATTAAAGACCTCAGATAAGATTAAGATTCATCAATTATCATAATTAGGGTTTCCATGATCTCACATAGTGGATCATACCCTATTCATGCACATTCATGTATATTGAAGGTATTTTACTTGAGTTTCCACCATAATTGGTACTTTCTCTCTCCTATAACTAGTAGATGGTGATTACACCACTCTAGATTAGGTTGGGTTAAGTCCTCATTGACTAACACAAGTCAACACATCACCATCATGTGATTAGGGTTTGATTAAAACAAGGTATCACTCAATTGAACCTTTCAGGGGCATTTTGGTAATTTACCCATTGACCATCATCATGGGTCAATTCATTAGCCACTTAGTCCCTTAACATCTTAGGTTACCATTAGGGTTTATATTAGATCATCATTGAACCTTTTACACTTTCAAGTGATTAAGTATAATCAACCTTGAAGGTCTCCAATTGGTTTAGGGTTTAACCTTCAACCTTCAACCCATTTGATTCTTAAACGACCTTGAACTCCTTTAACCTCAAATGACCTTGGACCCATTTGAGCCTTAAACGAGTGTGGACCCACTTGACCTTAAACGGGTGTGGACCCATTTGAGGTCAAACGAGTGTGAACCCGTTTGAGATCAAACGAGTGTGAACCCGTTTGAGATCAAACAAGTGTGAACCCGTTTGAGATCAAACGAGTGTGAACCCGTTTGAGATCAAATGAGTGTGAACCCGTTTGAGATCAAACGAGTGTGAACCCGTTTGAGATCAAATGAGTGTGGACTCGTTTGGGCTTAAACGAGTGTGGACTCGTTTGGACTCAAACGAGTGTGGACCAACTTGGGTTCAAACCGCATGAACATAAAGGTGACACATATGTTATATTTGAATAGGGTTTCCTATGTTGAAGCCTTTAACTGGCCAAATCCATGTTAACCACTTACAAATTGAGTCAATTAGGATGAGCCTTAATCAATTGGACACCAATGTGAACCTCAATTGAAAGCCAATTAGGGTTAAGTCTAACTCAATTAGGGTTTCCAATCGGCTAATCATCAATTTTCAATAATGTGAAACAAAGTGTAATTGAACCCATCAATTGAATTCCAATTGGGCCCAAACTTGGCCCAAACGGTCTTGAGATCGTTTGGATGTCCTCCAAACGATCTTGAGACCGTTTGCCCAAAGTTTGACCAAAAACCAAAATGATTTGATAAGTGTTGAGCCCTAATTAAATTAAAAAATCAGCACTTTTCATCAATTATCAACATCTTGTAATTGGACCCTCAAACCATCAAATTTCTTTAACCCTAGACCTCCAAACGATCTTGGGGTGTCACTAAACGAGTGTGAGATCGTTTGGATGAACCCCCAAACGGGTTGGAACCCGTTTGGGTCCTTCAACCCAAAACTCAACAAGATCTATATTGGAATCAACAACTTTCACCCGATTAGGGTTAGGTTATTGAATTGTCTTCAACTCTTAATTGGTTAGGAATTAGATTACAATTATTTGTAGGAATGAAATTCAATACATTATGAACAGGTATCCCAAACGGTCAATGCTTGGTCAACTCCCTCAAATGGGTTGGAACCCGTTTGCCCAAAAGTTCAAGTTAATTAGTTTGGAAAATCAGTACTTAATTCAATTCTATTGCCTAATTGATTGGCCTTCAACCTACGATTCCTTTGGAGTTAACCCCTCAAATTTGGTGGGTCATTAGCCTACATAATTGTGAACAGAAAAACCAAACGGTCCACGCTTGGTCAACGCCCTCAAATGGGTTGGAACCCATTTGCCCAAACCGACCTAGTGAACCCATTTGCCTTTCAAACGGTTTAATCAAAAAGGGGGAAAGACATAAGACCGTTTGATAAAGTAACTTTGGTAATCACGCCCATCTTCTTCTACCTCCATATTAAGGTATGTTCTTCGTGGTTTTAGTTGCAGGAAAGCAAGGAAGGATGGGGAAAAGAAGAACAATCTACTTTTGCAAGTACAAAGATATGCATAAGAAAGCAAAAGGGTTTAGAGTTATAAAACCCGCCTTAAGGTCGTTCCTTGAGCTCCATGATTCCAAGCTTCAAGTCCTTAATGGTGTCTTGAGCTCCACAGGTCGGCCAAGGGTTTTTCTCCAAAGAAAGGTTGGGAAAAGATGGCTAGAACGAGAAAGCTAAGTGAGGAAACTAGCAATCCATCCTTTTAACATGATTTCCTCCATGAATCCAAGCTAGAAGGTGGTGTTCTCTTACCTTAGAACAGTTTGGTCATTTCCTTGAGCTCCTGAGCTTCTTTCTTAGTCGGCCACAGCAAGAGATAAGTGAAGAGTGAAAGGAAAATGTTGCCTTTGATTGCAAATGAAAGGGTATAAGTACCTTTGGGGTTATTTTCATCATAAGGACAACTTACTCCTCCTTTTCACAACTAGGTCCTTCCTTTCTTTTAGGCACGTCCCTCCTCTTCTTTTCTAAGGTAAAAATCCTTCTAAAACCAAGAACTAAAGGCAAGGAAGGTCAACTTATCACTAAGGTTCATATGTACATAAGGGTCTCCTTACTTACATCTTGATGATTTAATTACAAAGGTGTTCCTTATTATATGATTATTAAAAGGAAGTTTCCCCTTCATCATTATTAGTTTAAATGATGTCAAAAGTCATAAAATATGTTCAAGATGGTGTATTTTATAAGTTGCACCCCACATTTGGGTAAATTGCACTTTAATCCAAATTAGGATTTTTAAGCACAAGGATCATTCCAGAAGCTGTATCTTGATGCCCAAGCTTGGGAAATCCATCTTACCTCATCATATTTACTCATATGATGTCTCATTATCAAAGGAACATCTTAACTTGTGAAATTTGCAAGTTACACCCTTTAACTGGGTAATTTGCACATAGGCCCCTGCATTACCAAATAATTCTACAACATTGTTTTAAAAGGACAGAAATGAAAATGTATGTTCCTTAGGAACTTAATTACATGACAAAAGATAATCACAAGGATTTAATTACATATTTAGGCAAAACACCTAGGGTTAATTCATAACCCAGGTCAGGGATGTTACAAATTATCCTCCCCTTACAAGGATTTCGTCCCCGAAATCGACAAAACGTATTAGGAGAAAAGAGCAGGGTACTTCCTTCTCATCTCATCCTCTAGTTCCCAAGTGGCTTCTTCAACACCACGGTGGTTCCAGAGGACTTTCACAAGGTTTATATCTTTCTTCTTTAACTTTTTAATTCTGTTGTCAAGGATTGACACTGGTCCTTCCTCATAAGTTATATCATCATTCAATTCTACTTCCATAGGTAGTAGAACTGACTCGGTATCAGGATGACATTTCCTTAACATAGAAATGTGAAACACAGGGTGTAGCCTCTGCAACTCTGGTGGTAACTATAGTCTATAGGCTACCTTTCCAACCCGTTCAATGATTAGATAAGGTCCCATAAATCTAGGTGCTAACTTTCCTTTCCTTCCAAAGCGAAGGACTCCTTTCCAAGGCGAGACCTTGAGGTACACTCTATCTCCAACCTGGAACTCTAACGGTCTATGGTGCTTATCAGCATACGACTTCTGTCTATCCTGTGCAGTCTTAAGCTGTTGTTGTATAACTTTGATCTTCTCTGTAGTTTGCTGCACAAGATCAGGACCTAACAACTGATGTTCACCAGTCTCATACCAACACAAAGGGGATCTACAACGTCTACCATACAAGGCTTCATAAGGTGCCATATCAATACTATGCTGATAGCTATTATTATAGGCAAACTCTATCAAGCTTAGGTGTAGATCCCAACTTCCGGTAAACTAGAGAACACATGCTCTCAACAGGTCTTCCAAGGTCTGTCTGGTTCTTTCCGACTGTCCATTAGTCTGTGGATGAAAGATTGTACTAAACCTTAACTGGGTGCCTAGTGCCCTATGTAGCTGTTCCCAAAAATGACTTGTGAACTGAGGACCTCTGTCAGAAACTATGGTGATAGGAACTCCGTGCAAATGCACTATCTCTTGAACATATAACTGGGATAACCTTTCAGCAGAATAGGTTGTTTTGACAGGTAAGAAATGCGCTGTCTTAGTCAACCTATCAACAATTACCCAAATGGAATCATGTCCTTTGTTTGTTCTAGGTAGACCAACAACAAAGTCCATGGTTACATGATCCCACTTCCACTGTGGTATGGGTAAAGGTTGCATTGTTCCTGTAGGCTTCTGGTGTTCAGCTTTAACTTGCTGACACACTAGACACCTCAGAACAAACTCAGCTACGTCCTTCTTCATCCCAGGCCACCAATACATATCTTTCAAATTTGATACATCTTGGTGCTCCCTGGATGCATAGCATACATCGAAGAATGAGCTTCCTCTAGAACTAGCTTCCTCAGGTTATCCACATCTGGCACTATCATCCTCCGATGATAGCATGCCACCTGGTCATCTGAATCATGGAAACCATTATGTTTCTCATCACCATACTCAGATCTGATCTGCTGAACTGCAGCATCCTCTAACTGTGCCTCCCTTATCTGCTCTCTTAGAGTAGGTTTAATATGCATCTCAGCTAACAAACCGGCTAACAATGACACCTTCAACTGTACATTGTTTTGCCTTAAAGAGATAAGCATATCTCTCCTAGAGAATACTAAAGAACTTAGTTGTGCTCTATCCATGGTTGATGTTGCTGATTTCCTACTCAAGGCATCTGCAACCACATTGGCCTTGCACGGATGGTAATCAATCGTACAGTCGTAGTCCTTGATTAACTCCATCCAGTGACGTTGCCTCATGTTAAGCTCATGATGAGAGAAGATATACTGAAGATTCTTGTGGTATGTGAATATCTGGAATGTTTCTCTGTAGAGATAATGCCTCTAGATTTTCAAGGCATGAACCACAGCAGCTAACTCCAGATCGTGTGTCGGATAATTCTCCTCGTGCCTCTTAAGCTGTCGGGAAGAAAAAGAAATCACTTGTTTATCCTGCATCAACACACATCCAAGTCCATTCTTGGAGGCATCACAGAAGACTACATATCCTTTTCCTTGCTCAGGTAGCACCACTACTACAGAACCTACCTTTAGTGTCGGTTATTTAAAGCCTTTAGTGTCGGTTTCTAAGCGACACCTATGTGGGCGACACTAAAAGTCCACCCATTAGGCGTCGGTTCCAAAACCGACGCCCAAACACTTCGCACGCCACCGAAAATGCGTCATCATGGGACTATAGGCGTCGGTTATTAGGTAAGAAACCGACGCCCAAACCCTTCGCGCCACAGAAAGGGCACCATCTTGGGCACTATCAGTGTTGGTTATTTACAAATAACCGACGCCATATATCTTCACGCCACACGAAATAGACGTCGGTTATTTGTAAAAAACCGACACTATATCATTGTGTGTCGGTTATTTACAAATAACCGACGCCTATTGGTTTTTTTTTTGTCATCAGTCTGCAGACCTGCTGTGGCTGGTCGCAGGATGAGAAACCTGTTCAGTTCAGTTATGAACTGCAGGTTTTACGACATCTATTGATATCAGCCGACAACAGGCCGCAAACCTGCAAAATTAACAATAAAAAAGTAGCACATGCATTTAGCAATGCAACCTACAGTTCCATTTTATTTTCACACATTTATAAACATTCACAAATGCTAGCAATTTGTAGTTCCATTCATTCACATTCACACATGTAGAAACATTCATATAGCAACCAACACTTTCATTCATTTTCACTCAGACACATGTAGAAACATCCAGACATGTAGAAACATTCACACATATATTATAATTCAGAAATTCATTTACAAAGTATCATTGTTTAGTCATTATTCGCTATCAGGATCCCAATTATATTTTAAAGCCCCCACTAATTGTATGGTTGTTGCCCATTCTTCTCTTACTTCATTTAATTCTCCCATTGTATAGGGAGCATTAACATTTGGTAAGTCCTTTCCTGTAATGGGGTCAGCTTTAAACACCTGTAAAGAGAATGATGTATATATATAATTAATGAGCTATAAATAAGATTGATATATTTCGATCATATTATCTAATGAGACTATATAATACCTAAGCAATACATTCGATATCCAGTACGACATGTTTGATAATCATGTGCATATATCGCAGGACATAGTATCCACATGCCCATCCATTGTCTTGTGTAGCACACTATAAATTCAAACATACAAAATATTAAAAAATACAACTAATTAAGCATTGTTCACATAAATAATATATACATATATTGCAGTTGGGAACTTACTTGCACGTTCTTCCAAATTATTGGCTGGTTCTTTTTCGTGGGGACCTTTCCTCCAGCCTTTTTGTACTCCTTAAAACCCCTACATGTTAATGTAACACAAAACATTGCAATTAAATAGTAATGTAATAACATATGTTAACGGATATGAAAAATGAAATATTTCTCACCGAAATATTGCCATTTTCATTATGCGTCCAAATCTTGTATTCAATTTACCCCCCTTAGGATCTAGATAATACACAGTGAACGTCTCGGGGGCAATAACCAATAACTCCCAATGCCTACCCCTAGAGGAAAAAAAGTTAAAAATTAATAACTCAAAATCCACAATAAAATGTAATTTTCTTAAGTCCAAATTATAATAAGAAAAGTAAACTTACTCTACATTGAATGGAGCCATTATCACCGTCTTCTTTTTTACAGCAAAATTTGAAAAAGACTCACAGCAATATTGTTGAACTGATGTAGGGTCTTTAGCTACTAGACTAATCAAGGATGGAATCAAAAACCCTACATGTTCGAATCCAAAATCTGCACATATGTTGTCTAAGTAGCTGCAAAATATGTATTAATTACGCATGCATTAATAAATAAGAAACAGATCACCAGATCATACACAAGGTATATGGATGTATAAATAATATCTCACCTTATCCATAGCTCTGTCACAGATGTATTTATCCAATCATATCGAAACAACTCCAATATATCTTGTATAAATAGTTTTATTTCGTATGACTGACATGTAGAATCTGAATCAGAAGAAACAGTTATAGGGGAGTTTATATCATGTTCCCCTAACCATACTGCCATACCCCTACAGTTAGGACCTAACGGGACAGGTAGGTCTTGTGGAACCCAACTAGGTAATGCATGAGGTGGAAGTAGAGGCCTAGATGCTGTGGGTGTCTTCTTTTTAACCTGTATATATATATAATTTCAGATCAACTGCCAGCATATTCACACACTAACAATTGAACGTAATGTAAATTTACCATACCTTATCAATAAATAAGACATCCGCTTTTAGCCACAATATCACTCCGCCTAGTGCCTCACCAAGCATTTCACAATCTGGGTGGGCATATGGTAGTGGAAGTTCCAGAAATTGGGGGAATATGTGTATCAGGCTCACCCGAATCCAACCAGCTGGTACTGGAGACCCGTGACACGTTTCCCCTAGTAGGGATGGGTAAGCCGACGCCTCTGCCATGACATATTCTTTACTTTTTAGACGGCATGGCTTCAACCCCTACAATGTTTTGTGTAAAGAATGTTATATACATATATACATATCATCTTTTTTTGAAACGACTACAATTTCATATATACGTATCATCTTGAATTAAAAAACTAGTTACTATGTCATAAAAATACTTACAGTGGATGTGCTAGGTGGTGGTTCTACAGGATTACTCCCAACCTCTGCAGTAGGAGTAGGAGTAGAGTCTGCAGTAGGTATTGTCTGGTAAGTGGCAGTCTGAGAAGCCTGCCACGTTTTCATTGCTTCTTCGAGTTTCCTGTCAAATAGCTTATCCACCTATACATGGATAAAAGAAACGTCAAATTCTAATTTTTGAATTCTTATTTACAGTAACATTATAAAGAAAGAATATATTACCTCTTCTTGTGAAAGTCCCACTTTTGGGACATGTTTGTGCTGGGATGACCCAAAAAAAGATTTGATGCCCACACCAGCGTCTGCAGCCCTAACACATCCAGGATGCTCTGGGTTACCCATAGCAACTGTCAATTCATCCTTTGTTCCCTCAGGGATGAACTTTCCTTGTTTCCTCAGCTCGTGCAGCTCCCGCTAATCGCCAAAACAAAAATTTGTACTTAAGTAAACAACACAAATAATCAATATTCGAATGATTGCTGTAAGAGTTGTATTTTACCATTTTTGCATCCGCCTCAGTAGTTGCGGCCTTAGTTATTTCTCCCTTCTTATTTTGCCTCGCAGCTATCCAGACATCATGGCGAGGCAGAGGTGTGCTACCTATGGTAGAGGACTCCTGAGTAGTAGCAGACTGAGCAGTAGCCTCAGCATGTAGTCTTTGGCGAACGCCTGCATACCCCTTTGGACCCATTCTGTGGTCATGCACATTCAGTGCACACCTTGATCTTTGTGCCTCACTGAGGGCCTAGTTAGTATGAAAATTAATGATTTGGTTAGTAACACTAAATGTTAATCTTAAAAAAGTGAATACAACATATATTAATTAATGAGATTGAGACGGATGCCTAATACCATGAATTCATCAATTTGTCTTGAAGCAACAAACGCGTCCCATTCTTCTTTTTCCAGGAAGTTCCACTGTTCAGTGGATGTCTTCTTCCTCTTGTCGGCTTCTTTTATGTATTCTCTGGTGAGATTTGTCCTATAGTTCCTTAGGACTCTCCCACAGCGTTGCATCACGCATTTACGATGCAGCTTTTCATCCAATTCAAATATACTCTACAAAATAGAATTGTTATTAACTAGTATCCAAAAATTTAGTAATCCACAAAATATAATTGCAAATTAATAATAACTCACACATAAATCCCTCCATATTAAAATTTTCTTCTCCTTATAAACTTTATGCCAAGAATCTAAGAGACAACCGCAATGGCTACGAGTAACAAACCCAAGATATGAAATAAATGAATTGCGATTCACACCACATGCATTTCCTGCATTATCGAAATCCACAACAAGTTTGGGTCCATTGCCCTTTTGTGCAATTAACTTCTTCATCATAGTGATGCCCCTTCTCTTGTCAACTTGTTGGTGTTGTTGATCAAGTGCCTCAAGTGCTTCAGATGGTACCTGTGCATCATCAACCTAAAATTTGACAAAATAATTCACATTTACAAGATATAACTATAAATGGACATATAGATATAAATGTATGATATATTTTTAAAACTTACATTGTGAGGCGGCGCATTGATGTCCTCACCCTCACGGTAGTCATCAGCACGGTCATCAGGAGAATGGTCAGCCATCTGCAAATTCACATTCAAATTGTAAAGTTCGCATTGAAAAGTAGTAATTCAAAGTGTAAAGCTCACATTGTAAAGTTCACATTATTACAACAAAGTATATATCACAACAAAATTGTAAAGCTCTATGATCAAAGAGAAAACAAGTATATATTACAACAAGATTACGGTCTAGGGTTAACAAATACATGTGATGTCATTCTTATATATAATAAATGTACATGTACCACCTATCCCATCCTTGAACACCTAATCTCACTAGTAAGTGTATAATGTGTATTGGGTTTTCAAGAACATTTCGGCAGCATTTCCCTGCTGTTCTCCAAGTACATATGTACTTAGAGAACAAACGGGGAAATGCTACCGAAATTTTCTTGAAAACCCAATACACATTATACACTTACATCCTAAGCGAGATTAGGTGTTCAAGAACAGTCCCAAACCGGGGACTATCCAAGATTTACTCCTAATGAGTAAATCTTGGATGGGTTTCTAGGCCAACAAATACATGTGTTGTCATTCTTATATATAATAATTGTGTACTACCTATCCCATTCTTGACCACCTAATCTCACTAGTAAGTGTATAATGTGTATTGGGTTTTCGAGAAAATTTTGGCAGCATTTCCCTGCTGTTCTCTAAGTACATATGTACTTAGAGAACAAACGGGGAAATGCTATCGAAATTTTCTCAAAAACCCAATACACATTATACACTTACATCCGAAGTGAGATTAGGTGTTCAAGAACAGTCCCAAACCGGGGACTATCCAAGATTTACTCCTAATGAGTAAATCTTGGACGGGTTTCTAGGCCAACAAATACATGTGTTGTCATTCTTATATATAATAAATGTGTACCACCTATCCCATTCTTGACCACCTAATCTCACTAGTAAGTGTATAATGTGTATTGGGTTTTCGAGAAAATTTTGGCAGCATTTCCCTACTGTTCTCTAAGTACATATGTACTTAGAGAACAAACAGGGAAATGCTACCGAAATTTTCTCAAAAACCCAATACACATTATACACTTACATCCTAAGTGAGATTAGGTGTTCAAGAACAGTCCCAAACCGGGGACTATCCAAGATTTACTCCTAATGAGTAAATCTTGGACGGGTTTCTAGGCCAATAAATACGTGTGCTGTCATTCTTATACCTACAATCCTAGTTTCATCATTCATATCCTAGTTCTTCAAGTTAGGTGATTAACATTGTCAATATACTCAAAAAGGAAACAAGTTACCAATTTCATAGTTAGGATGGTAGAGATACCCTAAGATCTAGGCAATTTAGGGAAAAGTTCATCATTTACATTCCAAGCATGTCACATGTGTGCATTACAGTTCATCATTAAGCAAGAAGGGTGATTAGGATTCTCAATATACTCAACAATGAAACAAGTTAAACATGTGTGCATGACAGTTCATCATTTACATTCCAAGCATGTCACATGTGTGCATTATAGTTCATCATCAAGATATCTATAACTTACTTAAACATTCAATTATGAAGTAAATATACACTTAATTCATAATAGCATGACGCACAAAGTTGCAGTCAACATCATTATGCTTTGTTCTATCATGGACTATCATATTGGTATAGCACATATGTATCAGTACATAATTAAATAAACACAATCAGTAAATAACTTTAAAAAAATCCACTAGCTTGGTGAAATCAATACATAAATAAACACAATCAGAATATTTTTCATGGCTTTTGGGGTGACTTGGTGAAATCAGTGTATGTTTTGGGCATCCAGTAGATGAATCCAAACCCCAGCAGCAGCCTAAACGTTCCCTGGCGCCGCCCAAGCATCCGCCCAGAGGCCTAGCTAGGCAGGGCACCTGGGCTTGGGACCCTAGGCGTGCCCTGGCACCTGCTTAGGTGCCGCCTGGGTGAGTTCCAGGTCGGCGACGGCAGAGAAAAGCAAGGCAGAGGAAAAAAGGGGGTGAAGCTTTTGTGGGTTACCTTGCAGGAAGCTAGCGGAGGAGAAAAGTTGCTTCTACCGGCGGGGGCGGCGGTGACGAGGAGAGCACCGTAGCTGCTTCTACCGGCGGCGGCGAGGGCGTCGAGGAGACCAGCAACCGGCGGCGACGGCGACGATGGTGACGGCGGCGACGGCGGCGAGCGACATGCGAGGAGACGAACGGCGGCGCGGGGAGCCAACTGGCAACGACGGCGGGAGCAATCGGGGGAAATCGCCAGACCCTAGCGCACGGCAATGAAACAGAGATAATGGGGAAAAGTTATGTTCGCGGGGCTATTAAGTTGATAATATGTGTCGGTTATTTAACAAAACCGACAACTAAACCAACAGTTTCGGCTCTTTGACAAAAACCGACAACTATACTACTTAATATTCGTCGGTTTATAAATAAAAGACAACTGACAACTATTCCTGTTTCGCGCATACCCTTTAGTTGTCGGTTATTTATTAAAAAACCAACGACATATGTCCAATTTTGAAGGTAATTTTTTCGCTAGAATTTTGGTTTTGGCGGTTGATTTTAAGTGTCAGTTGTTTATTAAATAACCGACACTTATTGAAAGCGGTACCCGTGTCTGGTCGACCTTCACATATTGGATGTCGGTTTATGTTAAAAACTGACATAGTAGGTTTTATGTGTCGGTTTTTGTATACAACCGACACCTTGAAAACCGACTTTATAAGCCATTTCTGTAGTAGTGCACAAGCACAGGTGCACTTGTCAACCTCTCCTTCAACAGTTGGAAAGACTGTTGACACTTATCACTCCAAGAAAAAGGAACATCTTTCCGGGTTAACTTGGTTAAGGGTAAGGCGATAGAACTGAAATTCTTAATAAACCTTCGATAATAACCAGCTAACCCCAAGAAACTTCTAATCTCTGTCGGTGTTTTCAATTGTTCCCATTGTAGAACAGATTCTATCTTTTTAGGGTCAACACGAATACCCGAGGCAGATACCACATGTCCAAGAAAAGACACTTCAGGTAACCAGAACTCGCACTTGCTAAACTTAGCGTATAGCTTATGTTCTCTTAGCAAGGTCAAAGTTTGGCGAAGATGTTTCTCATGCTGCTGGGCATCCTTACTATAAATCAGAATGTCATCTATGAAGACGACAACACACTGATCAAGGAAGGGTCGAAAGACTCTATTCATGAGTTCCATGAATGCAGCTGGTGCATTGGTTAGTCCGAACGACATAACCGTGAACTCATAGTGACCATATCTTGTCCTAAAGGCAGACTTGGATATGTCACTGTCCTTAATGCGGAGTTGATGATATCCAGATCTCAAATCTATCTTTGAGAAGACTGTTGCACCACGCAACTGGTCAAAAAGATCATCAATCCTCGGCAAAGGGTACTTGTTCTTTATTGTTACTTTATTAAGTTTTCTGTAGTCAATGCACAACCGCATTGACCCATCTTTCTTTTTAACAAACAAAACCGGAGCACCCCAAGGTGAGGTACTCGGTCGGATGAAACCTTTCTCAAGTAACTCTTGAAGTTGTTTCTTGAGTTCTGCCATCTCGGCAGGCGCCATCCTATACGGAGTCTGGGCTATGGGCTTCGTATCTGGGACCAAATTGATCTCAAAATCAATCTCTCGAGGTGGTGGTATACCAGGAAGTTCTTCAGGAAACACATCCTCGAATTCCCTGACTATAGGAACTTCAGCAGGATTGGGACTCTCCTTGGTAACATCTACCACATGGGCCAAGAATGCATAACATCCTTGCCTCATCATCGTATCACCAACCATAGCTGATACAAGACAGGTGGGCAGAATCTTTCTTTCTCCTTGAAAGATCCATGTGTTGCTTTCATCAGCAAACACAGCCAACTTGGACTCACAATCCAAGACAACTCTATACCTCTCTAAGGTATCCATTCCTAGGATTATATCAAATCCTTGCATATCAAGTGGTATAAGATCCACTTGAATGCGATGATCAGAAAAGAAGAGGATGCAGGGAGAACATACCTCCTGCAGAACGGCAGACCCACTCAACGGAGTCTCCAACAACAAACTATCTGCCCTATGACTGACAGTCATATTGCAGTTGCGAATCACTCTTCGAGTGATGAAAGAGTGCGTAGCACCCGGGTCAATCAGAACAGATACTATACAAGATTTAGACATATCAGAATATAAAAGTTCCATCTGACCTGCCACTACTTGTGGATTGACCACTGCATCTGGTGGGTTCATAGCATAGAACCTCGCTGTCGCCTGAGGTTGAGTTGGTGCTGACGATCCAGCCTGAGACGCTTGTCCACGTCCTCTAGCTGCTCCTTGAGACTGCCTTCTCTGTGATCCCTATTGATTCTGTCTCTGGGGCTGTGTCACACTGACAGGCCTAGACCTGCAGTCCTTCATCAAGTGTCCCACCTTCCCACAGTTGTAGCAGCTCCTCTCCAGTTGTTGTGGTCTAGGTGGTCCTGTGACCGACATTGATGCTGAACTGCGAGTCTCTTGTAGCGGTAAACTCCGTCCTCTACCTCTACTTGGTGACCACTGAGTCTGAAAATTAGATCTGGGTGGTGGAGGTGTAGGTGCAGAGAATCTAGGTTTCTTAAAGTCTCTAGATGAAGAACCCTGGAACTGCGGATATCTTTTATGGGTTTGTCTCTTCTCGACTACGGATTTCTCTATCCTTCGGACTGACTCAAAGAAGGTAGCAAACCTCTCCCGATTCTCTAGGGCAGACACGGGAGTAGTCAAGTCGGCGTTTAAACCCTTCTCGAACCTTCTGATTCTTTCTTCTTCTGTGGCAGCCATGTGTGGACAAAACCGCAATAACTCCATAAACTTAGCTTCATACTCGCTAATGTTCATCATGCCTTGCCTCAATCTATCAAACTGAGAGATCTTCTCGTCTAGGAAGGTCTTTGGAAAATATCTATTGATATATTCCCGACGAAAATCTTCCCACGAGATCTCCACTCCAGGCCTCTTCTGCTCTTCCATGGTCCACCAGTGACCAGCACTTCCCATGAGAAGATAGACAACATGTCTAACCTTCTGAGCTTCTGGGATGTTGAGGATTCTAAAAGCTTTCTCCAACTCGGTTAACAACAGATCGGCATCTGCAGGATCAGCTGTTCCAAAGTATTCAGTTGCTATGACACGACGAAGTCGCTCGAACGTCTTACCGATACCTTGTCCTTCAGGCTGGGCAGGTGCCCTAGGTGCAGGCATGGGCATCCTGTCGGTGATGTGTGTCATGGCAGTCATAAACTGCCCGAACATAGTCTAGACAACTGGGTTACCCATGTCGGCTGGGTCAAACTGAGGTGGCTCAGGTACATGTTGCTCTATCTCCGGGTTTCTTGCACCTCCTCGGGGTGCAGCGACACTACTCTCAGCCTCATACTCCTCATGTTCTTCGTGTGGTCCGTACATCCTTAACTTATCTTGTTCTCCTGAGGAGCAGAAGACTCTATTAGATAGGAAAGAAACACTAAGGATAGACTCAACATCCTAAGTCATATGTCTCTGTAGACTCAGCGAACCTAGAGCTCTGATACCACTTAATTGTGGGCTCCGATCTCCAAACCACGATATAAACTTAGCGGAAGCAATCGATTAACAGTGGAAGACAAAAATCACGGGAAATTAAAACTTTTCGAGATAAGGGCTTGAATTCATAAAAACTTCTTTCATAAAAAGGAGATAAACTGTTACATCTTTGATAATTACTTCTTGAGTAATTATATACAACATGATACAAAATCCCAAGAACTCAAAACCAAAATCTCAGACCAAAAGACTCCAAGGACCTGAGAGTACAGAGAACACATAAGACTGACTATCTAACTACACAACTCAGCAGTCTGAATCTCCACCTGAGATTTACTGCTGCTCCTGGTTCTACTGTTGCTGATACTGACCACCTGCAGACTGGTTCCTTCGTCCTCGACGACCACCTTAAAAGTTGAAATCTACGGGGTGAGACAATTTTAAATAATTGTCCCAGCGAGAGTTATAACTCTCCGCCAGAAGCTTTATTGTAGCAATCAAGAACAATATAAGCAATAAAAGCTTTAAGGTAATCAACAGCAGATTGTTATCAATTAGAACAACAACATTTAAGGAATATGAAGAACATGTATACTAAGTAATGTATCTTCAACCAATGTATCTCATAGTTCAATCTAAGAAGATATGCTACGTGGTTGATTATGTTTTACAAACATCATTATGCCCTGCGGAGATGAGGTATACCAGTCATACTCCAATCGATCACTATTAATTCGCATCGGTATCATACATAGGTCATCAAAAGAGCTGGATTCTTATGACCTCATCTTCCTCAGTCAGTGTGAGGATCAACATGCAGGACATCTAGTGTCTCTGCTTCTATAGCTTACCAGGGTATTCTGGTACTTCGCTATTAGAGTCATAGTGGCATTCTGTACTCTCTTCGCCATCGAAAGATTTCTTGTTTATCTCTCATCGATGCGGTATAAAAGACTTCCTCGGGAGATTAGTGTTACATCACCCCGGCATAAACACATAGTGAAGGATTGATAGATTAAGATACATCTACATCAATTCCTACACTAGGATGTAAGGTTTTATACATCCATATACCCCACATACTCAAAAGTATGTGCTCCAGGAGTTCCCTTAGGAAAACCTGTTTCACCATCATATAACTTCTGACTATGATGGATCTATGATCAGGGCTCTACATGGTATGATTATACTTGATTAGTTAGGTACAATTTAGTATTCTTTTATCATCATATAAGTTCTCAAACATTAATCATTAGCATAGCATCTATGAAGGAAGAATACTAAATGTAACAAGCCTAACTCTCATCAATTATCATTTCTCAATACTCTCATCACAAGTCATCTCTTAAAGCATGACCTTGATGGTATTCATGGCTCTCACAGCCTATCAATCTCATAAGATGCTATTAACAAGGCATCAGGATATATGTCACTATTCATAAAGCTAACAACATGCTTTTAATGAATATAGTATCATCATCCATACCTGGATATGATTATCCTCATATAGGAACCTGCATGGTTAAATCAACTGATAATAATAAATAACTCATTTAAAGAAGTTGTATCTCCCTACTCATACAAGAGCTAGGTTTCCCTAATTTTCATCAATTAGGGTTTACTATTCACAATACATGTCATCACCCTAGAATTAGGGTTTACTATTCATCATACATGTCATCACCCTAGAATTAGGGTTTACTATTCACCTCATGGTGAATTGATCTCATAACATCACCATGTATGAGAAACATCATCATTAAAGACCTCAGATAAGATTAAGATTCATCAATTATCATAATTAGGGTTTCCATGATCTCACATAGTGGATCATACCCTATTCATGCACATTCATGTATATTGAAGGTATTTTACTTGAGTTTCCACCATAATTGGTACTTTCTCTCTCCTCTAACTAGTAGATGGTGATTACACCACCCTAGATTAGGTTGGGTTAAGTCCTCATTGACTAACACAAGTCAACACATCACCATCATGTGATTGGGGTTTGATTAAAACAAGGTATCACTCAATTGAACCTTTCAGGGGAATTTTGGTAATTTACCCATTGACCATCATCATGGGTCAATTCATTAGCTACTTAGTCC
The DNA here is from genome assembly GCA_963693085.1 of Alisma plantago-aquatica. Lineage (NCBI taxonomy): Eukaryota > Viridiplantae > Streptophyta > Magnoliopsida > Alismatales > Alismataceae > Alisma > Alisma plantago-aquatica. Next base: position 573,900,405 of record OY856415.1, on the reverse strand, counting down.
CTTAACATCTTAGGTTACCATTAGGGTTTAGATTAGATCATCATTGAACCTTTTACACTTTCAAGTGATTAAGTATAATCAACCTTGAAGGTCTCCAATTGGTTTAGGTTTAACCTTCAACCTATTTGATTCTTTAACGACCTTGAACTCGTTTAACCTCAAATGACCTTGGACCCATTTGAGCCTTAAACGAGTGTGGACCCACTTGACCTTAAACGGGTGTGGACCCATTTGATTTCAAACGAGTGTGAACCCGTTTGAGATCAAACGAGTGTGCACCCGTTTGAGATCAAACGAGTGTGAACCCGTTTGAGATCAAACGAGTGTGAACCCATTTGAGATCAAACGAGTGTGGACTCATTTGGGCTTAAATGAGTGTGGACTCGTTTGGACTCAAATGAGTGTGGACCAACTTGGGTTCAAACCGCATGAACATAAAGGTGACACAGGTTATATTTGAATAGGGTTTCCTATGTTGAAGCCTTTAATTGGCCAAAGCCATGTTAACCACTTACAAATTGAGTCAATTAGGATGAGCCTCAATCAATTGGACACCAATGTGACCCTCAATTGAAAGCCAATTAGGGTTAAGTCTAACTCAATTGGGGTTTCCAATCGGCTAATCATCAATTTTCAATAATGTGAAACAAAGTGTAATTGAACCCATCAATTGAACTCAAATTGGGCCCAAACTTGTCCCAAACGGTCTTGAGATCATTTGGATGTCCTCCAAACGATCTTGAGACCGTTTGCTCAAAGTTTGACCAAAATCCAAAATGATTTGATAAGGGTTGAGCCCTAATTAAATTAAAAAATCAGCACTTTTCATCAATTATCAACATCTTGTAATTGGACCCTCAAACCATCAAATTTCTTTAACCCTAGACCTCCAAACGATCTTGGGGTGTCACTAAACGAGTGTGAGATCGTTTGGATGAACCCCCAAATGGGTTGGAACCCGTTTGGGTCCTTCAACCCAAAACTCAACAAGATCTATATTGGAATCAACAACTTTCACCCGATTAGGGTTAGGTTATTGAAGTGTCTTGAACTCTTAATTGGTTAGGAATTAGATTACAATTCTTTGTAGGAATGAAATTCAATACATTATGAACAGGTATCCCAAACAGTCAACGCTTGGTCAACTCCCTCAAACGGGTTGTTACCCATTTGCCCAAAAGTTCAAGTTAATTAGTTTGGAAAATCAGTACTTAATTCAATTCTATTGCCTAATTGATTAGCCTTCAACCTACAATTCCTTTGGAGTTAACCCCTCAAATTTGGTGGGTCATTATCCTACATAATTGTGAACAGAAAACCCAAACGGTCCATGCTTGGTCAACGCCCTCAAATGGGTTGGAACCCGTTTTCCCAAACCGACCTAGTGAACCCGTTTGCCTTTCAAACAGTTTGATCAAAAAGGGGGAAAGACATAAGACCGTTTGATAAAGTAACTTTGGTAATCATGCCCATCTTCTTCTACCTCCATATTAAGGTATGTTCTTCGTGGTTTTAGTTGCAGGAAAGCAAGGAAGGATGGGGAAAAGAAGAACAAGCTACTTTTGCAAGTACAAAGATATGCATAAGAAAGCAAAAGGGCTTAGAGTTATAAAACCCGCCTTAAGGTCGTTCCTTGAGATCCAAGCATCCAAGCTTCAAGTCCTTAATGGTGTCTTGAGCTCCACAGGTCGTCCAAGGGTTTTTCTCCAAAGAAAGGTTGGGAAAAGATGGCTAGAACGAGAAAGCTAAGTGAGGAAACTAGCAATCCATCCTTTTAACATGATTTCCTCCATGAATCCAAGCTAGAAGGTGGTGTTCTCTTACCTTAGAACAGGTTGGTCATTTCCTTGAGCTCCTGAGCTCCTTACTTAGTCGGCAACAGCAAGAGATAAGTGAAGAGTGAAAGGAAAACGTTGCCTTTGATTGCAAAGGAAAGGGTATAAGTACCTTTGGGGTTATTTTCATCATAAGGACAACTTACTCCTCCTTTTCACAACTAGGTCCTTCCTTTCTTTTAGGCACGTCCCTCCTCTTATTTTCTAAGGTAAAACTCCTTCTAAAACCAAGAACTAAAGGCAAGGAAGGTCAACTTATCACTAAGGTACATATGTACATAAGGGTCTCCTTACTTACATCTTGATGATTTAATTACAAAGGTGTTCCTTATTATATGATTATTCAAAGGAAGTGCCCCCTTCATCATTATTAGTTTAAATGATGTCAAAAGTCATAAAAGATGTTCAAGATGGTGTATTTTATAAGTTGCACCCCACATTTGGGTAAATTGCACTTTAATCCAAATTAGGGTTTTTAAGCACAAGGATCATTCCACAAGCTGTATATTGATGCCCAAGCTTGGGAAATCCATCTTACCTCATCATATTTACTCATATGATGTCTCATTACCAGAGGAACATCTTAACTTGTGAAATTTGCAAGTTACACCCTTTAACTGGGTAATTTGCACATAGGCCCCTGCATTACCAAATAATTCTACAACATTGTTTTAAATGGACAGAAATGAAAATGTATGTTCCTTAGGAACTTAATTACATGCCAAAAGATAATCACAAGGATTTAATTACATATTTAGGCAAAACACCTAGGGTTAATTCATAACCCAGGTCAAGGATGTTACAGGAACAGTCAGCTCGCTCCACAAACTGGTCATCTCATTTGGTGATGATCATATTCCTCTTTGTTGAAAGAAAAGAAAACTATCCTATTTCTACTTTATTACATTGATAAGAGAAACCTCGAGTTACATTCGAGGGGAGCAAAGGCAGGAAAGAATAAACTTTACATTGGGAAGAGGGAGGTAGAGGCTTGGTACGCAAATTGAGATAAACATGAACCAAATCATCCAACCACACAAAGATATTGAGTATTGGCCATAACCATGCTACACATCAACCATCAAAACTGCTTTTAGAGCAACACGTGTAAATTTCATATATATATATATATATATATATATATTAGTTTAGGATTGTGTGGTCTTTTATTAGATATGCTTATGAGACAGTTTAAATATTCACATTATATGCAAAAAATAAATGATTAAACCAAAAACCAGTCATATCAATTATCCTAAAACATAGTAAATTGATGTGACTCTGATACAACTATTGGAAAAAACAACCACACAATATAGAAGTTGAAACAAAATTTTATCTATTCCTATTCCCATAATAGCAAGAACACATCAACTACAATGAAATAGGAAAGATGGTTAAATGAGTTATATCTGGTCTTGGAGCAAGTCCAACGACAACAACTCACTTCAATGCAATTGTTATCTAGTTTCTCTTGGACGGTGGTTGTGAATCTCTTAGTCTTCACCACAGACAAAAAACAGAACAACTTTTGCATCAATTCTTGTGGTCTCACCATGGACTGCAAGCTGACTTTGCTCTCCTAGCAGCAGCCAAAGGACTCCTGCCTCTAGAGTAGTCTACACAGACCAACTAGAACTCTTGTCATTCAACTAGAACATATAGGAAGGAGTTGTCACTCCTATTGACATAATAGTCACCAACTTGCTCTCCCACAACAACGATCCTCAATTGTTCTCTCCCATCGATATCCCTCCCTAGTCGAGTAGGACTTGCTTGGACTCTCTTGGCTACCACAACCAGAGAGGACAACAATTTTCAGAGCAACTGATGGTCAGTTGTTGTTGTGTTCTGTTCTGGGAAGCTCCTAGTACCCCTCTATTTATAAGCAGGGTTAGGGCCAAGGTTACCAATCTGATCGGGATCCATGTGGGAGTGGAAAGGACCAGAAGATCTTAAATGTTCACAACCTACGACAGTCAAAATGTTTGACTGGTGACCCAGATGGTTGTCTAGACACACGAGAGAGGTCATCTCGCACTGTCAAACAGTCGTTTGGCAATTTGCCAATCGTATATGAAATTGACAATTCAATTCCTATTAATGTCATACATTAATTCCTTGCACCACAAGAATTGTGTAATCAAAATAAGTTCAGGAAACATCCAACATGTTCGTTCGGCCCCAACTGAGCTATCTCACACATGTGGGACGCACGTCCAACTCACCCAGACAACCATATGTTGTGTTGAGCCGAGCTGGTTGGTTCAATAACTTGAAGCAGCCGGTTCACACTCCAATTTGGGTAGAACTAAGACAATTTGATTTCTGATCAGCCTGGCAACCCAAATGGCCATCTCAACACCTGAGACACTCATCCAGCTTGCTCAAACGATCGTCTCAACACTTGAGATGGTAGTTTGGCAATTCAGTCAGCCAATCCATTGCATGAATTGAGTACCTAAATACTTTAGTAATCAATCTAATCATTATTCAAGATTAAACTCCTCTTCTAGATGATTTTCATGGTGTGTGACCCTATAGGTCCCGTATCACATTAGCAGTGAATGTCCCTAACTAGCTTATGACATCACAAGCAAAGAGTGGTTCCTAGTTACACATTAGTGCTACCCAAGTGAATGGAAAGTTGGAGAACAACTTCAACCTACAATCTATGTAAGGTGTTGTAGTCATTGTATAATTCCTTTGTCTCTAATATCTAGAGTGAACTCAAGGCATGAAATCATCATCCTCTCAACATTCATATCATGTTCCTTGAACCAAGAGCAAACTATCTGAGATAATGTTCCCTCAATATCATATAATGATTCCCATGTGCATGCACGTACGTTTCTTAGTCTCACTTATCAAGTGGCCAGTATATCATACTCCCATAGGAGTGGAAAATCTCATCTCTATCACTCACAGTCTATCCCCATGTGTCAAAGTCACCCAATCATCACTGCTATAAAAATCCATGTTTTAGGAATATGTTTGATGATGTCAAAGTGTGCCCAATGACATGTGATGAGTGTAGTGATTTTAAGTTTAATAATCACAATTACCACCTTCACTATGAGAGATGAATGTGACTACCAATGATGGTCTCCATGTGTCGCTTCTCAAGATGAGTCTATGCAATACATTGTTCCTAACATGTATCTGTGTGCTTGGTTTGATATTGCCATATCATGACTAATGAGACTGAGTCATCAACCAATTTACACTCCAGTCTTATGTGTTACTGGTGTCTATCTATCTTCCATAGTAACAATTGACTAGGGACATAATGTGAATATGTATATGTACTCTTTAAGATTTTTATGATCTCATTTCCCCAAGTCTTAAACATGAAGACATACATCATTGAGTAATATTATTCTCTAAACATTCATAATATTTCCTCATTATATTATAACTGAGTGAAATAGAATCTTTCCTTTATTAGTATTAATCAAATACTTTATGGTATATGCCATGTCAATCATCATATGATTGTGTCTATGGGCATACCTTACCAATAGAAGCTACACTCAAGAATGCACAACTCAATGCATAGGCTATAAGCATCATCTATGCTACCCTCACTCCCTCTGAGTCCAACTGAATCTCCTTTTAGGAAACATCCCATGAGATATGGAACAAGTTGTGCATCACCTATGAAGGCACAAAGCAAGTCAAGGAGTCCAAGATATACATGCTCAAGGGTCTCCTTGAAAACTTCAAGATGGGAAAGAAGGAGAGAGAGTGACCGAGATGTACATAAGGCTTAATACCATCATCAATGGACTTATTTCTTTGGGCCAAACTATGGCTAGAGGAACCATCAACCTTAAGATTCTAAGGTCTTTTCCCAAGATGTGGGAATCCAAGGTGACCTCTATTGAATAAGTCAGAAGTCTTGGTGGCATTGCCACTAAAGAGCTTATTGGCAATCTTCATGCTCATGAGCCAAGACTTTACAAGCAATAGGAAGATGAGAAGCAAGAAGAGAAGGAATTAAAGAAGATCAAAGATAGTGCTTTCAATGCTCAAGTGGATGCACTTGTTCTCCAACAACAACTTGATTGCTAATATTGTTGATTGCATCTCTCGAGAGGGCAGTCAATCTTTAAATTTATAACCTGAAACCTTCAAGGACCCCCGTAACTTTATTATGGGGCCGAAGTAGATATATGGGGTCGAATACAAGGATGTGGGGACACTTAAGATATCGATAATAAGTTAGATAAGCCAATCTAATATTTGATAAAAGTATGGAGATAGAACTAGTCTAGAAGATTGTCACGAAGTAAAACAAAACAAAGAAAAGAAAACAAAACAAAGCAGAGTCTGTAGGATTCTACTAACTTGAGATAAGGAGTTCCTAGCTATGTAACCACAAGTTGGGTATTCTATGCACCCGTTCTTGGGCGTAGACAACCCTTGAACACCTCATAAAGAAACCTACATCCAAACATAGCATGTACTGTAATATCTGTTCCTGTGGGGTCATCCACTTGCTTTCGCATAGTGTGACTAAAATCCATCAATGACATGAAACCTCTTTTGAGGAATGACAAATCAGCACCCTAGAATATTCTAGATACCCTCTTAGGTCTAGAATGTTATGAGGTGCTAGGAACATGTTTGATCTGGGAAGAACCAAGTAGTGGGCTCGACCGTGCCGGGCTGGGCCCGTCTGTGCCCAGGTCTACGATTTTGCACAGATCACCTTGAACCATCCTCCTTTCAGATTCTGATCGAAACTACCTTCTCTTTTCTATTTCTACAACGAATCTCTTAATAGGAAAAAATAGAAGTTCAAGCAAGAAAGAGATCAACCAAACTAGCAATCATAACCAAAAAGTGAAGATAAAACATGAAACATACTAGATCTGAAATAAAACTACTTCCTTAAGGTAAAAGTACATAGGCGTGCCCAAAATAGGCTACATAGCCAAGAAGGAGCTCAACTAGCCATGGACAAGCATAGTTGGCACCAGACAAAAATGGAAGAACATCATTTGTACAGAATCAAAGGAGAATAGTAGAAGAAAGGAGAAAAGGAAGAGATTTAGCCCATAGAGGAGAGGTGGCTCTCACTCCTTAGCCTCCTTATAGGACAGATCTCATCTTGGGTCATCCTCCTTGGTCTTATGGACTCCTTGGCATCCTTTCTCTTCGATTCCACCCCGAACAACAACTTGGTGAGTGTATGGAGATGGAAGATGGCTAGAAATGGTAGGATATGAGCGAATAGTGGTGGAAAATGGTGATAGATGGAAGCAACCTGGAGGAACAGATGTAGGATGAGCACCTCAGCCTTTCCAGACCTTATAACTCTCCTACGGGGCTCTGGGAACCAAGAAAATTCAGAACTTGGAACTCCCCATCTCGGAACCCCTCTCTAGGTCACGAGGGGTGGGTATTTATAGGAGAAGGTGAAAGATGGTCACGACACCTACCTCAGTCGTGGCCATGTCTAGGCCCGACCGTGCCAAGCCTCGGCCCGGTCGTGCCGAGTGTCAGTCGAGGAAGAAGCCTCGGTCAAGGTGGATCCCATCGTCGTGGTCATGTCACGATCAAGGTAGACTCTGCGGTCGTGTCACGGTCGTAGTGGACTCCACAGTCGCGGTCATGCCATGATCACGGTTGACGTGGTCGGGCCGTGGTTGCGGTCAAGGTGGATCCCGTGGTCGAGATAGATGCCTCAGTCACGGTCGTGCCCTCGACCTGACCATGCCGAGCCTTAGCCTGGTCGTGCCCAGTGTCGGTCAACATAACATCTTGGCCACGACCGTGGCATTTTCTTCTTGGGTGCGGTCATGGCATCCTCCTTGGTCACGGTCGCGGTGTCATGGTCCAAACCCACCCCCATGGGAGGGGTGGCTATTACTGGTAGTCGATGGGCCTGCATCGATGAGTCTTCTGATTGGTGAGGATGCATCTTGATAAACAACTGGCCATCGAAAATAGGGTCCAAGATATCAAAAGTTTTCTGGAAAGAACGCATCTTGATAGTGGGACCACCGTCTCCTAAGCTGGTGCACATAGTGCGATGCTTAGTCCACCGTGGTCGTGATAGATGGAAGTCTAGCTACTGCAAAAACCATGTGTTGGTGAGAAATCTTAGAGAATAGATGTCTTCTCAGGTTTGGTGTCTACAAGTCCCAAAATTGGCTAGTTGAGCAACTTTATCTATGAAAATATGTAAATTACTAAAAGATAAGGAGATAGGGTTATTTTGGGCATATTAAGTCTATAATGACACAAAACCATAAATAAATGCTGAGCATAGATGCCTCAATTTGGGTGTTATCACCTGTCCTCCTTCCTCAAGTGAAGATGAAGTCTTGAATGATCATGGAGCTAACTACACCAAGGGAAGCACCTCAAAGGAAACCCATCTTCTTCCACTACTCCAAGATGTTATGATTTTAAGAAAAAGGGGAACTACAAGAATGAATACCCCAAGACAAAGAAGTCCTACCATAAGAGCATCTCCAAGAAAAGGGAGGTGTGAGAACCCATCACACTAAACAAGATTTCTCAAAATTCAAAAGATGATCGATCACTAATTAAACACAAACCCAAAAAGAGGGTTAATTAAAACCAATTTCAACATGAGAAACATGCTTAGAAACATTTACATAAGAGCCCAACATCTTGTTTTATCTCATATAATGACAAGAATCTTTTACAATTGTTGTACTGCCTCTACCACAACATATACATATAGAAGAACCTCATCCACATATGTCACATGTACAAGTATGAACATGCTACCAAATGCTCGATTTGATTGAAACATTATATACAGACTTTCCTACTTGTACCTAAGAGTACAAGGATGACTCTTGGACACACTAGACAACTAAACATGATTCTCTAAGGTCTGTCATCATAGCTCCTCCTTGCTGTCATAAGTCTAGATCCGCTACTGCCCATCAACTAAAATGGTGTGGTGACCCACGAGGTGAGACTTCCCAACGAGAGATGTAACTCTCAACACCACTTATTGATTACAATAGGTTTAGTAATTAAATAGTTTAAGAAGAGTAAACATATTAAATAGTTAGGCACAACAAAGGATATGAGTAACAAGATACACAAAGGAGCAAAAACAACTATCATCATTAGCCTGACTATCATCATATACCTTGCTAATAGTATAAGCAGTCTAGTAGCATAAGTATCTCTGACATCATGAATAAGTTTAGAAGTATAAGCATAGTCAATAGTATTAGTAAGTCTAATAGGTTGAGAAGATCTACATCATAAGTAGAGATAACATCATAAGCACAACTATCTACATAAACATGATTAGATGTATAGGCATCTATAATTACAAAGGCATGGATAGAAGTATAAGCATAGATAATACCATGTGATAACTGTCATCATAAGCATAACCAACAGTAGTAGTGTATCTATCAACATAAGAATGGATACTACTCTTTATTGCACTATACATAAACTATATTTAAAGAGAGAAAACAAGGGTTGTGATCCAATGTGAAGTGTTGTTTATAACCCTAACGAATATGCTACATGACAATATTACATCTTCTATTAAGACCTTGGGAGTTTGAGTCATACCACTCAAATTCCAGCTGACCATTGTGAAGTCAAAATTAGTTATGTACAAGATCTAGGAGAGTTGTAATCCTAACATCTCATCCATTCCAGATCAATATAGGTCAAATGCAGTGACATATAGTCAAGCTGCCAACACCTAGTCCTCCCTTGGTACATGTCACGACACTAGCCACCAGCGTATGCAAACCAAGAGATGATCATCTCACTTACACGAGTCGGTTGTCTCGCTCTGCGAGACGGTCACCATGTGCCCCAGTTCTAGCAGAACTCAACCAAATCAATTCCAGTTATCCTATCACTCCAAACGACAGTCTCAACACTTGAACCTATTGTCTAACAGTCCAGTCAACCGATTTGTTGAATGAACTGAGTACCTAAAGACTTTAGTAATCAATACATTCATCATTCGTGATTAAACTCCTCTTCTAGATGAGTTCCTATGTGTGTGACCCTATAGTTCCCATATCACATTGGCAGTGAATGTTCGTAACTAGCTTATGACATAACACACAAAGAGTTGTATCTAGTTACACATCAATGCCACCCAAGTGAATGGAAAGTTGGAGTAAAACTTCAAGCAATAGTCTGTGTAAGGTGTTGTAGTGATTGTATAATTCCTTTATCTCTGATATCAGGAGTCATCCTCTCAACATTCAACTCATGTTTCTTGAACCAAGAGCAGACTGTTTGAGATAATGTGACCTCAATATCATATATTGATTCACATGTGCATGCACATGCATTTCTTAGTCTCTCTTATGAAGTGATTAGGATATCACACTCCAGTAGGAGGGAAAAATCCCATCTCTATCACTCACAGTCAGTCCCCACATGTCAAAGATACCCAATCATCATCATTATGGCAACCCATTATTTCAGGATTATGTTTGATGATGTCAAAGTATACCCAATGACATGTGATGAGTGCAGTGATTTCAGGTCTAAGAATCACAATCACCACCTTCACAATGAGAGATGACTATGACCACCAAAGATGGTTTCCATGTGTCACTTTCAAGGTGTGTTTGTCTAATACATTGTTCCCTAACATGTCTTTTTGTATTTGGTTTGATATTGCCATATCATGATTAATGAGATTCTATCATAAACCAACATACACTCTAGTCTTATGTGCTACTGGTGTCTGTCTACCTTCCACTATAAAAACTGACTAGGGACATAACAACAATGCACATAATGTTAGCATTTGTATGATCTCATTCTCCAAGTCATGTACTTAAATGCATACATCATTGAGTATTTTCATTCTTTAGAAATTCATAATATGTCCTCATTATCTCATAATTGAGTGAAACATAATGAATTGGGAGCTTTCCTTTATTGTAAGTAATCAAATCCTTTAATGTTATATGCCATATCAATCATCACATCATTTTCTCTCTAGGCATACCATACCAACATACTACTACTTGTACTTAGGGCCAATCACCCATGAATCATATCCTTAGTGATCTAAAAATTTCCACCATGTTTTTGCTATGCAAGTGCTAATCCAACAGGTTAGAAACACTTTGCTACAATCGGTTGATTGCATGTTCCCTTGTTTCCTTATTGTACAATTTCTCACCTGAGACGAAACTTCCGTAATATAGTATCTGATATTTCTTTCCTAATATTTAGATTTGTGTTGTCATAATATCTCTACTGTGTCATGAATGATTGGAACATCATTAAATTTATCCCATGAACTTCTAGATCCATATGGTATCCACTCCTATGTTCATAACATTGTGGTACTCAACTTCTATTGTAGAATATAATTAATGTCATGTGGTTCAGAACCTTCCAACCCACAACTCTTTTCTTAATATCAACCATATTTTTATTGCGATCTCTTTTTTCATTATGGAAGCTTGCATTTGGGTAACCCCTTACACCCAACTTTTCCTTGTTGCTATTAATCTAGAAACTTATTCTTAAGTACTTCACAAGTACTAATGGATGGTTTTAATGATATTACAATAAGCCTTATCATAATTTAATAATAACTTGTCATGCCCAATACATACAAGATCATACGGGAAAAGTACCTTTATTGCATTCATGATAGATCCATAGATATAGGGTATGGTATCTTATCATATCATTTCCATTCTTGGAATATATGATTCATGAGAGAGTAATCTGAATTCTCTCTCATTGAATCCCTCATGTTGAACTCTTTCAACATCTTGATATTATATGTGCTTAAACTCATGTTGTGAAACATTCAAGAACTATCTCTATATATCTTGATCTCTATCACATAGAGTGTTTCACTTTTGCCTTCATTGTTAATTCTCAATACTTACAATGTTGAGATGTTATTCCCCATCATATGTGGAATATTTATATGTGCTCCCACTAAATCTTTTGTAATCACAAATTTCATCTTTTATCTTAATTCAAGTCAAACTCTTTGACTATCAAGTTAAAAGACCCTATCTCTGAGATGATTGTTTCAATCCTAGATTGAACTTTGTAGCTTATAGACCTTATATGCATTATTGAAGTCATAAAACCTTTATCTTGTATCTATACACAACCGCTCATATATCCCTTTTTGTGGAATTTGATTTTTGATCTACATATGCCAACTCTTATAGTCTAATTTAGCTACATAACAGTTGGTAAAGGAACTTTAATTATGTTCAAGCACTTTAAACTAATTTGAAACCCTTTGGGACCAATATGTCCCTTAGGTTATCCATGTTGGTCTTCCATTGAAAACCCAAATTCACCTTGTTGGTTTTACCCCTTTAGGTGGTACTGGAAATGTCATACCTTGTTAGTGTACATGGACTTCCCTGATGGGTTTGAGCCATTTCCTAGATTTTAGTTCTCAATAGCTTCTAGTTGATTAGTCATCTAATCGTCTTATGACCGACCCATCCATGTTGTTGGATTCACTATCCTCCAAATTTAGATTTGTTCTACTAGAACTATGAGGTTCTGTGTTACATGGGCAAATTGAGATTCCACAACAACTTATGATTCTCACTTGTTCTCATTGTACCTTCCTATTGAAATCGAACCCTTTGAGTAATCCTTTTACTCCCATTGATTCTCTTGGAAATCAGTTATCCCTGAAACAAAACACTTTTGTTGTTTGGTTTGGGATCAAAGGCAGTATTCAACAATTATGGTTTGTGGATGAACCTTTTCACAAAAGTACTTTCTTTTTATAGGTTTCAACCCTTTGGATATATTGGGATATTCCCATGTCACATCATATCACATGTGATATCCTTTAAACCATTTTAGATGGTACTTTGTTTTAGTGTAATGCATGTTCTCATGTGGAGATTAGAAGATCAAATTAATATGATTATTACATCATGATTCATCACGATGTAATTCCTTCTTTCTAACACATCATTATGTTCAGATGGATTTGTCTTGTGATACACTATCATCATCTATCCATAAGGTCTCAAAGTATGTAAAGTATATCAACATTTGATCATATCAAAGTATATTAATACTTTACTGAAGTTGTATACTTCATGTATGTAATTTTCTTGAACACTTCAAGAGATTTTTATTTTACGGAGTGCATGTCAACATATCATTAGTAAAAACTATGAAGTATAACTATAGAATTCATTCCATAAGATCTTCATGCATCATATGTATGATATCTAGTAGAAGGCTTATCCTCCCACTACTTTTAGTGAAGGATGTTATGTCACATTTTGCATAACCAAGACTTGCATATTTCCTTAGGTTCAATAATCAACAGAGTCTAGATTAACATCAATATGTAATCTAGATATGCATTTCTTATATATATGTCCAAGGTGACCATTTCTATAGATTCCTTGAGTTATCAATCATAATCTATTAGGTATTAAAACATTCATCTTTTGAATCATTCAAACAAAGATTATTAGATATTTGGGCATTTCCATGTAAGATCACATCTTTTTGTATTAGAAGGAACTTGCTTTATTTATATATCATCCTTGTCATACAAGATGCGTAAAGAAAATTTTTCTATTTGTTGGCATAATAGCAGTTCAAGTAACTCTATTACATGACCATTGGGCTAAGATAAATTTAAATGTAGATTAAAGCTTTAAGCAACTCTTGCTCTACGTTGTCCATCTTTGTCCTTTCATAAAGACCCTACTTCTTGTCAGTTCAAAGAGTTGGTTTGATGATTAAACTAATGGACAGAGAAAGTAAATAACAAGAAAGTAAGCTTATGATTGTAAACGATAATTGAAAACCACTAGGATGTGATCGAGTTTCACCACCACTACACATGGATCAAATCATTTATCATAATAACACGACTTGTAAAGAAAAGGGGTCCAAACAGTTAGTATCTTTGTAGACTTAACTTCCTTTCGGATAGCTAACTATGAGAAACGCGAGAGTGTTCCAGTGCCAACCATCCCCAAACGAATGGTCACTTACTTTGCATCGCTCCCCTCACAAAGTGTGTTCCTCGACCTATCAAGGTTGTACTTTCATACGTCAACTGGTTCCATTTCATAGTATGAAAGTACAACATTAGAGGTGAGTTTACTCCACTTCTTGAGAAACATTCCTAGATACTGAACAGATGTATGGTGATTACATACATCAAGAACCAACATGCAGTCGATATTCAAATCTAAAAGTAAAAATGTAGACAATTCACACTAATAGACAATAGATAACAAAAGTTGGTGATCAAGCAACTGACATTCATTAAACGATTGATGTTGAACTGAAAAGGTAGTATTTTTATATTGCAAACTCATGAATTACAATGCATTAAATGAAAACATGGGTAGCGGGGCTACTCCCCACACCCTAGTGTATGGGACTACTCGCTCATGGCAAGAACAAAGAAGGAGGCGGGAAGAGAGAGAGAAAGCATCATCTCCACATAGGAGGAAGGAAGGTCGACCCCTTGGACTAGAGAGCAACTATCTTCACACCACTTGGTTGACTTGATGAAGACTTCTTCACTTCGCACCTTCTATGTCGATGAGAGAGAATGCATCTCGAGGATGAAGTGTGGATCTTAGACCGACAGCCTTGGGGCGGAGGATGGAAGATGAAACAGCTCTAGAACGGTTGGGGCAGCCTTTGGGCGTCCAAGAATTCAATACTAATGAGAACTCCTTCGTTTCTATTTATAGGCTTCCAAGGAGTCCCAAACGGTCTTGGGACTATTTGGGTTTTAACGGTTTGGGGACCATTTGGCTTCATGTGGTCTCGGGACCGTTTGGCTTCATACAATCTTAGGACCATTTGACTTCATGCGGTCTCCAGACCGTTTGCTTTTATTCGGTCTTGGGATTGTTTGAGTTCATACGATCTTGAGACAGTTTGTCTTCATTCGGTTTCCAAACCATGTTCCTTAATTCGGTCTTGGGACCGTTTGGGTTCATTCAGTCTTGGGACCGTTTGGACTTCATTCGGTCTTGGGACCGTTTGCCTTTATTCAGTCTTGGGACCGTTTGAGTTCATTTGGTCTTGGGACCGTTTGGACTTCATTCGGTCTTGGGACCGTTTGCCTTTATTCGGTCTTGGGACCGTTTGAGTTCATTTGGTCTTGGGACCGTTTGGACTTCATTCGGTCTTGGGACCGTTTGCCTTTATTCGGTCTTTGGACCGTCTGAATTCATTCGGTCTTGGGACCGTTTGGACTTCATTCGGTCTTGGGACCGTTTGGGGCTTTTGCAATTTTTTTGGGGTTTTTCTGTAAGGAGAAAAAGATAAATGTTAGTTTAATGGTGAATTAATAATAACATAGAAAGTTAAGGATTATATCTAATTTATCTAAGAAAGAGTATGGAAAATTAAGAAATACTAGTAAGATAACATCACAAAATAGGTTATCACCCCCCTAACTTAGAGTCTAACTTGTCCTCAAGCTGGATAGAGATAAGGCACGTAGTGGTGAGGCGATGTTATTTAGTGAAGATTTCTATACTCTTGCTTCAATTCTAAACCAGGGATCTCCTAGAGTTTTATCGGGGCTTCCTCTTGCACTAACTCTTTCTGGTATCGAGAGTTGTGTAAATCTCAGGTTTCACTACTACAGAAATGGCTTATAAAGCCACTTTTCAAGGTGTCGGTTTTATACAAAAACTGACACCTAACGTCTACAATGTCGGTTGATAACATAAACTGACATCCAATCTACGAAGGTCGACCAGACACGGGTACCACTTTTATTAAGTGTCGGTTAATTAATAAACAACCGACACCTAAACTCAGCCGCCAAACCCAAAATTCCAGCGAAAAAATTGGCTCCAAAATTTTACATATGGCGTCGGTCATAACGAAATAACCGACGACTAAAGCGAACAGGAATAGTTGTCGGTTGTCTTTTACTTAAAAACCGACGACTATAATGTAGTATAGGTTTCGGTTTTTTGTAAAGAACTGACACTGTAGGTTTAGTTGTCAGTTTTTTAAAATAACCGACACTTATTGTCAACTTAAAAGCTAACCAGCCCGATCGATTCTTCCCCTTTCCCTGTTTCATTCCCGATTTCCCTAGCTCCGGCGATTTCCAGTGCTCCCTTCTCCGCTGCCGTGCTCCTGCTCACTGGTGGCCGTGCTCCTGCTCACCGGCGGCCGTGCTCATCGGAGGCCGTGCTCCTACTGTCGTGCTCGTGCTCACCGGCGGCCGTCCGTCCCCTAGCTGCTGCTACGTCCGCCGCTTCTCCTCCGAATCCACACTGCTTCGTTCTTCTTCCTTCTTCTTTCTCCGGTAGGCCCTCCGTTCTTCTTCTTCTTCCTTCTCCTTCTCTTCTTCTTCCTTCTCCCTCTCCTTACCAACAGCAACCACGGCCGTGTGGGCTGGCACGGTCGTGGCTGTGTTGGCCGACCACACGGCCGTGCTACCCAGCACGGCCATGTGGTTGGCCAACACAGCCACGGTCGTGCCAGCCCACACGACCGTGGTTGCTGTTGGTAAGGAGGGAGAAGGAAGAACAAGAATATATATATATACTAAAATGAAATGAATTATGAGTTTGTGATTAAATCAATTATATGATGAAATCCCTATTGCATGATGAAACCCTAACATCTGGCCGAGTTGCATGATGAAACCTTAACATCTACATGAATCCCTGTTGCATAATGAAACCCTAACATCTACATACTCTATATGATACCTAAAATTGTGATGAAACCCTAACATCAATTGTGATGAAAGTTGGATTGTAGGTATTGGAATGACAATATACATGTATTGGGACTGTTATTGAACACCTAATCTGACTTAGGATATTTTGTTTGATTTAAACATGATTGGGCATTATTGCATGTTTGAAACTATTGAATTCTTGATTTATTATATAATAATGCTCTAATTGTGAGTGATGCAATGTAAGTGAGCAAATACATGTAGTGGATATGTACTCATTAGCCTAGAACCCCGTCCAAGATTTACTCATTAGGAGTAAATCTTGGATAGTCCCCGGTTTGGGACTGTTCTTGAACACCTAATCTCACTTAGGATGTAAGTGTATAATGTGTATTGGGTTTTCAAGAAAATTTCGGCAGCATTTCCCCGTTTGTTCTCTAAGTACATATGTACTTGGAGAACAGCGGGGAAATGCTGCCGAAATTTTCTCGAAAACCCAATACACATTATACACTTACTAGTGAGATTAGGTGTTCAAGAATGGGATAGGTGGTACACATTTATTATATATACACAAATTGAATTACTTTACAATGTGAGCTTTACACTTTGAATTACTACTTTACAATGTGAACTTTACAATTTGAATGTGAATTTGCAGATGGCTGACCATTCTCCTGATGACCGTGCTGATGACTACCGTGAGGGTGAGGACATCAATGCGCCGCCTCACAATGTAAGTTTTAAAAATATATCATATATTTATATCTATATGTCCATTTATAGTTATATCTTGTAAATGTGAATTATTTTGTCAAATTTTAGGTTGATGATGCACAGGTACCATCTGAAGCACTTAAGGCACTTGATCAACAACACCAAAAAGTTGACAAGAGAAGGGGCATCACTATGATGAAGAAGTTAATTGCGCAAAAGGGCAATGAACCCAAACTTGTTGTGGATTTCGATAATGCAGGAAATGCATGTGGTGTGAATCGCAATTCATTTATTTCATATCTTGGGTTTGTTACTCGTAGCCATTGCGGTTGTCGCTTAGATTCTTGGCATAAAGTTTCTAAGGAGAAGAAAGATTTAATATGGAGGGATTTATGCGTGAGTTATTATTAATTTGCAATTCTATTTTGTAGATTACTAAATTTTTGGATACTAGTTAATAGCAATTCTATTTTGCAGAGTATATTTGAATTGGATGAAAAGCTGCATCGTAAATGCGTGATGCAACGCTGTGGGAGAGTCCTAAGGAACTATAGGACAAATCTCACCAGAGAATACATAAAAGAAGCCGACAAGAGGAAGAAGACAACCACTAAACAGTGGAACTTCCTGGACAAAGAAGAATGGGACGCGTTTGTCGCTTTAAGACAAACTGATGAATTCAATGTATTAGGCGTCAGTCTCAATCTCATTAATTAATATATGTTGTATTCACTTATTCAAGATTAACATTTAGTGTTACTAACCAAATCATTAATTTGCATACTAACTAGGCCCTCAGTGAGGCACAAAGATCAAGGCGTGCACTGAATGTGCATGACCACACAATGGGTCCAAAGGGGTATGCATGCGTTCGCCAAAGACTACAGGCTGAGGCTACTGCTGCTCAGTCTGCTGCTACTCACGAGTCCTCTACCATAGGTAGCACACCTCTACCTCGCCATGATGTCTGGATAGATGGGAGGCAAAATAAGAAGGGAGAAATAACTAAGGCCGCAACTGCTGAGGCGGCTGCAAAAATGGTAAAATACAACTCTTACAGCAATCATTCGAATATTGATTATTTGTGTTGTTTACTTAAGTACAAATTTTTGTTTTGGCGATTAGCGGGAGCTGCACGAGCTGGGGAAACAAGGAAAGTTCATCCCTGAGGGAACAAAGGATGAATTGACAGTTGCTCTGGGTAACCCAAAGCATCCTGGACGTGTTAGGGATGCAGGAGTTGCTGTGGGCATCAAAGCTTTTTTTGGACCATCCCAGCGCAAACATGTCCCAAAAACGGGACTTTCACAAGAAGAGGTAACATATTTTTTCCTTATAGATGTTACTGTAAAAGAGAATTCAATAATTAGAATTTGACGTTTCTTTTATCCATGTATAGGTAGATAAGCTATTTGATAGGAAACTCGAAGAAGCAATGAAAAAGTGGCAGGCATCTCAGACTGCCACTTACCAGACAATACCTACTGCAAACTCTACTCCTACTCCTACTGCAGAGGTTGGGAGTAATCTTGTAGAACCACCACCTAGCACATCCACTGTAAGTATTTTTATGACATAGTAACTAGTTTTTTGATTCAAGATGATATGTATATATGAAATTATAGTCGTTTCAAAAAAAGATGATATGTATATATGTATATAACATTCTTTACACAAAAATTTGTAGGGGTTGAAGCCATGCCGTCTAAAAAGTAAAGAATATGTCATGGCAGAGGCGTCGACTTACCCATCCCTACCAGGGGAAATGTGTCACGGGTCTCCAGTACCAGCTGGTTGGATTCGGGTGAGCCCGATACATATATTCCCCCAGTGGATGGATCTTCCACTGCCATATGCCCACCTAGATTGTGAAACGCTTGGTGAGGTAGTAGGCGAAGTGATATTGTGGCTAAAAGCGGATGTCTTCTTTACTGATAAGGTATGGTAAATTTACATTACGTTCAATTGTTAGTGTGTGTATATGCTGGCAGTTGATCTGAAATTATATATATATATACAGGTTAAAAAGAAGACACCCACAACATCTAGGCCTCCACTTCCACCTCATGCATTACCTAGTTGGGTTCCACAGGACCTACCTGTCCCGTTAGGTCCTAACTGTAGGGGTATGGCAGTATGGTTAGGGGAACATGATATAAACTCCCCTATAACTGTTTCTTCTGATTCAGATTCTACAAGTCAGTCATACGAAACAAAACTATTTATACAAGATATATTGGAGTTGTTTCAATATGATTGGCTAAATACATCTGTGATAGAGCTATGGATAAGGTGAGATATTCTTTATACATCCATATACCTTGTGTATGATCTGGTGATCTGGTTTCTTATTTATTAATGCATGCGTAATTAATACATATTTTGCAGCTACTTAGACAACATATGTGCAGATTTTGGATTCGAACATGTAGGGTTTTTGATTCCATCCTTGATTAGTCTAGTAGCTAAAGACCCTACATCAATTCAACAATACTGCTGTGAGTCTTTTTCAAATTTTGCTGTAAAAAAGAAGACGGTGATAATGGCTCCATTCAATGTACAGTAAGTTTACTTTGCTTATTATAATTTGGACTTAAGAAAATTACATTTTATTGTGGATTTTGAGTTATTAATTTTTAACTTTTTTTCATCTAGGGTTAGGCATTGGGAGTTATTGGTTATTGCCCCCGAGACGTTCACTGTGTATTATCTAGATCCTAAGGGGGGTAAATTGAATACAAGATTTGGACACATAATGAAAATGGCAATATTTCGGTGAGAAATATTTCACTTTTCATATCTGTTAACATATGTTATTACATTACTATTTAATTGCAATGTTCTGTGTTACATTAACATGTAGGGGTTTTGAGGAGTACAAAAAGGCTGGAGGAAAGGTCCCCACGAAAAAGAACCAGCCAATAATTTGGAAGAACGTGAAAGTAAGTTCCCGACTGCAATATATGTATATATTATTTATGTGAACAATGCTTAATTAGTTGTATTTTTTAATATTTTGTATGTTTGAATTTATGGTGTGCTACACAAGACAACAGATGGGCATGTAGATACTATGTCATGCGATATATGCACATGATTATCAAACATGTCGTACTGGATATCGAATGTATTTCTCAGGTATTATATAGTCTCATTAGATAATATGATCGAAATATATCAATCTTATTTATAGCTCATTAATTATATATATACATCATTCTCTTTACAGGTGTTTAAAGCTGACCCCATTACAAGAAAGGACTTACCAAATGTTAATGATCCCTATACAATGGGAGAATTAAATGAAGTAAGAGAAGAATGGGCAACAACCATACAATTAGTGGGGGCTTTAAAATATAATTGGGATCCTGATAGCGAATAATGACTAAACAATGATACTTTGTAAATGAATTTCTAAATTATAATATATGTGTGAATGTTTCTACATGTCTGGATGTTTCTACATGTGTCTGAGTGAAAATGAATGAAAGTGTTGGTTGCTATATGAATGTTTCTACATGTGTGAATGTGAATGAATGGAACTACAGATTGCTAGCATGTGTGAATGTTTATAAATGTGTGAAAATAAAATGGAACTGCAGGTTGCATTGCTAAATGCATGTGCTACTTTTTTATTGTTAATTTTGCAGGTTTGTGGCCTGTTGTCGGCTGATATCAATGGATGTCGTAAAACCTGTAGTTCATAACTGAACTGAACATGTTTCTCATCCTGCGACCAGCCACAACAGGTCTGCAGACTGACAGAAAAAAAAACCAATAGGCGTCGGTTATTTGTAAATAACCGACACATAATGATATAGTGTCGGTTTTCCTACAATAAACTGACGTCTATGTCCTTAACACCACGGCCGTGCTGGACAACACGGCCATGGGACGAAGATATATGGTGTCGGTTTTTTACTTATAACCAACACTGATAGTGTCCAAGATGGCGCCCTTTCTGTGGCGCGAGGGGTTTGGGCGTCGGTTTTTATCTAAAAACCAACGCCTATAGTCCCATGATGGCACGTTTTCGGTGGCGCGCGAAGAGTTTGGGTGTCAGTTTCTTATCTAATAACCGACGCTTATAGTCCCCTGATGGAGCGCTTTCGGTGGCACGCGAAGAGTTTGGGCGTCGGTTTTGGAACCGATGCCTAATGGGTGGACTTTTAGTGTCGCCCACATAGGTGTCGCTTAGAAACTGACACTAAAGGTTTTAAATAACCGACACTAAAGGTAGGTTCTGTAGTAGTGTTTCTTCCGTATCACGTAACTCGCACTGGGACCACCTTTCCCTCGATCACATTCCATGCATGTATTTGACTCTGAGCAGTTTTATACTTCTTTGAAATTCCTACCAAAAGCTAAGATAGGTATGAGGGTTGGCTAAAGGCTGTTGTGTAACTCCCCCTTTAGGTGGGAGAGGGTTTATCTAAACTTTTAGGATCTCACTATCGGGCGTGACACATCTGTCTTTGTGAGGGAGGCTAAATGTACCGTCCGGGCGAGTCCTTTATCAGCTTTTTCATATACTTGGAGACATTAGGATCTCATTACCGGGTGCGACACATCTACCTTTGTGAGGGCAGCTGAATGTACCAGCCAGGCAAGACCTTTATTGGTTCTTCATATAAGTCCTTATGCATGGCACAACTCTCATGTTTTTATTCAACACTCAGACTTTTATTCATATGCTCATAGGCTTAGGAATTGGGTATTCAGGATTTTATTTGGGCGGCCAAACCTCTTTTTGGAAATAAGAAAATTGTTTCTTAGGGTTTCCTAACATGCACTTATTACAGTTTCGTACTTGGTGGTCTACTTGTGAGGTTCCTTGATTTGGATTTCACATGCTTCCCTCCCGTCCTTGAGAGCGTTCAGCTTGTTTCGGCCAGGATGTTAACCTGTGGAGAATCTGATGCAGAATTGAAGCAAAAGTATAGAAATCGAGTATGAAAGTGATTTATTAATTCACCATTACATGCCTAAATGCTACTTATGTAGTTGCGTTTGAGGACTGCTTTGTTTCTAAATTAGCTAGGGGTGACTCTTTTCCGAAGCGAAAGTTGTTTTATATGCAAGAGTTATTCTATCAAAGAAATTACTGAAAAATCTATGTGTCAAAGGAAAGGAAAAATATGTACAGAAGAATAGAGGTGAAAGAAAGAGTAAAGAGAAAAAGGTTTGAATATGATACCTCACCCTTGCCCAGTGTACCCCCCCAACTTATCACTCACTCTATCCTCAGGGTGTTAAAGTGATAGGTTGAGAAGTACATGGGAAAGGGTATTAAGGTTCTATTAATCCCTTGTTTGCTCCATGAGATCGTAGGAGATTAGCTGCGAATTTTCCACATAAAGTGTGGTAATCCACGTCCTTCATGTTCTCCACTTGTTTTCCAAGAATAGTGATGGTATACATCCAATACAGGACGTGGAAACCATAGTCATTTTATTCTCTGATCTACTGGGGACATGTGTGGCTGAAGGCTGGGTGATGGAAATGTTCTTTGCCGTATGCCTTTGTGTTTGTTCCCAGGAGGTCGTGTAGTCATTCAGCGCAATCCTTAACCACTTCTTCTGTGGACATCTTTGCTGTAACAACATACTATTTTTGGTTTGGATCAAACTGGTTGTCGAAACTATTGTAGAGTATTGTGGTTCCTTCGTGTAGGTTTGTTGCCAGTATCATCCAGTGTTCGGAATTGTGTGTTGAAGATATGAGATATGTGCCTCCATGGTTCCGAAGTTCTTCGACCCTAATAGATCATCCTTCATGTATGAAGACACCATATAAACTGTAGGGTGGTCCCGTGCTAGAAGAAACTAGTACGTAGTCATCACACTCACAGATAAAGAACCATTAATTTGTACAGTTTCATGGAGAGAATCTGCCATTACCAGGATATCTCCTTACAAGAAAACCATCTCATCGTTTTCTGCGTATAACCTAGACATGATGATTCGAAGTTTGTTGTCGAAAAGGATTTTGCATGCATTAAGGTCAAAGTTTGGAAATGTTACTTATATGGCAGATAGGGGCACCATTGGTTGGAATGCTCTGTTGATGGTGACCCCTATTATCAAGTCAATGTCCCCCTTGTCCTATGCCATATCGAAAGCATAAGGGTTCCACTGGCTTTGTTCCGGGACCTTGGCAGTTTGTTGTTTCTTTTTCTCCAACTCCTTTAGAATTGTCCTGTATGGATGCTTTTGCGGACGTTGGATAGAAGAGAAGACATACCGAGGTACGTCGTCTTGTGCCATTGTTGGATCTTTCAAGAATCGTCTGTCGCAGATGAGCTCCATGGCGTAACGTCCTCGTAGGGAGTGTATATCTTCTGTGGCTAGCTTGGTAAGGGGATGTGTTTGTTGAGCGCTTCTATGAATCATATTGTACAGAAGGCACAATCCCCTGAACTATCTAAAGTTTGGACAGTTGGGTTGATGATTTGGAACTAGGGTTGGTTCCAACCATGTCGCAGAGATGGGCAATCAAACCATATTGTTTTGAGAAGCTGAAAAGGTATGCATCGTGCTTCGTCGGCTTCCAATCCATCAAAATTTATTTGTCCGACCTTTAGCTCGCTGGCACAGAAGTTTTACACCTTGGCGTCGCGGGCCGCGGTATCAAAAATCATGAGCAGCCAGTGGTCAAAAACTCTGAAAGGCACGTAAATGTAGCGTGCCTTTCGTGCAAGGCCAATTCGCAGTCGTTCAATGGACTTTGTCCAGAAGTCCTTATGTAATAAGCTGAAAGATAGAGCAGGTGAAGCGTTGAAGATAGGTTGCGACCTTTTTGGGCTCCGGAATTCCTCAATAGCGTTGGCAAGGAAGACACAGAGGGCAGCCATCTTCACCGTCGATTGTGGTCGAAGGATGATATAGACGTCTTCTCGTGTCAACTTGTGATTTATCTTTGTATTGTTGTAGATGATGTCCCCCCCTCTTTGGCATCGTCGACTATAGTGTTCAGGATGAAGATGTCCTGAACATCTAGCGTAGAGATGGCCGCCATGTCCAAGTCATGCATTTTGTGAGGTAGCGGTGGCAGTGGGGGAAGGTCTTGTGGTGGAGGAATTGAAGTCTGCTCATTGTTATCCAAGAAAAATGGAAGATCTTCATCTTTATCAGAGTCAGAATCAAAGTCAAGTTTATCATCTGTGTCTAAACTCACTCTATCAGATTCTTCCTGCTCTGGGGGGAAAGGCGTAGGTTGCTCTGGAGCAGAGTATTGGTGAATAACTATTGTGGGTGGGCTAATGCTGGTTCCTAGTATGCATTGTTGGTACTCAACAAAAGCCGCTTCTTTGGTAGCGTCCCCCAGGGATCCCATAGCAAAAAAGTTAAAGAACTTGTCCCCATATGACATTATTACATTATCATTATTTTTGGGGTACTTGGGATCTTTGTTTCCACCCTCTTGGTGGTCTTTATCATCTCCTTTCTTTGCAGGTTCCATCCCTCAGCTGGTGCCCTCCTCAGCTTTGCCTGGGTCATCGGGTTGATCGTCTGAGGAGGAGCTGTCACTGTTAGAGTCAGCTGAGGAATCAGAATCCTCATCTTCGTCTTCACTTTTATCTTCATCATCATCTACTTCTTTAGATGTTGCCTTTGTGATCAACTTCTTCTTGCACTGCTGATGGATTACTTGTAGCTCTTTGAGTGCCACTTGCACATGCTCATGGGTTTTGAGCAGTGCATCGTGGCTATCTTTAAGATCCACATATCGTTCTTCGGCAGAGCGGAGTCATGTAGATAAATCGATTATTTGTGTGTGAAGGTCGTTGAGTTCTTTGTTGGAGTCCTCCTCTTGGCGGCAGATGAGTTGTACTAGGTTGTTGTTGATGTCATCCAAGCGCGTTCTTTGAGCAATTTGCTGCTGCTGAAGCTCGCATAGGGTCTCAGGCAAAGGTTGAGTTTGCGTAGAGACCCTGTCGACTTGCTGGGCCAATGCCTCTTGCTGGCCTTTCATCTCGAGTACCAACTCCAGTAGGTTTTGTAAGTGGTTTTCAATGCGGTCGACTTGCTGGGCCACTACTTCTTGCCGTTGTTGGATGCTTGTGATGATGCCTGGTAAGGCATTGTTCTGCTCGGTGGTCTTGGAGACCTATGAAGCAATATCCTTCACACAAGAAAAAATAGATGATAATATGTTAGAAGGGTCGGTGAGGAGGTTTCAAATGGTGTCAAATTGCCGTCTGAATTCCTCAACGACTTGTGAAAAGGGGACCCCAGAGATGGAAGGGTGAGGTGGCTGGGGTCGGGGTGGATAGGTGGTAGTGCCTTGCAAAGGAGACACTATTGATGGACCTGCGAATTGTGTGGTGATTGTTGATGGAGTCACTAGCGGTATCGAGATGGTGGTGGTTGAGGAGGTGGTGGATGGAGATGGTGGTGGCATCCCAGATGGGAATGTTGAGGGGAAAGTGGTTGAAGTGAAGGTGAGATCGGGCGTTGAGGTGGGGAAAGGAATGCTTGAAGAAGAAAAGAGTGATACGGAGTATGCAGGTGAAGTTGTGGATGTGGATGAAGAAATTATGGTGGGTGTTGTTGTGGAGAATGGGGGAAGAGTGATGGATGGTGGAATGGTAGAAGGTGGTAGTGTGGTGGTAGAGTGGTGGAGGGTGGTAGTAGTGGTGGTGGTTGTAGACGTGAACCCAACATCTAGATCGAAGATGAAAGGTTCTGGTGTTGGGGTTACTATATTTTCGGCGTTGTGTGGTGGCTCCGCCTCTGGGTTGATTTTTGATCTGGGCATCTTCGATTGCTGTTGTTTTTGTTTGCGCAACTTTGAAGACCGTGTTACTGGAATTTTCTTTGGCCTTGCTGTGGGGGAAGTGACGTTGTGCTCTGTCTACCCTGCCTTTGCTTTGACTGAGGCTATAAGGTTTGCAAGCTCCTATTTAGTGAAGAGAAGCTTTTCTTTGTCATAATCTACCAATTCTGGAAGCGGCAACAATGTCCTAGATGCTTTGACTGTGGGGCAGAAGATGTAGTGGAGTTTTGCATCCTTCTCCTTTATGATGTATGAGTTCTTTAAACTCTGCTCATTTGTAAGGATGTCGCTGTGATGTCAAATTTCATCCCACTAACAAACTCACTCGGGGTTGAAATCCTCAAGCTTTTACCAAAACCAATGTGCAATAATACCACCCGCAAACGGACGAGTCTTATCACAGTATAGTTAAGGATCAAACCCAAAGGACAACGTTTTTAAGAATCCTTGTCAGTCGAATCTAGCTTAAGTAAAACTAATATTTAGAACGATTGGTTGATTTGAGGTTAATTAAACTAATTGCAAGAAAGTAAAAGCTGAATTGAAGTTGGATTTAGATCAATGATATGGAATTGCCGGGCTGGTATGGGGTTTCACCACCACTACACACACAAACACATTGAATCGCAAACAATTCAAGAAAGATATAACAATCCAAATAGAGCTACTGCAAGACCCCCCATACGGGTGTTAGGTTCGCGTAAGCATCACCTTAGGCATCAGATGTCTCGTCACCATCCGAATCACTTACTTACGGCTCTGAAGATACATAAATCCAACGAAGGTTGTGGGCCCCTATACAGGCATTAGGCACATAGAAGCGTCACTGAAGGCTAGATGGCTCGTCCCCTCGCGGATCATACACTTACGACCTCGAAGAAATTCCATTCTATTTCTAGTTTGGGAGTCAACCACATTAATTGATAAGCAAGTAGGTGATGGATTTACAAATTAACATTGACGTTAAACAAGATGATACAAAATCCAACTAAGGCTATGGTCCTCCCTGAGGGATGTTTAGACCACAGAAGAATCACCATATGCTAGATGTCTCGTCCCCTCACGGATCATACACTTACAACATCAAGGAATCCTATTAGAAGTTCTCATCAAGGATTCAAACATTGTAAACTGCCATTCTATCCCACATATAGAAGATTTCACAACGTAGGAAAGAACAAGATGAAAGCAAGCTGATAATCAACTATGAACATACCAATTAACAATGAAATGGAAGGTTATATACATTTCCATGAAGCTGATAATCAACTATGATTTGCATAGGCAATGGGGCTAGTCCCCGCACCCCAGTGAAAAGGTACTACTCGCTCATGATGCGAGAAACAAGAAGAATAAGAAAGAGAAAGAAATCCACCATGAACTCGGTGTAGAAGGTAGTCGCAGCTCGGTGAAGAAGATACGACCTTCTACATCATGTCGAAGCAGATCTGGACACGAACGGGAGATGCCAAGATAGACCGGACAGTCTCCCTGGCTCTGTCTTCCTTCTCTCCTCAGCCTCCTTGGTTACAGCACGGGAAGTAGGTGGAATGAAACTAGTGTGGACGACACTGGATCTGGATCAGACCTGTGTACAGGCATCCTATCGGCGTCCCGGACCCCCCCCCCCCCAAATGAGGACCCTTGGGTCCTATTTATAGGTACAGATCTGTCCGAAACGGTCTTGATAAATATCTTGATCGGTTTGCATTGTACGCATGCTCATATAGTTTTGCATTTCGCGTAAGTGATCCATTCGGTCTTCATATTCTCATTCAGTCTTCATGCATTTTTTTTGTTAAACAATCTGCTAGCTCACATGGTTTGCATGTATATGCTTTAAACGGTCTTCACGTGATCCTTCATTCGGTCCTCGCGTGAATAGTGCAGAGAACAGTCTTCGCTAGCAGCGTCAAACGGTCTGCTGTGTTTATTTCATTCGGTCCTCATTGCTTTAACTTTTCATACGGTTTCATGCATTCAACTGCTCAATTATTCTTCACGTGGTTTTCTCACACGACCTTCACATGCCCAACAATTTGGTCTTCACAGCTCTTTCGGTTTGCTGCTCATCGTGGGTAGCAAATGGTTTCCATGATTACTCCATTCAGTTTGCATGCTTACTCCGTCATCCGGTTTGGTTTGAACTTCATTGTTCACTTGGTTATTCTCATGGACAGCAAAAGCAAACAGTTTGCTGCCATTTTATTCAAATGATCTTCACTCCAGTGGCCCATTCGGTTTGCATGCTTTATGCAAATGGTCTCATGTAGCAAACGGTTCCACGCTACCTCTATGCGGTCTTCAGCACTCATGTAAATGGTCTTGCATGCATGGTTGGTGAGGGCGGCGTGGCTGCTGGAGAAGGTCGCAGCACCGGTGAGGCAAAGTCAGAGTTGTTGCTGGATGTGGCGGAGTTCTAGGATCAAGGCGTCGCTGGGAGTGTGGTAGTCAGATGGTGGAGAGAAGAGAAGTGCTGCCCAGCGGAGGTACAAGTTGCAACGTCGGCGGCGGTGGCGAGGTGCTGCTACATTTTTCAGCAAATGGTTTGAAAACCATTTAATCATTAAACGGTTTTTTACGTGGTTGCATGCAAATGGTCTCAAACCGTGACCATTTGTTCTTTACAATCATCTTGAGCAAATAGCAAACGGTCTTGGGGCAAGAGGCCATTCGGTTTTGCTGCTGCAATTTGTTCACGTGAAACTCAAACGGTTTAGTTGCTTAAATGGTTTGCATGTAAACAAGAGACCAAATGGTCTTCACTCCTTTCTCATTCGGTCTTCGCATGCATTCATGCTATCCAAACGGTTTCCAGCTGGTTGCTTTGCTAAACGATCTCAAGGCATTCGGTCATGCAGTGATTGGCAAACGGTCTTGCTGTACGTGGTGGTGGCCATTCGGTCTTCATTAATCAAACGATCTTCACTTGCGAGGCTTCATTCGGTTTGCGATCATCATTCGGTCTTGCGTGCATGTGACCATTAAGTCTACGTATTGCATGCCAATTCTAGCAAACAGTCTTCTCAAACGGTTTGTACGTAACTGCGTTAAATGAACTCACAGAACGAAACTCTTCAAACGGTCTCATAAACCGAAACTCTTCAAATGGTCTCACAGACCGAAACTCTTCAAACGGTCTCGTAGATCGAAACTCTTTAAACAGTCTCGCAGACTGAAACTCTTCAAATGGTCTCGCAGACTGAAACTCTTCAAACAGTCTTGGGGTGAGCAGGTCCATTCGGTCCTGAGACCGAATGGATGAAACCGATTGCTCAGACCGATTGAATCAAACCATTTGGTCAGACCGGTTGAATGAACCCGTTTGGTCAGACCGATTGATCAGAACCAAGGGTGAGTGAAGGTGGGTCCCCGCTGACTGTTCAACCTTATCAAAACCTGCATTAAATCAACATAAATTCAGTTAAAACCTTGATAATTGAATCAATTAAGTAATTTTGCACATTATGATACATTTTGATATTTAATGAGTGAAATTTGATGTGTTGAGTCCAAATGATCCCAAGATGGTAATTAAATTTCATGATGAATATACATTCATCAAAATACCCCGAACTTAAACGTTGCTCATCTTCATGTAACACAAAATCTGAAACAGTCGCCAAATGAATACTTTCAATTTGTTTGATTGCCTCCTCGTCTCATCACGATTGTTTTCTTTCTGCTCAGTATGACTCAGTGTCTCAACCTCCTGAGACCACTAAACACATCTTACCATATCTTCGTTCCTGAGTTCGTTTTCTAAAATCACTTCCTCCTCACTTTTTCCAACAACGAGCATGTCAAAGAGTTTTGTAAGAGTCCAGAGACACCCGCAAAACAACAAGTGTGCATTTGATCTGACACTGGTGCTTTTCAGGATAGGGTAGGCAATCCTTGTGCCATTAGGTAGAAAAGGGAGTGAAAGGTGGTATGGAAGGAAAAAGTAAATCTCTCCTCTATTCGACTCAAGATTTTTATTTTATGATGTGCAATTTCATTTATTGCATTTTTTTGTGCGAATCTCTCCTCTATTCGACTCAAGATTGCATTTCTTTTTGTGTGCACTTTGGCATCTTTTTGTTTGCAAATCTCTCCTCTATTCGACTCGAGATTGCATTTTTGGTGGTACGTCCCTATAAATTTTCAAGGGGTATGGAAGAAGCGGATATATAGAGGGAAGTGACATGTCACCCCGAACATAGGGTTTTGCACTATTTTGGCTATTTTTGTTTCTTTTTTATGGATGGAGGGGTACGAAGATGATGGAAGAAGTGTAGAAGAGAGTTCAGATCAGAATGCAACTTGAGTTACAATTCTGTGCACCAGGTCGTTCTCTTTATTGTACTCTGCTCAAATAATGGCTTGATGAGGATCCGGTGGGGATTCCATGTTATTGTTCCACTACTCAGTTAGAAAGCACGAAGTGTTTGATCCCTATTAATTTGACAGACACTTGTCATATTTGCATAAGTATCATGATGTTAGGAGTCATAAGCTTCACAAAATGATTTCAGTCGAAAGGCTAGTTTCAAAAAGTGGTCCTTTTGAGGATTTACCTCGAATAAGGAGGATATAATGATTCAAAATGCATAGCAGGTTAGTTAGTGACTTTTAATGAAACCAGAAAGTGTCAAAATTCATCAAGTATCTGTTCAAATTCTTTGAAAACTTTAAAACTTTAAAATTTTGAAAATTTATTTGAAAATTTTGGTCAAAAATGCGACGATAAAAATCTAAGATTGATTTGGATGGGTGAAGGTGAAAAGTAAGATACATACCACCCACCCTCCACCCCGAACTTAGAAATTTTCTCATCCTGAGCAAACTCTAAATCTGAGATGGAGGGGAAATTTCATGTCGTTTGGACCACTGGATGTGGTTGCATTCTAGACAGCGCGCGTCCTCCATCTGAAAATCTAGAAAAGCAAGATCAATCAGAACTCAAGATAGCATCTCACAATGTGAATTTTATTTGATGCCAAATTATCTTAAAGGTGAAAACAAAATTAAGGAAAAATTTCTAGTTCAAAATTAAAACTAAATTCAAATTTATTTATCGGGTTACCTCCCGACAAGCACCTTTGTTTTACGTCGATGGCTCAACGTGATTCCTTCAACTTCTACGGCAGATATGTTGAATGGGAGAGATCTAGCATCGTTTTAGAGCATGTATCAGTAGAGGTGAAATATCTCTTCAATCGTTGACCATTTGCCACAAATTCACCCGTCTTGTCATTCCATAAAGAGAAAGCACCATGTGGGTAGATGCTCTTGACAATATAAGGCCCAGACCAGCGTGAGTGGAGTTTTCCTAGGAATAACTTCAACCTTGAGTTGAATATCAGAACTTAGTCTCCCACTTGTAAGTATTTTCTTTTCATATGTCCATCGTGCCAAAGTTTTGTGCGTTCTTTGTAGATTCGTGCATTCTCATAAGCTGTCATCCTGAGTTCATCCAGCTCTTGGAGTTGCAGAATCCTGACTTGGCCTGCTTCTTTCATATCAAAGTTCAGTTGTTTAATTGTCCACCATGCCGTGTGTTCTAGTTCGACTGAAAGGTGGCAAGCCTTTCCATATATTAATCAAAAAGGTGTAGTCCTGAGGGGAGTTTTATAAGCAGTTCGATAGGCCCATAACGCATCGTTGATTTTCACCGACCAATCTTTTTGATTGCGGCCTATTGTCTTTTCTAAGATACTCTTGAGTTGACGATTAGAAACCTCCACCTGTCCACCTGTCTGTGGATGGTAAGGTGAGGCTACCTTGTGAGTAACACCATACTTTCTTAGCAATGCTTCAGAGATTCTTTCAAGAAAATGGGAACCTTCGTCGGATATCACCGTGCGTGGGACACCAAAACGGGGAAAAATAATATCCTTGAATAATTTGATGATTGGTTTGGAATCACTGGTGACGGTTGGTATGGCTTTAACCCATTTTGAGACGTAGTCCACCGCCACTAGGATGTATGAAAATCCATGAGAAGATGGGAATAGACCCATGTAGTCCACCCCCCAAACATCGAATATCTCTACTTCTTGCCATAGATTCAGCGACATCTCATCTCTCTTTGTTATATTGCCTGATCTTTGACATTTGTCACATGATAGGACAAAGTCGTAGGAATCTTTGGATGTGGTTGGCCAGAAGAATCCACATTGCAAAACCTTCAAGGCAATCTTTTTAGAGCTCATATGTCCTCCCACTGGTCCTGAGTGACATTGTTCCAAAATAAGTTGAGCTTCTTCTTCCGTGATACATCGTCTATACAGAACATCAGCACATAGTTTGAAAAGGTACGACTCATCCCAGTAGTACCGTTTCACATCATGCATAAATTTCTTCAGTGTATTTCTGGTGCATTGAGGATGAATAACCCCGACAGAGAGGTAGTTCACAAAATCCGAGTACCACGGTATAACTTCTGAGACCTTCATTAGTTGATCATCTAGAAGGGAATCATTAATTGGAATATTCTCAGTATTCAGAGTGTGGATGCGAATGAGGTGATCTGCTACCACATTTTCTGTACCCTTTTTATCTCTTATCTCTAAATCAAATTCTTACAATAGGAGAATCCATCTAATTAACCTGGGTTTTGCATCTTTCTTTGCCAGAAGGTAACAAATGGCAGCGTGGTTTGTGTAGACAATGACCTTCAAACCGATTAGGTAGGATCTGAACTTGTCAAAGGCATACACGACTGCTAGAAGTTCTTTCTCGGTAGTTGCATAATTCCTCTGGGCTTCATCAAGAGTTTTCGATGCATAATAGATCACATAATGTTTCTTCTCTATACATTGCCCTAAAACAACACCCACAACATAGTCACTGGCATCACACATAATTTCAAAAGGGTGGTCCCAGTTGGGATCTCTAATGATGGGTGTTGTTGTGAGAGCCTGCTTTAGTGTGTTGAAGTTTTTGACACATTCTTCATCAAAATTGAATTCAACATCTTTTAGTAACAAATTCATCATTGGCTTGGTTATCTTTGAAATGTCCTTTATGAATCTTCTGTAAAATCCTGCATGACCTAGGAAAGCACAGACTTCTTTTACATTTGTTGGAATGGCCAGTTTAGAAATTACTTCAATCTTGGCTTTATCTACTTCAATTCCTCTATTGTTGACCCAATGGTCGAGGACAATGCCTTCCTTTACCATAAAATGACACTTTTCCCAATTCAGCACAAGATGTGCTTCTTCACATCATTTGAGGACTAGGGAGAGGTGCTTTAGACATGAATCAAATGAATCTCCTTATACAAAAAAATCATCCATGAAAACTTCCATAATGGTTTCGGTGAGACCGGAAAATATGGCATCCATGCAACGTTGGAAAGTTGCAGGTGCATTGCAGAGGCCAAACGACATTATTTTAAATGTGTATATTCTAAATGGGTAGGTAAAAGTAGTTTTCTCTTGGTCATCTGGATGTATGGGTATTTGATAGAATCCAGAGTAACCGTCAAGATAATAGAAATATTCTTGGTGAGCCAACCTTTCTAAGACTTGATCAAGGAAATGCATTGGAAAATGATCTTTTCAATTTACCTTGTTCAATTTTCTATACTCTATGCACATCCTCCACCCTGTGACTGTTCGAGTGGGGATGAGTTCATTATTTTCATTTCATTTAAAAGTTGTTCCACCTTTCTTTGGGACGACATGCATTGGGCTCACCCATGGCGAATCTTAGATTGGGTAGATTATTCCAGTTGTGAGCAGTTTGATGACCTTACGACAGACTACTTCATTCATATTTGGATTCAATTCCTGTTGATGCTCAATAGTTGGCCTATGATCTTCCATCATAGGGATCTTGTGCATACACATCACTTGACTAACCCCAGTTAGGTCATTCATTTTGTAGCCAGTCGCTTTATTCCTTTCCTTCAATTCTTTCAGGAGTTTATCTTCTTGTTCGGTTGTAAGATCAGAATTTATTATTATAGGACAAACCTTGAGATCATCCAAAAACACATACTTCTGTCCCTCAGGCATGGAATTCATTTCGGGGGCCTCTGGTTTTTCGCATGTTTCTTTGGTAGCTTCTACAACCTTGAGTCCTTCAAACGTAGCTTCAGGATCTTCTTCGGTAGTGTCAAGGTCAAGAACACACTCTTTAACTCGTTCACTGATGGAATTATCAATAGAGGGGTTTGTTAGAGTCACGTCCAAAGGATCATCTTGTTCATATCCCTCTTGTGTGAGGAGTGATATTTTTTCAATGCAGTCAATCAGATAAACTTCTTCTTGCATACTTGGTCTTCTCATGCTTTCAAAAACCTTGAATTCGAGAGTTGTTTTACCAAGTCTGAGAAGTACAGTTCCTGATTCAACATCAATTAGAACTCTTGCAGTGGTGAGGAATGGACGCCCAAAGATGAGAGGATATCTAGCGTCCTCTTTTATGTCCATGATGACAAAGTCACACGGAACATTAGAATCTTTTCCTACCTTGACAGGTACATCCTCAATAATTCCTAACGGGCGTTTTATCAAATTGTCTGCAAGTTGTATGGTCATGCCATTTGGAAGAAGTTTAGCAAACCCTAGCCTTTTGCAAAGGCTGAGTGGCATGATGGAGATGCTAGCACCAAGATCTGCCAGTCCTTTCTTGCATGAAGAATCACCGATATGACAGGAAATCCCAAAATATCCTAGATCTTTCTGTTTCTTTGACATCTTACTCTGGATGATATCAGAAGTGGTTTTAGCTAACTTGACTGTCTCATATTCTTCAGTTATATATTTCCTGGTGAGGAGTGACTTTAAGTACTTTGTCCAGGCTGGTATCTCAGCCAGCACATCCACAAAGGGTATATCAACATGAAGTTTCTTCATAGCTTCTTTAAACTTATTGAACTGAGTATCCAGCTTTGTTTGCCTTAAACGAGCAGGGAATGGTATACGAGGCTTGTATACAGGAATATCAAGTTTTGGTGTTTCAGTTTCTTCATTAATAGGTTTCTCAAGACTTTCCTTATCTGTCTTATCAGCAATTGCTGGTTCTTCTGGTTGAGACTCCAATGTTGTTGAGTCTTGAATGATCACAAGCTCATCCTCTTAGTAACAACCACATGTGTCTTGATAGGAGGATCGGAATAGTCTTTTCCTGACCTGGTGGTTACTTCCTTCAATTGTTCTGGGTGCTTTGGGTTGTTCTCGAGTTGGCCAACAAAAACCCCAGTTAGTGGCTTAATGCTAGCTGCAAGTTGAGCTAGTTGAGATTCAATAGCCTTCTGATGAGCTTGTTGGATAGCTATCATAGTTTGCTGAGTTTGCAACATCTTTTCAATGGCTGATAGTTTGTCATCAGGAGAAACGGGACCTATTTATTGTCCTTGTTGTTGATAAGGAACTTGGTTAAGACTCTGGTACTGGGAGTTGTTTTGATAGTTATTGAAGTTTCTATTCTGAAAGTTTCCCTTGAAATTTCCTTGATTTCTAAAATTCTATTGTTGATTGTACTGGAATCCTGGTGGCCCTCGTGGCTGGTTGTTCAAACCAAATTGATGTGAGTTTACTACTCCAGAGGGGTTTCCATATTGAAATCATGGATGATTCCTATTCTGATTCGGATTGTAGTAACTTTGACCAGGGATGGTATTAACAACATTAAGATTTTCCATTTGACCATTATCTCCTTGTCCACATACGTTGCTTAGAACAACATCGTAAAGAACATTACATGCTAATGTGGAATGATCAGTACTTTTACATGCCTCACAGACTAATGAAGCTAACTTGATCTGTTCTTGTTGTCGAGTGGGCGATCGTCCTCTTCCAATAGCAGTAAGAGATGATTCAATATGGTCTTGCTTGGCAACTAGGAGTTTCAAGGTTTCAACAATAGACTTGTACTCAGGAGTAGCCTTGGCCATAGCTACTTTTAATACTCCTTTACCTACAGATCTACCCCAATTGGCTTGATTTTCTGCTCCAAGGGTGACGACTCTCCATCCGCTGTCATAACTTTGACGCATGAAGTTTCCTCCAGATGAGGAATCTAAGAATCTCTTGATATCGTCATCCACACCCCTATAGAAAATTTCAATGAGTTGATTCTTAGGAATTCTATGGTGTGGACACTTGCGTAGTAGCACTTTGTATCTATCCCATACTTCAGCAAGAGTTTCTCCAGGGACTTGAGTGAAATTTGTTATTTGCCCTCTAATTTCATAGGTGAGAGATGGAGGGTAGAACTTTTCTAGAAATATATTTTGGAGTTGTTCCCAGGTGGTGATGGGTATTTCACTTAGCAATGAATTGTACCAACTTATGGCTCTATCAGCAAGGGAATACTTGAAGAGACAGATTCGAATATCATCGTCGGATACTCTGTTTTGTTTTTTCATGGCACATAGATCGATGAATCTCAGAAGATGTTCTTGGTTGTCTTCTCCTTGTTTACTGTAGAATGGGCTGTTCTGAAGCAGGGTGATCCAATGTGCCCTGATGTCACACCCCGATCTCACACTAACCACTAATCATGAGATTAGGGCACGACAGAGGGATTATCACATAAACAAACCACTGAGAACTTTTTCTTTTTAAAACCTCGTAATGATATCCGGATTATTGCTGTAAGCTAAAACATAATAAACTATTGCAGAAGCATTTCAATTAAACTGGCTAGAGAACATAAATAGAGTTTACAACATGTAACATTGTTTAACAGAATGTAAATATAATAGTTAATTATGTTTTAGCTTACAGCAATAATCCGGATATCATTACGAGGTTTTAAAAAGAAAAAGTTCTCAGTGGTTTGTTTATGTGATAATCCCTCTGTCGCGCCCTAATCTCATGATTAGTGGTTAGTGTGAGATCGGGGTGTGACATCTTGGTATCAGAGCATAGGTTGAGTATATGAATACTCTAAGTCAAGGTCAGGGGACGATAAGAGACCAATAGGATTAGGACTTAAGTGTCTTCCTTATAACTGCAATTTTCTAACAGGAAGTGTTCTGTTATACTATTGCAGATGGCAGGAAGAGGATGTGGTCACGAGAACCAAGTAGAGAGCTTAGGCTGAGTCATCAGGGATCATTAGGATCAAAAGATAAAGTTATAGGTGAGGAAAATAAGAAGTGATATGTCTTTAGCTCTGGAAGGTCTGAGTGTTTGGATACCCTGGCCAGGTGTCTAAATACTTAGATTGACCAGTATCAAGCTACTCTGTCTATTCTTCTCTGGATGCCCTGGCCAGGTATGCAGAGGAAGGATAGGCTAGAGAGAAACCCTAGAAATCTTAGGGTTATGAAAATGGAAATTTATGCAGGAGTAAGAGATTAAACATAGGATGCGATGCAACTCTTGCTTTATATTGCTTATTTGATTGGAACTCATTAGAAATGCTCTTATATGTAAGGATTTAGATTTTCAGTTTATAGAATAAATATGATTCTTTTATATTGTTGTGTGTCATGAAGTGATTTAGTTATTGTTTATATTCTTTGTATTAAGTATACCAGAAGTTATGTTTAAATGAGTTTGCCCTAAGTGGATATTCTTTCCACATGTTTGAGATTAATAGGAGTTGGTTAATCCTGAGTAGCTCTTGGCTTCAGGACTACAGGTTCGGCCTGGTCCGGCTGGCAGGATGCGTTACTGAGATCTAATGAATCCTATTAATAATATAATAAAAGTAGATTCTGGATAATTTAGACCCGAATCATGGTGAAAAATGTATATACACTAAGATGTTGAGATATAAGAGAAATATTAGAACAACTAAGAATTAGTTGGAACTGATATCGAAGACCCAACATTGGAACCTCATATGAGCAATCCTTAATTAGAAATAAAGGAACACAATAAGGGTCAGGTTAAATTTAATGATTAGGTGAGAAATACCCTTAATGGTACTAATCAATAATGCATAACCAATGCATGGATCCAATACATGATTAGTAAACCCTAGTTGAGGGTGTATCATTGCGACTGTTTATAGGAAACTTTATAATAAAGTTATGCCTTAAACTAAGATTAGTCCATATCATGTGAGATAGCTGGACAATTCTAATGTGTGGCCTATGCATTATATGCTAAGGGTGAGTATTCTGTGATGGAATGCATTAAGAGGGGAAATACCTTAATACAAGATAAAATTGGTTAACTCAAGAGGGTCGGAATTAATGAGAAATGGGGAACCCTAACCCTAATTTGGGAAAAAGGGAATGATAAGCCCTGTTTGATAGTGAACCCTAATTCCTGGTTAAGGAATGATGGTGTTACTATTGTATCACATGATGTGATGAATATCTTGTATGACTGTTATCATGCCTAATAACCATGCAGGTATGATGAGATGATGAATATAGCCAAGTTTGGGCTGTGACATTTATATAATAAATGTTGATTGGCTTTTTGTGTGTTGATGTTGTTGTTGCTTAATAAAAGTAATAATGTGTACGGATTTTATGAACCATGTGAATAAGTTGTTGCCTAGTGAAAGGTGACAAGATGTGAATGCCTTGTGAGCCATGTGTGATGCTTGGGTAACAAGTATCATGTTTATTTGTAGCATTTGTGTTAATAAGTTATGCTAGAGAACTTGGCTGATGTTACATTTCTATTATATATCTATAGTTCATTGATGATTATTCATATCTGTTGTATCCATTACAAGTAGATGGATGAACGTATGAGATCTAAAGTTTGATTTCAAACTAAGGAAGCAAAGTCATACCACAATAATGCTATGTTATTGATAATAACCAAACCCTAGAATGTTTATATGTGTAGTAGTTCAAGGGATATCACTAGTGATTTAACCTTGAATACGAACATCTCTATATAATAAGATCATGAGATTTGCTTTATGAAAGGTAAGCTAGCATTGATAGTGATCTAGGGTTTAATTGTAGCTAATCTGAAAGGTAGATAGACAATATGAATATGACTTGGAAAGAGTAAGATATAAATTTGAAATGTAATAAGTGTGTTTGAAACAAAAGGAGAAATACAAAAATAAGCGAAGTGCGATATGAAATAAATTCTTACAGCAATAACATGAAGTAAGTAGTATAGAATGAGGAGTTTTAACCGATACATGAATTGGAGTTAGCTGTTGTAGTTCATGCTCTTAAGACATGGTGACACTATCTTTATGATGTGATGATAGACTATCACCCTGGTTAACCGAATGTGATAGCTGATGTCCTCAGCATGAAGTCAAGTTCAATAGCTGATGCATTCTCTATGGCATGTTTCAAGAGACACCTGCTAGTAGAGATGCAAAAGTTGAACTTAGACTTAGGGGTGACAGAGAAGAGTGGTTTGATTGCACAGATGCAAGTCAAGCCTACTTTTTATGATCAGAATAAGGAACTACAATAGGGTGATAGTGAGTTGCAGTAATCATGCATGACATGATGGGGATAAAAGACCAGAGTTTAGGTTTTCAGATGACGGATTGCTATATTAGTATGTCGGGTTGTGTGTATCTCAAGAAAGTGATTTGAAAGAAAATATTCTTGAAGAAGCGCATGCATCTATGTATGCCATGCATCCAGGTAACACTAGGATGTACAGGAACCTCAAAGAGTTATACTGGTGGATTGGTATGAAGAAAGATGTGGCTGAGTACGTGACTAGATGTGGAGTGTGTCAGTAGGTTAAGGCTGAGCACCAAAAACCTACATGTACTTTGCAATCTCTTCCTATACCAGAATGGAAGCGGGAACATATCACAATGGATTTTGTGATAGAGTTGCCCAAGACACGTAGAGGTTATGACTTGATATGAATGATTATGGATAGACTAATTTAGTCTGCTCGTTTTCTTCATATTAAGTCAACCTTTGATGTCTCTAAATTGGCTAAGATATACGTGGATAAGATAGTCAGGTTGCATGGTATCCTAGTTTCAATTATATCTGATAGAGATCTTAAGTTCACATCTAGGTTTTTGGAATCAGTTGCATCGAGCTTTGGGCACAAAGTTGAAATGCAGTACAACCTTTCACCCGCAGACGGATGGTCAGTCAGAAAGGGCCATTCAGACTCTTGAGGACATGCTGAGAGCATGTGTCTTGCATTTCTGGGGAAGTTGGGAAGAATACTTGAGCCTTATAGAGTTTGCATACAATAATAATCACCATTCTAGTCTTGGTACAGCTCAGTATGAAGCTCTATATGGTAGAAAGTGTAGATCACCCATATGTTGGCATGAGGTTGGTGAAAAGCAGATTTTTGGACCCGAGATAGTAGATTTGACAACTGAAAAGATTAATGTGATCAAAGAATAGTTGAAAGTTGCATAGGACAGGTAGAAAAGTTATGCTGAGAAAAGACGTAGACCTCTTGAGTTGAAGTTGGTGATGAAGTATACTTGAAAGTTTCACCATGGAAAGAAGTGTTGAGGTTTGCCAAGAGAGGCAAACTTACTCCTAGGTTTATGGGCCCATATCCTGTCATTGAGAGGATTGGACTTATAACCTATAAGTTGGATTTGCCATCCGAGCTGGCTAATTTACATGATGTATTTCATGCATCGATGCTGAAGAAATGTTATCCTGGTACAGAGAAGATAGTAGACCCAGAACCTGCACAGCTCAGATCAGATGTGTCCTATGTTGAGGGACCAATACAGATAGTTGATCGGAGGATCAAGAATCTTAAGAATCTCGAGATACCGTTAGTGAAAGTTATATGGAGGAATCATAACCTAGAAAAAGCCATGTGGGATCTTGAGTTTGGGATGCGTACCAAGTTCCTTTTCTCTTTTAGGAATTTTGGGATGAAATTCTTATAAGGGAGGGAGATTGTTATGACCCACATTGAGGTTAACTAATAAATACCTCAATTAGCGTGAAACACCTTGATTAGTGTTGAGTATCATACTAAACATCATGATTAATCAAAATAAGTTAATATGTGAATAAATGGTTGAGATTGAATCATCTGAGATAATTAATGATGATATCAATGTTGATCGTTAGGTTAACTAAGTTGCATTAAGTACCCATATGTAATTAGTGCTTTGACCAGTTGTGACAAGATAATCAACATGATTTCTTGCACTGAGGGTGTAGAGAATCTCACGCTTGAAATGTTGCAAAAAGAATTAGTCGAATTGGACTTACGACACAAAGGTTATGGCTTTTACAAGACCTTTGGGTTGAATATGAAATTTCTCCAATTAATTGGCTAATTCTTTTCCTTATCCCTTTTAGTGGACCGACTATCTTTTTCCCTTTTTAATTCTTTGTCTTCCCGATCGAAACAGAGTAGCCGCAAAGCGGCGCTGAGAAAGTCATTAGACCGCGAGCAACAGGAGCAAGGGAGACATTTACAGGGGCGATTCTCGGCCCCTTCAGCTCCGAAAATGGCCGCACCCACCTTCCTTTCTCCTTCCCTCACCCTTCCTCTTCCTCCTTTACCCGCCTAGCAGCTCAGTCACCTACAGCCTTGGCTTGCGGCCGACCCGCAACTCCATGGCCAAGCGGCAGGGCGTCGGCTAGCAGCACAACAGCTGCAGCTGGGAGCCACCTTGGCGCGAGCGACGACCGCCTTGCCTCCGCCCACCTTCCATATCCTTCCTCATGCCCAGTTGTGCCCTAGTGGCACCCTACAGCCATCGATCCAGCTAGGGCAGCGCCCTACCTGCAGCCGATCTGCAGCAGGGAGCTGCGGCTGCACAATAGGTGAGAGGCCGGCCAGGGGCCCTAATGGCGTGGCCAACACAAGGAACGACGCCTGGAGTTCCGTCCTCAAGGTTTGAGCAAGCAATCGTAGCCTCAACCAGCAACAAACCAGCTTGAGCGCCCCTACAGTTATGGCCAAAGCAGCAGTAGCTGCGTGAAGCAGCGGCCAAGGGCTGTTGGGCGTGAGCAGCAGCCCCAAAGCAACGTCCCTGGGTTTGGCCAAGAATCCTAAATGTGAATCCGTAGTCAACTAGCCACGAGCAACAACCAACAAAGTTTGATTTCAACCTGAACGTGTGTATGGTACTGTTGATTTGCTACAGGTTCTATTTGGGCAAATCCAAGGTAGAAGAAGACCTGTGTGTGCCCGAAAACTGGACTCTGGATGAATTGTTGGACGAATCTGGACAGTTCGAAATGCGGTGAGTAGGAGTTCATTTAGTTATCATCATTTAACTCCTTAGTTGGAATTTTTCGGTAAACTGTGCATTTTTCGCTGATACTTGGCTTTTGGACAGTATTTGGCGTTACTCGAATTTTATTTCATAAACTGCTTCCTTATGCCGTTATATGATTTAGTTTAGCATTTGATCAGTGTGGATTGAATTAATAAATTTATATGGTTCATTGGAACTTGAAATACGTAATATGCTTAATGAAAATGATGAAATTTCCTGTATTATGGTTGCAATGTATTTGTTGATTTAAAAATGGATATTTAGCAAGGAAACTGGATAAATGATACTGAATCGTGTTTAAGGATGACAAATGTTATATATGTGTTTCAAGTAATGTTCAGAATGTGCAGTAAGTATGGAATGTGATATTCTTGTTTTAAATGGTTATATGTTAATCAGTTAATAGACTTAGGTGCCCCAACACCGTAGAACCCCATTGCGCGGTCTGTACCTTTGGGGGGAAACGATCGATCTAGCCTTGTGCGTAGATGATCGGTGGCTCATGTTTAACAATAATCCGTGCGTGTGTCACGGTGGCACGAGGGAAGAGAGACAGTGTTCAACAATAATCCGTGCGTGTGTCACGGTGGCACTGGAGTAAATAGGGGTTATTCAACAATAATCTGTGCGTGTGTCACGGTGGTAACCCAGACCCTCCGACTGTGCACTACAGGTTGCGGGAGGAGTCCAGAGCACTCAGAGTTAGTGCAGACAGGCCCTTGTGCGCCTGAGAGTCCTGTGCAGACCAGGACGGACAGTCAGACTTAGCATTTCCCAGGTGTGTCGCTAAGTCTTGGACGGTGGGATCGTAGTTTGCTACAGATCTTTATATGTAGAGTGCGCTGCATATGTTTGGGGCATAATAATATAAATATGTAATCATATAGGATCACAGTAAATTAATATATCCGAACTTTTGTGCCAATTCATTATATCTGTTTATTGGTTTAAATTATCTGTTGTTGCATAGAAATGCGATTATATTATGTAATCTGCTATGTCATTAGAACTGCCCTGCTTGTACTGTATTTATGTTTATTTCAATTTTATAAACCTGATGAGTTGTTTAGTGATAGCTAAATGAAATGCTATTCACTGAGCGACTAGGCTCATACCTCTACTTAAAACATTTTCAGGTCATCATCAGCAACAGGAAATCTGAAGGATCCTTTCATCCTAACGCTTAGTCTGTAGAAGGTATACGTAG
This sequence comes from Alisma plantago-aquatica, assembly GCA_963693085.1. Lineage (NCBI taxonomy): Eukaryota > Viridiplantae > Streptophyta > Magnoliopsida > Alismatales > Alismataceae > Alisma > Alisma plantago-aquatica. Next base: position 573,857,069 of record OY856415.1, on the reverse strand, counting down.
TTAGTAGTTAGAGGTCTCTTAGTCCTTTCCCCTCGGTCCTTGGGATATGGTGTGGGTGAGAGAGAGTATGTATGGCGAATGTGTAAAAGATGTAAATTAACTATTATGTTTACTTTCTGTTAAACAATGTTACATGTTGTAAACTCTGTTTATGTTCTCTAGCCAGTTTAATTGAAATGCTTCCGCAATAGTTTATTATGTTTTAGCTTACAACAATAATCCGGATATCATTACGAGGTTTTAAAAAGAAAAAGTTCTCAGTGGTTTGTTTATGTGATAATCCCTCTGTCGCGCCCTAATCTCATGATTAGTGGTTAGTGTGAGATCGGGGTGTGACACCTGATCTCAAAATTGGAAACATTGATGGGAGGAGGTTGTACTGGATGATAAACATTTGTAGCTTTCGGGATTGAGAATTCTCTAAGGTCTTTTTATAGTTCAGCTGCTTGTGCTGCTTTCTGTGTTGCTAGGATTTCTTCTTGAACTGCGGTTCTGGCTTCTTGCATGAGACTCTCTCTCTGTGCATTGATGGCTTGAGCCACCCTTTGGGCTACTTCTTCTTCTTGAGCCATCCTTACTTGATTTTCTCTAATCTGACGATGAAAAGTTCTGTCTATCTCAGGATCAAAGCTCGCTGTTAGTCCGGGGCTGTCCTAACGGTGCATGCACTATGCCTTGGGTTGTACCTGAATTAGAAAGATTTCGAAAGTGAGAACCACAGAGTAGAGTCAAATTCAAGTAGATGATCGATTGTATCAAAAGGAAATTAAAATCCTCAATTAGCCTCAAAAGAACTAGATTTGACTAACTGATTCCGTTGTCCCCGGCAATGGCGCCAGAATTTGATGTGGAATTTTATCGCACTAACAAACTCACTCGGGGTTGAAATCCCCAAGCTTTTACCAAAACCAATGTGCAATAATACCACCCGCAAGAGGACGAGTCTTATTGCAGTATAGTTAAGGATCAAACCCAATCGACAACATTTTTAAGAATGTGTCAGTTGAATCTAGCTCAAGTAAAACTAATATTTAGAATGATTGGTTGATTTGAGGTTAATTAAACTAATTGCAAGAAAGTGAAAGCTGAATTAAAGTTGGATTTAGATCAATGATATGGAATCTCCGGGATGGTATCAGGTTTCACCACCGCTACACACGCAAACACATTCAATCGCAAACAATCCAGGCAAGATATAACAATCCAAATAGAGCTACTGCAAGACCCCCCATACGGGCATTAGGTTTGCGTAAGCATCACCTTAGGCATCAGATGTCTTGTCACCATCTAGATCACTTACTTACGGCTCTGAAGATACAAAAATCAAATGAAGGTTGTGGGCCCCCTATACAGGCGTTAGGCACACAGAAGCGTCACCGAAGGCTAGATGGTTCATCCCCTCGCGGATCATACACTTACGACCTTGAAGAAATCCCATTCTATTTCTAGTTTGGGAGTGAACCGCATTAATTGATAAGCAAGCAGGTGATGGATCTACAAACTAACACCGACGATAAACAAGATGATACAAAATCCAACTAAGGTTGTAGTCCTCCCTGAGGGATGTTTATACTACAGAAGTGTCACCGTAGGCTAGATGTCTCGTCCCCTCACAGATCATACACTTACAACCTCAAGGAATCCTATCAGAAGTTCTCATCAAGGTGTCAAACATTGTAAACCGCCATTCTATCCCACATATAGAAGATTTCACAATGTAGGAAAGAACAAGATGAAAGCAAGCTGATAATCAACTATGAACATACCAATTAACAACAAAATGGAAGGTTATATACATTGCCATGAAGAGTTGTACAAAAGAACATGATTTGCATGGGCAGCGGGGCTAATCCTCGCACCCCAGCGAAAAGGTACTACTCGTTCATGATGTGAGAAATAAGAAGAATAAGAAAGAAAGAGAAATTCACCATGAACTCGGTGTAGAAGGTAGTCGTAGCTCGGTGAAGAAGATATGACCTTCGACGTCGTGTCAGAGCATATCTGGACACGAACGGGAGATGTCATGATAGACCGAACAGTCTCCCTTGGTCCGTCTTCCTTCTCTCCTCAGCCTCCTTAGTTGCAGCACGGGTAGTAGGTGGAATGAAACTGGCATGGACGACACTGGATCTAGATCGGACCTGTGTACAGGCAGCCTATCGGCATCCTGGAACCCCCCTCCCCAAATAAGGACCCTTGGGTCCTATTTATAGGTACATATCTGTCCGAAATGGTCTTGATAAATATCTTGATCCGTTTGGATTGTACGCATGCTCATACGGTTTTGCATTTCACGTAAGTGATCCATTCGGTCTTCATATTCTCATTCGGTCTTCATGCATTTGATTTGTTAAACGATCTGCTAGCTCACACGATTTGTATGTATATGCTTTAAACGGTCTTCACGTGATCTTCATTCGGTCCTCGTGTGAATAGTGCAGCGAATGGTCTTCGCTAGCAGCAGCAAACGGTCTGCTGTGTTTATTTCATTCGGTCCTCATTGCTTTAACTTTTCATACGGTTTCATGCATTCAGCTGCTCAATTATTCTTCACGTGGTTTGCTCACATGGCCTTCACGTGCCCAACAATTCGGTCTTCACAGCTCTTTCGGTTTGCTGCTTATCGTGGTTAGGAAACAGTTTGCATGATTATTCTATTCGGTTTGCATGCTTACTCTGTCATCCGGTTTGGTTTGAAATTTCATTGTTCACTTGGTTATTCACGTGGACAGCAAAAGCAAACGGTTTGCTGCCATTTTATTCTAACGATCTTCACTCCAACGGCCCATTAGGTTTGCATGCTTTATGCAAACAGTCTCATGTAGCAAACGGTTTCATGCTGAGGCCATTCGGTCTTGTCAGCTGCCTCCATTTGGTCTTCAGCACTCATGTAAATGGTCTTGCATGCAGGGTTGGCGAGGGCGGCGTGGCTGTTGGAGCAGGTCGCAACACCGGTGAGGCAAAGTCAGAGTTGCTGCTGGATACGGCAGAATTCTAGGAGGAAGGCACCGCCGGGAGCGTGGTAGTCGGACGACAGAGAGAAGAGAAGTGCTGTCCGACGGAGGTACATGTTGCAATGTCGGCGGCGGTGGCGAAGTGTTGTTGCATTTTTTAGCAAACAGTTTGCAAATCGTTTAATCATTAAACGATTTTGTACGTGGTTGCATGCAAATGTTCTCACGCTGTGACCATTCGTTCTTTACGATCATCTTGAGCAAATAGCAAATGGTCTTGGAGCAAGAGGCCATTCGGTTTTGTTGCTGCAATTTGTTCACGTGAAACTCAAATGGTTTAGTTGCTTAAACGGTTTGCATGTAAACAAGAGACCAAACGGTCTTCACTCCTTGCTCATTCGGTCTTCGCATGCATTCATGCTATCCAAACGGTTTCCAGCTGGTTGCTTTGGTAAACCATCTCAAGGCATTCAATCATGCAGTGATTGGCAAACGGTCTTGCTGCACGTGGTTGTGGCCATTCAGTCTTCATTAATCAAACGGTCTTCACTTGCGAGGCTTCATTCGGTTTGCGATCATCATTCAATCTTGCGTGCATGTGACCATTCGGTCTACATATTGCATGCCAATTCTAGCAAACAATCTTCTCAAACGGTTTGCATGTAGCTGCGTTAAACGTTCTTGCAGACCGAAACTCTTCAAATGGTCTCATAAACCGAAACTCAAACTCTTCAAACGGTCTCACATATCGAAACTCTTCAAATAGCCTCACAGACTGAAACTCTTCAAACAATCTCACAGACTGAAACTCTTCAAATGGTCTTGGGGTGAGGAAGTCCATTCAGTCTCCAGACCGAATGGATGAAACCGATTGCTCAGTCCGATTGAATCAAACCATTTGGTCAGACCGATTGAATGAACCCATTTGGTCATACTGATTGATCAAAACCAAGGGTGAGTGAAGGTGGGTCCCAGCTGACTGTTCAAACTTATCAAGACCTGCATTAAACCAACATAAATTCAGTTAAAACCTTGATAATCAAACCACAAAATTAAGTAATTTTGCACATTATGATACATTTTGATATTTAATGAGTGAAATTTGATGTGTTGATTCCATTTGAGCCCAATATGGTAATTGAATTTCATGATGAATATGCATTCATCACACCCTTTATCACCGTGCACTTGGGTAGTGGTCTGTCCATCTTGAGAAATTTCAAGATTGATGTTATGTGACCTCCCATGTAGATTTCTTTTCCAAAGGCGTAAGCTAAGTGATTGTGTATCAGATGTCATCCGATGTTGACCGACAACCCTTTGAGGATGGACCAGAGAATAAAGAGATCGGAAATACTAACATTTCCACCCTCTGTCCTGGGGAAAAGAGCACCTATAATAATTTTGTGCAGTGTGCGCACCAGGCCAGAATGTATGGTAGAGGCCTTGCATGTTACAACCCCAATTTTTGGGTTCAATTGGTGAGAAATATAATTTCTCACATTAAAGATGATTGAACAAATAATAAAATAATTTGTTTTGAATAAATGGATTTTGTTTACAATAGCCTTGATGTTTGTTTTGTGGGCTTTATTGGTTATTGGGCCCAAATAACAAGGAAATTCAATTAGTAAATGAATAATTGAATTTTTAAGAAGAGAAATATGTAGAAACCTCTAGAAGACAAATCCAAAGAGGATTTCATGCCTCTTGGGTTCCTTGGGTACCAAGGAGTCCAAAGTTGCAAAAAGAAAGCAATAAGAAAAGAAAAGATTAATTAAGTATTTCTTTATTAAGAAATAAATTGAAAATAATGATAAAATGTGGAAAATGAGTGGAAAGAGGCATAAATGAGATTACTTGGTGAAATTTCGTATCCATGAGGTTGCTAATATTAAAAGGAATGTCAATGAGGAAAATAAAAGAGAAATAAAGAGAAATCCTCAAAAAGAGATATTTTAATGAGAAATAAACAAGATAATGTGAAATAATGCATATTGATGCATTTAGAAGGATAATGAGTATCCCATAAAAAGGATTTCGAAATAATAGAGTTTCTTGGGATCCAAGGAGTCCCAATAAAGAGGAAAGAAAGAGAAAATAGCAAAATTGCAAAATAAGAGGATAATGCGATACATTATTAATGAATTTAGTACTCTCTATTAAAAGGGGAATATTAATTTCGTGGCTAGTAGATTTAAAAGCCAAACTCAAGGAACATAAAGGAGGTAAAATTCGGATTCCTTAATAACCAAGGATCATGAATAAGAAAGGGTGTCTTTTAATAATTAAAAGAGAAGAGTTATATTGTAAACAAGTAAAGATAAGGCTTTTAGTAATCAAATGCTCAGTTGCCTTTGCAACCACGTCCCTTTTTAGAAGGATGAATATTCTATAACCCTACCCCTTCTCTTGGTCCTACCCTAATAGAAAGGACCCCTATATAAGGATGGATCCCGCATTGTGTACCCAGGCATCCTCACTGGGGTTCATAGACCAAAGAAGATGAGAGCTTGTTCCGCTAGTTCCTCATTGACGTAGTAATGGCCGATGCAGAAAATCTTGTATCTACACCATCACGCACTCCTATTCCTTGGGGATATGACGGCCATGAAGGGAGGCTCCTCTGACCAGACCTGGGTGCAAGATTGGAGGGCGGCAATGTGGCCGACAAGGTGAAGGTGGTTGGAGTCTTGGTGACGCGTCCGTGATCTGTAGACCCACCAGAACAACTACTCCTTTGGTCATGCGTGTAAGGGAGGTTTGGAGGCTATTCCTCATTGAAGAGCTAGGCAGAGTTGAGGGCGATGTTAGCTCTCGCCGTGGAAGAGGCTCCCGCCGACCCAGATATACAAACCTCGGCGGAACCTATCTGCATCGTAACCAGGAGGGTCAAGGAAGCCGGGGTTGGCACTACTTGCGGAGGAGGTGCCCTTGCATAGAGACAACATGGAGGAAGGCGGCGCCAAGGACGTGGCCTCGCTGAGCAGCAGCGCGCGGGAGAGTGAGAGTGCCGACGCGAGGCAGTGCGGCGGGCATCCGTGAGCGTCGCAAGGAGAGGGATGGTAGAGCGGAATGACGGGAGGGCCCCTGGGGCTGAACATGACCCATAAGGGTAAAGAGGTAATTCGAATCTTTTTCTTAGCCGGCCCGCTAATAAACGAAAAATGATGTGTCCCTCTATGATTGGTCCATAATTATTTTATCTTGTAATTTTCATAACTAGAGTTTGGTAACTCAGATTAAAACGAGTTATATATGAAAATTGATCTGGAGAACGAGAGGAATCCAATAAAAATGATATAAAAACCTGATTTCGTTCCTATTTGCAAAAGTACATTAAGTTGATTATAAAGTGCATGAAACTTAGGTTAAAACCCTAATTGTGATTAAAGATCAGTTCTATGATGCCCAACTAGTTAAATCAAGCACTATTAACCTGTTAGATGATAAAATAAGAATCAAATCTGTTTTAGGTGAGAAGTTGCTTGTTTTAGGGTTTTAATCTATGTATCCATGATAAAGCATTTAGAAACCCTAATTTAGGGTAAAAGAGGATAAGATCATATATGATTTGAAAAAGGTGAACATACGTTGTTAAATGATGGTTTTAAGTTATTTGAATACAAAAACCCTAAAAGTAGTAATTAGGGTTTTCTCATGAATAAAAGGTAGTATTAATGGCAAATCGAGTTCATATGTGATTAGTTTGTAATGAACTTTGAATTGATGATAAATGAGCATAGAAATCTTTTCATGGATTAGAAAGGATAAAAATGGTAGCTTTAATGTGAAAGAAGCTTAATGAAATTAATTGATGGTTAATGGTGCCTTTAAATATGAGAATAGGGTTATATGTTGTTAAGATAACCTTAATATTGAGGAATAGATAAGATAAGGGTTTATGAGTAACGGTATAAAATTAGGGTTTGAAATAGTAAAAGATGAAGGGAAACCCTAATTGCAATGGAAACCCTAAAAGTGAACTAGAAACCCTAGGATGCGAGCTAGATCTTGATGACATGAGTAATGAAAAGAGAATTACATGATTATTTCAGGATCTTGTTGAAAGTGCTTGCTTGGATTCTTATTTGAATGGATATTTCTATTCAAATCATCAGATCAGGTATGTGGTTACGCTTATGAATAATCACTCTAGTTTCACGACGATTCCTGAAGTTTTAATCGGTTGCTTGAAAATAACTGTTGGATGTCTATTTATTTCATGCAACTATAAAGTGACTATGATTATCACTATAAATGTGCGTATATAACTGGCTAGATCCGGGTCCACCTCTATTGCTTTGAAAAGGCTAAAAAAAGGGGTAATCCTAGAGCAAGGTCTAGGTTACTGAGAGTTAGAAACTGGGCTACCTACATGTAGTGCCATGAGACTCATTAGCGTGCCATGAGTTAAGGAGTGGGCTACTTATGAGTAGTGCCATGTGACTCTACCCTAGAAACTGGTTCACCTATAGGTGGGACAATGAGGGGTTTAATGGGGATCTACCATAAGGAAGGTAGTATCCAGGTCCACTACAGGGATAACACAGAGGATAGGGTACTCATGGATCGTGGAGTTATATTTAAAACATAATCTTGATTGTTAAATGATTAATTGAATGATTATGTTGTTATCATAGTTGCACGTTTATTGTTTCCCCCACATACCAACTTCGGCTCACCGACGTTTTGTTTGTCAGTGTTTTAGGTACAAGCCAAAAGGACAAACACGAAATTGTCATATTGTGAAATACATGAAGAAAAATACAAGGAGGATTAGTTAGAGTAGAATCCTTAAGTGGATAGAAGTTTAGAAATCCAAGTTTTCAAAAAGGTATGCAAAAATTTATTTTCTTACAACTTTTCAGTATTGTCTGTTAAAATTTGATAATTATTCTTGGTTAATTGCCGAACCTTTGATCCGGAAGTTATGGGTGCGGCTTCGATCTCTCGGTCTCCCTTAATTGGGGGTTATCGGGAGGTGGGGTCGTAATATTTGGTATCAGAGCATAGGTTCCTCAGTTAACCATTAATAATTATTAAATTTTACAAACTCCATAGAACCCAAGGGAGTTATTAGAGGATTATCTGAAAAGACGAAGGTGTCTAGAAAAGGATCACGACCGGGGGATGGAAATATTTTCCTCCGCACCGCTAGTTGGAATACGAGGACTCCTGGATCTGTGTGACTGCCTGGCCAAAGCCTTAGGGTATGAATCGAAATAAGTCACCTTTAGGACTTTCTCATCTTATTCATCCCTTCTCATCACAAATTCTGTTAAGGACCTTAAGGATTAGGGTTTTTCCCTCTTCTCCTCACCCTCTTGAGGTATGGGTAAGATTAATAAGGTCTAAGGAATCCTCCACCAAATTAAATGAAAAACATGTAAATAAGATGTCATGGACATAAGCTTAATAGATTAAGCGCAAACTAAAGAATAGATACATGCTTAGGTCGTATGACATAAGTTGTCATGTCCTCAAGATAGACCTGAGGCTAGACCTTCTTATCAGGAGGACATATAAAGAGAGTTAGTCTTGGAGATAGAAATCTCCATTGCAAGTAGAGGCCTGGCACATCCTCTGAGGATGATGTTAACCCTAACCCTAAGTGAAGGTTAGAGAGATAGATGGTATGATGAGATAGAACAGGTGTTTGGATAGACATGCCTTGAATACCATATGAGCCATTGGATGATTTAGTGCCTCTGGCAACCCAACCCTGGGACGGGTCGTGCATGTTTGAGTGAAGGACAACTCCTTCATTGATGAGGTTAGAGAAGAACCTATGGAAACCCCATGAGCTCATATGGGCATGATAGGCACCCAAAATGTATCAGTAGTGCGAGCAATAGGATGAAACCCTGGCCAGGAGAGTTTGATGGATATCTTAGGTGATAAGCATAAGGGCTATGGATAACCTTGAGAAAACATGAGTTGAATATAGGCTTCATCCAGGTAGGGGCATGCCTTCGAGGTTGATCCATCCTGAAGAGAGGTCCTCTAATGGTGAGGTTAGTTGTAGGGTTATCTCTAGAGAGAGAGAGAAGGAAACCCAACAAGGAGGTTGGAATCCTAGACTCTGAGATACGAAGAGAAGTCGGGGGTCGAGGATGATGCGACCTAAGTGGATGATAGTGGTCACCTAGAGGTTGATGATGTCTTGGTTGCCATGGGAGGAACCAAACCCAAGAGAGAGGATGAGGTTTCTAGTACTTATGCGCCTATGGTATAAGTGTTTACCTTCTGAGAAAGGAAGAAGAAGTTCTATATACCCTGGAGAGGTTTAGTAATAGGTTATGAGGCCTTGTACCTTGTTGTTTGTCCTTGAGGAGGACCCAACTCTAAGTGTTGCTTGAAGTTGAAGGATGACAGTAAGTGCATGTCATGCCTGTTGCATGCTTGATTCACGATTAAAAGATAGAGCATGTAGTTGGACACCTAAAAGTGAACCTAGGGTTCCTAGGCCTAAGAGGGGAAGTGGTGTACCTAATGCTCATAATGAGAGTTGAGTTTCTATGGATGCGAGCATGGAACTTCCTATGTTGAGAGGAAAGGAAAACCCCTTACGTTTAAGGTATGTTTGGAAAACCCCTCCCAGCTAAGTTGTTGACATGGGAAGGTATGACCCTGGTCTAATGTTGATGAATAAGAACCCAGATGACCTAGCCTAGTTTAGTGGTCTACTTATGCATTAATAGCTTACTAGGGTTAAGCATATGGATGTAAACCCTAGACCTAAGGATTTTTGTGACCTGGTTGTCAAGAGTTGTAGTTTCCTCCCATCTTGGGAGATGGACCCTTTGGTCGGGTGTATACCAGTCTTGTGGTTCTGTGGAAACCTAAAGGGGTCTCATAGGATCTTGAGAAGCTAAGTGAAAAGTACATGGTATGAGGATGAACCTGTATACCCATAGATAACCATCTTGAGGTGCATATGGATGTGTTACCATGGAGGTAACCGGCATGAGGTCTGACCAAGGAAGGAGGGTCACCATGACCCCAATGAAAAAGGATGACAGTCAACCCATGAATGCAGAGAGAGAGATGATGAAGGCTTGGGTAAGGTTCTAAGTTGAACATGTACTATAAGAGAATCCTAAGTCTATCCTAGGGTCATGTGGGGGTAAGACCGATGGAAGTAGGAGTTGCCTAATTCCCTAGTTGCACATGACCATAGGGTCGGGAGGTAACAACTATCATTGTCTGAGGGATATGGGTTAGGAGATTGATCACCTTCATGAACTCATGGGACCCAAAGGGCAGATGAGTAGGGCACTCTCTGGATGCATAAGGGAAGAGGGATGACCCCATTAGTTCTGGCACCCTATAGACCTAGAGGAGATGACCAAGGATTGCGAGGTGACCCAAGTAGGTTCGAAACCAGTTTTCCATGGAGGTAACTCGGATATCAAGATGATTGTAATTTAGAAGCATAAACAACACGTTTCAACTTAGATTTAAAGGTGTACTGGCAAGGTGGGATGTACCATCTCTACTCTTAGAACAGGAAGAACTCTGTATTTGGACTGCAGCCAAATGCTTATTTCCTCTTGTTATGGGGGTGAGAGATAGGACAGTACACATGCCATACACCAAGGATAAAAGATGATGTGAGTTGGAACGTTGCTATGAGGTATGAGGACAGAGAAGATAACATACCCTGGTAAAGTAAATGATACATGGATGGTTTGCAAACGCTAAAGAGAAATAAGGTAGTCATCTTATAAGGATGTTTTTAGCATGAGCTATTAGTTATACCAGGTTGAATTCAAAAACCAAGAGGTGAGTCTTACAAGGTTGAGTTTGATCACCATGTTGATGAGATCAGAGAGTGTACTTGATGAATACAGACTTAGAGTCGAGATGAGATGATAAGTGGAATGCATGAAGGTGTATGTCATCAACTTTACCTAATACATAAGAAGGTGAAGTGGTAATGGATGCTTTGGTTGAGATATATCTACCTAGTTCAGTTGTTAGACTAACCCTAAGTTTGGAAAGGGAGATATGTTTGGATAACACTAATGTAATGAGATCAGTGAATGGTTGTTTGGTTAGCCAGTCTAGTCCTTGATGCAATGAAAGGATGGTGGTAGAACCTCAGAAGCACTTCTTTGGAAAAGAAGGTGATGAAACCCCGATAGAATGGTTTAGGGTTTTTGAGGTATTGATCTTGAAGAATAATGACATACAAGAGATCATGATTTTAAGATCACCATACACCATTGATAATAAGTGACAGTAGTACTTTAGATACCTAAGATTATGTTGCATGTGGTATATGGCCATGCAAGCTGAGGGTTAAGGACGAACACCAGTAACCCAGTGCTTTGATATAAGGGATAAAGAGACCCTGAAAGAGAAAGGGAGTTCATCACTATGGATGTTGTAAGTATCCCTTGGACCAAGGAAGGTCGAGATGCGATATGGGGTATGGTAGATCGTCTTACCCAGATGATAAGAGAGAGAAATAGTTTTGTTAAGGGATAAATCTGGTTGAACTACCCATGAGAGAGATGGTCCAACTACACCATGATGTGAGTTCAAAGGTTCTTGAGTTTGACCTAGAGGTTCACTTCCATAAAGTGGAAGTAGGTACATGAAGAACTCAATGTTAGTATAGTTTATCACCCCTAACTATGGTTAGTATGATCCAGACTAAAGGGTCTGATGAGAGCATATGTGCTCGATTTGGGTGATAGCTAGAGACAGTTTTTGTCCTATGAAAGATGTGATGATGACCACCATAGCCAGTATCAGGATTTAATGAATCTCTGTAAGAGAGATTGTGTCGGTCACCACTTCAGTAAGGTGATGTTGGTGAAAGGACCACGTGATGGTTAGAAAAGGACCACAGTGTGTGTAGATGATGTCGCTTTGATCGTGCAATGGCTGAAAGGAGCCTAGAGACGACAAGAGTCGTGGGAAGATGCAAAGTAGACTGACATGCAGTTCACTGTGGGAAAGATGTGACATAAAAATCTGACCCCTCTAAGTTATAGCTAAGAGAGCTGAGTCCCCGATGCCTGGGTTCTTTTGACATGGTTTGGTGGAGAGGGTTAAGTTTGACCTTACCCCTCAGGATAAAGTAATGTGTGATGAGTTCCATGTGTCCAATTTAGAGTACTATGTGAGGTACACGACCATGTGCTGAGCAATGAACCTAGTGAGCCCCAAGGGAGGTTGAAATGGCCTAAGTCACATGTGCAGTTTATAGATGCCAGGATGAAAGAACTCAGAGAAAAGAATATGTGATGATAAAGGTTCTTTGGAAGCGCCATGGGTAAGGTAAAGCCACATAGGGTCCAATGATAGACATGGAATAGTCTTATCCTGAATTGTTTGTTTGCTTGATAAGAATTTTGAGGACAAAATTCCTATAAGAGGGGAAGGATGTTACAACCCCAATTTTTGGGTTCAATTGGTGAGAAATGTAATTTCTCACATTAAAGATGATTGAACAAATAATGAAATAATTTGTTTTGAATAAATGGATTTTGTTTACAATAGCCTTGATGTTTGTGTTGTGGGCTTTATTGGTTATGGGGCCCAAATAACAAGGAAATTCAATTAGTAAATGAATAATTGAATTTTTAAGAAGAGAAATATGTAGAAACCTCTAGAAGGCAAATCCAAAGAGGATTTCGTGCCTCTTGGGTTCCTTAGGTACCAAGGAGTCCAAAGATGCAAAAAGAAAGCAATAAGAAAAGAAAAGATTAATTAAGTATTTCTTTATTAAGAAATAAATTTGAAAATAATGATAAAATGTGGAAAATGAGTGGAAAGAGGCATAAATGAGATTTCTTGGAGAAATTTCGTATCCATGAGGTTGCTAATATTAAAAGGAATGTCAATGAGGAAAATAAAAGAGAAATAAAGAGAAATCCTCAAAAAGAGATATTTTAATGAGAAATAAACAAGATAATGTGAAATAATGCATATTGATACATTTAGAAGGATAATGAGTATCCCATAAAAATGATTTCGAAATAATAGAGTTTCTTGGGATCCAAGGAGTCCCAATAAAGAGGAAAGAAAGATAAAATAGCAAAATTGCAAAATAAGAGGATAATGCGATACATTATTAATGAATTTAGTACTCTCTATTAAAAGGGGAATATTAATTTCATGGCTAGTAGATTTAAAAGCCAAACTCAAGGAACATAAAGGAGGTAAAATTCGAATTCCTTAATAACCAAGGATCGTGAATAAGAAAGGGTGTCTTTTAATAATTAAAAGAGAAGAGTTATACTGTAAACAAGGAAAGATAAGGCTTTTAGTAATCAAATGCTCAGTTGTCTTTGCAACCACGTCCCTTTTTAGAAGGATGAATATGCTATAACCCTACCCCTTCTCTTGGTCCTACCATAATAGAAAGGACACCTTTATAAGGATGGATCCCACGTTGTGTACCTAGGCATCCTTGCTGGGGTTCATAGACCGAAGAAGATGAGAGCTTGTTCTGCTAGTTCCTCATTGACGTAGTGGTGGCCGATGCAGAAAATCTTGTATCTGCACCATCACCCACTCCTATTCCTTGGGGATATGACGGCCATGAAGGGAGGCTCCTATGACCGGACCTGGGTGCAAGGTTGGAGGGTGGCAGTGTGGCCGACAAGGTGAAGGTGGTTGGAGTCTTGGTGATGCGTCCGTGATCTGCATACCCACCAGAACAACTACTCCTTTGGTCATGCATGTAAGGGAGGTTTGGAGGTTGTTCCTCATCGAAGAGCTAGGCAGAGTTGAGGGCGATGTTAGCTCTCGCCGTGGAAGAGGCTCCCGCCGACCCGGATGTACGAACCTCGACAGAACCTATCTGCACCGTAACCAGGAGGGTCGAGGAAGCTGGGGTTGGCACCGCTTGTGGAGGAGGTCCCCTTGCATAGAGACAGCATGGAGGAAGGCGGCGCTAAGGACGTGGCCTCACTGAGCAGTAGCGCGCAGGAGAGAGAGAGAGTGCCGACGTGAGGCAGTGCGGCGGGCATCCGTGAGCGTCACAAGGAGAGGGATGGTAGAGTAGAATGACGTGAGGGCCCCTGGGGCTGAACATGACCCATAAGGGTAAAGATGTAATTCGACTCCTTAAGTGGATAGAAGTTTAGAAATCCATGTTTTCAAAAAGGTATGCAAAAATTTATTTTCTTACAGCTTTTCAGTATAGTTTGTTAAAATTTGATAATTATTCTTGGTTAATTGCCGAACCTTTGATCCAGAAGTTATGGGTGCAGCTTCGATCTCTCAGTCTCCCTTAATTGGGGGTTATCGGGAGGTGGGGTCATAACATTGCATGTATTCACCTCATAGTTTGGAATCCCCATCAGAGCTTTCCAGAAGGTATGTTTGTTAAACTGGGGATGGTCCATGCTTGCCTCCTTAGCCTTTTTTAGATGATCTTGGTTAATGAATATCTCATTCAGCGTGTTCTCAATCAAGACAACCTTATTACCAAAAAGTGAGGTTACCAGCCTGCGGTGACCTCCATCTTTCCATTTGTCCATTACGTCCACATTTTCTTTATTGAGGTGTGTGAAGAACTCTATCGTGGGTTTGACATAAGAATTCTCTACAAAAAAGTAGATTTTTGAGAGGTTCACGTTTTCGAGCAGGGCGAGGACTCTGTCGTGAATCCCCATCTTCTTTAATACATTGGGGCAGACATACTTTGTTGGTCGCAACACCTTGTCACCAACTGGGAGGTGTTGGATGTATAGGTCAACTAGTGCAGTTTCTGTGGTGGAAGTTGTTACGACCCCACCTTCCGATAACCCCCAATTAAGGGAGACCGAGAGGTTGAAGCCGCACCCATAAAATTCCGGATCAAAGGTTCAACATATATCCAATAACAATTATTAAATTCTAACAGACTATACTGAAAATGGTAATAAAATTTTTCTTTATCATACCTTTGAAAAGTTGGAAGTACTAAACTTCTAACCACATATGAACTACTCTAATTAGTTACTCCTTGTTCTTTAATTCTTGAATTCACAATGTGTCACCTTACTGTTTTGTTCTTTGGATTATGTACCTAAATCGCCGACAAACAAAACAACGGTCAGTCGGTATGTGGGGGAAACAATAATCAAACATTTATGCTAACAATGTAATCAAGCAATTAGTCTTTTTAACAATCAAGATTACATTTTAATATAACATCTGCGATCCACAAGTTCCATAACCTCTGAGCTGTCCCTGCAGTGGACCTGTATACCATACTACAACCCCTCATGATCCACCGAATCGGTAAACCAGTTTCTAGAGTTGAGTTACATGGTAAACCGAAGAGTCTCATGAACCACACAAGGCAATCTAGTTTCTAACTCTTGGTATGCTGAAGAGTCTCATGAACCGCACAAGGCAATCCAGTTTCTGACTCACGGCAATCCTAGACCTTTCTCTAGGTATTACCCACTTTTCAGCCTTTTTAAAGCACCATAAGTGAACAAGGATCTAGCCAGTTATATGCATACGTATGATGATAATCATAGTCACTTTATAGTTGCATGAAATAAATAGACATTCAACAGTTATTTCAAGCAACCGATAAATCATTCGGAAATCGCCGGGAAACTAAAGCGATTATTCATAAGCGTAACCACATACCTTTAACTGCACTTTTCAAGATAACAACCCAATCAACAAGCAATGAGGAAGAGAAATCCTGAAATAAAAGTACCAATTCATTTTATTAATAATTATCCAATTTCATCATTCAAATTAGGATTCCAATTCCATAATTAGGGTTTCTTCTAGAAATTAGGGTTTTACTTCTTCTTTCATCATTATCATTCTTGATTTATCACTCTTCATAAAAATCCTAATTTCTCATTGAATTTCCTTTATTAGACAACTAATTTCCTTATTTCATAAAAATATGGTTTTTATCTCTCTTTATCCCAAATTAGGGTTCTCTTGCAAATTAACCTTCTTTTAATCATTATAATTCCAAGTTAAGCATTTTTGCATTCAAATAGAAAATTAAACTACCATTAACATTATCAGAGTCAATCTTAACAGTTTGACTTGTTGAATTACCAAATTACCCTCTCAACATACAATTAGGGTTTCTCATCAAATTTTAATAAACTTTATTAGCCAAATAAAGTACTTTTGCTAAAATAAGTGGAATTAGGTTCTGGAATTATTTTTATCGTGTTCCTTGCATTTTTCTATGCAACTTTCATATATAAAGTTTTCTCATATGAGTTTCTTATCCGTTTCTATTAATTTTGCAAGATAAATCATTTTTTCTAAATATTCGTTAGAGATAGGAATTACCCAAAATTTCCTGATCGTTGGATTGATGCGCCCGTGGTCCCCTTCAAGATCCGACGCTCCTTGGCGCGTGTCCCCTTTCACTTACACGCCTTGTGCTCAGATCGTCCGATCACAATCCAAGGGTTCGGCCAAAAACTGACCCAACCGCTGGATCCTAATCGCACGGTGGCAGACCGCACAACTTCGCCCTCTCCTCAGGTTCGTTAGATCGCGACGGAGATCACCGTGATCCCTGATCCGACGGTGATCGGGTCGTCTTCTACCTCAGACCTAGCAGCTCGTGCGGTCAACCTGAGGGTTGACTCGAAGCCTCCGTCGCCCTCGGATCACACCAACCGATCAGGGAGCTCCGCCTCCCCTCGACGAAGCTGGTGACGGGTCCAATTTCCTCCCTGAACCCCTCCAAGCTCGCCCCCTACCCGCCGGACTCCGGCGAGGGTCGCCGAGCTATCGGGCTGTAGATCAGGAAGCAAGTTTCCAATTGAGCGCACCAAAGAGCTCCTTGTACAAAACCGCAGAGGTTGGACTAGCAAAAGGCTATGCTCGTGCTCTCCAAAGCCCTCCTATATATATAGGTTTGGCCACGCTCCAACTGGATTAGGAACTTTCCCAATCAGAGGCGAAACCTACTCAAACCAGGATTGAAAACCTTCGTCTTACTCTCCCGAATTCAACGAGATGATTTCCGTAAGCGTTTGAACCTTAGATTCTCGAGAAATCAGGTTGGAAAATCAACCTGCAACTCACAGAGTCCTAGTCCCACTGGGACCTGGACGATGAGAAGTGCTCGTTGGATTTCAATCCAACGACTCTCATCACAGGCGCTAGATCAAAAGGAAAGTATTTTCCTAAAATTTCGAATTAAATTCTTATTCCAATGGGATTTTGGAAAAATCATATCTCTCAATTGGATTGGTATTTCTTTCCCAAATTTTGAGGGAAGCTCGAATTCATCATTATCCTTCATCCCTCCAAATTTGGTGAAATAACAAAACTATTTCGATTCCTTTTCTTGTATTACAAGTTATCATTATATTAATCACTTTTTCCCTCTTTTCCTTAATCCCATTATTATTATTTCATGCTTTTGAGTTCCTTGAACTCCAAGATATCCATAATCTCGAATTCTTATCTTTAGGGAAATATTCCACATCCGTTTTCTTATTTTATGGAATTCTTTATGTATTCTTTGATTATATCAATTTGGGCTTCAAATAAAACAAGGCCCATTAAGAAACATGCTACCAATCATCCATGGAATCCATTTCAATCCACATCACATCAATCATGCCAAAATCATTTATCTTTAAATGATATTTACAAAACTCATTATATAATTTAGAAAATTGAGGTTATAACATCCTCCCCTCCTTATAGGAATTTTGTCCTCAAAATTCAACAATCAAACAAACAATTCAGGATAAGACTTTTCCATGTCCATCATTGGCCCCTATGTGGCTTTACCGTACTCATGGTGCATCCAAAGAACCTTTATCATCACATATTCTTTTCCTTGAGTCCTTTCATCCTGGCGTCTATAAACTACACAGGTGACTCAGGCCATTTCAGCCTCCCTTGGGCTCACTCAGTTCATTGCTCAGCACATGGTCGGGGTACCTCACATAGTGCTCTAAATTGGACACCTGGAAAACATCACACATTACTCTATCCTGAAGGGTAGGGTCAAAACCTAACCATCTCCACCCATCCATTTCTAATGGACCCATGTATCGGGGACTCAGCTTTCTCAGCTATAACTCAGAGGGGTCAGATTATATTCTCCCACAGTGCACTGCATGTTAGTCAACTTTGCATCTGCTCATGACTCTCATCGTCTCTAGGCTCCTTTCAGCCATTTCACGATTAAAGTGACTATTATCTTCATGCATTGTGGTCCTTTCATAATCATCATGTGGTCCTTTCACCAACATCACCTTACTGAAGTGGTGACCGACACAACCTCCCTTAAGAGCTCTTTAGAAACCCGATACTGGCTATGGTGGTCATTGTCACATTGTACATAGGACTAGAACTGTCTCTAGATATCACCCTGAACGAGCACACATGCCCTTATTAGACCCTTTAGTCTGGATCATACTAACCATAGTTAGGGGTAATAAACTGTACTAACATTGAGTTCTTCATGTCCCTACTTCCACCTTTTGGAAGGGAACTTCTAGGTCAAACTCAAGAACCTTTGAACTCACATCATGGTGTAGTTGAATCATCTTTCTCATGGGTAGTTCAATCAGATCTATCCTAAGACAGAACTCTTTCTTTCTTATGTCATCTAGGTAAGGTGAACTACCATAACCCATATTGCATCTCGACCCTCCTTGGCCAAGGGGAGACTTATCACAACATCCATAGTGGTGAACTCCCTTTCTTTCTCAGGGACTCTTTGTGCTCTATATCGATACACTGGGTTACTGGGGTTTGTCCTTTACCTCCTGACTTGCATGGCCATAAACCATATGCAACTTTATCTTAAGGATCCAAGTGCTATTGCTATTTATCATGACGTATAGTGATCTTCAATCATGATTTCCGGTATGTCATGATTCCTCAAGATCGATTCCTCCAAAACCCTAAACCACTCATGTCGGGGTTTCATCACCTTCTTTTCCAAAGAAGTGCATCTGAGGTTCCACCACCATCCTTTTATTGCATCAAGGAGTAGACTGGCTAACCAACCAACCCTTAACTTTTCAACACATCTTATCTTATTTGAGTGTTATCCAAACACCACTCCTTTTCAAACTTAGGGTTAGCCAAACAACCTCTTCTAGCTAAACGAGGTAGCTATAACTCAACCAGAGCATCACTTCATATCCATTAAAGACATACACTTCTCCTTATTTCACTTATCATCTCACCTCCAACTCTATGTCCATCTTTATTAAGAACACTCTCTGATTTCCTCATCAGGGTGATCAAACTCAACCTGGTATAACTTGTAAGTTCCACTTAGCTCATGATAAACACATCCTCATAAGGTGACTATCTTCCATGTATCATTCTTTTTACCAGGTTAGGTTATCTTCTCTATCCCCATTTCTTGTGGCAACGTTCCAACCTACATCATCTCTTATCCTTAGTGTATGACATGTGTAATGTACTATCTCTCACTCCCATAACAAGAGGAAATAAGCATTTGGCTACAGTCCAAATACAGAGTTCTTCCTATTCCAAGAGTAGAGGTGGTACATCCCACCTTGCCAATACACCTTTTAAATCTAAGTTGAAATGTGCCACATCTGTCTCTACGTCACATATATTATGATAACAAACTAATCTTGAACCTTCTGAGGTTTATATCCTTGGTCATCTCCTCTAGGTCTATAGGATACCGACTCTTTTGGGGTCATCCCTCTTCCCTCGTGCATCAAGCGAGTTCCCTACTCATCTGCCCTTTGGGTCCCATGAGTTCATGAAGGTGATCAATCTCCTAACCCATGGCCCTCCGACAATGATAGTTGTTACCTCCCGACCCTATGGTCATGTGCAACTGGGGAATTAGGCAACTCCTACTTTCATCGGTCTTATCCCTACCTGACCCTTAGGATAGACTTAGGATTCTCCATCATAGTACATGTTCACTTAGAACCTTACCCAAGTCTTCATCATCTCCCTTTCTGTATTCATGGGCTGGCCTTCATCCTTTTATTGGAACCATGGCAACCTATCTAACTTGGTTAAGCCCCATACCGATTACCTTCATGGTAACTCATTCATATGCAATTAGAGATGGATATCTATGGGTCTATAGGTTCATTCTCATACCATGTACTCTTCACTTAACTTCTCAATATCCTATGAGACCTCTTAACAAAACTGATATACACCCTACCAAAGGGGTCCCTCTCCCAGGATGGGAGGAAAACTATCCCTTGACCACGAGGTCACAAAAGCTCTTAGGTATAGGGTTTGCATCCACATGAGCCTACTTAACCCTAGCAAGCTATTAAGGTATAAGCAGATCACCCACTGAATCATGCTAGGTTATACTTGTCCTCTTTCCTCAATGCTGGATCAAGATCATATCTTCCTTTATCCTCAACCTAGCTGTGAGGGGTTCACCAAACCTACCTTTAACTTAAAAGGGTTTTCCCTTTCCTTTATGCATGTGGAGCACCATACTCGAAACTATAGCAACTTAATCCTCATCATGAGTATTAGGTATACCACATCCCCTCTTAGGCCTAAGACCCCTAGGTTCACTTTTAGGTGTCCAACTGCATGCTCTATCTCTTAACCATGAATCAAACTTGCCAAAGGCATAACGTACACTTCCTGTCATCCTTCAACTTGAACAACCCTTTAAGGTTGAGTCCTCCTCAAGGACAATCAACAAGGTACAAGGCCTCAAAACCTGTTACTATACGTATCCATGGTTTATGGAACTCTTCTTCTCATCTATACCATAGGTACCAAGGTATAAACAGTCTCATCCTCTTGCTAGGATTTGGGTGGCCAAAAGTACTCGGTCATCCATCCTCTTATGGCTCATATGGCATCCCAGGTACATCCATCCAACCACCTGGTCTAACCCATCATGCCATCTCTCTCTATATCCTTTACTTAGGGTTAGGGTTAACGTCATCCTCGTAGGATGATCCAGGTCTCTACTGACAATGGAGATCTCCATCTCCAAGACTAACTTATCCTCTCGACAAGAAGGTCTAGCCTCAGGTCTCTTCTGAGGACATGACATCTTATGTCATACGACCTAAGCATATTTCTATCATTTAGTTTGCGCTTAATCTATTAAGCTTATGTCCATGACATCTTATTTACATGCTTTTCATTAATTTGATGGAGGATTCCTTAAACCTTATTAACCTTACCCATACCTCAAGAGGGTGAGCAAAAGAGAGAAAACCCTAATCCTTTATCTCCTTATCAAAATTTTGTGATGAGGAGGGATGAATAAGATGAGAAGTCCTAAAGGTATCTTATTTCGATTCATACCCTAAGACTTTGGCCAGGCGGTCACACGGGTCCGGGAGTCCTCGTATTCCGACTAGCGGTGCGGAGGAAAATCTTGCCAGCCCCCGGTCGTGATCCCTTTCTAGACACCTCTGTCTTTCGGATATTCCTCTAATAACTCCCTTGGGTCCTATGGAGTTTGTAAAATTTAATAATTATTAATGGTTACATGAGGAACCCAGGCTCTGATACCAAATGTTACGACCCCACCTTCCGATAACCCCCAATTAAGGGAGACCGAGAGGTTGAAGCCGCACCCATAAAATTCCGGATCAAAGGTTCAACATATATCCAATAACAATTATTAAATTCTAACAGACTATACTGAAAATGGTAATACAATTTTTCTTTATCATACCTTTGAAAAGTTGGAAGTACTAAACTTCTAACCACAGACGAACTACTCTAATTAGTTCCTCCTTGTTCTTTAATTCTTGAATTCACAATGTGTCACCTTACTGTTTTGTGCTTTGGATTATGTACCTAAATCGCCGACAAACAAAACAACGGTCAGTCGGTATGTGGGGGAAACAATAATCAAACATTTATGCTAACAATGTAATCAAGCAATTAGTCTTTTTAACAATCAAGATTACATTTTAATATAACATCTGCGATCCACAAGTTCCATAACCTCTGAGCTGTCCCTGCAGTGGACCTGTATACCATACTACAACCCCTCATGATCCACCGAATCGGTAAACCTGTTTCTAGAGTTGAGTTACATGGTAAACCGAAGAGTCTCATGAACCACACAAGGCAATCCAGTTTCTAACTCTCGGTATGCTGAAGAGTCTCATGAACCGCACAAGGCAATCCAGTTTCTGGCTCACGACAATCCTAGACCTTTCTCTAGGTATTACCCCCTTTTCAGCCTTTTTAAAGCACCAGAAGTGAACAAGGATCTAGCCAGTTATATGCATACTTATGATGATAATCATAGTCACTTTATAGTTGCATGAAATAAATAGACATTCAACAGTTATTTCAAGCAACCGATAAATCATTCGGAAATCGCCTGGAAACTAAAGAGATTATTCATAAACGTAACCACATACCTTTAACTGCACTTTTCAAGATAACAACCCAATCAACAAGCAATGAGGAATAGAAATCCTGAAATAAAAGTACCAATTCATTTTATTAATAATTATCCAATTTCATCATTCAAATTAGGATTTCAATTCCATAATTAGGGTTTCTTCTAGAAATTAGGGTTTTACTTCTTATTTCATCATTATCATCCCTGATTTATCACTCTTCATAAAAATCCTAATTTCTCATTGAATTTCCTTTATTAGACAACTAATTTCCTTATTTCATAAAAATATGGTTTTTATCTCTCTTTATCCCAAATTAGGGTTCTCTTGCAAATTAACCTTCTTTTAATCATTATAATTCCAAGTTAAGCATTTTTGCATTCAAATAGCAAATTAAACTACCATTAACAATATCAGAGTCAATCTTAACAATTTGACTTGTTGAATTACCAAATTACCCTCTCAACATGCAATTAGGGTTTCTCATCAAATTTTAATATACTTTATTAGCCAAATAAAGTACTTTTGCTAAAATAAGTGGAATTAGGTTCTGGAATTATTTTTATCGTGTTCCTTGCATTTTTCTATGCAACTTTCATATATACAGTTTTCTCATATGAGTTTCTTATCAGTTTCTATTAATTTCGCAAGATAAATCATTTTTTCTAAATATTCGTTAGAGATAGGAATTACCCAAAATTTCTTGATCGTTGGATTGATGCGCCCGTGGTCCCCTTCAAGATCCGACGCTCCTCGCCACGTGTCCCCTTTCACTTACGCGCCTTGCGCTCAGATCGTCCGATCACGATCCAAGGGTTCGGCCAAAAACTGACCCAACCGCTGGATCCTAATCGCACGGTGGCAGACCGCACAACTTCACCCTCTCCTCAGGTTCGTTAGATCGCGACGGAGATCACCGTGATCCCTGATCCGACGGTGATCGAGTCGTCTTCTACCTCAGACCTAGCAGCTCGCGCGGTCAACCTGAGGGTTGACTCGAAGCCTCCGTCGCCCTCGGCTCACACCAACCGATCAGGGAGCTCTGCCTCCCCTCGACGAAGCTGGTGACGGGTCCAATTTCCTCCCTGAACCCCTCCAAGCTCGCCCCCTACCCGCCGGACTCCGGCGAGGGTCGCCGAGCTATCGGGCTGTAGATCAGGAAGCAAGTTGCCAATTGAGCGCACCAAAGAGCTCCTTGTACAAAACCGCAGAGGTTGGACTAGCAAAAGGCTATGCTCGTGCTCTCCAAAGCCCTCCTATATATATAGGTTTGGCCAAGCTCCAAATGGATTGGGAACTTTCCCAATCAGAGGCGAAACCTACTCAAACCAGGATTGAAAACCTTCGTCTTACTCTCCCGAATTCAACGGGATGATTTCCGTAAGCGTTTGAACCTTAGATTCTCGAGAAATCAGGTTGGAAAATCAACATGCAACTCACAGAGTCCTAGTCCCACTGGGACCTGGACGATGAGCAGTGCCCGTTGGATTTCAATCCAACGACTCTCATCATAGGCACTAGATCAAAAGGAAAGTATTTTCCTAAAATTTCGAATTAAATTCTTATTCCAATGGGATTTTGGAAAAATCATATCTCTCAATTGGATTGGTATTTCTTTCCCAACTTTTGAGGGAAGCTCGAATTCATCATTATCCTTCATCCCTCCAAATTTGGTGAAATAACAAAACTATTTCGATTCCTTTTATTGTATTACAAGTTATCATTATATTAATCACTTTTTCCCTCTTTTCCTTAATCCCATTATTATTATTTCATGATTTTGAGTTCCTTGAACTCCAAGATATCCATAATCTCGAATTCTTATCTTTAGGGAAATATTCCACATCCGTTTTCTTATTTTATGGAATTCTTTAAGTATTCTTTGATTATATCAATTTGGGCTTCAAATAAAACAAGGACCATTAAGAAACATGCTACCAATCATCCATGGAATCCATTTCAATCCACATCACATCAATCATGCCAAAATCATTTATCTTTAAATGATATTTACAAAACTCATTATATAATTTAGAAAATTGAGGTTATCTTTAAATGAGGAGAAGAAAGGAAACCCTAATCCTTTATGTCCTTATCAGAATTTTGTGATGAGAAGGGATGAATAAGATGAGAAGTCCTAAAGGTATCTTATTTCGATTCATACCCTAAGACTTTGGCCAGGCGGTCACACAGATCCGGGAGTCCTCGTATTCCGACTAGCGGTGCGGAGGAAAATCTTGCCAGCCCCCGGTCGTGATCCCTTTCTAGACACCTCCGTCTTTCGGATACTCCTCTAATAACTCCCTTGGGTTCTATGGAGTTTGTAAAATTTAATAATTATTAATGGTTAAATGAGGAACCCAGGCTCTGATACCAAATGTTATGACCCCACCTTCCGGTAACCCCCAATTAAGGGAGACCGAGAGGTTGAAGCCGCACCCATAAAATTCCGGATCAAAGGTTCAACATATAACCAATAACAATTATTAAATTCTAACAGACTATACTGAAAATGGTAATAAAATTTTTCTTTATCATACCTTTGAAAAGTTGGAAGTACTAAACTTCTAACCACAGATGAACTACTCTAACTAGTTCCTCCTTGTTCTTTAATTCTTGAATTCACAATGTGTCACCTTACTGTTTTGTGCTTTGGATTATGTACCTAAATCGCCGACAAACAAAACAACGGTCAGTCGGTATGTGGGGGAAACAATAATCAAACATTTATGCTAACAATGTAATCAAGCAATTAATCTTTTTAACAATCAAGATTACATTTTAATATAACATCCGTGATCCACAAGTTCCACAACCTCTGAGCTGTCCCTGCAGTGGACCTGTATACCAAACTACAATCCCTCATTATCCACCAAAATGGTAAACCAGTTTCTAGGATTGAGTTACATGGTAAACCGAAGAGTCTCATGAACCACACAAGGCAATCCAGTTTCTAACTCTCGGTATGCTGAAGAGTCTCATGAACCGCACAAGGCAATCCAGTTTCTAACTCACGGCAATCCTAGACCTTTCTCTAGGTATTACCCCCTTTTCAGCCTTTTTAAAGCAACAGAGGTGAACAAGGATCTAGCCTTTTATATGCATACTTATGATGATAATCATAGTCACTTTATAGTTGCATGAAATAAATAGACATTCAACAGTTATTTCAAGCAACCGATAAATCATTCGGAAATCGTCGGGAAACTAAAGCGATTATTCATAAGCGTAACCACATACCTTTTAATTGCACTTTTCAAGATAGAAAGAGAAACCCAATCAATAAGCAAAACATGAAATAAAAGGACAATTTCCTTTTATTAATATTTATCCACTTTCATTATTCAAATTAGGATTCCAATTCCATAATTAGGGTTTCTTCTAGAAATTAGGGTTTTACTTCTTCTTTCATCATTAACATTCTTAATTTGTCAATTCTCATAAAACTCCTAATTTCTCATTCAATTCCCTTTATTAGACAACCGATTTCCTTATTTCATAAAAATATGGTTTTTATCTCCTTTTATCCCAAATTGGGGTTTCCATGCAAATTAACCTTCTTTTGAACATAATAATTCCAAGTTAAGCATTTTTTTGCATTCAAATAACAAATTAAACAATCATTATCATTATCAAAGTCAAACTTGATGATTTGACTTGTTAAATTACCAAATTACCCTCTCAACATGCAATTAGGGTTTCTTATCAATATTTAATGAACTTTATTAGCCAAATAAAGTAATTTTGCAAAACTAGGTGGAATTAGGTTCTGGAATTATTTTTATCGTGTTCTTTGCATTTTTCTATGCAACTTTCATATATAAAGTTTTCTCATATGAGTTTCCTATCAATTTCTATTAATTTCGCAAGATAAATCCTTTTTCTGTAATTTTGGTCAGAGAGAGATTTTACCGGAAATTTGGTAGCCGCTCGATCAGTGCGCCCCCTGGTCCGCGCCTAATCCGACGTTCAGCGTCGCGCGTCTCCTTCCACTTACGTGCCTCGCCGCTCGAGTTGTTGGATCCCGCGTGTCCACGGTGGTTCACAATCCAACCGTCTTAGCCAACCTTCGACCTGGCCGTTAGATCACGATCTAACGGCAGCTGCGCTTCGTCCCCCTCGTCCTCAGTTCTTTCTAAACGCGGTGGAGCCGCGGCGGCGCTTTCGCCAGAGCAAGCTCGATCGAGAGCTTGGGCGAGCAAGGAAAAGCAATAGCAGACCGTTTGAGATCGCAATGGCACCAGGGATCGAAGGATCCCCTTTTTATAGACCATGGGAGGTCCCCTCTGGGGTTCCCAACTCGACCGCCAGACCTACTCCCAGCCCGATTGGGTGTTTCCAAAGTACACCACGAAAGCCCCCAAATCCTAGGTCTAGATCCTTCGCTAGGATCTCTCGATCCCAATGGGACCCAATTCGTGAGTGCACATGCACAGATCCAATCGGAAAATCGAGGGGAAATTCCCCTGTGGGCGCTACAGTCCGAGTCCATTTGGGACTCTGGACGATGACCGCGACCCGTTGGATTAGAATCCAAGGGTCAGCGTCGTCTGCGCTTAACCACAAAGGAAAACAGTTTCCAAATAAATGAATTTTAATTCCTATTCTCATTGATTCTTAGAAAAAAATCATATCTCCCAACTGGATAGGTATTTCTTTCCCAAATTTTGAGGGAAACTTGAATTCAGTGTTATCTTTCATCCCTCCAAATTTGGTGTCATAATAATACTGATTCGATCCCTTTTCTTGTAATGCAAGTTATTATTATATTAATCACATTTTTCCTTCTTTTCCTTAATCCTTTTATTATTATTCCCTGATTTTGAGTTCCTTGAACTCCAAGGTATCCATTATCTCGAATTCTTATTTTTGGGGAAATATTCCACATCCTTTTTCTTATTTTATGGATTTCTTTATGTATTCTTCAATCATATCAATTTGGGCTTCAATTAAAGCAAGGCCCATTAAGAAACATGCAATCAATTATTCATGGAATCCATTTCAGTCCACATCACATTAATCATGGAATTCATCATATTATTATTTGTTCACTTAGCTTTAATATGAGAAATTTCATTTCTCATTAATTAAGCCCAAAAATTGGGGTTATAACATCCTTCCCCTCTTATAGAAATTTTGTCCTCAAAATTCAAACAAGCAAACAAACAAGAATTCAGGATAAGACTTTTCCCATGTCCATCATTGGCCCCTATGTGGCTTTACCGTACTCATGGCGCTTCCAAAGAACCTTTACCATCACATATCCTTTTCCTTGAGTCCTTTCATCCTGGCGTCTATAAACTACACAAGTGACTCAGGCCATTTCAGCCTCCCTTGGGGCTCGCTCGGTTCATTGCTCAGCACATGGTCGGGGTACCTCACATAGTGCTCTAAATTGGACACCTAGAAAACATCACACATTACTCTATCCTGAGGGTTAGGGTCAAATCCTAACCATCTCCACCCATCCATCTCTAATGGACCCATGTATCGGGGACT
The DNA here is from genome assembly GCA_963693085.1 of Alisma plantago-aquatica. Classification (NCBI taxonomy): domain Eukaryota; kingdom Viridiplantae; phylum Streptophyta; class Magnoliopsida; order Alismatales; family Alismataceae; genus Alisma; species Alisma plantago-aquatica. The sequence goes on along the minus strand of OY856415.1, from coordinate 573,829,303 downwards.
CAGCTTTCTCATCTATAACTCAGAGGGGTCGGATTCTCACATTATATTCTCCCACAGTACACTGCATGTTAGTCTACTTTACATCTGCTCACGACTCTCTTCATCTATAGGCTCCTTTCAGCCATTGCATGATCAAAGTGACTTTCTTCTTCATGCACTGTGGTCCTTTTCTAATCATCATGTGGTCCTTTCACCAACATCACCTTACTGAAGTGGTGACCGACTCAACCTCCCTTATAGAGCTTCTTAGAATCCCGATATTAGATATGGTGGTCATTGTCACATCTTTCATAGGACAAGAACTGTCTTTAGATATCACCCTGAACGAGCACACATGCCCTCATCAGACCCTTTAGTCTGGATCATACTAACCATGGTTAGGGGTGATAAACTATACTACATAGAGTTCTCAATGTACCTACTTCCACTTTATGGAAGTGAACATTTTAGGTCAAACTCAAGAACCTTTAAACTCGCTTCATGGTGTAGTTGAACCATCTTTCTCATGGGTAGTTCAAAAAAACTCTTTCTTTCTCATGTCCTCTAGGTAAGGAGACCTACCATAACCCATATTGCATTTCAACCTTTCCTTGGTCCAAGGGAGACCCATCACCACATCCATAGTATTGATCTCCCATTCCCTCTCAAGGACTCTTTTGTCCTCTATATCGATACACTGGGTTACTGGGGTTCGTCCTTTACCTCCTGGCTTGCATGGCCATAAACCACATGCAACCTCATCTTAAGCATCCAAAGTGCTATCTCCATTTCCATGGTGTATCATGATTTCCTGTATGTCATGACTCTTCAAGATCGATTCCTCTGAAACCCTAAACCACTCATGTCGGGGTTTCATCACCAAAGAAGTGCATCTGAGGTTCCACCACCACCCTTTTATTGCATCAAAGAGTAGACTGGCTAACCAAACAACCCTTAACGTTTCAACACATCTTATCACATTTGAGTGTTATCCAAACACCACTCCTTTTCAAACTTAGGGTTAGCCAAACGAGTCAGATGTATCTCAACCAGCGCATCCATTACCACCTCACATCCTTAGCTATTAGGTAACATTGAAGACACATACTTCCATGTATTTCACCTATTATCTCCCCTTAAACTCACTATCTATCTTCATTAAGAACACTCTCTGATTTCATCATCGTGGTGATTAAACTCAACCTGGTATAACTTGTAAGTTCCACTTAGCTCAGGATAAACACATCCTCATGAGGTGACTATCTTCCATGTATCATTCTTTTTACCAGGTTAGGTTATCTTCTCTATCCCCATTTCTCGTAGCAACGTTCCATCCTTCATCATCTCTTATCCTTAGTGTATGCCATGCGTAATGTACTATCTCTCACTCCCATAACAAGAGGAAATAAGCATTTGGCTGCAGTCCAAATACACAGTTCTTCCTGTTCCAAGAGTAGAGATGGTACATCCCACCTTGCCAGTACACCTTTAAATCTAAGTTGCAACGTGCCACATATGTCTCTTCATCACGAACATCATGATATCAAACTAATCTTGAACCTTCTGAGGTTTATATCCTTGGTCATCTCCTCTAGGTCTATAGGGTACCGACTCTTTTTGGGTCATCCCTCTTCCCTCGTGCATCAAGCGAGTGCCCTACTCATCTGCCCTTTGGGTCCCATGAGTTCATGAAGGTGATCAATCTCCTAACCCATGGCCCTCAGACAATGATAGTTGTTACCTCCCGACCCTATGGTCATGTGCAACTAGGGAATTAGGCAACTCCTACTTTCATCGGTCTTATTCCTATCTGACCCTAGGATAGACTTAGGATTTTCCATTATAGTACATGTTCACTTAGAACCTTACCCAAGTCTTCTGCATTCATGGGCTGTCCTTCATCCTTTCATAGGGATCATGGCAACCTGCCTACCTTGGCCAGCCCCATACCGGTTACTTCCATGGTAACACATCTACATGCACTTAGACATGACTATCTATGGGTCTACAGGTTCCTTCTCATACCATGTACTCTTCACTTATCTTCTCAAGATTCTATGAGACCTCTTTTAAACTAACAAAACTGATATACACCCCACCAAAGGGGTCCCTCTCCCAGGATGGGAGGAAAACTATCCCTTGACCATGAGGTCACAAAAGCTCTTAGGTCTAGGGTTTACATCCACACGAGCCTACTTAACCCTAGCAAGCCATTAAGGCATGAGAAGATCACTTAATGTACCATGCTAGGTCATACTTGTCCTCTTTCCTCAATGTTGGATCAAGATCATACCTTTCTCTATCATCAACCTAGCTGTGAGGGGTCCATCAAACACACCTTAATCTTAAGGGCCTTCTCTTTTCCTCTATTCACGATGATTACTATGCTTGCTTCTATAGGAACTCATCTCTCATCATGATCATCAGGTACACCACTTCCCCTCTTAGGCCTAGGGACCCTAGGTTCACTTGTAGGTGTCCAACTGCATACTCTATCCATGAACCAAGCATGCAAAAGGCATGACATGCACTTCTTGTCATCCTTCAACTCGAGCAACGCTTAGAGTTGGATTTTCCTCAAGGACAAACCATAAGGTACAAGGCCTCATAACCTATTACTAATCCACTTCAGGGTATACAAAACATCTTCTTCCTACCTCGGAAGGTAAACATCTCTACCATAGGCACGTAGGTACCAGAAGCTTCATCTTTTCTCAAGGGTTCGGTCCCTCTAAAGACAACCAAGGTATCATCAACTTTCAGGGACCGATCATGAGGCAACCACTATCATCCATGGTTTTAGGCTTCCAACCTTCTTGCTGGGTTTCCTGCTCTCTCTAGAGCTAACCCTACATCCAACCTCACCATTAGAGGTCCTCTCTTTATGAAGGTTCAACCTCAAAGGCATGCTCTACATGGGTGAAGCCTAGGTTTGAACTTATGGTTGCTCAAGATCATCCATAACCCTTTATGCTCCATCATGATTCCTTATCCCGAGTTTCATCCTACCGTCAGCACTATGACGTGCCCTAGGTGCCAGCTATACCCTACTTGCACAAGCCCATAGGGTTTCTAAGGTCCTTCACTAACCTCATCATCTAAGGAGTTATCCTTTACCCTGACATGCACAATCCTTCCCAGGGTTTAGGTCATCCATGGATCATATGGCATCCCAAAGGCATGTCCCTTCAAACACCTGGTCCAACTCATCTCTCTCTAACCATCACTTAGGGTTAGGGTTAGCATAATCCTCATAGGATGTGCCAGGTCTCTACTAGAAATGGAGATCTCTATCTCCAAGACTGACTTATCCTCCTGACAAGAAGGTCTAGCCTCAGGTCTCTCCTAAGGACATGACATCTTATGTCATACGACCTAAGCATGTATCTATTATTTATTTTGCGCTTAATCTATTAAGTTTATGTCCATGACATCTTATTTACATGCCTTTCATTAATTTAGTGGAGGATTCCTTAAACCTTATTAACCTTACCCATACCTCAAGAGGGTGAGAAGAAGAAAGGAAACCCTAATCCTTTATGTCCTTATCAGAATTTTGTGATGAGAAGGGATGAATAAGATGAGAAGTCCTAAAGGTATCTTATTTCGATTCATACCCTAAGACTTTGGCCAGGCGGTCACACAGATCCAGGAGTCCTCGTATTCCGACTAGCGGTGCGGAGGAAAATCTTGCCAGCCCCCGGTCGTGATCCCTTTCTAGACACCTCCGTCTTTCGGATACTCCTCTAATAACTCCCTTGGGTTCTATGGAGTTTGTAAAATTTAATAATTATTAATGGTTAAATGAGGAACCCAGGCTCTGATACCAAATGTTACGACCCCACCTTCCGGTAACCCCCAATTAAGGGAGACCGAGAGGTTGAAGACGCACCCATAAAATTCCGGATCAAAGGTTCAACATATAACCAATAACAATTATTAAATTCTAACAGACTATACTGAAAATGGTAATAAAATTTTTCTTTATCATACCTTTGAAAAGTTGGAAGTACTAAACTTCTAACCACAGATGAACTACTCTAACTAGTTCCTCCTTGTTCTTTAATTCTTGAATTCACAATGTGTCACCTTACTGTTTTGTGCTTTGGATTATGTACCTAAATCGCCGACAAACAAAACAACGGTCAGTCGGTATGTGGGGGAAACAATAATCAAACATTTATGCTAACAATGTAATCAAGCAATTAATCTTTTTAACAATCAAGATTACATTTTAATATAACATCCGCGATCCACAAGTTCCACAACCTCTGAGCTATCCCTGCAGTGGACTTGTATACCAAACTACAACCCCTCATGATCCACCAAAATGGTAAACCAGTTTCTAGGATTGAGTTACATGGTAAACCGAAGAGTCTCATGAACCACACAAGGCAATCCAGTTTCTAACTCTCGGTACGCTGAAGAGTCTCATGAACCGCACAAGGCAATCCAGTTTCTAACTCACGGCAATCCTAGACCTTTCTCTAGGTATTACCCCCTTTTTAGCCTTTTTAAAGCAACAGAGGTGAACAAGGATCTAGCCAGTTATATGCATACTTATGATGATAATCATAGTCACTTTATAGTTGCATGAAATAAATAGACATTCAACAGTTATTTCAAGCAACCGATAAATCATTCGGAAATCGCCGGGAAACTAAAGCGATTATTCATAAGCGTAACCACATACCTTTTAATTGAACTTTTCAAGATAGAAAGAGAAACCCAATCAATAAGCAAAACCTAAAATAAAAGGACAATTTCCTTTTATTAATATTTATCCACTTTCATTATTCAAATTAGGATTCCAATTCCATAATTAGGGTTTCTTCTAGAAATTAGGGTTTTACTTCTTCTTTCATCATTAACATTCTTAATTTGTCAATTCTCATAAAACTCCTAATTTCTCATTCAATTCCCTTAATTAGACAACCGATTTCCTTATTTCATAAAAATATGGTTTTTATCTCCTTTTATCCCAAATTGGGGTTTCCATGCAAATTAACCTTCTTTTGAACATAATAATTCCAAGTTAAGCATTTTTTTGCATTCAAATAACAAATTAAACTATCATTATCATTATCAGAGTCAAACTTGACGATTTGACTTGTTAAATTACCAAATTACCCTCTCAACATGCAATTAGGGTTTCTTATCAATATTTAATGAACTTTATTAGCCAAATAAAGTACTTTTGCAAAACTTGGTGGAATTAGGTTCTGGAATTATTTTTATCGTGTTCTTTGCATTTTTCTATGCAACTTTCATATATAAAGTTTTCTCATATGAGTTTCCTATCAATTTCTATTAATTTCGCAAGATAAATCCTTTTTCTGTAATTTTGGTCAGAGAGAGATTTTACCGGAAATTTGGTAGCCGCTCGATCAGTGCGCCCCCTGGTCCGCGCCTGATCCGACGTTCAGCGTCGCGTGTCTCCTTCCACTTACGTGCCTCGCCGCTCGAGTTGTTGGATCCCACGTGTCCACGGTGGTTCACAATCCGACCGTCTCAGCCAACCTTCGACCTGGCCATTAGATCACGATCTAACGGCAGCTGCGCTTTGTCCCCCTCGTCCTCAGTTCTTTCTAAACGCGGCGGAGCCGCGGCGGCGCTCTTGCCGGAGCAAGCTCGATCGATAGCTTGGGCGAGCAAGGAAAAGCAATAGCAGGCCGTTTGAGATCGCAATGGCACCAGGGATCGAAGGATCCCCTTTTTATAGACCATGGGAGGTCCCCTCTGGGGTTCCCAACTCAACCACCAGACCTACTCCCAACCCAATTGGGCGTTTCCAAAGTACACCACGAAAGCCCCCAAATCCTAGGTCTAGATCCTTCGCTAGGATCTCCCGATCCCAATGGGACCCAATTCGTGAGTGCACATGCACAGATCCAATCGGAAAATCGAGGGGAAATTCCCCTGTGGGCGCTACAGTCCGAGTCCCTTTGGGACTCTGGACGATGACCGCGACCCGTTGGATTAGAATCCAAGGGTCAGCGTCGTCTGCGCTTAACCACAAAGGAAAACAGTTTCCAAATAAATGAATTTTAATTCCTATTCTCATTGATTCTTAGAAAAAAATCATATCTCCCAACTGGATAGGTATTTCTTTCCCAAATTTTGAGGGAAACTTGAATTCAGTGTTATCTTTCATCCCTCCAAATTTGGTGTCATAATAATACTGATTCGATCCCTTTTCTTGTAATGCAAGTTATTATTATATTAATCACATTTTTCCTTCTTTTCCTTAATCCTTTTATTATTATTCCCTGATTTTGAGTTCCTTGAACTCCAAGGTATCCATTATCTCGAATTCTTATTTTTGGGGAAATATTCCACATCCTTTTTCTTATTTTATGGAATTCTTTATGTATTCTTCAATCATATCAATTTGGTCTTCAATTAAAGCAAGGCCCATTAAGAAACATGCAATCAATTATTCATGGAATCCATTTCAGTCCACATCACATTAATCATGGAATTCATCATATCATTATTTGTTCACTTAGCTTTAATATGAGAAATTTCATTTCTCATTAATTAAGCCCAAAAATTGGGGTTATAACATCCTTCCCCTCTTATAGAAATTTTTTCCTCAAAATTCAAACAAGCAAACAAACAACAATTTAGGATAAGACTTTTCCCATGTCCATCATTGGCCCCTATGTGGCTTTACCGTACTCATGGCGCTTCCAAAGAACCTTTACCATCACATATCCTTTTCCTTGAGTCCTTTCATCCTGGCGTCTATAAACTACACAGGTGACTCAGGCCATTTCAGCCTCCCTTGGGGCTCACTCGGTTCATTGCTCAGCACATGGTCGGGGTACCTCACATAGTGCTCTAAATTGGACACCTGGAAAACATCACACATTACTCTATCCTGAGGGGTAGGGTCAAATCCTAACCATCTCCACCCATCCATCTCTAATGGACCCATGTATCGGGGACTCAGCTTTCTCAGCTATAACTCAGAGGTGTCTGATTCTCACATTATATTCTCCCATAGTACACTGCATGTTAGTCTACTTTACATCTGCTCACGACTCTCGTCGTCTCTAGGCTCCTTTCAGCCATTGCATGATCAAAGTGACTTTCGTCTTCATGCACTGTGGTCCTTTTCTAATCATCATGTGGTCCTTTCACCAACATCACCTTACTGAAGTGGTGACCGACTCAACCTCCCTTATAGAGCTTCTTAGAATCCCGATATTGGATATGGTGGTCATTGTCACATCTTTCATAGGACAAGAACTGTCTTTAGATATCACCTTGAACGAGCACACATGCTCTCATCAGACCCTTTAGTCTGGATCATACTAACCATGGTTAGGGGTGTTAAACTATACTACATAGAGTTCTCAATGTACCTACTTCCACTTTATGGAAGTGAACCTTTTAGGTCAAACTCAAGAACCTTTGAACTCGCTTCATGGTGTAGTTGAACCATCTTTCTCATGGGTAGTTCAACAAAACTCTTTCTTTCTCATTCCCTCTAGGTAAGGCGACCTACCATAACCCATATTGCATTTCAACCTTTCCTTGGTCCAAGGGAGACCCATCACCACATCCATAGTATTGATCTCCCATTCCCTCTCAAGGACTCTTTTGTCCTCTATATCGATACATTGGGTTACTGGGGTTCGTCCTTTACCTCCTGGCTTGCATGGCCATAAACCACATGCAACCTCATCTTAAGCATCCAAAGTGCTATCTCCATTTCCATGGTGTATCATGATTTCCTGTATGTCATGACTCTTCAAGATCGATTCCTCTGAAACCCTAAACCACTCATGTCGGGGTTTCATCACCAAAGAAGTGCATCTGAGGTTCCACCACCACCCTTTTATTGCATCAAAGAGTAGACTGGATAACCAAACAACCCTTAACTTTTCAACACATCTTATCACATTTGAGTGTTATCCAAACACCACTCCTTTTCAAACTTTGGGTTAGCCAAACGAGTCAGATGTATCTCAACCAACACATCCATTACCACCTCACATCCTTAGCTATTAGGTAACGTTGAAGACACATACTTCCATGTATTTCACCTATTATCTCCCCTTAAACTCACTATCTATATTGATTAAGAACACTCTCTGATTTCATCATTGTGGTGATTAAACTCAACCTGGTATAACTTGTAAGTTCCACTTAGCTCAGGATAAACACATCCTCATGAGGTGACTATCTTCCATGTATCATTCTTTTTACCAGGTTAGGTTATCTTCTCTATCCCCATTTCTCGTGGCAACATTCCATCCTACATCATCTCTTATCCTTAGTCTATGCCATGCGTAATGTACTAATTCTCACTCCCATAACAAGAGGAAATAAGCATTTGGCTGCAGTCCAAATACAGAGTTCTTCCTGTTCCAAGAGTAGAGATGGTACATCCCACCTTGCCAGTACACCTTTAAATCTAAGTTGCAACGTGCCACATATGTCTCTTCATCACGAACATCATGATATCAAACTAATCTTGAACCTTCTGATGTTTATATCCTTGGTCATCTCCTCTAGGTCTATAGGGTACCGACTCTTTTGGGGTCATCCCTCTTCCCTCGTGCATCAAGTGAGTGCCCTACTCATCTGCCCTTTGGGTCCCATGAGTTCATGAAGGTGATCAATCTCCTAACCCATGGCCCTCAGACAATGATAGTTGTTACCTCCCGACCCTATGGTCATGTGCAACTCGGGAATTAGGCAACTCCTACTTTCATCGGTCTTATCCCTATCTGACCCTAGGATAGACTTAGGATTTTCCATTATAGTACATGTTCACATAGAACCTTACCCAAGTCTTCTGCATTCATGGGCTGTCCTTCATCCTTTCATAGGGATCATGGCAACCTGCCTACCTTGGCCAGCCCCATACCGGTTACTTCCATGGTAACACATCTACATGCACTTAGACATGACTATCTATGGGTCTACAGGTTCATTCTCATACCATGTACTCTTCACTTAACTTCTCAAGATTCTATGAGACCTCTTTTAAACTAACAAAATTGATATACACCCCACCAAAGGGGTCCCTCTCCCAGGATGGGAGGAAAACTATCCCTTGACCACGAGGTCACAAAAGCTCTTAGGTCTAGGGTTTACATCCACACGAGCCTACTTAACCCTAGCAAGCCATTAAGGCATGAGAAGATCACTTACTGTACCATGCTAGGTCATACTTGTCCTCTTTCCTCAATGTTGGATCAAGATCATACCTACCGTCTTTCAGTATAGTCTGTTAGAATTTAATAATTGTTATTGGATATATGTTGAACTTTTGATCCAGAATTTTATGGGTGCGGCTTCAACCTCTCGGTCTCCCTTAATTGGGGGTTATCGGAAGGTGGGGTCGTAACATTTGGTATCAGAGCCTGGGTTCCTCATGTAACCATTAATAATTGTTAAATTTTACAAACTCCATAGGACCCAAGGGAGTTATTAGAGGAATATCTGAAAGACGAAGGTGTCTAGAAAGGGATCACGACTGGGGGCTGGCAAGATTTTCATGCGCACCGCTAGTCGGAATACGAGGACTCCCGGACCCGTGTGACCGCCTGGCCAAAGTCTTAGGGTATGAATCGAAATAAGATACCTTTAGGACTTCTCATCTTATTCATCCCTCCTCATCACAAAATTCTGATAAGGAGATAAAGGATTAGGGTTTTCTCTTTTCCTCACCCTCTTGAGGTATGGGTAAGGTTAATAAGGTTTAAGGAATCCTCCATCAAATTAATGAAAAGCATGTAAATAAGATGTCATGGACATAAGCTTAATAGATTAAGCGCAAATTAAATGATAGAAATATGCTTAGGTCGTATGACATAAGATGTCATGTCCTCAGAAGAGACTTGAGGCTAGACCTTCTTGTCGAGAGGATAAGTTAGTCTTGGAGATGGAGATCTCCATTGTCAGTAGAGACCTGGATCATCCTACGAGGATGACGTTAACCCTAACCCTAAGTAAAGGATATAGAGAGAGATGGCATGATGGGTTAGACCAGGTGGTTGGATGGATGTACCTGGGATGCCATATGAGCCATAAGAGGATGGATGACCGAGTACTTTTGGCCACCCAAATCCTAGCAAGAGGATGAGACTATTTATACCTTGGTACCTATGGTATAGATGAGAAGAAGAGTTCCATAAACCATGGAGACGTATAGTAACAGGTTTTGAGGCCTTGTACCTTGTTGATTGTCCTTGAGGAGGACTCAACCTTAAAGGGTTGTTCAAGTTGAAGGATGACAGGAAGTGTACGTTATGCCTTTGGCAAGTTTGATTCATGGTTAAGAGATAGAGCATGCAGTTGGACACCTAAAAGTGAACCTAGGGGTCTTAGGCCTAAGAGGGGATGTGGTATACCTAATACTCATGATGAGGATTAAGTTGCTATAGTTTCGAGTATGGTGCTCCACATGCATAAAGGAAAGGGAAAACCCTTTTAAGTTAAAGGTAGGTTTGGTGAACCCCTCACAACTAGGTTGAGGATAAAGGAAGATATGATCTTGATCCAGCATTGAGGAAAGAGGACAAGTATAACCTAGCATGATTCAGTGGGTGATCTGCTTTTACCTTAATAGCTTGCTAGGGTTAAGTAGGCTCATGTGGATGTAAACCCTAGACCTAAGAGCTTTTGTGACCTCGTGGTCAAGGGATAGTTTTCCTCCCATCCTGGGAGAGGGACCCCTTTGGTAGGGTGTATATCAGTTTTGTTAAGAGGTCTCATAGGATATTGAGAAGTTAAGTGAAGAGTACATGGTATGAGAATGAACCTATAGACCCATAGATATCCATCTCTAATTGCATATGAATGAGTTACCATGAAGGTAATCGGTATGGGGCTTAACCAAGGTAGACAGGTTGCCATGGTTCCAATAAAAGGATGAAGGCCAGCCCATGAATACAGAAAGGGAGATGATGAAGACTTGGGTAAGGTTCTAAGTGAACATGTACTATGATGGTGAATCCTAAGTCTATCCTAAGGGTCAGGTAGGGATAAGACCGATGAAAGTAGGAGTTGCCTAATTCCCCAGTTGCACATGACCATAGGGTCGGGAGGTAACAACTATCATTGTCGGAGGGCCATGGGTTAGGAGATTGATCACCTTCATGAACTCATGGGACCCAAAGGGCAGATGAGTAGGGCACTCGCTTGATGCACGAGGGAAGAGGGATGACCCCAAAAGAGTCGGTATCCTATAGACCTAGAGGAGATGACCAAGGATATAAACCTCATAAGGTTCAAGATTAGTTTGTTATCATAATATATGTGATGTAGAGACAGATGTGGCACATTTCAACTTAGATTTAAAAGGTGTATTGGCAAGGTGGGATGTACCACCTCTACTCTTGGAATAGGAAGAACTCTGTATTTGGACTGCAGCCAAATGCTTATTTCCTCTTGTTATGGGAGTGATAGATAGTACATTACGCATGTCATACACTAAGGATAAGAGATGATGTAGGTTGGAACGTTGCCACGAGAAATGGGGATAGAGAAGATAACCTAACCTGGTAAAAAGAATGATACATGGAAGATAGTCACCTTATGAGGATGTGTTTATCCTGAGCTAAGTGGAACTTACAAGTTATACCAGGTTGAGTTTGATCACCCTGATGAGGAAATCAGAGAGTGTTCTTAATAAAGATGGACATAGAGTTGGAGGTGAGATGATAAGTGAAATAAGGAGAAGTGTATGTCTTTAATGGATATGAAGTGATGCTCTGGTTGAGTTATAGCTACCTCGTTTAGCTAGAAGAGGTTGTTTGGCTAACCCTAAGTTTGAAAAGGAGTGGTGTTTGGATAACACTCAAATAAGATAAGATGTGTTGAAAAGTTAAGGGTTGGTTGGTTATCCAGTCTACTCCTTGATGTAATAAAAGGATGGTGGTGGAACCTCAGATGCACTTCTTTGGAAAAGAAGGTGATGAAACCCCGACATGAGTGGTTTAGGGTTTTGGAGGAATCGATCTTGAGGAATCATGACATACCGGAAATCATGATTGAAGATCACTATACGTCATGATAAATAGCAATAGCACTTGGATGCTTAAGATAAAGTTGCATATGGTTTATGGCCATGCAAGTCAGGAGGTAAAGGACAAACCCCAGTAACCCAGTGTATCGATATAGAGCACAAAGAGTCCCTGAGAAAGAAAGGGAGTTCACCACTATGGATGTTGTGATAAGTCTCCCCTTGGCCAAGGAGGGTCGAGATGCAATATGGGTTATGGTAGTTCACCTTACCTAGATGACATAAGAAAGAAAGAGTTCTGTCTTAGGATAGATCTGGTTGAACTACCCATGAGAAAGATGATTCAACTACACCATGATGTGAGTTCAAAGGTTCTTGAGTTTGACCTAGAAGTTCCCTTCCAAAAGGTGGAAGTAGAGACATGAAGAACTCAATGTTAGTACAGTTTATTACCCCTAACTATGGTTAGTATGATCCAGACTAAAGGGTCTAATAAGGGCATGTGTGCTCGTTCAGGGTGATATCTAGAGATAGTTCTAGTCCTATGTACGATGTGACAATGACCACCATAGCCAGTATCGGGTTTCTAAAGAGCTCTTAAGGGAGGTTGTGTCGGTCACCACTTCAGTAAGGTGATGTTGGTGAAAGGACCACATGATGATTATGAAAGGACCAAAATTCATGAAGATAATAGTCACTTTAATCGTGAAATGGCTGAAAGGAGCCTAGAGATGATGAGAGTCATGAGTAGATGCAAAGTTGACTAACATGCAGTGCACTGTGGGAGAATATAATCCGACCCCTCTGAGTTATAGCTGAGAAAGCTGAGTCCCCAATACATGGGTCCATTAGAGATGGATGGGTGGAGATGGTTAGGTTTTGACCCTACCCTTCAGAATAGAGTAATGTGTGATGTTTTCCAGGTGTCCAATTTAGAGCACTATGTGAGGTACCCTGACCATGTGCTGAGCAATGAACCGAGTGAGCCCAAGGGAGGCTGAAATGGCCTGAGTCACCTGTGTAGTTTATAGACGCCAGGATGAAAGGACTCAAGGAAAAGAATATGTGATGATAAAGGTTCTTTGGATGCGCCATGAGTACGGTAAAGCCACATAGGGGCCAATGATGGACATGGAAAAGTCTTATCCTGAATTGTTTATTTGATTGTTGAATTTTGAGGACACAATTCCTATAAGGAGGGGAGGATGTTATAACCTCAATTTTCTAAATTATATAATGAGTTTTGTAAATATCATTTAAAGATAAATGATTTTGGCATGATTGATGTGATGTGGATTGAAATGGATTCCATGGATGATTGGTAGCATGTTTCTTATGGGCCTTGTTTTATTTGAAGCCCAAATTGATATAATCAAAGAATACATAAAGAATTCCATAAAATAAGAAAACGGATGTGGAATATTTCCCTAAAGATAAGAATTCGAGATTATGGATATCTTGGAGTTCAAGGAACTCAAAACCATGAAATAATAATAATGGGATTAAGGAAAAGAGGGAAAAAGTGATTAATATAATGATAACTTGTAATACAAGAAAAGGAATCGAAATAGTTTTGTTATTTCACCAAATTTGGAGGGATGAAGGATAATGATGAATTCGAGCTTCCCTCAAAATTTGGGAAAGAAATACCAATCCAATTGAGAGATATGATTTTTCCAAAATCCCATTGGAATAAGAATTTAATTCGAAATTTTAGGAAAATACTTTCCTTTTGATCTAGTGCCTGTGATGAGAGCCGTTGGATTGAAATCCAACGGGCACTGCTCATCGTCCAGGTCCCAGTGGGACTAGGACTCTGAGAGTTGCAGGTTGATTTTCCAACCTGATTTCTCGAGAATCTAAGGTTCAAACGCTTACGGAAATCATCCCGTTGAATTTGGGAGAGTAAGACCAAGGTTTTCAATCCTGGTTTGAGTAGGTTTCGCCTCTGATTGGGAAAGTTCCCAATCCAGTTGGAGCGTGGCCAAACCTATATATATAGGAGTGCTTTGGAGAGTACGAGCATAGCCTTTTTCTAGTCCAACCTCTGCGGTTTTGTACAAGGAGCTCTTTGGTGCGCTCAATTGGCAACTTGCTTCCTGATCTACAGCCCGATAGCTCGGCGACCCTCACCGGAGTCCGGCGGGTAGGGGGCGAGCTTGGAGGGGTTCAGGGAGGAAATTGGACCCGTCACCAGCTTCGTCGAGGGGAGGCGGAGCTCCATGATCGGTTGGTGTGAGTCGAGGGTGACGGAGGCTTCGAGTCAACCCTCAGGTTGACCGCGCGAGCTGCTAGGTCTGAGGTAGAAGACGACCCGATCACCGTCAGATCAGGGATCACGGTGATCTCCGTCGCGATCTAACGAACCTGAGGAGAGGGCGAAGTTGTGCGGTCTGCCACCGTGCGATTAGGATCCAGCGGTTGGGTCAGTTGTTGGTCGAACCCTTGGATCGTGATCGGACGATCTGAGCGCAAGGCGCGTAAGTGGAAGGGGACACGCGGCGAGGAGCGTCGGATCTTGATGGGGACCACGAGCGCATCAATCCAACGATCAGGAAATTTTGGGTAATTCCTATCTCTAACGAATATTTAGAAAAAATGATTTATCTTGCGAAATTAATAGAAACTAATAAGAAACTCATATGAGAAAACTTTATATATGAAATTTGCATAGAAAAATGCAAGGAACACGATAAAAATAATTCCAGAACCTAATTCCACTTATTTTAGCAAAAGTACTTTATTTGGCTAATAAAGTTTATTAAAATTTGATGAGAAACCCTAATTGCATGTTGAGAGGGTAATTTGGTAATTCAACAAGTCAAATTGTTAAGATTGACTCTGATAATGTTAATGGTAGTTTAATTTGCTATTTGAATGCAAAAATGCTTAACTTGGAATTATAATGATTAAAAGAAGGTTAATTTGCAAGAGAACCCTAATTTGGGATAAAGAGAGATAAAAACCATATTTTTATGAAATAAGGAAATTAGTTGTCTAATAAAGGAAATTCAATGAGAAATTAGGATTTTTATGAAGAGTGATAAATCAAGGATGATAATGATGAAAGAAGAAGTAAAACCCTAATTTCTAGAAGAAACCCTAATTATGGAATTGGAATCCTAATTTGAATGATGAAATTGGATAATTATTAATAAAATGAATTGGTACTTTTATTTCAGGATTTCTCTTCTTCATTGCTTGTTGATTGGGTTGTTATCTTGAAAAGTGCAATTAAAGGTATGTGGTTACGCTTATGAATAATCGCATTAGTTTCCCGGCGATTTCCGAATGATTCACCGGTTGCTTGAAATAACTTTTGAATGTTTATTTATTTCATGCAACTATAAAGTGACTATGATTATCATCATAAGTATGCATATAACTGGCTAGATCCTTGTTCATTTCTGGTGCTTTAAAAAGGCTGAAAAGGGGGTAATACCTAGAGAAAGGTCTAGGATTGCCGTGAGTCAGAAACTGGATTGCCTTGTGCGGTTCATGAGACTCTTCAGCATACCGAGAGTTAGAAACTGGATTGCCTTGTGTGGTTCATGAGACTCTTCGGTTTACCATGTAACTCAACTCTAGAAACTGGTTTACCGATTCAGTGGATCATGAGGGGTTGTAGTATGGTATACAGGTCCACTGCAAGTACAGCTCAGAGGTTATGGAACTTGTGGATCGCAGATGTTATATTAAAATGTAATCTTGATTGTTAAAAAGACTAATTGCTTGATTACATTGTTAGCATAAATGTTTGATTATTGTTTCCCCCACATACCGACTGACCGTTGTTTTGTTTGTCGGCGATTTAGGTACATAATCCAAAGCACAAAACAGTAAGGTGACACATTGTGAATTCAAGAATTAAAGAACAAGGAGGAACTAATTAGAGTAGTTCATCTGTCGTTAGAAGTTTAGTACTTCCAACTTTTCAAAGGTATGATAAAGAAAAATTTTATTACCATTTTCAGTATAGTCTGTTAGAATTTAATAATTGTTATTGGATATATGTTGAACCTTTGATCCGGAATTTTATGGGTGCGGCTTCAACCTCTCGGTCTCCCTTAATTGGGGGTTATCGGAAGGTGGGGTCGTAACATTGATGTTATAACCTCAATTTTCCAAACTATGTAATGACTTTTGTAAATATCATTTAAAGATAAATGAATTTGCTTGATTGATGTGATGTGGTTTGGAATGGATTCCATGCTTGATTGAAATGTATTTCATAGATGATTGGTTACATGTTTCTTAATGGGCCTTGCTTTATTTGAAGCCCAAATTGACATTAACAAAGAATACATAAAGAATCCCCTAAAATAAGGAAAAGGATATGGCATATTTCCCTAAAAATAAGAAATTGAGTTAATGGATATCTTGGAGATCAAGGAACTCAAAATCAGGGAATAATAATGAAAGAATTAATGAAAAGATGGAAAAATGTGAATAATATAATGATAACTTGCATTACAAGAAAAGGAGTCGAATCCTTGAGTAAATCCCTCCAAATTTTGTAGGCAGGATGAGAAACCTATGAGGAAGCTTCCGTCAAAATTTGGTAAAAATAGGAGTAGCCAATTGGGAGTTATTAAATTTCTAAGTTTCCTTTGGAAATTGGCTTTAATGGATGATTTAGGAAATAAATTTTCTATTTAGTTGAACGCGATCAACCTGGATCGTTGGATCTTAATCCAACAATGCACAGTAATCGTCTTAGTTCTACTGGAACTAGGACTGTGAGGGCAACAGAGGATTATTCCTCTTCGTTTTGCTTGAAATCTAGAGCCTATGGGCATATTCTAACAATCCTATTAGCTTCAGGAGACAAAATCATTGAGGATGATCCCTGGTTTGGGTAGGATTCCTCTTGATTTCTGGGAATACCCAATTCGGTAGAACCTGAGATCGACCCTATATAAGGGGGGAGAGTTAGAGAGTACCAGCATCAATTCTTGCTTGATCGATCTCTGCGGTATCGTGCGTGGAGTGTTTTTGTACACTCAATTGATGGTTTCGTCCTGACCTTCGACCTGCTAACTGCCGGGGACCTCACTGGAGTTCGGCGAGCAGGGGACAAGGTTGGGGACCTCGAAGCCAGGAATTGGACCCGTCACCAGCTTCGGCGAGGGGAGGCGGAGCTCCCTGACCAGTTGGTGTGAACCGAGAACGACGGAAGCTTCAAGTCAAACCCCAGGTTGACCGCGTGAAGCTCTGCTGAGGTAGAAGATGACCCGATCACCGTCGGATCAGGGATCACGGTGATCTCCGTCGCGATCTAACAAACCTGAGGAGAGGGCGAAGTTGTGCGATCTTCCACCGTGCGATTAGGATCCAGCGGTTGGGTCAGTTTTTGGCTGAACCCTTGGATCGTGATCGGACGATCTGAGCGCAAGGTGCGTAAGTGAAAGGGGATGCGCAACAAGGAGCATCGGATCTTGAAGTGGACCACGGGCGCATCAATCCAATGATCAGAAAATTTTGGGTAATTCCTATCTCTAATGAATATTCAGAAAAACTAATTTTCCTTGTGAAATTAATAGAAATTGATAGGAAGCTCATATGAGAAAACTTTATATATGAAAGTTGCATAGAAAAATGCAAGGAACACGATAAAAATAACTCTAGAACCTGATTCCACCTAGTTTTGCAAAATTACTTTATTTGGCTAATAAAGTTTATTAAAATTGGATAAGAAACCCTAATTGGATGTTGAAAGAGTAATTTGGTAATCTAGCAAGTCAAATCGTTAAGATTGACCCTGATAATGTTAATGGCAGTTTATTTTACTATTTAATTGCAAAAATGCTTAACTTGGAATTATAATGATCAAAAGAAGGTTAATTTGCATGGAAAACCCTAATTTGAGATAAAGAAAGATAAAAACCATGTTTCCATGAAATAAGGAAATCGGTTGGCTAATAAAGGGAATTGAATGAGAAATTAGGAGTTTTATGAGAATTGACAAATTAAGAATGTTAATGATGAAAGAAGAAGTAAAACCCTAGTTTCTAGAAGAAACACTAATTATGGAATTGAAATCCTAATTTGAATAAGGAAATTGGATAAGTATTAATAAAAGGAATTGGTACTCTTATTTCAGGATTTCTCTTCCTCATTTCTTGTTGATTGGATTATTATCTTGAAAAGTGCAATTAAAGGTATGTGGTTACGCTTATGAATAATCGCATTAGTTTCCCGGCGATTTCCGAATGATTCACCAGTAGCTTGAAATAACTGTTGAATGTTTATTTATTTCATGCAACTATAAAGTGACTATGATTATCATCATAAGTATGCATATAACTGGCTAGATCCTTGTTCACCTCTGGTGCTTTAAAAAGGCTGAAAAGGGGGTAATACCTAGAGAAAGGTCTAGGATTGTCGTGAGTCAGAAACTGGATTGCCTTGTGCGGTTCATGAGACTCTTCAGCATACCGAGAGTTAGAAACTGGATTGCCTTGTGTGGTTCATGAGACTCTTCGGTTTACCATGTAACTCAATCCTAGAAACTGGTTTACCATTTTGGTGGATCATGAGGGGTTGTAGTTTGGTATATAGGTCCACTGCAGGGACAGCTCAGAGGTTGTGGAACTTGTGGATCGCGGATGTTATATTAAAATGTAATCTTGATTGTTAAACAGATTAATTGCTTGATTACATTGTTAGCATAATTGTTTGATTATTGTTTCCTCCACATACCGACTGACCGTTGTTTGTCGGCATTTTAGGTACATATTTCAAAGCACAAAATAGTAAAGTGACACATTGTGAATTCAAGAACTAAAGAACAAGGAGGAGTTAGTTAGAGTAGTTCTTATGTGGCTAGAAGTCTAGTACTTCCTACTTTTCAAAGGTATGATAAAGAAAAATTTTATTACCATTTTCAGTATAGTATGTTAGAATTTAATAATTGTTATTGGTTATATGTTAAACCTTTGATCCGGAATTTTATGGGTGCAGCTTTAACCTCTCGGTCTCCCTTAATTGGGGGTTATCGGAAGGTGGGGTCGTAACATTTGGTATCAGAGCCTGGGTTCCTCATGTAACCATTAATAATTATTAAATTTTACAAACTCCATAGAATCCAAGGGAGTTATTAGAGGAGTATGTGAAAGACGGAGGTGTCTAGAAAGGGATCACGACCAGGGGCTGGCAAGATTTTCCTCCGCACCGCTAGTCGGAATACGAGGACTCTCGGACCCGTGTGACCGCCTGGCCAAAGTCTTAGGGTATGAATCGAAATAAGATACCTTTAGGACTTCTCATCTTATTCATCCCTTCTCATCACGAAATTCTGTTAAGGACCTTAAGGATTAGGGTTTTCTCTCTTTTCCTCACCCTCTTGAGGTATGGGAAAGGTTAATAAGGTTTAAGGAATCCTCCATCAAATTAATGAAAAGCATGTGAATAAGATGTCATGGACAGAAGCTTAATAGATTAAGCGCAACTAAATGATAGATACATGCTTAGGTCGTATGACATAAGTTGTCGTGACCTCATAAGAGACCTGAGGCTAGACCTTCTTGTCTGGAGGATAAGTTAGTTTTGGAGATAGAGATCTCCATGATAAGTAGAAGCCTAGCTACGAGTATGACGTTAACCCTAAACCTAAGTGATGGCATGATGAGTTAGACCAGGTGTTTGGATGGATGTGTCTGGGATGCCATATGAGCCATGAGAGGTTTGATGACCGAGTACCTTTGGCCACCCAAATCTTAGATAGAAGATGAGTTTGTTTATACCTTCGTATAGATGAGAAGAAGAGTTACATAAACCCTAGAGAAGTATAGTAACAAGTTTTGAGGCCTTGTACCTTGTTGATTGTCCTTGAAGAGGACTCAACCTTAAAGGGTTGTTCAAGGGAAGGATGACAGGAGTACATGTCATGCTTTTTGCAAGCTTGGTGCATGGTTAAGAAATAGAGTATGCAGTTGGTGAACCTAGGGTTCTTAGGCCTAAGAGGGGATGTGGTATACCTAATACTCATGATGAGGATTAAGTTGCTATAGTTTCGAGTATGGTTCTCCACATGCATAAAGGAAAGGGAAAAACCTTTTAAGTTAAAGGTAGGTTTGGTGAACCCCTCACAGCTAGGTTGAGGATAAAGGAAGATATGATCTTGATCCAGCATTGAGGAAAGAGGATAAGTATAACCTAGCATGATTCAGTGGGTGATCTGCTTATACCTTAATAGCTTGATAGGGTTATGTAGGATCATGTGGATGTCAACCCTAGACCTAGGAGCTTTTGTGACCTCGTGGTCAAGGGATAGTTTTCCTCCCATCCTGGGAGAGGGACCCCTTTGGTAGGGTGTATATCAGTATTGTTAAGAGGTCTCATAGGATCTTGAGAAGTTAAGTGAAGAGTACATGGTATGAGAATGAACTTGTAGACCCATAGATATCCATCTCTAATTGCATATGAATGAGTTACCATGAAGGTAATCGGTATGGGGCTTAACCAAGGTAGACAGGTTGCCATGATTCCAATAAAAGGATGAAGGCCAGCCCATGAATACAGAAAGGGAGATGATGAAGACTTGGGTAAGGTTCTAAGTGAACATGTACTATGATGGAGAATCCTAACTCTATCCTAAGGGTCAGGTAGGGATAAGACCGATGAAAGTAGGAGTTGCCTAATTCCCCAGTTGCACATGACCATAGGGTCGGGAGGTAACAACTATCATTGTCTGAGGGCCATGGGTTAGGAGATTGATCACCTTCATGAAATCATGGGACCCAAAGGGCAGATGAGTAGGGCACTCACTTGATGCACGAGGGAAGAGGGATGACCCCAAAAGAGCTGGTACCCTATGGACCTAGAGGAATTGACTAAGGATATAAACCTCAGTAGGTTCAAGATTAGTTTGTTATCATGATGTTGTGATGTAGAGACATATGTGGCACGTTGCAACTTAGATGTAAAGGTGTATTGACAAGGTGGGATGTATCATCTCTACTCTTGGAACAGGAAGAACTCTGTATTTGGACTGCAGCCAAATGCTTATTTCCTCTTGTTATGGGAGTGAGAGATAGGACATTACGCATGTCATACACCAAGTATAAGAGATTGGAACGTTGCCACCAGCAATAGAGATAGAGAAGATAACCTATCCTGGTAAGGTGAAAGATACATGGATGGTTTGCAAACACTAAAAAGGAATGAAGTAGTCACCTTATGAGGATGTTTTTATCATGATCTAGGTGGAACTTACAAGTTATACCAAGTTGAGTTTGAGCACCATGATGATGAAATCAGAGAGTATTCTTAATAAAGATGGACATAGAGTTTGAGGTGAGATGATAATTGATATAAAGGGAAGTGTATGTCTTCGATGTTATCTAATACCTAAGGATGTGAAGTGATAATGGATGCTTTGGTTGAGTTATAGCTACCTCGTTTAGCTAGAAGAGGTGGTTTGGCTAACCCTAAGTTTGAAAAGGAGTGGTGTTTGGATAACACTCAGATGTAACGAGATACGTTGAAAGGTTAAGAGTTGTTGGGTTAGCCAGTCTAGTCCTTAATATGATGAAAGGATGGTGGTAGAACCTCAAGTGCACCTATTTGGATACGAAGGTGATGAAACCTTGACTAGAGTGGTTTAGGGTTTCAGAGGAATCGACCTTGAAGAATCATGACATACAGGAAATCATGATACACCATAGAAATGGAGATAGCACTTTGGATGCTTAAGATGAGGTTGCATGTGGTTTATGGCCATGCAAGCCAAGAGGTAAAGGACGAACCCCAGTAACCCAGTGTATCGATATAGAGGACAAAAGAGTCCTTGAGAGGGAATGGGAGATCAATACTATGGATGTGGTGATGAGTCTCCCTTGGACCAAGGAAAGGTTGAAATGCAATATGGGTTATGGTAGGTCGCCTTACCTAGAGGACATGAGAAAGAAAGAGTTTTTGTTGAACTACCCATGAGAGAGATGGCTCAGCTACACCATGAAGTGAGTTAGAAGGTTCTTGAGTTTGACATAAAGGTTCACTTCCATAAAGTGGAAGTAGGTACATTGAGAACTCTATGTAGTATAGTTTATCACCCCTAACCATGGTTAGTATGATCCAGACTAAAGGGTCTGATGAGGGCATGTGTGCTCGTTCAGGGTGATATTTAAAGACAGTTCTTGTCCTATGAAAGATGTGACAATGACCACCATAGACAATATCGGGTTTTATATGAAGCTCTGTAAGGGAGGTTGTGTCGGTCACCACTTTAGTAAGGTGATGTTGGTGAAAGTACCACATGATGCTTAGAAAAGGACCACAGTGCATGAAGATGAAAGTCGCTTTAATCATGCAATGGCTGAAAGGAGCCTAGAGACGATAAGAGTCGTAAGCAGATGCAAAGTAGACTGGCATACAAGTTACTGTGGGAGAAAATGTGACATGAAAATCCGACCCCTCTAAGTTATAACTAAGAGAGCTGAATCCCCGATACATGGGTCCATTAGAGGTGGATGGGTGGAGATGGTTAGGTTTTGACCCTACCCCTCAGGATAGAGTTATGTGTGATGTTGTTTTTCACGTGTCCAATCTGAAGCGATATGTGCAAGATCCAAGCCATGTGTTGAGCATTGAACCTATTGAGCTTCAAGGAAAGCTATCTTATCCTGAGTTACCTATGCGTATTATAGATACTAAGGTAAAAGAGCTCAGAAATAAGAACATAGAGATGGTAAAGGTTCTTTGGAAACACCATGGAGAGGATGAGGCCACATGGGAGCTAAAGACGGACATGGAAAAAGCATATCCTGACTTGTTTGTTGATTGTTGAATTTTGAGGACAAAATTCCTATAAGGAGGGGAGGATGTTATAACCTCAATTTTGCAAACTATGTAATGACTTTTGTAAATATCATTTAAAGATAAATGAATTTGCTTGATTGATGTGATGTGGTTTGGAATGGATTCCATGATTGATTGAAATGTATTTCATAGATGATTGGTTACATGTTTCTTAATGGGCCTTGCTTTATTTGAAGCCCAAATTGACATTAACAAAGAATACATAAAGAATCCCCTAAAATAAGGAAAAGGATATGGCATATTTCCCTAAAAATAAGAAATTGAGTTAATGGATACCTTGGAGATCAAGGAACTCAAAATCAGGGAATAATAATGAAAGAATTAATGAAAAGATGGAAAAATGTGAATAATATAATGATAACTTGCATTACAAGAAAAGGAGTCGAATCCTTGAGTAAATCCCTCCAAATTTTGTAGGAAGGAAGAGAAACCTATGAGGAAGCTTCCCTTAAAATTTGGTAAAAATAGGAGTAGCCAATTGGGAGTTATTAAATTTCTAAGTTTCCTTTGGAAATTGGCTTTAATGGATGATTTAGGAAATAAATTTCCTATTTAGTTGAACGTGATCAACCTGGATCGTTGGATCTTAATCCAACGATGCACAATCATCGTCTTAGTTCTACTGGAACTAGGACTGTGAGGGCAACAGAGGATTATTCCTCTTCGTTTTGCTTGAAATCTAGAGCCTATGGGCATATTCTAACAATCCTATTAGCTTCAGGAGACGAAATCGTTGAGGATGATCCCTGGTTTGGGTAGGATTCCTCTTGATTTCTGGGAATACCCAATTCGGTAGAACCTGAGATCGACCCTATATAAGGGGGGAGAGTTAGAGAGTACCAGCATCAATTCTTGCTTGATCGATCTCTGCGGTATCGTGCGTGGAGTGTTTTTGTACACTCAATTGATGGTTTCGTCCTGACCTTTGACCTGCTAACCGCCGGGGACCTCACCGGAGTTCGGCGAGCAGGGGACAAGGTTGGGGACCTTGAAGCCGGGAATTGGACCCGTCACCAGCTTTGGCGAGGGGAGGCGGAGCTCCCTGACCAGTTGGTGTGAACTGAGAACGACGGAAGCTTCAAGTCAAACCCCAAGTTGACCGCGTGAAGCTCTGCTGGGGTAGAAGATGACGCGATCACCGTCGGATCAGGGATCACGGTGATCTCCGTTGCGATCTAACGAACCTGAGGAGAGGGCGAAGTTGTACGATCTGCCACCGTGCGATTAGGATCCAGCGGTTGGGTCAGTTTTTGGCTAAACCCTTGGATCGTGATCGGACGATCTGAGCGCGAGGCGCGTAAGTGAAAGGGGACGCGCGGCGAGGAGCATCGGATCTTGAAGTGGACCACAGGTGCATCAATCCAACTATCAGAAAATTTTGGGTAATTCCTATCTCTAACGAATATTCAGAAAAACTAATTTTCCTTGTGAAATTAATAGAAATTGATAGGAAGCTCATATGAGAAAACTTTATATATGAAAGTTGCATAGAAAAATGCAAGGAACACGATAAAAATAATTCCAGAACCTGATTCCACCTAGTTTTGCAAAATTACTTTATTTGGCTAATAAATTTTATTAAAATTGGATAAGAAACCCTAATTGGATGTTGAAAGAGTAATTTGGTAATCTAGAAAGTCAAATCGTTAAGATTGACCCTGATAATGTTAATGGCAGTTTATTTTACTATTTAATTGCAAAAATGCTTAACTTGGAATTATAATGATCAAAAGAAGGTTAATTTGCATGGAAAACCCTAATTTGAGATAAAGAAAGATAAAAACCATGTTTCCATGAAATAAGGAAATCGGTTATCTAATAAAGGGAATTGAATGAGAAATTAGGAGTTTTATGAGAATTGACAAATTAAGAATGTTAATGATGAAAGAAGAAGTAAAACCCTAATTTCTACAAGAAACACTAATTATGGAATTGAAATCCTAATTTGAATAAGGAAATTGGATAAGTATTAATAAAAGGAATTGGTACTCTTATTTCATGATTTCTCTTCCTCATTGCTTGTTGATTGGATTATTATCTTGAAAAGTGCAATTAAAGGTATGTGGTTACGCTTATGAATAATCACATTAGTTTCCCGGCGATTTCCGAATGATTCACCGGTTGCTTGAAATAACTGTTGAATGTTTATTTATTTCAATGCAACTATAAAGTGACTATGATTATCATCAAAAGTATGCATATAACTGGCTAGATCCTTGTTCACCTCTGGTGCTTTAAAAAGGCTGAAAAAGGGGTAATACCTAGAGAAAGGTCTAGGATTGCCGTGAGTCAGAAACTGGATTGCCTTGTGCGGTTCATGAGACTCTTGAGCATACCGAGAGTTAGAAACTGGATTGCCTTGTGTGGTTCATGAGACTCTTCGGTTTACCATGTAACTCAATCCTAGAAACTGGTTTACCATTTTGGTGGATCATGAGGGTTGTAGTTTGGTATACAGGTCCACTGCAGGGACATCTCAGAGGTTGTGGAACTTGTGGATCGCAGATGTTATATTAAAATGTAATCTTGATTGTTAAACAGATTAATTGCTTGATTACATTGTTAGCGTAATTGTTTGATTATTGTTTCCTCCACATACTGACTGACCGTTGTTTGTCGGCGTTTTAGGTACATATTTCAAAGCACAAAACAGTAAAGTGACACATTGTGAATTCAAGAACTAAAGAACAAGGAGGAGTTAGTTAGAGTAGTTCTTCTGTGGCTAGAAGTCTAGTACTTCCAACTTTTCAAAGGTATGATAAAGAAAAAATTTATTACCATTTTCAGTATAGTATGTTAGAATTTAATAATTGTTATTGGTTATATGTTGAACCTTGGATCCGGAATTTTATGGGTGCGGCTTCAACCTCTCGGTATCCCTTAATTGGGGGTTATCGGAAGGTGGGGTCGTAACATTTGGTATCAGAGCCTGGGTTCCTCATGTAACCATTAATAATTATTAAATTTTACAAACTCCATAGAATCCAAGGGAATTATTAGAGGAGTATCCGAAAGATGGAGGTGACTAGAAAGGGATCACGACCAGGGGCTGGCAAGATTTTCCTCCGCACCGCTAGTCAGAATACGAGGACTCCCGCACCCGTGTGACCGCCTGGCCAAAGTCTTAGGGTATGAATCGAAATAAGATACCTTTAGGACTTCTCGTCTTATTCATCCCTTCTCATCACGAAATTCTGTTAAGGACCTTAAGGATTAGGGTTTTCTCTCTTTTCCTCACCCTCTTGAGGTATGGGAAAGGTTAATAAGGTTTAAGGAATCCTGCATCAAATTAATGAAAAGCATGTGAATAAGATGTCATGGACATAAGCTTAATAGATTAAGCACAACTAAATGATAGATACATGCTTAGGTCGTATGACATAAGTTGTCGTGACCTCAGAAGAGACCTGAGGCTAGACCTTCTTGTCTGGAGGATAAGTTAGTTTTGGAGATAGAGATCTCCATGATAAGTAGAAACCTGGCTATGAGGATGATGTTAACCCTAAACCTAAGTGATGGCATGATGAGTTAGACCAGGTGTTTGGATGGATGTGTCTGGGATGCCATATGAGCCATGAGAGGTTTGATGACCGAGTACCTTTGGCCACCCAAATCTTAGATAGAAGATGAGTCTGTTTATACCTTCGTATAGATGAGAAGAAGAGTTACATAAACCCTAGAGAAGTATAGTAACAAGTTTTGAGGCCTTGTACCTTGTTGATTGTCCTTGAAGAGGACTCAACCATAAAGGGTTGTTCAAGGGAAGGATGACAGGAGTACATGTCATGCTTTTTGCAAGCTTGGTGCATGGTTAAGAAATAGAGTATGCAGTTGGTGAACCTAGGGTTCTTAGGCCTAAGAGGGGATGTGGTATACCTAATACTCATGATGAGGATTAAGTTGCTATAGTTTCGAGTATGGTGCTCCACATGCATAAAGGAAAGGGAAAACCCTTTTAAGTTAAAGGTAGGTTTGGTGAACCCCTCACAGCTAGGTTGAGGATAAAGGAAGATATGATCTTGATCCAGCATTGAGGAAAGAGGACAAGTATAACCTAGCATGATTCATTGGGTGATCTGCTTATACCTTAATAGCTTGCTAGGGTTAAGTAGGCTCATGTGGATGTAAACCCTAGACCTAGGAGCTTTTGTGACCTCGTGGTCAAGGGATAGTTTTCCTCCCATCCTGGGAGAGGGACCCCTTTGGTAGGGTGTATATCAGTATTGTTAAGAGTTCTCATAGGATCTTGAGATGTTACGTGAAGAGTACATGGTATGAGAATGAACCTGTAGACTCATAGATATCCATCTCTAATTGCATATGAATGAGTTACCATGAAGGTAATCGGTATGGGGCTTAACCAAGGTAGACAGGTTGCCATGATTCCAATAAAAGGATGAAGGCCAGCCCATGAATACAGAAAGGGAGATGATGAAGACTTGGGTAAGGTTCTAAGTGAACATGTACTATGATGGAGAATCCTAACTCTATCCTAAGGGTCAGGTAGGGATACGACCGATGAAAGTAGGAGTTGCCTAATTCCCCAGTTGCACATGACCATAGGGTCGGGAGGTAACAACTATCATTGTCTGAGGGCCATGGGTTAGGAGATTGATCACCTTCATGAACTCATGGGACCCAAAGGGCAGATGAGTAGGGCACTCGCTTGATGCACGAGGGAAGAGGGATGACCCCAAAAGAGCTGGTACCCTATGGACCTAGAGGAATTGACTAAGGATATAAACCTCAGTAGGTTCAAGATTAGTTTGTTATCATGATGTTGTGATGTAGAGACATATGTGGCACGTTGCAACTTAGATGTAAAGGTGTATTGACAAGGTGGGATGTATCATCTCTACTCTTGGAACAGGAAGAACTCTGTATTTGGACTGCAGCCAAATGCTTATTTCCTCTTGTTATGGGAGTGAGAGATAGGACATTACGCATGTCATACACCAAGGATAAGAGATTGGAACGTTGCCACCAGCAATAGAGATAGAGAAGATAACCTATCCTGGTAAGGTGAAAGATACATGGATGGTTTGCAAACACTAAAAAGGAATGAAGTAGGCGCCTTATGAGGATGTTTTTATCATGAGCTAGGTGGAACTTACAAGTTATACCAAGTTGAGTTTAGCACCATGATGATGAAATCAGAGAGTATTCTTAATAAAGATGGACATAGAGTTTGAGGTGAGATGATAATTGATATAAAGGGAAGTGTATGTCTTCGATGTTATCTAATACCTAAGGATGTGAAGTGATAATGGATGCTTTGGTTGAGTTATAGCTACCTCGTTTAGCTAGAAGAGGTGGTTTGGCTAACCCTATGTTTGAAAAGGAGTGGTGTTTGGATAACACTCAGATGTAACGAGATACGTTGAAAGGTTAAGAGTTGTTGGTTTAGCCAGTCTAGTCCTTAATACGATGAAAGGATGGTGGTAGAACCTCAAGTGCACCTATTTGGATACGAAGGTGATGAAACCCTGACTAGAGTGGTTTAGGGTTTCAGAGGAATCGACCTTGAAGAATCATGACATACAGGAAATCATGATACACCATGGAAATGGAGATAGCACTTTGGATGCTTAAGATGAGGTTGCATGTGGTTTATGGCCATGCAAGCCAGGAGGTAAAGGACGAACCCCAGTAACCCAGTGTATCGATATAGAGGACAAAAGAGTCCTTGAGAGGGAATGGGAGATCAATACTATGGATGTGGTGATGGGTCTCCCTTGGACCAAGGAAAGGTTGAAATGCAATTTGGGTTATGGTAGGTCGCCTTACCTAGAGGACATGAGAAAGAAAGAGTTTTTGTTGAACTACCCATGAGAGAGATGGCTCAACTACACCATGAAGTGAGTTCAAAGGTTCTTGAGTTTGACCTAAAGGTTCACTTCCATAAAGTGGAAGTAGGTACATTGAGAACTCTATGTAGTATAGTTTATCACCCCTAACCATGGTTAGTATGATCCTGACTAAAGGGTCTGATGAGGGCATGTGTGCTCGTTCAGGGTGATATCTAAAGACAGTTCTTGTCCTATGAAAGATGTGACAATGACCACCATAGACAGTATCGGGTTTTATTTGAAGCTCTGTAAGGGAGGTTGTGTCGGTCACCACTTTAGTAAGGTGATGTTGGTGAAAGTACCACATGATGCTTAGAAAAGGACCACAGTGCATGAAGATGAAAGTCGCTTTAATCATGCAATGGCTGAAAGGAGCCTAGAGACGATAAGAGTCGTAAGCAGATGCAAAGTAGACTGGCATACAAGTTATTGTGGGAGAAAATGTGACATGAAAATCCGACCCCTCTAAGTTATAACTAAGAGAGCTGAATCCCCGATACATGGGTCCATTAGAGGTGGATGGGTGGAGATGGTTAGGTTTTGACCCTACCCCTCAGGATAGAGTTATGTGTGATGTTTTTTTTCACGTGTCCAATCTGAAGCGATATGTGCAAGATCCAAGCCATGTGTTGAGCATTGAACCTATTGAGCTTCAAGGAAAGCTATCTTATCCTGAGTTACCTATGCGTATTATAGATACTAAGGTAAAAGAGCTCAGAAATAAGAACATAGAGATGGTAAAGTTCTTTTGAACCACCATGGAGAGGATGAGGCCACATGGGAGCTAAAGACGGACATGGAAAAAGTATATCCTGACTTGTTTGTTGACTGTTGAATTTTGAGGACAAAATTCCTATAAGGAGGGGAGGATGTTATAACCTCAATTTTCCAAACTATGTAATGACTTTTGTAAATATCATTCAAAGATAAATGAATTTGCTTGATTGATGTGATGTGGTTTGGAATGGATTCCATGATTGATTGAAATGTATTTCATAGATGATTGGTTACATGTTTCTTAATGGGCCTTGCTTTATTTGAAGCCCAAATTGACATTAACAAAGAATACATAAAGAATCCCCTAAAATAAGGAAAAGGATATGGCATATTTCCCTAAAAATAAGAAATCGAGTTAATGGATACCTTGGCGATCAAGGAACTCAAAATCAGGGAATAATAATGAAAGAATTAATGAAAAGATGGAAAAATGTGAATAATATAATGATAACTTGCATTACAAGAAAAGGAGTCGAATCCTTGAGTAAATCCCTCCAAATTTTGTAGGAAGGAAGAGAAACCTATGAGGAAGCTTCCCTCAAAATTTGGTAAAAATAGGAGTAGCCAATTGGGAGTTATTACATTTCTAAGTTTCCTTTGGAAATTGGCTTTAATGGATGATTTAGGAAATAAATTTCCTATTTAGTTGAACGCGATCAACCTGGATCGTTGGATCTTAATCCAACGATGCACAGTCATCGTCTTAGTTCTACTGGAACTAGGACTGTGAGGGCAACAGAGGATTATTCCTCTTCGTTTTGCTTGAAATCTAGAGCCTATGGGCATATTCTAACAATCCTATTAGCTTCAGGAGACGAAATCGTTGAGGATGATCCCTGGTTTGGGTAGGATTCCTCTTGAACTCTGGGAATACCCAATTCGGTAGAACCTGAGATCGACCCTATATAAGGGGGGAGAGTTAGAGAGTACCAGCATCAATTCTTGCTTGATCGATCTCTGCGGTATCGTGTGTGGAGTGTTTTTGTACACTCAATTGATGGTTTCGTCCTGACCTTCGACCTGCTAACCGCCGGGGACCTCACCGGAGTTCGGTGAGCAGGGGACAAGGTTGGGGACCTCAAAGCCGGGAATTGGACCCGTCACCAGCTTCGGCGAGGGGAGGCGGAGCTCCCTGACCAGTTGGTGTGAACCGAGAACGACGGAAGCTTCAAGTCAAACCCCAGGTTGACCGCGTGAAGCTCTGCTGAGGTAGAAGATGACCCGATCACCGTCGGATCAGGGATCACGGTGATCTCCGTCGCGATCTAACGAACCTGAGGAGAGGGCGAAGTTGTGCGATCTGCCACCGTGCGATTAGGATCCAGCGGTTGGGTCAGTTTTTGGCTGAACCCTTGGATCGTGATCGGACGATCTGAGCGCGAGGCACGTAAGTGAAAGGGGACGCGCTGCGAGGAGCGTCGGATCTTGAAGTGGACCACGGGCGCATCAATCCAACGATCAGAAAATTTTGGGTAATTCCTATCTCTAACGAATATTCAGAAAAACTAATTTTCCTTGTGAAATTAATAGAAATTGATAGGAAGCTCATATGAGAAAACTTTATATATGAAAGTTGCATAGAAAAATGCAAGGAACACGATAAAAATAATTCCAGAACCAGATTCCACCTAGTTTTGCAAAAGTATTTTATTTGGCTAATAAAGTTTATTAAAATTGGATAAGAAACCCTAATTGGATGTTGAAAGAGTAATTTGGTAATCTAGAAAGTCAAATCATTAAGATTGACCCTGATAATGTTAATGGCAGTTTATTTTACTATTTAATTGCAAAAATGCTTAACTTGGAATTATAATGATCAAAAGAAGGTTAATTTGCATGGAAAACCCTAATTTGAGATAAAGAAAGATAAAAACCATGTTTCCATGAAATAAGGAAATCGGTTGTCTAATAAAGGGAATTGAATGAGAAATTAGGAGTTTTATGAGAATTGACAAATTAAGAATGTTAATGATGAAAGAAGAAGTAAAACCCTAATTTCTAGAAGAAACACTAATTATGGAATTGAAATCCTAATTTGAATAAGGAAATTGGATAAGTATTAATAAAAGGAATTGGTACTCTTGTTTCAGGATTTCTCTTCCTCATTGATTTTTGATTGGATTATTATCTTGAAAAGTGCAATTAAAGGTATGTGGTTACGCTTTTGAATAATCGCATTAGTTTCCCGGCGATTTCCGAATGATTCACCGGTTGCTTGAAATAACTGTTGAATGTTTATTTATTTCATGCAACTATAAAGTGACTATGATTATCATCATAAGTATGCATATAACTGGCTAGATCCTTGTTCACCTCTGGTGCTTTAAAAAGGCTGAAAAGGGGGTAATACCTAGAGAAAGGTCTAGGATTGCCTTGTGCGGTTCATGAGACTCTTCAGCATACCGAGAGTTAGAAACTGGATTGCCTTGTGTGGTTCATGAGACTCTTCGGTTTACCATGTAACTC
Source organism: Alisma plantago-aquatica (assembly GCA_963693085.1). Taxonomy (NCBI): domain Eukaryota; kingdom Viridiplantae; phylum Streptophyta; class Magnoliopsida; order Alismatales; family Alismataceae; genus Alisma; species Alisma plantago-aquatica. The sequence continues at coordinate 573,797,428 of OY856415.1, read as the reverse complement.
AATCCTAGAAACTGGTTTACCATTTTGGTGGATCATGAGGGGTTGTAGTTTGGTATACAGGTCCACTGTAGGGACATCTCAGAGGTTGTGGAACTTGTGGATCGCGGATGTTATATTAAAATGTAATCTTGATTGTTAAACAGATTAATTGCTTGATTACATTGTTAGCGTAATTGTTTGATTATTGTTTCCTCCACATACCGACTGACCGTTGTTTGTCGGCGTTTTAGGTACATATTTCAAAGCACAAAACAGTAAAGTGACACATTGTGAATTCAAGAACTAAAGAACAAGGAGGAGTTAGTTAGAGTAGTTCTTCTGTGGCTAGAAGTCTAGTACTTACAACTTTTCAAAGGTATGATAAAGAAAAAATTTATTACCATTTTCAGTATAGTATGTTAGAATTTAATAATTGTTATTGGTTATATGTTGAACCTTTGATCCGGAATTTTATGGGTGCGGCTTCAACCTCTCGGTCTCCCTTAATTGGGGGTTATCGGAAGGTGGGGTCGTAACATTTGTGGTGATGGGATTTGCAATAGCAGAAATAGTGTGTCCTGCCAAGATCTATTTCCTTGCGGTAGAGGGCCATACTTGCTTCCTTGCCCTTTTCTTTGATGGTTGCCCCTTGGAGGCTTCTTCAGTCTTCCTCTTGCCTTTGGACTTTGGGCCTGAGGATTCATCCTCAGAGTTTGGTGCATACTCCAAACCTTCGTCACTAGAGGAACTATCTTCCACTTCTTCAAAAGGGTCCTCGGTTAGGCACATGTTGACTCAGTCAAGTTCGTTCATGATCTTGATCAAGTCAACCATTGGTGGGAACTTTCTGGTCTTTTTGAAGGTCTTCACGATTTGCTGGAGCTTTGCATGGTCCTCCAGTAGTTGCTCCCTTATCCAGAAGGGAGCGTCAGTAGTTCCTATGGCTTCTTTTACATGTGAGGTCATTCTGTAATCAAAAGATTATATATGTTAAAGAGGAAGAAATGTTGAAAGAATTGCAATATATTTAGGGATGAAATTGTTTTAAGGGTGAAATTATGTTTTCCAAGACCATTTGGCTCCAAACGGTTTTCATGCCAAATGGTTTCATGACCGTTTGGGTCCAAATGATTTCAAGACCGTTTGGCTCCAAACGGTATCAAGAATAGTTTTACGACCATTTGGGTCCAAACGGTTTCAATACCCTTTGGCTCCAAACAGTTTCTCACCCGTTTGGCCCCAAACGATTTAATGACCGTTTGGGTCCAAACGGTGTCAAGACTGTTTGGCTCCAAATGGTTTCTCGGCCGTTTGGCCCCAAACGGTTTCACGACCGTTTGGGTCCAAATGGTTTCAAGACTATTTGGCTTCAAACAGTTTTAAGACCGTTTGGCTCCAAACACTTTCTCGACCGTTTGGCCCCAAACAGTTTCATGAGCGTTTGGGTCCAAACGGTTTCAAGACCGTTTGGCTCCATATAGTTTCATGACCATTTGGGTCAAAACCACTAGGCAGATGAAACGGCGGGGACGACGAGCAGTGAAAGGATGGCAAAAATGGCATCATTGATGAAGGTGTTAATGGCAGAAAATGGGAGCTTCGTTCATGCTAGAAGCGGTGAAAACGACACCGGCGTTAGTGCAGATGGCGGTTGTTGTAGCCGCATTCTACCTTGATACTAGATGATGAAGACGGCAGACGTTTCATGGTGGTGGTATCATCGAAAAGGTCGACGGAGCAGTTGAAGGCAAACTTGAACATGCACGGAGATGACGAAAGTGATTCCGGAATGGAGCTGTGTGGGAGAGGGTGTGGGCGAGTCATGCAGGAGTAGAGAACTGAGGGAATGGAACATGGCTTTTGCGCCCGAGAGAGAGAATTCGAGAAACCAAAGGAAAGAAAAGAAAAGGGGGTGAAGAGGTATTTATAGAAAAAGGAGGGGCGACATTACAAATTCTCAAGGAAAAATGGTTTCGAGATCATACAGAGCCCAAACGGTTTCGATACCGCAAGGATCCAAACAATTTTGAGACTGTGTGGATCCAAACGGTTTCGAGACTGTATGGAGCCCAAATGGTTTTGAGACCGTAAGGATCCAAACAGTTTCGAGACCGTGTGGATCCAAACAGTTTCGAGACCGTATGGAGCCCAAATGGTTTCGAGACCATAGGGATCCAAACGGTTTCGAGACCGTAGGGATCCAAACGGTTTCAAAACCGTTAGGATCCAAACGGTTTCAAAAACTGTTAGGATAGGATTGAAACAGTTTTTGGTTTTTATATTTTTATGTTTGTTTTGGATGTTATGTTAGGTCTAAAATAAGAAATAAGAAATAAATACAATAAAAGGTAATACTCAGTTCTTGGGTTTCCTCCCAAGTAGTGCCTTGGTATTACGTCGTTGGCTCGATGAAGTTTTGACTTGGTTAGATTGATGTAGCACGATCATGAATCTCAATAGTTTGTCTTGGAAGTTTGTCAGCTGGGGTATAGTATTTCTTCAATCTATGGTCATTAATAGTTCTCTCCCCTCCATTGTCATCAATAATGATGATGGCTCCATTTGGGTAGATGTGCTTGATGGTGAATGGCCTAGACCACTTTGTGCGAAGTTTTCTGGAGAACATCTTAAGTTTGGAGTTGAAAAGAAGGACTTTATCTCCGATGACGATATCTTTCCTTTTGAGATTTCCATCGTGCCACATATTAGTTTGTTCCTTATAGATCCTGGCACTTTGGTAGGCAGACATTCGTAGTTACTCAAGTTCTTATAATTGCAGTTGTCTATACTCGCCAACATTTTTGAAGCAAAAATTCAATTGTTTGATGGCCCACTAAGATTTATGTTCCAGTTCAACTAGAAGATGACATGACTTGTCATATACCAAATGAAAGAGGGTTGTTCCTATTGGTGTTTTGTAAGCAGTGCGGTATGCCCAAAGGGCATCAGGGAGCTTGGTAGACCAATCTGTGCGATGTCTGTTGACCGTCTTTTCTAAAATGGCTTTTAGCTGTCTATTTGAAACTTCGACTTGGCCACTTGTCTGTGGATGGTAAGGTGTGGCGACCTTATGTTTAACTCCATATATTCTTAGGAGATCTTTGAAACTTCATTCTAAGAAATGAGATCCTCCATCTGATAAGATTGTTCGAGGGACTCTGAATCTAGGGAAGATGATATCCTTGAACATCTTGATAACTGGTTTGGAGTTGCAAGAAACAGTGGATATGACCTCTACCCATTTTGAAATGTAATCCACATCGACCAGTATATAGGAAAATCCATAAGATGGGGGAAATGGACCCATGTAATCTACTCCCCATACATCAAAGATTTCAATTTCTTGCCACAAAGTAAGAGGCATTTCATTCAGTTTAGATATACCACTGAAAAGCTGACATTTATTGCAAGATCGTACAAAATCACGGGCATCCCTTGCTATCATTGGCCAAAAGAAACCTGATTGCAGAACTTTGAGGGTGGTCTTCTTTGAACTCATGTGCCCCCCAGTAGGGCCAGAATGACAATGTTCTAGAACTGGGATAATTTCTTCTTCTGGTAGGCAACGACGGAATAGTCCGTCTGCACACAAGTGAAAGAGGTATGGTTCGTCCCAAAAATACTGCTTGGCATCATGAAGAAATTTCTTTCTATTGTGGTAAGAAGCAGAAGGGTGGATAATTCTTGTAGCCAAGTAGTTTACTATATCGACATACCAAGGAAATCTGGTAGTGACTATCATAAGTTGGTCATCGGGTAAAGAGTATCGAATAAGTATATTGTCATCACACTGAGGCTCAATGAGATTTAAGTGATCTGTGAAGACATTTTCTACCTCACTTTTATCTTTTATTTCCAAATCAAATTCTTATAACATCAACAACCAGCAGATGAGTCTGGGTTTTACATCTTGTTTTTGAATTAGGTATTTAATTATAGAATGGTCAATGTATACTATGACTTTTGATCTGATTAGATAAGAGTGAAATTTCTCAAAGGCATAAACGACAGCCAAGAATTCCTTTTTAGTAGTTGTATAATTCTTTTGGGCCTCATCTAGCGTCTTTGATGCATAGTATATCACATAGGGCTTCTTGTCTATTGTTTGCCCTAGAACCGCTCCTATAGTGTAGTCGCTTGTGTCACTCATTATCTGGAATGGTTGTGACCAATCAGGTTCTCTCAGAATGGGTGCAGAGATTAGAGCATTTTTTAAGGTCATGAAGCCATTTAAACATTCTAGATCAAAATTGAAATCTGCATCTTTTCTCAACAAATAGGTCATGGGATTTTCTATTTTGGAGAAATATTTAATAAATATTTGATAAAATCCAGCGTGGCCTAGAAATGCTCGCACTCCTCTAATGTCTTTATGTGGTGACAGTTTTGAAATGACATCAATCATTTCCTTATCCACTTCAATTCCTCTTTCACTCCCTCGGTGCCCGAGGACAACACATTCTGTCACCATAAAGTGACATTTCTCCCAATTTAGGATCAGGTTTGTTTCCTCACATCTTTGTAAAACTTTCTTGAGGTTAAGAAAATAGTTGTCAAAAGAATTTCCATAGACTGAAAAATCATCCATAAATATTTCCATGGTTGACTTAGTTAATCGTACGAATATTGTAGACATGCACCTTTGGAAGGTTGCAGGTGCGTTACATAGCCCGAAAGGCATCCTTCTGAAGGCATAAGTTCCAAAGGGGCAAGTGAAGGTTGTCTTTTCTTGGTCCTCTGGGTGTATCAGGATTTGATAGAACCCGGAATAACCGTCAAGGTAGCAGAAGAATTTTTGATGGGCCAAATGTTCAAGGACTTCATCAAGAAAAGGTAGAGGAAAGTGATCTTTTCTTGTTGCTTTGTTCAGCTTCCTGTAATCGATACACATCCTCCACCCAGTGACAGTCCTTGTGGGTACTAGCTCATTTTATCATTCAGAACGACAATAGTACCCCTTTTTTAGGGACCACTTGGACCGGGCTAACCCATTGAGAATCTGAAATGGGATATATGATACCAACTTTTAGGAGTTTAAGGACCTCGAGACGAACCGCTTATTTGAGGTTTGGGTTTAGAATCCTCTTATGTTCCCTTGATGGTTTAAACTCTTCTACCATGGGTAGTCTGCGCATGCACAAAGCTAGGTTTATTCCTGTTAGGTCAGTCATTTTATACCCGATAGCTTTTTTGTATTTCCTGAGCTCAGCAAGGAGTCTTTCTTCCTGATCATCTATTAAGGTAGAGCTGATTATGACTAGACATAATTTTTTTCATCCAGGAAGATATGTTTGAGTCCTATTGGTAAGGCTTTCATTTTAGGGGCCTTGGGTACTTTTGTTGTTTCCAAAATGGTGACAGATTTCAATTCCTCGAAGGTGGCTGCTGTAGCTTCTTCGGCTCGGTCTAAATATCACAGATATTGTTGTACTAGTTCACTGGCTGAAAATTCAACTTCTGGATTTGTCAAGACATTCTCCAGATCATCAGATGGTTCGGCTGTTTCTTGTTGTAATTGAGACATTTTGTCTATTGCCTCAAGAAGAAAAACTTCTTCCTATATGTTGGGACCTTTTAGGCTATTGAGGATTCTGAATTGAATGGCTTCCTTACCTAGCCTTAAGATAATTGTACCAGCTGTGATGTCGATAAGTGATCTGGCCGTGGCAAGGAAAGGTCTAATGAATATTATTGGATATCTTAGATCTTCCTTTATATCCATAATAACAAATTCACAAGGGACATAAGAGTCCTTTCCTATCTTGATTGGCATATCTTCAATGATCCCTAACGGTGCAGTGATGGTAGAATCAACCAGATGTATTGTCATTGCAGTGGGTAATAATTCGGTAAAACCCAACATTTTACACATTGAGAAAGGCATAATAGATATGCTAGCTCCCAGATCAACTAATCCTTTTTTGCTAGAGGCATTTCTGATAGAAAATTGGATACCAAAGGAACCGGGATCCTTCTGTTGTTTTGGCATTTTGTTAAGAATAATATCAGAAGTTGTCTGAGCTAGTTTAACAGTCTCTTGTTCTTCAGTCATACATTTCATCGATAGAAAGGTCTTCAGGTATTTGGCCCAAGTTGGTATTTCGGAGAGGGCATCAAGGAATGGAATATCAATATAAAGTTTTTTCATTGCTTCCTTAAATTTCTAGAATCTAGTACCCAGTTTAGTCCCTCTCAGCCTTCCTGGATATGGTATTCTGGGCTTATATGGTGGGACTTCAGGTTCTTTGAAATCTAGTTCCTTTTCCTTCCCCTTCTCGATTTCTACAGTATTTTCAGTTTCTGGATTCGTGTTTGCAATTGGGGTGATTACAGCTATATCTTCATCTTCCTAAATGATTTTTGTGGCTTCAGAGGGGACATGACCAGACCTTGTAGTAATGTATTTCAATGGTTCTTGTCTGGGTTGATCATGTCTTGGGTTTATCTCTGGTTGACCAGTAAAGGTTCCTGCTAGAGGTTTTAATTGGGCTGCAATATGTGCTAACTGTGCTTCAACGACTTTTTGTTGGGCTTGCTGGTTAGCTAGCATGGTTTGTTGGGATTGCAACATTTGTCTTATTAATGATAGTTCATCTGTTGGTGGAGGTGGATTATTCTTTGGTGGATTTTGTTGATACTGTTGTGATTGTTGCTGCTGAGGTGCTGGTAATTGGGGTTGTTGAATTTGTGGTTGTTGCAGCCGAGGTTGATGCAATTGTGGATGCAACGACAGATGAGTGTATTGGTAATATGTAGAAGGGTTTCTTGGTTGTGTGAATCCTTGCAATCCTCCTCTAAAGTTTCCATGGTCTTGATTATAGTTGTTCTGGAAACCTGGTGGCGATCTATTAAAAACTCCTCCTTGGGTCTGGTGTTGCGGGTTGGCGGTCCCTACAGGATTCCCTTATTGAAACCCAGGATGGTTTCTTGGTTGATTCAGGTTATAATAAGCTTGTCCTGGTATGGTGTGAATGGAATTGACTTGCTCCGGTGACAGATCCTCAGGATGTTCGATGATCGGTTCATACTGTGGCTGTGGTGTCTACATGTCCATCATCACATTATATAAGAGACCACATGATAATGTGGGATGATCGGATGCATGACATGCCTCACAAGTCTCGGTATCTGCCTTGACCTATTGGGGGCTCTTCTTTTCTCTGAGTGTCGTTTCAAGTACTTGTTGCTTGTGAGCTATAGTTTTTAGGGCTTCAGTGATGGCTTTCATTTCCATTGATTCTTTAGCTTTACAAACTTTTAGAATTCCCTCGGTGGATGACCTTCCCCAATTGGATTGGTTCTCAGCTCCAAGTGTAACAATCCTCCAGGCATCTTAATAGTTCTTTCGCATGAAATTCCCACCATATAAGGAATCCAAAAATTTCTTGATGTCATCACTTACTCCTCTATAGAATGTTTCTATCGCTAATTTTTAGAGATTCCATGATGCATGCATTTCCTTAAAATTTCCTTGAATCTTTCTCACGATTCCGCCAATGATTCCCCTGGGAGTTGAGAAAAGTGATTAATTTGTCCCCTAATTTCATAAGTCAACGAAGATGGAAAGAACTTCTCTAGAAACTTTTCTTCCAACGGAGCCCAGGTGGTGATTGGCTCCCCATCTAGCGCGTTATACCAGCTCAATGCCTTTCCAGACAAGGTGAAGTGAAAAAGGTGTAGCATGATTGCATCGAAAGGAACCCTGGCATGTGGTACTAGCCAACAAAGAGACTCAAATCACTTTAGGTGATCCATGCAGTCATCCCCAGCACCTCCAGAGAACAAAATGCCTTGCATAATCTGGATCCATTTCGTGTGGATCTCAAAGTTAGGAACATTGATGAGCGGGTGCCTAACTAGGTGATTATCTTCAAAGTTCTTAGGAACGACATAATCCCGAAGTTTCTTGTTTCACAACACTATATGAGCAACAGCTGTGGTATCTTCATTCTCAGTTTGAATGCGGGTCTGTTCTTTTTCTTGAACCTCAACTTGAATCTGAGCACGTGTGTCAGCAATAAGTTGTGCTCTTTGAGATGCTATGGCCACATTGACTCTTTCCATAGCCAAAGCAACTTGGCACTGTTCGTCAGCCATTTGTCTGGCTCATTGGAAGTTGAGTTGGATGTGTCGGTGGAAGCTTCATTCTACCTCAGAGTCGTACTATGGCTCAGGGGAGAATCCGATGTAATGCAAAGGTTGCATACACGTTTTCTACCTGAGTAGAAGAAGAAACCCACTTTAGATAATGCAGAGAAATGATGAAATCAAGGTGATATAAATGATGGTTAAAGAAAAGTGTACAATCCTGATCAACTAGAAAGTTAGTAAGTAAAATTAAAACATTCCATTGTCCCCAACAATGGCGGAAATTTTTGATGGAGCCTCCACTCGTGTGGAGTTGCGTGCACCACTAAAAATCCTAGAGATAGTAAGTCTCTAAGTTTAGCCTTGTGTATGCTATGATAAGATCTCCACCCACGTATGCTAAGATACGTGGAAGTCTTATCATAGTATAGTTAAGGGTCGAATCCACGAGACAACGGTCTTGTTAAGAGTTTAACAAGATGGAAAACGTAATAATCCTACTTATCTACTTAAAAGTTGATATCTAGATCAAAGAGTTGGTTTGATGATTAAACTAATGTGCGGAGAAAGTAAATAACAAAAAAGTAAGCTTACGATTGTAAACGATAATTGGAAACTACTTAGATGTAATCGAGTTTCACCACCACTACACATGGATCAAAACATTCATCATAATAACATTACTTGCAAAGAAAAGGGGTCCAAATATTTAGTATCTTTGTAGACTTAACTTCCTTTCGGATAGATAACTATGAGAAATGCTAGAGTGTTGCAATGCCAACCATCCCCAAATGAATGGTCACTTACTTTGCATCGCTCCCCTCACAAAGTGTGTTCCTCGACCTATCAAGGTTGTACTTTCATACGTCAACTGGTTCCATTTCTTAGTATGAAAGTACAACATTGGAGGTGAGTTTACTCCACTTCTTGAGAAACACTCCTAGATACCAAATAGATGTATGGTGATTACATACATCAAGAACCAACATGCAGTCGATATTCAAATCTAAGAGTACAAACGTAGACAATTCACACTAGTAGATAATAGATAACACAAGTTGGTGATCAAGCAACTGGAATTCATTAAACGATTGATGTTGAACTGAAAAGGTAGTATTTTTCTATTGCAAACTCATGAATTACAATGCATGAAATGAAAACATGAGTAGTGGGGATACTCCCCCGCACCCTAGTGTTTGGTACTACTCTCTCATGGCAAGAATAAAGAAGGAGGTGGGAAGAGAGAGAGAAAGCATCATCTCCACATAGGAGGGAGGAAGGTTGACCCCTTGGAGTAGAGAGAAACTCTCTTCACACCATTTGGTTGACTTGATGAAGACTTCTTCACTTACCACCTTCTATGTTGATGAGAGAGAAAGTAGTTCGAGGATGAAGTGTGGATCTTGTACCGGAAACCTTGGGGCAGAGGATGGAAGATGAAACAACTCTGGAATGGTTGGGGAAGCCTTTGGGCATCCCAGAATTCGATACTAATGAGAACTCCTTCGGTTCTATTTATAGGCTTCCAAGGAGTCCCAAACGGTCTTGGGAACATTTGGGTCTTTAACGGTTTGGGGACCATTTGGCTTCATGCGATCTTGGGACCGTTTGGCTTCATACGGTCTTGGGACCGTTTGACTTCATGCGGTCTCCATACCATTTGCTTTTATTCGGTCTTGGGACTGTTTGAGTTCATACGGTCTTGGGACCGTTTGCCTTTATTCAGTTTCCAAACCGTTTGCCTTAATTCAGTCTTGGGACCGTTTGGGTTCATTCGGTCTTGGGACCGTTTGTCTTTATTCGATCTTGGGACTGTTTGAGTTCATTCGGCCTTGGTACCGTTTGGAATTCATTCGTTCTTGGGACCATTTGCCTTTATTCGGTCTCAGGACCATCTGAATTCATTCGGTCTTGGGACCATTTGGACTTCATTCGGTCTTGGGACCGTTTGGGGCTTTTGCAATTTTTTTTTGGGTTTTTCTGTAAGGAGAAAAAGATAAATGTTAGTTTAATGGTGAATTCATAATAACATTGAAAGTTAAGGATTATATCTAATTTATCTAAGAAAGAGTATGGAAAATTAAGAAAAACTAGTAAGATAACATCACAAAATGGGAGGTTATCACACCTCCCTTCACTTTGAGATCTGAAGTTCTGGGCTTCTGGCCATCTTTAGAACTCTTCTTAGATTTTACCTTTGCCTTTAGACTTCCCCTTTGTCTTGATAATCATCATCATAGACTTGGGTTTTTCCTTCTTCATCTGTCCCTCAACTGTTCTCAACATGCCGAACAACTTTGTCAATAACTTGTCAAAGTCATTCATGTTATAGTTCATGACGAACTAATTATATGACTCTAGCACAGACGGTAGTATCATGTCAGTGGCCAACTCTTGACCTAAGGGGAACCCCAGTCTAGCTAAATTCTCCACATACCCAATGAGTTTGAGTACATGAGGACTTATTGGATCTTCTTCTGCCATGTTATATTTGAACAATGCCTTGGAGACATCATATCTCTCTTGTCATGCCTGGTCCTGGAACATGTTCCTAAGATGTGTGACCATCTCCATGAATTCCATGTTCTCACGCTGTCTTTGTAGCTCATAGTTCATTGAGCATAACATTAGGCATTTGATATCCACAACATCATCAATATGCTTCTTGAAAGCATCACCTTCCGTCATTGGAGCATTAGGAAGGATTTCTTCTGGTAATGGTGTGTCTAGGACATAGAGCTTGTGCTCTGATGTGAGAATGATTCTTAACTTCTTGAACCATTCATGAAAGTGGTTCCCATTAAGTTTTTCCTTTTCAAGGACCAATCACATAAAATAGTGATTGTTGTTTGTTTCCATTTTATTCGACAAAAGAATATGCAATTTTGTCAAAAACTCATTTTTTATTTGATTTAATTAAATTTGGGTGATATAAATATGGTATTTAATTAACTATTATTCTCATTATGTTGTTCAAATTGATAACCTTCAAGTATCAATTTGAAAAATTACAGCAGACAATTTTCTAAGGAGCCAAGATCCATATTTCATCAAGTCTTGAGTCGGCTTTTGTCGATCGTCCACAATTTGATTATTTAGGTAGGCAACTTTTGATGATTGCATCAAATGTAATTCTTGGATAGATATTATGCACAACTCCTTGCCATGATCATCTATATGCCTCTGGTCTTAGGCTCTCTAAGAATCACTAGTTAAGCCTGACCTAATATCCAATATGATAATAATGCACCCCGATTTAGCAGAACCTACATTACTACCATCAAAATTCCACAAGGTAGACGACACACCATGCTTTAGTGTAACCTATGCTTAGTCAAACAAGCTTTTCATGTGTATTTCTATTAGAAATCATCTTATAATTAATATATTTTGATTGAGGGGTTTATATATATCATATATATAATATTATATATATATATATATATATATACAAATACTATATACAATCACCACATATATAGTGTGTATCATATGTATGCTACATCCCACAACGTAAACATGTAATATAAAACAAAAAAACAATGGTTACGACCATGTCTACTATAATGCCTTGGAGCCACAAGGAAATACTAACATCTAGGTCAATCACCACATCACATGTATGAACCTATTGTTGGTGTAAATATATGCTTGCTAATCTGGGTGGATCGGTTCAACCCTTGAACCGGTCGTCTCATCTCTTAGCTGGTCAGATGATCCTTTGAGACAATCGTCTTCCCTCCTATCCAATCAATGTCTGGGCATCTTCCAGACGGTTATGTGGGCTCATCAAATGATCATATAGCTTCCTATCCAACTGATGTCTGGACTCCTTCCATACGTTTAGTTGGGCCCATCAGATAGTCGTTGGGCCCATCAGACAGTCATCTGGCCTCCTATCCAACCAATGTATGGACTCCTTTGAGATGGTTGGCTCATCTCACAAATTAGTCATCTCATATGGTAATGGTCATCTTCGTCGTCGTTGTAAGAAAAAAAACTATCCTCTTGGTATTTACATATTACATTATAAAGAGAAACCTCAAGTTACATTTGAGGGAAGCAAAGTTAGAAAAGAATTAATTTTACATTGGGAAGAGGGAGGCAGAGGTTCAGTATGCAGACCGGGATAAACACCAACAAAATCATACCATCCAACCACACACTGATATAGGGTATAGGACATAGCCATGCTACACATCCACCATAAAACCGCTTTTAGGGTAACACATGTAAATTACACACACACACACACACATATATATATATGGGCGTTCATTTAATACCCACGTGGGTAACCTGGAGTTCGCAACCCGGTAGCCAAAAAAGTAACTCTTCTGGTCAGAAAAGCAATCCTTCTATAAAAAAGTAACTATTTTGATAAAAAAAGCAACTATGCGACTAAAAAAGTGAATCTGTGAAAAATACACAACAAATATGTATATAATTGTGTTTTTGAATCTGCTATTGCAAACCTAACTATCTATGCATGAAACTTTATAGTTTGTAAGGTAAAGTAACCCTCAACATGACAAAAGTAAGAAACTCAAAAAAAAGTAACCAAAATAGGGGGCAGGTAGCTACCTGCGCGGATATTAAAGATGGACCCTATATATATATTAGTTTTGGGATTATGTGGTATCTGATCAGATACACATATGCCACCATTTAAATATTCATATTGTATGTAATAAATAAAAGATAAAATAAAAAATTTGATCATATCGATTACCCTAAAACATAGTAAATTGACATGGCTCTGATACCACTGTTGGGAAACAAAAAAAATATCTATATGTATTCCCCATAACAATAAGATTGCATCACTTACTATGAATAGGAAGGATGGTTTAATGAGTTTATACCTGGTCATGTATCTAGTCCAGCGACAACAACTCATTGCAATGCAACTATCTTCTAGTTTCTCTTGGACGGTGTCTGTGCAACTCATGGTCTTCACCACGAATGACAACCTGAACAATTTCAACAGCAGATCATGTAGTCTTGCCACAGATTGTAGCCTAACATTGTCCTCTTAGCAACAACCAAAGGACTCCTACCTCTAGAGTAGTCCACATAGACCAACTAGAACTCATGTCATTTAATTAGAACTAACAGGAAGGAGTTGTCTCTCCCATTGGCGTACTATTCATCAACTTTCTCTCCCATGACAACTGATTCTCAGTTGTTCTCTCCCTCGCTATCCCTCCCTATTCAGGTAGGACTTGCTTGGGATCTCTTGGTTACCACAACTAGAGAGGACAAAAATTGTTAGAGCAACTGATTCTCAATTGTGTGTGTTAGAAAGCCCTCGATACCCCTCTATTTATAGTTGAGGCCAGGGTTAGGCTTCCCAATTGAAATGGGAGTGGAAGGGACCGGAAGATCATGAATTTTTTCAAAAATTCTGTAAATTTAGCAATTTGCGATGGCCAAAACGATTGTCCCATACAAGAGGTAGTCATTTTTTCCCAATTGTAATCATTTTGGGAAATTTGTATCCAATTAATGCTCAATCATGACATCAACACTAACCCTTGATGTACCTGAATTTCTCCACGAATTGGGCATCTCGCTCTCATGACCAATAGATGGTCCTCTCACTTACATGAGCTGGTCGGCTTGCTACCACAAGATGATCATCTTGCTTTGTGAGTCGGTCATCTCATGCCCCTGTTCTGGCAAAACTTAGCCAAATCAATTCCGATCAACTTGACACTCCAAATGACACTCTCAACACTTGAACTAATCGTCTAATAGTCCAATCAGCTGATTGGTTGGGTGAATTGAGTACTTGAACACTTTAGTAATCAATCCATTCATCATTCATGATTAAAATCCTCTTCTATATGAGTTCTATGACCCTATATGTCCCATATCATGTTGGCAGTGAATGTCCATAACTAGCTTATGACATCACAAGCAAAGAGTGGTGCCTAGTCACACATCAATACTACCCAAGTGAATGGAAAGTTGGAGAACAACTTCAACCTACAATATGTGTAAGGTGTTCTAGTGATTGTATAATGCCTTTGTCTTTGATATCTAGAGTGAATTTGAGGCATGAAATCGTCATCCCTGGTGTTTCTTGAAACAAGAGCAGAATGTCTGAGATAATGTGACCTCAATATTATATATTGATTCACATGTTCATGTTCATGTGTTTCTTAGTCTCACTTATCAAGTGGACAAGATATCATACTCCAGTAGGAGGGAAAAATCCCATCTCTATAACTCCCAGTCATCCCCCATGTGTCAAAGCTACCTAATCATCACCATTATGGCAAACTATTATTTTAGGATTACATTTGATGATGTTAAAGTATACCCAATGACATGCGATGAGTGTAGTGATTTCAGGTAAAGAATCACAATCACCACCTTCAATATGAGAGATGACTATGACTGCCAAATATGGTTTCCATGTGTCACTCTCAAGGTGAGTCTATCTGATACATTGTTCCCTAACATGTAACTGTGTATTTGGTTTGATATTGCCATATCATGACTAATGAGATTCTATCATCAACCAACATACACTCTAGTCTTAAGTGTTAATGGTGTCTATCTACCTTCCATGGTAACAACTGACTAGAGACATAACAAGAATGTACATACTCTTAGCATTTATATGATCTCATTCTCCAGGTCATGTACTTGAAGACATACGTCATTGAGTATTTTCATTCTTTGGACATGTTTTCTCATTATCTCATAATTGAGTGAAGCATAATGAATTGGAATCTTGCCTTTATTATAATTAATCAAATCCTTTATTGTTATTATCAAGTAAATCATCAAATGATTGGCTCTCTGGGCATATCATACCAATAAAATTAGCCTGAATTGGGTCTGAATTTTCTTAGACCAGAGCAACTCCAGTCATGCTTGGGTTCAATTAGGTTTAATTTAGGTCAAAATAGGCCAGGTTTGAAAACATTAGGTCAACGTTGGGGAACATAGGTCTGATTTAGATATATCAAGTCAGTTTTGGAGGAATTAGATCTAGTTGGGGGAATTAGATTAAAATTTCTTAATCCTATTAGTAAATGGGATTGGTTAGATAAACATACAACCGATGGCATATGTTATCTTTGGTTTGATTTAGACCAAATTAAGAATGGCTTGGAAAATTTAGATCTGAATTGGGAAATATTATTTTGGGAATGTAAGGAACATTTGGAGATGTTAGTTCTAGTTTGTACAAATGGATATCTCATGTAAGATTGTTTATAAAAAATTAAGGGACTTTTAGTCTGATTATGTCATCTTAATATAAATAACTTCAAAGTTGTGCGTGATTGGGGCAAGCTATGCCAAATTGGGTCCAATTTAGATTGAGCTAGGTCATATTTGGGACACCCTCATCTACTCCACTATTCCTTTCTAATTTGTAATGATATTTATCTATTTTTTACTCCCCCTATTTCAACCTTGGTTTTGGGAAATGTTCACTTGTGCAACAACATATAAAATAGCTTGTTTAGGGTTAAATTTTGTAAGCTAAGAAGTAAGAACATTTCAAACTTGTTAAAATTTTCTATAGGGTTTGGGAGACCATAAAGACAACATTGCTAATTCCATAGAGCTTGTAGGTGTTTTCTTTGGTACTTCAACATACCCACACATCATTTTTTCATTTAGAATGATTAGGATTGTGTTTTTCCCCTTGGTAAAACATAAATCTAAGTGATTGACTTAACAATCATAGTTTTGTATTGGTAGATCAAATATGTATTGTTTTATAATTACTAGCAATATAGGTGGCTTCCTATAGGACGATAAATTTATATGGATAAATAACTAGTATAAACGTCACAAACATGTATTTAAAGGAAAATTGAATTCCTTTTGAAGTTTATTTTAATATGATAAAGGACACTTTTTTGGTCCATGGCCCCTCAAAACTTGGTACGTACACGGGTGTCTTTAATTAAGGAACTTTAATATGCATATTGCAAAACATACCTTATAAATATATTATATATGCGGAGTGTTCCTGGCATCCCTAGAAGACCTTAAGAGATCATGATTCTTCTTGGGGTGTTGTTGGGAATGGGAAATGTCTATCTAAGAATCTATTGTGAAATTGGTATCTTCTAGAGGTTCTACTACATGTGTGTCAGGTTCCCAATCCCCAAGTAGGATACCATCAAGGATGTGGCTATGTGTCTACATAATTTCTTCATTGTTTGCATAATAACTAGGGTGTCTAAGGTGTTGTTGGAGGTCATCATGGTAGTGGTGGTTAACATAACGGGAGTTTTATCTTCCCACTAAAACCCTATAAATGATAGGAGGGGTAAACCCATAATATCAAAATGAGAGGAGTATACCTCACTCTAATAGCATCAATGGGCAGAGCCAGTCACCCAAACACGAATATATCCTTGTTTGTAGTATATGCATTTAGGTTTTCTAAATGATGTACATCCTTGGTGACCTTATAGGGTGTCATGGTTGACATGGAATTGATATCAACTATTTGACCCCATTTGTATAACCATACATAGTTTTGGACTACACTTATATGATCACATTTTTATCGTATTTCTGGTTTGTAGATCTTGGGTTGTCATTAAGAAGCCTTTGTGACTGAATCATCTAGGGCAATTAGTTCTAGTTTACACGGTCTAGGACTTTAGATATCAACATCATGTTACTTACAAAGACGAGTCTCATTTGTACACTTACATATCTCTTTATCTAAAGTTCAATTAATTTTTCTTGTACTGATTTACTTATCTAAATTTAGACTAAATTTTAAAATATAGCTAGATATAGATTTTTTGGGACTCTCTTGTTTGCACAATCATGTAGGAATGATGATAGAAACATCTTAATTTACATCTTATTCATCAAAATTATTTTTGATTCTTCAAAGTGGTGAAGTTTATCACATGGCATGTTTCTGTCTGGGTAGAAACTATGCCTAATATGACACGTATCTTCTAAGTCATATAAATGAATTATTACAAGTGATTCTTCGAGTTTGTGTTAATCTGAGTTTACCATGTATAATACATATAAGAGTGATTGACAAAGTTGCCTCAATTTAATTTTGTGTCATCATTTGCCTTGACCCACAGTTTTTCCCTAGTTTTATAGTTATTGTCTTATATTTGTCTTGCCCTGGATTAAGAAAAACCAAATATAATATTTATTGTAGTTTTCTTTTATGTATGACTAATTTTTCAAAAAAAAAGTAAGGACATCAATATAGATCCTTTTTGAGGGAACATTTACTTCCCAAGTGCTTGTTTATTTTTATTTCTGGTATGCCATATGCAGTTACTCAATAATGTCTCAATTATTTTTTTCCACTGACTATTATCTCAATTATTTAATACAATATGTTTCCATTTAGTTTAGATTTTGCAAAACATCAAGGACACCTTTTAGTTTTAAACATTACTGAAATAACTAGCATATCCAATTTATATTTCTCATTCAGATGAGTGACTGGAGAAACCATATTTAGGTAGATTTCCTGAGTTTCATGTGTGGATAATACGTCCTAAATCTATCATGTAATCCATTTTGGTGAATACATACACATTGGATAGTAGTTGTGATAAAATTCATCTCGAATTCATGTTATTGTGTTGAGATGGTACAAGATAAAACCTGATGCATTGATCAATAAAGGATTCTAAGTTTAGATGTCACATCTGAAGCTTAGGAAAGGCTTTGAAGGCTCATAATACCTAAAATCAATTATCCATGGAGACTTCTAAGTTTATATGTCGCATTTGTAATGACTTTTCCATATATACATACTTGTATATCCATATAACGTATTCTAGTCTTAAAAGATATAAGCTCATTGTCATTCTTGATAGTGGAGTTTCTCTAGTGGCTTTACTATCACTACCAAAAAACAAATTATAGGTGACAGCCATGTAAAAGGTTACAGATTTTAGGTGACATGCTTGTACATCACTTATAATATGTATAAACCTATGTGAAATAGATGACATACATTTTAGCAGTTTGAAAAGATTAGATACTTTAGGTGTCATACATGCAAAT
The DNA here is from genome assembly GCA_963693085.1 of Alisma plantago-aquatica. NCBI lineage: Eukaryota > Viridiplantae > Streptophyta > Magnoliopsida > Alismatales > Alismataceae > Alisma > Alisma plantago-aquatica. The sequence continues at coordinate 573,779,329 of OY856415.1, read as the reverse complement.
CATCTATAATTTTTATAATCCTACGTAATATAGATGACATACATTTTATCATACATGAAGGTGTTACACCGAATAGGTGACATACATTTGAATCACCTATGTTCTAATGGGGGTTTTCCATATAGGTGACATGTATATGAGTCACATATGATCTATAAGGGGGTATATATTTAGGCGAAACACATCCATGTCACCAAACGTTTAGGTGACACATGTACTTGTCACCTAAACTTTAGGTGATAGACATGCCCGTCATTCAACATCTTCCAACATATAATAAGCATCAACAAGCTTCATGGGGATATATCAATGCATTTATTGACAATTCATAAAGGAAGATATGTGAGAGAAATTGTTGCTAAGAGTCTTTCTAAGTAATCCAGAGGGTTAACCATAGAGGGATATTGACATAATGATCTTCCCCCAAACTCATATATGTCTCTTTTTTGAACATTCTAAGGCTAATGGTCATTTGTCATGTGAGGAAAATTGCTCCTTGATAGTAGCTTGTGTAGACCACCCACCCCCAACAACAATTGCTTCAAAAGAGTGGTGGCTATCAAAAGCACTCAAACGACCTTGCTCCCATCATCCTCAATTCATACACATCTCTTTTATGAATAGTTAAGAGGACATTACATATATACATGTCTCAAATCAAATCATTTTCAAGGACTTGCTATGAGAGGACACTATCATGATATGGCCCCTAGCTCCACCCTGAAGCATTTTCACAGACTTTCTACCGACACACATTGTCATGATATGGACCATGGCTCCTCACTAATACATTTTGGGAGAATTCCATGAGCGTACATTCTCATGATATGGGCCCAGTCTCCTCACAAATGTATTTTTAGGAACTTGTTGTGAGAGGACACTATTAAGATATGGGCCACAAGTCCTCCAAGTTTCATTTCATGGAACTTGTTGCGAGTGAACATTGTCATGGTATGGTTCATGGATCCTCCCAAATTCATTTTCATGGGGATATATCAGTACATTTATTTGACAATTTGTAAAGGAGATGTATGAGAGAAAATGTTGTTGATAGTCATTCTATGTGATTCATAAAGGGATATTGGCATGAAAACAATCACCAAACTCATACATGTCTCTTTAGTGATCATTCTAAGGTCAACGAGCCTTTGTCTTACGAGGCAAATTTCTTCTTCCAAACATCTTACATAGACCTCCCACCCCCAAAAACTATTCCTACAAATGGGAGGTACCTGCCATAAGCACGCAATCAACCAGGCTTCAATTGTCCCCAAACTCATAGATGTCCATTTATGAATAGTTAATATGACAATACATATTAAGGACTTTTTTGTGAGAAGACAATGTCATAACATAGGCCCTAGCCCCTCCTCAAATCATTTTAATGGACTTGTCTGAGAGGACATTGTCTTGTTATAGATGGTAGCTCCTCGCACATACATTTTGGGGGACTTTCCTAAAGCATTCTAATGATATGGGATTAGATACTCACAAATACAGTTTCAAGGACTTGTTGTCAGAGACCACTATCATGATATGGGCTTAAGATCCTCACAAATGCATGTCAAGGGACTTGTTGTGAGATGATATTGTCATGATATGGGCCCAAGATCCTCACAAATGCATTTCAAGGGACTTGTTGTGAGATGATATTGTCATGATATGGGCCATGGCTCCTCCTAAATGCAATTATGGACACTATCAATATATGGCCCTGACACCTCCTTAATGCATTTGAAGGGATGTGTTGTGAAAGGACACTATAATGATATGGGTCGTGGCACCTCCCAAATGCATTTTCAGGGATGCACCGTGAGATATCATTTGTTATGATATGGGCCCTGGCACTTCCCAAATGCATTTTTGTGGACTTGTTGTAAGAGGACGTTCCCATAATATGAGACCTGACACCTCTCAAATGCATTTTTAAGGACATACTATGAGATGACATTGTCATCATATGTGCCACGGCACCTCCCAAATGTATTTTCAAGGACTTGGCGTGAGAGGAGATTGTCATGATATGGGCCCAAACTTCACCCAAATGCATTTTTAGGGGCTTATTATGGGAGAAAATTGTCAATATATGGGCCATGTCTCCTCCTTAATGCATTTGAAAGAATATGTTGTGAAAGGACACTATCATCGTATGGGTCGTGGCACCTCCCAAATGCATTTTTAGGTACTTGTTGTGAGATAACATTTGTCATGAAATGGGCCTTGACACCTCCCAAATGCATTTTGATGGACTTGTTATGAGAGGACATTGTCATGGTATGGCTCCTGACACCTCCCAAATGCATTTTTATAGACTTCTTGTGAGAGGACCTTGTCATGATATGGCACCTAACACCTCCCAAATGTATTTTTAAGGACTTACTATGAGATGACATTGAGATCATATGCTCCATGACACCTCCCAAATATATTTTCAAGAACTTGGCATGAGAAGACGTTGGCATATATGCGCCGAAACTTCACCTAAATGCATTTTTAAGGACTTATTATGAGAGGAACTTGTCAATATATGGCCCTGGCTACTCCTTAATGCATTTGAAGGGACGTGCTGTGAAAGGACATTATCATGATCTGGTTCATGGCACCTCCCAAATGCGTTTTGATGGACTTGTTATGAGAGGACATTGTCATGGTATGGGCCCTGACACCTCCCAAATGCATTTTTATAGACTTCTTGTGAGAGGACCTTGTCATGATATGGCACCTAACACCTCCCAAATGTATTTTTAAGGACTTACTATGAGATGACATTGCGATCATATGCTCCATGACACCTCCCAAATATATTTTCAAGAAATTGGCATGAGAGGATGTTGGCATATATGTGCCCAAACTTCACCTAAATGCATTTTTAAGGACTTATTATGAGAGGAACTTGTCAATATATGGCCCTGGCTACTCCTTAATGCATTTGAAGGGACGTGCTGTGAAAGGACATTATCATGATCTGGTTCATGGCACCTCCCAATTGCATTTTTAAGGAGTTGATGTGAGATAACATTTGTCATGATATGGACCCTTACGCCTCCCAAATGCATTTTCACAGTCTTGTTGTGAGAGGATGTTGTCATGATATGGACCTAATACCTCCCAAATGTATTTTTAAGGACTATCTGTGAGATGACATTGTCATCATATGTGCCATGGATCCTTGCAAATTTATTTTCAAGGACTTGGCGTGAGAGGACATTGTCATGATATGGGATGAAACTTCACCGAAATGCATTTCTAGGAACTTATTATGAGAGGACACTACCAATATATGGGCCATGTATCCTCCTTAATACAATTGAAGGGACATGTTGTGAAAGGACACTATCACGATATGGGTTGTGGAACCTCCCAAATGCATTTTTAGGGACTTGATGTGAGATAACATTTGTCATGATATGGGCACTGACACCTCCTAAATGCATATTGATGGACTTGTAATGAGAGGACATTATCATGATATGGGACTTGACACCACCCAAATGCATTTTTAAGGACTTACTGTGAGATGACATTGTCATCATATGTGCGATGACACCTCCCAAATGTATTTTCAAGGACTTGGCATGAGAGTATATTGTCATGATATGGGCCCAAACTTCACCGAAATGCATTTTTAGGGACTTATGAGAGGACACTTCTATGGTCCATGTATCTCCTTAATGTATTTTAAGGGACATGTTGTGAAAGGACACTATCATGAAATTGGTCGTGGCACCTCCCAAATGCATTTTTAGGGACTTGATGTGAGATAACATTTGTCATGATATGGGATCTGACACCTCCCAAATGCATTTTGATGGACTTATTATGAGAGGACGTTGTCATGATATGGGACCTGACACCACCAAAATGCATATTTAAGGACTTACTATGAGATGACATTGTCATTATATGTGCAATGACACCTCCCAAACATATTTTCAAGGACTTGGAATGAGAGGACATTGTAATAATAGGGGCCCAAACTTAACCCAAATGCATTTTCAAGGACTTATTATGAGATGACACTATCAATATATGGGCCCTAGCTCCTCCTTAATGCATTTGAAGGGACATGTTTTGAAAGGACACTCTCATGATATGGGTCATGGAATCTCCCAATTGCTTTTTTGGAGACTTGATGTGAGATAGCATTTGTCATGATATGTGCCCTGACACCTCCCAAAAGCATTTTCATAGACTTATTGTGAGAGGACATTGTCATGATATGGGCCCAAACTTAACCCTAATGTATTTTTAGGGACTTATTATGAGAGGATATTATCAATGTGTGGGTCCTAACATCTCCCAAATGCATTTGAAAGGACATATTATGAAAGGACACTATCATGATATGGGTAATGAAACCTCCCAAATGCATTTTTAGGGACTTGATGTGAGATAACATTTGTCATGAAATGGGCCCTGACACCTCCCAAATGCATTTTCATGGACTTGTTGTGAGAGGACGTTGTCATGATATAGGACCTGACACCTCCCAAATGCATTTTTGAGGACTTAGTGTGAGATGAAATTATCATCATATGGGCCATGGCACCTCCCAAATGTGTTTTCAAGGACATGGGATGGTTCTGGTTGTGATGGTTGTCTTGTTTCAATCGTTATGGTCTGTTCTACTTCTGGACGTGACACTTCATTTTGGTCTGATCACGACACTGCATTTGTTGCGGTTGCAATGTTGTGCTGTGTGGGTGGGTCGTGACATTGTGTTGTGGGTTGGTTGCGAAGCCTATATGTAACACTAGTTGTGACACCTTGCTTTAATGTTGTTGTATCACGTTGTATCGTGATCGTGACGTGTGTCATGGAGGCAGTCACGATGTTGTGTTGTGAGATCTAGTTTCCTTCTTGTTGTTAATTACTTGCAATTGAAGCATTATAAACCAAAATAAACCTTTAAACCCTCAAACCTTACTCTCCACTTTAGGAAAGTAGCTCACATTAACTTAGCTCTAGTGCCCCCCTCTCTATGAGGATCAACCCTACTCTTGCTACTTTCCTATACTACATCATGACCCCATTTGCTTGCTAGCACGTGTGACTAGTTAATCCAGTGTGTCATACTAGGTCCATATATAAATTTTGAAAGATCCATCATGTGTTTCTGTTCATAGGATTGCATCTATTCAAACTCTAATTGGGTAGTGTGTAACACCATTGGCAGAAATGCATTGGTGCACATTTTAGGATTTGATGATCTTGGATCTATGAGTTTTGACCTTGATGATGTTGGTGTTATTGTTGTTAAGTCTTGCTTTGGTCAAGACTGATGTTTCTCTTGTTGTTTGGGTTGAGAAAGATGTGCACCATGTGTGTTTGAGGTCAAGACAGTTGTTGTTGTTTTAGTTGTGATGGTTGGCCTTGTTTCAGTGGTGATGGTTCGTTCTTCTTCTAGACATGACACTTCTTTGGTCTGGTCACAAAACTGCATTTGTTGCGGTCGCGACATTGTGCTATGAGGGTGGGTCGTGACATAGTTTTGTGGGTTGGTTGTGAAGCCTATGTGTAATGTTGGTCATGACACCTTGCTTTAACACTGTTCTATCTTGTTCTATCATAGTCACGACGTGCATCATGGAGAAAGTTGTGATGTTGCGTTGTAAGATATGGGTCGTGTCACCTCCCAAATGCATTTTTAGGGACTTGATGTGAGATAACATTTGTCTTTAAATGGGCCCTCACACCTCCCAAATGCATTTGAAAGGACATGTTGTGAAAGGAGACTATCATGATATGGGTCGTGGCACCTCCCAAATACATTTTAAGGGACTTGATGTGATATTACATTTGTCTTGAAATTGGCCCTGACACCTCCCAAATGCATTTTCATGGACTTGTTGTGAGAGAAAATTGTCATGATATGAGACCTAACACCTCCCAAATGCATTTTTAAGGAATTACTATGAGATGATATTATCATCATATGTTCCATGGCACCTCCCAAATGTATTTTCAAGGACTTGAGATGGTTTTGGTTGTGATGGTTGGCTTTGTTTCAATCGTGATGGTCTATTCTGCTTCTGGATGTGACACTTCATTTTGGTCTGGCCGCGACGGTACATTTGTTGTAGTCGCGATGTTGTGCTGTGAGGGTGATTCGTGATGTTGTGTTGTGGGTTGTTCATGAAACCTATGTGTAACGCTGGTCATGACGCCTTACTTTAATGTTGTTGTATCATGTTTTATCATGGTTGTGACGTGTGTCATGGAGGCAGTCTTGATGTTGCATTGTGAGATGATCATGAAGACTAGGTGTAGTGGTTGGTAATGATGTTGTTCTTGGGCTTCAGTCGCAATGTTGCCTTTTTTCTTTGATCGTGTTGTGTTGTCTCATGTTGGAAGTAATGTTTTGTCATGTTTGGGTTGTTGTCTGTGTAACACCATGTTGCATGGTGGTCACGACACCTGCTGTTGTGGTGGGTCACAACACAACACGGGGAGGGTAGGGTTAAATCTAGTCGTATGGTTAATATTTGTAATGTCCTATTTTAGAGCCTGCACGTGGAGAGCGTGGTGAATAATATAGACTCCCAAATTCATCTAAAAAATTTATTTCAAGGTCTAATTGGGTTGAATTCACTAATTGGATAGAGCATTAACCATCCTCATTATAGAAGTTATTTAGTTTGTCAGGGAGCCAAATGTAAACCTTGAAATGTTAGGTAAAATGGATCTCCCCTCTCAATCCTAGGTCAGAGGGATGTAAATATAATATGATGAAAGTAATTTTAGATCACATAAATGTTCAAGTAGCCCCAACAAAACCCTCTCAATCGGTCAATCCTACACTTCCCTCTATTTCCCCCTCGACACTCCTATGGTGACGTAAACTGGACTCCTCCTTCTCTGATGAGTACACAGGCGGAGGGTCTGAGATGCTCTGTGGGCCTCAACTTGGTATGCTTTGTGGGTACCTCTGGGTTACCATCGGGACTTCCAGTTCATGTTGGGTAACCTATCTTCTCTTAGGAGACTTCCTCAGGGGCTGCGTCTCCCCAGACACTTTGTGGGTGCATTCCGACCACCGTATACTGGACGCACCGCTAGGGTAGGTCATTTCATCCCTAAGGCGCATACCTCTCATCGGGATTCTACGGTGTTAGGGCCCTTAAATCTATTATTTCACTAATCTTGGAAGACTCTTACTAGAATGTACATTTCTCTTACTTATTCTTAGCTTTGGTATCTCTATGGTACCAAGTCTATTTATCTGAAACTTATAAATACAACATATATATCATTTCTAACTTGGTAGTACAATAAGCTCAAACATGGTAAATCTACTAAAAAAATAAACATATTGTACTTGTAGGAAGATTTAAATAAATAGAATACTAGTCAACTTGGCACTTATACACTAAAATCATGCAATTGGACCTCTTAATGCACTAATAAGAGTAAATTACTCGACATATGAGAAATTGTCGGTAGCATCTGTAAATTATCTGAAATTCCTCAAAAAACATGCACATTAACCCTAGTCCTGGTTTGTGCATCACATAACTCAGTTAAGAGTTAATTACTTATTATGAAATAAATTATTAATAATAAATGAGGAATTATAATGAAATTTCAGAGAAACGTGCCAACTCATGTAAATATTAAATCAGTCATATTAACCATAGCAGAGATCGTGCAACTAGGGTTTTCATTGAATATTTTCATGTCATCATTATTTCTTTAAAATCATGCATCAAATTAATTGCTAAAATTTCACATCCTGGGTTTATACCCAAACCATACTTATTGGTCATGTTCTACTGATTTCACCTTTTTAACTGAATAACTTAGGTTTCGATCAACCATGTAATTCCATTATTCTGAACCACACTGAATCAGATATTACACTAGATCATTCAAAGCATAAAGAAGAAAATCGTGAAATAAAAGTCAGGTGACACCAATACTACATAGCACCTGATAACCGATGTTAGCAGCAAAAAACACAGATTCAACTGAAATTATCTGACTTCCAGAGTTAAATCTTGCTTGGTGACTGAAATTCTACTCATAGCGGTTTGGGATGTCCGAATTCATATGGAAACACATCCAGAGCCTATTTTTGGCATTCGTTGGGTCATCTTCAACCTCAGTTGCTCTGGATATCAACCTGCTGCAATTAAACAACAACTTTCTCACGCACAGGTTGAGAAAAGGGTTTGGTTGAGTACTAAAATGTGGCTATTGGCTACGGATTCTGGTTTGGACCTCAAGGTTGGAGTCGAGGCCGTCGATTTGACGTGTTTGTCACAACAATAGGCTCCTGGCCGAGCTCCTGGCCGCTGGTAGTGCTACTGGCCAGCACCGCCCTACTGCTGATTGTGGCTACGGTTGGTCGTGGTTGGAGGAAGGAAGAAGAAGTGGATGGGTGAAGATGGTGGCGTCGTTGCTGGATCGGAGCTATAGAGCTCGGAATCACCCGCCTAGATCTCCCTTCGTAGGTCGGTCGAGTGCTGCTATTGGGCGCCACTCAAGCAACGATCGGGGAAGAAGATAAGGGAGAAAGGGAAAGGGAAAAGAATTCATAGCCAATAAATGGGAAAATTGCAGCTAAGGTCCAAAAATCTTGAAATTATCATAAATTTCACCTCGAAGGTCCGATTCAAGTGATTTCTTTTGCAAACTTTCAAGCACGAGATCCACTACAACCTTAAGGCATAAAAAATAGCAACTAGACCATATTAACTAGGTTAATTATCTAAGGTAACTAGGTTAACAATTAACATTGTAGTTAACATTAATTACATTAGATGAATCAATCTCAACTATTGATTCACATCTTAGCTTATCATGATTAACCATGATATTTAACAAGGTACTTAGAACTAATCAAGGTAGTTACTGAACAAGCTCAGAATGGGTCATAACACTAGGGGACATCCACCAAACTTTTACTATGCTTCTTATGTATCAATATTTTTGATGTAAATCATTCCTTTGGTGTGGACATCCTTACTATGTGGATTATGAACCTTGTTGCCCTATTATGAGTCTTTCAACCCTAAAATGTACATAAGGGATGAATCTTGTAGTGATCATATAAAATGCATGGAACCTCAAAATGACATGAAACTTGAACCACACCTTCATGATGACCTTTGAATCAATAAAAGTTCCTCAAACATGTAAATAAGTAAATTCGAACCTAGTGAGGACAAAACCCTAGAAATGGAACTAATTAGGGTTAATGATGAGAATCCAATGCATGCATGTAGTCTTGTGCTTAATTAGGTTTGTCTTGTGATCTAGTTGTTCAAGTATGAATTAGGTATGAATCTCTAAATTAGGTGTGTGCTTTAATAATTATATGACTATGGGTTTCTTGCTTTAAATGAGCTTTTTTACTTGACAAAATATTGTCATATAATATTCTAATATTGTACTTGATGATTTGGGTGAGAGAAAGGAGAGGATAAAGTGGAGAAGAAGACCACACTCTGAGAGATTTTGACGCATCCAGAGGCAGAAAATCATCACATTCGTCAAAGGGGATCATCTGGACCATCTTCTTCAAAGTTTCTTTAGTTTTACTAATGGTTCCCACGTTTTTCTTCTTCTCTCTCATGTATTTGACAATGGAAATCATGTGGGGATGAACCCCTTGTTCCTTAGGACCCCAGAGTATCTCGGTTATGCATTTAATTGACATTTATGTTTTAATATAACAAATTTCACTTAATTTTTGGACTTATTTCTATGAGATTGTCATGAACTATCAATGCTTGATCATCATAGGCAGTTAATTAAACCTTTAATTTATTTTAAAAAGGGTATTAATGGTTGGAAAATTCATAGAAATACATGTTTTATATCGCCTTTTGAAAAGGAGGATTACAAATATGAAGAAATTTCCCAGAGTTTTTTAAAAAGCACCTAACTAATAACACAATTGTTACAAGAGTGGGATTGATATTAGATTAGGTAGTCAATTATTTGTGAGAGTGGGTAATTCTTGCTACAAGTCTCTTAGTCTAGGGTTACAAGAGATATTTATAAATGTTATTAATTGCAATGTGAACCGAGGTGAAACCTTAATTCTAAGGAATTCACTCCAATTGAGATCAACAACCATTAATTTTAGATTTATTTTCTATTTTAAATAATTAACCTTCAATCAAGTTTTCATCGGCCTTGCTAATCACATTATAGTTAGTAGTAGTTTCTTGATTAATGTTTCTCTGGGTTCGATATTTGGGCCTCTTAAGGCCTATATTACATTGAAACATACACTTGCATTGGACTGTAGTTTAGTCATTCAAGTTTTTGGCATTGTTGTCGAGGAAACAACAACTCCAGCATTACGAGTGTTGTGATCGGCCACTCTAGGTCACACCTTTTATTTCTCTTTTTATTCTTTCTGATATGAATTTCATATATCATTTATTCAAGCATTAGTATCCATTCTCACATCATTATTAAAATTTTAATATTAGTGCATGGTTCACACTCAAACCAGAGATTACTAAGAGTCTACTCCATCCATAGCATATCCAAAGGAAAATTTTCATCAGACACATGAGTTAGGATCTTCATATGAGAAGATCATCCCAAATCCAGCACCTCCACTAACAAAGCTAGTGCTAGCAAAGATGGGTGATGCGGAAGCTAAAGAGCAGGCCATCTGTGAATTGATCAAGGTGTCTTCCTCAACAGCTTAGCTCATACCAATCAAAAGACAATATATAAATGTGGGCAACTACAAGATGATCATGGGTTGGTGTTATTGGTCAAATCACAAGCTTTCCATGGTCACAATACTGAAGACACAATGACACATGTCGAAAATTTTGTTGAAACTTGTAATATGGTGAAAATTGATCGAGTGTCAGAAACTACAATATATCTAAAGCTCTTTCCGTCATCATTGACAGACAACATGAAGTCATGGTTCTACAATCTACCTCCTAAGTTGATAGAAACATGGGAGGAGATGATAGATGTTTTCTATTAGTGTTACTTCCCACCTCAGAAGACTAATGAGCTGGTTAGAAAGATATACAACTTCATGCAGTAGGAAGAAGAGTCTTACTCTAAAACATGGGGGGAATCTTAGAATATGTTGAGGAAGGTCCCTCATCAAGGGATCGATATGTATGTCCAAGGAAAGATATTTTATTGCGAGCTACATCAGGGGGAGAGGACTACACTGGATAGTGTAGAAACAAGTTTCTTCTTCAACAACAAGACATCTAGGTGTCATGAAATCCTAAAGAATATGGCTAAAAACCAGTCCAGGGGAGAATAAAGAGAATGCCTAGCAACCACTAAAATTGTTGGTGTTACAACCCCAATTTTGGGTTCTTCTGATGAGAAATGTAAACTCTCATATGGGACAAATAATGATGTAATCTCGTTTACAATAGCCTTGATGATTGTATTGTGGGCTTTATTGGCTATTGGGCCCAATAACAAGGAAATTCAATTAACTAAGAAATCAAGAAAAGAAAGATGTGGAAACCTCTAGAAGGTAAAGAACTTAATCCAATAGTGGCTTTCGTGCCACATGGGTTCCTTGGGTTCCAAGGAGTCCAAAGTTGCATAAAGAGTGCAATAAGAAAGAAAAGATCAATTAAATATTTCTTTGTTAAGAAAGAAATTGAAAATAATGGTGACATGTGGAAAACAAGTGAAAAGAGGTATAATTGAGTTATCCTTGGTGGAATTTCGTATCCCAAGGATTTCTAATGATTAAAAGGAATACCAATGAGGAAAATAAAAGATAAACAAAGAGAAATCCTCAAAAGTGATATTTTAATAAGAAATCAACATAATAATGAGAAATAATGCATTTAGATGCATCTAGAAGGATAATGAGTATCCAATAAAAAGGATTTCGAAATCATAGAGTTTCTTGGGATCCAAGGAGTCCCAATGAAGAGAGAGGAAAGAGAAAATACCTATAAAAGAAAATAAGAAAATAATGCGAGTACATTATTAATGGATTATGTGGTATTGTTAAAAAGGAAATAGTTTCTACTAAAGGAAAATAGAAATCTGTGGCCAATGAGTTTAAAAGAGCAAGTATAAAGGAAATGAAGAGGAAATTTCGAATTCCTAATATCCATATAATAGGGGATATCCAAAGGATAATGAAGAGAGAGAAAGGTTGCTTTTTCATGAAGGAATATAACTTTCTAATTGGAAAGGGACTTGGAAACTCGAGAATAGCCATCTTAAGACTTCATTACACCCTCTATAAAAGGAGAGAGAGCTCTGGGCCGAGTCCAGGGGGGAGATATCCCACGTATACCCCTTTCTTCCACTTCTTCTTCTTTCTCTTGGCATACAAACCCTAACTAAGGGATACAGCATGAACCTGAAGCAGGAGGCGGCAAGATGGAGTTGCAGAGAGGAGCCTGATGCTCCACGGACCTGGGGAATAGCTCCTCCATCGAGGACATGCCCCAACCCACACGTAGCTGCAGCTACTTGGCTGCAACGGCGGTTGCGCCTGGAGGGTTGAGTGTGCTTGCATAAGCCAGCCAAATCACGTTCTGAGCAGTGACCTAGGTGCAGCAGAGGGCATAGAGGCTTGGGTGGCCATCAGCGGCGGTTCAGGAGCCCTAGAGGAACGAGGGCGCACCCGCGGAGCACTACATATTGCGACACTTCTATTGCTGAACCAAGGAAGAAGATGACACAGTCATTGGACCGTTTTGTCCTCCACGAGCTGAAGGGCCAGCCAACTTAACCAAGGGCAAAATCGACAAATCAAAATGTTTTCCAAACAACGTTGCATGTATAGAGGCGACGTGGCACACGCTGATTGGCTAGAGTAAGTAAGTTTTGTTAAATTCGTATCTCCTCAACCGTAACTCGGATAGATGTGCATTATACATGAATGTTGCTCAAAAAAATGAGAGGAATCCAATAAACATATTTTTAGGAGCTAATTCCTCTTGCAATTCGAAAAGTAATGAAAGTTATTAACTTTAGATGTAATAATGATTAAGAAACCCTATTTTGGTATGATTAATGTGATCAGTAGAGTTTAATAGATGACTAAAGTTGATATTAATCCATTAATCATAAAGGGAAACATTAAGGTTGAAAAAGATGAATTTTGCACGTAATTTGATTAATTTAGGGTTCTGTATGCTTTAATGGGCCTTGAAACCCTAATGATGATAATGGTGACTTTTAATAGCTTTAATTGTTGAAAATCATGATTAAAGTCGAAATAGGATAATTCTAAGCTATTTCGAGCATTAAAGTTCCTAATTGTAGTTAAATACCCTTAATGTGGAAACTAGGGTTTCCTAGTGGATAAAAGGTAGAATTAATGATAAATAACGTTCATATGAGTATTAGAGCATAATGAACTACGAATCGATGATAAATGAGCATAATGATCTTGTCATGGATTAAAAGGATAAAAATAGTAGCTTTTATGTAAAAGAGGCTTAATGGACTTATTTAATGGTTAAATGTGCCTTTAATCTAAAATTGAGAATTAGATGCTGAAATAATTAGGGTTGGTAATTAATTGCGTTAAATTAGGGTTTGAAATAGTGAAGGATGAAGGAAAACCCTAAATGCAACAGAAACCCTAAAAGTGAACTAGAAACCCTAGGAAGTGAGCTAGATTTAATAGATCTTAATGACATGAGTAATAAAAGGAAATTGTATAATTGTTTCAGGATCTTATTGAATGCTTGCTTGCCTATTGGTTGATTGGATTATTTCTGCCTCACATCAACTTGACAGGTATGTGGTTACGCCTATGAATATCCCGAATTAGATTCTCGAGGATTTTCGAGGTTTTATCGATGACTTGAATTAAATTGTTGGTTGCATTTAATTCATGCAAATTATAATGTGAATATGACTATCACGTAAGAGATGTGCCTCCTAGCTCAGATCCTAGTCCCCTTTGTAGCCTAATGGATTGACTTAGTACACAACTACCAATGGGGTAGGCCCATCAGGTCATTAAATGACTTAGTAAATGGCTACCAATGGGGTAGGACCATCAAGTCATCATGAGTCAGGGATTAGGCTACCTTTGGGTAGGGCCATGCGACTCCATAACCCTAGGAATTGGCTTCCTGTGTGGTAGGACCATGGGGGTAAGGATCTACCATATGAGAGAGGTAGTATCCATGTCTACTGCAGGGATGGTACAGAGATAGGGGATAGGAAAGGATTGAGTAGTATTGCTTAAAATGTAATCTTGGATGTTAAATGATATTTGGTTGACTTTATTGTTAACATAGTTGCACAATTATTGTTTCCCCCACATACCAACTTCTTGCTGACCGACGTTTTGTTTGTCGGAGTTTTAGGTAAAAATGAAAAGAGCAAACAGTAAAGTGGCATATGTAGAACTAAGTGAGAAATAACTTACACAGGAGGATTAGTTAGAGTAGTATCTTCATGGATAGAAGTTTAGAAATCCCAACTTTTAAAAAGGTAAGTAAAGTTTTTATTTTATACCAATTTTGAGTTTAGTAGTAGAATTTCTTAATTATTATTGTTTATTTGTCGAACCTTTGATCTGGGATTATTAGATAACGGCTCTGATCTCTTGGTCTCCCTTAAGTGGGGGTTATCGGGAGACGGGGTCATTACAATTGGTATCAGAGCATAGGTTTCTCACTTAATCTTTAATAATTATTAAATTTTACAAATTCTGTAGAACCCAAGGGAGTTATTAGAGGATTATCCGAAAGACAGAGGTGTCTAGAAAAGGATCATGATCGGGGGCTGACAATATTTTCCTCTGCACTGCTAGTCGGAATACGAGGACTCCCAGATCTGTGTGACTGCCTGGGCAAAGTCTTAGGGTATGATTCAAAATAAGATACCTTTAGGACTCTCTCATCTTGTTCATCCCTTCTCAACTCAAATTTTGTTAAGGACCTTAAGGATTAGGGTTTCCTCTCTTCTCCTCACCCTCTTGAGGTATGGGTAGGGTTGATAAGGATTAAGGAATCCTCCACCAAATCAATAAAAAGCATGTAAGTAAGATGTCATGGACTTAAGCTTAATAGAGTAAGCTTAGAGGAATAGATACATGCTTAGGTCATATGACACGAGTTGTCATTGCCTCAGGAGAGATCGAAGGATAGACCTCCTTGGTAGGAGGATGAGTAGAGGGAGTTAGTCTTGGAGGTAGAGACCTCCATTAAAAGTAGAGACCTAGCACATCCTTTGAGGATGATGTTAACCCTTACCCTAAGTGAAGGTTAGAGAGAGAGAGATCTCATGATGAGTTAGATGTCATGGTAGATCAAGTGTTGGGATAGACATGCTTTTGGGATTCCATAAGAGGGATGATGACCTAGTACCTTTGGCGAACCAACCCTGGAGAGGGTTGTGCATGTTTGAGCGAAGGATAGCACCTTCATGGGGGATGTTAGAGAAGAATCTATAGAAACTTTATGTGATGTTGCAAGAAGGATATAACTTGCGCCCAGAGTACATCTATAGTAGGACCAGTAGGTGGAAACCTTGGTCAAGGGAGTATGTTGGATAGCTTATGTGATAAGCATAAAGAGCTAAGGATAATCTTAAGAAAAACATGAGTTGAGTATAGGCTTCACCCAGGAAGGGATATGCTTGTGAGCTTGATCTAACTTCATGGAGAGAGGACCTCTAGTAGTAAGGATGGATTTGGAGTTAGATCTAGTGAGAGAAAGAAGGAACCAAGCAAGAAGGTTGGAAACCTAAAATCCCAAAGATGTGAGGAACAGTGGGGAGTCGAAAATGATGTGACCTAGGTGGATGATAGTGGTTGCCTCATGCATGATCCCTGGAGGCTGATGATATCTTAAAGGAACTGAACCCTAGAGAGAGGATGTTGCTTCTTCCTGTGGTATATGTGTTTACCTTCTGAGATAGGAAGCAGAGTTCCTTAGACCTGAGAGCTTTAGTAACATGTTGTGAAGCCTTGTACCTTGTTGGTTGTCCCTGAGGAGGACTCAACTCTGAGGTACTACATATACAAAAGGATCATGGAAGTACATGACATACCTTGGTTATGCTTGATTCGTGGTTAAGAGATTGAGGATGAAACTGGATACCCAAAGGTGAACCTAGGGATCCTAGGCCTAAGAGGGGAAGCAGTGTACCCCAATGCTCATGATGAGATTTGAGTCTCTATGGTACTCCTCATGTGTAAAGGTAAAACAAACCCCTTAAGTTAAGGGTATGTTTGACAAACCCCTCACAACTAAGGTGGTTTAATGTTGAGGAAGAGAACAAGTGTGACCTAGCAGGTACGCTTGTGCCTTAGTAGTTGCTGGTTTAAGCATGCTCATATGGATGTAAACCCTAAGGATGTTTGTGATCTTATTGTCACGAGTTGTAGTTTCCTCCCATCATGGGAGAGGGACCCTTTGGTAGGGGGTTTACCAATTTAGTTGGTTTTGAGGTAACCTAAGGAGGTTTCATAGGATCTTGAGAAGCTAAGTGAAGAGTACATGGCATGAGAATGAATCTATAGACCCATAGATAACCATCTCTATGTGCATGTGGATGTGTTACCACGGAGGTAACCGATATGGGGATTGACCAAGGTAGGCAGGTTGCCATGATCCCTATGAAAGGATGAAAGTCAGCCCACGAATGCAGGAAGAGAGATGATGAATGCTTGGGTAAGGTTCTAAGTTGAACATGTACTGTAAGAGAATCCTAAGTCTATCCTAGGGTCAGGTAGGGATAAGACTGATGGAAGAAGGAGTTTCCTAATTCCCTAGTTGAACATGACCATAGGGTATCATTGTCTGAGGGCCATGGGTTAGGAGATTGATCACCTTCATGAACTCATGGGTGAAAAACTACTAGAGGGGGGGTGAATAGAGTTTTTGAATTATTTTAACAATTTATTGAATTCAAACAACCACAATTGAAATTGGAAGAAAGAGACAGGTGTTTAGAGTGGTTCCAACTATAGCAAATACTATAGTTGTCAGTCCACTACCCGGTTGCTTACCCAACCGGGATTTGAAAGTATTTATTTTATTACCTCTCGAGGATTTATACAAAATACAATACTTTCCTTTACACCCTTTGAACAGCCTTCACCCTGAAGTAGGTGCACCAACTTTGAGGTAGCCTTCTATGAAGTAACTTCAAGCTCCCCCTTGAAGTAGCCTTCCTCTCTAGAAGTAACCTCCCGTTGCACCAGCCTTCTGAAGTAGCTCAAAGTCTCCTTCTTCGCCAAGAAGATCTTTACCCTCTCCAATCCGCAGCCTCCAAACCTAGGAGTAGCAAGGAGAGTACAAACAATAATAGGGAACAAGAAAGAAAACAGAAATTACAACTTATCCTTTGTAGCCCAAGGCTTGATTTGCCTAGATCAAGCGTATAGATCTCCTAACCAAGTATGTGATCTTGTGATTGCAGTGGGTAGGAGATACTAGCCTATAAGACACGAATTATGAGCTAAGGAATGAAATGGCCAATTGTCACAATGCTCAAATTGCTTACAAACAGATTGCACAAAGTATGCTCAAAGGTTTCTCAAGTGTAGCAAGTGTAAAAAAGTGAGTTTGAGTGTCCTATGGCTTTTCCTATTTATAGGAATGGCCTAAGGATGCTTAAGGACGTTCTAGACAACTTCTAGGGGTTTCTAAGTGCTTAACTAGCCGTTAGGTACAAAGTTGTTGCTTTAACAACGGCTAATTAATTAATTCTGCAGTTGCTGTCAGAGACCATCTCGGTCGACAAATGGTCGACCGAGACACCTACTCGGTCGAACTTTTGTCGACCGACAGGCTCTCTGGAACAAGTGATTTGCAACGTCTTTCTCCAACTGCCAACTAACTTGTCTGTTGTGTCTAACGGATACTTTGGATCTTTCTCGGTCGAGAAGATTGTCGACCGAGAGTGTCTCGGTCGAGGAGTTTGTCGACCAAGATTGATCCTGTTTCAACGTTTCAATTTAGACACTAATTATGTGTGTGAGTGTGCAAAAGTAATCCTATTTGAATGGGATGACTTGTTTAACTGTGGTGGTTAGCTAGGGAGAATCTAACGCTTGATATACATGCAATTCTAAGTACTTGTACATTATATTTTTGTACAAGTTTTTTACAACAGTTATTACATTGCATGAAAATATAAATATGTAAGCTTGTAGATTTTCCCTTGTTGCTTTGTCATCCTGCACACTTAAGTAGCTCGTTAGATTAATAAGAATGAAATGTTTGTCATAATCAAAACAAAGGGATTTATAGATGTCCATTTAGCCAACAATCTCCCCCTTTTTGAAGATGACAAACATTTCCAAAATATAAATAAAGGAAATATAAAACATATGAGTTTCATACCTTTAGATTACCTTTTGTAGCTTTTTCTCTTGTGTATAAAATGTGTGCTTATTATTCCCCATGAATTATGGAACATGAAATCCAGTTTATTTGGGAATATAGCAACTTTCAATGTAAAGCCAAGAGTTTATTTATGAAACTCATTAATTGAGTTTTACATAATTACTAAGTTTTAGTTTTATATTTATCTCTCCCCCTTTGTCATTTCAAAAAGATAACCGTTTAAGAATAAAAAACTCCCCCTTAATTAGATGTCCCATCAAATCTAATGAAAAAGATGTCCATTTAAAAGCCAAAAATGTAAATAAGAGTTTTTGTTTAAGTAGCACAAATATCAAAGAAAACACCTTCCAAAGGAGTGATAAGCAATTGCTTCCTAATATTGTTAAATTGATCTAGTGGAAGCGGTTTTGTCAAAAATATCAGCCAATTTATCTTCCGTATCAATATGATGAAGGGAAACATGATTCTTGATTAACAATTCATTGATCAGCAAATATATGCAGATTTTAATGCTGACTTGACAACAGAAACCTGCTCGGTCGACGATCTCTCGACCGAAAGTGTTCTCGGTCGAACAGTTTCTCGACCGAGAATGTGTCTGGATTTGTTTCATAACTGTTTTAAGTAATTGTGTCATAGATCCTTGTCAATTTAGCCACAATTTTAAAGATTGCATTTTATTTATTTCTCCCCTTATTTTGTATGCTCTACAATGATGATCTTATAATTCATATTTTGAAGATGTCTCATAAAACAATATCCATTGGAATCAAGTAAAGATGACCAATTTCATTAAAAGCATGTATTACAAGCATAGAAAGATAGACACATCATATAGAGATGACCCATTACAATTATTCAAAAGATATCATTACAATAACTCCAACACTTACTGGAAAGACTTAAGAATTACATCAATGTCAGGGTCTTTCCCAAGAAAAGGCTCAGTTCCATAATACTGGACCAAGGTTTGCCAATCTAGAGCACCTATCTTAGTTAAAGCATATGCTTCCAAGAATGTAGGAACTCGGTCAATTGGAAATGAGCGGCAATATCTTGCAGTTGCATGGATGAAAACTGAGTGTGCGTAAGATCCACAGATGGTGGAGGTGGAGTTTGATAATAGTTGTACGAAGGATTGTATGGATTGAGCATGCCAGGATTTAAAGAATACGGATATTCATCAGGTTGGTTTGGTGAAAGGGTTTGCATTCTTTGGTTTATATAAGTCATGGCATGATGGTTATAGTCTAGTTGTTTGCTAAGGTGATATTGGGAGCCAGCAATATAAGTAAGAGTGTTTTGAATGGGATCATGTGATAGGTTAGTAGGAGGAGGGGTGGTGGTATGTCTTGATGAGATGTTTCTCCTTCTACTCTAGCCCTTTTATGACCAAAATCAATTCCCATTTTTTCTACTGTATTCTTACTTATTTTTTGTGGTCTACGCTCCCATGTATATCCCATATCCTCAAGTTGGGTCTTAAGGAAATGTTGAGTAATTTGGCATACAAAATCGGCATATGGAGGATTGCCAGAAAACTCAAGCATGTTTTTAAGAATGATGCGGATAAAATTTGTGGGAATACGTTGGATAATGGCATATATTAGACACATACGAAAAATAGGAACTTCAGACTTATTGGCTCTAGGATGTATGTTTGTTGAAACAATAAGTTTTATAATCCTAGCAGCTGGTTTGAGATTTATAGCATAATATGTGCCTCTATCTTCGTGACAGGTTGTATTAGATTGAAAAATGGTCCTTTTGATGTCACTAAGACTAATGGTATGGTCATCTTGGAGAAATTGGTTAAGGGGGTTTCCAGAAGTAAGGTCGAGGGTGTCTTGATATTCATCTATGTCAATATTTAGCATGTCAAGAATATCCCCTTCAGTAAATCAGAAGCTATGCCCATTGACCATAGTATAGAAGAAGATGGTTTCATTTTCAGAGTGGGAAATGAGGTTTGCATAGAATTCATTCACTACCTTGATTGAATAGGAAGGAAAAGAAGGGTTGATGAATTCTTTTAACTTTTGCACTTCGAAAAGGTCCTCCAAGTCGACGATGTTGATGAAGTCCATAACTTCAACTGGTCGTCGTGGGAGAGGAGCTTTGGAGGAAAGCCGTAGATATCGATCACCAGCATCTCCATCGACGAAGGCAATGTCGTTGATGATCGTCAGTGGTGGAGTAGCTTCCCGAGCTTCCCTTCCTTTCCTGCCGGCGACCTTCTTCTTTCCACGAGCAGATGATGAGGCCATTGTGTTGCTTGAAGGTGGAGAAGAAGCAAGGATGGCTTGTGGATGAGGATGCTAAAGAGTTGCACAAAAATGCACTAGAGAAAGCCTATGGAAGCAAGAGTATGCAAGTGTGAGGAGGTGACTCGTTTTGGGTTCCTTTTATAACAATCCAGCGACCTGGTCGGTCGATGATTCGTCGACCGAGCGTCCGCAACGGTCATGTTGCAGACGCGCCACTCGGCTCCCCAACGGTCATATAACGGTCATAAACGGTCATAACGGTCAGTTTACAACGGTCATATCCAACGGCTATTTCTCGGTCGAACAATTGTCGACCGACTTTGTCTCGGTCGAAAATTTGTCGACCGAAAGTGTGTCCGATACTAAATCTGTCTAGATTTTGTCGGTCGAGAGAGAGGTGCTGACCGAAAGGTTTTCGGTCGAAGAGTTCGTCGACCGACAGACTTACTGAGTACGAATTTGAAGCTGATTTTTAATGTAAGTGATAGACTATATTTGTAGAGCACATATATAGATTTTCTAAGGGAGTAATATTGTGTTTATTATTGACAATATTGGGACAAGTTGTGATCATAAATTATTCTTTTAATCATGAAAGGATATCCAAATATTTATTATGTCAAACTTATTTTAGGTCGAATTTGACTACGACCATAGCGCCCCTTGTACATATTTTATTTTGACCAAGAGGCAAATTTTGCATATTTTCAGATTGAATATATTGAGTATAATATCTGCATAAAATTTAATTAAATGTCAAGCTGAAGCATAATACTTAATATGATTCTTAATTGAAGGCTCAATTAATTATCTCAAATCTTCAAAGATACTAATTTATGAATTTTTATCTTTATGTGTTGCAAGCAATAGCATATAACCAATAAATTATTTTGCTTGCCTATATATTTTCATGGATCCATGCATACAATTGTCATTATCTATGCACACTCAATGATGAAAGCATGGTATAATGATAATAACAACATACAATAATAATTCCAACACATGATTAGTATATGAATAGACCAGAAGATACTTTTACGAACAATCATGTAAAAATAGGTATTTTCTTTTCATTTGACTAAGCATGATTTCAAAATATATCCAGTCATCAATCATAAGTACATAGCAATTTCATCGGAAAAATAAATGCAGCAAGTTTGTAGTAGACTGGAGAACAGTGATGTGCTCAGTCGACAATTGTTCGACCGATGGTTTTTCGGTCGACAGTTTTTCGACCGACAAGATTCCTGGAACTGTTAATAAAACATAATTGTGTGAGTTAACTATTTAGATATTTATTTGTAATCTCATTATGTTGAGTTGAGATAGACATAGAAGTATGCAACTAATGTCTCTGGTCATATCTCAACTAGATTCTGTTCATTTAGTTTGGAGGTTTTGGAACCCAAACTAACTCGACATCTTTTCTCTTATAAGGACATGAAAAAGAGTAATGTCCAAGACGTGAGCAATAATGGCAACATATAGAATCAACCTCAAGTCGTTTTCTATGGTTTTGTTCTAGGTTGTTCTTTGGTACAAATGTATTTGTTCCTTTAGGTACATATATAGATTGATGGGTTTGTGACCTTTTCCAACTAGGTTGATAGGTCTTCCCTTTAGGCTTATAACCTAGTCCTCTTCTCCCAATTTGATGATAGGAATTATCTAAGATTTGATCAAGAATGCCATTATTATTTAAATTACTGACTTTTTGTTGTAACTTGGCAATCTCTTCCATTCTCTTCTTAATATCTAGTTTTGCTTGATCTAGATTAGATGACAATAAATTTCTTTCTTTGACAATAGAATCATAATCTAGATGGTTGCACAAAATGGGTTGTTTTTGAAGATCATTCACTTGTCTTTGCAAATTATTCTTCTCTAAAGAAAGTAGATTACAATTTGCCTCTATAGATTTTATATTAATATCATGATCTTCAATGATCTTTTTAAGATCTTCATTTTCGGATGTAATAGCAAGAAGTTTAGCATGTAATTCATCATTTGCTTTATTTGACTTCTTTAATTTCTTTTTGCATTCAACATATTTAATATGTGTTTCTTCAAGGCTAGCAACTAGTTCTTCTTTAGATAAATCAAAAAGACTTACCTCTTCTTCTTCTTCCTCGCTAGTTGTAGCAATGAGACAATCTTTGTTCTCATCTTCCTTCTTAGATCTCCATGGGCATCCAGTTGTTGGGTGGCTTGTACCTAAGCACCAATTGCAATATGTTGTAGTTTTGTCCAAGCATCACCTTTTGTTGTGATTGTAATCACCACTACCCTCCATTCTTCAAGACCTTGTTAGGGTTCCTTGAAGCCTGCTCTAATACCAATTGAAAAACTACTAGAGGGGGGGTGAATAGAGTTTTTGAATTATTTTAACAATTTATTGAATTCAAACAACCACAATTGAAATTGGAAGAAGGAGACAGGTGTTTAGAGTGGTTCCAACTATAGAAAATACTATAGTTGTCAGTCCACTACCCGGTTGCTTACCCAACCGGGATTTGAAAGTATTTATTTTATTACCTCTCGAGGATTTATACAAAATACAATACTTTCCTTTACACCCTTTGAACAGCCTTCACCCTGAAGTAGGTGCACCAACTTTGAGGTAGCCTTCTATGAAGTAACTTCAATCTCCCCCTTGAAGTAGCCTTCCTCTCTAGAAGTAACCTCCCGTTGCACCAGCCTTCTGAAGTAGCTCAAAGTCTCCTTCTTCGCCAAGAAGATCTTTACCCTCTCCAATCCGCAGCCTCCAACCTAGGAGTAGCAAGGAGAGTACAAACAATAATAGGGAACAAGAAAGAAAACATAAATTACAACTTATCCTTTGTAGCCCAAGGCTTGATTTGCCTAGATCAAGCGTATAGATCTCCTAACCAAGTATGTGATCTTGTGATTGCAGTGGGTAGGAGATACTAGCCTATAGGACACGAATTATGAGCTGAGGAATGAAATGGCCAATTGTCACAATGCTCAAATTGCTTACAAACAGATTGCACAAAGTATGCTCAAAGGTTTCTCAAGTGTAGCAAGTGTAAACAAGTGAGTTTGAGTGTCCTATGGCTTGTCCTATTTATAGGAATGGCCTAAGGATGCTTAAGGACGTTCTAGACAACTTCTAGGGGTTTCTAAGTGCTTAACTAGCCGTTAGGTACAAAGTTGTTGCTTTAACAACGGCTAATTAATTAATTCTGCAGTTGCTGTCAGAGACCATCTCGGTCGACAAATGGTCGACCGAGACACCTACTCGGTCGAACTTTTGTCGACCGACAGGCTCTCTGGAACAAGTGATTTGCAACGTCTTTCTCCAACTGCCAACTAACTTGTCTGTTGTGTCTAACGGCTACTTTGGATCTTTCTCGGTCGAGAAGATTTTCGACCGAGAGTGTCTCGGTCGAGGAGTTTGTCGACTGAGATTTATCCTGTTTCAAGGTTTCAATTTAGACACTAATTATGTGTGTGAGTGTGCAAAAGTAATCCTATTTGAATGGGATGACTTGTCTAACTGTGGTGGTTAGCTAGGGAGAATCTAACACTTGATTTACATGCAATTCTAAGTACTTGTACATTATATTTTTGTACAAGTTTTTTACAACAGTTATTACATTGCATGAAAATATAAATATGTAAGCTTGTAGATTTTCACTTGTTGCTTTGTCATCCTGCACACTTAAGTAGCTCGTTAGATTAATAAGAATGAAATGTTTGTCATAATCAAAACAAAGGGATTTATAGATGTCCATTTAGCCAACAATGGGACCCAAAGGACATATGAGTAGGGCACTCTCTGGATGCATGAGGGAAGAGGGATGACCCCAAAAGTGCCGGCACCCTATAGACCTAGAGGAGATGACCAAGGAATGAGTATGGACCTAAGTAGGTTCGAGACTAGTTTTCCATGGAAGTAACTTTGATATCAAGATGATGGCACGTTTCAACCTAGATTTGAAGGTGTACTGGCAAGGTGGGATGTGCCATCTCTACTCTTGGAACAGGAATAACTTTGTGTTTGGACGGCCGCCAAATGCTTATTTCTTCTTGTTATGGGAGTGAGAGATGGGACAATACGCATGCCATACACCAAGGATAAAAGATGAGGTGGGTTGGAACGTTGCTACGAGGTATGAGGACATAGATGATAACATACCTTGGTGGAATGATTGATACATGGATGGTTTACAAACACTAAGAGGAATAGTGTAGTCATCTTATGTGGATGTTTTATCAAGAGCTATGTGGAATTTGCAAGTTAACCAAGGTTGAGTTTGATCACCATGAGGATGAGCTCAAAGTTTCTTGATGAAGACAAACTTAGAGTTTGAGATGAGATGATTAGTATAATGCATGGAGGTGTATGTCTTGGACATTACCTAACACCTAAGGATAAGGAGTGGTAATGAATGCTCTGGTTGAGATATAGCTTCCTAGTTTAGCTGGAAGCTAGAAGAAGTTGAGGTTGTTAGGCTAACCTTAAGTTGAGAAAAAGAGATAAGTTTGGGTAACACTCAGATATAACAAGATCTATTGACCATGATTAGTGATTGTTTGGATAGACAACCTAGTCTTTGATGCAATGAAAGGATGGTTTTAGAACCTCATATGTTCTTCTTTGGAAAGAAAAGTGATGAAACCCTGATGAGAGTGGCTTAGGGTTTCTGAGGTATCAAGCTTGAGGAATCATGACATACAGGAGATTGTGGTATTAAGATCACCATACACAGTGATACTACAAAGATAGTAAGTGATAGTAGCACTTCAGATGCTTAAGATGAAGATGCATGTGGCTTGTGGCCACGCATGATAGTAGGTGAAGGAAGAACACCAGTAACCCAATGCTTTGACATAGAGGATAAAGTGTCCCCGAGAGGGAGTGGGAGTTCACCACTATGGAAGTTGTGGCAAGTCTCCCCTAGACCAAGGAAGGTCAAGATGCAATATATGGGTTATGGTAGATCACCTTACCTAGATAACATGAGAAAGAAAGAGTTCTATCAAGGGACAGATCTAGTTGAACTACATATGCAAAGAGATAGTTCAACTGCACCATGATGCGAGTTCGAAGGTCTTTGAGTTTGATCTAAAGGTTCCCTTCAAAAAAGTGGAGTGGGTATGTGAAGAAGTCGATGATAGTACAGTTTATCACCCCTAACTAATGGTTAGTATGATCCAGACTAGAGGGTCTGATGAGAGCCAGTGTGATTGTTTAGGGTAATACATAGAGACAGTTCTTAAGATGTGATGTTAACCACCATAGCCTTTATCGGGATGCAAGAAGTCTTATAGAGAGGTTGTGTCGGTCACCACTTCATTAAGATGATGTTGGTGAAGGAGGCCTCACAAAGGTCAGAAAAGAATCATAGTGTGTGTAGATGAAGTCGCTTTCATCGTGAAATGGCCGAGAGAGAGCCCAGTGGAGACATGAGTCACGAGATGATGCAAAGCAGACTGACATGCAGTTCACTATGGGAAAATATGTGATGTGAAAATCTGACCCCTCTAAGCTTCAGCTGAGAAAGATGAGTCCCCGATATATGGGTCCATTTGAGATGGATTGGTGGAGATGGTTGTGTTTATCTTTGCCCCTCAGGATAACATGATGTATAAGATGTTACATGAGTCCAGTCTAGAGCACTATGTGAGGTACCCAAGCCAGGTGCTGAGCCCTGAGCCTATTCAGCTTCTTGGAGAGGCTGAAATGTCCTGAGTCACCTATGAGGGTACGATATACCAAGGTAAGAAAGAATTCAGATGGAAGAATACGAGATGATAAAGGTTCTTGGGAAGCACCATGGAAAGGGTAAGCCCACAAGGGAGCCATGATGGACGTATGAAAGGCTTATCCTGAGTTGTTTGTTTGCTTGGTGGAATTTTGAGGGCAAAATTCCTACAAGAGGGGAAGGATGTTACAACCCCAATTTTGGGTTCATCTGATGAGAAATGTAAACTCTCATATGGGACAAATAATGATGTAATCTCATTTACAATAGCCTTGATGATTGTATTGTGGGCTTTATTGGCTATTGGGCCCAATAACAAGGAAATTCAATTAACTAAGAAATCGAGAAAAGAAAGATGTGGAAACCTATAGAAGGTAAATAACTTAATCCAAAGGTGGATTTCGTGCCATATGGGTTACTTGGGTTCCAAGGAGTCCAAAGTTGCATAAAGAGTGCAATAAGAAAGAAAAGATCAATTAAATATTTCTTTGTTAAGAAAGAAATTGAAAATAATGGTGAAATGTGGAAAACAAGTGAAAAGAGGTATAATTGAGTTATCCTTGATGGAATTTCGTATCCCAATGATTTCTAATGATTAAAAGGAATACCAATGAGGAAAATAAAAGATAAATAAAGAGAAATCCTCAAAAAGGGATATTTTAATAAGAAATCAACATAATAATGAGAAATAATGCATTTAGATGCATCTAGAAGGATAATGAGTATCCAATAAAAAGGATTTTGAAATCATAGAGTTTCTTGGGATCCAAGGAGTACCAATGAAGAGAGAGGAAAGAGAAAATACCTATAAAAGAAAATAAGAAAATAATGCGAGTACATTATTAATGGATTATGTGGTATTGTTAAAAAGGAAATAGTTTCTACTAAAGGAAAATAGAAATCCGTGGCCAATGAGTTAAAACGAGCAAGTATAAAGAAAATCAAGAGGAAATTTCGAATTCCTAATATCCATATAATAGGGGATATCTAAAGGATAATGAAGAGAGAGAAAGGTTGCTTTTTCATGAAGGAATATAACCTCCTAATAGGAAAGGGACTTGGCAACTCGAGAATAGCCATCTTAAGACTTCGTTACACCCTCTATAAAAGGAGAGAGAGCTCTGGGCCGAGTCCAGGAGGGAGATATCCCATGTATACCCCTTTCTTCCTCTTCTTCTTCTTGCTCTTGGCATACAAACCCTAACTAAGGGGTACAACATGAACCTGAAGCAGGAGGTGACAAGATGGAGTTGCAGAGAGGAGCCTGATGCTCCACGGACCCGGGGAATAACTCCTCCGTCGAGGACATGCCCCGACCCATGAACAGCTGCACCTACTAGGATGCAACGGCGATCGTGCCTGGAGGGTTGAGTGCGCTTGCATAAGCCAGCCAAATCGCATTCTGAGTAGTGCCCTAGGTACAACGGAGGGCATAGAGGCTTGGGCGGCCATCAACGCTGGTTCAAGAGCCCTAAAGGAAGGAGGGCGCACCCATGGAGCACTGCAGATCGCGACACTTCTATTGCTGAACCAAGGAAGAAGATGACATGGTCATTGGACTGTTTTGTCCTCCATGGGCTGTAGGGCCGACCGACTTAACCAAGGGCAAAAGTGACAAATCGAAATGTTTTCCAAACAACATTGCATGTATAGAGGAGACGTGGCACGCGCTGATTCGCCAAAGTAAGTAAGTTTTGTTAAATTTGTATCTCCTCAACCGTAACTCGGATAGATGCGCATTATACATGAATGTTGCTAAAAAAAACAAGAGGAATCCAATAAAAATATTTTTAGGAGCTAATTCCTCTTGCAATTCTAAAAGTAATAAAAGTTATTAACTTTAGATGTAATAATGATTAAGAAACCCTATTTTGGTATGATTAATGTGATCAGTGGAGTTTAATAGATGACTAAAGTTGATATTAATCCATTAATCATAAAGGGATACATTAAGGTTGAAAAAGATGAATTTTGCACGTAATTTGCTTAATTTAGGGTTCTGTATGCTTTAATGGGCCTCGAAACCCTAATGATGATAATGGTGACTTTTAATAGCTTTAATTGTTGAAAATCATGATTAAAGTCGAAATAGGATAATTCTAAGATATTTCGAGCATTAAAGTTCCTAATTGTGGTTAAATACCATTAATGTGGAAACTAGGTTTCCTAGTGGATAAAAGGTAGAATTAATGATAAATAACGTTCATATGAGTATTAGAGCATAATGAACTACAAATTGATGATAAATGAGCATAATGATCTTATCATGGATTAAAAGGATAAAAATAGTAGCTTTAATGTAAAAGAGGCTTAATGGATTTATTTAATGGTTAAATGTGCCTTTAATCTGAAACTGAGAATTAGATGTTGAAATAATTAGGGTTGGTAATTCATTGCGTTAAATTAGGGTTTGAAATAGTGAAGGATGAAGGAAAACCCTAAATGCAATGGAAACCCTAAAAGTGAACTAGAAACCCTAGGAAGCGAGCTAGATTTAATAGATCTTAATGACATGAGTAATAAAAGGAAATGATATAATTGTTTCAGGATCTTATTGAATGCTTGCTTGCCTATTGGTTGATTGGATTATTTCTGCCTCACATCAACTTGACATGTATGTGGTTACGCCTACGAATATCCCGAATTAGTTTCTCGAGGATTTTTGAGGTTTTATCGATGACTTGAATTAAAATGTTGGTTGCATTTAATTCATGCAAATTATAATGTGAATATGACTATCACGTAATAGATGTGCCTACTAGCTCAGATCCTAGTCCCCTCTGTAGTCTAATGGATTGACCTAGTACACAACTACCAATGGGGTAGGCCCATTAGGTCATTAAATGACTTAGTAAATGGCTACCAATGGGGTAGGACCATCAAGTCATCATGAGTCAGGGATTGGGCTACCTTTGGGTAGGGCCATGCGACTCCATAACTGTAGGAATTGGCTACCTATGTGGTAGGACCATGGGGGTAAGGATCTACCATATGAGATAGGTAGTATCCATGTCCACTGTAGGGATGGTACAGAGATAGGGGATAGGCAAGGATTGAGTAGTATTTCTTAAAATGTATCTTGGATGTTGAATGATATTTGGTTGACTACATTATTAACATAGTTGCACAATTATTGTTTCCCCCACATACCAGCTTCTTGCTGACCGACGTTTTGTTTGTCGGCATTTTAGGTACAAATGAAAAGAGCAAACAGTAAAGTGGCATATGTAGAACTAAGTGAGAAATAACTTACACAGGAGGATTAGTTAGAGTAGTATCTTCATGGATAGAAGTTTAGAAATCCCAACTTTTAAAAAGGTAAGTAAAGTTTTTATTTTATACCAATTTTTAGTTTAGTAGTAGAATTTCTTAATTATTATTGATTATTTGTCAAACCTTTGATCTGGGATTATTAGATAACAACTCTGATCTCTTGGTCTCCCTTAAGTGGGGGTTACCGGGAGACGGGGTCGTTACAGTTGGGGAGGCTAAGGTCATCTCAGCATTGAATGAAAAGCTTGACCTCATAGCCAAGAAGCTATTGTAGAAGGATGAAAATTCCTCCATCTCAGAGGAAGAAGAGTGTAGGTTTGTGTGGAAGCAGAACTACAAGGGCAATGACTACTCTTAGAGACATGATCATACATTTTCTTAGAAGGATCCCAATAATTATGAGCAAGACCTGTCTCAAGCACAACAGGACAAGCAACACCAAGGCAATGCACATCAACAGGACAGGGGCCCTAGTAAGGTAGACTACATTGAGGACATGCTAGTCAAGCTGGTCATCAGATTGAAGTGCTCATTGGCCAGACACAGAGGGAACTACAAAAATTAGGGAGCACTAATCTACAACATTGAAAATCAAATTTCATAGATAGCAGTGGAAGTAGCCTCCGTGAAGAAACCCATTCAGCAAGGATTTCATAGAAATATAGAGAAAACTTGTCATCATCATCAAGTAAAGTTTATCTATGATGTTAAGGAGCTAGAACATCATACTGAGGAGTCACCCAACCAACACATTTCAAAACCAGGTTGGGTATATGTGCTAAAAGTTCCATATCCCCATAGTCTACATGGAAAACTAGGGGGATGAAACACACCAGCATGCTCACACATGCACCTCAGTTGATACAAGGTCAGTGAAAAGTGACAAGGATAACACATCTTTGCTGACTCTGCGAGACAAGGAACTTCAAAGTTCTACTACTATTATGTCAACACCTCCAGTCCCAGAAAAGGTGCCTTTGTAACAAGAACATGTGTAGGTGTTACTCTACAGTGGAATAGTCACAGTTAATGAGGAAGCACCCACAAGTTAGAAGGAGCAGCCACATGCCATCCATCCATAGGAGATGTTCCAAATATTTTCCCATAAGGTGGCATTCAAACAAGCTTAGGGGAGTAGATCCCTAGTTTGCCATATATTCTACCACACATGAAGGGAAGACATATGTTCCATTCACAGATAGTATGAAGCTAAAAAAAGTAGAAAAGTAGTTGAAGAAATTCTTAGAAATCATCTGAAATCTTCACATCAACATCCCACTTGTGGAGGCAATAAAGAAAATTCCTTCATATCGATGATTCTTGAAGGATATATCCAACAAGAAAAGACAAATTAAAGATACATATGTTTGATGTGTTGATGAAGTGGTGATTCCATAATCCAGGGAAGGCTTCCAAGGAAAACAAAAGATCCAAGATGTTTCTACATTCCTTGTTCTTTATGCAATCAACATTTCCAACAAGAACAATGCGACTCTGGAGTGAGCATAAATCTCATGCCTCTTGCTACTTTTCAAAATTTGGGTTTGAATGAACCAACAAAGACATCCATGACAATGGAGTTGGAAGACAGATCAATAGTGAGGCTGTATGAGATATACGAGGATGTTCTAGTCAATCTCAACAAATTAATTTTTGCTATTGATTTTGTAGTTATGTATATGCCCAAGATTCGAGGATCAGAGATGTTGTTAGGAAGGTTGTTCCAAGATACGACCAACGCGATCACTGCCATTGGTAGAGGTTACTTGACACTTGGGATAGACATTGATAGAGTGGAATTTAGATTTCTGGATGAATCTTCACAAACATCCCGTGACAACCCAGGCTGAAGAGAACACATCTTCTTAAGCCTAGGATAGTAAACAAGGGCGCTTGTTGGGAGGCAATCCAACCATCAATTTTTTTTCTTTAAATTCAAAGTTGGAATTTCATAACTTTAGTCACATTCCCTTTTTTCTATATATGAAAAGGTGCCTTGATCATTTTTGTGTGGTGTGCAGGCTGACGATAAGTTGGTATTAACAACCACTATGTCAGTAGTACCAACCACATCACAGGGGCACATGATTCATTTTTCAATTAACTCGGTACTACTAACTACATGCTGGGTAGAACCAACTTTTTGTAGAAACAGGGGCTGAGTTCACTGATAAGGACGTGGTACTACCAACAGAAAATTGGTAGTACTGATGTCCAATGATGCTCTAAGTTTGAAATACCAAGATAATGCTTGGAAGCATCAATAATTTTAAATGACTTGGTACTATCGACACCAATTCATTAGAACCGACTTCTGAAGACAGAGATGCCACAACAACCCTAGACATTCTAGGGAACCTTCTACCCACACGATCTTGCCATGACACAACCTCCACCACCACCCTTGTGATTTGGTACCACTGTTCCACTTCTTAAGTTGGATTTTGACTATGCAGACATGGTCAAGTTCAAGCTTAGGGGAAGTGCTGGAACAACTCTATCCCTTAGTTTTTCTTTTCTTATAGTGTTGATTTACTTTTTAGCTTTTATTTTTCCAAGTTGTAGGATCAACAATCTATCTAGTGTAAAAGTGAAGATTAATTCATGATTCTTGTCATTGTCATGTTCTTTTGGGTGTTTGCAATAGAAATCAAAATGAAAAAAAATATAATATCTTAGTTGCAAATTTCTTGAGTTACATCACCTAGAGGAAGTGTATGGGTAAGTCAGCTTATGGACATTTTATATACATGTAAATTTCAATTATTCATGTAATGTGGATGAATATGGGGTTTGATCCTAAATTGATCAAACAAACATTGGGATCTTAAATTGAAATTTAAGAAAGAAATCCTAAGGTTACCTTGTAAACGGGTCATTAGAGAGGTACATATCATAGTTCATGAAAGGCATTGTCTATTAATTATGTTATTCCTTCCATTTCTCACTCATTTTGACCCATTACCGTAAGATGATCAAATAATCTGAATTATTTCCTCTCAGTTGCATTACATGGCATAATAGGTGACATGATAGTTGGTTTCTCTTTTAATGCATTATTCTCCAAATGAAAATAATATATGCATAAACAATTCTTGTGCATATCAATCTAGTAACATAACAATAACAATTACATGTAGATTGCTTGCATTTTTTATCATTCATGTTTACATCATGTGGATATATTGTTTTCTTTTGATATAAGACTGCATGGTTTCACATCCATACCCTAAGAAAAATAGGAAAACAATGAATGATGTATGTTAGTGAAGCCCAAGCATATTTCTCAATCATACTAAAATAGTAGGCCAATGAAAAAAAGTGAAAAAAATACTTACTAATATTTTGAAGTAAAGAGGGAGAAAGGATGGCATAAACTCTTCACAAAGAGATGGAAACATTCATATGATGTAGTCTCTTGTTTAATTCATTTTCATTCATTTGATGAGATTTAGACTTAGTAAACCTAAAGCTCTGATACCAACCTGTGAGAACCCGTTACACTAAATGAGATTACTCAAAACATAAAACACAATCAATCACTAATTAATCACATACCGAAAAATATGGATAAATTAAAATCGATTTCAACGTCAGCACCTACTCAGAAACATTTGCATAAGAGCCTAACATCTTTCTTTTTTCCATCTTATGCCAAGAATTTGATGCAAATTGGTCTATCACCTTAGCCACAACATATATACATACGAGAACAATATTCATATATGCCACATAAATAAGCATTAATATGCTAACAAAAGTCAGATTCGTTTGAAACACCATATACAAACTTTTCCTGCCCATACATAAGAGTACATGGATGATTCTAGGACACTCTAGACATCTAATCAACTTTCTCATAGATTCATTACTATAGCTCCACTTTGTTTCCACATGTTTTTTTTTGTCACTTCAGGTTACCTAAAGAAAATGTGGCGAACCACAAGGGTGAGACCCATGTCCCAGCAAGAGATATAACATCCAACAATGATTATTGATTACAATAGTTTTAAGTAATTAAATAGTTAAGCAGTTTAATCAGTTATAACAAATAAGCTCAACAACACTGATGATTAACAAAATACATACAAGAGCTGATAATAACTATCATCATTAGCCAGACTATCATCATTTATCTTGTTGACAATATAAGCAATTTAGTAGTATATTCATATCTAGAATCATGAGCAAGTCTAGTAACATAGAATCTCTATCATTATGAATAAGTCTAACCACATAAGCATAGCTAACAACATTAGCATGTCTAATAGGTTGAACATATCAACATCATAAAAAGATCTAACAACATAGGCACAATTATCTAGATAAGAATGATTAACATTATATGCATCTCTAGTTACAAAGGCATGTCTAGCATGCTAAACATAACTAACAACATGAGATAGCTAGCATCATGATTATAATCAGCATTAGCAGTATAGTTATCAACATAATCATGGCTACTATATGTACGCATCTACAATCTTAAGCATATCCACAACATAAGTATATATACTATCTCTTAATTGCACTAAGCATCATCTTTATGTAAAAAGAACAAATAAGGGTTACCATCCAATGTGAAGCGTCATGTATAACCCTAAACAGATATTCTATATGGCTATATTACATCTTTTATTATGCTATGAGGAAATTGATGATACCACTCGAAATCCAACTGACCACTGCTAAGTCAAAATTAGTGTCATACAAGATCTAGGAAGAGTCGGACTCCTAAGATCTTCTCCGCCCCCGGTCAGTATGGGTCTGCCACAGTGACACATAAGTTCAAGCTGCTAACAGCCTAGTCCGTCCTTGGTACATGTCACGACACTAGGGAAAGGAGGTGGGTACGCATACCCTACCATCCAAGGTACAACCATAGTTGTCCTCCAATCTTGTCACATATATAATCACCGAGACACGACCACATCCGTTCTCAATCACATCAGATGTATGAGGCATGACCATAGACAACCTCCACAATCTGCATTGTGGATGACAAGGATGTATCCTCAACTTTCCACCCCCACATACTCAACAATATGTGCTCCGAATTTCCGTTAGGAATACTTGTTTCACCATCTAGCAAATTCTGACACTCAGATGGATCTATGGCACAAGACACTACATGATTAGAGTTTCACTTGATTAGTTATGCCAATTGGGTGAATTAATGTTGCATCAAACATGTGGACATACAAACCCTAATTCACTTCTAACAAGCACATAAGTATCACAACTTCAAAAGATATAAAATGTGTGAAACATAATTTCTCATCTCATCATCACATGGTACTATTCACTTGCCATTCATGAGACCACACTAGTCATCATACTATCACAAGATATAAATCCTTTTCACAATATCACATGGTATCAACCCTTATCAACACAAGAGGATTACACCTTATTTAGGGCTCAACCATGCCCAAAGGTCATTAAGACCATCATACTATTCCCTACAAGATCATCATTATCTTTGCATGCCTTATAACAAGGCTCAACAACATCACTTACATATAATACACCAGATCAACACAATATTGCATTAATGAGCTAGGAGATATTCATAAACAATCATAGCAGGGTAATATTAACATTAAGAACATTCCTTTATGACATCAACATGGAAGGAATCTAGATATGATTAACCATCATCATATTCATAATGCACATGTTTTGCATAAGCAAGTATCAACCATGTGCGTATGACAACCACTAATTAACACATTAAGTTTATGATCATGTTAAGGAGGTTATTTCACCATCATGCCATCATATAATAATGTCAAACATGAATACTCATATGTATTTATTTGCATTAGAGTTAGGTTCAACAAGATAAATTATATTAATGTTACTAATCGGCACTTATACCCAAACCCTAACTCATGGCATCCCCATTGGATCATAGATGCATAAGGTGAAGCATCACACTCACATTCCATACTATTCTCAAGTATGAACCCACACATAAATTACGGTGTAACCATAGGGTTATACCATACTATGGTTTCAACAACATTAACATAGTACTTCATGATTGTATTAGTCATTCAAGGACTATTCATACCCAATTACCATCATTTAGTTATATTAAAGTTATGTATAATAACTTATACCTCATTAGGGTTAGATATCAACACAATATGATTATTATCCCTTCTATTCATATGAGTGAATAGGTAAGACTGCCTTATTAAGGGTAACCCTCCATTTGTTCCATCATCATTCAATCCATACCACCATACCACAATGTCACCCAAAACCATTGGATGTTTAAAAGGTAAGACCATTAATTGTTTACATAAGTAAACACCTTGGATAAACCATCCATGAAGTCCTTGATTTGTTCACTATAAAGATTCACCTTCTAACCTTTTACATCCCTTGATTAGCAACACAAAAAGTTCCATTTAAGGTAGGGTAAAACCCACAATCGAATGTTCATTTAAAACAAGCCATCCATTGTCAACAAGTAAGATCCATAAGTTGATCATATAAAGGAAACCATCTAAATCACATTATTAGGACCAAAATATTACATTAGCCATCATTCCACTTTATTGGAGGAATAAATAGTAGATATTGACCATTAGGTCAAGTTCATTTGTTAAAACCATCAATTACAGTATAGATCTGACCATTGCGTCAAGTGACTCAAGAAACCATTGGTCTAAGGCTTAATTGATGTTACAACTACAATCCTTAACTTACCATAGGTTGTAGGGACCTGATCCACCATCATTAGTGACCATTAAATCACCATAGGTTGTTAGATCAACACTATATTCATTAGTCAACATCAAATATTAAGCTAATGTCATCATTGATTGATAACATCAGTAGGGTACTTATTGATTGATCGTTAAACTTATAATTGATCCAAAACCTGAACTAAGGGGGTGACCATAGGCTCTCACCATCATTTGACACCTTTGATCACGACCATAAGTTGTCATGAAGACAACACCAAAGGTTTGTTGCAATGGTAACATCATCGGGTCATGGATTTATATAAGAAATCAACTTGAAACCCTAAAATTGACCATTGATTGATAGGTTCTTAGCACCATAGGTTGTCAAACCAACCTAATCCAAGTCATATTATACATTAGGAATAAATTACACATGATCACAGGTTCATATATAATTGAAATCAAAATAGGGAACATTATAAAAATCGAAATCCAAGTCAAGCATAGCTTTTTAGTGCATGAATCATCATTTTCAAGCAAGAACATGAGCTAGCAGGCTTATGGTAAGCAATACGCATGGAGCAAGTTATAAAACTTGCCACTAATGAGAAGCTGAAACCCCACACAGAAGAAATATTGAGAAGTTAGGGTAGAAAATCCAAGCATAAGCTATGAACTCATACATCTAGAACCTTTCTTCATCAAATGAGCAAACCCTAAGCATAAGGAACAAGAAAGGTAAGGTTTTAGAGCTTTAGAAAAAATTCTACCATAGAACAGCAAGGTTCCGACCTGGAGGAAGTTCTAAGGAAGGATAAGAGCAAGAGAAACGGAAAAGAAAGGAAGAAAATAACTTGCCTTGGTCAAAATCCCTAGAAGATGACCTTGGAAACCCTAGGTAGGGCTAAATGGAGCTCTAGGAGACCTTCATCTCCAAAAAGTGGTTGTCTTCTACCTTGGAGCACTTGGTTCCACATAAAAACAGAGAGGATTCATTGCTCCAGGTTATAGGGAAGAGAAAGCAAGCATAGTTTCGAACTTGGGCAAGGAAATGGTAAATATATCCCATGGATAAGGATGGAAGCAAGCATGAGGTGTAAAAGTAGCTTCCCCATGTTTCTATGGCCTTAAACTATTAAGAATATACAAGCACACACACAAGAAGCTCCCCCACCATCATTATATACCTTCTTAGATTTCGTTTGTCGAATTTCCCAGCCAATCACATAATTCCTTAGTTGATAGCTACTAAAGGTAGCTCATCCATGAAGGGGTAAACCCTAAAATACCCTTGGACAAAACACCTTCAAAGAAAGGTTTAAATAGGTGACCCATGGTTCAACAAGCTCAAGAATGATGAGAGAATATCAAAGGAACATGATTCAAGTGATAAATTGCAAAGAAAACCTCTTAATTGGGTAAATTGCATAAAAGTCCAAAATGTGCATAAAATTGCATAACTTGCTCAAATAGTGTCCAAATTGGACAAAATTTGAAACTGAAGCTTGTCTTATGATTTCAAAGAAAAATGTTAGATTAGGGTTCTAAGCATTCAATTATGGTAATTAAGCTTATTCAACTCATTAAGCAAGTTTAGGGGCCTTACAACTATAATCCTCTAACAGGGATTTCACCCCCAAAATCCAAGGTAAATAAAGATGGGTACTTCCTTTGCACCTCATCCTATTACCTTCACAAGGTTACTTGCATATCATGGTGATGTCACATAATTCATTCATATCTCCTCTTGGGTTAGCATAAAAACCCCCACCTAAGAAGACATTCTCCATATGGAATGTAGAAACTTGTGTCATCTGTACAACTCTAGTAGTAATGTTCAACTTTAAATTCTAGCTATCATCCTAAAATTATATCTATTGTATCAACACATTACTCAAATTCATATTTGCTAGCTTTTTACCAATCATTCCATGTGTCCCATACCATTCCTTTAAGCATAAAAAAAGGCAACGTATCCATCCTCTTTTTTTTTGATACACTAACACTAGAACTCTTATCAGTTCTTTTTCAGCATCAAAAGAAAGGCTGACACTGGAACTTGTCATTCCATACAAGGAAACATAATTCCTAGTCAACCTTATTAGGGGTGAAAAAACAACACTATCTTAACCTTACTAGGATTTACACAACCTACTTAGAAGACATATCATCATCCCATAAAGACACTTAATCAACCCCATCTCACTCTTATTCAACTTGTCTCATAGCTATTGCTGCTTCAGCAACCCTAAGATTTTCGAAGAAATATTGATCATATTTTTGACCATATTTGATATACTTTGACATGTCATCATTCAAAGCTTGATATAACTTGTATGACTTGACTGGAACACTCTGTTCCTCCTATTCAAAAATTCTATTTGTACATTGGTTAGTCTAATGGACATAACTCTAAACTCATCATGGTCATGTGAATTATGTCATCCACTCTAACTCTTATGCATTGATATTTGATCATAGGTTTATCTTTAAAGGAACACGATATCACATATCTATTAACCAACAAACCATCTATCCTTGATAGTTGTCTTGCTCAGCTATCACTGAACCATACACAACATTATAGAATCATTTTTGTTTTTCCTTCCAAACAACATTTAGAGGGTCATCATCAACTCTCTCTTCCTCTCTCTCTATGGAAGAGGAATACTTGGAATGTTCAATTAATAAACATCTCCAACCTTCACATATTTCTCATATTAATAATACATCTTGGATACTAGGATTCATTACCTTAGTATCCACCTAATGTGCTATAAGGAACTCACATTCTTATATCATCTACTTTTACCAACATAACAAATATCAAGACATATAAGAGGAGTCTTCCTAATTATTGGAAGGCTCAAAAGAAAAATCATCACAAACTTTATGAACTTGGAGCCATAGTCCAAACAACCTTATGCTATAATAAGCTATCCACCCTCATGTTTACAACGAATCCACACATACCAAGTGGCAATGATCCACTTGAATGTTGTGCCCTGGAAAGAAAAGACACAAAGTGAAACACACTTCCCATACCATAGTAGTATTTTTCAAGGGTCACTAGCAAAAAGGTAACTAATTCTATTTTCATTATATAGGTTACAGTTTCTCATGTATCATTTTACCTTTTTCATTTCAGGTTCCTTGCCATTAGCATAGGAATCATCATGATTAACATATCTCATTACTCCTTCCTTGATGACTATTTATCACACTTGGGTAAGTTCTCTTATTTTATTATATTTTTCAACCACTTATCAATAGGTAAATACTCATATTCCACATTTTCTTCATCAAACATGGATCATCTGCCCTAATTTCTTTCAAACTCCATGCTTATTTTACATTAACAATTTCTTACACGCATAGGTTGGTCTAAGATTAACTTAGATTCCACCTTATTCCTTTATCATTGTTTCCATTTATCTTCTCATTTTATACTTGTTATAGTAGTTCTCTCTATCTTATGTGGATTTCATACCTTGATTCACTTTATAGGCATAGACTTGTTTGTCATTTACTTTATTATCTTCTTGAATCACATCTTCAAGAACTCCTTTTTTCCTTATTTGTATTCAGATTTAGATTTCATGGTGTTGTATATTTCTCTTATAGTTACCAAACATTCAAGTTTTGATAGATTATGATGTAATTCCCATCTTCTTTAAGATAGGATTGAGATATTCACACCATGATTTCTTATTTGTTATGCTCTTTAGATTGTCTCAAAATGACTGCTTGATCAGAGTAATCAGAAAGATAACAATCTAAGAGTTCCATACTTACCTTTTCTTCAATAATTGAATACCTGGCCAGGTCACCAAAATACTGAGATTAGGCAGTATGCACCATATTTTTATGTCATATTCCTAAGTTAGACATCATCCTACGCCTAAATCCTAGTGTACCTATAGACTTAGTGAACCTAAAGCTCTGATAGCAACCTTGGAGAACTCATTACACTAAACACGATTACTCAAAATATAAACACCAAAAATATGAATAAATTAAAACCGATTTCAGCATCAGCACCTACTCAGAAACATTTGCATAAGAGCCCAACATCTTTCTTTTATCCATACTATGCCAAGAATTTGATGCAAATTGTTTTATCACCTTAGCTACAACATATATACATAGGAGAACAATATTCATATATGCCATAGAAACAAGAATTAATATGCTAACAAAAGTCAGATTCGGTTGAAACACCATATATAAACTTTTCCTACCCCGACTTGAGAGTGAAGGGATGACTCTAGGACACACTAGACATCTAATCAACTTTCTCATAGATTCATTACTATAGCTCCTCTTTGCTTCCACATGTTTGTTTTTGTCACTTCAGATTACCTAAAAAAATGTGGCGAACCACAAGGGTGAAACCCATGTTCTAGCAAGAGATATAACCTCCAAAAATGATTATTTATTACAACATTTTTAAGTTAGTATACAGTTAAGCAGTTTAACTAGATATAACAAATAAGCTCAATAACACTGATGATGAACAAAATACATAAAGGAGAAGATAATAACTATCATCATTTATCTTGTTGACAATATAAGCCATTCAGTAGTATATGCATATCTAGCATCATGAGCAAGTCTGGTAACATAGAATCTCCATCATTATGAATAAGTCTAGCCACATAAGCATAGATAACAATATTAGCATGTCTAATAGGTTGAACATATCAACATTATAAAAAGAGCTAACAACATAAGCACAATTATTTGGATAAGCATGATTAGCATTATATGCATCTCTAGTTACAAAGGCATGGATGGCATGCTAAACATAACTAAAAACATGAGATAGATAGCATCATGATTA
The DNA here is from genome assembly GCA_963693085.1 of Alisma plantago-aquatica. Taxonomy (NCBI): domain Eukaryota; kingdom Viridiplantae; phylum Streptophyta; class Magnoliopsida; order Alismatales; family Alismataceae; genus Alisma; species Alisma plantago-aquatica. The sequence goes on along the minus strand of OY856415.1, from coordinate 573,738,223 downwards.
CAATCAGCAGTAGTAGTATAGTTATCAACATAATCATGGATACTATATGTATGCATCTACAATCTTAAGCATATCCACAACATAAGTATATCTACTATCTCTTAATTGCACTAAGAACCATCTTTATGTAAAGAGAACAAACAAGGGTTATCATCCAATGTGAAGCATCATGTATAACCCTAAATAGATATGCTATACGACTATATTACATCTTTTATTATGCCCTGAGGAAATTGAGGATACCACTAAAAATCCAACTGACCAAAGCTAATTCAAAATCAGTGCCATACAAGATCTAGGAAAAGCTGGACTCCTAAGATCTTCTCCTCCCCCGGTCAGTACGGGTCTACCACAATGACACATAAGGTCAAGCTGCTAACAACCTAGTCCGTCCTTGGTATAGGTCACGACACTAGTGAAAGGAGGTGGGTACGCATACCCTACCATCCGAGGTACAACCACAGTTGTCCTCCAATCTTGTCACATATATAATCATCGAGACACGACTGTTGCCATTCTCAATCACATCAGATGTATGAGGCATGACCATAGACAACCTCCACAATCTACATTGTGGATGACAACGATGTATCCTCAACTTTCCACCCCCACATACTCAACAGTATGCGCTCCGAGTTTCCCGTAGGAATACTTGTTTCACCATATGACAAATTATGACACTTAGATGGATCTATGGCACAAGGCACTACATGATTAGAGTTTCACTTGATTAGTTATGCCAATTGGGTGAATTAAGGATGCATCAAACAAGTGTACATACACACCCTAATTCAATTCTAACAAGCACATAAATATCAAAACTTCAAAAGATATAAAATGTGTGAAACATAATTTCTCATCTCATCATCACATGGTACTATTCACTTGCCATTCATGAGACCACACTAGTCATCACACGATCACAAGATATAAATCCTTTTCACAATATCACAGGGTATCAACCCTTATCAACACAAGAGGATTATACCTCATTTAGGGCTCAACCATGCCCAAAGGTCATTAAGACCATCATACTATTCCCTGCAAGATCATCATTATCTTTGCATGCCTTATTACAAGGCTCAACAATATCACTTACATATAATACACCAGATCAACATAATATTGAATTAATGAGCTAGGAGATATTCATAAAAAATCATAGTAGGGTTATATTAACATTAAGAGCATTCCTTTATTTCATCAACATGCAAGGAATCTAGATATGATTAACCGTCATCATATTCATAATGCACATGTTTCGCATAAGCAAGTATCAACCATGTGGCTATGACAACCACTAATTAAAACATAAAGTTTATGATCATGTTAAGGAGGTTATTTCACCATCATTCCATCATATAAGAATGTTAAACATGAATAATCATCTTTATCTATTTGCATTAGAGTTAGGTTCAACAAGATAAATTATATTAATGTTACTAATCCGCACTTATACCCAAACCCTAACTCACGGCATCCCCATTGGATTATAGATGCATAAGGTGAAGCATCACTGTCACATTCCATAATATTCTCAAGATGAACCCACACATAAATTAAGGTGTAGCCATTACGTTATACCATACTATGGTTTCAACAACATTAACATAGTACTTCATGATTGTATTAGTCATTCAAGGACTATTCATACCCAATTACCATCATTTAGTTATATTAAAGTTAGGTATAACAACCTATACCTCATTAGGGTTAGATATCAACATAATATGATTATCATCACTTCTATTCATATGAGTGAATAGGTAAGACTGCCTTATTAAGGGTAACCCTCCATTTGTTCCATCATCATTCAACCCATACCACCATACCACAATGTCACCCAGAACCATCAGATGTTTAAAAGGTAAGACCATTAATTGTTTACATAAGTAAACACCTTGGATAAACCATCCATGAAGTCCTTGATTTGTTCACTATAAAGATTCACCATCTAAACTTAGACATCCCTTGATTAACAACACAAAAAGTTCCATTGAAAGTAGGGTAAAACCCACAATCGACTGTTCTTTAAAACAAGCCATCCATTATCAACAAGTAAGCTCCTTAAGTTGATCATATAAAGGAAACCAACTAAATCACATTGTTAGGACCAACATATTACATTAGCCATCATTCCACTTTATTGGAGGAATAAATAGTAGATTTTGACCATTGGGTCAAGTTCATATGTTAAAACCATCAATTATAGTAAAAGTCTGACCATTGCATCAAGTAACTTAAGAAACCATTGGTCTAAGGATTAATTGATGCTAAAACTACAATGCTTAACTTACCATTGTCTGTAGAGACCTGATCCACCATCATTAGTGACCATTAAATAACCATAGGTTGTTAGATCAACATTATATTCATTAGTCAACATCAAATATTAAGCTAATGTCATCATTGATTGATAACATCAGTAGGGTACTTAATGATTGATCATTAAACTTCTAATTGATCTAAAAACTAAACTAATGGGGTGACCATAGGATGTCACCATCATTTGACACCTTTGATCACAACCATCAGTTGTCATCAATACAACACCATAGGGTTGTTGCAATGGTAACATCATCAGGTCATGGATTTATATAAGAAATCAACTTTAAACACTAAAGTTGACCATTGGTTGATAGGTGCTTAGCACCATAGGTTGTCAAACCAACCTTATCAAAGTCATATTATACATTAGGAATAACGTACACATGATTACAGGTTCATGTAGAATTGAAATCAGAATAGGGAACATCATAAAAATCAAAATCCAAGTCAAGCATAGCTTTTTAGTGCATGAATCATCATTTTCAAGCAAGAACATGAGCTAGCAAGCTTATGGTAAGCAATAAAGGTGGAGAAAGTTATAAAACACGCCTCTAATGAGATGTTGAAACCCAACACAGAAGAAATCTCTAGCAGGTAGGGTAGAAAATCCAATCATAAGCTATGAACTCATCCATCTAGCACCTTTCTTCATCAAATGAGCAAACCCAAAGCATAAGGAGCAAGAAAGGTAGTGTTTTAGAGCTTTAGAGCAAGGTTACGACCTAGAGGAAGGTCTACGGAAGGCGAAGAGCAAGGGAAATGGAGTTGGAAGGAAGAAAATCATTTGCCTTGGTCGAAATCCCTAGAAGATGACCTTGGAAACCCTAGGTAGGGCTAAATGGAGCTCTAGGAGACCTTCTTCTCCAAAAAGAGGTTGTCTTCTATCTTGGAGCACTTGGTTCCGCATAACAATAGAGGGGAGTCATTGATTCACACTATAGGGAAAATAAAGCAAGCACAAATTCGAACTTGGGCAAGGAAGAGGTAAATATAGCCCATGGATAAGGATGGAAGCAAGAATGAGGTGTAAAAGTAGCTTCCCCATGTTTCTATGGCCTTAAACTATTACAAATATACAAGCACACACACTAGAAGCTACCCCACCGTCCTTATAGACATGCTTAGCTTTTTGTCGAATTTCCCAGCCAATCACATAATTCCTTAGTTGATAGCTACAAAAGGTAGCTCATCTGTGTAGGGGTAAACCCTAACATACCCTTGGAGAAAACACCTTCAAAGAAAGGTTTGAATAGGCTCCCCATGGTTCAAAAACCTCAATAATGTTGAGAGAATATCCAATGAACATAATGAAAGTGATAAATTGCAAAGAAAACCTCTCAATTGGGTAAATTCCATAAAAGTCCAAAATGTGCATAAAATTGCATAACTTGCTCAAATAGTGTCCAAATTGGACCAAATTTAAAACGTAAGCTTGTCTTATGACTTCAAAGCATATAACAAGGTTATATTAGGGTTATAAGTATTCAATTATGGTAATTAGGCTTATTCAACTCATTACGCAAGTTTAGGGGCCTTACAAGTACTGACCATGAAGTCGACACTACAAACAACATCACATCAAAGACTCAAAATTTCTCAAAGAAATATCGGTACTACTGAAATCAACTAGGTAGTACCGACAACTTAACAAGAGGCCGCAACTATTGAAGGTGTCGGTAGTATCGTCACCCAGTAAGTAATACCGCCGTGGCGGTATCAGGAAGATTAGAAAATTAAGTATAATATGACAGTTACAAATTAATGATGCCCTAAGTCACTTCTATGACTTAGGAGGATTTTGGACAAACCTAAGAATCTCATTATATTTCATTGGATGACAGTCAAGAGCAAGGAGAGGAGAAAGTAGAGAAGAAGGTCCCATTCCAGGAGATTCGGGCTCCTCCAGAGAATGGATTTGAAGCAGGAAGATAGAAAATTGTCACGTTCATGAGTGGGAATCATCCAGACCATCTTCGTCAGGGTTTTTTTATTTTTACTAATACTTCCCACATTTTTCTTCTTCTCTCTCATGTATTTGAAAATTGAAATCATGCCTGGATAAACCTCTTATTTCATATGACCCAGTAGTATCCTGGTTATGCATTGTAATTGACTTTTATGGAACTGAAAGAATATTCCACAAAAATATTAGCATGAAAAGGGTCAAAGAAGGTTTGATATGTTGAAGGAAATGTTTGAAAAGTTCATTACCAAGATGGATTCATATATAGACCAATCTAATAGAGAGCAACACAACCACAAGGCCCAAACTAGAAGTTTAGAGGCTCAAATCTTGCAAATAGCAACAAACTTAGCACAACTGAAGAAGACTACTCAACAAGTGTTACCATGGAACAATGACATCCCACAAAATAATCAACAAGCCAAAGAAGTAAAATTGCACAATGGAAAGGTGATAAAGAAGAAACATGAAGCATGATGGAACAAAAATCAGACTGAACCAATGACAATCACTCTTGATGTAGCAATTGAAAGGGACAAGGTTGTTATAGACTAGATACCTCAACAAGAGACATGTAAAGACTCTATTAAGTCTAAGTTAAGGGGAAAATAATCCACTAAGAAGGCATATATTCCAACAAACCTTAGAAAAATTGTGGTGCATGTGCCTTTTCTAGATATCCTTAATAAGACTTAGGAACATAAAAAAATCAAGAAATTTCTTCATATTTTATGCAAGCTTCATGTGAATCTTATCTTAAGAAAGGCTCTTGAGTAGATTCCCTCCTACGATATAATTTTGAAGGACATAATTACTAAGAAGAGGAAGATGGAAAATTCTAACGTGGTAGTGTTACACGAAGAGGTTGTGATGCAATATATCAATTTCTCTTAATTTCTAGACTTATTTCGATGAGATTGTCATCAACTATCAATGCTTAATCACCATTGGTAGTTAATTAGACCTTTAATCACTTTGGAAAAGGGAATTAATGGTTGTAAAATTCACAAAAATACATGTTTTATATCATCCTTTGAGAAAGGAGGATTACAAATATGAAGAGATTACCCAGAGTTTTCAATAAATCACCTAACTAATAACACAATTGTTACTGGAGTGGGATTGATATTACATTAGGTAGTGAATTACGTCATGAAAGTTGATAATTCTTGCTATAGGTATCTTAGTTCAAGATAAGGATAGATATTTATTAATGTTATGATGCTAATCACAATGCTAACCAAGATGAAACCATAATCGTAAGGAATTCACTCCAATTGAGATCAAAAATCAGTAATATTAGATTTATTTTCTCTTTAAATAATTAAACCTTCAATCAAGTTTTCATTGAACTAGCTGATCGCATTGTAGTTACTAGTATTTAATGGATTTATGTTTCTATGAGTTCGACATTTGAGCCTCTTAAGGCCTATATTACATTGAGATGTACACTTACATTTGACGTGTAGTTTTAGTCATATTAATGATGACACTAATGAGGATGATATTGATGAGGATGATGTTGAAGATGATGACATTGATGATGATGACATTCATGATGATGATGATGATGATGGTGGTGGTGGTGGTGGTGGTGGTGGTGGTGGCGGTGGCGGCGGCGATGACAGTGACATTGATGACAAAAATGTTGATGATGATGATGATGAGGAAGTTGATGACGTGGTGGTGGTGGTCGCTATGATGGTGGCGATGATGATGATGATGAGGATGGAAGTGATAAGGAGGATGACAAATACAACTACAATGACAATGAAGATGATGATGATGACAGTATTGACAACGATGATAAGGAGGAGGAGAAGGAGGAGGATGAGGATGATGATGATAATGATGTTGATAATGATCTTGATGTTTATGATATGAGTTTGCTTCAATATTACTTTAGTTTGTTTTTATAAAGGTCAAGTATGTTTTCATTATATCATATGAGTTTTACAATGCAACCCTATCTAAACCTAGCATCTTATATGGTACATGTGACTTGGTTAATGTGCTAAACATAGCTAGTAGGGTGTCATGCTTTCTTATATCTAGTCTTATACATGTCGAGATATGGTTAGTCATATATGGTTTGAGACCAAAATAGGCCTCAATATCTCTACAAAGGAGGACCTATAGTATGGGATATATGATAGGGGTTACCTCTTGATATGAGTCAACCCAACACGGGAGAAGGTCAAAGTTCCTAACCTCTAAAATATATGAAAATTTGAAAAATATGAATGCTGAAACAATTGGCAATGAGTCCCTAGATTGACTAATTCAAAGTATTTGAGTTAAGTGACATAGTGTATGGTTATCTTGATAACGTTGAACCATGTGGAAAGATCTTACCCTAGATTTCCTACAAAAAGATATAACCCTATAGAAAGAGGCAATTAATGAAATGATGTTTTCTATATAGGTGAGGGTGATGTCTAAAAACCATAAATGATGTATGTGATGTGTAATATCCATGATGACAATCATACTTGGGTTAGTGGATATATGTAAAGGAATCTAGTAGTTGTTTTTTCCTTTAAAAGTTGGGTAGAAATTTTTCTAAGAGTAGAAGGTTGTGCCTAACATGTATTGTTGAACATATATAGATCTTATATTGATTCAGTTGAACTTATGGAGATCCTTCAAGGTAAAAGTGAGATAATTGTGAAACCTTGGTGTTGATGATAATATTTTTTCACAAAAGATGCTTGATACATGAAATAATCTCACTTAATTATAATTTGAATTATATATATGATAAGTCACTCTCATTAGATAGTCCTAATATGAAATGATTTCTTGCATGAAAGATGAAGATTTTGAAATCATAAACTTGATATTATGATTCCTTAAGATCTTAGCTTTGAGAAATTATGGACAAAATTATTAATTTCAGATCCAATATGAAACAAAGTGAACATAATTGATTTTATTTGGTAGAATTGTTGTAAAAAAACTAATAATGCATGAAATCTAATATCAGGATGGAATACACACTAAGTAGTAATCTCATTTGAAAGTCATGATAGTGAACATATTCATTTAGAGATTTATAATATAAATGTTTATAACACACCTTTGTCTTGAAGAATACATGAGAAAAATCCCAATTCAAGGTTAATAAGGGATGGGGAAATCTTAATATCAAGATGATATCTTACTATGATAAAACACCCACTAATATGTATATAATTGGGAAAGGTACACCCTTGAATATTATAAAGTAAGTGTGCACCCCATAGTGGTGGATTCCTTGAATACTATGTTTGGTTTCCTAAACACGATGAAAATGATGACGTTGACTCTTGTTTATGATATTGGAGGAATTTCGAGGATGAAATTTCTTTTAAGGGGAGAAGGATGTGGTAACATGACTTTTTGTCTCTCCTATATTGTATTATTTCTCTCTAATCAAGTGGCATCTTACTCAATTTTAAAGTGTGAGTGTGGTGACACTCCAGTTCGGTCACAACAATGATCGACACTATATGTGACATTAATTTAAAATTTTGAATTATGCTCCATTATCTAATATGTTATCTTCTTCCAAATTAAATTAAAACTTTTCTATATTATCTTCATGCTCTCCTTTGTATATAATGATGTAAAGGATCCAATAATAAATCCAACGGTGAAAAAATTGCCTCAATTAAACCATCATAGCCTAAGATATAGCCACATGATATTGCATTTAATGTTTGATTTAATTTATTTTAACCCTTTATTGGGAACTTTGTTTGGGGCACAACCCAGCCATAGTGGGCACCCCACATGCAATGTCAATGATATATCAACCCATGCCCCATACAATAATCCCTTATAGGTCTGGGTTGATTTTGACCCTTGGATCGCCCCCTTATATCCAGCCTCTTTGTTCCAACGACCAACTACACTTATTCAACCTCCATACAACATCGAGTAAAAGTGGCACTGCGACCACCCCTACCACCTCTATGTCCCCACCTAGGGCCTCCTTTCCCACCACATTTACCCCAATGAAACATATATTTCTATTCCTATCTCCCTTCCCTTTCTTTTTCCCTTATTTTTCTCTCAAATCTATGCCCAAAGTACCTCCTAACATTTCTTGTTTGTGTTCCAACCTTCCATGGTGTCGCCCCTCTCCAGCAAACTATTAGTTTGCCCTCAGCCTCACTCATGACAATAGAGCTCACCTTTGAGTCTGTAGGGATCATACAAACACAAAAGGTGAGCTGGTTGGGTGCCACCATCCTCCATGCCCCACACCCCTCTTCATCGGTTGTAACCATGGCCATGAGCAGTAGTGGTGTGCCACTCTAATGGCTGCAAAGAGAGTATAGGAATGGATCCAGTCATGAGCATGAGAGAGAGAAAGGGGGTTGCATGCCTGTGGGTGGGCCTGTTAATAGGCGAGTTCATCACGACCCAATTGACAACAACATAGGAGAACTAGAAGGCCACTGAATAATAAATCAATAATTTTGATCTAGCATATAATATTGTGGTAATGTTTCCTTCTTTTTCCTATATTTCTTGATGTCAGTCTTGTAAATACATAACTTCCTCCTCCTTGGTCCAAATCAAACTTGTTATACATGAAAATTGACCACCTCATCAAGTTCTATCCCTTTGCATTAATTTGAGACCTTAAATTTCCTTAATATTTCATGTTTTACTAAAAATGAACTTTGACTATATTGACCAGTTTGGGTGTATATTGATGATAAAAGTTCTACCTTTACTACCTTCTGGTTATCTAATCAGTAACTTATCTATACCTTCTAATATGTTTATGATATAAGGAATCATGTCGATATTTGAATGTTGTTGGAAATGTTGATATCCAATGTTGGTTTATGATGCCTCGACTCTAGGGGACATCCATCCAACTTTGATAATGCTTCTAATGTATGAATATTGATCAAAATATTCTTGTATGTGTGGACGTATTGACTATGTGGAACATGAACGTTTTGCCCTAGTATGAGTCTTTTGAATCTAAATTGGACACATGGGACATGTGTAGTGATCATATAAAATGCATGGAACCTCAAACGACATGAAACTTGAACCACACCTTCATGATATCCTAAGAATCATAAAAGATAATGAAACATGTAAACAAGAAACCTTGAACCTAATTTTTCCAAAACCCTAAAAATGAAACTAGTTAGGGTTAATGATTAGTATCTAATGCATGTATGTAATCTTGTACTTAACTAGGTTTTGCTAGTGATATAGATGGTCAAGGATGAGTTAGGTTATTAATATTTGAATTAGGTACAAGCTTTATTAATTTTCTGATTATGGCTTTCCTACTTAATTAAGATACATATCTATGTTTTTTTACTTACTCAAATATTACCATGTTGTATTCTAGTATTTTACTCGATTTTTGTCTCGTTGTTGATGTTTTATAACTTGCAAATATTATATAGAACTCCATTATACAAATGGTGTGTAGATGCCTAAATTCTTTGGGTAAGGACAAAAGATGGGCTTCTTACTTTAGTTATCAAGATAGAGAGGACCTTGACGATAAAAGGGTTATCTCGTATTGAGGTCCTTAAGGTCCCTTAAGAATAGGGTTAGCTAATATTTAGCACCATCATAAACTTTTTGAATGGGAAGTTAGTCAAAAGGCCTTAGGAATACATGACATTGTTTGTATAATTCGAGTAAAATGACATAAATCATGGGATCTCATTTTGCTAAATACGAAACTTGTTTATTCTTTGTCATTACTTATGTAACTCTTTTTAAATCATGCAAATCTTATGTATATGTAACTTTTTTTACATATATTCAACATGTGACAAAGTAGTTTTCTAGCTTAATTCCGAGGACGAAATTTCTTTTAAGGTGTGTAGGATGTGATGGAGTGGACTTTTGAAATCCTAAAATGTTCAATAACATAAGTGAACTTATTCCATGTCAAGCTATCTTAAGTGTTGCAAGTGCTTTGGTAAGGTTTGGATAGGGATTGATGTTCATACCATGATTAAGATCCCAAAGTTTATTCCTTTTTTGAGGAATTTATTTGAATGATCTAAAAGCTAACTTTTGTCACCAAATTGGGGTAGAATGTACCTTGAGATGTAGGGAAGCTACGGTTAAACTTTGGTGGCATTTGGTTATCCCTAGAAGGAGTTATTAGGTTTGAAAGTGGTGAAATAATGTATATATTGATGTTTTGATTACCAAGTTCGGATTATTTGGGCCAAGTCCGGATATGTCACACGCTCCACATGCAGGTCAGCCAGGGATTCATATCGTGGCATCCCAGTGGCCGTTGGATGGCTTTTTTTTTGATGGCTAGATGTTTTCCCCCTTCCTCCAACCGAAGTGGAGATCGTGGGGAAGACTGGAGGTAGTGACTCCAGCCACCACCTCGTCATGGGAGTGGGCTAAGAAAAAGGAATGACTGAGCAGTCATCTTTGCATCACCGAGACGAGTAGACCGACCCCTTACAACAGTCTTCCCATGAATTATTCTGGGAGCGGCACCTTCTTCCCTATCCTACCTCTCCACCAACACGTTCAAGCCGTAGAGAGGAACACGTTACAGAACAAGGTAGAGTTCGGAGAAGCACCCTTGGGCATCCCACCAAAGTGGGAAGTCTCGCTCGAGTTCCTGGTAGCTTGGTAAGTGCTTCCGCAATGATAAGAGCTTAGACAAGAGTGGTGTTCCTGTGAGAGCATGCCAGTGACGTCCATGGCCGAAGTGCTTGAGGATATGGGGACCTGGAGGCATTGAGGCTGATTTTAGAAACTGAGCGCAACCCCAAGACCATGACAAAGCTTGTGGAAGCAACCAAATCGAGGATGGGGGAGCTTCCATGGACTGATTGATCGCCAGAGTAGAGCCCAGCCACAGCGACACTCACGGGAAAGCAGAGTCACGATGGGGGCCCAAGCAATCGACAACGGTAGCCATATCTACAGTTCACGCTGGACTAGACGGCGAGTGAGGAAGGAGAGATCGGTCATTGATACCTCACCGGAGATGAAGCCAGTGACGGCGGCTTCACACACCTCACGCGGGCTTCTGGCTTCGAGCGATGACGGCAGTCATGGGTAGAGTCCCGCTGCTGAAGCAAGAACGCGCGAGAAGGAGGGCGCAGAGACCTGCTCACCAGAGAGAGAGAAGGATCACCTTGTCCAACACAAGATGCCTCACATCCATGGAGAGGAGGAGGGGCTAGATGGCCGATTGCACACCAGGAAGGTAGACCGCAGCGGCGGCCACAGAGATGCACGGGCGGAGCTCACGTGAGAAAGAAAAGGGAAAGCCCTGAACCAACTAGCGAACCTAGCCGAACCAATTAAGGACCGGCCGGACCAAAGGTGAACCAGGCGGGTCCAGGAGAGAAGGTGTGCGCCCTTAGACGCCACGTGGCAGCACGCAGTTGGCCAAAAGGTAAACAGTTTCAGTAAATGAGCATATCTTCAATAATTCGTAGAAAATAGTCTGATTATCAGAAAAATACAAATAAGGTACCAAAACGTTCAGAAAAATGAGTAGAACACAATGGAGGCATAATATCATGCTTTTGATGCTTAAATCTCAGTGATATCATGTTAGATATGTTATGATTGTTTCATGAGTAATAAATACCAAATGATTATATAAGATTATGGAAAATTGTCAATAACTCTATTATCATGTTTAGAATCCATACGATGTCAGTGATTATGATAATGATACACGAAATCATGTAATTTGCTTCATATTGCTATCTAGGGCTAATAACCCTAAATAAAAGGCAATTAATACATACATGCTAAATAAATGATGAAATTCACAACGTAAGCTCATATCAGTATTTGAAACCTCAGTTTTAATTATGAGATCATAATGATGAACAAAATCCATGTTATATGAAGATGAATCTTAATACATGTTATAAAACCCTAATTTAGGTTAATAATGTGACCTAGGGTTAATTAATGTGCACAAAAATGCTATGGAAGATAATATTTAGATAATGGACCATAATCTGGAATATGACATCAGTAAGATAAATCTAAGATAAGAATACAAGTAATGATGTATATATCCTAATGAGATAAGAGAAACCCTAATGGACACGATAGGGTTAAAATGAGATGCAAGATGATGTCAATCTGATGATAATACATGGTCTTGTCTTAATCAGGGTTGACCAAGGATATAGATGACATGAGGAATATGTGATTAGGATATCTCGTTGGAAGGTACGCCATTACCTCTTACTTGGCTTATTATACAATATGCTTGTGTTATATGTGTAGTAAAATACTTGGCATATGATATTGGATGAAATGATTGTTCTTGTATGATATGTTGCATGATTTTCTATGATTAGTGCTATGAACACATGAAACATAATATATTTGTTCCATTATATGAAAGCACTAACTATTTGGTAGTGTGCTTGGAAGTGACCTAACTCTTTGGTAGTGGTCACATTGTACATATGACCTAACTCTTTGGTAGTGGTCACCTTGTACAAATGATCTAACTCTTTGGTAGTGATCATAAAGGCCTTGAGATATAATGGAAAATGAGCTTAAAATATGTGTTCTCTTTTGTTAATGAATATCCTTGTGCAAGTATATGCTTTTCTTATATTCTTCTGTTACTGCCAAGTATATTAGTTTTATCTTATTGCCAAGATATGATGAGAGGCATATAAAAAGACACGTAGGCGTACTCTGTACAATATTCATGAAATATTGTGCTGACGTGTACCGCATGTAATCTTTTGTTTAGGTTGTGGTTATGCTCTTGAAGATCCAAGATAGTGAGAGTTGTGTGGTGAGCTGATGTACAGGTGGACCTGTTGTCTTAAGATCCTGTTGTTTTAGAATGTAGTACATGTATATGTATAGTTTGCTATTCAATATGTAATCTCAAATGTTGTAACAATTCATGTTGTAATTATATGTTGAATGGTGAACATGTGTGTATGGTTTTATTATTGTTCATGTACATGTGCTACTGATTGTTTCCTTCTGACTCCCTTGATTTTCTTCTTCTTAGCCTTGTGTGGGGTGTTTAAATTGGAATTCTCGCTGAGGTGAGGGTTTCAATTTGGATGTCTCACATCAGAGTAAGTTTTAGACAATCTGGGGACGTCGTGTTTTGACCCACTTGTTTCACGAATTTTATAGGTTCAAAGATGGATATAGAGTTGATTTCTTGGTGATCTATTTTAAGTGTATTTGTTGTTAGATCCCTAGTGCACATAAGTAGACTTGTAGAATTGTACTCTGTAGTATGTAATTGAAATCTTGTACAAGACAATGTTGCATAATAATACTTGTTGAATTTTGAGATTATGTTTGGTACTTTTATCTTATTATTTCTTCATGTATGCTAAGATTTTTGCTTCTACATTCATTCGTTGATAAGACCATGCTAGGGACATACACCTAGACCATATCGTCATTGGCTCTGAAGTCATTTGGAGCTAGGATTTGGGTAATAAACCTTATGTTATAGAGGATCTCACCATGTATCTTATAAATACCCTCATGATGACTACCTATAGATAACAAAGATGAAAACTTTCCTAGTAATATGGAAATACAAATAAATAAACAAAAATCAAAAGGCACATTGAATATGCCTCAACTCTTACACCATCACTATTAGCATTCTTATCATCCATGATACTAGCCTCCTAAATAACAAGTGCATCCTCCTAGATAATCCAACCTTCAAAAGATGACATATATGATCAAACATGAATTCGTATCATATTTACAATGCAAGTGAAAATCAACACAATCAGTCATTAACAAAAATCCAAAAATACAAAATTGGGCAAATCACAAATGAAGACATGAGCCCATTTATCTTCAACCTCCAAGTTATAAAGAACATTAGGAAATAGGATGGCCAAAAATGAAAAATGCAAGGCTAAAAGCTAAAACATATACCTTCTGAATGCATATTAAGATGAAAACCATCAAAAATTCCTTGAAAATCATGAGAACTATCACTCTGCCACCACTAGAGGAGATACACACCGAACCTTCCAAAATTTAACCACAAAACATAAGATTATGATGCCTCGATCTATGGAAAAATGGAGGAATCCACCAATGTATACTCTTTCCTATCACGACATGCTCGAGATCAAGCTGTCACCCACCATAGCTTCTAGGAAATTTGACAAAATGAGGGACATGTGTGACCTCTCCTCATCCCCCTCTATAAAATGTTGTTGGAAAAATTAAAACAACTCTCAATTCATCAAAGTTTCTCATATCCTTGTAGAAATCATTAAAAAAATGGAAAATTAAGAAAATAAAAAATGCTAGAAATTTGTTAAATGTGAGATCCATGTATTTCATTTAACAAATGAAAAACTCACTATTAAAATGAACATCAAAATGTTTTCCTTCCTCTAAGGCCAAACCATCATTTTGGATCCTAAATCATGGACTGATGTACCCACTTTCCTAATTTCAGACATTTTGGTCTCATATAGGCTATCCGACATTGATCAATCTAAAATGCAAAGTCCACTGACATTCAAGAATTATCTCCTTCCATGGGTCATAGACCTTGACCTTAATTGTACCAATGGCTCGTTGAGTGTGACCTGATATTGCATTGACGAGTTCTGGATCATGACCACAAATTGTACCATAGAACCAAGATCATGGCCTAAAACTATTTTGGATTCAATGACAAAATCACTTTGGGATCCTAGACCAAGATCTTGAAATAGACCATTGTCTCTTTTGGAAACCCTACCTTAGTTAGTTTCCTTCATTTGGGTCTTATACCAAGACCTTAAACCAAACCATATGTGCAATAGGCAATGTTTATTACTTTATAAGTCTTAAAATAGAAGGAAAAACTATATTAAATTCAAATAAAATGAAGTCATGTATTGGGTAAGCACCTCATAGTTTTCTCTTTTTTTCAAATCCTACTTCAAATAGGCACCTCATTCTCATTCGAAATTCATACATATTGTAGGCAACATGTGATTGAATTTCAATTCCTATATTTAAAACTTTTTTTAATTATAGAATCCCTATAATGCATAGGCAATTGTCCAGATTTTATCATTTTAGGATTGGGATTGTAGCCCTAACTTGATTTGTCCACCATGTTTTGCAACTGGCCTAACTCACTCATCATCTAATCATAGAGGGTGGGATGATATTTTTTGAAGATCTATCAAATTGATCAATTTCCATAATATTTCAACATTGTAGACTCCTGGTCAAAAGAATATCTCCCAATGAACTTCATTCTTATCTATGTTGCTTCTACTTCCACCTTCCCCTCATTAGGACATGAGTCGATGAGAAATCAAACATAGATTAAATAAGATATAGAGCATCATAAATGATGTTTTAGAATGTCCTAACAAAATAAAAGGAACTCCTCAAATAGTTCATCTACACTAACGAGGCGAGTATGATCAATCAACAAGATTCATTACCTTCATTTAGGCTACATAAACCCTAGATAATAGCATGTACCCATCCTTAACCTTTTATGAAAGTTTTACCTACTAAACCATCACTATAAGGACAAGCATCACTTGCCCTTTCCACCTCGACCTTTTTCCAATACGTATTTTTCACATCACCCTCACTGGGACAAGAATCAACAAGAAAATGAGACTTATATTGAACATAAACTAGAGTAGCATAAAAAATCTCTTTGGAGGCGCTATTAAAAAACTTGAAACCCTAAAAATACTTCATTGATACTCTAGGGGAATAGAAAATCATCTTGATACTAACCCAAGTCTTAGTTTTAGATATCATAATCTAGGATTGCCCAATACCCAATCTTATTCTTCTATGATTTTATTCAACTAAATCATCCCTTAAAGGAAAATAAATCACCTATGTGATTCACCATCTTTAGTTTCTCTATAATAGCCTTGACGAGTCTTACCCTCGTCCTTCATGATTAAAAATGGGGTCCATACATGGCTCAATCCTATGGTTCGCACTCATATCCCAATCCTTATTTTGAGAGGGAAAAACTATTCATACCATTTTTCATCATGTATTCAATGATCGAAGTCAGAATCTTCTCTTTGTCTAGTGATGGAGTTCATCCAATTTATTCCACATTGTTTTGATGTTTTTCCTCTTTATTCCATTCATTTCACCTATTTTACACAATTTGGTGGGTCATATACAAAAAAGCATCTTTGTCTGGTCTTAAATGTAATTTCCCTTTAATTGATCTTTCTACAAGTATTTTCCAATAAATCACCAAGTTGTATTTTTTAGATTATAATTCAATTCACTAGACCGCTTGGGAGATACAATTTCCATTATCTAAGGAAATATACATAACTTTTAATAAAAAGGAAGTTCTGGCACTCACATTTTCCATCTTATATTCTTTCCTTTTTTTAGTTGCCTTTCATTTCTCATTGGGATCAATCTAGCAATCAAAACTACTATTATTTGAGATATCTGCAAAATATTGGAACAAAACATAGGCCATGTTCTAGAAACTTCTTTGGACTCCCAAACCCTAATTTCATGCTATAAATACTCCCCCATTTACTATTTAGGATCTCTCTTCTTGACTCTTTTGAGGCCAGAGATCCAAATATCTCCCTATTTATTTTAGTTTCCTGGATGACTAGAGGGTCCTTTGTCGAGCACAACAACTTTCCATATGCCAAAGGTTATATAAATAGTATGAAGGTAACATTTCTTAGCTTACACTTGTAATATTTGATTCACTCCATGACATCTAGTCTTCTCCATGGATGTATAACTGCTGCATGAGTGATTAGTTGTTGCTCCTATGATTAAGATCCAAAATCAATTGATTTTCTTAATTAAGATAAAAGCCACTCTTTTATTTAAATTAGAAATATTTAGTGAATGATATGGATCACTCACATGTAATCTAGTCGTTCAAAATACTTCTTGATTTAGTTGAATGGAATTGTTAGATTTTTCTCAATTCGACTTGTCATCATGCCTCTCTCTCATTTCCCACTATTTTCCTCCCAATTTCCCAGGATGGTCTCCACTAAGGGATATCTTGAGGTAAATGATATATGACAACCTAAAAATTAGGATCTTTCGAGCCATGATGGGAAAACATGGTCCTCTCCATATTCAAATATCCAAAAACTAAAATCACTTATTTATTTTCTTTTTCTTTGTTCTCATTAATTTTACCCAACTTGAGCTTTACAAAAATACAAGAACATTTTAATGGGGAAATGGAAGTTCCTAACACCTTCCTCATTTTACATAGGAGTGTCAAACTTTTCTTTTGACACACTTTCCCCTTTCTATATAAATTTGAGTGAAGTAATATTTTTGTTATTTTCATATTTTTATGCTGATTTACACCTTTCAATATAACACACACTAGCAACTCCATGCTCGATTCTTTTTAAAAACAATATGAGTTTTGTGGGATCTTTGACTTTATCGTCTCATAATATTTTTCTCTTTGATAAAAAAGTATCCTCCAATATGAACCGCTATCTAAGTCTTAAAATACACCCACACAAGAACTAGGTACATACATCTTGAATGTGAGCCATGGTTGTGTCTATTGATAATCACATAATTTAAAGGCTCTGGCTGTGACGTGTAAAGTTCACACAATAATTCCCATATATCCTTGTCATGTATCATGATTAATTAAAGAGAAAAATGGGATTCCTCTATCATGGCCTCACAGTATCAATCACTTAGTTGGTCCTCTCTAAGGATCCATTGACAACATCATGTCTAAAGACTTGATTCCATTTAGAAAATAATTCTCTTTCTTACATGAAGTCAACGATCCATATATATTTTAGAGGGACAAACATACATATTCCTAAATTTTTAATTTAGTTTTAAGTGTCATGTATTCACCAAATAGTTGGTATTACCACCTGAACCTAATGTGTGGGGTATTCACTCATTTAGGTTGGGTTTCTACTATATGTGAATACTTCATGGGTTTTGTCCCATATACAACCTATATGTATCCATTTGGGATACTGTAAAATCCCGTATTGAAATGAACAATTATATTGTTATTGGTACCCATGTAATCAACAAACACAACCCCATAAAACTAAAGATATCTTATAGAATGCGGTCTATCATTGATGTGTTTCCTATATTTCTAATTGTACTTGATAATTGTTATTTGGAATTTGCTATTGTGATATCAAAATCAATTGAGGTTTCAGGAAGAGGCTATTTTACCATTAGTAAGACGGACATAAGTCCCCTTATCCATTCCACATTTATACTAGTTTCATCTAAAGAATATAAACCAACCACAAAGATAGTAGTAGTAGTAGATAATACAGTCTTACACTTGCAGGTGACAACACCACCACATAAAAGAAACACATATCGAATTACCCCTATGGTTATTAGTTGTCCATCTTGTATCACTAAATCCCTTAAGAACTGGAAGAAAGATAACATAATTAAAACCTAGATAAGAAGTTCCCCTTACAAGTCTAAGTACCTTGTCTAGAGATTTGATGTGGTTCTATTTGGAAAACTTGTGTATCTAGTTAACTTGCAAATAACATAGGCAATGTCTAGTCATTTACATGTTATAATCTAATGTAAACTTAGAATAATTAGAGATATTCTAATTGATACACGGGAATACCATTTTAGTTTGTTAACAAAGATTTTGAAGTATAATATAAACTTTTGACAGGTCTAGAAGATGTATAACTGAATTTATCAAGTATTTTTTCAATATAGGTATGTTAATAGTGGTATGGCACTCTACATATATAATAATTTCAAACCACCAAATTATACATGCAAACTTCATATCCTTCTTTCAAACTTACTATACATAATGAATTTGTGTTATTAATTACCATAATATTGGAATTTAATAGAAAACATCATCGACATATAGGCAAATAATGGTAAACACCAATATTTAACAATTTAAATAGACATATTTACCAAATGAATTGAAATGAAACCAAAACAAGATGTAAAAATATCAAAACTTCAATACCATTGTTTAGGGGATATGATGACCTAAGTATACACACCTTGGATTGATTCCTACATGTCGCGAATCCCTCTGTTTGACCCATGTATATTTCGCCTAGAAGATCACCATGCAAGAATGTAGTTTTTGCATCCATATGGTGGATAGTGATGTCATATATGGAAGCTAGTGCAATAAGCACTTGAATAATGTCCATACAATAAACTAATGAATAGTTTTCAAAATAATATATTCCTTCCTTTTTTGTGTACCTTTTAGCAACTAGTCTTTCCTTATAATTATTTATAAAAAAATCGAAATTTTGTTTCTTTTTTAATATTCATTTTCAGCCAACCATATTGAAATCTTGAAGCCAACTCACCAAATCCCAAGTTTTATTTGAAAGAACTAAATGGATGTCATCGTCAACAACTCCCTTACATAATTTATCTTCAGATGAAGCCTGTCACTTGGTTGTATGAAATAGGATCATTTAAAATTCTAACTAACAAAGTCAGTTCCAAATTCCATAGGTGTCCTTGCATATTTTCTCCATTTTAGTTTAGTTACTTCCTTGGGATCCTCTAATCTAAAAATAACACATTCATTATTGGTCCCCACATTAAATAATCCTTTCACTTATTTGGGAATGAAACATGTGTTAGGATCTACTAAAGAATCACTTTGGGGGACATTAATTTTTATATGAAATACATTCTCAAATAGTGTTTCATCAAAGTGTTCCACCATGTTGAGATCTATGCTACATATCTCAAAGTAATGATTAAAAATATGTATTCATAGTGTGTCTCCATATAACCAAGAAGATGGCATCATCATTTTTTGAGTGCCAACTTTTTTTCATGGCCATATGGGATAACTACTTTTGCATGACACCTCACGATTTCAAATATTTTAGAGTTGTTTTTCAACCACCAACAAGTTCAATTGGACTACTCCATTTATGTTTGTGGGGAACTCTATTTAGAAAGTGGCAAGCTGCATTTAAAGATTCCCACACATGAAGTTGAGTAACCTTGAACTTTGTAGTGGAGTGTTGATTATATCTAGTGAGGACTTGTTCTTTCCTTATGCTATTTCTTTTAGTTCTGGGGAGTATATAGTAGTTACCTCATACACAATACCAACACTTGGGTAGTATTCTAGAGTAGGAGGTATACTATCCACCCCTTTCAGATATAAGCATGTTTCATCTTTATTGTTATAAATTTGAAACATTTCCAATGCTTCATTTGTACTTTTAATTAACTACACATAAAAATAAATGATCAAGTCATCAATGAAGGTTATGACTATATTTTACTATGCGTAGTGGTTACACCATTGAACTTACAAATCTTGTTGTGAACCAAACTTAGTATAACAAATTTGCTACCAAATGAATCTAGAGGTTTGTTAGATTATTTAGCTTGTTATGTTTTCAATCAATATCCACTAGGAATAAAGTTGTTATTCATCATTCTTTTCATGGAATCAAAATTTACATGTCCCAACCTTCCATTCAAAACATATGATGATTCATGATTCAAAAAAAAAACTTATATTTTTTAATATAGAAATATAAACATGTATTACATGACTTTTAAGAAGATCCTCTAGATTACATTACAAATATTATCCATAAAACTAAGCATCAAAAACCCAAGTTAATTTGACTTTATTATATTTAAAATCTACTCTAAAACATTTCTTATGTGTTTGATCATGGGTCATGTCTCCCTTTATGAAGAGTAGGAACCATTCTAGAAAGAAACTTCAAATCCATGTGGCCTTCACCTTTGAATGCAATGATGAAGTTATCTCCCAAGGTTGCAAAACAATAGGTAATGACTTGATAAGATACGGATGGGGACTTGTTATCATAAATGTTCATGTTTCCCCCAAAATCAATAACCTAGAATAATGGTTCAAATATATTAATAATTTTAGTTATATGAATTATATTCAACATTGTTGGAATAAGTATTGTATTATCATATGGACCATAACTCCATCAGTTGCCATAGGTTTGTAGGACTTCTTGGAGGGACAATCCTTAGCCCAAATGACTAGCCTAGACATTAACTAAACAATGTTTGATCGTGGTTTTCTTTTGGATTTTTTTCTTTGGTTTAAAGTTCACTTTTGCATACCTGTATGATATTGAATACCCTTCTTTCCTATTATAAGATTAACCTTAGAAAAAATTTCAACCCACATAGTTTGCTTAAAAAATATATTCTTCTATATCTATGTTCATTAGTAAATCAATAAAATAAATATCTCTCTTATTATGCTTGTGATTGTTGGATTTTCAGAAGGGGGTGTATTAGAATAACAAAAAAATCCTCCCTTTATGTCCAAGTTGTTGGATATGTCGTACCTATAAAATGCCAGAGAATAAAAGACAAAATAAGGGATAAAGGATATATCTTTTTGCACACTAATTTTCCAACAACTAGACATGTCTTTTCTCACTGAATAACACAATCTTGAATCAAGATCAAGAATGGCCACCATGAAATTCAGATGAATTAATAGGAAATATGAATTGACATCCAAGATGTTGCATTGTTTTCTTCTTGTAGAAAACTTTCTCCAAGCCTCTACATGTGTAGCATAGCTTCTACTTCAACCACATGGATGAGAGAGAACATGGTGACCGCCTTCACCACCAAGTCAAAGTAGAATAGGAGTTTTCAATGTGCTAGTTGTCTAGGAACTCCATTACCTTTCCTATCTTGGGAAGAAGTCCTTAGGGTGACTTCCTCTCTTCATGAGAGAAGCTTTGATTTCAACTTGTCTCACAAGTTGTCTTAAAGGATGTACCAAACCTGTTGGGACGTGTCCCCTTTATACACGAGAGTCATGGGTTTGGAAAACCCTAATTCCAATCCCTTTCCTAATCAAAATTTCAAAAACATTTCAATGCTTAAAAAGCTCAGATTGGATCTTGATTTTCTAATCAGGTCACCTAATTATCCGATCATAGTCTTGTTGGGCACTTTGATCACATGATCAATCTAGGTTATCATTCGATCAAGATAGTTCATATCTACATCTATATTAATTTTGAATTTTAGATGTTTCTTGTTAAATCTATAGTTCAATCTACTGGCTAGCTTAGTTAACCAATTTACAATCTATTGATCCATTGACTTAACAAATTGGATTGTCTGATCAAACATTATAGTTGCCCAATCAAAAGGTTAATGGACTTATTTGTACTTCAGACCCATTTCAATCATATGTTTGATTGTGGACTTCAATTTCCCTATCATCCTTATGTATGTGATGTGGAATGTTCCAAATTATGTTGGTAATGATGTTCAAAACAACACAGGAGAAGATTGGTCTATATCCACATATCATTTCCACACAAGTGATTGGAATGAGTTCTAGAATAACTATGACCTATAAAGTGACGGATGTTACCATGACCATATAATCGCTTTGTCATAGATATATAGAGTGCAATTGAGGCATGGATATTATCCTCTTAACACTCAATATATGTCATTGAAATAGAGTAGGATATTTGGGATATTGTGAACTCAACATCATATATTGGTTGGCATGAGCATGGCCATGAATGTCATGGTCTTTCTTATCAAGTGGTCGGGTATATCACTTGAAGGAGGGATAAAAATATCATCTACATCACTCATGATATTCCCCACATGTCATAGTATACCCAATCACCACCTTTTCTGGCAAGTCACATTTTAGAGCACGTTGAGCTAGTGTCAAAGTACACAAAACAACATGTGTTACTATATTGAATTTAGGTCTAAGGATCATAGTCACCAATGTCACATTGAGATATAACTCTGACATGTCACTACATGACTTCAATGTGTCAGTATCAAGGTGGGTCTATCAGTACAACTTGTTCTCTAAGGAAGTACCAAAGTATCTGAGTTGATATCTAATATCATGACAAAAGAAAGATAGTCATCCCTCGACATACATGCTAGTCTTGTGAATTATTGTTGTCCTATACTATACACAATAATAACTAACTAGGAATATAACAAGAATGAGTAGTGTGATAATACATATGATATCATATTTATGTCCTCATCATAAACAATATGTCATCTATTTAAAACATTATTAGGACACTATTAAGTTCATTCAATATCTCAATAATGAAATAAACATAATAAATAGAATTGTCATTTATTAATAATAAATTCAAGTACAAAATATCCCTCTTACAATAATCACATGATGGCTCTCAGGGCATATAACCAATTGTCTCTCACTTGCACTAGATCCAATCACTCATAAATGAAATTCCAATCGATCGAAATGAATATCATGTTTTTGTTGTGAAAGTTTGTTCATTAGAGGATCAACAAAATTACCTTGAGTTGGTACTCTACAAATCTTTATATCTCTTAGTTGAATGATCTTGTATATGAGGCAATAAAGTTTGAGTATGTGCATGGGACACTAATGTAATTTGGGTTCCTTACATTGTGCAACATCCATTATAGTCATTGTAAATATCTACTACATTTTCAATGGTTGGAACTGTTGGATCTAAGGACTCTACAGGGGGTGAATAGAGCTACACAAATTTCTCACCAAATAGATTAGACCTTCAAATTATATCAATTAGAAGCAATAGCTTAATGGCAATTCGAAGTCCTAACTAACAAGCACAACAAGAATGAGAGAGATCGATAGCAAGCACTTGACAAAGGGATGTAGAGTGGTTCAACACTTCAAACTAGAAGTGAGTCAGTCCACTACCTAGAGAGGTCAAGCTCTAGGACTTTACAAGCATTTTTCTCTATTAATCACCACCGAGATTACAATAATAGACAACCAAAGGACTTACCCATCAAAACACAAGGAGATCTCCACCTTCACAAGGAACTTACCCACTTAGCTTGAATCTTTAGCTTTCACCTAGGTCTTGCCCATTCAAGCTCAAGTGTTCAGCCTTGAAGGACTTTTCCTCTCCTCTTGGATCTTCTACCTTTGCCTTGTCCTTCACCTAGATAAGATCACCACCTCTTCATAAAACATCTCCTTCTTCACTCGATGGAGCTTACTTCCTTCAACTTTTCTTCATGGAAGAAGAGGGTAGGGAAGTAGTGGAAGATTGAGAGCTTTGCATGAACAAAGGTATAGCTCTCTTACAATAATCCTAACTCACTCAAAAATCATGAAATGAAGTGTAAACTAAAGAGAGAAAGGGGCTCAAGGTGTGGTAGCACACTCAACTATAGCAAGGACCTTGTATGTAGTGAACAAGCAACCTTGGAATGAACTCCAAGTGGTCCTATTTATAGTTCAGGGTGCTCCCTTGAGTTGGGGAACACTTTGGATCCAATTATAGCCATTTTTGCACAAGGCAACAGATCTATTTTCATCCAAACAAGTCACCAACAATTAGAATCTCTTTTTCTACATTTTCTGTACAAAGTATTCCATTGAGATTCAATAAAGGTAACTCGACTGATCAGGTAGAAGACAAACATGATTTTCAAACTATCAGTCGAGTTTCTCCTGGGAAACTCGACTGATCAGTTAAAATCACATTTGGTATGTAAACCGATCGGTTGAGTTCTGTGAATGCACAACTCACCCAATGCACTCTCCAGAAAATTGATTCAAGGGATCGGTCGAGATTGTAACTCGACCGATAAGTAGTCTTTGATCAATTTTCTAAAGTAATTAAAAATTGATTAAAATTTGGTACTAAGTGTCCCACATAATTTTCTCATCTTAGTTATAAGTCATATCATCAATACAAGCGATTACAAAATTTTTCTAAGGTCATTTACATGGATTTCCAAATTAGCATACTTGCATTGCTTTTGAATTGAACTTTGACAAGCTAGGGCTTGTGTAAATTGATTCTTTTCATGTACCTAACACCTGAGATCAATCTTGAATACAAATATTAGATACATATGAATGGAATGGTTGAGTCATTATCAAAATATGGACAATGTATAACCTCTAGGTCAACATTCTCCCCCTTTTTGACAATGACAAACCATTCCTCAAGCATATTAAAAAGAATGTTGAAAGTATACCGTTGCCTTGTGAATTAGGGGGTTTCAAGATTTGAACAATGTGAATTGCTCCCACTCAATCTATGCTTATTTTAACCTGCATAATTTCTGTTTCTACACAAAGCAATATAACATGTATGTACTACATGATCCTTTAGCAAGTCACATGATAAAGAATATAAGGAATAAGAAAAGGATCACTTCAACAATAATAGCAATATGATTGAGTTTCAAGACATTGAAATTTCATCCCCCCTTTTGACATTATCAAAAAGGCAGAGGGGGTAGAAGATCATACAGATAGTCATCTCCAAACACAACCAAGCATATATTCAAACATGCAATCACATAACATATATCTAACAGAGATGAGAGAAACACACAAGCTAGGTCATAATCAAAATATGGTGAAATATGGCACCAACTCATAAGATATAACTGATCAAATGAGCAAGAGTGCACATAACATAGATTACAACTTAGAAGCATGTTCTCATAAAAGAAGCTACAAGTGAGAAGCGATGAAAATTGAAGATAAAATAGTACATCTCAAATAATGTGCCCAAATGTTACTAATACAGAATATCCTAGAAAGATATATATGATCAGCAAACTAGACTAAAAACTAAGAAACAACTAGATATCTAGACTATCTATGTCCACAAAATCATCATCATCCTTGGCATCATGCTCGTAGTCATTGTCTCCATCTAAAGGTGCAGTAGCAACAATACCTTCATCACCAAAGTCATCACCATAGCCATCACCATCCTTCTATGAGAAGGCATGGAGGCGCAAAGAAGGAGAAGAAGAGAGCAAACGCACAAAAAAACCCACCAAAACCGTCCACACACTAAGGAAGAGCAAGGGGGAAGGTCTAGAATGGTTTATCTAGGTCGTATTAGGGCTGGGATAGGGAAGGTTAGGTTTGGGGTTGAGATCATAGGGCTCAAAGAAGGGGAATCGGTCAACTATTTTCTAGTTGAGAGGGAAAATAGTCAGCCAGATCCAGCTTAAGTTGGCTTCAACCCACATATCGGTTGAGTTCTGAGAGCCAGAAACTCTACCAATTGGTCCATTTCAAAACAACTCTCGACCATGGATCGGTCGAGTTTATCCTGGGGGAAACTCGACTGATGGTCCAGCTGGCCTAAAACTATCAAACTTAATTTCTAGCCATTTGAAAGCTAATTAAATTTATTTTTCAAGTCCATTATGTATATTAAACATACTTAGGCACATATCACTCATCATTGGGTACTATTTTGTGATAAAATAAGTGTTTGCGATAAATACCCAAAAATAAGAGAAAAATAAGGTAAAATGAACATGAAAAAGAAATTTTAAGCATATAAGCATTCAAGGATGATCAAGATAGATTCAAAACATATAGGATAGATGACTACTACCTAGAAGGAATATTAGATTCATCTAAAGTAGTTATAAGAAATTTTTATCTGATAAAGTTAAATTTCTCTCCAACTAGAGGTTTAGTGAAAATGTCTGCCAACTGATTTTCCGTGTCCACATGCGTGATATAAATATCCTTCTTAGCATTGTGATCACAAAGAAAGTGATGGCGAACCTCAATATGTTTAGATCTACTATACAATATAGGATTATAAGACAAGTTAATTTCACTAGTATTATCACAAAAGATAGGAGAATCATCAAAATGAATGTTAAATTCTTAGAGCATTTGCTTCATCCATAGGACATGGGCAAAACAACTCCCGGCTGTAATGTACTCAGCCTCAGTGGTTGATAATGCCACAGTGCTCTGTTTCTTGGAGAACTAAGACACCAAGCATGGTCCTAGGAGGAAACAAGTGCAACGTGTGCACTTTCTATCAATCAAGAAGCCTGCATAATCGACATCACTATAGGCAGTAAGAGTAAAGTCCCTTGACTTAGGATACCATAGTCCAAAATTGTGAGTTTTGGCTAGGTACCTTAGAATCCTCTTAAAAGCTATAAGATGATATTTCTTAGGATTTGATTGAAATCTTGCACACAAGCCAACACTAAACATTATGTCAGGTCTAGAGGCAGTTAATTAAAGTAAAGTTCCAATCATACATCTATAGAGCTTCTCACCTACCTTCTCACCTTCTTCATCTTTATCAAGTTTAGAGGTTTTTGACATGGGTGTGTCCATCGGCTTGGCGTTTTCCATCCCAAAGCATTTGTGTAGTTCATTGGTGTACTTTCCTTGGTTGATGAAGTTCCCATCTTTTGTTTGCTTGATTTGAAAGCCGAGGAAGAATGTGAGCTCACCAATCATGCTCATCTCAAATTCACTCTGCATAAGATCACTAAATTCTTTACAAAGACAAAGGTTAGTTCTGTAAAAAATGATATCATCAACATATATTTGAATGATAAGAAAATTATTAGAACTGTGCTTTAGAAATAAGGTAGAATCCACTTTTCCCATGATATAACCATAATCTACCAAAAATTTCTTTAATTTCTCATACCAAACCCTTTCCTAGGAGTCATTTCCCTTTTCGAGCCTTGTTTGAGCCTAGCCTTAGGATTCAAGAGATCATAGATCAAGTGGCAAGGTTGCTATCCGTTCATCACCTATCAACCCTGACTGTCGAGTGTGATTGCTTTCATAATTCTCTTACAAGCACGAAAGCAGTTCACAAATTCTATGCGAATTTGCATTGGAATTATGGCACTCTTGTACTCCCGTTGAATACTCAAGTGATCCTTACTTCCATGATCGTCGGGAAAAAGTTTCAAATATCTGAGGACATCCTAAATGTTTTCTTTTTAGTAGACGATGAGAATGACACCTAGCCTAAGGATTATGATGAGTACTTTGACCTTTTAGACCCTGACGGTTTCTACAAGTAGAATGGGATCACTCTTCCTGATATCCATCGCTAGCTGAAGAAACTTGATGTAACCTATAAGAAGAAGAGCACCCTACCCTCCTCCTCCCTAGATCTTTGGAAGCATATATTAGCCCTAGTGGTCAACTACAACATCCATCCAAAGAAAAATCAAATGGATATTGTAGAGAACACTGTAGTTATAATGTACTACATCCTTGAGAATATCAGAGTCAAGTGGTCTAGATATATCCTACATCATATGACTTGCTTTGACTCTGGAAAAAACACCTGTGGCACCTATCCACCTTATCCTTCCCTGATATGTGGTCTATTCCCGTTCACCACTGAGAAAGCACTCTTCTCTGACTTCCATTATAGACTTTCGAGGAAGTGAGTGGGCATTAGTGAGACCACAATTCAGAAGCTCGTGCCTATCCTATCCTCCACCACACCCAGTGCTTCACCCTCTGCTTCTGCCTCAGTTGCACCTG
The DNA here is from genome assembly GCA_963693085.1 of Alisma plantago-aquatica. Taxonomy (NCBI): domain Eukaryota; kingdom Viridiplantae; phylum Streptophyta; class Magnoliopsida; order Alismatales; family Alismataceae; genus Alisma; species Alisma plantago-aquatica. The sequence continues at coordinate 573,709,610 of OY856415.1, read as the reverse complement.
ATTGTTCCTCTACCCGAGCTCCACCTCCTCATCCACCCTAACCTAGTCGTGCCTCGTATCATGTGTCCAATGAAACCCTCATGGGTTACATGATGCACCAACAGGCATACAACCTCTAGGTCCAAGAGCATATGCACCATGATTTATGTTCAATCATGTCAAACATGAACTTATCCTGTTCACACCCCTACCCCACCTACTAGCCTTACCTTAGTAGTGATTATGCATCCTATGCATACCATCACTTCTACCCTACCCCTGAGCTTTAGATACTACTTTTGTTTTCAATTATGTAACAGTATAATCAATACTTTATGCTCACCTTGGCAACGTATGTGTCTTTTACCATGCTATGACGTTGCCAACAACATCATCAATAGTTGATATTGATCATAAGGTCTAACTAGAGGATCGTTTCCCAATAAAGTAACCTCTACAAAAACATAAACAAATGATGAGCCTAAAATTGCACCTCCCACCCTTTTCATGGGGTCAACCTCAGAGACTCGACCGAATGCAATTCTAGCATCTGGATCTATAAAACTCAGCAGATACACATCCTAGAAACAAAATACAGTTTACATAACAAATTTATATAAACGTAAAATCAACTATGCTCCCATCTTTTTTACGATGAGTTTTCTCAAAAAACATTGTGAGATCCACCTCTCTGCCTATTTCCTTCTCCATCTTTATCATTCAAATAAGGTTATTGTAAACATAAAATAAACGGATGCCATCAAATTGTCTAAATGGATCACAAAAATTACTAACTTACATCATATTTCAGACATGCAAACAACTTGGTTCCTGTTGTGTGGCTAACCTTTTGAAATTTTCTACTTGTCTTGTTAGTTATAGACTTCCTCTGTGGAAAACATTGCAGTATTGTGCATAGTAATTATTTGTGCAGTACTGTAAGTATCAATGAATAGAAAAAATAATATTACCTTTCCTTTATTACTCCTCCAATAATTGACAAGAAATTTCCAATGTTACTTGTCCACATGGGGAACAACTTGTTCAAGCTATTGTTCTTATGGACTATCTTCTAGGAAGTATAGTCTCCTTAGCTTCTACAAGCTCACCTTCTACAAACCTTTAGAACATATACTACCAGAAAGTAGGAATCTATACAAAAAAATACCAAAGATACACTCCCTGATATGAAGCTGAACACCAAGGTGTATGTTCTTCATAACATGGTACTCAATCATGGCTATATTCCTTTTTTGGTTGTCCAAAACTCCTATTTTCAAAGGATAGGAATATCATTTCAAAGAATCCCAAAAGAGCCTTAAAAAAAAGAGAACCATACGAAGCTATTTCAAGCACTTCCATAGGTAAGAGCCAGCATAGAATCCCATCCTTGGATGAAATCAAATAGGAAAAGACAAACCAACCCAAGGACAGATCACATATCCTTCATCCAATGATAATCAACAGAAGAAAAAAGTAGAACATCACTCAAAACCACATCAGAAAAAAGGATTCAAAAGAAACCAACATACAAGACCTTTGAATCAAAACCAACAGAAGCTTCAACCAGTAGAGCCTGATAAGAGGTGGGAGAAAAGTACTGAACCTTGACCAAGCATAAGAATAGAAGCATAGCATCCAAAAGTCCAGAATCAGAATGAACAGAATATGACAAGAGGAGCAACCGCACCCCCCTTTGACAAGGGGAATCGAATGAACAGAATATAATTGTGCTCACATGTAACCAATTCATTTGTGAAGGGAAATGGTGTATTTTTTTTTGCTATTTCTTAGTTGTATCATCTTCAGACTAGCCCCCCCCCTTTAGAAGTCAGTGATGCTCTATAAGCCCCTACTTTTTAGAAATTTCTTTTGAAATATAGTTTCTACTATAAAAGTGGATCAACCCATGTATTTTGGTATAGAAATTAACTTTGATGAAGATGAGATGCTTAATCATTATTGGCCTCTGTGCTTTTGAGAATATATTAGATTTCTCACTATATTAAAGGGAAACATATAGCAATAAAATGACATTGTTTTGTAACCTATTTATATACACTGATCTAAAAACATAGAAGAAAATTGGTGTGGGTAATGACATATCACAATGTATACTAAAAAAATCTAAGCCTAATCAAACCTAATTTCATGTATATACCATAACCATGAATAATTACACTTCATTAAAATTAGCTTCTAATTAGAACATGGGAATCAGGATGGCATACCAGGTCTAATATCAGGGAGGTTCCTTGTCTCAAAACCATTCCAAAGATTATAAAATATTAATTTGTACTTCATTGGAAGTTGTTATGCATAAATCTTAGTGATTCTTGGCCTCATTAAAATCCATGTGTCTTAGTGGTGTGCTGGTTGCAACTAAAACATCGACTCAGTTGTAATGCCCACGATCAAATGTCTATTATCCTATACTTCTTTAAGTCTTAGTCCCCTAAATTAATGGAAGTAATGAGATTTGATTATTTGGATACTTTTCATTTTATGTTTATAACTATTGAAGTTGATGCTGGCTACAATTCTTGAGTTATTTCTGAAAAGAAAGTGGTGATTAGATACCCATCACAAAACCCATGATTGCATCTCCACATTCTCATGAACTCTATTATTCCTCTACCTCCATAACCAGTACAGGATGCACATTGCCAAACAATGATTCTCCTTGCTAGTGCAATTAACCAAGTTAGTCATGGAATTAGGAATAACGAGTAAACCAAGAACTCCAGCTTCAGCCTAGATCTTGCTCGAATAAGAGAATTTAAACATGTAATACATCGACATACAATTTTTCAATGTGAAACTAAGATCAATCCAAAATAAAGCAAGAATATAGCAAAATTAAGGGAGGGGCTAGAAAATCGTAGAGGTAGGAATATATCTTACAGAGACGGTTCTTCCTCTACTAGTGTGAATCAATACAGAGCAGTCGATTGTGATGGTGATAATGGTTGGGGAAGAGAATCTATTTGTAATGTGGTTGGGACTAATCATCTGGCGCCAATGTAGCAATGCAGCTGAACTGGGTTCCTCAGTGCCAGCAAAGTAGACTCATGGCTTCCTCAGTGTCGGAAATGTGGCACTTCACCGGCCAGTAGTCAAAAGTGATCCTCCACGCTACAATCAATGCGCCGCCACCAGTCAGTCGATGTGTGTGATCCTCCAAGACGCTGTTAGGGCGAGCCACGATTGACCAGGAGGCTATATCTCATCCACGTGTTGTCAGTTTTGAAAGAATATTGATGAGGGATTGGGGAGATCAATCGCCACAGTCACCGCAATACTAGCTATTACATGGGAGCGTGAAGGAAAAGCGGGAGAAGTGAAATGAAAATTTCAGATAGATAATATATTACAACTAGTTCATCATTTGGTTTGGCAATTTAAAATTGCCACAAATTAAATATAAGAATGCCTTTAATGTTAAGTCTTTTTTATAAACTCTATAATAGGTGGTTTAGTAGCATTTTAATTAAAAATGCATGTACATTAGATAGATAGTGGCTTTTTTTATAAATGCCACTAATGGGCAATTTTGCTGTAGTGAGGACTGTGATGCCTTCTCAAAACCCACTCAAAGGATACCTGGGTTTCACAAAAGGAACTCAAGGATAGAAGAATGACCACAAGAAAGGACACAAGTGTTTCCTCTAGATACTTCAAAACCACCTAAAACTCAGGCTTGATGCACACGTAATCCCCTCCCAAAGACCCTCGTGGTCTTGGATTGTAATTTGGTGTCGTGACATGTGAGAAAATAGGATTTGAAATCCTGATTTCCTATGTCCCTTTCCCTCTGTGAAATGAGGTTGACGATGCATAGCCATCATTGGATCCATGGTCCCCTGGACCACATGGGAAATTTGATGGTTGTCATCGCCCTCCTTGTTTCCTTTTTTTCTTTAAAATGAGAAAGCTATTAATATATAATTTAGTGCATTGAAAATTTGTAAAATTCATAACTCTCTCCTTGTTTCTCGTTTTACATTCAAATTTTAAAGGAAACTCAGGCTTGGCATCATCTACTTGTGTCTTAAATTTAAAACCCAAAACAAAAGGAAAAGGGTATTTCCTTCATAAGCATGTTACCCTTTAATAATACCAATTTAATTGATATTTTCTCTTTCTTATGCCATTATCTTGGTATCTTGGACTCCTTGGACCTAAAGGAACCCTAAAGGCACGAAAACCCCTTCTTGTAGGATATTCCTTAGCCTTTTTCTTTATTTCTTCTCTTTTTATTATTTATTCATTTATTTTTTGAATTTCATTATCTTTCCTTATTATTGCGTCCAATAGCCAATAAAGCCCATGAAGCAACCAAACAAGGCAATTGTAAACGAAATCCATTCCATTAAAAACAAATAAAGCAACTATTGATTTCATTTATCATTAAAAGGAGAAATAAAATTTCATTACATAGTTAGGAAAAATGGCGTTGTAACATCCTTCCCTCCATATAGGAATTTTGCCCTCAAAATTCAACAATCAAACAAACAAGCCAGGATATGCTTTTTCCATGTCCATCTTTAGCTCGCACGTGGCCTCATCCTCTCCATGGTGCTTCAAAAGAACCTTTACCATTTTTATATTCTTACATATGAGTTCTTTCACCTTGGCATCTAGAATCTGCAAAGGTGACTCGGGATATGTCACCTTCCCTTGAAGCTCAATAGGCTCAATGCTCAGCACATGGCTCGGATCTTGCACATATCACTTCAGATTGGACACGTGAAACACATCATGCATCATACTATACTGAGGGGGTAACACCAAATGGTATGAAGCTTCACCAATCCGTTCCACCACCTCAAACAGACCCACGTATTGGGGACTCAACTTTCCTCTATTCTTGGCTATAGCTCGGAGCAGTCAGATTTTCAAGAATACATACTCTCCTACAGTGAACTGTGCGTCATTTGAGGCCTTAGATAAAATGATCTTAAAAGGAATGATTGGACTACCCATATCACCAAGTTGCACCTCCTTTTTAGGGATCCCATCTCTAAAGAACTCCATAGTTATGTGTGCTCAGCTTGGAATAGTACTAGGATGGGTGACAAGTCGAGAAGTTTATCCCGACTTGTGCATGGGTGAGGAAAAAGTTCCTTGTTAAGGCTAGTGGTGGTATGTGGGGCCAGTCGTCTTCCCTAAAACTCTACTAGAGCCTAGGGAAGTGGGCCTGAGTGTTTCAAATGGTATCATAGCCGTAACCCCTCTAGTTGGTGGGGCCCACATGGGCATGTTGTATGCCAGTCTTGATCCGTGCGGTCCAGGCATGTAGGAAAAGGTTGTCCATGATGACGTAGCCACACTTGTGTTGGTATTTCGTGATCGAGAGTTGGGTGTCCATGGGCCATTCTGGGTCTGCACTAAAATGGGGAAATATTATGAGGCCATATAGTTGAGCCTTGACAAGGACGTCAAGAGTCTATGTGGGGGAGATTGTAACATACGAGGATTTGAGGCCTCGAAAAAAATGACCTTAAAAGGATTTATTGGACTACCCTTATCACCAAGGTGCACCTCCTTTTCAGGGAGCCCATCTCTAAAGAACTCAATAGTTAAGCGTGCTCAGCTTGGAGTAGTACTAGGATGGGTGACCAGTCGAGAAGTTTATCACGACTTGCACGTGGGTGAGGAAAAAGTGCCTTGTTAAGGCTAGTGGTGGTAAGTGGGGCCAGTCGTCATTCCTGAAACTCTACTAGATCTTAGGGTAGTGGGCCCAAGTGTTTCAGATGTAGAAGGTGCACAAAGTATGGGAATTAAAAAGAAAAGAGTTCCTTGTAAAGTTTTGCACTACTTTCCCTTGACTCCTAGGTTGAAGAGATTGTTTATGTCCTCTAGAGTCTCACCACTAATGTGGTGGCACAATGAAAGTCGCACCAAGGATGGAGTTTTAAGACATCCAGCAGATTCTCCTGCATGGAAGACATTTGATAACATGCATGCTGATTTTGCATCTGACTCTCGTAATGTGCGTCTTGATTTACCATCTGATGGATTTAATCCCTTTGGCATGATGAGTCAATCATACAATATTTGGCCAGTCATATTGATTCCATACAATTTGCCACCATGGTTATGCATGAAGACATCTAATTTTATCCTTTCTATGATTATTCATGGTCCAATTCAACCAGGAATGAAGATACATATCTACTTACAACCTTTGATTGAAGAGTTGAAAGAACTATGGGAAGTTGGTTTTGATACCTACGATGCTAATCATAAAGTTGTATTCAAATTGCGTGTTGCCTTATTGTGGATGATAAATGACTTCCCTGCCTATGGTTATTTATCTGGTTGGCAAACTAGTTGGTATGATGCATGCCCTGTTTGTAATAAGGACACGTGGTCTTTTAGACTACCACATAGTAGGAAACAATGTTTCATGGGCCATAGGAGGTTCCTTCCGATGGAACATAAATTTCGTAGAGATATGTCCTCATTTCATGGAAAAGAAGAATTAAGATTTGCTCCAAAGAAATTGTCTGGAAATCAAGTTTTAGTTCAAACCAAAGATGCAAACAATATGCCTTACAGTTGGAAAAAAAAAAGCATTTTCTTTGAGTTGCCTTACTGGAAGTGTAACCTTATTTGTCATAATCTTGACGTAATGCATATTGAAAAGAATGTATGTGAGAGTTTGATTCACACATTACTTGGGATGGATAAGTCAAAAGATAATGAAAAATCTTGTTATGACCTTTTAGAGATGGGAATAAGACCAAGACTGCATATTATCAAGAACGAAAGTAAGAATATTATTTTCACCTTCTTGTTTTACTTTGAAAAAGGTGGAAAAAGAATTATTTTGTAAGTTTTTGAAGTCTGTACAAGTTCCAGATGGTTATTCCTCCAATATCTCGTGAAATGCACACATCAATGAAAGAAAATTGTTGGCATTAAAGAGTCTCGACTACCATTCATTAATGCAACAATTTTTGCCATTGGCTTTATGGGTAGCATTGCTAAGCAAGAATGTTATAAGTGTGATAACTGAGTTGTCTAGATTTTTCAAAGAAATATGCTCAAAAGAGATAAATCCTTATGCTATTGGGAAGCTAGAATCTAGAATTGTAGTGACTCTATGCAACATGGAGAAGATTTTCCCACCCTCATTTTTTGACATAATGGAGCATGTGGTCATTCATCTTCCACGAGAAGATAAGATAGCTGGACCACCATTTTATCATTGGATGTATCCAGTGGAAAGGTAGTATGCGTTTACTATTTGTTTCACTAAAATTTTATCAAATGTATTTTTTTATTTTAAAAATATTCTATTTATCATTATAGATACTTGAAAACTTTGAAAGAATATGTGAGGAATAAAACTGCTCCAGAAGCTTCCATAGCAGAATGTTATCTGGCAGATGAATGTTTAACATTTTGTTCAAGGTATCTCTCCAGGGTAGAGACAAGGTTCAAAAAATTGGCTAGAAATGATGTTGAAGATGACGATATTGTTATTGATGATGAGTGGTCTATATTTTCACACAAAGGGCATCGAATAGGAAAGAATATTCTTGTTTCTCTTGAAGATGCGATGCTGAAAACTGCACATCAATATATTTTATCCAATTGTGTTGTAGTTGAACCGTTTATGGAGTGAATTCATTACATTATTAAGAAATATTCATGCTCACCATTATATGTATGTACACATGACTTATGTACTTGTTAGTAGGGAGCACATTCGCCATGTCAAGAAAATGAATCTGCATGCAAGACAGTGGGAAATCAGTAATATTCATATGTATACTTTTTGTGATTGGTTTAAGAAGTATGTAAGTCTATAAAATTAATTTCATTAAATATTATTAGAGCATTGTATTAATAACTCAATTCATAATGTATACAGATTGAAGAGAAGGCCAAGTCAAAAAATGTACCATCAAATCTACTAACTCTGACTCAGGGATCACAAAATATGGCGAACAAATACAATGGATATGTAAGAAATGGATATAGATTTCAAACCAAGGAGTGGGAACATGGTAAAAAACCCCAGAATAGTGGGATAATGGTGAGTGCCCAGACAAAAAGTTTTTCCAGTTCCAAGGACAAAAATCCTAAAATGGGTAAAGTTACCTACTATGGGATACTCAGAGATATTTTTGAGATAAGTTACTATGAGCAACTGAAAGTTGTACTGTTCAAAGGTGATTGGGTCAATGCAAACAAGGGCGTCGAAAAAGATGAAAATGAATTTACAATGGTCAAATTAAAACTCATTGACTTAATTGAAAATCCATTTGTATTGGCCTTCTCAAGTACAACAAGTATTTTATTTGACTAACATCAATTACCGTGGGTGGAGCTTTGTCGTGCAAACAACACGACGAGATACTTATGACATGGATGAGAAGCTTAATGAAAATTTCATGGATGGGACATGCGTACCTGAAGATTCTCATGTAAATGATTGGGAATCTATTTTTAGCGATGTTTGTGATGGATCTGATTTTGTTAGAGAATATATGGAGGGTGTAACTTTTAACAATGACAAAAATGATGAGCAACTTGAATGAGATCGTTGTGATCTATCATATGTAGTTTTTTAATATTTTGTTTCTTGATGTAGCGTTATAAGAATTTAGTTTTATTCATTTATTATTACTTATGAATACCTTTGTTCTTCCTTTCATATGCATACTATTTCTCTTTAAATTTGCAAAAAAAAATCTCGATAATTGAATCAACAACTATTTTATAATGTTTATATAATGTAACCCCTAAAATAATTATTATTTAACTATATTTTTATGGTTATACTTTTTATTTATTCATATTTGTTATGCATTCTATTTCCAGGATGTTGAAAATACGTACACAATTGTTGTCTGCATGAGAAACAGATGATGCAAACAATGAAGTAATTAAAGGAAAAATGGCAGGTACGGTGACATACAATTTATCTATTAATATTTTGTACTTATAGTTATAAGATCTGACCTAATTATTTATCTTTGCAGGAATGTCTAAATGATTGCAAATGAATGGAGGCTATCTTGGTTCAGTTAATGCTGATTTGGGAATGAATGGAGGTTATCTTGGTTCTGTTAATGCTGATTTGGGAATGAAAGGAGGATATCTTGGTTCAGTTAATGTTGATTTGAGAAGTTCCAAAGCTGATTTGAGAAATAAAACTAATAAAAAGGGTGGTGCATCATCTATTTTCAGCAACAAAAATGCTGAAGTAAACATTAGAAAAGAGAAGCATCCAAATGTGTCTATGATAAATCATGATGTTCCAATCAGTGGTAGGATGTCTTTGTTAAACTATTGTACACAAATTGGTCGTTCTGTTGATAATGCCGATATAAATAATGAGGTTGGAGTTGATCATAGGAATTCTTTGACAAACAATAACATCAAAGTTGGTCATTCTGTTGATAAAGCTAATATCAACCATAAGATTGCAACATGTGTTAGGGAAACTTCAAATCTAAAATCAAAAGAAAAAATTATATGCACCACACAGACAAAATAGATAGACTTAATGGTTGTCCTTCCTATTTTGATCCATTGCAGTGGGCTTTACTTGTGAATTTCTGGGACTCTAATGATGGAAAGGTAAGATAATTAGTTATATATTATGTCTTCTCTTAGTTTTGATTGGTGATAAGGTTAATTTTTCATGAACTGTAGTTACAGAGTGCAAAGAATAGTATGAGTAGAAAGTTTGTTACCACACGGCATACATCAAGGTTGATGCCCTATTCTTGTGTGAGAGCGAATGTGAGTAATTTTTCCACATAATTATAATAATATCATAACACATTCACACTCTACTTATACTTTATATGTGTGTTAATAATAGTTTCAACAAAAGAATAAAGGGGGTATCATTAGTCAACTGCATTTGTTTATTGCTACCCATAAGAAGAAGGATGGTACTCTAGTAGATGCAAAATCAGCTGAACTAATTGTAAGTATAAAATTATTCATGACATATTTGACTTTATTTGCTCATTTTTTATCATCATTATGATTACTATTGTAGGACAAGTTACAATCAACAGTTGAAAATAATGATGCAAATCTTGATGAAGATGAAATTGCTAATAAAATATTGGGTGCAAAGAAGGCTTGTGTGAACCATGAGACTAATGAGTTTAGTCAGGCATATGTGGAGGGTTTTGAAGGTACAGTCAAAGACCTACAACACATATGTGAGACACAAAAAATAGAATTGTCAGATCTGAAAAAAAAGGCAAGAACATCTAGAAGCCATAATTTTGGGAAATTGAAGTCGGAGTGTTCCATTTCAAGCAAATCATGTAATTAATCAAATTTTTAGTAATAATTATAAGTTATGATTTCATTAGTGTGATAAGTTTTTTATATTGTAGAATATGGAAACAACCAGGAATGAAGGAACACCCATTCTACAAAAGTCATGTAGTGGAACCACCATTATAGAAAGACATGTTATTAAAAGAAAAAAAACTCCTAATAACTTTCATTCTTGATATCTAAAATTTTACATCATAATTCGTACAACTTCTAGGTCGTGAGGTTATTAAGTTTTGATGATGGAACGTCAATTGTAGCTCAAGGACAAGTGATAGGTGTGAATCATGACCTTGTAATAGGAGGAGGAAAGTTAGTGTCTGCATTTGTTGTTGATTGCATTGGTGTGGAAATTAAACCTGAAGAGCAATTGGTTAGACCATTTGACAATTATCAAATCATTGAAGATGCAACCTGGTCAATAATAGCTTGGCCAAAGAAGCTACTCATTGTTCGGTAAATTTTTTTATATTGTTCTATAAGTGTAACATGTCTATATAATGGTTTAAGATAATTATATTTGTTATCGTAGGTAAACTACTTGGAGCAAGGCAAACAATAAAAGTCCCTTCAGAAGTCTCTAGATGCTATTTTCCCTCTTTTATATAGGTTTAGAATAAAGTTTTTGATTGATATAAAGCTTGTCAATTCATTGGATATAGAAAGGATTGTCATCCAAAGTACAAAGTTATTAATTTATTTTTAGATTGATGTCAAAGTTGTCATCCTAATTATCAGACCTTGTTTTCCATTTCTCTTGCTACATAAGACCGTATTATGAATATTCTATAGTATAGGTTAACAATTAGACCTCTTTTATGGGAAGGCTCGATTTCACACTGATGTCTGTGATGTTCTCTAGTATGCAATGATGCATGCGATGTTTCTTTTGATTAATATGCAATCTTCATTTAGTTATCTGTTTATAGATCAGAGTAATCTGATCAACCATGCCCATAAATAACTCTATTTGTGCATTCTTCTAAAAGTTGGTTGTCATATCTAAAATTAAAGAATTGAGAGGAGAAAGGTGCTTCTGGGTCTAAAACATTTCACTTTAAGTTCTTGCCTTTATGAGAAGAAATAAAGGCAAGTTGGGAGGTAGTTGCAGAATTTTATATAATCTTGGTTAGTTTGGTTATTTAAATCAAATAGGTATGACCTTGACTCCAAAGAAATGACTACTGTGAACGGTCTCTAATTATTGGCCTATAGGTTTATAAAATGCAACTTTAAGCCTATTTGAAAGGTCAGGCTGAAAGATTGAACACTAGTTCAACAGGTTGATCCAGAGTATATTGCTTTATGAAATCATAGTTTAGTCATCTTGGATAACTTGTTTCTCCTGGCATTGGTCATTTGATGGAAGTAATTTAATTCCAAGCTTAGATCAGATCTAAGAAAGTAAATGATCAAAGTCATTGCATTATGCATTTTGCTGAAAATTGGGGGTTACGACAGTATTTGTACTACAAGGTATTCTCTTAATCACTGAAGTGTGACATATGGTATCTTTAGCACCAAAGGGCACTAACATGAGTCATACTATATCCTCATTCCTTTTTCTATTCCTATGTGACTTCAAATTTTATTCATCTATAAAATGTTGATTTACATATGTTATATTTTTTACTGATATTACATTAATGTCTTGCTCAAGTTCCTACTAACATAAGGAGTCTTTGAAGGCTCATTAAGGATTCATCACTTGATTTCTATTTATGTCGAGATAGGGATCCGATTTGATAGATGCTTGATCCGTATTCAAGATAGAGACTTGAGGTTGGTTGCAACTTATACAAACCATGTATTCAGATGAATGATTAATGTGTATCCATCCAAGTGGTTTTTTGTTGGTTTCCTACTGCAACCATACAAGTGTGAATCCATCATGAGTTTTTCTATTATTAGTGATTGCAATCTTCTTTTACTTTTGGTAAAGGCATGGTGTCAAGAATGTTTGGAATAGCTGAGACATTCTAGGATGGTGGATGCAAGTGGTAAGCAAAAATGACTTCTTCACTTCTTTACTATCTTTTATTAAAAACCTATACCTTTTTAGTGGACATCTGATTTGTTGTCTTCACAATTTAAAGTGTGCATGCACATATGCCAAGACCTAGACCCTCAAATGATAACTAGGACTATTTTGAAAACCCATTTATTGAACAAATTGCAAGATCGATTGATAGAAAAATCATTAAACAATATCTTAGTTCCTCTATTTGGTCAAGACATGGACACTCTATTAGGTCAAGAACTGGACCCTCTTTTTGTTTTAGCTTGATCTTCTTTTCTCCAATCGAGCATTATACATACCCTATTGTCATTTTTTTGGGGAGGGGTTGCCTCCATGTTTTGCAATACCATCCTTCAAAACAAAATAACCCATCTAAACAAAGTGGAGTCTTTAGTATGAAATTCTTCATTCGCTTTGGGTTTATTGGCCCACATCTTTCCAAGAAGGTATAGAATGGTGCATACAAGCTTTGAATCTTAGAGTGTAAGTTGTTTGTGGAAACAAGAAATGACATCTAGTTGTCACAAGTGTCTTTTTATTTTTACTTGTTATTTACTAGGTGGCATGGAATCATCTACCATACTGAACATAATACTTCATAGGAACATGATCAACTATTATATTTAGGACCAAGGTGAATAGACTCGAGAAGTGTTTCAGTTTCACACATTAAAATCCCTAGTCACCTTTGTATTCAAACAAGACCACAACATGCATTGGAATTATGGTAATTTAATAACAGATTCCTTGCATAAGTGATTTTTTTTATTTCTTTGTGTGGGCCAGTGATTCAAGTTTTTGTGATTCTGGGTGTATTAACTTCAAGTGGGTCCTGCAGCAGTGGTTCTGCTTTTGCTTTCAGTCCATTAGTTTGTTGAGTTCTTAATTTTTTCTTTTCCTGATCCATCTCTTCTGTAGATTCAAGTTGTGATCTGGGTGTAAGAATTCAAGATCCTTGGCAATGGCCATCGGTGATAGTCAACTAAATTTTTGATTTATTTTTTGGTTTACAATTCTTGTGCAACATTTGCTGCACTCCTTAATTGGCAATTCAATTAATTGCAGTGTATAACTTTTTGTCTCCTTACCTGGAAGCTAAAAAATGAGCTAGTCTTCACATATAAGAACTCACATCCAGCATTAATGTACATGAATTCAATTTTTTGACCTGCCTCTCATGGTTTTGCAATTATATCTCTTCCAAACCAAAAACCAACTATTGTCCAACAAAATCAAAACAAAATTGGTTAGCGTCTCCTCTACGTCTCATCTAAATGAACTTTGATGCACCTTGCTTCGCCGGGGTGATGGTGTCCCTATCTACTATTTTCATAAAGATGATTGTGTACTTGGAGTCTCTCATCTCATATCTGACTTCAAATGTTTCTTTTTCTCTCTAATCAAGATTTTTTTCAGACTATTATGGTTACCTAGTTATTCATCTGAGATCAATGAGGATCTTCAGTATGGTCGTGTGGTTTGAGTTTTATTAAGGTTCAATATCTTGTCATTATGAACTATGGATCAAAAGGGGTTTCAACAAACAACCAGTGCCAATGCTCGTAGGCATCTAGCAGAATCGTTTTTAGCTGCTAGTAGGCATGTATGGTAAAGGTCAGATAGAGAGGGATCCATCATTTCAAAGAACCATTACCATGAAGGGGAATGCAGAGTTACCATTATTCATAATTGTAAATCAAGATAGAGATCCTGATTATGGTCATAGATATGACAAGTATGTTAGATTCAACCAATCTGTATTTACTCTTATGAAGCTTTAGCAAGTATTCTATGCACCAACTCTTCTTTAAATTTCTCACCAAGGACATTATCTTTGCTTCTTTCTATTGCTCAAGCAATATGCACAAAAACCAACCCATGTAAACTCCTACATGTTCTGCAGATCTTCCATGGAGATCTTACTAGAGATCACATCATTGGAAGGTTCCATACACTATTGACTGACTGCTTCAACTCAGGTATGCTCATGTACTCTGTGGTGATTTGTCGATCTGATTGTTCTCCCTATTGTTGAATTCTACGTATCACTTGTCATTTTTCTTTAATTATTTTGAAATAATAAAGTGTCCAAAGTCTTTCTTAGCTTGTGATTTGAATTCTTATTACTCATGTGACTTGGATGAGTTTCCATAGAGGGTATGTTTTTTAAAGTAATAATTAATTGCAACACTTATTTGGTGACTAGAGATTGGCTTGGTTCTTCAAGCTCTTTGATGTCGTTATTATGGGGTACTTTGCTACAGTATGAGTTCTGATCTTAGATAAGATGTTTTTTTTCATCAACAAGGACTAGATTGGTTTATGGCTCTCAGATTTACAATCAATCTATCTTGAGTTTTGTTTCTATGACTCTTTTCAGATGGAGATTCTGTTGAAGTTGTTCATATGAAGTTTTGGATGTTTGTTTACACTTCTACACAATGCAAGTTGAATATGCGATATTGGTCAAAATTGACCTGTTGAAGATAAATAAGGATGGCGGTCAGTGTGTTTTATGTCTACATTGATGATGAATAATTATCCCCGCTGAAAAATATTGTCTTTTTCCTTTGTTGTAGAATCTAATATCAAACTTTACTATCACACTATATTGAAAAATAGCTTAAAATATGATAGGAAATTATTGGTACAAGTGTTTGCTCCATAGGTGAACTAAATTGTTTTTTGTCATGCAAAATTTGCCTGCTCTTTTGCTTATTTTTGTTGTCTACTTTATGAATGTGTTTTATTAATCATGTACGCATGTCCATCCAAGGGAGATATTTATTAACAATGTTCCTTTTTTGAAACCATGGTATGATCTTCTTGTCCGAATACTTGAGCAGAAGGCCTTTTCTGCTATCCAATCTGGAAATTTTTGCAGTTGCAACCTTTCTACTTTTAATGTAATGGCCAAGAACAACTTTCCAGGGTCTCTATATAAGAATGAACTTTTACTGTGTGGGCCATTTTGTTTTTAGTAGACATATTTTTAGGTACCATCTGAAGACTCATTTATCAGGTCTATTTTCATCTAACAAATATTTACCTTTAGTTTTAAGTAGACATATTTGTTAACAAGAACTTAACTTGAGAAAAATTATAAAGTCAACTTAAATGCAAACATTTTATTACAGAAGAAGAATGAGACACCTATTGTAATGTATGAAAAAAAGTAGAGACACCTACCCTCAGGGATTTCACTTGTGGAAGAATCATATATCCCAATGTCTTATCCATTTTTTCTAGCACCTTTATAGGAATAACTACATACCAAGAAAAATCTATTACCGAGACTTGTTCCACATGCACACTACTCGATATGCAACATAGGTAGGGACAAATCTCGACATGTAATTTTTGAAGCCCATATCACCATAGCTTTCAGAGTTATGGTATGATGGTATCTATATTCATCTCCTTAAAATGTCAAGTGTGTCTACTATCTACCAGATAATGAGAATGCTAGTTCTGGATGGTTGCAAATGATCA